>CM066031.1:1840900935-1842100935 GCA_033557465.1 Ichthyophis bannanicus | reverse complement strand
TTTTGCTAATTTTTTTGTTGTCTTTGAGCTATGTCATCAGACTGAGCAAGATGGCACCCTTGGGCGGGAAGGGGACCGCGCATGCGCGCTGCAATTCCCAAAGGCATTCTTTGAAAGCTGGGGAAATGCTCCGCACGAGGGTTCCGTCGGCGCCGACTTTACCCATATGTGAGGACTGATTCCTGCTGCTCCTGGAGAACACCTGTTACAGGTGAGTAACTACTCTTTCACCTCTTTTAGTCGGATGGAACCAAGGGAAGTTAGAACCATAACCCTAACCACACCAGATGGCACCATCCATTTTTTTCTAAACATAAGCTGCTAAACAGCATTAAAACTTAGCTTATCGTCGATGAAGAACTTATTCAAATTTGCTACGATACACAATCCTCTGAGAGTAACGCACGACGTGCACATTTCGGAAATGATTCCTGTATCAAGTGCAGTGCTCTTCCCTATGTATCAACCGTCAAACAATGCCGAGCTTCTCACCCGGTTTATTCTCTGGAAAGGACCTTCGTAGTGGCTACACCAGCCATCAATCACAGCTACACACCACTGTGCATATGAGGCCTGCACAGTGGTGTCTCAGGACTCAGTGGAAACAGGCTACAGGAAACCTAAGAGACAAAGTAAGGGTGCCCAAACCCTTCCTGAACTCCCTGCAGTGGTGGCTGCACTCCCCCAACCTTCTACAGGGAATTCCTTTTCAGGTACCTGTTTCCACTGTGGTACTCACAACCGATGCCTCCTTGCAGGGTTGGGGTGCACATTGTTTGGACAAGTGCACACAGGGCCTGTGGTCTCCTTGGGAGGCCACACAACAAATCAATCTCCTGGAACTCGGGGCAATACGCTTAGCCCTCAAGGCCTTCTCTCACACCCTGGCCCACCAATATGTCTTAGTGCAGACAGATAACCAGGTGGCGATGTTCTATGTGAACAAACAAGGGGGCACGGGGTCCAGGCTCCTGTGTCAGGAGGCACAGACCCTATGCTATTTTGCACTTAGACTGCGCTGAGCAGCATATTGTGTTCATCTTCCTGGCCAGGAAAATGTCCTGGCAGATAGATTGAGCGGGGTTCTACAGCCTCACGAATGGCAACTGCACCCTTTGGTGGTTCAGAACATTTTCTTGAAGTGTGGACTTCCATCCATAGACCTCTTTGCCAGTCCCCTGAACCGGCAGCTGCCTCAGTTCTGCTCCAGGCAACCGCATCCCAAGAGATTCGCAGTGGATTCCTTCCTGATATCATGGTCCAAGGGCCTCCTGTATGCGTTTCCTCCCACACCCCTGGTGGCCCAAACCTTGTTCAAGATTCTAAGGGACAGGGCCTCGGTGATATTGGTAGCCCCCAGATAGACAAGACAGCCCTGGTTCCCGCTTCTGTTACAGCTGGCGGTGGACACCCCATTCCCTCTAGGGTTGCAACCCGATCTTCTTTCACAGGATCAGGGTTCCCTTCTGCACCCCAATCTCAAAACTCTTAATTTGATGGCCTGGAGGCTACAAGGGTAGTGCTGGCTCCCTGGGGCCTGCCTCAGGAAGTTGAAGAGGTGGTCTTGGCCTCTAGGAAGCAATCCATCAGAAAGACCTATGCCCTGAAGTGGTAACGGTTCTCCTTGTGGTGTGACCAACGCCAGGAGAACCCTTTCGCCTGTCCTGTGCCAGTGGTGCTTCAGTACCTGCTGCACTTGTCTAGTCAGGGTCTTAAGTCCAATTCTGTTCGGGTACACCTTTCTGCTCTGGCAGCACACCACTCACTGGTGGAAGGGCACTCTTTATCGGTTAACCCTTGGTGTCCCTCTTCCTCAGAGGCTTGCTCTTGCTAAAGCCTCCTCTCCGTCCACTAGCCCCTGAGTGGGAGTTGAATGTGGTCTTGCAGCAGCTTACTCGCCCTCCCTTTGAGCCGATGGCTACGTGTCCTCTCCACTTCCTTTCTTGGAAGACTCTTTTCCTAGTGGCACTGACCTCGGCCAGACGAGTGAGTGAACTTCAAGCCCTGGTCTGTGACAGGCCATACACTCGTTTCCTTAGGACTCATCCTAAGTTCCTCCCGAAGGTAGTCTCCTCTTTCCACCTCAGTCAGGAGGTGGTTCTTCCAACATTCTTCCCTAGGCCCCTTGCCAGCCGGGCTGAGGAAGTCCTGCATACCCTGGACTGTAGAAGGGCTACTCAGCTCTTCGTCTCCTTTGACCCAAACAACTTGGGGTTGCTTGTCTCCAAGCGTTCCTTTTCCATTTGGGTAGCGGACTGCATCACTTGGGCTTACAGGGCAGCAGACCTTCCCTTGCAGGGTCGAGTCACAGCTCACCGTGTCCGGGCAATGACTGCATCAGTAGCTCTTCTCCGTTCTGTACCGTTGGCGGACATCTGTGGGGCTGCAACTTGGTCCTTAAGCCAGACTTTTGCAGCACACTACTGCCTGGAGAGGGAGTCCCGTAGGGACAGTGCTTTTGGTCAGGTAGTACTCCGGAATCTCTTTGAGGTTTAGGCAACTCCTGCCCTCCAGCCCTCTTGTTGGGCTACCGGTGGGATCTCTTCTCAGTAAAATTATTTCCTTGATGCTGAGGCTTCACAGAGGGAGCTCTATTTTTCAGCTTGGGTTCCTGGTAGCCCAGAGGTAGGGAGTCACCCATATGTGAGGACTGACTTCCTGCTTGGTCCTGGAGAAAGAGTAGTTACTCACCTGTAACAGGTGTTCTCCAGGAGCAGCAGGAATCAGTCCTCACAACCATCCCTCCTCCCCTCGGAGTTGCAGTTGTACATAGTTCATTTTTTTTTTTGTGCTGTCTTCTAGCTATGTCATCTGACTGAGCAAGATGGCACCTTTGGGCGGGAAGGGGACCGTGCATGCGTGGGTGTATTCCGAAAGGCTTTCTTAGAAAGCTGGGGAATTGCTCCGCATGGGGGCTCCTTCGACGTTGATGTCACCCATATGTGAGGACTGATTCCTGCTGCTACTGGAGAACACCTGTTATAGGTGAATACCTACTCTGTCCCAACAGGTGAAGGATATCCTTCAGGCTTCTAGAAAACTTTCCACAAGGTCTTATGCCTTCAAGTGGAAACGTTTTACTATGTGGTGGTCCAAGAAGGGTTTAAACCCCCTTGTCATAGCTTTAGAATCAATACTAGAATATCTCCTTCACTTATCGAATTCTGGTCTAAAGACCAATTCGTCCATCTTAGTGCAATCGGAGCGTCTTTTAAGTCTCTGAATGGACAACCAATTTCCTCTCATCCACTTATATCCAGATTTATGAGAGGTCGTCTATTAACCAAACCTCCCATTAAGCCACCACCGGTGGCATGGGATCTAAATCTAATTCTCGGGCAGCTCATGAAGCCGCCTTTTGAACCCTTAGCCACTGCAACCCTTAAGTTTTTGACCTGGAAGGTCATCTTCGTAATTGCAATCATGTCTGAACGTCGCATTAGTGAACTGCAAGCTTTAGTGGCTGATCCTCCTTATACTAGGTTTCACCATGATAAGGTTGTTCTGAGAACTCATCCACACTTTATTGCAAAGGTAGTTTCCCCTTTTCATTTAAATCAATCAATTTATCTTCCTATATTTTTTCCGAGGCCTCGCACCTCTAATGCAGAAAGAAACCTTCATTCTTTGGATTGTGAAAAGCCTTAGCGTTTTACCTACAGAGAACACAGCAACAGAGAAAGTCTTTGTAACATTTTATAGCTTTTGACTCTTGTCATTTTGAACTTCCATTCTCCAAAAGAACTTTATCTGAATGGATTGCCCAATGCATATCCTTCGTTTATGAGAGCAAGGGTCTTCCTCTTCTAGGCCATGTCACAGCTCATAACGTGAGAGCCATGGCAACTTCCACTCTGTATCTATCGATGACATTTGTCGAGCTGCCACCTGGGCTTCGGTACACACCTTCACAGCCCACTACTGCCTGGATAAAGCCTCCCTTTGGGATGCCTTCTTTGGCCAAGCTGTTCTTCAAAATCTCTTTCAGACCTAATTCAACTCCTACCCACCAACCCTGGTGGAATGCCAGAGATCCATGGGAGGAAGGGTTCCCACCTTCTAGGGTTACACCTTCCTGGGGATATCTCCCTGGCATCTTCAGCTAGGGAGTCCCCATATGTGAAGACTACATTCTCCAGGACCAAGCAGGAAGTCAGTCCTCACATATGGGTGACGTCGGCGCCGACGGAGCCCTCGCGGAGCAATTTTCCCCAGCTTTCAAAGAAAGCCTTTGGGAATTGCAGCGCGCATGCGCGGTTGCCTTCCCGCCCAAGGGTGCCATCTTAGCCAGTCTTCTTTTTTCCGCGGAGCCCTACAGACGTACCCGTCGTGTCCCCGCTGAAAAAGTTGATTTTCGTGAGTTTTTTCTCTTTTTTCACTTCGGTTCGACGCCGGTCGTTTTCCTGCCCGGACTCGAGACGCCGTTGCGAGTCCTTCTCTTATTTTTCGGTTTTTCTGATTTTGGTCAGTTTCGTTTTCGGTTTTTCGCTGGCAGCCTGGTCCTTTGACCTTGCAGGGGCCCTTTTTCCCCCGATGGCTGCCAGTGGTTTCAAGCGGTGTGGTCAGTGTGACAGAAATATGTCACTCACTGACACACACGATAATTGCCTCCGCTGCCTGGGCCCGGATCATGAAGAACTGATCTGTGGAGCCTGTGGCAAAATGTCCTCCAAAGCGTTAAGGAGTCGGCGGCACCAGCGGGATAGAATCTTCGCTGACCCCGGCCGTGCCCGGACCTCGTCGGAGGCCTCGGCATCCAGAGGTTCCAGCTCTGACCATCGCCGAAGCTCCTCCGACAGGGGTTCTCCCTCCGGGGACCATCGACGGAAGGTAAAACCCGCGAGGGCGGCGTCGGTGGACGCTCCTGGCTCCGCGAGGGCCAGGTCGCATAGCCCCGATAGCCGTCCCGGGTCTTTGGAGAAGGAGCACCTCCCGAAGCGACCTCACCTGGAGTCGGAGTTGCCTGCTCGGGTAAGTCCTGTAGTCCTTCTGGACTCGCCTCCGAGATGTCCGACGTCGGGCCCGACGCCGTCGGGGCCCGAGTCGGGGGCTGCTGGGTCACCTGAGGTCGGACTCAGGTTGACGGCCTTGGAGAGCAGACTATCTGCCTTCATGGACCAGCAGCGGGCACTGATCGCTAGCCTCGCTGGCGCCACTGCCCCGACCGCCGGGACGTCGACGTCTAAGTCGACCCTGGAGACCGAGCCGATCCTCGAGTCCATGCGAACTCGAGTCAATCCTCGGTCGAGGTCACCCTCGGCCTCCCGTTCGGGACCGAGGTCGTCGACGCCGACTCCCTCGGCGTCGGGGCGGCCGACGCCTCCGCCTGCCCGAGCCGACCCCACCGATTCCTCCTCGGAGTCGGCCTGGGAGTCTGAAGAGGAAGAGTCACCTGATTCGTTTCGGACTCGGTGTGTCCCCTCGGACTCACCTGAGTCTGAACCTCGGAAGCAATCCCCTCCGGAGGATGCCCGGTTCTCGGACTTCGTCAGGGATATGGCCAAGGCTTTGGCCTTCCCTGCGGATCCCGAGGAGGAGCCTCGAGCCGAAGAGCTCGACGCCCTTCAGTACGACTCTCCCGCCCGGGAGCACTTTACTGTACCGGTTCCTCCCATGCTGGAACGACTACTCTTCCGCATGTGGGAGAGTCCGGCCTCGTCGCTGGTATTAAGCAAGCGGGTCGATTCCATCTATCGAGTCCGCAAGAGTCCTGGCTTCCAAAAAGCACAGCTGCCACACCATTCCATGGTAGTGGAATCGGCCATGCATAGGCTTAAGAGCCAAAAGATGCACTCCTCGGTGCCTCCTGGCAGGGAGGCCCGTAACCTGGATGGCCTTGGTAAGAAGTGTTTCCAGGGCTCTATGCTTGCTTGTCGTGTCCAGACCTACCAGCTATACATGGGCATGTATCTCCGAGACCTGGCTAAAGAGATAGCCGGATTCTCCGCTGGACTGTCCGAGGAACCTTTGCGGAGGTTCCTGGCCTTGACAACTGGTATTCGGGAATGCTCCAAATTCATGTCCCGAGCAGCCTATGATGGCTTTGAAGCATCGGCTCGAGTAGCCGCAGCTGGCATCGGTGCCCGCCGATAGGCTTGGCTTCAGTCGTCTGACCTTGAACCCTGGGTGCAGGACAAGTTGGTCGATGTCCCCTGCCGAGGTGAGAACCTCTTTGGCAAGCCCATGGCTGAAAAGGCTGCACAAATCGAGACGGAGACTCTCACCAGGACTAGGCTTTCTAGGAAGACCTCCGCCCCTTCCCAGAAAAAGAAGGGCTCGGAAAGAAGTCCTTTTACCCGAGAAAGGCAGCTGCCTATAAACACTACCCTCAATATCAGGCCTCCGCAGCTCCCCCACAGGGCCAGCAGGCCAAGGGACGGGGTAACGGGTCCCGTAGGCAGCAAGCCCCCAAGCCTGCACCACCAGCCCCTGCTCAGCAGGGTGGGGGTTTTTGACTTCCTCAGCATAGCCTCTCCCCCTCAGCTGGCTCCTCCCAGCACCGGAGGCCGGCTGGTTCACTTCGCCCACAGGTGGTCCAACATCACTTCAGATGCCTGGGTGCTTCAAGTCGTAAGAGAAGGATATCTTCTCCACTTCCATCAGGTCCCTCCCTCTTATTTCCCGGGAGAACCTCCTCGACTCCCTCTGCACAGGGACTTACTCCTTCAGGAGTTAGCAAGTCTTCTTCAGGAACAGGCTGTGGAACCGGTGCCCCACCACCTGAGAGGTCAAGGCTTTTATTCCAGGTATTTCCTAATACCAAAAAGGACAGGATGCCTCAGACCCATCCTGGACTTGCGCAACCTCAACAAGTTCCTCGTGCGGGAAAAGTTCAAGATGCTTACCCTTGGAATCCTTCTGCCCTACCTCCAGCAGGGAGATTGGCTATGCTCCTTAGATCTAAAGGATGCCTACACGCACATCCTCATCCACCCAAGCCACCGCCAATACCTAAGGTTTGTGGTGGCAGGAAATCATTACCAGTACAGAATACTGCCCTTTGGCCTATCCTCCGCACCGCGAGTCTTCACAAAATGTCTCGCGGTGGTGGCGGCCTATCTCCGGCTTCACGGCCTCTGTCTTTCCGTACCTCGATGACTGGCTCATCAGAGCATCGTCCTCTCCGGCAGTCACCAATGCCACGCACCGCACGGTGACTCTTCTGCAGTACTTGGGCTTTGTCATAAACTTCGCAAAGTCCACTTTGCTCCCCTCACAGGATCTCGAGTTCATCGGCGCAAGACTGCACACTCCTCAGGCACGAGCTTTCCTGCCTCTCGACAGGGCTCAACGGCTCATGGACCTAGCCGGCCGTTTTCGCAGCCAGTCCCTGGTCTCCGCCAGGCGCTTCCTGAGACTACTCGGCCATATGGCTTCCACCGTCCACGTGACCCCCAATGCTCGCCTGAATATGCGGCCTGCTCAATGGTGCCTTCGCAAGCAGTGGCAACAAGCCACCGGCGGACTAGCCGACTTAGTGCGCATCTCCGGGCCGCTGGCCTCTTCCCTACAGTGGTGGCTTCATCGGCCGAACCTGGTGCTCGGAATGCCGTTTCAGTCGCCTCAGCCGACTCAAGTGCTGACGACCGATGCTTCCCTCCTGGGTTGGGAAGCACATTGCCAAGGGGCATGTACTCAAGGTCTCTGGACCGTGTGGGAGTCTGCTCAACAGATCAACTTCCTGGAGCTTAGAGCAATCCATCTGGCGCTCAAGGCTTTCTCCCACCTGACTTCTCACCAGTCCGTC
This sequence comes from Ichthyophis bannanicus, assembly GCA_033557465.1. Classification (NCBI taxonomy): domain Eukaryota; kingdom Metazoa; phylum Chordata; class Amphibia; order Gymnophiona; family Ichthyophiidae; genus Ichthyophis; species Ichthyophis bannanicus. The sequence goes on along the minus strand of CM066031.1, from coordinate 1,842,093,188 downwards.
CTTGTCCAGACGGACAATCAAGTTGCCATGTTCTACGTGAACAAGCAGGGGGGCACGGGCTCCTTCCTTCTCTGCCGAGAAGCTCAGAGGCTCTGCTCTTGGGCCGTCAGTCACGGCATTCTTCTCAAGGCAGTTTATCTCCCAGGCCAAGAGAATTGCCTGGCGGACAAACTCAGCAGGATACTCCAGCCGCACGAGTGGCGTCTGGATCCCTTGGTAGTTCAGAAACTTTTTCTGAAGTGGGGCCTCCCCACGATGGATCTCTTTGCCAGTCCTCTCAACCGGCAACTTCCTCGCTTCTGCTCTCGTCAGCCACATCCCCTTCGGATAGCGGCAGATGCTTTTCTACTCTCATGGTCGGAAAGCCTTCTCTATGCTTTTCCTCCCATCCCGCTAGTCTCTCGAACTCTATTCAAGGTTCTCCGAGACAAAGCTTCCATGATCCTGGTGGCTCCTCGCTGGCCCAGACAGCCGTGGTTTCCACTCCTGTTGCAATTAGCGGTAGAGGATCCGTTCCCTCTGGGGTTTCAACCGGATCTCCTAACACAGAATCAGGGGTCTCTGCTACACCCCAACCTCAGATCTCTCATTCTAATGGCCTGGCGGCTGAAAGGGTAGTCCTTGCTCCCCTTCTCCTGCCGGCAGAGGTGGAAGAGGTCGTCCTAGCTTCTCGGCGACCTTCTACCCGCAAATGCTACGCCCTTAAATGGCGTCGCTTTTCCGTTTGGTGTGCACAGCAGTCTCAGGATCCCTTCTCCTGCTCGGTGTCGGTGATCTTGCAGTACTTGCTCTACCTCTCTAATCTGGGACTTAAGTACAACTCCGTCAAAGTCCACCTCAGTGCTCTTTCAGCACACCATGTGCCGGTGGACGGCAGACCTCTTTCCAGCGACCCTCTCGTAGCTAGGTTTCTCCGAGGTCTCCTTCTACTTAAACCACCTCTGCGCCCGCCAGCACCTGACTGGGATCTGAATGTGGTTTTACAGCGGATCACCTGTCCGCCTTTTGAACCTATGGCTACCTGTTCTCTACGTTTTCTTTCTTGGAAAACCTTATTCCTGATAGCCCTCACTTCCGCTAGACGCGTAAGTGAATTGCAGGCCCTCGTGTCTGATCCCCCTTTCACTCGGTTCTACAAAAATAGGGTAGTCCTACGGACTCACCCAAAATTTCTTCCAAAAGTGGTCTCCCCTTTTCACATCAATCAGGAGGTGGTACTTCCAACCTTCTTTCCCAGGCCTCACTCCAGCCGAGCTGAAATGGTCCTGCATACCCTGGACTGTAGAAGGGCATTGAACTTCTACCTTGACCGTACGCGGGAGCACCGTAAAGCTGCTGAGCTTTTTGTATCTTTTGACCCCAATAAATTGGGGCTCCCGGTCTCCAAGCGTACTCTGTCCATCTGGGTTGCTGACTGTATCGCTTGGGCTTATGGGGCAGCCGGACTCTCCTTAGAAAGTCGAGTCACGGCTCATTGTGTTCGGGCGAAGACTACGTCAGTGGCTTACCTCCGCTCTGTTCCGCTGGCAGACATCTGCCGGGCCGCTACTTGGTCTTCGAGCCAGACTTTTGCGGTCCATTACTGTCTCGAGAGGGAGTCCCGCAGGGACAGTGCTTTCGGACAGGCAGTCCTCCGAAATCTCTTCGAGGTTTGAACAACTCCTACCCTCCATCCCGGATGGGGGCTACCGGTGGGTGATAATTCAGTGAAGATTCCTTCCTTCTGTGCCGCTGAGCTAGAGGGAGATCATTTTTGTGCTTAGGGTCTCCGGTAGCCTTAAGCTTGGGAGTCCCATATGTGAGGACTGACTTCCTGCTTGGTCCTGGAGAAAGCGTAGTTACTCACCTGTAACAGGTGTTCTCCAGGAGCAGCAGGAATCAGTCCTCACAACCCTCCCTCCTCCCCGTGGAGTTGCAATCATCTGCTTAAGTTTTTTTGCAAATTTTTATGCTGTCTTTTAGCTATGTCATCAGACTGGCTAAGATGGCACCCTTGGGCGGGAAGGGGACCGCGCATTCACGCTGCAATTCCCAAAGGCTTTCTTTGAAAGCTGGGGAAAATTGCTCCGCGAGGGCTCCGTCGGCGCCGACGTCACCCATATGTGAGGACTGATTCCTGCTGCTCCTGGAGAACACCTGTTACAGGTGAGTAACTACGCTTTCCTGCTTGTTCCTGGAGATAGCGTAGTTACTCACCTGTAACAGATGATCTCCGGGAACAGCAGGTATTTAGTCTTCTCTACCTACCCACCTACCCTAGGAGCTGTCTCTCTATCTCTGTCTCTTTCCTCTCTCCCTCTATCCTGTCACTCAGCTACAAACTTAACTGAAGAGGGACAGTTGGAAAGGCGGGAAGGCAGCACGCATGTGCTGAGGGATGCTCCCAAAAGCGTTCCTATTGGACGCTGGGGAGCGTTCCCACGCAGGCTCTGTCGGTACCGACGATACCCATATGTGAAGACTAAATTCCTGCTGTTCCCGGAGATCACCTGTTACAGGTGAATAAGTACGCTTTACTGGCGATGATGGTCTTTTTTAACCTTGTTTGATTGTTATTAATTTTGACGTCCAATAATTGATTTAGCAGTCCTGATTTTTAGATATTTAACCTTGGTTTTACTTTATTGAATTTGGGATTTTAATTTATCCAATGCCAACATGTCTGCTTACATTTTTACTTTATTTACTATTTTGCCCTATTTTGGACTCCTTACAACATTTTCAGAAATTCACTTTGTTTCACTCTTTCAGTATTTGTTCTGGTGGATCCTCCTCTGCTGCTCTGTTGGTCTACCTCAAGGATCTGTCTTTGGTCCACTCCTTTTCTCTCTCTATACCCAGGCGCTTGGTGCCCTCATCTCTTCCCATAGCTTTTAGTGCCGTCTTTAAGCTGATGACTTCCAGAGCTTCTTGTCTACATCTGAAATCTCTCTGGCAATCCAGTCCTGGATCTCTACCTGTCTGTCTGACAGTGCTGCTTGGATGTCTCGCTGGCCACTTAAATTGAACATGGCCAAAACTGAACTGCTTATTTTTCCCCCTAAAACTTCCTCTTCCCTTCCTCCTTTCTCAGTCTCAGTCGATAACTCTGTACTCCTCCCTCTTTCCTCTGCTTGCAATCTTGGGGTTGTCTTTGACTTCTCTCTCTCCTCCACATACATACATCTGATAGCTAAGACCTGTCATTTCTTTCTCTGACATCAACAGATTCCACCCATTCCTTTCTGAATACACTACTAAGACATATAATCACCTCCCTTCTTGATTATTGTAACTAGTCTGTGCTGGTCTCTTGCTGTATCATCTCTCTCCCCGTTAATCTGTTCAACACTCTGTTGTACGGCTAATCTTCCTCCAGTTTCGTCATGCTCATATTACCGCTCTTCTCATGTCACTTCATTGGCTTCCTATCCGTTTCCACATCCAGTTCAATCTTCCTTATCTTCCTTCCAGTTCAGTCCCTCACCTCTGGGTTGTGCAACTCTTCTTGCAGCATGGAGGCTGGGCATGTCAGAACTGTGACACCACTGTAGATATCCTGCTGACACCTCCCACCAGCTCCCAGTGTGTGTCCAGTCTCCATGCAGCTGGAGTTTGTGAGCCTAGGTGCTGGACTCACTAGAGGAGCAGATAAGGAGCTTTAAGCAGGTTAGCTAGGGTTTTTTAGTTTTTCTTTTCTCCCTGTAACGTTTTTTCTTTTGATATGTAGCTTTAAAGCTCATTAAAGCTTGTTAAAAAAAAAGGAAGAAAGCAAGGGCTGAGAGGGGATTGGAAGGGATTTTGAGGAGTCTGTTTTCTCCCTCACGTTTATTTCTGTCCCCTTTGCCTGCTCTCCCCTCCTTGTTGGCACGGAAGGGAGTTCTTTAGCAGACTTTTCATCTCCTTACTGGCTCAGTTTTCTGTGCTGTAGATTTCCAGTCAGAAACTGTTGTCGGGCCTTGTTTCTCTGCTGCTGCTACTCATAGGAAGCCTGTTTTTATCGCGGTGCAGAGAGGATCCGAAGGTCTTCGAGGAAGAGGTGAGTGTTTAAATCTTTGCTGCTAGTGTCCTGTGAGCGTTTTTGAGGCCTGCTGCCGCGTGTGAAGCATGTTCTGTGGGTTAGCAGAGCTCAGGATCTTGGCGGGCCTTTTTTTCACTGTTTTTCTTCACATTGCTTTTTTTCTTTGCTGAAAGCTTTCTTTAATTAATCCTTATAGTTTTCTGAATACTTGAAATTAATTTTGATTACTTTGAATTTTCAATGTTTTGGAGCTCTTAAAGGGCCAGTACAGAAAAGTTAAAGATTCTGCACGTTGTTGTTTCATTGCCCTTTTTGGTGGTCTGTGGGAGCCATTTCCTTTACTATCCAGTCTCTTGAAACCTGTAGCGCTAATGCCTACGCAGCCAGCGCTAATGCCTACGCAGCCAGCCACAATGCCTGGTTTGTGGTGCCCGTAGGGGCTCGGTCTCGGACTTGGGGGTGTGTCGTGGCTGCACATCTGAGGCGCTTACTATGGAGCAAGAAATGCTGGATCAGTCTAAAGAAGGCACTGCTCTGGTGGCGCAGGGTGCTGCCACTTCTGTGGAAGGGGTGTCTCTGCGGGAGTCTCTTTCTGCTCTTCCTACTTCAAATTTGGCTTTGCCTGGTTATTCTGCCACTCTCATGGTGTCTGGGGCAGCTGTCGAGGGTTTCTCCCCAGATTTTGTGCTGCTGCTTCATCAGGTTTACAGTTGCGGCAGCAGGGGACAGTCGCAGCTGCCTCGCTTCTTGGAACGGCAGGAGGCCAAGTAGCCACAGACATGTTCGGTGGTAGTGATGGTAGATTGGTTAAGAGGGGCCCGGTCAGTGGAAGATCATCCTCTTGGTTCAGACTGGCCAGATGCAGAGGACCTTGAGTTGGAGCCGGAAGCTGGGATGGAGGATTTAGAGGAAGGTGAGATTCAGGAACCTGAAGATCAAGCAAGGATTATCCGGGTCTTTCGAAGGGAGTAGCTGACAGTGCTCATTACGGAGTCCCTTTAGGCTCTCAACCTTTCGTCGGTAGTACTAGCGTAGGATGTGGGTTTGGAGGATCCTCTCATTCTGGCGGTACTAAAGTCCCTGGCGGTTTTTCCTGTTCACTGTGTGGTTAAGCAGATGATTCAGGATGAATAGGACGTGCCGGAGGCAGGCTTGCGTGTTGTGAGGTCCATGAATCCTTGGTGGATCAAGAACAGGAAGTATTTCGTTCTCTGCGTACAGATGCGGCAGGTCCAACGGTCACGAAGAAGACTACCATTCCAGTTGAAGGCAGTGCGGCTTTGAAAGACGTACAGGTTCGGAAAGTGGATGCCTTATTTGAAGCAAGCTTTTGAGGTTAATGCTTTGACTCTACAGGCCTCTATTTGTGGAGCTTGGGTGGCGAGAGCATGCCTTCACTGGTCGCAGCGTTTGCAGCAGCCAGTTCAGCAAACGCAGGAGCAGCTAGCTGATGTGACAAGACTAGAGTCAGGTTTCGCATATTTGGCTGATGTCCACTGTGATCTTATTAGACGTTTGGCCAATAGCATGGCTTGCGTGTTAGCCGCACGCTGCTATCTTTGGCTCAGGAAATGGGTGGCGGACAGTTCCTCCAAGTCGCGTCTTAGCAAGCTTCCTTTTAAGGGAAGCTGTTGTCTGGAGAACATCTTGATAAGCTGGTCAAAGATTTGGGGGATTCTAAAGGAGGTTGCTTGCTGGAGGATAAACCGAAGCAGGGCCGAGCCCCATTACCTGCCCATTGGCAACCTCGGTATTTCAGGCATTTTTGTACCTCCCTTTTGGGAGGTTTTCAAAGAGGACGGTTTTCCTCTCGAGGTCAAAGTTTTAGAGGGTTCCGGGGAGTGGGCAGAGGATTTGCTAGTCCCTCTTCCTCGGCTTTTTGGAAAGTACAATGAAGCGAGGTGGACCGAGGCAGAAATTCAGCTGGTAGGGGGTCGACTTCGGGAATTTCTTCCTGCCTGGGTCCAGATAACATCCGATCAGTGAGTGTTGGAGGTCGCACGCGAAGGTTGTTCTCTCGAGTTTGCCCGTCCGGTGGTCAACTCTTTTGTCATGTCATCGTGCAGGGGGCGAGAAAGGTCGATTGCGTTACGGGAGGCTCTGGCTCATCTTTTGCAGCTGGGAGCAATGGTTCAGTTTCTGCGAGAGCATTATGGTATCAGTCAATTCTCAATTTATTTCGTGGTGCCAAAGAAAGATGGGGCCTACCTCCAGATTCTGGATCTCAAGGGAGTAAACCACTGTTTGCGGGTATCTCATTTCCGAATGGAGACCTTACGTTCGGTTATAGTGGCGGTTCGTCAAGGGGAGTTCTTGACGTCTCTCAATCTCACCGAAGCATATTTACACATTCCTATCAGGCCAGATCATCAGAGGTTTCTAAGATTTGTGCTACCGTGGGGGCATTTTCAGTTTCAGGCATTGCCCTTCGGTCTGGCGATGGCTCCACGCACCTTCACCAAGTTTATGGTGGTGGTGGCGGCGACTCTTCAAAAGGAGCGAGTATTAGTTCATCCCTATCTTGACGACTAGTTGATTCGGGCAAAGTCCAGAGCTGAGAGTGTGCGAGTGACAGTCAGAGTGGTAGAGCTCCTGCAGAGTCTCGGTTGGGTGGTCAATACGGCCAAGAGCCGATTGGTTCCGACGCAAGTTCTAGAGTATTTGGGAGTTCGCTTCAGCACTCATGTGGGATCGGTTTTCCTGCTGGATCTCCGAGCCCAGGGCTTGCAGCTTCTGGTGCGCGATTTTTTAAGAACTCCTGCACCATTAGGCCTGCATTATCTCTGCGTGTTAGGGACAATGGTGGCAACTCTGGAAGTTGTGCTGTGGGCCAGAGCTCACAAGCTTCCCTTACAGAAGTTGCTGCTCCGTCGATGGTCTCACCAGAACGACTCTGTCCAAGCGCCTCCCCTGTCCATTGCGGGTCAGGAAGTTTTTTCACTGGTGGCTTCGTCGGCAGAATCTCACGGCGGGTATGCCTCTCGAACAGCCCAGTGGATGCCAGTGTTAACGGATGCCAATCTCGCAGGTTGTGGAGCTTATTGCGGAGAGCTCTTCGTGCAAGGCTGCTGGAATCGGCTGGAGTTGCAAGCTGTAGCTCTAGTGCTTCGGGCCTTCGAATCCACCTTACGGGGTCGAGCGGTTCGTGTGCTCTCAGACAATGCCACAACGGTTGTGTACCTCAGTCAAGGGGAGGGGGCGGGGGCACCGGAAGCGCAGTTCTGGAAATGAAGGCGGAAAGTCTCTTCAATTGGGTAGAGCGTCGGCTTCAGGTCCTGTTGGCGGTGCACATTGTGGGAATGGACAATGTGATGGTGGACTTTCTCAGCCGGGTTCCAGTGGATTCCGGATAATGGGAGTTTCATCCGGAGGTGTTTGCTGAGTTTGTCCTCAAATGGGGATCTCCGGTTATGGATCTCATGGCGACCTTTCGGTCGGCCAAAGCCAGTTGCTTTTACAGACGAGAACGAATGACGGAAGGTCTAGATGCCTTACTCCAACAATGGCCCACTCACGGTCCCCTCTACGTTTTTCCTTCTTGGGCGCTTATGGGACGAGTGGTGCAGCGCATCAAGGCTCATCGGGGAAGAGTGGTTCTAGTAGCTCCAGATTGGCCTCATCATCCATGGTATACCGATCTGGTGCGTCTGCTCAATGGGGAACTGTGGTGGATGCCGCTAAGGGAGGATCTGCTGCTTCAGGGTCCTCTACAAATGCCTCAGGACATCGGTTCTCACTTACAGCTTGGCCATTGAAAGGACTCAGTTAAGGAAGAAGGGTTATTCCAAGGCGATGATTGACACCTTGCTTCGGGCCAGAAAGAGGTCCACTTCCTTAGCATATGTGTACGTCTGGCGTGTTTTTGCGGACTGGTGTGCTCATCGTCGGTTTCACCCCGGCTTCAGTATCTGTACCGACAGTGTTGAGTTTCTTGCAAAACAGGTTCGATAAGGGATTGGCTGCCAGTTTAAGGGTGCAGTAGGCAGCTATTTCTTGTTATCGAGGAAAGGTGCAAGGGAGTTCCTTTGGGGGTCCATGCTGATGTGTTCCATTTCATGAGAGCGGTATCCCGTCTACGTCCTTCGCGCAGGGTGTTTTCTCCTCCGTGGGATCTCAACCTGGTTTTAGGAGCCTTGAGAAGGGAGCTTTTTGAGCCTTTGCATCAGGCTTCCCTAAAGGATTTGACTTTGAAGACAGTATTTTTGATAGCCATTTGCTCTGCACGTTGAATCTTTGAATTGCAGGCTTTGTCCTGTCGGGAACCGTTTCTGACTTTTTCTAGGGAAAAAGTGGTGTTACATCCCATAACCGTCTTTCCTACCAAAGGTAGTTTCGCCATTTCATGTGAATTAGTCGGTCTCTTTGCCCGTTTTGGGTGTTTCAGGGGAGACTGCGTCGGACCGTAGTTTTCGTTTGTTAGACATTAAGTGGGTACTTGGGTGATACTTGAAGGTCTCAGAGTCCTTCCGCAAATCTGACTATTTGTTCGTTCTCTTTGGTGGGCAGCATAAAGGTGAAGCGGCTGCCAAAGCTTCAATTTCCAGATGGGTTCGTGAAGCAATAGTGTCGGCTTATATCTTGCAAGATCGTCAGGTGCCCTTGGGGCTGCAGGCTCATTCTAATAGAATGCAAGCGGATTCGTAGGCAGAGCATAGCTTAGTTCTGCCAGTTGAGATTTGCAGAGCAGCCACTTGGTCTTCCTTGCATACTTTTAGTAAACATTGCTGCCTGGATATTCAAGCGGTGGGAGATGACTGTTTCGGGTCGGCAGTTTTGAGGTCTGGGTAGACAGGTCCCTCCCAATAGTTTACTGCTCTGTTACATCCCAGAGGTGAGGGACTGAACTGGAGGGACGATAAGGAAAGAGAAATGAGACTTACCTGCTAACTGTTGTTCCTTGAACTCCACTTCAGTCCTGATTCCCGCCCGGGGGTTTTTTGGTCTGTTTCCGCAAAGCCTGCTTTGTGATGCGCTGTGACTACAATTCAGTAGAAGTTCAGCGAATGTGGTCTGTATTCAGGCAAAGTATACCCTGTATTCTTTCTTCTCGCTTCTTTCTTAACTTTTTCTGCAAACAGGAGAGGGAGAGTTATCCTCTCATTTACGGGTTTTAGTTCAGTGTTATTCTTAAATTGTATTTAATAATCTCCAGGAACAAGCAGGAATGTAGTCATCACATATGGGTATCGTCGGTACCGACGGAGCCTGCGCGGGAACGCTCCCAAGCGGCCAATTAAAAAGCTTTTGGGAGCATCCCACAGTGCCTGCGTGCTGCCTTCCCGCCTTTCCGAACTGCCTCTCTCCAGTTCTTCATTTTCCGCAGAGCCAGCAGGTCATGTTCCTGTCACCGCAGAAAATTTTCCTTCTTTTTTGTGGTTGCATCTGCCTTCCTCGATGCTTTACCGGTACCGCCGGTCTTTCTTTTCTTAAAAAAAAAAAAAAGAAACATTTTTTTAGTACTTTTTTTCCCCATTTTTTCCAGGTGCACGCGCCATTTTGGGCCTTAGGCCCAAGATTTTTTCCACACTGGAAAAACCCTCTTCGGGTTTTAAAAAGTGCACCAAGTGTGGCGGTACCATCTCCGTCACCGACACCCATGAGTGGTGTCTGAAATGTTTAGGTCCTGACCATTCCATCTCTGAATGTATGGCCTGTGCCATGATGTCCAAGAGAGGTCGACAGAACCAAGCTGCCAAGCTCAGTACCCTGTTTCCCTCTGATGCAGCTTCGGTGGCATCGATGTCTACCAGGGCTTCGTCTTCCTCCCGTGGATCTCAGATAACTAAACATAAGTCTAGCCGGTCCTCAAAGGGTAGATCTCCTTCTAAGCATCGAGATGCCTCTGGTGTTGCCCTTGAGGATTCTGCACCGGCAAAATTGCCCCGGCAGAAGTCTTCGGCTTCCAAAGAATTATAGGGGCTCCAGGACGTTCTCGAGGCCTCGACCTCGGCAGAACTATTGGTGCCATGCTCTGGGGTACCGGCGGTCTTCTCCGGTACTGACATCCAGGCATCGGCAGTGTCAATAGACCAGAGGGTCCTGGCTATTGAATGCAGTCTGACTCTCCTTGCGGCATCGACACCATCGGAACTGCGTCAGACAGTTGTACCGGTATCGGTACCGGTACCGACAGCATCGGCATCGGCGTCCGCATTGCCGGCACCCAGTCATGTGATGCCTTCCGGTACCGTTACACCGGTACCGATTCCCCTCGGTACCGACTTTGGTCGGTACGGGTATCGGGCTTTTCAAGAGCATCCCGACAGAAGGTACTTTGAGTCCTCAGAGAAATCTGAGGATTCTTACAGTAATGTCGATGCGGGAATACTTTTCCCGGAGGAGCCTTCCTCCCCTAAACTCAGGATGTCTCCTCCAGAGGACATTTCCTTTCAGGATTTCATCAGGGAGGTGGCTCGGGGTCTGTCCATTACTGTGGCCCCTGAAACAGAGCCCAGGGCAAAGGAGTTGGAAATTTTACAATATCCTAAAACTCCTAAGGAGGCAGCTACTTTGCCCATCCATGAGATCTTGCATGATCTCATGTTAAGAATGTGGGAGACACCTCTTACCACCTCTCCTCATTCTCGTAGACTGTATACTCTGTATCGAGTCCCTCCTTGTCCTGGTTTCCAGAAAACTCAGCTTCCTCACCACTCTATTGTAGTGGAATCACCTATGAGAAGGATTAAGAGTACAAAGAGGCATGCCTCTAATCCTCCAGGACGTGAGTGCAGAACTTTGGATGCTTTTGGATGTCGTGTCTTCCAAGCTTCCATGCTTTATGCCAGGATCAGTTCCTGTAGTCTATATATGGGAATGTTCCTGACCGGAAGTCACAGGTGATTTAGAGGCTTTGAGTCCTCTTCTTCCTGAGAATAGAAGGCAGGATTTTCTCACATTGGTCAAACATGCCCAAGATGTTTCTAAATTTGTCAACCATGCAGCTTTTGATTGTTTTGAGTGCATAAGCAGAACCTCTGCCATTTTGCCATAGGTGCATGTAGAATTGCTTGGCTCCAGGCATCTGATCTGGAGCTCTTGGTACAAGACAAACTGGGAAATATTCCTTGTACTGGTGAGAACCTGTTTGGTAAAGATTGGCAGGAAAAGGCCAATGAGTTGGATGCTGACAACTCCACCTTGGATAGATTATCCAAGTCCACAGCTGATCCTGCAAGAAAGAAATCTTTCAAGAAACCATTCTTTTCTAAAAAGAAAATAGATTATCCTGCTTATTCCCAGCAGGGACGTTCTGCAGGTCAGCTTGTCAGGAATGGTCAGCAACCACCCAAACAAAGAAAGGCAAAGACTACTAAGCCTCAGCCATCCCAGCAGTCTCAGCCTCTACAAGGCCTTTGACTTTCAGCTAGAGAACTTAGCCTTCCTGGCTCTCATTGGACCAGAGCCTTCCACCATTCCAGGAAGGTTGTGTCACTTTGCCCCCAGATGGGGGGCAGATAACAGCAGAGCATTGGACACTCCATCATAAAGGTGGGGTACAAGCTTCATTTTTCGAGCATGCCCCCTCCCGCATTGATAAGGCAGTTCAATTCTCCGACCTCTCTCATCAACCTGTTAGGTCAGGAGGTCACTATGCTTCATGCCCAAGGGGCAATAGAAGTAGTACCCATCCATCAGGGTGCAGGGTTTTAATCCCCCATTTCCTTATCCCAAAGAAAACAGGGGGATACAGACCTATCTTGGACCTCAGAGAATTGAACAAATTCCTTGTCAAAGAGAAATTCCAGATGATTTCTCTGGGAACTCTGCTGCCATACCTTCAGTCAGGATTGGCTTTGTTCTCTAGATCTCAAGGATGCGTACACCCATGTTCTCATCCATCCAACTCACAGAAGGTTCCTTCGGTTACTTTTTCAAGGAAAGCACTACCAATACAGGGTGCTTCCTTTTGGCCTGGCGTCAGCACCAAGGGTGTTCATGAAATGCATGGCTGTGGTAGCAGCATTTCTCCGCACTCTAGGGATATTCATCTTCCCCTACTTAGACGACTGGCTCATTCGACCCCCAACAGAGTCAGAGGCCAGGACTTCTCTATCCTGCACAATGCGTATCCTTCAGTATTTGGGTCTGGTAATAAACATCCCAAAATCCAGTCTTACTCTCACTCAGTCTTTAGAGTTCATAGGAGCTTTGCTGGATACCAGAAAGGCAAGGGCCTATCTCCCCCAGGCCCGTTGTCTTCGCATGGTCTAGTTAGCTTCTCAAGCAGTGCTAAAGTCTCATCTCACTGCCCGAGAAATGCTACAACTACTAGGCTACATGGCATCTACTGTGCATGTGGTTCCCTATGCTCGCCTCCATATGAGGGCAGCCCAGTGGACTTTATCCACTCAATGGACCCAGGCATCAGGATACCTGTCAGACAAAATAGCAAGCACAAGTCGCCTTATTTTGTCCCTCCGGTAGTGGAAGTCCACTCAAAACCTGTTGCTGGTGTCCCCTTTTCAACAACCCTTACCCCAGGCAACTCTCACAACAGATGCTTCTCCAATGGGTTGGGGAGCTCATCTGCAAGACCTCTCCACCCACAGTACCTGGTCTCCACAGGAGACTCATCTACATATCAATCTCTTGGAGCTCAGAGCAATCTTCCTTGCTCTTTGAGTGTTCCACACCCTGCTCAGCTACAAGACAGTCCTCATTGGTACGGACAATCAAGTAGCCATGTTCTGCGTGAACAAGCAGGGGGGAACAGGCTCTCTGTTGCTTTGCAACGAAGCTTTGCGACTATGGGCCCTCGCCAGAGAGCATCAGATTCATCTCCTGGCAGTGTATCTTCCAGGCAAACAAAACTCTTGGGCAGACAGACTCAGTCAAGTTCTGCTTCCACATGAGTGGTCTCTGCATGCAGACCAGGTGGTCAAGATTTTTCAGATTTGGGGAACCCCGGACATAGACCTCTTTGCAAGTCCGTGGAATGCCAAACTTCCCTGGTTCTGTTCCAGAATTCCGGCTCAGGGGGCTCAGGCCAGGGATGCTTTCCTCCGTTACTGCGATCAAGACTTCCTGTATGCCTTTCCACCCATTCCCCTAATTCCCAAAACCCTGTTCAAGCTTCAGAGAGACAGAGGCCGTATGATTCTCATAGCTCCACATTGGCCACGGCAAGTGTGGTACCCTCTGCTCCTACATCTGTCTCTCAAGCTCCCTCCCTGGCGTTAGGGTCTGCTCCAGATCTCCTATCTCAGGAGGACAGAATGTTATGGCATCCCAATCCCCAGTCTGCATCTGAGGGCTTGGTTGCTGAAGGCCTAGATCTTCATGATCTTAACCTCTCTCAGCAAGTAAAGTATGTCCTTTATGCTTCCAGGAAGCCTTCCACAAGACGCTCTTATGCTTTTAAGTGGAAGAGGTTTACCATATGGTGTTCGCAGAAGGGTCTTACCCCCCTTGCGATACCTCTGGAATCATTACTGGAGTATCTCCTTCATTTATCCAATGCAGGACTTAAGACTAACTCAGTAAGAGTCCATTTGAGTGCTATTTCAGCTTCCTTCAAGCCTCTAAATGGACAACCTATTTCGTCTCATCCTCTTATAGCAAGATTTATGAGAGGCCTTCTTTTAACTAAGCCTCCCATTAGGCCACCGCCGGTGGCAATGGACTTAAACCTGGTTCTTGGGCAGCTCATGAAGCCACCTTTTGAGTCCTTAGCTACTATCTCCTTGAAATTAATTTATTGGAAGGTTATCTTTCTCATTGCAATCACATTGGCACGTCACATTAGTGAGTTGCAAGCACTAGTATCTCATCCACCTTATAAAAGGTTCCATCATGACAAGGTAGTCCTTAGGAATCATCCACACTTTATGCCAAGGCCTCATGCATTCAAATGCAGAGAGGAATCTTCATACCTTGGACTGTAAAAGAGCTTTAGCCTTTTACTTTCAAAGAACACAGCAACATAGGAAGTCCTCTCAACTCTTTGTTGCTTTTGATCATTCTCATTTGGGACTTCCAGTCTCCAAGAGAACACTGTCTAACTGGATTGCTCAGTGTATTTCCTTCTCCTATCAGAGCAAGAATCTTCCTCTGGAGGGCCATGTCACAGCTCACAATGGGAGAGCCATGGCAGCTTCAATGGCTCATCTACACTCTGTGTCTATTGCCGACATCTGTCGAGTAGCCACCTGGGCCTCGGTTCATACCTTCACAGCCCATTACTGCTTGGACAAGGACTCCTGCCGGGATGCCTTCTTTTGTCAGGCTGTTCTCCAGGTCCAAGCAGGAAGTCAGTCCTCACATAGGGGTGACATCGACGTTGATGGAGCCCTTGCGGAGCATTTCCCCAGCTTTCCAAGAAAGCCTTTGGGAATGCAGGCACGCATGCGCGGTTCCCTTCCCGCCTAAAGGTGCCTCTTGCTTAGTCTCTCTTTTTCCATGAAGCCCACCGGACCTGTGTCCTAGTCCTCCCGGAAAATAGTTAGATTTCTTCGCGATTCCTTCGCTATTTTTTCTTCGGTTCGACGCCGGTTCCCCTCCCGCCGGGTTCGGTACACCGGTATCGAGCCTGATCTTATTTTTTCGGTTTTTGCCCTTCGTGGCTGGCGTTCGCGCCCTTTTTTTCTTTTTCCCTGGAAGGGCCGGTCCTTTGGCCTCGCTGGGACTCTCTTTCCCCGATGGCTTCCAGTGGGTTCAAAAAGCGTGGTCGGTGCAAGAAGCTAATGTTTCTCACCGACACACACGACTGCTGCCCTCGGTGCCTCGGTCCTGACCACCATCCTAAGACTTGTGGACCATGTGGAAAAATGTCTTCCAAGGCGCTTCGAAGTCGTCAGCACCAAAAGGAAAGGCTTTTCTCTGACTCGGCCTCCGTCCGGGCCCGGACCTCGTCTGAGGCCTCGACATCTCGGGAATGGGATCCCGAGCACCGTCGAGGCTCCTCGGAGAGGGGTTCCCCCGACCGGGAATGAAAGAGGAAGAAGTGGCTCGCGAGGGTGTCATCGGAAGAGGTCCCTGGCTCCTCGAGAGCTAGGTCTCAGACCCCTAACCGTCGCCCCGGTCCCGTGGAACAGGAGAAGCCTCCCAAAGTACTTTGAGTGGAGCCGGAGTCTGCTGGACACCTAAGTCCTGTAGTCCTCGTGGACTCTCCTCCCAGAGAGCCGATGTCGGGCTCGGCGCCGCCGGGGCCCGAGTTGGGGGCTGCTGAGTCTCCTGAGGTGGCTCTCAGGCTGACAGCCTTGGAGAGCAGACTGTCTGCCTTCATGGAACAGCAGCGGGCACTGATGGCCAGCCTGTCTGGCGCATCTGCCCCGACCACCGGGACATCGACATCGAAATCGACCCCGCAGACCGAGCCTATACTTGAGACCATAAAGGCTCGAGGTCGACCTCGATCGCAGTCTCCCTCGACCTCCTATTCGGGGCCGAGGGCGTCGACACCGGTGCCTTCAGCGTCGGGGCGGGTGCTCACAGGCCCTGCGTTGTCGGACCCCGATTCCTCATCGGACGAGTTCGCCTGGCAGACGGAGGATGAGGATTCCCCCTACATCTTCATGACTCGGTGCGTCCCGTTGGACTCACCACAGTCTGAGCCCCGGAGTGGATCCCCCTGGATGATACCCGGTTCTCTGAGTTTGTCCGGGATATGGCCACTGCGTTTGCTATCCCTGCGGACCCAGAGGAGGAGCCTCGAGCCGAGGAGCTCGAGGCCCTAAAGTATGACTCTCCTCCGAAGGAGGCCTTTACTGTTCCGCTTCCGCCAATGCAGGAACGGCTCCTCTTCTGGATGTGGGAGGCACCGGCCTCGGCGCCGGTTCTAAGCAAGCGGGTCGATTCTATCTATCGACTCCGGAAGAGCCCTGGCTTTCAGAAGGCTCAGCTACCACACCATTCCATGGTGGTGGAATCGACCATGCATCGCCTGAAAAGTCAGAAGATGCACTCCGCGGTGCCCCCTGGCAGGGAGGCCCGGAACCTCGATGGTTTTGGTAGAAAGTGCTTCCAGGGCTCGATGCTTGCTTGCCATGTCCAGTCTTATCAGCTGTACATGGGCATGTACTTGCGAGACCTGGCCAAGGAGCTTGCCGGGTTCTCTGCTGGTCTCTCCGGGGAACCCTTGCAGAGGTTCAAGTCCTTGTCCTTGGGGATCCGGGAATGCTCCAAGTTTGTCCCTCACTGCCTACGATGGCTTCGAGGCTTCGGCCCGAGTTGCGGCAGCCGGCATCGCGGCTCGACGCCAGGCATGGCTGCAGTCATCGGACTTCGAGCCATGGGTTCAGGACAAGTTGGTCGATGTCCCTTGCCGAGGTGAGAACCTTTTTTGCAAGCCCATGACCGAGAAGGCCGCACAGCTCGAAACCGAGCACCTCACGAAGACAAGACTGTCTAGGAAGACTTCTGCCCCTTCTCACAAAAAGAAGGGCTCGGGTAAAAAGCCCTTTTACCCGAGGAAGGGCACTGCCTGCAAACAGTACCCACAGTACCAGGCTGCCCAAGCTGCCCCTCAAGGTCAGCAGGCCAAGGGGCAGGGTAATGGGCCCCTTAGGCAGAGGACTCCTAAGCCTCAGACCCCTGCTCCCACTCAGCAGGGTGGGGTTTTTGACTCTTTAGGCATAGCCTCTCCGTCCCTGCTCTCCCAACCCTGCACAGGAGGTTGCCTCGCCCTGTTTGCCCACAAGTGGCCACTGATCACTGGAGACAGTTGGGTTTTAAGCCTTGTCCACAAGGGCTATCTGCTACAATTCCAACAGCTGCCTCCTCCATACTTTCCAGGGGAACCTCCAAGGCCTCCCCTGCACACAGATCTTCTCCTTCAGGAGCTCCAAGGTCTGTTGGTGGACAGGGCAGTGGAGCCTGTGCCTCCCCACTTACAAGGTCAAGGGTTCTACTCCAGATATTTCCTTGTACCCAAAAGAACCGGTGGCCTTCGGCCTATTCTAGACCTCAGAAATCTCAACAAATTCCTAGAGAAGGGAAAATTCAAGATGCTTACTCTTGGAACACTTCTGCCCTACCTCCAGCAGGGAGAATGGCTATGCTCCTTAGATCTAAAGGATGCGTACACCCACATCCTCATTCATCCAGACCACAGAAAGTACCTCAGGTTCATTGTGGGAGGAAACCATTATCAGTACAGAGTACTGCCTTTTGGTCTTACCTCCGCTCCAAGGGTCTTTACCAAATGCCTGGCAGTGGTGGCGGCCTACCTGAGAAATCAAGGAATCTTTGTCTTCCCCTATCTGGACGACTGGCTCATCAGGGGTCAGACGTGCCACGAGTCCCGACAAGCCACCCTCAGAACTATTGCTCTTCTTCAAAGCCTGGGGTTTGTAATAAATTTCGCAAAGTCCACCTTGCTCCCCTCCCAGAACTTGAAGCTCATAGGGGCAAGGTTGGACTCTCTGCTGGCAAAGGCGTTCTTGCTAGAAGACAGAGCCCAAAGACTGATAAACTTAGCAAACCAGTTTCTCAGCAGGTCACTGGTCTCCGCCAGACTCTGCCTGAGGCTTCTTGGCCACATGGCTTCGACAGTACATGTGACCCCCAATGCCAGGCTCCCTATGAGTCCTGCACAGTGGTGCCTTCAGACTCAGTGGTCACAGGCCACAGGCAGCCTCAGAGACAGTATAAGGGTGTCCAGACAATTTCTGAACTCCCTCCGCTGGTGGCTACACCCACGCAATCTGCTGCAAGGGGTACCTTTTCAGATTCCTGGGTTCACAGTGGTGTTGACCACGGATGCCTCCCTGCAGGGCTGGGGAGCTCATTGTCTAGGCAAGTGCACCCAGGGCCGGTGGTCTCCCTGGGAAGCCACACAGCAAATCAATCTACTTGAACTCAGGACTATTCGGTTAGCTCTCAAGACTTTCTCTCCAACCCTGGCTCATCAGTCTGTCTTAGTTCAAACAAACAACCAGGTAGCCATGTTTTATGTGAACAAGCAGGGCGGAACTGGTTCCAGGCTCCTTTGTCAGGAAGCACAGGACCATTTGCTTGTTTGCTCTCAGGCACAACATGCTCCTCAAGGCTGTGTATCTCCCTGGCCAGGAAAACTACCTGGCCGACAGGTTGAGCAGGATTCTGCAGCCCCACGAGTGGCAGTTTCATCCTTTGGTGGTTCAGAAGATTTTCCTGAAATGGGGACTTCCATCCACTGAACTAACAGCTGCCAAAGTTCTGCTCCATGCAACCCCATCCTCTGCGGATAGCAGCAGATGCTTTGCTGATTCTCTGGTCTCCGGGCCTCCTGTATGCGTTTTCTCCCACGCCCTTGGTGGCCCGAACCCTCTTCAAAATTCTTCAGGACAAGGTCCTGCTGGTGGCTCCCAGGTGGCCGAGACAGCCTTGGTTTCCACTTCTGCTTCAGCTGGCAGTGGATCCCCCACTGCCTCTCGGGTTCCAACCCGACCTTCTCTCTCAGGATCAGGGTTCCCTTCTGCACTCCAATCTCAAAGCTCTCAATTTGATGGCTTGGAGGCTGCAAGGGTAGTTTTGGCTCCCTGGGACCTACCTCAGGAAGTTGAGGAGGTTGTCCTAGCCTCTAGGAAGCAGTCCACTAGGAAAACCTATCCTCTGAAATGGAAAAGGTTTTCTGTGTGGTGTCAACTTCGTACAGAAGATCCTTTCTTCTGTACTGTACCAGTAGTGCTTCAGTACTTACTGCACTTATCAAATCAAGGACATAAGTCCAGTTCTGTTCTGGTCCACCTGTCAGCTCTAGCAGCTCACCACTCACTGGTGGAAGGACATTCTCTTTCGGTTCACCCCTTGGTGTCCCTGTTTCTCAGAGGCTTGCTCTTGCTCAAGCCTCCAATCCGTCGTCCTGCTCCTGAGTGGGAATTGAATGTGGTCTTGCAGCAACTGACTCGCCCACCTTTTGAGCCGATGGCTACTTGTCCTCTACGCTTCCTATCCTGGAAGGCACTGTTCTTGATAGCCCTAACCTCAGCCAGGCGAGTGAGTGAGCTTCAGGCCCTGGTCTGTGACAGGCCTTACACCTGCTTCTATAGGAACAGGGTATTCCCTAGGACTCATCCAAAGTTCCTCCCAAAGGTTGTTTCCTTCTTCCACCTTAACCAAGAGGTGGTTCTTCCGATGTTCTTCCCTAGGCCTCATGCAAGCCAGGCTGAAGCAGTCCTGCATACCCTGGACTGTAGGAGGGTCCTGATCCTTCTACCTTGACCGTATGCAGGGGCTTAGAAGGGCTACTCAGCTCTTCATATCTTTTGACCCTAATAATTTGGGGTTAGCTGTGTCCAAGCGTACTTCGTCCACCTGGGTAGCTGACTGTATCACCTGTGCTTACAGGGCGGCTGACCTTCCTTTGCAGGGTCGGGTCACGTCCCATAGTGTCAGGGCAATGGCTGCGTCAGTGGCTCACCTCCGCTCTGTACCGTTTGTGGACATCTGCAGGGCTGCAACTTGGTCCTCAAGCCAGACTTTTGCGGCCCATTACTGTCTGGAAAGGTAGTCCCGTAGGGACAGAGCTTTTGGCCAGGCAGTACTCCGGAATCTCTTTGAGGTTTAGGCAACTCCTGCCCTCCAGCCCTCCGTTGGGCTACCGGTGGAGGTTCTGTCAGTGAAAAACCTTTCTTTGATGCTGGGAGTAGAGGGAGTAATCTTGTTCAGCCTGGGTTCCTTGGTAGCCCAGAGCTAGGGAGTCACCCATATGTGAGGATTGACTTCCTGCTTGGTCCTGGAGAAAGAGTCAGTCCTCACAACCCTCCCTCCTCCCCTGAGAGTTGCAGTTGTACATAGTTTATTTTTGCATTTTTGTGTGCTGTTTTTAGCTATGTCATTTGTCTGAGCAAGATGGCACCTTTAGGCGGGAAGGGAACCGCGCATGCGTGCCTGCATTTCCAAAGGCTTTCTTGGAAAGCTGGGGAAATGCTCCGCAATGGCTCCATCGACCTCGATGTTGCCCATATGTGAGGACCGATTCCTGCTGCTCCTGGAAAACACCTGTTACAGGTGAGTAACTACTCTTTCTCCATCACCTGTTGCATACCTAATCAACTCCTACCCGCCATCCCTAGTTGGATGCCAGAGATCCGTGGGGGGAAGTGGAGCCATTCTCAGGGACGCACAACTTCTGGGGTCTCTCCCTGGCATCTAAAGCTAGGGAGTCCCCATATGTGATGACTACATTTCTGCTTGTTCCTGGAGATAGCATAGTTACTCACCTGTAACAGGTGATCTCCGGGAACAGCAGGAATTTAGTCCTCATAACCCACCCACCTCCCCTAGGAGTTGTATCTCTCTGTCTATCTCTTTCCCTTTCCCTCTCTCTTTGTCTCAGCTTTAAAACTCAACTGGAGAGAGGCAGTTGGGAAAGGCGGGAAGGCAGCACGCAGGCGCTGTGGGATGCTCCCAAAAGCTTTCTAATTGGACGCTGGGGAGCGTTCCCGCGCCGGATCCGTTTTTACCGATGATACCCATATGTGAGGACTAAATTCCTGCTGTTGCCTCAGATCACCTGTTAAAGGTGAGTAACTATGCTATCTCCAGGAACAAGCAGGAATGAGTCTTCAGATATGAGTTTCGTCGGTACCGACGGAGCCTGCGCGGGAACGTTCCCCATCGTCTAAAAGGAAAGCTTTTGGGAGCATCCCACAGCGCCTGCGCGCTGCCTTCCCGCCTTTCCCAACCGCCTCTCTCCAGTTCTTCTTTTCCGAGGAGCAGGACGTGTTCATAAGAACATAAGACATGCCATACTGGGTCAGACCGAGGTCCATCAAGCCCAGTATCCTGTTTCCAACAGTGGCCAATCTAGGTCATACGTACCTAGCAATATCCCCAAAAGACACAGGTTCCACAATGCTTGTACTGGGTCAAGCATTGATATCCTGGGTCCCTTTTTAATAGTGGTTTATGGACCTTTCCTCCAGGAACTTGTCCAAACCTTTTTTAAACCCAGCTATACTAACAGCCCTTACTACATCCTCCGGTAACAGATTTCAGAGTTTGATTACACGTTGAGTGAAAAAATATTTTCTCTTATTTGTCTTAAATAGTTTACCCTGTAGCTTCATTACATGTTCCCTAGTCTTTCTATACTCTGATAGCGTAAACAATTGATCCACGTTTATCCGTTCCACTCCATTCATTAATTTATAGACCTCTATCATATCTCCCCTCAGCCGTCTCTTCTCCAGGCTAAAGAGCCCTAACCTTCTTAACCTCTCTTCATAGGAGTAGCCTTCCATCCCCTTCACCAATTTGGTGGCTCTTCTCTGTACTTTTTCTAATAACGCTATGTCCTTTTTAAGATACGGTGCCCAGAATTGCACACAATATTCAAGGTGCGGTCGTACCATGGAGCGATACAGAGGCATTATAATATCCTTTGTTTTGTTCTCCATCCCTTTCCTTATGATACCTAGCATTCTATTTGCTTTCTTGGCCGCCGCTGCACATTGGGCGGAGGGTTTTAACATGTTATCCACGATGACTCCTAAATCGTTTTCCTGGGTGGTGGTTTCTAATGTGGAGCCTTGCATCGTGTAACTATAGTGTGGGTTGTTCTTTCCTAGGTGCATAACTTTGCACTTGTCCACATTAAATTTCATCTGCCATTTGGATGCCCAGTCTTCCAATTTATCCAGATCCTCCTGCAGTCTTCCACAATCCTCTTAGGTTTTCACAACTTTAAACAGTTTTGTGTCATCTGCAAATTTGATAACCTCACTAGTTATTCCCTTTTCCAAGTCATTTATGAATATGTCAAAAAGCAGCGGACCCAGTACAGATCCCTGGGGTACTCCACTATTCACCTTTTTCCATTGGGAATATTGGCCATTTAGCCCTACCCTCTGCTTTCTATCTTTTAACCAGTTCCCGATCCACAATAGTACACTGCCTCCTATCCCATGACTTTTTAGCTTCGCCAAAAGTCTCTGATGGGGGACTTTGTTAAAAGCGTTCTGAAAGTCCAGATACACTATATCAACCGACTCACCTTTGTCTACCTGTTTATGCACACCTTCAAAAAAACATATCAGATTAGTAAGACAAGATCTTCCTTGTCTAAAGCCATGTTGGCTGTCTCCCATTAGGCCATGACTATCTACATGCTGTGTAATTTTGTTCTTTATGATGGTTTCTACCATTTTCCCTGGTACTGACATCAGGCTCACCAGTCTGTAATTTCCTGGGTCACCCCGGAACCCTTTTTAAAAATTGGTGTTACGTTGGCGACCCTCCAATCTTCAGGTATTACAGATGATTTTAATGAAAGTTCACAGATTACCAATAGCAGGTCTGCAATCTCATATTTTAGTTCTTTCAACACTCTGGGATGTATACCATCCGGTCCAGGTGATTTGCTATTATTCAGTTTATCAAATAGTTGTAATATATCTTCCCGGTGTAGCGATATTTCTTTCAATTCCTCTGCAGTATCACCTTTAAATACCACTTCCGTCTTGGGTAACATCCCTACATCTTCCTCAGTAAAGACCGAAGCAAAGAATTAATTCATTCTCTCTGCTATAGCCTTGTTTCCTCTTACTGCCCCTTTTACCCCTCTATCATCTAATGGTCCAATTGACTCTCTCACAGGCCTTTTGCTACGAATGTACTTGAAAAAGTCTTTATTTTGTGTTTTTGCTTCCATAGCAAGTTTCTTCTCAAATTCCCGCTTTGCCTGCCTTATCAATGCTTTGCATTTAACTTGCCAGTGCTTGTGCTGTTTCCAGTTTTCATCATTTGGCTCTTTTTTCCATTTCCTGAAGGTTGCTTTTTTGGCAGCAACAGCCTCTCTGACCTCACCTTTAAACCATGCTGGCAGTTTTTTGGACTTTCTTCCACTTTTCTTAATGCGTGGAATACAGCTGGTCTGGGCTTCGAGGATAGTATTTTTAAATAACACCCAAGCTTGCTGTAAGTCTTTAATCTTTGGAACCACTCCTTTTAGTTTTTTCCTAACTATATTCCTCATTCTATCATAGTCTCCCTTTTGAAAGTTAAAAGGTAGTACTGTGGTTGCCTTTGCTATCTGTCCTCCACTAATTAAATCAAACATGATCATACTATGATCACTATTGCCAAGTGGTCCCAGCACCCTTATTTCTTGCACCAGATCTGGCGTTCCACTAAGGACTAGGTCCAGTATGGCTTCCCCTCTGGTCGGTTCATAAACCAGCTGCTCCAAGAAGCAGTCATTTATTCCATCTAGAAACTTTATCTCTTTAGCTTGTCCTGCTGTGACACTGACCCAGTCGATACCGGGGTAATTGAAATCACCCATTATTACTACTCTGTTGTGACTTTTGTTAGCTTCCTTGATTTCTTTGAGCATTTCATCATCCATTTGTTCAATCTGGCCAGGTGGTCAATAGTATACTCCCACTGCCATCACCTTCCCCTTCATAAATGGAATTTCAATCCATAGAGATTCTACAGCACATTTTGTTCCCTGCAAAACTTTAATCCTTTCTGACTCAATGCCCTCTCTAACATAGAGCGCAACCCCTCCACCAATTTGATCAGCTCTATCATTACGATATAGTTTGTATCCAGGTATCACAGTGTCCCACTGGTTATCCTCCTTCCACCATGTCTCTGAGAGTGCAATCATATCTAACCTCTCATTTAGTGCTATATATTCTAACTCTCCCATCTTATTGTTTAGACTTCTAGCATTGGCATACAAGCATTTTAGAGACTGTATTTTATTCATATTAATCTGGCTATTGGTAAGCAGGGGTAATTTGGAATCTTTATGCTCTGTCTGCTCCTTACTCAAGGGCATTTGGGCTACTATGCTCCTTTTTGGAACCTCACTGCTTTTGGTAGTATCCTTCAAGGATACCTTTGTCCGAACCATGCACTCCTGGGTGACTGTCGACTTTCCCCTGTTTTCTAGTTTAAAAGCTTCTCTATCTCTTTTTTAAAGGTTAATGCCAGCAGTCTGGTCCCATCCTGATTAAGGTGAAGCCCATCCCTTCGGAAGAGCCCCCCCAGTTCCTAACAAATTCAAAACCCTCATCCTTGCACCATTGTCTCATCCACGCATTGAGACTCCGGAGCTCTGCCTGTCTTTTGGGTCCTGCACGTGGAACAGGAAGCATTTCGGAGAATGCTATCCTGGAAGTTCTGGATTTCAACTTCCTACCTAAAAGCTTAAATTTAGCCTCCAGAACTTCCCTACCACATTTTCCTATGTCATTGGTACCAACATGTACCAAGACAGCAGACTCCTCCCCAGCACTATCTATGATCCTATCTAGGCGGTGCGTGAGGTCCGCTACCTTCGCACCAGGAAGGCATGTTACCAGGCGATCCTCACGTCCACCAGCCACCCAGCTATCTACATTCCTAATGATTGAATCACCAACTATAACAGCTGTCCTGACCCTCCCCTCTTGGGGACATGGCCCTGGAGAAACGTCCTCGGTGCGAGAGGGTTTTACATCACCTGGAGGACAGGTCCTAGTTACAGGATCACTTCCTACCACACCAGGGTGATGCTCTCCTGTCACGTGACCTCTCTCCTCCATGGCAACAGGGATGCTGCCAGACTGGAGGTGGGACTTCAGGACTATATCCCTGTAGGTCTCGTCCATGTACTTCTCTGTCTGTCTTATGTCTTCCAGGTCTGCTACTCTAGCCTCTAGAGAACGGACTCATTCCCTGAGAGCAGAGAGTTCTTTGCACTTAGTGCATACGTAAGACCTCTCACCAACTGGGAGAAAATCATACATGTGACACTCAATGCAAAAGACCGGAGAACCCCCATCTCGTTGCCGGACTTCTGTCTGCATCTTAGTTTAAAGCTTGTGTTTAGGTCTTTTAAATTCTGTATATAATAAGGATTGGTGTAGATGCTTATACCAATAAAAGTGTATCTAATACCCCTAATACACCTTGTGTACCTGAAGCGTAAGTAATTAATTTCAGGTTCTCTGTGTATGACTGATTTGGATAACGAGCTGCACCTGAGAGCAGCCCCTTTCTTCTAAGATGTGCAAGTACCTATAAAACTACAATTACCCCAGGGGTGGGTGGGTGCTGGGGAGGGAGGGAGGGAAATAAGTTCTATTAAAGAGGGCAGTTACAAGGTACCCTGTCCTGAACCCTCAGCAGGGGGGAAGGGGGTACCACACAAAGCCCAGTTAGTTGAGAGAGGTAAGGTATAGCTGGGAAGGCTGAACTAGCACACCACTAAGACAAACAATAAATAATTAATAAACAGCTAGAACTCACAGCAAGGTGTCACAGGAGACAAATATCCACTTCTCTAGCAGAGCACTGTAAAAAGCACTGCTCTTCTCTGATCAGAGAAAAGCAGACTCCTGTCACCGCTGAAGAATTTCTTTATTTTATTTTATTTCTTTGGTCGCGCGTCTGCCTTCTCGACACCGGACCGGTACCGCCGGTCTTTTCTTTCTTTATTAAAAAAAAAACCAAAACCAAATACTGCTGTTTTTCTCACTTCAGTGCATTTTTTCTTTCTTTGGGCTTAGGCCTATGAAAAAGTTTCCTCATTGAAAAGCCCGCCTCCGTGTTTAAAAAGTGCACAAAGTGCAGCGGCACTATTTCTGTCACCAACACCCATGAATGGTGTCTAAAATGTTTAGGTCTTGACCACTCCATTACGGATTGTGAGTCCTGTTCCATGATGTCTAAAAGGTCTACAGAATCGAGCAGCCAAGCTCAGTACCTTGTTTCCCTCTGATGCAGCTTCGGTGGCATTGACGTCTTCCAGGGCTGCTTCTTCTTCCCATGGATCTCAGGTAACCAAACTTAAGTCCAGCCGGTCCTCGAAGGGTAAATCTCCCTCTAAGTATCGAGATGCCTCCGGGCTTGCTCTCGAGGAATCCGCACCGGCAAAATTACCCCGGCGGGAGGCTCCGGCTTCCAAAGCTTTATCTATGGGGTCACAGGTTGACATCGATGTCTCGGCCTTGACCGATCACCTGTTGCCATGTTCTGGGGTACCGGTGGTTCCCACTGGTACCGACATCCAGACATTGGTGGCGTCGATGGATCAGAATATCCTGACCATGCAGCGTGCCATCACGGCATTCATACAGGCTGCGACGCCTTCGATACCGCAACAAACTCCGTTGTTGGTACCGACTCCGGCACCGGTACCGATTGCATCAACATCGGCTTCGGTGTCAACTGCAGCAGTACACTGTTCTGTGATGCCCATCGGTACCGAATCGGTACCGATTACTCCCGATGTCGATACCACCCAGTACGCGTATCTGGCTCTGCAGGAGCATCCAGACAGGCGATACTTCGATTCCTCTGAAGACTCTGATGAATCAGAGGCCTCTGTCGAGGCATCTGTGATCCTTCCTCAGGAGCCGCCTTCTCCAAAAAGAAGAATGTCTCCTCCAGAAGACTTGTCTTTTCAAAACTTCATTAGGGAAGTGGCCAGGGGCCTTTCCATTTCAGTGGGCCCTGAGGCAGAGCCTAGAGCCAAAAAATTAGATATTTTACAATATCCTAAGGCTCCTAAAGAGGCATCCACTTTACCAATACATGAGATTCTTTATGATCACATGTTGGGCATATGGGAGACTCCTCTCACCACCTCCCCTCATTCTCGTAGGTTGGACACCATGTATCGTGTTCCTCCTTGTCCTGGCTTTCATAAATGGGAGTGGGTTTTCTTCGTGAATGACTTATATAAATAAGTGAATACCTCATTCAACTCTTAAACAGTGCTACCAGAATCAATAATCCCAAAAGTTAGTCACAGTCACAGCCTGGCTTTCATAAGACTCAGCTTCTTCACCACTGCATTGTGGTGGAGTCTGCTATGAAGAAGATCAAGAGTACAAAAAGGCACTCTTCTACTCCTCCAGGAAGAGAATGCAGGACCTTAGATGCCTTTGGCAGGAGAATTTTCCAAGCCAATATGCTTGTTGCCAGAATCAACTCCTATAGTCTCTATATGGGGATGTTTCTAAAAAAAGTTACAGATCATCTGTAAACTTTGTCTCCTTTTATTTCAGAAGATAAAAGGGAAGAGTTTCTCACCTGGCTCGAACATGCTCAGGATGTTTCCAAGTTTTCCAACCGTGCAGCCTTTGACTCTTTTGAAGGTGCCAGCAGAGCCTCGGCTATTGCCATAGGTGCACGCAGAGTTGCTTGGTTACAAGCTTCTGATTTAGAACCCTGGGTTCAGGATGGACTAGGAAACCTTCCCTGTACAGATGAAAACCTTTTTGGCAAAGATTGGCAAGCAAAGGCCACCCAGATGGATGCTGAAAATTCTGCTTTAGATAGACTTTCAAAGTCTACTTCTCCTTTTAAGAAAAGGTTGTTCAAAAAGGGTTTTTTTCCCCAAAAAGGCAGATATTATTCTGCTTATGGTCAGCAGGCATCTTCTGCAGGTTGTTTTGCTACAAAGAGACAGCAACAACCGAAACAGGCCAAGCCTAAGGCTGCTAGGACTGCTACTGCCCAACAGCCTCAGCATCCTCAGGGCCTTTGACTTACAACTAGAAAACTTAGCCTTTTTAGCTCTAGAACATCCAGAGCCTCTCACCATTCCAGGAAGGTTAGCTCACTTTGCTCCCAGATGGGAACAAATCACAGCAGAACAATGGACCCTCTCCATCATAAGGGAAGCGTACAAGCTTTATTTCTTAAATCTTCCCCCTCACACCATGGTGAGACAGTTCGATTCTCCAACATCTCTCCTCGACCTTCTGGGTCAGGAGATTGCTACCCTTCTTGCCCAAGGGGCAATAGAAGAAGTACCCTTTCTTCAACAGGGCTCAGGGTTCTACTCCCCCTTCTTTCTCATCCCAAAGAAAACAGGGGGCTACAGACCCATATTAGATCCCAGAGAATTGAACAAGTTTCTATGCAAGGAGAAATTCTAGATGACTTCTCTTGGTACTCTCCTTCCATACCTCCAGAGTCAGGACTGGCTTTGTTCTCTAGACCTCAAGGATGCGTACACCCATGTCCTCATCCATCCAACACACAGAAGGTTCCTTAGGTTCCTTTTCGAAGGGAAGCACTATCAATACAGAGTGCTTCCCTTCGGTCTGGCCTCTGCACCAAGGGTGTTCACAAAATGCATGGCAGTAGTTGCTGCATTTCTACGCACTCTAGGGATATTTGTATTCCCATATCTGGATGACTGGCTCATCCGAGCTCCATCCCAGTCAGAGGCCCAGGCTTCCCTGGCCTGCACAAGGCGTATCCTTCAGTATCTGGGACTTGTAATAAACATCCCAAAATCTCATCTCACCCCTACTCAATCTCTAGAGTTCATAGGGGCCTTACTGGATGCCACCACTGCAAGGGCCTGTCTTCCCCAGGCCCGTTGCCTACGCTTGGTGCAGTTAGCCTCCCAGATTCAGTTAAAGTCCCATTTAATTGCTTGAGAGATGTTACGACTGTTAGGCCACATGGCATCCACCGTGCATGTGGTCCCTTATGCTTGCCTTCACATGAGGGCAGCTCGGACTCAGGCACCCTGATGCCTGGGTCCATTGGGTGGACAGTCAGACAAAATAGCCACCTCCAGTCGCCTTTTTTGGTCCCCCCAGTGGTGGAAGTCCACTCAAAATCTTTTGCTGCGGTCCCCCTTTCAACAGTTGATACCCCAAGCAACCCTTACAACAGATGCCTCTCCAAAGGGTTGGGGAGCTCATCTACAAGATCTCTCCACCCAGGGCATCTGGTCTCCACAGGAGACATCTCTACATATCAACCTCTTAGAGCTCAGAGCAATCTTTCTGGCTCTCAGTCTTCCACACCCTGCTCAGCTACAAGACAGTCCTCATCCACACAGACAACCAAGTAGCCATGTTCTACGTGAACAAGCAGGGGGGGACTGGCTCTCTGTCGCTTTGCAACGAAGCTCTGAGATTGTGGGCCTTCGCCAGAGAGCATCAAATTCACCTCATGGCAGTGTATCTTCCAGGGGTTCAAAACTCTTGGGCAGACGGACTCAGTTGAATTCTGCTTCCATACGAATGGTCCCTCCATGGGGACCAGATAGCCAGGATCTTTCAATTTTGGGGAACCCCAGACATAGACTTGTTTGCAAGTCCGTGGAATGCCAAACTTCCCCGGTTCTGTTTCAGAATTCCGTGTCAGGGAGTTCAGGCGAGAGATGCCTTCCTCCTTCATTGGGGGCAAGACTTCCTCTATGCCTTTGCACCCATTCTCCTAATTCTCAAGACACTGTTCAAGCTTCAGAGAGACAAGGGCTCTATGATCCTCATAGCAACACGTTGGCCACGCCAAGTGTGGTACCCTCTACTTCTGCATCTCTCTCAAGCTCCCTCCCTGGACTTGGGATCTGCTCCAGACCTCCTATCCCAGGAGGAAGGAACGTTGTGGCACCCAAATCCCAGTCTCTTCATCTCAGGGCCTGGTTGCTGAAGGCCTAGACCTTCAAGATTTGCATCTTTCTCATCAAGTGAAAGATATCCTTCATGCTTCCAGAAAGCCTTCCACCAGACATTCCTATGCTTTTAAATGGAAAAGGTTTACCATTTGGTGTGCAGAGAGTCTTAACCCTCTTGCAATACCTCTGAATTCCTTACTAGAGTATTTACTGCATTTATCCCATGCAGGCCTCAAAACGAATTCAGTAAGAGTCCATTTGAGTGCTATTGCAGCTTCCCTTAAGCCTCTCAATGGACAACCTATTTCCTGTCATCCTCTTATTTCAAGATTTATGAGGGGCCTTCTTTTAAATAAACCTACCATTAGACCACCTCCAGTGGCATGGGACTTGAACTTGGTTCTTGGCCAGCTTATGAAGCCACCCTTTGAACCCTTAGCCACTACCTCCTTGAAATTCCTTTCCTTTAAGTTTTTTTTTCTCATTGCAGTCACCTCAGCTCGCCGCATCAGTGAACTGCAAGCCTTGGTGGCTAATCCTCCTTATACAAGGTTCCATCATGACAAGGTAGTCCTCAGGACTAATCCACACTTTATGCCTAAAGTGGTCTCACCTTTTCATCTAAACCAGGAGGTTTATTTACCTGTCTTTTTTCCAGGACCTCATGCATCAAGTGCAGAGAGGAATCTTCATACCCTGGATTTTAAGAGAGCTCTTGCTTTTTACTTACAAAGGACACAGCAACATAGAAAGTCCTCTCAACTCTTTGTTGCTTTTGATCCCTCTCATTTAGGACTTCCAGTCTCTAAGAGAACTCTATCCAACTGGATTGCTCAGTGTATTTCTTTCGCTTACCAGAGTAAGAACCTTTCTCTGGAGGGCCATGTCACAGCTCACAATGTGAGGGCCATGGCAGCCTCTATGGCTCATCTAAATTCTGTGTCCATCGACCAGATCTGTCGAACGGCCACCTGGGCCTCGGTTCATACCTTTACAGCCCATTACTGCTTGGACAAGGACTTCCGCCGGGTTGCCTTGTTTGGTCAGGCTGTTCTCAAACACCTGTTCCATACCTAATCAACTCCTACCCTCCATCCCTGGCTGGATGCCTGAGAATCATGGGCGGAGGTAGAGCCCTTCTCAGGGACTCACAACCTGAGGGATCTCCCAGGCATCTCTAGCTGGGGAGTCCCCATATGTGAAGACTCATTCCTGCTTGTTCCTGGAAATAGCACAGTTACTTACCTGTAACAGGTGATCTCTGGGAACAGCAGGAATAAGTCTTCACAACCCACCCACCTCCCCTAGGAGTTGTATCTCTGTTTCTATCTTTCCTTTCCTCACTCTCTCTTTGTCTCAGCTTTAAAACTCGAACTGGAGAGAGGCGGTTGGGAAAGGCGGGAAGGCAGCGCGCAGGCGCTGTGGGGTGCTCCCAAAAGCTTTCCTTTTGGACGCTGGGGAGCATTCCCGCGCAGGCTCCGTCGGTACCGACGAAACCCATTTGTGAAGACTTATTCCTGCTGTTCCCAGAGATCACCTGTTACAGGTAAGTAACTGTGCTTTATAGCTACTTATTTGTTGCTTCTTTGAGTCTTTGTTAGATCACTGGGAGCTGGTGGGAGGTGCCAGCAGGATATCTGCAGTGGTGTCAGTTCTGACATGCCCATTCTCCATGCTGCGAGAAGAGGTGCCCAACCCAAAGGTGAGGGACTAAACTGGAGTTCCTCAAGGAACAACAATTAGCTGGTAAGTCTAATTTCTCTTTCTCCTGCTGACCTATAAGTGCTTTCACTCTACAGCTCCTCACTACGTTTTCTTTCTTATACCTCCTTGTACCCTTCCTTGGAAACTCTGCTCTTTTGGCAAATTGCTTCTATCTGTGCCCTTCTCTTCTTTTGCTAACTCCAGACTTTGCTCTTTTTACCTTGCTGCTCCTTAAGCCTGGAGCAAACTACCTGAATCTGTACCTCTGGTGCCTTCTCTGGCCTTTTTCAAATCCAGGCTAAAAACTCACCTCTTCGCTGCTGCTTTTGAATCTTGGTTCAGTTGATCTCCTTTGTGTTTCCTTACCATTCCCCCTAGATGTATTCCTGTCTACATCTACTGTGTTGCCTATCTTGACTAAATTGTAAGGTCTAGTGAGCAATGACTGTCTCTTACATGTCTGTGCAGCGCTGCAAACGTCTTGTAGCACTATACAAATGCTCAGTAGTAGTAGTAGCAGCTGTAAATATTAAAGATATCAACACCCAGATGTAAATATGCTAAGTATTTCACTGTTGTCACATCATGTTAAATAGGTTAAGACATCCTACCTTTCTGCATATATTAAGTTGTCTGTTCAAATAAGTTGTAATGTAATGTTTCCATTTTTGTTCAATGTGAACCGCTTTGATTTTGCTGAAAGGTGGTATATAAAACCGCTCAATAAATAGATAAATAGCACTTGACATTGTTTAAGATGCTGACAGCTTTACGTTTCTAGTTTCTGTCCCGTTGCTTGTGTTTAAACAGAGTTGCTGCTCTCACACCTGCACTTTCAATGTTTACAAGATTGCTATGATAACCCTCTTTTCGTGCCAAATTGTTGGTTTTAAATGCGAGCACAGCACTTTCATCCCCTTGTTCTCTCAGAGACTATGACTATGCTGGAGTTTTTTCAGGCTAGATGTTCCTGGTTGTTTTGAGTAAGCTTTCACATTATCCTTTATTATTGGAACAGTTTTACATTAGGCTTTGATCACACATTGATCAGTTCAACAATCTTACCCACTGTCTGGGATGCATAGTGCCATCTATCAGACGGCCACCCCTCCTCCTTGAGCTCTTTGAAGAATTTTCAATATGTGATAGTTACATGCCTTCTCTGATAGTATTTAGCTGCCTACCAACAATTAGCCTCAGAAATTGCTTGGAAATCTATAACATGCTTTTTATTTCTAAACGTGAATTAAAACACAATGTAACCCTAGCCTTATAAAGCTCAGTAACAATTGAATAACCTTATAATCCTTGAAACCCACTATTAATTCTTCCAAAGCATTATGACTACTCAAATAAACCTATATCTTTCACTTAAATTAACAATTATCATTATCTAAATATAAACAACTCTGTTCATAACATGGTGTCCTAAATATGTTTACACGTTAGACTTAAAACTTTTCAAATATGCTGATATACAATAATGAAATAATAGAATGACATGTACTCATACATTCACCCAAACATCCAATCTATCTCAAACGTGCTACATTGTTTGAATGGCATAACACACACATGTGCTCTTAATGGGCACTTGCCCACTATATTATACTATGAACCCCCAAAAATTTATTTTATCTTTGCTCAGTTTTTTTTCAAGCATTCCATTTCAGAAACAATGTATCCTCAGTGTATCAGCAATGCGTAAACAAGCAGGCAATGAAGAGCTTTGAAAATGAAACTAAAACGCCACCGGCTTCAAAACTTTGTTTCTGTAAGTTCTGTTACTTTTATGATTATCCACTTTTATGATTATCCCAGTTCATAAACATGCATAAGAAGATTACTCTCATGAAGTGTTTACAAGAAAATTGGTTGACTGAGGCAATGAGATGTTCGTTTCAATGAACGTTCACAACAAGAGGAAGGATTTTAGTCAAAGGCAGCCTAACATCAGTGGTTGGCGTCTAAAACGTTCTCATTCAATTTCCTGCTGGGGCAGTGTGTACTTAATATTAGCATTTAATTCAGTGCCTGTTATAGTGATATTCTGACAGGAACATTGGTGCTGGTTTACCAACTGGGATAATCCTAAAAGTAACAAGTTAGAGAAACAACCTAAGATTTTGAAGCCAGTGGAGTTTGTTTCACTTTCACAGCTCTTCTTTGCCTGCTTATTTACACACTGCTGATACATTGAGGATATATTGATTCTGAAATGGAGCTCTTGGTAATAAGAACTGTGAGCAAAGATAAAATAAATTTTGGGGGTTTATAGTATAATATAGTGGTCGTGTCCATTAAGATACTATAGGGCACATGTGTGGTTTGCTGCTATTATATATCTCCAGGAACAAGCAGGAATGTAGTCATCACATATGGGTATTGTCGGTACCGATGGAGCCTGCCTGGGAACGCTCCCCAGCGTCCAATTAGGAAGCTTTTGGGAGCATCCCACAGCGCCTGCGTGCTGCCTTCCCGCCTTTCCCAACAGCCTCTCTCCAGTTCTTCGTTTTCCGCAGAGCCTGCAGGTCATGTTCCTGTTAACGCAGAAAATTTTCTTCTTTTTTGTGGTCGCGTCTGCCTTCCTCGACGCTTTACCGGTACCGCCATTTTTTTCTTTATTCATTCTTTTCTTTAAAAAAAAAAAAAAATTCTCAGTACTTTTTCCTTTTCTTTTCAAGTGCACGTGCCATTTTGGGCCTTAGGCCCAGGATTTTTTCCATAATGGAGAAACCCTCCTCGGGTTTTAAAACGTGCACCAAGTGTGGCTGTACCATCTCCGTCGCTGACACCCATGAGTGGTGTCTGAAATGTTTAGGTCCTGACCATTCCATTTCGGAATGTATGGCCTGTGCCATGATGTCCAAGAAAGGTCGACAGAACCGAGCTTCCAAGCTCAGTACCCTGTTTCATTCGGATGCAGCTTCGGTGGCATTGACGTCTTCCAGGGCTTCGTCTTCCTCCTGTGGATCTCAGGTAACTAAACATAAGTCTAGCTGGTCCTCAAAGGGGTAGATCTCCTTCTAAGCATCGAGTTGCCTCTGGCGTTGCCCTTGAGGATTCTGCACTGGCAAAATTGCCCCGGCGGGAGGCTTCGGCTTCCAAAGCATTATCGGGGCTCCAGGATGTTCTCGAGGCCTCGACCTCGGCAGAACTACTGATGCCATGCTCTGGGGTACCGGTGATCTTCTCCGGTACTGACATCCAGGCATCGGCAGCGTCGATAGACCAGAGAGTCCTGGCTATTGAGCGCAGTCTGGCGGCTCTCCTTATGGCATCGACGCCCTCGGAACTGCGACAGACAATCCAACCGGTACCGGCACCGACCCCAGTACCGGTACCGGTACCGATAGCATCGGCATAGGTGTCTGCTTTGCTGGTACCCAGTCATCCGATGACCTCCGGTACCGATACCCCGGTACCGACTTCGGTCGGTACGGTTATCAGGCTCTTCAAGAGCATCCGGACAGACGGTACTTCGAGTCCGCAGAGGAATCTGAGGATTCTGACAGTTCTGTCGATGCAGGAATGCTTCTCCCAGAGGAGCCCTCCTCCCCTAAGCATAGGATGTCTCCTCCAGAGGATATTTCCTTTCAGGATTTTATCAGGGAGGTGGCTCGGGGTCTGTCCATTAGTGTGGCCCCTGAAACAGAGGCCAGGGCAAAGGAGTTGGAAATTTTACAATATCCCAAAACTCCCAAGGAGGCAGCTACCTTGCCCATTCATGAGATTCTGCATGATCTCATGTTAAGAATGTGGGAGACACCTCTTACCACTTCTCCTCATTCTCGTAGACTGGATACGCCATCGAGTCCCTCCTTGTCCTGGTTTCCAAAAAACTCAGCTTCCTCACCACTCCATTGTAGTGGAATCAGCTATGAGAAGGATCAAGAGTGCAAAGAGGCATGCCTCTAATCCTCCAGGACGTGAGTGCAGAACTCTGGATGCTTTTGGACGTCGTATCTTCCAAGCTTCCATGCTTTCTGCCAGGATCAGTTCCTATAGTCTATACATGGGAATGTTCCTGAAGGGAGGTCACAGGTGATTTAGAGGCTTTGCGTCCTACTCTTCCTGAGGATAGAAGACAGGATTTTCTCACATTGGTCAAACATGCCCAAAATGTTTCTAAATTAGTCAACCGTGCAGCTTTTGACTGTTTTGAGTGCATAAGCAGAACCTCTGCCATTGCCATAGGTGCACGTAGAATTGCTTGGCTCTGGAGCTCTGGGTACAAGACAAATTGGGAAATATCCTTTGTACTGGTGAGAACCTGTTTGGTAGAGATTGGCAGGAAAAAGCCAGTGAGTTGGATGCTGACAACTCCACCTTGGATAGATTATCCAAGTCCACAGCTTATCCTGCTAGAAATCTTTCAAGAAACCATTCTTTTCTAAGAAGAAGATATTATCCTGCTTATGCTCAGCAGGGACGTTCTGCAGGTCAGCTTGTCAGGAAAGGTCAGCAAGAACCCAAACAGAAGAAAGCAGACTGCTAAGCCTCAGCCGTCCCAGCAGTCTCAGCCTCCACAAGGCCTTTGACTTTCAGTTAGAGAACTTAGCCTTCCTGGCTCTCGTGGGACCAGAGCCTTTCACCATTCCAGGAAGGTTATTTCACTTTGCCCCCAGATGAGGGCAAATAACAGCAGAGCATTGGACACTCTCCATCATAAAGGAGGGGTACAAGCTTCATTTTTCGAGCATGCCCCCTCCCACAATAATAAGGCAGTTCAATTCTCCGACCTCTCTCATCAACCTGTTAGGTCAGGAGGTCACTATGCTTCTTGCCCAAGTGGCAATAGAAGTACCCATCCATCATCAGGGTACAGGGTTTTACTCCCCCTATTTCCTTATCCCGAAGAAAACAGGGGATACAGACCTATCTTGGACCTCAGAGAATTGAACAAATTCCTTGTCAAAGAGAAATTCAAGATGATTTCTCTCTGAACTCTGCTGCCATACCTTCAGAGTCAGGATTGGCTTTGTTCTCTAGATCTCAAGGATGCGTACACCCATGTTCTCATCCATCCAACTCACAGAAGGTTCCTTCGGTTCCTTTTTCAGGGAAAGCACTACCAATATAGGGTGCTTCCTTTTGGCCTGGCCTCAGCTCCAAAGGTGTTCACGAAATGCATGGCTGTAGTAGCAGCATTTCTCTGCACTCTAGGGATATTCGTCTTCCCCTACTTAGATGACTGTCTCATTCGAGCCCCAACAGAGTTAGAGGCCAGGACATCTCTATCCTGCACAATGCGTATCCTTCAGTATTTGGGTCTGGTAATAAACATTCCAAAATCCAGTCTAACTCCCACTCAGTCTTTAGAGTTCATAGGAGCTTTGCTGGATATCAGAAAGGCAAGGGCCTATCTCCCCTAGGCCCTCTGCCTTTGCATTGTGCAGTTAGCTACTCAAGCAGTGCTAAAGCCTCAACTCACTACCTGAGAAATGCTACAACTACTAGGCCACATGGCATCTACTGTGCATGTGGTTCCCAATGCTCGCCTTCATATGAGAGCAGCCCAGTGGACTTTATCCACTCAATGGACCCAGGCATCAGGATGCCTTTCAGACAAAATAGCAAACACAAGTCGCCTTATTTTGTCCCTCCAATGGTGGAAGTCCACTCAAAACCTGTTGCTGGGGTCCCCTTTTCAACAACCCTTACCCCAAGCCACTCTCACGACAGATGCTTTTCCGATGGGTTGGGGAGCTCATCTGCAGGACCTCTCCACCCAAGGTACCTGGTCTCCACAGGAGACTCATCTACATATCAATCTCTTGGAGCTCAGAGCAATCTTCCTTGCTGTTTGAGTTTTCCACACCCTGCTCAGCTACAAGACAGTCCTCATTCATACGGACAATCAAGTAGCCATGTTCTACGTGAACAAGCAGGGGGGGAACAGGCTCTCTGTCGCTTTGCAACGAAGCTTTGAGACTATGGGCCCTCGCCAGAGAGCATCAGATTCATCTCCTGGCAGTGTATCTTCCAGGCCTACAAAACTCTTGGGCAGACAGACTCAGTCGAATTCTGCTTCCACACGAGTGGTCTCTGCATGCAGACCAGGTGACCAAGATTTTTCAAATTTGGGGAACCCCGGACGTAGACCTCTTTGCAAGTCCGTGGAATGCCAAACTTCCCCGGTTCTGTTCCTGAATTCCGGCTCAGAAAGCTCAGGCCAAAGATGCTTTCCTCCTTTACTGGCGTCAAGACTTCCTGTATGCCTTTCCACCGATTCCCCTAATTCCTAAAACCCTGTTCAAGCTTCGGAGAGACAGAGGCCGTATGATTCTCATAGCTCCACATTGGCCAAGGCAAGTGTGGTACCCTCTGCTTCTACATATCTCTCAAGCTCCCTCCCTGGAGTTAGGGTCTGCTCCAGATCTCCTATCTCAGGAGGACGGAATGTTATGGCATCCCAATCCCCAGTCTCTGCGTCTCAGGGCTTGGTTGCTGAAGGCCTAGATCTCCATGATCTTAATCTCCCTCAGCAAGTAAAAGATATTCATTTTTGGTTCCAGGAAACCTTTCACGGCACACTCTTATGCTTTCAAGTGGAAAAGGTTTACCATATGGTGTTCGCTGAAGGGTCTTAACCCCCTTGCGATACCTCTGGAATCATTGCTGGAGTATCTCCTTCATTTGTCCAATGCAGTTCTTAAGACTAACTCAGTAAGAGTCCTTTTGAGTGCTATTGCAGCTTCCTTTAGCCTCTAAATGGACAGCCTATTTCCTTTCATGCTCTTATAGCAAGATTTATGAGAGGCCTTCTTCTAACTAAGCCTCCCATTAGGCCTCCACCGGTGGCATGGGACTTAAACCTGGTTCTTGGGCAGCTCATGAAGCCATCTTTTGAACCCTTAGCTACTACCTCCTTGAAATTCTTTTCTTGGAAGGTTATCTTTTTCATTGCAATCACATCAGCATGTCGCTTTAGTGAGTTGCAAGCGCTAGTAGCTGATCCACCTTATACAAGGTTCCATCATGACAAGGTAGTCCTTAGGACTCATCCACACTTTATGCCAAAGGCGGTCTCGCCTTTTCATCTAAACCAAGCGGTCTACCTACCTGTGTTTTTTCCGAGGCCTCATGCATGAAATGCAGAGAGGAATCTTCATACCTTGGACTGTAAAAGAACTTTAGCCTTTTACTTACAAAGAACACAGCAACATAGAAAGTCCTCTCAGGTCTTTGTTGCTTTTGGTCCTTCTCATTTGGGACTTCCAGTCTCCAAGAGAACACTATCCAACTGGATTGCTCAGTGTATATCCTTTGCTTATCAGAGTAAGAATCTTCCTCTGGAGGGCCATGTTGCGGCTCACAATGTGAGAGCCATGGCAGCTTCAATGGCTCATCTGCACTCTGTGTCTATCGATGACATCTGTTGAGCAGCCATCTGGGCCTCAGTTCATACCCTCACAGCCCATTACTGCTTGGACAAGGACTCCCGCTGGGATGCCTTGTTTGGTCAGGCTGTTCTCCAACACCTGTTCCATACCTATTCAACTCCTACCCACCATCCCTGGTAGGATGCCAGAGATCTATGGGGGGAAGTGGAGCCCTTCTCAGGGGCACTCAACCTCTGGGGTCTCTCCCTGGCATCTAAAGCTAGGGAGTCCCCATATGTGATGACTACATTCCTGCTTGTTCCTGGAGATAGCATAGTTACTCACCTGTAACAGGTGATCTCCGGGAACAGCAGGAATTTAGTCCTCACAACCCACCCACCTCCCCTAGGAGTTGTATTTTCTCTATCTCTTTCCCTTTCCCTCTCTCTCTCTCTTTGTCTCAGCTTTCAAACTCATCTGGAGAGAGGCAGTTGGGAAAGGTGGGAAGGCAGCATGCTGGCGCTGTGGGATGCTCCCAAAAGCTTCCTAATTGGACACTGGGGAGCGTTCCCACGCAGGCTCCGTCGGTACCGACTAGACCCATATGTGAGGACTAAATTCCTGCTGTTCCCAGAGATCACCTTTTACAGGTGAGTAACTATGCTTTCTTGCCTTATGTAATTCAAACAATCTATGTGGTGCATG
Organism: Ichthyophis bannanicus; assembly: GCA_033557465.1. Classification (NCBI taxonomy): domain Eukaryota; kingdom Metazoa; phylum Chordata; class Amphibia; order Gymnophiona; family Ichthyophiidae; genus Ichthyophis; species Ichthyophis bannanicus. The sequence goes on along the minus strand of CM066031.1, from coordinate 1,842,054,166 downwards.
TTTGAGGTAGATTGGATATTGGATGAATGTATAGGTGAGTGTCATTATTCTGTTATTTTATTATTGTATATGAGCATATTTGAAGACTTTTAAGAATGTGTAAACATATTTATGACACTCACCTATACATTCATCTAACATCCAGTCTACCTCAAACATGCACCACATAGATTGTTTGAATTGCAAAGGCAAGAAATATAATAGCGGCAAACCACACATATGTGCCCTATAGTATCTTAATGTGCACTTGCCCATACGACAAATACCACAACATGAATAGAAACAGAATGTAGACCTAGCCTTACAAGGCTCAGTAACAATTGAATAAGCTTATAATCCTTGCAACCCACTGTTAATTCACCCAAAGCAGTGTGACTACTCAGTTAAAGTGAAAGATATTGTTGGTCTATTTGAGTAGTCACACTGCTTTGGGTGAATTAACAGTGGGTTTCAAGGATTATAAGCTTATTCAATTGTTACTGAGCATTGTAAGGCCAGGTCTACATTCTATTTTAATTCATGTTGTGGTGTTTGTAGTATCTCCAGGAACAAGCAGGAATGTAGTCTTCACATACGGGTGAGATCTGTACCGACAGAGCCCGGGTGGGAACCCTCCCCAGCATCCAATAGGAAAGCTTTTGGGAGCATCCCACTGTGTCTGCTTAGCTGCCTTCCTGCCTTTCCAGCTCTCCCTCCTCAGTTCTTCATTTTCCGCGGAGCTGACAAGAAGCAATTTCTTTCACCGCAGAAAATTTGTCATTTTTTGTATCACATCTGCCTTTCCGTCGACGCTGGTACCAACCCCTGTCGGTGCTTATTTTCTTTCTTTCTTTAAAAAAAAAAAAATTCTTCTGTGAGGTAAAGAATTATTTCTTTCCTTCAGGCGCATTGATGCCATCTTAGGCTTAGGCCTCCCCTTTTGTCACAGACAAAATGGAAAAACCATCCAATGGTTTTAAGAAGTGTTCCAAATGTGACTACCATTTCAGCCACAGATACCCATGACTGGTGTCTAAAATGCTTAGGACTGGATCATCAACTATCAGAATGTTCTCTTTGTAGGAAGATAACAAAGAGGGGCCTACAGAATCGAGCTGCAAATCTAGGCACCCTCTTTGCCTCTGATGCAGTATCTTTAGCATCGACGTCATCAAGAGCTTCATCTTCCTTCCAAAGATCTCAGATATCAAAACCTAAGTCTTCATCAAAGACTGGCTGGCCCTCCAAGAGTAGATCTTCTCCTAAATATTGAGATGCCTTGGTTGTTGCCCTTGAGTGGTACATACCGACCAGGCAACTCCAACAGGAGGACTTTTCCTCCAGAGCCTTTGAGGGGCCCACCTCTGGAGAGCTCCTAGCATCATGCTCAGGGATCGAGGCCCACAATTCCAGTACCAATACCCAAGTATCAGCAAGCTCCATGGATCAACATATCCAGGCCATCGAATGGAGCTTAGCAGCCTTACTGACAGCCTCGGTACCAGTAAAAACTTTATAGTCTATTCCGCAGGCGTCAGTACTGGCTCCGGTACCGACACAACCTGCATCAACTTTTTTGCCGCTTACCACGCTACCGCTCATGCCAGCCCTCAAATCCGTTTCCAGTACCGAGGTTCCAGCACCGCAAGCCTCAGCTGCTCGTTTTGATCGGTACCGAGTATGTGCAGAGCGGGAACACCCTGCCCATTGATATTTTGAGTCTTTCTATTCCGTTTTGTTGGATGATGAATCGGCCAATACTCCATGAGAACTATCTAGGAAGACCCATCTCCATCTCCACACTTTGCATGTCCCCCTACAGAGGACATGTCTTTCCAAGACTTTATTCGTGATGTTGCTCGGGGTTTGTCCATAATAGTGACATCGGAGAAAGAGCCTTGGGCCGAAGAACTTGAAATTCTTCAATACCCTACAGCCCCGAAGGAGGCTGCTATGCTTTGTCCATCGCATACTTCATGATCTTATGCTTCATATGTGGGAGGCACCCCTTACTATCTGTCCACATACCTGACGACTTGATACCATGTACCGAGTACTGGAGTGTCCTGGTTTTCAAAAAACACAATTGCTGCACCATTCCATAGTGGTGGAATAGGCACTGTGTCGAATAAAGAGTGCTAAGACACATTCCTCGAACCCTCCAGGTAGGGAATCGAAAACCCTAGATGCCTTTGGTCGACAACGTTTTCAGGCCTTTATGTAATCGGCCATGATCAGTTCCTACATACACTTTATGGGTGTGTTTCTTAGAGAGGTGGCTAAGGATTTGGAGTTAATGGCTCCTCTTCTGCCTGATGACGAGAGCAGATTATCTCACCCTTGTAAAGCATGCTCACAATGTTTCAAAGTTTAACAGAGCAACTTTTGACTGGTTTGAGGGCATCAGCAGAACTCAATCTATCTGCATCAGTGCACTCAGGATTGCTTGGCTCCAAGCATCTCTTCTTGAACAGTGGATTCAAGATAAGCTGGGTAATATCCCTTGCACAGGTGAAAACCTTTTTAGCAAGGATTGACAGGACAAGGCCTCTGTTAGAATCTGAGAACACCACTCTTAACAGGCTATCTAGATCTACTGCCAACCCAGCTAGGAAAAAAAGCAGCAAAGCAAGCTTTTTTTTTTTTAATAAGTACTATCCTCCTTACACCTCTACTATACAGTGTCAACACCATGCTCCTCAAAAGGGGCAGTAGCCATCAAAGCAGCAAAAAAAGGCTCCGACTCCTAAGTCACAGCCACCTCAGCAGACCCAGCCTCCTCAGGATCTTTGACTCCTTTCTGGAGAACATAGCTGTTCTGCCTCTGGAGATTCCAGATCCTGTCCACATCCCCGGCACACTCTGTCACTTTGCCCACAGGTGGCATCTTACCACATCAGAGTAGTGGACACTATCCATAGTATGGGAGGGGTACAAGCTTCATCTACGAAGTCTATGTTCATGTTCATTTATTTGATTGACCGCTCTTCATTGGTAGGCAGAGCGGTTCACAATAAAAATATAAACAGAGTGGCACAAGGCCGGAAACTGGAAAGGAAATTACAATTCAAATAGAGAAAGCGATAGAGACAAGAGCAGGTAAGGCAGAGGGAGGGAAAGAGGGACAGGGCTAGGGAGGGGGAAGGTCAAAGGCGAGGGAGAACAGGTGAGTTTTAAGGGAGCGTTTGAAGGTAGGGTAGTGGGGCTCAAGGCGGAGAAGGGGGGGGGAGGAAGTTCCATAGTGCAGGGCCTGCAAAGAAGAAGGCTGAGGAGCGTGTGGACTGGAGATGAGCGTGTGAAGGGGATGGTAGTGCAAGTCTGTTAAGGTGGAATGAATGAGGAGAGAGTTCTGCTCTCAGCCATCTCTCACAGCTATTTTGCTGCAAGATGTCATCTCCCTTCTCCCACATGGTGCAATAGAGGAGGTTCACCATCCCAGTAGGGAATGGGTTTTTATTCTCCATACTTCCTCATTCCGAAGCAAACAGGAGGGTACAGGCCCATTGTGGACCTCAGAGAATGAACAAGTACCTACTACGGGAGAAGTTCAGAATGATCTCCCTAGGGGCTCTTCTCCCCTATCTCCAGTCAGGATTGGTTCTGTTCTCTAGATATAAAGGAGGCATATACTCGCATACTTATTCACTCACTGCACAGAAAGTTCCGGCATCGATTTTGTCAGTGCCGGTGCTGACACCGTCTGCAGACCCATTCTCCATGTGGAACGGATGCTAGTTCTTGAGCGCAGCCTTGCTGCCTTTATGGCGTAGCCCCCCACCCCCACCCCAAGGACTGGGTCACTCTGATTCCTCTGTGCCAGTGATGGCCCGGTCCACGGTGGAGGCTTTGCTGGCTAAGGTGCAACTGATCCTCGAAACATTGTCTCTGGATCTTCTGATTCCGGTCTGTGCAGCCCATTTCCTACGGTGCCTTTGCGAACATCGAGAACAGAGGACCCCTTCCCTTCATCGACTGAGTTCTTGATCCCGTCGATACTTTGAGTTCCTCAGTAACTCGGACTCCGAGTGGGAGACTGAGGATATGTTTCTGGAGATGGTACGACACCAAGATGTGCCCTTGGATCTCTCGCCTCCTCTTGAGCTTCAGAGGTCCCCTCTTGAGCTTCAGAGGTCCCCTCCTGAGGACCTCTTCTTCCTGGAGTTTGTGAGGGACTTGGGGAAGGCCTTTCTTTTTACCCTGGAGGCAGAAGAGGAACCTCGAGCAGAGGAGCTTGAGAACCTCCAATATTCCACCCCGTCTAAGGAGGCCATTCTAGTCCCTGTCCCCACCCTATTCTGGAGTGGCTTCTTCTGAGGGTCTTGGAGACACTGCCTACGGTACCCACTGATCTGGCAGCTTGATTTCATGTATCAGTTCCATAAGAGTCTGGGCTTTGAGAAAACGCAACTGCCTCATAACTCCATGGTGGTTTATTCAGCTATACACTGCATCAAAAGTACTAAGACGCACGCCTCTATGCCCCTGGGTTGGGAGGCCTGCACCATGGATGACTTTGGCAGAAAGTGTTAGAGGGCTCGATGCTTGTGGCTTGTATACAAGCATACCAGCTGTACTTGGACGTGTACTTGAGAGACCTGGCAGGGGAGCTTGCCAGGTTCTCAACTGGGCTTTCTGGTGAACATCTCAATCACTTTCATAGCCTTCTCAGTAAAACCAAGGAATACTCCAGATTTGTGACTAAGGCAGTCTGACTGCGAGTCCATGGCCAGAGAGGCTGCAGTGTGCATTGGTGCCTGGCATGGCTACAGTCCTCAGACCTGGAGCAATGAGTCCAGGACAAATTGGCTGCTGATCCATGCCAGGGAGAGAATCTCTTTGGCAAACCCATGACTGAAAGTGCTGCTGAGTTGGAGACTGAACAACTCACCATGACCATGCTGTCCAGGAAGAATGCTGACCCTTTCCGATGCAAGGCTTTAGGGAAAAAGTCCTTCTATCTGAAGGAGGCCTACTGTTCCTATCCCCCATATTGCTCTTACTAGGCGCGTAGGTCTATATCCCCAAAGTCCTAACAGGCACCTCAGCCGCAGCCTGGGGAGGATGGACTTTTGACTCTGGATCATGGCCTTTTCTCTGCTTCAGGCCCAGTTCCGCAGCACATTGGGGGGCGTCTCCAGTTCTTTACCCACTGTTGTCTTAGCATCACCACTGACACTTGGGCATTGCAAATAGTGAAGGAGGGTTATCTCCTGCACTTCCAGCAGACCCCTCCTTCCTTTCTTTCCAGGGGAATATCCTCTGGAACCTCAGAATTGTGAACTTCTCCAGCTGGAAGTGACCAACCTTTTGGAAGCCAGGGCGGTGGAACTGGTTCTGCTGTCTCAGACAGGAAGGGGGTTCTACTCCCGATACTGCTGGTCCCCAAAAGGATAGGTGGCTTTCGACCCATTCTGGATCTTTGTGATCTCAACTGCTTCCGAGTCAGAGAGACGTTAAAGATGGTGTCGTTTGGAACATTGCCGCCCTACCTGCAGCGGGGAGATTATCTGTGCTCATTGTATCTGATAGATGCCTACACCTACATCCTCATTCACCCCCTGCACCAACAATACCTCCATCCTCAGTGGCAAGCACTATCAATACAGGGTTCTTCCCTTTGAACTCATGTCTGTCTGTCGTGGCTGCTTTTCTCCGCATGCAGGGTATTTTCGTTTTCCCTTACCTCGATGACTAATTGGTGAGAGGCGACTCTCCAGATGAGGTTCATTAGGCTTCACAGCATACCATCCAAACCTTGGAGCAGCTGGGCTTTGTGGTAAGCTACCCAAATTCTCATCTGCAACCCTCTGTGCTTCGAGTTCTTTGGGGCTCTCTTCGATACTTCAGTGGTCGGGGCTTTTTTCCCAACTGACCAGGCCCAATGACTCATCTCTGTTGCACCAGGTTCAGTGCTAATCTATGGTATTTGTTTGCCAGATGCTTTGCCTCCTTGGTCACATACCTTCCACAGTCCATGTCACTCTGCCCACTTGCATATATGACATGTGCAGTGGACTCTCTCCAGTTTGTCGGATAGATGACCGGACACCTGACACCACTGAGTGTGTGTAACTCTGCCATTGCTCGCTTCCCTCCCATGGTGGTAGCAGTCTGTGCATCTTCTGGCAGGTTTGCCATTTCAAGCGCCCCCGCACCAACAGGTGCTCACGACGGATGCCCCCAAGCTCGGCTGGAGAGCTCACCTTGGTGACTTCTGCATTCCAGGCCTCTGGTTGGAGAGTGATTGTCTCCACCAGATCAACTTCCTCAAAACCTAAGCCATTGCAAACATGCTGTGAGCCTTCCAGATGCAGCAGACCGGCCAGGTCATTCTCATTAAGACCAACAACCAGGTAGTGATGTTCTACATCAACAAACAAGAGGGTACAGGCTCATACCTCCTCTGTTGGGGACAGTCCAGCTCTGGAAGTTCGCCATGAAGTACCACATGCTCCTCCAGGCATTGTATCTCCCAGGAGAGGACAATGCTTTGGTAGATAGACTTCAACAACAGGGTCCCAACTCATATACAATGGGTGGAAGCATGACTTATATATGTGTCAGAGGCACCATCAAAGGGGAAGACCAGACTCAGCAGAGTCCTGCAACCACACGAGTTGGCTCTCAACCCCCAAGTAGTTCGCTGGATCTTTCAGATATGGGGCACCCCCACCATGGATCTCTTTGCATCTACTCTCAATGCTCAGCTGCTGCTCTTTTGCTCCAAGATGCCTTGTCCCAGTCTGGTTGCATCTGAATCCTTTCTCCTGGACTGGAGTGAGGGCCTCCTTTATACTTATCCACTGACTCCCCTGGTCACCAAGATCCTTTTCAGGGCTTTCTTAATACTCATTGCCCCATGGTGGCCCTGGCACCATGGTATCCCCTCTTACTAAGTGTCTCTGGCACTGCCCTTTCGCCTGGGCTGTGCACCAGATCTACTATAATGGGAGGAGGGCACCTTTCTGCTTCCCAACCTCTTTCCTATTGCTCACAGCTTGTCTACTGAGTGGGTAGCTTTGGTGGAGTTACATCTGCCTATGGATGACAGGAACAATCTCCAGGAACAAGCAGGAATGTAGTCTTCACATAGGGGTGATGTCGGTACCAACGGAGCTCACGCGGGAATGCTCCCCAGCGTCCAATAAGAAAGCTTTTGGGAAACTCCCACTGCGCCTGCGTAGCTGCCTTCCTGCCTTTCCGCTCTCCTCCTTGGTTCTTCGTTTTCCACGGAGCCGACAGGAAGCAAATCCTGTCACCGCAGGATATTCCTGATATTCATATTTTTGTGGTTCGCGTCTGCCTTCCCGTTGACGCTGGTATTGACCTCCATCGGTACTTTCTTTTAAAAAACAAAAAACAAAAAAAACAAAACTGAAGGTGGTTTGCCTTTCTTCAGGCGCGTCGACACGATCGTTGGCCTAGGCGTTCCATTTGTCTCTGATAAAATGAAAAAAACATCCAATGGTTTTAAGACGTGTTCTAAGTGTGGCAGTACTATTTCAGCCACAGATGCCCATGACTGGTGTCTAAAATGCCTAGGGGCCTGATCATCAACCATCAGAATGTCTTCTCTGCAGAAAGATGATGGAGAGGCCTACAGAATCGAGCTGCAAAGCTGGGCACCCTCTTTGCCTCAGATACCGTCTCTTTAGCATCAATGTCGTTGAGAGCTTCATCTTCCTCGCAAGGATCTCAGGTATCGAAACCTAAGTCTTTATCGAAGGCTGGCCTCCCCCCCCCCCCCCCAAGGGTAGTTCTCCTAAGCATCGAGATGCCATGGGCATTGCCCTGGAGTGGGGGACACTGGCCAAACAACCCCGGTGGGAAGACCTTCCCACAAAAACCTTAATGGGGTCCCAGGATGCTCCCAAGGCTTTCACCCTTGGAGAGCTCCTGGTGCCATGCTCAGGGATCGTGGCTCGCAATTCCGGTACCGATACCCAAGCATCGCCAAGTTCCATGGATCAACGTAGCCTTGCCATCGAGCGGAGCTTAGCAGCCTTACTTGTGGCCTTGGTTCCAGTGAAACCCTTAGTCAGTTCCACAGGTGTCGGTACTGGCACAGACTGCATTGACTTTCTTTCTGCTTTCCACGCTATCACCCATGCCGGCCCTCGAATCGGTTTCTGGTATTGAGGTTCCGACTACACAGATTCCAGGTACCGGCTTCGACCAGTACAGAGCTTGTATGGAACGGGAACACCCTGCCTGACGATACTTCGAGTCTTCATATTCCGATTCCTCGGCCGATGAATCGGCTGATACTTGAGACATGCAAAGTCTCCCGGAGGACCTATCTCCATCTCCACAATGCCACATGTCCCACCAGAGGTCATGTCTTTCCAGGACTTCATTCGCAGTGTTGCCAGGGGCCTGTTCATAACAGTAACATCTGAGAACGAGCCAAGGGCCGAAGAATTGGAAATTCTTCAATACCCGACAGGCTCCAAAAGAGTCGGCTATGCTCCCTATCCATCGGATACTTCATGACCTCATGCTTTGTATGTGGGAGACATCTGACTATTTCTCCCCATATCCGCCACTTCGATACCATGTACTGGGTACCGGAGTGTCCTGGTTTTCAAAAGAGAATTATCACACCATTCCATGGTAGTGGAATTGGCAGTGCATCAGAAAGAGAGCGTGAAAACACATTCCTCAAATCCTCTGGGTAGAGAATCAAGAACCCTTGACGCTTTTGGTCAATGTTGCTTTCAAGCCTCCTTGCTATCAGCCAGAATTAGTTCCTACATACTCTGTATGGGTATGTTCCTCAAAGAGGTGGCTAAAGATTTGGAGTTAATGGCTCCTCCTCTTCCCGATGACAAGAGGGCAGATTATCTCACCCTTGTTAAACATGCTCAGAATGTCTCAAAATTTCTTAATAGAACAACTTTTGATTGCTTTGAGTGCATCAGCAGAACTTTATCTGCACCGGTGCACGCAGGATTGCTTGGCTCCAAGCATCTGATCTTGAACATCTTTTTTGCTTATACCCAGACTGTGCTTACCTTAGAGCGCCACATAGCAGTGCACAGTGTTTGTGCTATGGCAGCCTCGGTGGCTCACGTGCACTCTTGTCTCCACAGTGGAGATTTGTAGGGCTGCTACGTGGTGGTCTGTCCACACTTTTGCAGTTCACTACTGCCTGGATCAGGATTTCTGGCATGACACCACCTTTGGCAAGCCATACTCCGGCACTTCTTTGGGAATTAATGGAACTCCTTCCCTCCAGCCTTTCTATCTGTACAAGCTACCGGAGAATTGGTTGATGCCTGGGACTAGTGTTGACTCTCAGAACCTTAGCATTTCCTGCTGTTTTCTCTTTGCTGTTCCTGTAGCTAGGGAGTCCCATATATGAAGACTGACTTCCTACTTGGTCCCGGAGAAAGTGTTACTCACCTGTAGCAGGTGTTCTTCAGGAACAGCAGGAATCGGTCCTCACTACCCTCTTTCCTCCATGAAGTTTTTTTTTTTTTTTTTTTCAATTTTTGGGCTTCATTAAGCTGTGTCTTCATACTGAGGTAAGATGGCTCCTTCGGGCAGGAAGACCGTGCATGCATGAAGGGCACTCCAAAGGCTTCTTTTGGAAGCTGAGAAGTGGCCTAGTGAGCAGGCTTTGGAAGCTGAGAAGTGGCCTAGTGAGAAGGCTTTGGAAGCTGAAGAGTGGCCTAGTGGTTGGGGCAAGTTATCTTGGGCCAGAGGGCCAGGGGTTCAAATCCCGCAAGAGGACAGCAATCTTGGGCCTGAAGGACTGGAGTTTCTAGTCCCACAGGTGCTCCTTGTGGCTTTGGACAAGCCACTTAACTCTTCATTGCCTCAGGTACAAAAAACAGATTGTGAGCCCTTCGGTGACAAGGGAAAAATATATACAGTACGTGAATGTACACCGCTTCGACTGGTAGAAAAGCGGTATATAAGCCAAGTTAAATAAGTGTTCCTGCGTGGGCTCAGTCTGTGATGTCACCCATATGTGAGAACTGATTCCTGCTTTTCCCGGAAAACACCTTATACAGATGAGTAACTATGCTTTATCCTCATTGAGGCTTGTGCAGACAAAGGGCACTTACCCATGGCTTGGGTATGGATGCTGAAGTAGTATGCCCTCTAGCTGCTCTAGTTTTGATACAGGATGAGGTTATCAAAAGATGCTGCATTTTTGTCTGTCTGCACCTCTGCTGGTTGGGGGACACAACCTACTTGTCTGGACCTGCTTAGGGGACAGAGGACATTTTCAGGTAAGTAAAATGTCACCTTTTGTGCCTCTCCAACGAAGTTTTTTTAAGTACTTGTGTCCATATAATGCCTGCTATGGGTTCTGATGAGGGCCAACACAGTAGCACACCCTGTTTTACTCTAATTTATAGTGGTAGAAATGGCTCAACAGGAAATGTTCTCAGCAACTTTCAACAGAATTATTGTAGAACTATAGTAGTAAAAGGGGAGCTAAAAAAATGTAATTATAAGTTGAAATGAAAATTATTATCTAAAAGTATGCTGATCATATTACTGCATTAAATGTTTCTATTTTCTACTTGTTTTCCTGCAGCCTACTCATTTGACAGACTTTAGTCAGGTTCAGACTATTCAGTATTCAAGCAGTGAAGACAAGGACAAAAAAGGAATGCTTCAGCTCAAAATAACAGGTGCTCCTGAGGTAAGATAAACCTGCATATGTGAACTTTGTAATAGGAAAGAGTCATTATCCCAGATCTGCTGCAAACAATTAATTAATGAGAAACCTTGCAGTATGCTGTTTAATTTATAAACTATTGTAAATGCATTACTTTTTAATTTGTACCTGTATTGAAATACACCTGACGGAGGTTTTTAAGCAGAGAGGATGCCAGGTAGAGCCTTATATCTCCAGGAACAAGCAGGAATGAGTCTTCACATATGGGACGTTGGTACCGACGGAGCCTGCGCGGGAACGCTCCCCAGCGTCCAATCAGAAAGCTTTTGGGAGCATCCCACAGCGCCTGCGTGCTGCCTTCCCGCCTTTCCAACTGTCTCTCCTCAGTTGTTCTTTTTCCGCGGAGCCAGCAGGTCGTGTTCCTGTCACCGCAGAAGAATTTCCTTATTTTTTTCTTTATTCCTCGACGCTATACCGGTACCGCCGGTTCTTATTTTTTTCTTTCTTAAAAAAAAAAAAAAAAAGACCACCTATTTTTCCTTCAGGTGTACTTCAGTTTTGGGCCTTAGGCCCAAAACCTTTTTCCTTAAATATGGAAAAACCTGCCTCAGGTTTTAAGAAGTGCACAAAATGTGGTGGTACTATATCCGTCACCGACACCCATGACTGGTGTCTCAAATGTTTAGGCCCTGACCATTCCATTAAAGATTGTGTGTCCTGTTCCATGATGTCTAAGAGAGGTCGACAGAACCGAGCTGCCAAGCTCAGTTACCTGTTTCCCTCTGATGCGGCTTCGGTGGCATCGACGTCTTCCAGGGCTGCTTCTTCCTCACATGGATCTCAGGTAACTAAACATAAATCCAGCCGGTCCTCGAAGGGCAAATCTCCTTCTAAGCATCGAGATGCCTCTGGCCTTGCCCTCGAGGATTCTGCACCGGCAAAATTACCCCGGCGGGAGGCTTCGGCTTCTAAAGCATCATCATCGGGGTTCCAGGACGATCTAGATGGCGTGGCCTCAACAGATCTCCTGGTGCCATGCTCTGGGGTACCGGTGGCCTCCACCAGTACCGACTTCCAGGCATTGGCAGCGTCGATGGATCAGAGGATTCTGTCCATGGAATGCAGTCTGGCGGCTTTCCTTGTGGCATCGACGCCCGTGGTACCGCAACAGACTACTCCGCAGGTACCGGCTCCGGTATCGCCATCGGTACCGATCCCATTACCGGTGGCATCGGTGTCAGCCATGCCAGTACCCTGCCCTTTGCAGCCTTCCGGTACCGATACCCCGGTACCGATGATTCCCCATACCAACCTCGGTCGGTACGGGTATCGGGCTTTGCAAGAGCATCCCGACAGACGATACTTCGATTCCTCTGATGACTCTGAGGATTCTGAAGAGTCTGTCGATGCAGCGATGCTTCTTCCACAGGAGGAGTCCTCTCCTAAACGAAGGATGTCTCCTCCAGAAGACTTGTCTTTTCAGGACTTTATCAGAGAGGTGGCTCGGGGTCTTAATATTACAGTAGCCCCAGAGTCAGAGCCTAGAGCTAAGGAGTTAGATATTCTACAATATCCTAAAACTCCTAAAGAAGCAGCTACCTTGCTTATTCATGAGATTCTGTATGATCTCATGTTAAGGATGTGGGAAGCACCTCTAACCACCTCTCCTCATTCTCGCAGGTTGGACACCATGTATCATGTCCCTCCTTGTCCTGGTTTCCATAAAACTCAGCTTCCTCACCACTCTATTGTGGTTGAGTCTGCAATGAAAAAGATTAGAAGTGCCAAGAGACATGCCTCTAATCCTCCGGGACGTGAATGTAGAACCCTGGATGCTTTTGGTAGAAGAGTCTTCCAAGCTTCCATGCTTGCTGCGAGAATTAATTCTTAGTCTCTACATAGGCATGTTCTTAAAAGAAGTCACTGACCATTTGCAAACTTTAAGTCCTTTTATGTCTGACAATAAAAGGCCAGAATTTCTCTCTGGGCTCAAACATGCCCAGGATACCTCCAAATTCTCCAACCGTGCAGCTTTCGATTCCTTTGAATGCGTAAGCAGAGCCTCAGCTATAGCTATAGGAGCATGTAGGATTGCTTGGCTTCAAGCATCTGATTTGGAGACCTGGGTCCAAGATGAATTGGGAAATATCCCTTGTACAGGTGAAAATCTGTTTGGCTTTTGCTTGCCAATCCTTAGCAATCAGATGGATGCTGAAGATTCTGCTTTGGATAGACTATCCAAATCTTCAGCTGCTCCTGCTAAGAAAAGGTTGTTCAAGAAAACACCTTTTTCAAAAAAGGGAAGATCCTATCCTGCTTATAGTCAGAGAGCATCTTCTGCAGCTCAATTCCCTTCCAAACGTGAGCAATCCTCCAAACAGACCAAGGTAAAGGCTGCGAGGCCTGCTCCAGCCCAGCAGTCTCAGCCCCCTCAGGGCCTTTGACTTTCTGCTAGAGAACTTAGCCTTCCTGGCTCTAGAAGGACCAAAGCCCTCCACCATTCCAGGAAGGCTATTTCACTTTGCTCCCAGATGGGGGCAAATCACAGCAGAGCATTGGACACTCTCCAACATAAGAGGGGTACAAACTTCATTTTTCCAGCTTGCCCCCTCTCACAAGAGTGCACCAGTTCAATTCTCCAACCTTCCTCCTCAGCCTATTACAGCAGGAGGTTGCCACTCTTCTAGCCCAAGGGGCAGTAGAGGAAGTGCCTTCTCAACAACAGGGCACAGGGTTCTACTCCCCCTATTTTCTTATCCCAAAGAAAACAGGGGGCTTCAGACCCATTTTAGATCTCAGAGAATTGAACAGATTCCTAGTCAAAGAAAAATTCAAGATGGTTTCTCTAGGAACTCTGCTGCCATACCTTCAGAGTCAGGATTGGCTTTGTTCTCTAGATCTCAAGGATGCGTACACTGATGTTCTCATCCATCCAGCTCACAGAAGGTTCCTTCGGTTCCTTTTCCAGGAGAAGCACTATCAATACAGAGTGCTCCCCTTTGGTCTGGCCTCTGCACCAAGGGTGTTCACGAAATGCATGGTAGTGGTTGCTGCTTTTCTGTGCACCCTGGGAATATTTGTCTTCCCCTTCCTGGACGACTGGCTCATTCGAGCTCCCACTCAATCAGAGGCCAGGACTGCTCTAACCTGCACAATGCGTATCCTTCCATACTTAGGGCTGGTAATAAACATCCCAAAATCAAATTTGATCCCTACTCAGTCCCTGGAGTTTAGAGGGGCACTGCTGGATACCACTAAGGCAAGGGCCTTTCTTCCCCAGGCCCGTTGCCTTCACTTGATGCAGTTAGCTTCTCAAGCAGAGTTGAAACCCCTACTCACTGCTCGAGAGATGTTACAGTTGCTAGGCCACATGGCTTCCACCGTTCATGTGGTACCATATGCTCTCCTTCACATGAGAGCAGCTCAGTGGACTTTATCCACCCAATGGACCCAGGCATTAGGCTGCCTGTCAGACAAAATAGCAAACACAAGTCGCCTCATTTTGTCCCTCCAGTGGTGGAAGTCCCCTCTGAACCTCTTGCTGGGGTGTCCTTTTCAACAGCCTCTACCCCAGGCAACTCTTACAACAGATGCTTCTCCAATGGGCTGGGGAGCTCATCTTCAGGACCTCTCCACCCAGGGCATCTGGTCCCCACAGGAGACTTGTCTCCACATTAATCTCTTGGAACTCAGAGCAATCTTCCTTGCTCTACGAGTTTTCCACACCCTGCTCAGCAACAAGACAGTCCTTGTCCACACAGACAATCAGGTAGCCATGTTCTACATAAACAAGCAGGGAGGAACTGGCTCTGTCGCTTTGCAACGAAGTTCTGCGACTGGGCCCTTGCCAGAGAGCATCACATTCATCTTCTGGCAGTCGATCTTCCAGGGGTTCAAAACTCTTGGGCAGACAGACTCAGTCGAGTTCTGCTTCCACACGAGTGGTCCCTACATATGGACCAGGTGTTCAAAATTTTTCAAATTTGGGGAACCCTGGACATAGACCTCTTTGCAAGTCCGTGGAATGCAAACTTCCCCGGTTCTGTTCCAGAACTCCGGCTCAGGCAAGGGATGCTTTCCTCCTTCACTGGGGTCAGGACTTCCTGTATGCCTTTCCACCCATTCCCCTAATTCCCAAAACCCTGTTCATACTTCAGAGAGACAGAGGTCACATGATTCTCATAGCTCCACATTGGCCACGGAAAGTGTGGTACCCTCTGCCTCTACATCTCTCTCAAGCTCCCTCCCTAGAGTTAGGGTCTGCTCCAGACCTCCTCTCTCAGGAGGACGGAAAGTTGTGGCATCCCAATCCCCAGTCTCTGCATCTCAGGGCTTGGTTGCTGAAGGCCTAGATCTCCAGGATCTTCCTCTTTCTCAGCAAGTGAAAGATGTTCTTCAAGCTTCCACTAGACGTTCTTACGCCTTCAGGTGGAAAAGGTTTACCATCTGGTATTCTGAAAAGGGTCTTAATCCCCGTGTCATACCTCTGGAATCGTTGCTGGATTATCTTCTGCATCTGTCTAATGCAGGCCTTAAGACAAATTCAGTAAGAGTCCATCTGAGTGCTATTGCAGCTTCACTCAAGCCTCTAAATGGACAACCTGTTTCCTCTCATCCCCTTGTAGCAAGGTTCATGAGAGGCCTCCTTTTAACAAAGCCTCCCATTAGACCACCACCGGTGGCATGGGACTTAAATTTGGTTCTTGTTCAGCTTATGAAGCCGCCTTTTGAACCTTTATCTACTACCTCCTTGAAATACCTTTCTTGGAAGGTTATCTTTCTCATTGCAATCACATCAGCACGCCGCATCAGTGAATTGCAAGCACTAGTAGCTAATCCACCTTATACAAGATTCCATCATGACAAGGTGGTCCTTAGGACTAATCCACATTTTATGCCTAAGGTGGTCTCGCCTTTTCACCTCAACCAAGAGGTCTACCTACCTGTCTTTTTTCCAGGACCTCATGCATCACCTGCAGAGAGGAATTTTCATACCCAGGACTGTAAAAGAGCTCTGGCTTTTTACTTGCAGAGGACACAGCAACATAGAAAGTCTTCCCAACTCTTTGTTGTGTTTGATCCTTCTCATTTGGGACAACCAGTCTCCAAGAGAACTCTTTCCAACTGGATTGCCCAATGTATTTCTTTTGCCTATCAGAGCAAGAACATTTCTCTGGAGGGCCATGTCACAGCTCACAATGTGAGAGCCATGGCAGCCTCAATGGCTCATCTGAACTCTGTGTCTATCGACGACATCTGTCGAGCAGCCACTTGGGCCTCGGTTCATACCTTCACAGCCCATTACTGCTTAGACAAGGACTCCCGCCGGGATGCCTTGTTTGGTCAGGCTGTTCTCAAACACCTGTTCCATACTTAATCAACTCCTACCCACCATCCCTCAGGGGATGCCAGAGATCCAGGTGGGTGTCCCAGGGCCACACAACGTCTGGGCGCTCTCCCTGGCATCAAAAGCTAGGGAGTCCCCATATGTGAAGACTCATTCCTGCTTGTTCCTGGAGATAGCACAGTTACTTACCTGTAACAGGTGATCTCTGGGAACAGCAGGAATAAGTCTTCACAACCCACCCACCTCCCCTAGGAGTTGTCCCTCTCTCTCTATCTTTCCCTCTCTATCCCTCTTTGTCTCAGCTATAAAACTCAACTGAGGAGAGACAGGTGGAAAGGCAGGAAGGCAGCACGCAGGCGCTGTGGGATGCTCCCAAAAGCTTTCTGATTGGACACGGGGGAGCGTTCCCACGCAGGCTCTGTCAGTACCGACGTACCCATATGTGAAGACTTATTCCTGCTGTTCCCAGAGATCACCTGTTACAGGTAAGTAACTGTGCTTTACCTACAACTTTACCCAGGATTCCCGACCAGTGATGAATATCTAAATATCTTCAGGAACAAGCAGGAATATAGTCCTCACGTATGGGTGCATTGGGTACCAATGGAGCCCGCGCGGGAAGCTCCCCAACTACCAAAGGAGAGCCTTTGGGGGCTGTCCACCGCGCCTGCGCTGCTGCCTTTCTGCTCTTGTGACTGACTCTCCTCATTTCTTCTTTTTCCGCGGAGCCAACAGGTCTTCCTCCTGTCACGGCTGAAGAAGCTAAGTGTGTGGAGGTAAACCCTTTAGGGGGACATCTGATTCTTGTAGCTTTTAATGTTGTGGAGTGATTTGGATTTGGGGGGAGATGCGTGAGGGACCAAACATGAGTGTAAAATCACCAGTGTCCTGTAAGAAATGCGAAGTGGACAAGTTCATCTTTCTATATCTTGAGATCTGAACTGATCCTTATGAAATTGATAATCTCCAGGAACAAGCAGGAATAAGTCCTCACATATGGGTACGTCGGTACCGACGGAGCATGCGTGGGAATGCTCCCCAGCTTCCCAGAATGAAAGCTTGTGGGGCATCCCACAGCGCATGCGCTCTGCCTTCCCGCCTTTCCTACCAACTCTCCTCAGTTCTTCTTTTCCGTGGAGCCAGCAGGTCGTGTTCCTGTCACCGCTGAAGAAGTTCTTTATTTTAATTTATTTCTTTGGTCGCGTGTCTGCCTTCCCCGACGCCGGACCGGTACCGCCGGTCTTTTCTTTAACTATCTTTTTTCCTCACTTGGTGTATTTTCTTCTTAGGCCTCCAGGCCCACAAGAAATTTTTCCCTTATGGAAAAACCAGCCTCCGGGTTCAAAAAATGCACTAAGTGTAGCGGTACAATTTCTGTCACAGATACCCATGAATGGTGTCTGAAATGTTTGGGGCCTGAACACTCCATCCCGGATTGCCAGTCTTGTTCTCTAATGTCTAAACGAGGGTTACAGAACCGGGCAGCCAAGCTCCATGTGCTGTTTCCCACGGATGCACCGGCGGTGGCATCGACATCTTCCAGGTCTTCCTCTCCTGATGGGTCTCAGGTAACCAAACATAGTTTTAGCAGGTCCTCGAAGGGCAAATCTCCCTCTAAGCATCGAGATGCCTCCGGGCTTGCCCTCGAGGATCCTGCCCCAGCCAAACAACCCCGGAGGGAAGCTCCGGCTTCCAAAGCTCCTCCTATGGGGTTACAGGTTGACATCGATGGCACGGCCTCGACCGATCACCTGTTAGACTGCTCTGGGGTACCGGCACAATCTCCCGGTACCGACATCCAGGCAGTCGTGGCGTCCATGGATCACACTGTGCAATCCATGCAGCAGGCTATACTGGCTTTCATTAAGGCTGCGACGCCGACGGTACCGCAACAAGCTCCGTTGTCGGCACCGGTACCGGTACCAACTTCGATACCGGTACCAGCTGCATCGACATCGGCCAGGATACTGATTCCGGCTCCCTGTCCTGGGCTCTTTCTCGGTACCGATCTGGTACCGGGAACACCCGATGTCGGTACCGATCGATACGCCTATCGATCTTTTAGAATCGAGCAGACGATACTTCGATTCTTCTGATGATTCTGATTCATCGGATGAGTCCCCTGAAGTATCTGTCACCCTTCCTGAGGAGCCCTCTTTTCCAAAAAGGAGAATGTCTCCTCCAGAGGATTTGTCCTTTCAAGACTTCATAATAGAAGTAGCTAAAGGACTCTATTTCAGTAACCTCTGAAAAGGAACCTAGAGTAAAAAAATTAGATATTTTGGGATACTCTAAGGTTCCCAGAGAGGCAGTCACCTTGCCAATTCATGAAATTCTTCAAGAACATTTGATTGAATTGTGGGAGACTCCTCTCACCCTTTCTCCTCATTCTCGTAGATTGGACACTATGTACCGTGTCCCTCCTTCTCCTGGATTTCAAAAAACTCAGCTTCCTCACCACTCCATTGTGGTGCAGTCAGCTATGAAGAGGATAAAGAGTACCAAAAGACACTCTTCTACTCCCCCAGGAAGAGAATGCAGGACCTTGGATGCTTTTGGTAGGAAAATCTTCCAAGCTAGCATGCTTATTGCCAGAATCAATTCATACAGCCTTTATATGGGTATTTTTTTGAAGGAGGTTGCAGAAAAACTGCACAACTTTCTCCCTTTTATTCCAGAGGATAGAAGGGATGCATTCCTTCTTTGGCTTAAGCATACTCAAGACATTTCAAAGTTTTCCAACAGGGCAGCCTTTGATTCTTTTGAAGGTGCCAGCAGAGCCTCAGGCATTGCTATAGCTGCTCGTAGAATTGCTTGGCTCCAGGCTTCTGATCTAGAACCCTGGGTTCAAGATGGTTTAGGAAATCTGCCCTGTACAGGTGAAAATCTATTTGGCAAAGAGTGGCAAATTAAAGCCACTCAAATGGACGCAGAAAATGCTGCTCTGGATAGACTTTCTAAGTCTACCTCCACTCCGGCCAAGAAAAAATCTTTTAAAAAGTCTTTTTACAAGAAGGGCAGATTTCCTTCCACTTCTGGTCAACAATCTTCTACAGGTCGCTTTGCTACTAAGCGTCAGCAACTTAAACAGGCCAGGCCTAAACCTGCAGGGGCTGCTGCAACCCAGCAGTCCCAAGCCCCTCAGGGTTTTTGACTTGATACTAGAGAACTTAACCTTTCTGGCTGTACAACAGCCAGAACCTCTCACCATTCCAGGAAGATTAGCTCATTTTGCTCCCAGATGGAAGCAAATCACATCAGAGCAGTGGACCCTCTCCATCATCAGAGAGGGCTACAAACTTCATTTCTCAGACCTTCCTCCCTACACCATGGTGAGACATTTCAATTCTCCCACATCTCTCCTCGACCTTCTGGATCAGGAGGTAACCACCCTTCTGGCCCAGAGGGCCATAGAAGAAGTTCCTCTTCTTCAACAGGGGTCAGGGTTTTACTCCCCCTATTTTCTCATTCCAAAGAAAACAGGGGGATACAGACCCATTCTAGATCTCAGAGAATTGAACAAATTTCTATGCAAGGAGAAGTTCAAGATGCTTTCTCTAGGCACTCTCCTTCCATACCTACAGAGTCAGGATTGGCTTTGTTCTCTAGATCTCAAGGATGCGTACACTCATGTCCTCATCCATCCATCTCACAGAAAATTCCTACGTTTTCTGTTCCAGGGAAACCATTACCAATACAGAGTGCTTCCTTTCGGTCTAGCCTCTGCTCCAAGAGTGTTCACCAAATGCATGGCAATAGTTGCTGCATTTCTACGCACTCTGGGAATATTTGTCTTCCCCTACCTGGACGACTGGCTCATCCGAGCTCCATCTCAGTCAGAAGCCCAAATTTCCCTGGACCGCACCAGGTGCATTCTGCACTATCTGGGACTTGTGGTAAACCTCCCAAAGTCTCAGCTCACCCCTACTCAGTCCCTAGAATTCATAGGGGCCTGGTTGGACACCACTACTGCAAGAGCCTATCTTCCCCAGGCTCATTGCCAACGTCTAGTGCAGTTAGCCTCCCAGATTCAGTCAAAGAGCCACTTAACTGCCCGGGAGATGCTACAACTACTAGGCCACATGGCTTCCACAGTACATGTGGTACCCTATGCTCACCTACACATGAGAGCAGCTCAATGGACTTTGTCCACTCAGTGGACTCAAGCTTCAGGAGCTCTCTCAGACCAAATAGCAAACTCCAAACGTCTCTTTTGGTCTCTCCAATGGTGGATGTCCACTCAAAATCTGTTGCTGGGGTCCCCCTTCCAACCTTTGTTGCCCCAAGCAATCCTCACAACAGATGCCTCCCAAACAGGTTGGGGAGCTCATCTACAGGACCTCTCCACCCAAGGCACTTGGTCCCCGCAGGAGACCTCTCTTCATATCAACCTCTTGGAACTTCGAGCAGTGTTCCTAGCTCTCAAGGTCTTTCATACCCTCCTCAGCTACCAGACAGTCCTCATTCAAACGGACAATCAGGTAGCCATGTTTTACATAAACAAACAAGGAGGAACTGGCTCTCTGTCGCTTTGCAATGAAGCTCTAAGATTATGGGCCTTCGCCAGAGAGCATCAAATCCATCTCCTGGCAGTATACCTCCCAGGAATGCAAAACTCTTGGGCAGACAGACTCAGTCGAGTTCTGCTTCCACACGAATGGTCCCTGCACATGGATCAGGTACTCAGAATCTTCCAGGAATGGGGAACCCCGGACATAGACCTATTTGCAAGTCAGTGGAATGCCAAACTTCCCCGGTTCTGTTCCAGAATTCCGTGTCAGGGAATTCAGGCCAAGGATGCCTTCCTCCTTCATTGGGGTCAGGACTTCCTGTATGCCTTTCCACCCATTCCTTTGATTCCCAAGACTCTGTTCAAACTTCAGAGGGATCAAGGATCTATGATCCTCATAGCTCCACGCTGGCCACGCCAAGTGTGGTACCCTCTACTTTATCTTTATTAAATTGGACTTGGGAGCTGCTCCAGACCTTCTGTCTCAGGAGGAGGGGACTTTGTGGCATCCAAACCCCAAGTCCCTTCACCTCAGAGCTTGGTTACTGAAGGCCTAGACCTTCAAGACTTCAATCTTTCGCAGCAAGTGAGAGATATCCTCCATGCTTCCAGGAAACCTTCCACTAGGCGTTCCTATGCTTTTAAATGGAAAAGATTTTCCATTTGGTGTGCTCAACAGGGTCTTGACCCTCTGGCACTTCCTGTGAATTCTCTATTTGAATATCTCCTGCATCTTTCCAATGCAGGCCTTAAAACTAATTCAGTAAGGGTTCATTTAAGTGCTATTGCAGCATCCCTTAAGCCTATCAATGGACAACCTGTTTCCTCTCATCTTCTTATTGCAAGATTTATGAGAGGCCTAACTTTAACTAAACCTCCCATTCGACCTCCTCCGGTGGCATGGGACTTAAATTTGGTTCTTGGTCAGCTTATGAAGCCACCTTTTGAACCCTTAGCCACTACCTCCTTGAAATTTCTTTCCTGAAAGGTTATTTTCCTTATTGCAATCACGTCTGCTCGCCGCATCAGTGAACTGCAGGCCTTAGTGGCTAATCCACCTTATACAAGGTTCCATCATGATAAGGTAGTCCTTAGGACAAATCCTCACTTTATGCCTAAAGTGGTCTCACCTTTTCATCTTAATCAAGAGGTATATTTACCTGTCTTTTTTCCAGCTCCTCATGCATCCACTGCAGAGAGGAACCTTCATACTCTAGATTGTAAAAGAGCTCTTACTTTTTACTTACACAGGACACAGCAACATAGAAAGTCTTCCCAACATTTTGTTGCTTTTGATCCTTCTCATTTAGGACTTCCAGTCTCTAAAAGAACACTGTCCAATTGGATTGCTCAGTGTATTTCTTTTGCTTACCAGAGTAAGAACCTTTCTCTGGAGGGCCATGTCACAGCTCACATTGTGAGGGCCATGGCCACCTCTATGGCTCATCTTCATTCTGTGTCCATCGACCAGATCTGTCGAGCAGCCACCTGGGCCTCGGTTCATACCTTCACAGCCCATTACTGTTTGGACAAGGACTTCCGCCGGGATGCCTTGTTTGGTCAGGCTGTCCTCAGACACCTGCTCCATTCTTGAACAACTCCTGCCCTCCTTCCCTGAATGGATGCCTGAGATCCATAGGAAGACGAGGAACCCTTCAGGGTCTCATACCCTTGGGGATCTCCCAGGCATCTTAGCTAGGGAGTCCCCATATGTGAGGACTTATTCCTGCTTGTTCCTGGAGATAGCACAGTTGCTTACCTGTAACAGGTGATCTCTGGGAACAGCAGGAATTAGTCCTCACAACCCTCCCACCTCCCCTAGGAGTTGTATCTCTTTGTCTTTCCTTTCCTCTCTCTCTCTATTGTCTCAGCTTTAAACTTGAACTGAGGAGAGTTGGTAGGAAAGGCGGGAAGGCAGCGCGCATGCGCTGTGGGATGCCCCAAAAGCTTTCATTCTGGGAAGCTGGGGAGCATTCCCGCGCAGGCTCCGTCGATACCGACGTACCCATATGTGAGGACTAATTCCTGCTGTTCCCAGAGATCACCTGTTACAGGTAAGTAACTGTGCTTTGCCACATAATGCCTTTGATATCAACAGTTGGTATTATAACAAGATATTTTATCCCGCAATGAAAACATAAGATATAACATAATAGCAAATGGATGTTAAAGGGTCTTGGAAATGTATGGATGTCTAATGCATCTGCTTAAACACAATGGAATACTACTGTTTTTCTCTTGACTCTTATTTTTACACTGGCACACTATCTGGAGCCAAAGAAGTAAAAACAGAACTTGTATTTCCCCTAGTTTCTAGAACAGTGGTTTTCAACCCTTTCTTCTGGGACCCCCAGGCCAGTCAGATTTTCAGGATATCCAGAATGAATATGCATGAGAGAGATCTCCATACAGTGGAAGCAGTGCATGCAGATTTATCTCATGCATATTCATTTTGGATATCCTGAAAACCTGTCTGGCCTGGGGGTCCCAGAGGACTGGGCTGATAACCATTCATTTAGAATAAAACAATCTAAGCATGATCTCATGAAGCCTGAAAAAATGGTGGTTGAGAAACTATGCCCTTCACTTCCAGATCCAGTAATAGAGAAGAAGCTGGGGAGTTGATTATAGAAACATAGAAACATAGAAATATGATGACAGAAAAAGACCACATGGCCTATCTTGTCTGTCCTTCCATAACTACAACAGTCCCCTTTTTTTACCTTTACAGATCCTCTGTGTTTGTCCCATGCGTTTTTGAATTCAGTTACTGTCCTCATCTCTACCACCTCCACTGGGAGACTATTCCACGGATCCACTACTCTTTCCGTAAAGAAATATTTCCGCATATCACTCCTGAATCTATCCCCCTTCACCCTCATCCCAAGTCCCCTCATAGCAGAATTTGCTTTCAATTGAAAGAGGCTCTCTCTCTGAACATTTATGCCACAGAGGTATTTAAACATCTTAATCATATCATCTCTATCCCGCCTTTCCTCTAAGGTGTACATATTAAGATCCTTCAGTCTGTCCTCATATGCTTTATAATGAAGACCACTAATCATTTTAGTAGCCACCCTCTGCACCGACTCCATCCTGTTCACATCCTTTTGAAGTATTATAGAGTATTATAGAACGTAGTGCATAATTAGAAAGATGATCGTAGATCTCATCTCAGTATTAGCAATTTTTCAGTAACCCTAAAGAAAAAAAATAAAATCAGCCAAATTGTAAAAGTCACAATTTTTATTTTTATTTTTTTTAAAAGAAGCAGAAAACTAGAAATAATGGAGTGGGACATAAAGGACCTCCTCAACTGGATATGTCAGAATAACATGGTTCTCCAGGAACAAGCAGGAAGTCGGTCCTCACATATCGGATATGCTACCATGCATGTGTGGTCCCCTTCCCGCCCAAGGGTGCCATCTTGCTCAGTCTCCTTTTTTCCACAGAGCCCAAAGGACGCATGTCCTGTTTCCCTGGAAAAATCCTCCAAAATTGACCTTAACACTTGTTTTTTCCAGGTTTGCGTACTGGTTCCTCTTTCCACCTCGAGTGGTGCCATCCCCGACGCCATCCTTGGCTCTCCCTTCTTTTTTGATTAGGTTTGCCTCGACCGGTGTTCATGATATTTTTCGCCCGGGGGTCATTGACCCCGGCTGGGTGTGTTCAACCATGTCTCCAGGTGGGTTCAAAAAGTGCAACTGCTGCAGTCAGACAATGTCTGTTACAGACACTCATGACTGTTGCTTGCACTGCCTCGGACCGGACCTGTGCCATGCCCTGATTCCAAGAACCCACAGGAAACGGTTGGCATTGTAGGAGAAGCTGTTCCCACGGTCCGACTCGGCACAAGCTTCCCTGACGCTGAGCCCCAAGCCGACACATCACGTGAGGCCCACAGCAGCAGCTCCTCTGCAGAGACGCCAGACCCTGTAAAGAAAAAGAAAAAATCTTCAAAGCCAGTCGAGGTTCCACTGGCTTTGAGGAGGAGTGGCCTAGTGGTTGGGGCAAGGTACTTCAGGCCGGAAGGTCGGGGGTTCAGATCCCACTAGAGGACAGCAATCTTGGGCCGGAAGGACTGGGGTTTCTAGTCCCACAGGTGCTCCTTGTGGTCTTGGGCAAGACACTTAACCCTCCATAGCCCATGTTCCCTGTAAAATAGTTATCTCCAAGTTATAATGCCCAGTTCAATGTAATTTCAGTTTGTTCAATGTAAACCGCACTGATGCAGAATAGCACGGTATATAAGAGAATGTAAATGAATAAATAAATAAATAAACTGGTGAAACCCGTTAACCTGTGGATGGACTCAGGTGACTCTGAGCAGTGCTCCCTGAAGGTCTCCAAGATGGAGTCCTCGGCCAGCGGTGACCATGCGAGACTCCCCGAGGCCATGGTCCTCAAGGACACAGTCATGAGAGTGCTGGCGTCAGGCCCGAGACCCTCTGTGCCCACGCCAAAAGCTGCAGAGCCACCTGGTATCGAGACCAGGATGGTGGCCTTGGAGCAGAATAGGTCTGCCATCCTGGCCTTGCAGCAGGCAATGCTGTAAGGTTTGTCTGCATCATCTGCCCTGACTTCGGGGGAATCCCCGGGCATTGAGCCAGGCCCCAAACACCACTGTCTTTGGGCGAGCCCTCGGCACCGATCGAGGTCCCGATCCCATTCTTCGGGTGTCCAGTCCTCCCCAGCTAGTTTCTGGGAGTGCGACCCGAGCTCCCCCAGGGGATCCTGGTTCCTTGGGGCGTGCCTTTGAGGCACAGGAGTCCTGAGCCTTGGCATCCTTGATGCCCTATGGCTCTGACTGGGAGACCGACATTGAGGCCTCCCCTGAGTCCTTGACACTGGGAGATTCCCTCTGATCCATCTCCTCTGGAACCCTGGCACCACTCCCCGCCTGAGGATGTGTCCTTCCACGACTTTAAGCGGGATATGGCCCGAGTCCTCTCAATTCCAACTGAGTCAAAGGAGGACCCACGCATCGAAGAGCTAGAGATCCTCTTGTATGAGTCCCTGCCAGAGGAGACTCTAACGGTGTCTGTGCAGCCTATCCTCGAGAGCCTGCTCCTGTGGATGTGAGAGACCCTGGCCTCGGTGCCAGTGGTAATTTGACACCTCGATGCAATCTACTGCGTCAAGAAGGGCTCGGACTTCCAGAAGTCATAGCTTCTGCACAACTCCATGGTTGTGGAGCCATCAATGCAGAAGCTTATAAGTTAGAAGAATTATTCTTCTGCCCCGCCGGGCAGGGTGGCTAGAGCCCTCGTCGCCCTCGGGTGCAAGTGCTTCCAGGGATCCATGCTAGGCTGCTGGATACAGGCCTATGAGCTGAACATCGGGATGTACCTCATGGGCTTCATCCATGAGCTGGCAGTTTTCTCTGCAGGCCTTGTCGGGGAACCCATTTAGAGGTTCCAATCTCTGACTGCTAGGATCCGGAAGTGCTCAAAGTTCCTCTCCTGCATCGCCTACGATGGCTTCAAGTCCACAGCCAGGGTAGCAGCAGCGGGTATCGGGGCTTGGCACCAGGCCTGATTGCAAACCTCCAACCTTGAGCAATGGGTTCAGGAAAATTTGCTGCATGTTCCTTGCACTGGGGAGAACTTGTTTGGCAAGCCCATGGCCGACAAGGTGGCGAAATAGAGGCCGAGATTGTGACCAGGCAAAGGCTCTCAAGGAAAACCTTGACCCTTCCCCAGAAGAAACCGTTGGGGAAAAGACCACCCTTCCCCAGAAAGAAGGGATCTTTGCTATCTATTTGCTCCCCCCCAAATCGAAATGTATATTTCTTGATTTCTGACCTAATGTATATAATTCTATGTGTCATAATTATGTAACCACTGTTTTTAGCTTGAATAGCTTGTAACCGTTTGTGTGAAATCACCGCAGCTGATCACTGGAAGCTGCGGTATACAAATGTTTCCCATATAAATAAATAAATCTTGCCACCAGGGCCACTACCAGCCCTTCTCTATGCAACAGCAGCAGGACCCTCAGCCCAAGAACCAGGGATATGGCCTGAGGAAGCCTAAGGCTCAGAAGCTTCAGACCCCAGCTCCTGTCCAACCTGGGGGGAGCTTTTGACTCTCTGGGCAGAGCCTCCCCAGCCCACAGGGGACCCCTGGTGCTTTTTGCCCACAGATGGGCCGGGGTCTCCCCGGACTAGTGGGTCCTACAAGAGGTAAAGGAGGGCTGCTGTTCCATCAGACCCCTCAGATGCTTTTTCCATGGTAACCTGTGCGACCTCTCCTTCATCAGACCTTGCTCCTCCAGGAGCTTGCGGGGTTGCTCAGGTACAAAGCAGCAGAGCCTATACCCAGAACAAGAGTGGGGAAAAGGTTTGTACACAAGGTATTTTCTTGTCTCCAAAAGGCCTCAGGCCTATCCTGGACCTGAAAAACCTGAACAAGTTTCAGGTGAGGAAGAAGTTCAAGATGCTCTCCCTTGTAACCCTGCTGTGCTCCTTAGACCTAAAGGATGCATATACCCCACATCCTGATCCACCCCTCCCACAGACAATACTTAAGGTTCATGGTGGGAGGAGAGCACTAGCAGTACAGAGTGCTTCCATTTGGCTGGCCTCCTCACCAAGGGTCTTTACTAAGTGTCCGGCAGTCATGGCCACCCACATGACCCTTCAAGGGGCCTTCGTCTTCCCCTACCTGGATGAGTGGCTCATCAGAGGCAGCATGGCCCACGAGGCCAGTCAAGCTACAGAGCAAACAATCTGCCTCCTACAGCACTTGGGGTTCACCATCATTTAATCCAAATCCCAGCTCTCTGCAGCCCAAAACCTGGAGTTCATAGGTGCCCAGCTGGACATGCTACTCGTCAAGGCCGTCCTTATAAAGGAAAGGGCCCATCGCCTTGTGCAGCTGTCAGCAGAGGTGCAGACACGCCGCTTGGTACCAACTCGCTGCTGCCTCAGGTTACTGGGCCACATGGCCCCAACCATCCGTGTCATGCCCTTAGCCCGCTTACACATGCGGGCAGGCCAGGGGTGTCTCTGCTCCCAGTGGACCCAAGCCATAGGCAGGTTATGCAACAGGGTCAGGGTCACTTGCCAACTAGCGGACTCCCTCGACTGGTGGCAGTCTGTACACTACCCCTAGGAGGAGGTGCCATTCCAGGCACCTGCACTTCAGATGGTCCTAACCATGAATGCCTCCCTTCTGGTGTGGGATGTACACTGCAGAGACCTCCACAGCCAAGGCTGGTCGTAAGAGGAGTCACTCCTAGAGATCAATCTCCTGGATCTCTGGGCCATTTTCCTAGCCCTGCGAAAATTCCGCCGCCACCTGTGCAACCAGCCTGTGCTGATCCAGACGGACAACTAGGTAACCGTGTTCTGTGTGAACCAGCAAGGTAGCACGGGCTCATACTCCCTCTGGCAGGAATCGATGGCCCCCCTCGTGACATGCCACGGAATGCTCCTTTGAGAGTGGTGTATCTTCCAGGCCAGGACAATTACCTGGCAGACAAGCTCAGCAGAGTCCTCCACCCACACGAATTGCATCTGTACCTCACGGTGGCGAAAAGACTCTTCTGCCTCTGATGCAGGCCCGATATGGACCTACCTGTTCGCCTCCCCGGACAGCAGACAGCTGCCCCGCTTCTGCTCATGTCATCTGCAACCGGGGAGAGTAATGGCAGATGCCTTCCTAATTCCTTGATCAGGCCTCCTCTACACCTTACCACAGGAACAAGCAGGAAGTCAATCCTCACATATGGGTGACGTCTTCGCCGACTGAGCCCATGTGGATCCATTCCCCAGCTCTCAAAGAAAGTCTTTGGGAGTTACACCGCACATGCGCGGTCACCTTCGCACCTAAAAGTGACATCTTGCTGCAGTCTTCTTTTTTCTGCAGAGCCCTGGAAATGTGCTGTCTGTGCACACCAGACAAAGTTGATTTTTCAGACTGTTCTTCGATGTTTTTCTTCTCTTGATTGCATTGGTTCGATCATCTTCTGCTGCCTGAGTCCTCCCCTTCTGTGTCTTGGTTTTCGCTCAGATAATTTTTCTTTATTTTCGTCTTTCTTGTTTTGGCCGACGGGTTTTTCTACTTGCAGCCTAGCTGGTTGAGATGTCTGAGTTTGTTCTTGCGGATCTCATTTTATCCACTATGTCTTCGACCAGCGGTTTCAAACAGTGTGGCAAGTGCATTCTGCTATGTCTCTTACAGACTGTCACAGTAACTGCATAAAATGCCTTGGGACAGACCACAACTTGTTTTCCTGCCAGCTAAGACTCTGAAGGAATGCAAAAGGCAGCAGGGGGAGCTGTTTGATAGGTCTGTCTCAGGTTCAGCATTGGGGATAGATTCCCTGCCTTTGACGCCAGCGTCGGGCAACTCAGCGTCGCGTGCCTGGGCTTGGTCAGAGCCCAGAGGTCATCAGGCATCTGAGGCGTCCTTGGAGGATCTCCCCCATGCATTGAAGGCTTTGTCGAAGCCGACGTCAGGGGCTGACCTGGACTCAGGGAATAAGTCCACTGTGATCCGGCCATGGAGCCTTTGACTTGACACAGGGGATGATGGACGGGAGTGCCCATTGAGGCAGTCCTGGAGAGAGGAGACAGATCAGAACCAGGCTGTCCAAGAAAATGTCTGAACCTTTCCATAGGAAGACTTTGGGGGAAAAAGACCAAGAAGGCTTACGGATACTAACCCAAGCTTCAGGCCTATTCCACTCCCCCTCAGGGGCAGCAGGCCAAGGGCCAGAGCCATGGCCCCTGTAAGCCAAAGGTTTCCAAACCCCAAACAGTACCCCAGCCACAGCCTGGGGGGAGCTTTTGACTCCTTGGACATAGCCTTGCTCCTCCAGGAGGTCACAGGCCCAAGGTTCACGGGAGGGCAACTGGTCCACTTTGCACACCGATGTCCCAGTATCACCCCAGACACCTGGGTGTTACAGGTGTCAAGGAGGGATATCTCCTCCACTTTGCTCAGCTGCCTCCTCCCTCTTTCCCAGGGGAATTACCCATGGACCCCTAGCACAGGAGCTTCTGCAGAAGGGAGCTTGAATCTTTACTTGAGGATCAAGCGCTGGAGCTCGTCCCCAACTCCTTCAGGCCAGGGATTCTACTCCCATTACTTCCTGTTCCCCAAGAAGATGAGGGCATCAGGCCCATCCTGGATCTTCGGGACCTCAGCTGCTTCCTAGTCAAATGTTCAAGATGTTATCCCTTGGAACCTTACTGCCTTACCTCCTCCAGGGAGATTGACTATGCTCCTTGGGTCTCAAAGATGCTTATACCCACATCCTGATCATCCAAGGCACCATCAGTACCTCTGGTTCATCGTTGGAACCGCCGTTATCAGTACTGGGTGCTTCCCTTTGGCTTTGCTTCAGCCCCTCGGGTGTTCACAAAATGCCTGATGGTCATGGCCGCTCACCTCCAGTTTCTCGGGGTTTTCTTTTTCCCATATCTGGATGACTGGCTCGTGTGGGCGGGTTAATCGGAGGAAATGTGCGAGGTGGCACAGCACACTTTAGGGCTACTGCAGTACTTGGGCTTTGTGATGAACTCCCCAAATTCTCAGCTATTGCCCATACAGTGCATGGAGTTCATTGGGGCCCAGCTAGACTGCACAGGCGAGAGCCTTCCTGCCACTGGATTGGCGCAACGCATCGCCACCCTGGCGCAAGAGATATCGAGTGGCACACAAGTGACAGCCCTGATGATGCTCCGCCTCTTGGGGCACATGGTGTCCACAGTCCACATGACCCCTTTTGCTTGCCTTGGCATGCATCAGGCTCAGTGGACGCAGGCTTCAGGCCACCTAGAGGACTACATCCAAGTTACGCTGGCCTTAGCGATCTCTCTGATCTGGTGGCAAGACCATCTCAACCTCCGAGCTGGCCTGCCATTCCAGGCTCCACCAGTGCAGCACGTCTTCGACACTAATGCACCAAAGCTGGGCTTGGGGATCTACTGCGATCACCTGCAGTCGCAGGGCCCATGGTCACCGAAGGAGAGTACCACTCGGATCAGCCTGCTGGAGCTTCAGGCAGTCTATCATGCCCTGCGAGTCTTCCAGGACTATCTGGAAGGACAGGTGGTTTAAATCTAGACGGACAAGCAGGTAGCGATGCATTACATCAACAAACAGGGGGGCATGGGCTCATACCATCTCTGATGGGAAGTGGTGTGCCTCTAACTTCACAGCAGAGAGGAACATCTTCCTCAAGGCAGTGTACTTGCTGGGTCAGGACAATGTACTCGCCAACTGCCTGCGTCATGTTCTCCAATCCCATGAGTAGAGACTGAACTTGACCGTACTAGGGGAGGTCTTCTGGCATTGGGGTACCCTGGAAATCAACTTCTTCACCAGTCCAAAGAACACACAGCTACCATGCTTCTGCTCTCTGAGACCAGCATGAAGTCAGGAAGCAGTGGATGCTTTACTCATCCCTTGGTCTCTGGGTTTTCTGTATGCATTTCCACCAATGTCCCTGGTGCCTCGGGCACTCCTCATGATCCAAGTGGAGGCCGGTCTCAGTCATCTTCATTGCACCCAGGCATCCCTGGTTCCCCCTGCTTCTGCAGCTGTCCCAGCAGGACCCTTTGCCATTGGGGAGTGCCCCATGTCTGCTATCCCAAGAGGATGGGACATTACAACACTACAGCCTCCGGTTCCTGGCACTGATTGCCTGGAACTGGATGCTGAAAGATTAGCCATTGCGCATCACTGCCTCGCTCGGTTGGTGGAGGACGTCCTGCTGGCCTTGCATAAGGACTCTACATGATGGGCTTATGCCTTTAAGTGATGCAGGTTTTCTCACTGGTATGCAGTGGAAGACCTTAACCCTTTCTCCTGTGCAATGACAGAGATACTACGATACCTATTGCATCTGTCAGTGACTGGCCTGAAGTCCAACACGGTCCAAGTACACCTCTGTGCCATTTCGGCCCACCACCATGAGGTGGATGGCCAGGCCTTGTTTTTACACCATCTGGTGGGCTGGTTCATGTGGGGTTTCCTCTTGTCCCGGCCTCCGATCCGCTCTTTGCCGGTAGTGTGGGACCACAGTGTGGTGCTGGGGAAGCTCATGGCCCTGCCTTTAGAGACCCTGGCTATCTGCCATCTCAAGTACCTTTCTTGGAAGGTCATATCCTGGTGGTGTTCACCTCGGCCCGGTGTGTGAATGAAGTGCAGGCACTGGTGGCGCTTGCACCTTACACCAGGTTCCATAGCAACAGGGTTATCCTTCAGACGCATTCTAAGTTCATACCAAAGGTTTTGTCTGCATTCCATTTGAATCTGGAGGTGGTGTTATCCACTTTTTTCCTTAGGCCTCACTCCTCCAGGGCAGAGGCCTCTCTGCATATGCCAGACTGCAAGTTTGCCTTGTCCTACATCCAGAGGATGCAACACCACCACCGCTCAATGCAGCTCTCTGTCTCATTCGACCCCAGTCGTCTTGGGGTCGCAGTCTCGAAGTGCACACACTCTCGATGGGTGGCTGACTGCATTTCCTTCGCCTACCAACAGGCAGGGCTCTCTGGAACATCATGTGAGAGTTCACAACGTGCATGCCATGGCGGCTTCAGTGGTCAGTCTATGGTCGGTTCCCTTACTGGATATCTGCTGGGCCGCCACCTGGTTCTCTGTGCACACCTTTGCACACTACTGTTTGGAAGAGACCTCCTGGAGGAATAGTGCCTTCGGCCAGGCTGTACTCAGGCACCTCTTCGGAGAATAGTGCCACTCCTGCCCTCATGCCTGCGGTTCCAGGCTACCGGAGTGAAGTTTGCATTTTTGATGCTGCAGCTGCTGCAGTGTCGCTCTTCCAGCCAACCAGTGCTCCCTGCTGCCCTTTACGGTACGCTTTTTGGGTTGACCGTGGCTTTTACAGGTTTTTTCGGTAGCCTGTAGCTTGAGAATCCCATATGTGAGGACTGACTTCCTGCTTGTTCCCAGAAAAAGCATAGTTACTGACCTGTAACAGGTATTCTCCAGGGACAGCAGGAATGTCCTCACAGCCCTCCCTCCCTCCCTGTTGAGGAGTTTTTTCTTTCTTGCCATCTTGTGCTATATCATACTGAGGCAAGATGGCATCTTTGGACGGGAAGGTGACCGTGCATGCGTGGTGTATACTCTAAATGACTTTCTTTGAAAGCTGCGGAATGGATCCATGCGGGCTCAGTCTGTGCTGACGTCACCCATATGTGAGGACTGATTCCTGCTTTCTCCGGAGAACACCTGTTACAGGTGAGTAACTACGCTATCCCCTGAAACAGCAGGAATTTAGTCTTCACAACCCACTCTCCTCCCCTGGAGTTGTAGGGTTGTGTTTACTTTTTTTTTCTCAGCTACAAACTCAACTGAAGAGAAGGAGTTGGGAGAGTGGGAAGGCAATTGCGCAGGTGCAGTGGAGTGCTCCCAAAGGCTTTCCTATTGGATGCTGGGAAGTGTTCCCACATCCAGTACCGACGTCACCTAGATGTGAAGACTGTTGATCTCCTGCTGTTCCTGGAAGATCACCTGTTACAGGTAACTACGCTTTCTCCCATATGCTTTGGACGAATGCTGAAGGTTGGCTGAGGCAAATACAGGTATAGTAGTGATGTCATTGAAATCTGGGTTTTTCATCGGTTCTTTGTCTCCACCAGTCTACTTGTAGAGAAATACAGCCCACTTGTCTGGACTGGTTTAGCAGGACTTAAAGAAAGGACATTAATTGGTAAGTAAATTGTCACCTTTGTTACCTCTGTGTACTTATGTGCATAACTTTGCAGGTAGATAAACTGAAAATGTATTTCTGATTTATCAAGTTAGTTTAAGAAAATATCACCTACAGCTTGCTTACGTAACATTTCACAAACAGACTGATTTGTAGGCTTTTTCTGGAAAACTTGAAGCCAGTTCTAAGAGTAGCCTTTGAATTAGTGGAATTATAGTATGGATATGAGGATGTGTTTTATATCAGATTAATGATATTTGAATTTTCATGTAAGCTCCAGTCTGGTTAGGAAACCTTTGAAAAAGTAGCTATTTTAGAATTAGTTTCCTAATACTGAATTCTTTTGATTATTTTTTCTCCTTCAGTTTTTCATTGTTTACAAGTATGTATTAAAAGAAAAAAAAGCAGCTCTGATGTAATGGTACAGCTGCTATGTAGCATGTTCATGAAAAGGATAATGCCTCTTTGTTGGTTTTTGTATTTCTGCAGCCTCTCACAGTGACAGCTCCATCTCTTACCATTGCTGAGAATATGGCCGACTTGGTAGATGGATACTGTCGGTTAGTGAATGGAGCTACAGAGTCATTTATTATCAGGCCTTTGAAAGGTATGTTTTTTTTATTTTGGTAGAAAGTATCTTTGTGTAAGTACTGAAATATATTTTGTCAGAATGAGCACTTTGTAATGTAGTATCAAAAATATGAATTTTTAAACGCTAACTCTGAATGAACAGTAGGTAATAAGTATATAATGAATTATTTTGTAAAACAGACATTAAAGCAATCTGCTTTGTTTTCTGTCTCATTTTCTGTTGCCTATTTAAAGCATATGCAGGAGAAAATTGCAGTAAAATCCAGAAAACATATGTGCATGTATTAGAGATGCTTTCTCATGAAAGGTTAAAGTAATACCCTTTTTTAAGGTTATTTAGTTATGAATGTATAAACACTTGAAACCCATTGAAACCCGGAAATATTTCTTTACGGAAAGAGTAGTGGATCCGTGGTATAGTCTCCCAGTGGAGGTGGTAGAGATGAGGACAGTAACTGAATTAAAAAAGCATGGGACAAACACAGAGGATCTCTAAAGGTAAAAAGGGGACTGTTGTAGTCGTTGATATGGAAGGACAGACTAGATAGGCCATGTGGTCTTTTTCTGTCATCATATTTCTGTGTTTCTATTAGCTTGTGCTTGGTCATGTCTTAATCTAAAGAAGCATAATATTTTTTGTAATGATAAAAATTTAACTGATTCATACATGTGAAGTCCTTAAACCTATCCGAATGCATATGCTGCCAGATTCAAGCATGCATTCTGCTGTGCTTTTCAGCAAATAGTCTTCTGTTTTGCAGAAAATTGAAAAACATTTCCTAGGATGTACACGTGACAGTGCAGAAGTGGCTTTCTAGTTAGCTGGTAATATTGTCCAGAGCTGGAGGAGGATGATCTGTGTGATGATCAGGCTGCTGAGAATTCCATTACTAGCCAGACCAGTTGATAACTGCTCTAAATACTTGGAAAACCACTATTTCAAATCTAGAAAGTTTTTTTTCATTTCCCTGCTGACAGGATGAATCGGCCACATAAGTGATTGATATCATCTAATGGTAGTGCTGGTCAGTTCAGAGAGAGTTTTCTGAGTAGACGCAGGAATCACCATCTTGTTAAAAATAAATAAGAAGAGATGATTTTTATACTTTAAAAAAATATATGGAGAAGAGAACCTGCATGGAGTGGTGGATAATAACCCTAAGCAAAGGCATAGTTGGAGGTAACCTGCACTGAGTGGTAGGTATGACTCTAGCAACCTCACTGGGCAAACTAGATGGACCATGCTAGTCTTTGTGCTGTCAATTACCAAGTCCTTTCTGTGTTAATTTTTTTACATTTTTATTACTATTTGGATGTGCTACCCGTCTCTTAAATTTCAAACTGCTGCTGAGAAGCTATTTACTATCATGACTTTTTTTTTCCCACCCTTCTCAGTTCCCTCGCAATTAAAAAAAAAAAATGCACAAACAAAAATCCTTCAAAAAGTAAGATTTGGGTTTATTCAGGCAGGCGACGTGAGTGGATTTAAGCACTGCTTATATTTTATTTCTTTAAGTTTTTCCATATCGTCCTGCTAGACCAGTCCAAACAAGTGGGTTGTGTTCCCGTACCAGCAGATTGGTTGGAAACAAAGGACCAATGAAAAGTCCGAATTTCAATGACATCACTCCTATGCCTCTATTCGCCTCAGCCACCAGAGGTCTATTCAGTATTTTTGTCTTCAACAGATAGTGGATTGGTTTTCTTCTATGAAGATTGAGAGGAAGAGATTTATTAAATGCTCGTGAGCGACCACCTTGAAAGTGACTCTCTCACTTGAGGATGGCGTGGGAGGCTCCACTAGACTGTGGGGTTTTTTGGTAGCCATAGGAGGAAGGAAAATTTGGTTCAGCTCCATGTGCTTATCATGATAAAAGCCTGTTGAGCAGACAGAAACTGGAAGGATCTGGAAGTGTGCAGCAACCTTACACAAACTCAATTCCCTCTCCCCCCTGCTCTCTCCTGAAGATTGCAAAAGGTTCTCAGACGGATCTGCCTGCCAGCCACCTTAAATGCAGTTATACAAAAGCCAGTGAAACTGTTTCAGGGGAGTGGAGCTGAGTTTGGCATGGATTCCCTGCCTAGGGCTCTTGGGGTGAGTACCAAGTTTTGACCTAGTCGTCCTTGGGGGCTTCAGATTCTGTCTGTGTGGGATGCAATTCAGGATAGACTGCTGATGACCGTTGGTGCAATGTGGGGTTTTCCTGTCATTTTCTGCAAACGTTAGTAAGGTTTTCTTTTATTGTGCTCCTGTTGATCGTGTGGTCTGTATGCGATTTCCATCCAAGTGGCTCCAATGCGTGTTCCTGCCCTAGCGCCTGTAACGCATGCCACTGTAAAAGCACAGTTAACGCGCCCCTTTTGGCCGCCATGGCTTTTGTATGCGCTGTTGTGATACTTGCCTTAACTCTGTCGTCTTCCAGGAAACGTTGTTTGGCCTGTGGCAAATGAGCTGCCTGTTTTCCAGATTCTGGACTCTACTCTTCTTGCATGGTAGCTTCTGAATCGTCCCTGGAGGGCCTGCTCCCTCCCTCTCAGCTGAGGAATGCATTTAGTTCGGCCCTGTTTGTCTCAGTACAGGTGGTGACTGGCGCTATGGTTAAGGATATCCAGCTGCCAGAGCATCTGGTGACTGTGCTGTGAGCCGCCACTCATCCTCTAGGGAGTCTGTGGTGACTGTGCCCCTGGTGTTGTGGGGTCATTTTTGAGAGAAGAGCTTCTGGACTCTGGATTGTCCTCCCTGTTTTATTTTTTGCAGCAGGCTTGGTCCTTCTGCGTGGAAATGAAACCCTGTGGTCTCTGGGGCGCAGTCTCGTGTGGTACAAGAGTGGAAGCCCTGTTTGATTGCCTTTGGATGTGTCCCCGGCATGGGGCACCCCCTGGAGATGGGCAGCATCTGGGAGCTGTCTGAGATTTTGATTATGACTTGGTTTAAAATTGCTAGGTACTGGGCTCTGACTTGGATGACGATGTAATCTCCTTCAGAAGATTGTGAAGAGGCCAGTGTGATCCACCTATTCCAGAAGGAGGAGCTGGTGGCATTAATTGCAAGGGTCTCATCTACCTTGACCTTGACGCTTGCTTCTAGAACAGAGTAGGAGTCAATGGCTCTTTCAAGGGGTATGGGAATTCACTACTGTCTTCCCGTTCCTAGATGTGATCCTGGAGAAGGAGTGTGTTGAGTGGTTAGGTATTCTCAATGTGGATGCTCAGGTCACTGTGGTTACCAGACAGACCACCATTCCTATGAAAGGCGGATAGGCCTGACAGACCACCATTCCTATGAAAGGCGGATAGGCCTTAAAGGATTTTCTGGACTGTAAGGTGGATTCCTGGCTGATGAGCCAGTTCGTCATGGTGACAGTGGCTGTTATGCAGCTGGTAGTCTTTGCCAGCTTGACATCTCGAGCCCTGAATTAGTTTATTCAGTCTCTTCTGTCAGATGATACCTCTCTTTTGGATTTGGCTACAGCATTCCTTTCTAATGCCATATTTGACCTGGTATGTTTGGTGGCCAGAGATGGTGCCCTGTTGATATCATGGCACTCAACCTCGAAGAATCGATCGACGCCTGGAACAACAGCCTCAACTCCGTTGCTCAATTACCACGCAAAAACAACACATCAAGGAAAAGAACCTCTGCTCCGTGGTTTACCCCCGAATTGCGGTCTTCTCTTACCCACCTACGGAGACTCGAAAAACGGTGGCGTAGATCACTATCCATCGATGATCATACAGCCTACAATCTCCACCTAGCATCTCACCGCGAGGCAATCATAACCAGAAAAGAAGCAATACCACACGGATACCACTCAAAAGATCACTAAACAAACCTCGTGACCTTTTCAATTTAGTTCAAAACACTATCAAAGGAACCATCCCCCGAACAAAAAGAAGACATCCACCCACAAGAATTTGCTGACTACCTGCAAACAAAACTTCTACAGACAGATGAACTCTCAACAATCAATGTACAAGAAACATCCTGCCTAACATACCTTCTGCCAAACACACCTTCTGCCTAACATACCTTCTGCCAAACACACCTTCTGCCAAACACATCGAAGACACAATCATCTCACTGAACACCACCACTGCGCAAACCGATCCTTGCCCAGCCTTTTGGATAAAGGATCTTCGAAGTACATTTAGCCCTTTCATCACAAAAATCATGAACCTCTCATTTACAACTGGCTCCTTCCCCTCCGCACTAAAGCTCACATCCATAAGACCTCTACTAAAAAACGCCAAACTAGACCCAAAACGGCCTGACTCCTACAGGCCTATAGCCAGTATCCCCCTCTTAGAAAAGATTTTTGAGAAAGAGGCACAACGTCAAATCCAAGACCACATAGACTCCGCAGCCCCTCTTGACCATTCTCAACATGGTTTCAGAGAATACCATGGCGTGGAAACACTGCTTACCACCCTATTCAATGATATTCTCACTAGCATAAACACCATCCGGCAAGGCGTTGTTCTAATCTTCTTAGATATAGCAGCAGCGTTTGATTCAGTAAACCATGAGATTCTCCTCGGGAGACTGAAAGAGAAAGGCATCTGCAACTCCGCACTTGATTGGTGTAAATCGTATCTTGACAACAGAAAGCAATATGTAAAATCTACAACGGGAGAATCAAAACTCTTCCATCAAAAACAAGGCGTTCCTCAAGGATCCTCTCTTTCATCTCTCATGTTTAACATATATATGCAGCCTATCTGCAATATCATCAGATCATTCAATGTGAAATGTAGGATATACGCAGATGATATCCTACTCTACATGCCATTTCCACAGTGCATATGGATTTATTGCCTATAATAATTGCTTCGACGCAGTATCAGAAGGCTCCTATCACAAAACCTCCGCATTCAACTAAGAAAACGGAGGTTCTTTTCATCACCAAAGACCCCAACTTCATTCCACCACCACATATAAGTGTTAAGGGAGCAGATCTATGCACTAAGGAAACAATAAGATACCTCGGAGTCACACTGGACCATCATCTCAACATGAAATCACACATAAATAATATTGTAAAAGCTGTGTACTTCAAGATACGCACGCTCAGGCACCTACGCTCCCTACTAGACCAAGAGGACTTCAGAACCATCTATCAGGCACTGATCCTACCACACTTCGACTTCGCCAACTCCATCCTGCAAGGGCTCCCACAATCCACCCTGAGCTCACTTCAGCTTGCTATGAATACTGCTGCAAGGGTTCTACAAGGAGCGTCCAAGAGTGAACATGTTACACCTATCCTCAAACAGCTACATTGGCTCCCTATACACGGAAGGATTATGTTCAAGACCTTGATTCTCACCTTCAAGGCCATCAATGGTCTCTCAGCCAACTCAATCACAGAGCTCATACGAACTGTACCACCAAACAGAAATAGGAGACAGGTAGCATTGAACTCCCTAATAATGCCAAAAGCCATAACAACATGCAGCCTATCAACAGCAAACAGAGCTTTCATATTTTGCGCACCAAAATGCTGGAACTCTCTACCACTGATATCCGTGCCATAACCGACTTAGCCCAGTTTAGAAAGGCCCTCAAATTCAACCTATTCATCAAATACTACCCAACATAAATAAAAACTTACAGTCCCACCGCAAACGTAATCACAGATTTCTCATTGTTACTAACATTCCTGGCTAAATTGTGTAAATAGTTGAGTATGTTGTCTAGTTAACGATCATATACTCCATGTAGATAGTTCTCCCATTTTACTCCCCATTTTAAATTTGTTTTTTCCAAGTTATGCTCCTGTTATATGTAACACCGAACAGCTTGTTGTTCTGGTTTTTGTTTTGTTCTCTGTAAACCGCGCTGATGCCGAATAGTGCGGTATATAAAAAATGTAAATAAATAAATAAATAAAAATAAATTATATTGGGCTCTGTCACTGGGCAGTGGATTCATCTTCCAAAGCCCTGTTTCCCTAACTAGTTTTTAAGGGGAAGCCTTTTTTGGAGCCGATTTGGAGAAGCTGGTGTAGGACTTGGGCAAGATGAAGTCTTACCGCTTTCCAGAAGACAGGTCCAGGGGGCCCGTGAAGTGGGATGGTGCTCCTTTCAAGTCTGTCTCCACCCATCTATTGAAGATGAGCTTACTGAATCCCCGAGGTTCTCGGGACTTTCGTCTTTACTGACCCGGAAAACCTTTCTTCCCCTCTGCTTTTTTGCTTCAGTCTCGTTCAGTCCTTTCATAGAGCATGTTGGCCCAGAGACTCTGTCTCCTTCAGAGGAGGACTTTCCTGGGCTGTGCAGTGAAGGTTTTGGGGGCTCATTCCCTTGTTCCTCTGGTTGGAGGCAGGCTTTGCCTTTTCCTTCAGAAATGGACTCTGGTTACCAAAAATCGCAGGATGCTAGACACCATTCAGCTCGACTGTGTCCTGGAATGCAATGAGCAGATTCTGTATGCCTTAGTCATCTCTTTGTGGCTCTGTGATCAAAAGTGCCACTGTGTGGGCCACCTTGGACAAGGTGCTGTGCCTAAAAGTGGTGATGCCTGGCCCCCTGGATGAGCGGGGAAAGGATAGATGCTCCATCTATTTTGTGGTGCCAAAAAAGGACTGTTCCGGCCCATTCTGAACCTCAAGGGGGTCAACGAGCACTTGAGCACCCTGTGCTGCTGGGTGGAAACCTTGTGCTTCACGAGTCAAGCAGTGCACAGAGGGGAGTTAATGGCTTCTCTGGATCTGACTGAGGTGTATTTTCATAATCTCCAGGAACAAGCAGGAATGAGTCTTCACATGTGGGTACGTCGGCGCCGACGGAACCCGCACGGAAAATGCTCCCCAGCATCCAATCAGAAGCCTTTGGGAGCATCCCCCGCGCCTGCGCGGTGACTTCCCGCCCCTCCAACAGTCTCTCCTCAGTTTTCGTTTTTCCGCGGAGCCTACAGGACGTACCTCCTGTAACCGCAGAAATCTTTTTTTTTTTTTTCCTTATATCCTTATATTCTTAATTTTTCTTGTTTTGTGCGGTCGCGGCGGTCTTCCCCGTTGATACCGGTTCTTCCGGTGCTTCACCCTCTCTTTCCCTTGAGAAATAATTCCTCGTCAAATTTTTCTTTGTTTATCCTTAAGGCCTACTAGGCCCTTTTTTTCCACATGGAGCCTTCTTCCCCTTTGAAGTGCCCCCACTGTGGAGACTTGGTTTTCTTTTTAGACTCCAAGGCATGGTGTCTATCCTGTTTGGGCCCTGACCCTTTTTCCCCGGGTCCACGGGGCCTTAGCGTCGGGAGAAGACCTTCTCTTTTTCGGGTATCCCTCGATGCCGCTTTTCCTCCAAGGGTGAGGTCCTCGGTTTATTCTTCTCTCCAGGATCAGGTAACCCACAAACAGTCTGTTAAGACTAGCCGATCCTTGAAGGGCAAGTCTCATGCCCAGCATGGTGACGGCTCCGGCCTTGCCCTCGAGACCACATCGGCAATAAAACCCCGGCGGGAGTCCTCTGGCTCCAAAGCATTTACGGGGTTTCAGGTTGTTCCTGGGG
The DNA here is from genome assembly GCA_033557465.1 of Ichthyophis bannanicus. Lineage (NCBI taxonomy): Eukaryota > Metazoa > Chordata > Amphibia > Gymnophiona > Ichthyophiidae > Ichthyophis > Ichthyophis bannanicus. Next base: position 1,842,012,904 of record CM066031.1, on the reverse strand, counting down.
TTCACTCCTCACAGAACATACCTGAGCCATGCTCGGGGGTGGTATCCGCTTCGGGCGGTACCGATTCCCCGGCATCGGTGTCGAGTGCTCCACTCCTCACCGAGGATCGTCAGCTGGTGCCTTCGGGGCCGATCGATTCGATCCAGACTGGCTTTCCTGCGCCCCAGCCATGCGCGGGGTTGGCACCGGCTCCGTTGGTGTCGAGTGTTCCACGCGCCGCCGGGGATTGCGGTCTGGCTTCGAGTGGTACCACTCCCCCGGCGTCGGCACCGGTGTCGAGGGCCCCACCTTCACCGAGGATCGTCGTCTGGCGTCCTCGATTCCTTCGACCCCGATTGGCGTGCCTGCATCCCAGCCATGTGCGGGGTTGGCACCGTCTTTGAGCGGTTCCGCTCCCCCGGAATCGGCCCCGATGTCGAGTGTTTCACTCGCCACCAAGGATTGCGGTCGGGCTTCGCGTGGTACCGCTTCCCTGGCATCGGCACCGGTGTTGAGTGCTCCACTCTTCACCGGGGGTCGGCGTCCAGTGTCCTCGGTAACCCCGGGACCGTTTGACCCGACCCAGGCTGGCTCTTCGGCCTCTCAGCCTTGCGCGGGGGTGGTGCCGCCCTCGAGCGGGGCCGGATCCCCGGCATCGCCACGAGTGTCGAGTGCCGCCCTCGAGCGGGGCCGGATCCCCGGCATCGCCACGAGTGTCGAGTGCTCCGCTCTCCACTAGGGATCGCCCTCTGGAGCCCCCAGTACCTTCGGGTCCGATCGACGTGGACCAGGCTAGCTGGCCTGTACCCGGGCCGGCCGCGGGGCGGATGCCGGCTTCAAGCGATGCCGATGCCCTGGCATCAACATCGGTGTCGGGTGTCCCACTCTTCACCGGGATTTGTCACCGGGTTTCCTGGTCAGAGCCGATCGGTACGCCCCAGAGGGGCGTCCATCTCCCTTTGAGGGGGGTACTGGTTTCGGGCGGTGCCGATGCCCCGGCGTCTGGGCCGGTGTCGAGTGTTCCTCCCGTCCCGAGGCATCGTCTTCGGACGTCCGCGGTGCCTTCGGCACCGACTGCCCCAATCCCGATCGCCTCTCATGTGGGGGCATCGCAGATACCACCACCGACGTCGGTGCCTTCTCAGCGTGCATCGATAGCCTCGCTCGCTTCGATGCCCAGTTTAGAATCAATATCCAGTCTAGATGACTTGGTTGCGGCATCGCCGATGCCGGCTCCGACGTCGGTGTCTTCTCGGCATGCACCGATAGCCTCACCCTCTTCGATGCCCAGTCTAGAATCGATATCTAGTCTGGATGATTCGATTCCGACGCGGTGGGAAACCGGTCCAGGTCGTCTCCGACTACGCAGTACCGAGGGTAATCTTCAAAGCTCTTTGGTTACCTCGGTGCCGTCTCGGCGACCCTCGCTACCTACTCAGCTGGCACAGATGCCGACATCGGTATCGAGGTCGATTCCTGCTGCTCCATCGGTGCCATCGATCCTTTCGCTGCCTAGCTTGGAATCGATACCGGGTGCTGATGAGGCAATACTGACTGCCTCAAATCGGAGCTGTCAGTACCGTCCCCCATTTGGCGGAATTTTTTCTCTGCACCAGTCCCGTGGGTCTTCTGGTGTCCACGGCCCTCATTCTGCTTCGGCCGACCCGGGAATAACTTCTCTGGGAGATCCTTCATTTCAGAAATATCTCCTTGACATGGCTACTTTTCTTGCCATTCCTATTCCTGGCCCTGCCCCTACCCAAGATTCGGCCGAACAGGGGACCGTCATGCTTCCTTTACACCATTCCTTGCAGGACCTTCTGAAGATTTGGGAATCACCTTTGAAGGTCCCTGCGCCCTCTGCGGCCATGAATGTTCTGTATCAGGTGCCTCCCTCTCCGGGGTTTCAGAGCAACCAGCTTCCGCATCATTCCCTTGTAGTGGAATCCGCGATGAGGAAGGTCAGAAGTAAGAAGAAACACTCTTCTTATCCGCCAGGTCGTGCATCTAAAGCACTCGATGCCTTTGGCCGTCAAACCTTCCAAACTTCTATGTTGGCTTCCAGAATCATTTCATATATTTTTTATATGAGTCTAACACTTCAGGAGGTCACACAGAAATTATCTCTTCTGTCTCCCTTCTTGTCAGAACCTAAGGCCTCTGACTATTCCTTGCTGCTTAATCATAGCAGGGACATCTCTTGGTTTCTTTCCCGTGCTTCCCTAGACTCTTTTGAGTCTGTTAGCAGATCCTCGGCTATTGCCATTGGAGCACGTCGTACTGCGTGGCTGCAAGCTTCAGGCTTGAACAGATGGGCACAACATACACTGGGTAACTCTCCTTGCACTGGAGAAAATCTCTTCAATAGGGAGGCTTTACGTCAGGTTGCTCGCTGCTCCACTGCCTTCCCTGGCTATGGAGACCATCCCAAGCCTCCTTTTTCCCCGGGACGTGGGAAATATCCTACGAACCCTTCTCTCCCGAAGAGGAGGAGGGTTCACCCTTCTTCTGCCCATTCCCCCGCTGTACCCGAGCAAGGGACGTCTCCTCCTAGCCTGAAATCTCCAGGCTCAAACCAGTCTACTCGTACCAGCGCCCATAGGTTCCGACAGGGTGCGCCATACAGTTGACTTCTCCTCTGCAGAAGTTTCTTCTCAAACCCTACGCTGGGTTTCTTTTTCTTTTCCAGTATGCTATGCCCCTGGGTTACTTCTCCATGGGTCACTGACTTCTCCCATTCTTCTACCATGAAGAGAGGTTGCAACTATCCCAGGATAGTTTCGGTCCCCACTTGGACTTTTTTCCTTCAGCGGACTTGCCACATGGTGGGTCACCTTCCTAATCCCTCTCTTCCAGGTTTCCCCTGTTTGAGTTGGTACCATACTGAAATACTTCTTTTTTTTTTTCCAGCGTAGTCTGGTTGTCTTCCTCCAACGCATATTCTGAACAACTCATCCGGCAGGGACGGAGTCTCCGCCACCCTTGCCTGCTTTCTCTCTGTCCTTATACAGGAGAATCCCCTCTATGGTTTTGTTCAGTTGCTGTCGGTTTTATCTTCTAATTCTCCCGCGCAATGCCCTTTGCATTCTTCGGAGAAGCTTTCTTTTATTGGCCCTTGCCACAGAGCGTCTATCTTGGCCTCTGTGGGGTTTTTTTCTTACAAGAGATAAGTTCCTTTGCGTGAATGTCCACGGAGCTCTCATTCTGTCCGGAATATACCCCTGCTCCACAGACAGGGAGCCTCCATATCTCTTCCGGTGGGTTCACCCCTATTGTTGGACCGTCACATTCCCCATGTGAAGGTCTTTTCTGTGGCTCAGTGGCAGGCATGTCTTCTTACGATTATTTCATGTATGCCTTCAGTATGCATATCTATATATATATGTATATATGTATGCGCATGTCAGATGTCCATAGCACCCTGTGTCATGCCTCCCTCCATGACTGTCGGTGCTTAGGTTTATTTTTCTATGAGGTCCAGACAGTCACCTTGCCTGTTTTTATATGGCTCAGTGACTGGGACTGGTTTTTTCTAAACATTACTGCTGTGACGTCAACAGCTTCTATTTTTGTTATACATCTCCCTGTCTATGCAGCCTTCCCTCAGTGTCTTCCTATCTCTGGCCAGTTAGGAAAGACAGTGTGCGTCTTCCGTATTCCTGAGTTCCCTTCGGTTCTCCTTGGGATTGGGGGTTTTCCTCCATACCCCCTCTTCCCTCCCGGACTGGGCCAAATTACCAGATCGGTCAGTCCCTTTTTTTTTTTTAAGTCCTCACTGTTGCCGACTCTGTGCCTGAACGAGTCCCAGCTTTCCCATAAAAGCTTCCCTGTGGGGACCTGACGATCTTCTTCCTGCCCCGGTGGACAACTGGGTCTCCTGCCCATTCCAGTCTGGGCCTTCTCCTCACTGCTGTGGAGTTTCTTTGAAGATTCTGCTACTGCATCTACTGTCTACTTCCAGTAGGTAAGCTCTACTTTGTGCCAGTTCATTAATTTTTTTTTTTTTAATGCTGCTTGTCATGCCTTCTAAAGACTTTTCCCTGTAGTCTTTAGTTTCGCTGTTTCTCTACAGCTCTGTTCTACTCAACTCCTACCCCCCATCCCTCAGGGGATGCCGGGGATCCACGTTGGAAAATGCCGTCCTGTCTGGGATACGCATTTTATGGGATCTCCCCTGGCATCCTTAGCTAGGGAGTCCCCACATGTGAAGACTCATTCCTGCTTGTTCCTAGAGATAGCACAGTTACTTACCTGTAACAGGTGATCTTCGGAACAGCAGGAATTAGTCTTCACAACCCACCCGCCTCCCCTAGGAGTTGTATCTGTCTATTTCCCCTTCCTCTTCTCTCCTTATGTCTCAGCTATGAAACCCAACTGAGGAGAGACTGTTGGAGGGGCGGGAAGTCACCGCGCAGGTGCAGGGGATGCTCCCAAAGGCTTCTGATTGGATGCTGGGGAGCATTTTCCGTGCGGGCTCCGTCGGCGCCGACGTACCCACATGTGAAGACTAATTCCTGCTGTTCCGGAGATAACCTGTTACAGGTAAGTAACTGTGCTTTCCCATCCAGGCGGATCAGCAAAGGTATCGGCGTTTTGCCATGCTTGACTTTCACTAGAAGTTCTCCCAGGGTTTAATTTATCATTTATCAGGATTTGATTAGCCACCCTTAGCGATGCAGACAGAATGGTTTACAGATTGAAAAAAATACATATTAAAGGCAGAAGAAGAAAGGAGCTCCATATTGTGATAGGAAAGTGGGGAATGGAATAGAGTAGGAGGAGGAAGAGATGATGGACAGTAGCTTATCTAGGCATACAAGGTGGATTCATGTTTAGCAAGTGTGGGGAATGGGAGGAACAGGCGGTTATCTTGGAGGGAACGAAGACAATATTGCAGCACGTAGGGGATCATCAAGGAGGAAAGATATTGTGGGGCCTGTTTGTGCAGGGCCTTGTGCATGAGGATGAGTACTTTGAAGTGGATCCTTTGTGGGTAAGGGAGTAGTGCGATGGTAGTAGTGCCAAATGAGGGGACCAGAGAAGGAGAGTACTTAGAGCCCGTGAATCAGCTGGCAGTAGTTTTTGAGGGATTATGTTTTTAGTGTGTTATATAACCAAGCTGAAATGGATTTGAGGGCGGAATTGATGATGGAATTTATGCTGGAACGGGGTGGAGCACCTTTTGAGGAGGTTGAAGCAGGACTTGACAAATTCCAGGGTGCTGGGAATCCTCTTACTCCCTCCCCCCCACACACACAAACCTGGGATCGCAGGCAGCAGAGAATGAGACCCCTTCTGTCTACTCGCAGGGATCAAGGAGTCTTTGCCCTGATTGCAGCTCTCTTCTGCTCATGAGAAATCATGTCCCCATGGGCAAAAGAGGAGTAGAAAGCCATGATTGCGGCAAAAGTCCCTCCTGTTTGCCTTCGGGAGATCGATTCCCAAGGACAGGACATGCAGCTTGGAGGCAGCAGGCTGCCGTGGGGATCTCATCTCCCGCGGGTAGAAGAGGAGGAGGGATCACAGCAAAAATCCCTCCTGTCTGCCTGTAGAAGATCGATCTCCCTCCCCCCGGACAGGACAGGAGGGGAAAGCATGGAAGGTCATAGGCTGCTCGCAGGCACAGGACAGCCAGATCTGGGACCTGATGAAAAAAAAAAGGTCAGATGAGGGTGGGGGAGTGAGGCAGCAAACATTTAAAGGGGCAGTCGATTTAATAAAAGAAAAAGAAAGGGAGGACAGAAGATTGGGAGTGCTAGTTGGGAAGGAGTGGAAGGGGAACAGAGCATGGGGAGGGGTTGGAAGGGGGAGGGAAGAGTGCAGGATGTTGAAGGTTAAAAGGATGAATACAGGGACAAAAAATTAGTGGATGAATATATGCCAAAATATGCATCCCCTTACCTAGAACACACTCATACACAAGCACCCCCCCCCCATACAACAGAGGTGCAAACATTCACACTTGCACTTGTATTCGCACCTTAACATTTAACGCAGCCGCAGGAGCATATTTATTTGTTCCCATGGCTGTGCTGTACTGAAGCAGCCTGGCCACGGCATTTTTAGTAAACTAGGAAGTGCTTAATTTGTTTTACTAAAAATGCCACGGCTAGGCTGCTTCAGTACAGCAAAGCCATGGGAGCAAGCAAACAATGTTCCGCGGCTGTGTTAACTCAGGAACAGGCAGGAAGAAGTAGAGCAGAAGTAGCTGGATGCAAATGAAGTGATAGAAGATGACTATTGAACAGATCTGATGGGGGGTGGGAGCCTGGGACTAGTGGGCTGATGTAGGACGAGGAAAGGAGGGACTGGAAAGGAGCTGATGCATTGGAATGGTGGTGGAGATGCTGATACTGGAAGAGGGCCAATGCTTGGATGGAGGGGTGGGGTGCTGTGACTGGAAATGGGCTATACTACACCTGGGGGAGAATGGAACTGGAACTGGGCTGATACTGGGGCTGGGGGGGCTGGAAATGGACTGATAATGGGCCTTGTTGGCGGGGGGGGGGAGGGGGGGGGACGACTGTGACTGGAAATGGGCCAGTACTGGGACAGGTGGCCTGAGACTGGAAATGGACTGATTTTGGAGCTAGGGGATGGGACTGGGGCTGTGCATGGAAATGGGCTTATGCTGCAGGTAGACTGTGACTGGAAGGGGGGCCGAACCTGGTTCTGTGTAGGAATCTACTACTGAGAACATAATAACATAAGATATGCCACACTGGGTCAGACCAAGGTCCATCAAGCCCAGTATCCTGTTTCCAACAGTGGTCAATCTAGGTCATACGTACCTAGCAGTTTCCCCAAAAGTCACAGGTTCCACAATGCTTGTACTGGGTCAAGCATTGATATCCTGGGTCCCTTCTTAATAATGGCTTATGGACCTTTCCTCCAGGAACTTGTCCAAACCTTTTTTAAACCCAGCAACACTAACAGCCTTTACCACGTCCTCCGGTAACAAATTCCAGAGTTTGATTACACGTTGAGTGAAAAAAATATTTTCTTTTATTAGTCTTAAATAGTTTACCCTGTAGCTTCATTGCATATCCCCTAGTCTTTCTATATTCTGATAATGTAAACAATCGATCTACATTTACCCGTTCCACTCCGTTCATTAATTTATAGACTTCTATCATATCTCCCCTCAGCCGTCTCTTTTCCAGGTTAAAGAGCCCTAACCTTTTTAGCCTTTCTTCATAGGAGTATCCTTCCATCCCCTTTATCATTTTGGTGGCTCTTCTCTGAACCTTTTCTAATAACGCTATATCCTTTTTAAGATACGGCGACCAGAATTGCACACAATATTCAAGGTGCGGTCTCACCATGGAACGATATAGAGGCATTATATCTTTTGTTTTATTTTCCATTCCTTTCCTTATGATACCTAGCATTCTGTTTGCTCTCTTGGCCGCCGCTGCACACTGGGCCGAGGGTTTTAACATGGTATCCACAATGACGCCTAAATCTTTTTCCTGGGTGGTGGTTCCTAATGCGGAACCTTGCATCGTGTAACCATAGTTTGGGTTGTTCTTCCCTAGGTGCATAACTTTGCACTTGTCCATATTAAATTTCATCTGCCATTTTCATGCCAAGTCTTCCATTTTATCAAGATCCTCTTGCAATTTTCCACAATCCTCTTGGGTTTTAACAACTTTAGTTTTGTGTCATCTGCAAATTTGATAACCTCACTAGTTATTCCTCTTTCCAGGTCAATTATGAATATGTCAAAAAGCAGCGGACCCAGCACCGATCCCTGGGGTACACCACTATTCACCTTTCTCCATTGGGAAAATTGGCCATTTAGCCCTATCCTCTGCCTTCTATCTTTTAACCAGTTCCTGATCCACAATAGTACACTGCCTCCTATCCCATGACTGTTTAGTTTTGCCAAAAGTCTCTGATGAGGGACCTTGTCAGAGGCTTTCTGAAGTCCAGATACACTATATCAACCGACTCACCTTTGTCCACCTGTGTATTCACACCTTCAAAAAAACATAACAGATTAGTCAGACAAGATCTTCCTTGTCTAAAGCCATGTTGGCTGTCTCCCATTAGGCCATGACTATCTACATGCTGAGTAATTTTATTCTTTTTGATGGTTTCTACCATTTTTTACGGTACTGACGTCAGGCTCACTGGTCTGTAATTTCCCGGATCACCCCTGGAACCCTTTTTAAAAATTGGTGTTACCTGAAGATTGGAGGATTGCCAATGTATTAGAGATGATTTTAATAATAGTTCATAGATTATTAATAGCAGGTCTGCAATCTCATATTTCGTTCTTTCAACACCCTTGGATGTATACCATCCGGCCCAGGTGATTTGCTACTCTTTAGTTTATCTAACAGTTGTAATACATTTTCCCGATGTACTGATATTTCCTTCAATTCTTCCACACCTTTAAATACCACTTCAGTCATGGGTAACATCCCTACATCTTCCTCAGTAAAGACCGAAGCAAAGAATTCATTCAGTCTCTCCGCTATCGCCTTGTCGCCTCTTAGTGCCCCTTTAACCCCTCTATCATCTAATGGACTAACTGACTCTCTCACAGGTTTTTTGCTACGAATGTACTTGAAAAAGTCTTTGTTTCGCGTTTTTGCTTCCGCAGCAAGATGCTTCTCAAATTCTCCCTTTGCCTGCCTTATCATTGCCTTGCATTTGACTTGCCAGTGCTTGTGCTGTTTCCAGGTTTCGTCGTTTGGCTTTTTTTTCCATTTCCTGAAAGATGCTTTTTTGGCAACTGCCTCTCTGACCTCGCCTTTAAACCATGCTGGCAGTTTTTTGGACTTCCTTCTACTTTTCTTAAAGCATGGAATACAGCTGGTCTGGGCTTCCAAGATAGTATTTTTCAACAACACCTAAGCTTGATGCAAGTCTTTAAACTTTGCAACTGCTCCTTTTAGTTTTTTCTTTACTATTTTCCTCATTATATCATAGTCTCCCTTTTGAAAGTTAAAAGGTAGTACTGTGGATTTCCTTACTATCCTTCCTCCACTAATTAAATCAGAGGCGATCATGCTATGATTACTATTGCCAAGTGGCCCCAACACCCTTATCTCTTGCACTAGATCTGGTGTTCCACTAAGGACTAGGTCTAATATGGCTTCCCCACTAGTCGGTTCGTGAACCAGCTGCTCCAAGAAGCAGTCATTTATTTCATCTAGGAACTTTATCTCCCTAGCATGTCTTGCCGTGACACTGACCCAGTCAATACCGGGGTAATTGAAATCACTGCGCTGTAACGTTTGTTAGCTTCCTTGATTTCTTTGAGCATTTCATCTATTTGTTCATTCTGGCCAGGCGGTCGATAGTACACCCCCACTGCCATCGCCTTCCCCTTTTTACATGGAATTTGAATCCATAGAGAGTCTACAGCAAATTTTGTTTCCTGCAAAACTTTAATCCTTTCTGACTCAATGCCCTCTCTAACATAGAGCGCAACTCCTCCACCAATTTGATCAGCTCTATCATGATATAGTTTGTACCCCCCAGGTATCGGTGTCCCACTGGTTGTCCTCCTTCCACCATGTCTCTGATATTCCAATGATATCTAACCTCTCATTTAGTGCTATATATTCTAACTCTCTGAGCATTTGTATAGCCCTACAAGACCTACGTAGTACTGCACAGACATGTAAGAGACAGTCCCTGCTCATCAGAGCTTGCAATCTAGTCAAGACAGACAACGCATAAGGTATAGACAGGGATAAAATAAGGGGGAATGGTAAAGAAACAAGGAGATCAAGTGAGTCAAGATCCAAAAGCAGCAGCAAAGAAGTGAGTTTTCAGCCTGGATTTGAAAAGGATCAGAGAAGGTGCCTGGCGTACAGACACAGGTAGTTTGTTCCAGGCATAAGGTGCAGCAAAGTGAAAGGATCAAAGTCTGGAGTTAGCAATAGAAGAGAAGGGCACAGATAGAAGCAATTTGCCAGAAGAGCGGAGTTCCCAAGGGGGGTATAAGGAAAGATAAGCGAAGAAAGGTAGTGAGGAGCTGCAGAGTGAATGCATTTATAGGTCAGCAGGAGAAGTTTGAAATGGATGTTTAAAAGGATAGGGAGCCAATGAATTGATGTGAGAAGAGGGGTAATATGGACTTGACGAGGCTGGCGGAAGATTAGCCATGCAGCAGAGTGTTGAATAGATTGAAGGGGAGAGAGGTGGTTCAAAGGGAGACCAGCAAGGAGTATGTTACAGTAGTCAAGATCGGAGGTGATTAAGGAGTGGATAAATGTCTTAATAGTGTGTTCAGAAAGGAATGGGTGGATTTTGTTGTTGATATAGAGAAAGAAATGGCAGGTCTTAGCTATCGGATGGATGTGTGTGGAGAAGGAGAGAGGATTCAGACAAACCCAAGGTTGTGAGCCAAGGAAACAGGGAGGAGTAGAGAGTTATCCACAGAGACTGAGAAAGGAGGAAGAGGAGAGGAGGTTTCGGGGGAAAAATAAGAAGCTCAGTCTTAGCCATGTTCAATTTCAAATGGTGGAGAGACATCCAAGCAGCAATGTCAGAAAGGCAGGCAGATATCCGGGTCTGGATTGCTGGAGAGATTTCAGGCGTAGATAGGTAGATCTGGGAGTCATCGGCATAAAGATGGTACTGAAATGGGAAGAGATGAGCGCATCAAGGGACTGGGTATAGAGAGAGAAAAGGAGCAGACCCAAGACAGATCCTTGGGGTACACCATCTGAGAGTGGGATATCGGTAGAGGAAGAGCCACCAAAACTCTGTAGTAGTTTGGCTTGTTCTCTTTTTCCAGCTAGAGGTTGCTGGTGTTCTAGAATATTTGCATTGCTGATTTTTCATAGTTAGGGTTGAGTTCTTAGATTTGGTGTTGGTGGTGTCCATTTGCAGGGTTTTGTGTTATGACACACAATGTTTTGACAGTAGAGGAAGTTAGTGGTATTGTCATGGATTTGAGACCAGAATTTGAATGAAAAATTTTTTTGTATGTTGAATTGTAAAATGAAAAACCCTACTTCTGCTGTGCATCTGTTGGGAGAGTTTTATTGGTGAATTTGGGAGGGCTATATATGAATGAATAATTATACTGTATCAGACAAATGAATAAATATGTTCCATTCAAAGGCAATTATGTATTTGCTAGCAAATGCATAATTAGCCTATGCCTTTTCAAAAAAATATACAGAGATCTGGCTAAATGACCGGAGTGGAGGAGCGGCCTAGTGGTTGGGGCAAGGTACTTCAGGCCAAAAGGTCGGGGTTCAAATCCCACTAGAGGACAGCAACCTTGGGCCAGAAGGACTGGGGTTTCTAGTCCCACAGGTGCTCCTTGTGGTCTTGGGCAAGCCACTTAACCCTCCAATAGCCCATGTTCCCTGTAAAATAGTTATCTCCAAGTTATAATGCCCTGTTCAATGTAATTTCAGTTTGTTCAATGTAAACCACACTGATGCAGAATAGCGCGGTATATAAGAGAGTGTAAATAAATAAATAAATAAAAATATCTTCTGTATATTTGTGGACCATATTAGAAAAGGAGCAAGGATAGGCCAGAAAATTATCCAGATAGTAGCAATATTCAGTCATTATTGAAAAGTTACATGTTTAGTTTAGGCCTGAGAAATAGCAGCCTAGCCTAAGCGGAAACTTTTGTTTACACCATTGGTGAATAAATTATTCTAACACTTCTGGCCCTGACCCCTCCCCAAAGGTCACTTCTGGCCCCTCCTGCAGTTCTACTTCTTTTTTTTGTCTACAAATTAAGCCCTCAGTTTGGCGCCCTCCGTTTTGGCCTATCTTCCATCCCGAGGATGTTCTTCATTGTCATGGTGGTGGTGTTGGTGACGCTGTGGCACTGAGGGATCTGTGTCCTTCCATATTTGGATGACTGGCTCATCTGAACCTGTTGCCTTTCCGAAACGTCTTGGGTGGCATCCCGACTGGTGTCATATTTGGAAAGCCCCAGCTGGATGATCAAATGGGGAAAGAGCCAGGTGTTGTCTTCCCAGTCTTTGGAATCCCTGGGAACACGTTTCAACACTTCAGTGGGCAGTTTTCCTGCCAGTGGTAAAAATCAGGACTGTAGGATTGTGTGACGCCATTCTATGCGCAGCAAGCTCCCAGAGTCTGGGATTATCTTCAGTGCCTCAGATTGACAGCGGTGACCATAAAGATGGTGCTGTGGGTGCGCTCTCACGTGCGATTGTTCCAGCAATCGTTGCTGGCTCAGTGTTCCCTGAGTTCTCAGGAGTTTGAGTGCAGGCTCCCGCTCCTATTGATGGTGTAGTCCAGCCTGCAGTGGTGGCTTTCATCTGAGGAAGGGTGTGCTGCTGGACAATTTCTCCTGGATCTTGCTGATGGATGCCATTCTCTCTGGCTGGGGAGCCCATTGCTAAGACCGTAAGGCCCAGTGTTGTTGGAACCACAGGTAAGTGTTGTGATCCATCCACGCTTCAAGATGAAGGCCATCAGCTTGGCTGTTCTGCATTTCCGGCCCATTGTTGAGCGCTGAGCGGTTTGAATGTTTTCAGACAATACCATGGCGGTGGCTTATGTCAATTGGCAAGGCAGCACAAGGAGTGCAGGGGTAGCTCTGGAGATGGTGCTCCTGCTTGCCTTGTCAGAGCAGAACTTGCTAACCTTGTCTGCTCAGCACATTGCTGGAATGGATGCTGTGGAAGCGGACCTTTTCAGCCATCACTCTCTGGATCCTGGAGGGTGGGAGTTGAGTTTGAAAGCATTTCAGTTGATTCTGCACCACTGATGTCACCCCAAAATGGATCTGATGGTGACCCGTTCGTGTCAAGATTTGCTGCTGCTTCAGTTGCCATACAGATATGGGATCTGAGGGCATCATTGCCTTGGCCCAGCCTTTGCCAAGTCAATACCTACTGTATGCTTTTCCTCTATGGCTTTTGGGGCATGTGATTCAGTGTATAGAATGCCACTCGAGCAGGATTGCCCTGGTGGTGCCGGATTGGCCAAGGAGATCCTGGTTTGGAGACCTGATGTGACTCCTGCAGACACCACCTCTTCGGTTGCCTCCTTAGTGCCAATTGCGGCAGGGACAGATCGTCCTGGAGGACCTGGTTCTCCTCTTGCTTACAGCTTGACTCTGAAAGGAGACTGCTAGCACGTAAGGGCTATTCTCCAGCAGTGGTCCCCATTCTGCTCAGAGCCTGGATGAAGTGTACCAAGCTAGCATTCATGCGGGTCTGATGCCTCTTTGAGCGATGGTGCGGCGCTTGACATTTGGCTCTTGACGTGGACAAGGTGCCATTTCTGTTTTTTCTACAGGATAGTCTGGAGGAAGGGCCTTTCCCTTAGTTCCCTGAAAGTTCAGGTGACAGCTTTGGTCTGTTTCAGAGGTCTGGTGACTGTTAAGTCTCTAGCCTTGAACCTGGATGTCTTGAGTTTTCTCCAGAGGGTTTGGTGTCTGTCTTTCCCTCCATTCTGTTGTCCCTTCCTGGGATCTGTGTCTGGTGCTTAGGGCCCTGATGTCGGCACCCCTTGAGTCCGTTGAGCATCAAATCCTTCACAGCAGTGTGATTTAAGATTGTCATCTTGTTTGCAATTTTTCCACAAGGTGGATTTCCGAGCTGCAGAGTCTGTCTTGCCAAGATCCTTATCTGTCTTTTTTGAAGGAGGCCTTTTCCATTAGGCCTGTGTCTTCCTTCTTGCCTAAGGTGATGTCTTTCATATGAACCATGTGGTCTTCCTGCCCTCCTCCTCTAAGGAGCAGAGTCGTGGAAAGGATAAGAATCTTCGCTCTGTGGCTGTCCGGAGGGTGCTTCTCTGTTACCTGGTGGTTACGAATTCTTTTCATATGTCCTGCAATCTTTTTGTGCTGTTTGCTGGCCTGCATAAGGGTGACAAAATGGCTAAGTCGACTTTGGGGCGCTGGATTAAGAAGGCCATTCGTTCAACATGTGTGCTGTGGAATTCACTGGTTCTGGAAAGTTTCTTCGCCCATTCTACCCGAGCACGGGCATCCTCCTGGGCAGAGTGGAGCTTGGTAATCCCTGCAGACATTTGTCGGGCATACAATCCAAAAAAATGCTATCGTTCATTAAACATAATTAGTTCAATCAAAATCCTTATGGCAATACAAAAATGTAGAACTGGGATCTTTCTCCCTCCTATAAGAGCGTCCACTGTCAGGTACTTTAAAAGTCATGCCCTGACACTTGCTCAGCACATGGATCTTAAACAACCTCCTATAAACAGGAACACATAATATTTCTTAACATTTCTTAAATAGAGTAATTCCAAAACACTTCTGTTGAATAAAACCATATAGTGCTTAAATTCCACATAATAATGTCACTTATTTTCACGCTGCTTCCTTCGCTCCAACACTAACAACAATGCCACAAGCATTTAGTCGAAGATTTCCTCAGGGAGTGAACATTAGCATTTTAGCATTGCGGTAGTGAACATTATAAAATAAAGCAACCACCACCCCCCCCCCAACCAAAAGAAAACATTTTCCTTCAGAAAGTAAAATGCAATACCTCTCAGGCTTTAACAGTGAAATATATTTAATTTAATTTATTTATTTGTTACATTTCTATACCGCCCCTTCCAGAGATCAGGGGCAAGAAACCCTGAACATGTTACATAGAACAGGAATAAACATTTTACATAAAACTTGGTTTGAGGGTAGGAACAGTGATTTGGGGATTTAGGAATGAACTAGGTAGGGTTTAACTATATACAGGAAGTCTTTACGTATATTCGGACAGGTTTTTCTTAGACAGCCCTGTATATAAATATACTGTATTAGCAAGGAGTTTTATTTTTTTGAATGTCAAGGCAATTCAGATTCTGGTCCTTTATATATTACCTAAAATCCATACAAGATTAGATCCATTGGATAAGCCTATAGTGTGATCAAGAGGTCCTGTACTAGAACCACTCTCTGTATGTTGATTCTTTTTTCAGACTACTATTGATCCATATTCCATATAACATCAGGAATACGACTCATTTTTAAAATATTCTTGCACATTTGAAAGGTGTTTGTCCAGTATCTGATGATTTGATGCTGACACTGGACGTCTCTTACCTCTATTTCCCAGGAGGGAGCCATCTCTGTGATACATTAGACATTGAGTTGAGGTCATATTGATTTCATATTGAAATTATCCAATTTGGCTTTAAGGAATAACTTTTTTTTTCAATTTGGGAAATTTTTATACCAACAAATAGCGGGAGTAGTTATGGGGCGACGATTGCCCCATCTGTTGCCAATTTGTACATGGATGATTTTGAAAAAAGGTGGTTGACAAACTCCCCTTTTCAGGAACACACAATCCTTTGGTGTCAATATATTGATGTGGTGTTAATGGGGAAGGGGGGCAGAACTCTTATTAGAGTTCAATCCACTGGCTTAATGGTTGATAGGAATATTCAGTTTTCTGTTCTACATAATATAGATATTTCTTTTTTGGATTTACAGATCATTTGAGTGGAGGAGTAGCCTAGTGGTTAGAGCACTGGCTTGGTAACCAAGCAACCAGGGTTCGATTCCTGCTAGCACTCCTTGTGGCCTTGGGCAAGTCACTTAACCCTCCATTGCCTCGGAAGAAAGGCCTGGCAATCTACGTCCGGTGACACTGCCAAGAAAACCCAGGGGCTTCTGGGTCGCCAGGAGTCAGGACTGACTCAAAGGCACACATTGCATTTTTGCAAGAAAGGTTCTAGTTGAGTTACCCCTATACTGTATACAAGAAAGACACAGATAGGAGTACATTCTTGCATTATTCTAGTACACATCCTGTAGAGCTTAAGAATAATTTGCCTTTTTCTCAATTTATGCAGTATCGCTGGAATTGTAATACCCTGTCTGAATACTGTAGATGTCACATATCTTAATGGAAGATTTTCAGCAGAGGGGATATTAAATTCAGATTGTTAAATGTGCCTATAAAAGGGTGGACTTTAACAATAGGGATTGGTTGCTGCAAACTAAACAGTCCGTGAAGTCTGTTTTGGGGCATGAATATATACGTTTTGTAGCTAATTTTTCCCTGATAGGTTATCAAATACAGAGGATTTTTTTTTTTTTTAAACCGCACTCTTTAGAATCAGTGCGGTTTACATGTATACTAACAGGTACTTTTTATTCCCTTGTCCCCGAAGGGCTCACAATCTAAGTGTACCTGAGGCAATGGAGGGTTAAGTGGCTTGCCCAAGGCCACAAGGAGTGGCCATGGGATTAGAGACCCCAGTCCCTCCGGCCTGAGGTTGCTTGTCCCCATGGATTATCAAGAAACATTTTCACATATTGAATATTATCCCTGGTCTGGAGGGTAGGAAGGCTAGATTTGTGTGGTGTTTTTTTTTTTATTTTAAGTTTTTATTAAAGTTTGCAACAAAGTAAAAACAGCACAACTTCCTCAGAGGCGTCACTCATGAACATCCATAACCCTGCCCAACCCCCCTCCCCTCAATTGTCATTTTCACAAAATGTGATAACTCTCCTCTCCTACCTTACAGCAGCCTCATTCCCCCTTACTACCTCCCTTGTCTGCTCTGTAGTCATCTCCAGACTCCCTCCTACTGAGTCTGTCTCTTACACACGACCTCACTTAAGTGCTGTCAATCGATGCATCCAGTACAGATCTATCAGGCACCTCTCAAATGACTCAAGCCCTGGCATCTGCGACTGGTTCAAGTGCGCTTCAATCTCACATCTCGAGGTGACTATAGAGTGGTGCAGCACCCTTTGTACCCATCTGGGGATCACATCCAATCTCCAAGAACAAGCAGGAATGTAATCTTCACATATGGGTGACGTCAGTACTGATGGAGCCCGCACGGGAACGCTCCCCAGCATCCAATAGGAAAGCCTTTGGGAGCATACCACCACGCCTGTGTTGTTGCCCTCACACCTTCCCAACTCTCCCTCCTCAGTTTGTTTTCCGTGGAGCCAGCAGGAAGCAAATCCTGTCATTGCAGAAAATTAGTTTATTTCATTTCTTTTGTTTTTTGTGGTTGTGTCTGTCTTCCTGTCGATGCCAGGACCATCTACTGGCTGCTGTTTTCTATTCTTTTCTTTTTCTAAAAAGTGAATTAGAAATTTCTTGGGTGCATTGACACCATTTTAGGCCTTAAGCCTACCATTTGTTTTGGCCTAATGGAAAAACCAGCTAGTTTTAAGAAATGTTCAAACAGCTACCAACACCTACAACTGGTGTCTCAAATGCCTTTGGCCCGATCCCCAGCCTTCAGAGTGCCCTTGATGTAGGAAGATGACAGAGAGGCCTGCAGAATCGAGCTGCAAAGTTAGGCATGCTTTTTGCCCAGGGGCGGCTCAAGGCAATCTGCTGCCTGAGGCAAAATATGAAATGGCCCTCCCCCACCTTAGAGGGGGGGCAGGGCTTTTTCAGAAATACAATCAGAGACTGAACCAAATCAAAAAGCCAATTAGATTATATGGAGGAAATGCTCGGGCGCACGCCCCCTCTCCCCCCCTATACCTCCGTCCAGCACTGCCTGCTCTTTTCCTGCTGCTGTCGCCCTCTGTTTTTTTTCATGGCGGCGCTGGCAGCAGGGAAAGAGCAGGCAGTGCTGGGCGGAGGTATGGGGAGGAGGAGGGGGGCTTTTGCCAGATCTGAAAGGCACTGACTATTTAAGCAGATATGTCCCTCCCTACTCTGACATCGCGTCAGAGGAGGGAGGGACCAGACCTGCTTAAAGTGCTGCGAAAAGGCTTGGGGAGCGCATTTCGGCTGCCTGCTATTGTCCTGCCAGTGGCGGCAGGGCAACAGTAGACAGCCGCAATGCGCCCCCCAAGCCTTTGCGCCCTGTGTGTCTGCATCGCTTGCTCAGGTCTAGGTACGGTCCTGTTTGCACACCAAGGAACTAAAAGACAGCAAGAACCAACAGCACAGTTTATAAAACTAAATTATAACTCATTTTTATTTTGTTATAAACTGCATTATGGTTCTTGCTTTTTCTTTTTCAACATATGTTTTGCATCCACAGTAGGTGCAGAGGAGAACAGGACATTCATCCACAGAACTCAATATTTAAAAAAACAAAATCTGATTCCAATCATCTCACTGACAACAACTATTCTGCAGTGCCAGGCATTATTGTGAACATCCATGCACCTATTTCAAAAGCTGAATAAGTCAAATTGCTACAGTACAGTGTAGACCTTTATGTAGAAACTCCATGTTAACAGAACACCTGACTTCAGTCACATACTCACAACATCGACCCTCACCAAGTACAGAATAAGTAACCGCAATCTAAAGTAAAAATAAAAATATGTAGACAAAATTTAAATTGAAACCTCAAGAAGCCAGAGTCCACATGCAGTGCAACATTAGATAAATAAGAGATATAGTTCCCCAATACTGTGTAAAATATAAAAATAGCACAAAGTCCAATCACTAAAATTAAGTAAAATTATTTTTCTACCTTTGTTGTCTGACCATTTTATTCTCTGATCATGCTGGTCCCGATTTGAGGCTTCTGCTTTCCTGTCTTCTCTTAGCTCTCTTTCTGTGCTTCATGGTCCATCTGCCATTTGTTCTCTTCTTTTGTTTTCTTCACTTCCTTCCATCAGCCCATTTCCAGTTCCAGTAACCCTCCCCAGTATCAGCTCCCTTTCCAGTCCTTCCCTCCCAGTACCTTCCAATGTCAACTGCCTAGCATTCCCATGACTGCCACTGGTGTCCATTCCCTTCCAGTCCTCCTCCTTCCCCACTGTCCAGCCCCTTCTAGTCTAAATACCTTCCCAGATATCAGCTCACGTCCACTCTGTGCCACACCCCCAGCCAGCTCCCTTCCAGTCGCCCTACCCTCTGTCCAGCCCCCTTCCAGTGTCATTTGCATATCACTCTCTTCCAGCCTCCTCCCCATTACCCAACCACCTACCACTCCCATCCCCAAGTGTCAGCTCCCTTCCAGTCCCCCTTCAGTACATCCCAGGTGTCATCTCCTTTCCAGCCCCCTCCTTCCCCTGTGTCAGCTCCATTTCTGCCCCCTCCTTCCCCTGACAAGACCCTCTCATTATCCGCTCCCTTCCAGTCCTATTCTGTCATCCTCCCGCATTAGCCCATTTCCAGTCCTAAGCCCCCCTCATCAGCCCTCTTCCAGTCCTAGCCCCCCGCCCCCCGGGAAATTGAAAAAACCTGACTGTAGAAGCTGAAGCTGCTGCCACTGCCACCGCAGCAGTGGCAGAATGAAGTGCCCCGCGGCCTCCCCATCAGAGCCCTCCTATTTCCCTCAGCGCCAGCTTTTCAGAGCCGCGAAGGGAGAGTTTCCCTTTCTCGTGGCTCTGTTAAGCCTGCCGGCGCTGATGGGAAACGGGCATTTCCTGTTTCCCATCAGTGCTGGCGGGCTCAACTAACAGAGCTACGAAAAAGGGAAACTCTCCCTTCAGCTCTGAAAAGCCAGCGCTGAGGGAAATAGGGCTCTGCCGGGGAGGCTATGGCCGTGGGGCACTTCATTCTGCCGCAGTGGCTCTTCTCATCAGGTGGGGTGGGGTTTTTTGTTGTTTTTTGAAGGCCGAGTGAGGCGGGCTCTTTGGGGGCAATTTTTGCTGCCTCCCAAAAAGTTGCCACTGCCTCACTCTGCCTCATTATAGAGCCATCCCTGTCTTTGTTCCAGATGCAGTGTCTTTAGCATCGACAACATCGAGGGCATTGTCTTCCTCTCATGGATCTTAGGTATCAAAACTTAAGTCTTTGAAGACACACTGATCCCCCAAGGGTAGATTTTTCTAAGATTCGAGATGCCTTGAGTGTGTTGCCCTAGAGATGGATTGGCCAGCCAAACTACCCTGACGGGAGGGCCTTTCCTCCAAAGCCATTGAGTGGTCCCAGGATGCTCCGAAGGCCTCCACCTCTGTAGAGCTCCTGGTGCCATGCTCTGGGATGGTAGCCTGCATTTCTGGTACTGATACCCAAGCATTGACGGGCTCCAAGGATCAGCGTGTCCTCACCATTGAATGCAACTTTGCGGCCCTACTAGTTGCGTCAGTTCCAATGAAACCCATACGCACTGTCCACAGTACCAGTGTGGTCCACATCGGGGTTTGTACTGATCGAACCGCTACCACCCATGTCTGCCCTCGAATTCATCCCTGGTACCGGTGGCTCTTCCAGACAACCTTCCCGATCCGATACCAATTTTGATGGGTACTGGGCCTTAGTAGAGCGTGGACATAGCTGTCGTCGATACTTTGAATCTTCCAATTCTGATTCATCCGATGAGGAATTGATTGATAGCCGAGCATTCAAAGTATACCGGAGGATCCATCTCCTCCTCTGGAACTGTGCATGTTCCCTCCTGAGAACATGTCTGATTTAGTTCATTTCCATTGCCCCTCCAGAACTCTTAGATTGATCCATGCTAATCGCCTATTTCTTCCATCTCCCTCACAGGCTCACCTTGAATCCACACGTCGTTCTGCCTTTTTCTTTCTCGGTCCCCGTCTCTGGAACTCGTTGCCATCAGCACTACGTCTGAAACTCTCATTTCACACCTTCAAAGCCAAACTTAAGACTCACCTCTTTTGCACAGCTTTTGATCTTCCTCCCCCTCCTCCTTCCGCTGACAATTGACAGTATTCCCTCCCTCTGCTACTGTCTATTCTATCGCATTGTCTTCTACTGCTATCCCTTTCTGTAAACAAATGGCATTCCTTTTCCTGTTTCCTTTTTCTCCAGTAGTATCCTTTTGTTTTATTGTAAACCGTCGTATACCTTTTGGTTCAGGCGATATAATAAGTTTTAAATAAAGATAAAGATGTCTCTTTAGGAGATTATTCGGGACCTGGCCAGGGGCTTGTCCATTCCAGTAACATCTGATAAAGAACCTAAGGCTGAGGAATTATAAATCCTCCAATACCCTACGGCTCCTAAAGAGGCTGCCATCCTTCCGGTTCACCACATCCTCCAGGACCTCATGCTCTGGATGTGGGAGATGCTGCTTACCATCTCTCCCCATACTTGACGACTCGATACCATGTATCGAGTATCTGAGTCTTTTGGATTCCAAAAGACTCAGCTGCCTCATCACTCAATGTTGGTGGAATCGGCAGTGCGTCAAATTAAAAGTTCAAAGACACATTCTTCGAACCCTCCTGGTAGAGAAGCAAGGACTCGATGCTTTTGGGCATCTATGCTTTCAGGCCTCAATGCTTTCAGCCAGATGCGTTCATACATACTGTATATGGGTATGTTCCTCGGGGAGGTTACTATGGATCTTAAGTCAATGGCTCCTCTTCTCCCTGATAAGAGAGCGGACTATCTCATATTCGTCAAACATGTCCAAAACACATTAAAGTGTGAAAATAGGGCAACGTTTGACTCCTTTGAGTGTACCAGTAGGGCCACTTCAGTCTGCATTGGAGCATGAAGGATTGGTTGGCATTAAGCATCAGATCTTGAACAATGGGTTCAAGATAAACTGGGCAATATTCCTTGCACAGGTGAAAACCTTTCTGGCAAAGATTGGCAAGACGAGGTGTCTCAGTTGGAGTCTGAGAATACTCCCTAAACAGGCTTTCTAGAATCGCTTCCAACCTGGCTAAGAAAGCAGCTGCAAAGAAAACTATCTTCAGTAAGAAGAAATTTTACCCTTCTTACACTCCTGCTTTGCAATACCATCCTCAGGTTACTCAAGAGATAGCAGCCTCCCAAGCAGCAGAAGAAGCCACAGACTCCTAAAAGCTAACCTGCTCCTCAGACTCAACCTGCGCCTGGTTTTTGACTTTTTCCTAGAGAATATAGCCACTCTACCTTTGGAGACCCTCCTTTGCCGCCAACATTGCCGGCAGACTGTCACTATGCTTAAGGTGGCATCTAATCACTCCAGAGCACTGGACCCTGACCATATTCGCTCCTTTCACCTTGCTGCATCTTATGCCTGGAACAAACTACCTGTGTCTGTACGCCAGGCACCTTCTCTGACTCTTTTCAAATCCAGGCTGAAAACTCACTTCTTCGCTGCTGCTTTTGGATCTTGACTCACCTGATCTCCTTGTTTCTTTACCATTCCCCCTTGTTTTATCCCTGTCTACACCTTCTGTGTTGTCTGTCTTAACTAGATTGTAAGCTCTGATGAGCAGGGACTGTCTCTTACATGTCTGTTCAGTGCTGCATACGTCTTGTAGCGCTATACAAATGCTCAGTGGTAGTAGTAGTAGGAGGAGTACAGATGTCACCTACAGACTCTGTCCCCCTCCACAATGGTGAGAGAATATCCTTCTCAGCCTCCTCTTACTGCTCTTTTGCTACGTGGTCACCTCTCTGCTGTCAGGAGGTGCCATAGAGGAGGTCGCAATATCCCAACAAGGAGTGGGTTTCTACTCTCCGTACTTTCTCATACCAAAGAAAACCGGGGGATACCGACACATCCTGGACTCCAGAAACCTAAGCAAGTTTCTTATCTGCAAGAAGTTCAAGATGGTCTCTCTAGGGACCCTGCTACCCCTATCTCCAGAATTGGGACTGGCTCTGTTCTCTAGATCTCAATGAAGCATACACACATCATGATTCATCCAGAACACAGAAACTTTCTCCAGGACCAAGCAGGAAGTCAGTCCTCACATATGGGTGACGTCGGCGCCGACGGAGCCCTCGTGCGGAGCATTTCCCCAGCTTTCAAAGAAAGCCTTTGGGAATGCAGCGCGCATGCACATTCCCCTTCCCGCCCAAGGGTGCCATCTTGCTCAGTCTTCTTTTTTCCACGAAGCCCGACAGACATCTGTCTTGGTCACCCGGTTAAAAGTCGATTTTTCTTTTGAAGATTCATGGGTTTTTTTGCCGGTTCGACGCCGGTTCCCCTTCCCGCCTGGGCACGGTACACCAGTATCGAGCCCGGACCTGTTTTTCGGTTTTTGTCATTTGAGACTAGCGTTGGCGCTCTTTTGTCTTTTTCACTGGCAGCCCAGTCTTTTGACCTTGCAGGGGCCCTTTTTCCCCCGATGGCTGCCAGCGGGTTCAAAAAGTGTGATCGGTTTAAGAAACTGATGTCCCTCACCGACACACACAACTGGTGCCTCGGGCCCGATCGTGACCCGATATGTGGCCCGTGTGGCAAGATGTCCTTTAAGGTGCTGAGGAGCCGTCAGCATCAACGAGAGAGGGTCTTCTCTGAATCCGCGTCCGGCCGAGCCCAGACTTTGTCAAAGGCCTCGACGTCTCGGGAGTCCGACCCCGAGCATAGTCGGGGCTCCTCTGAACGGGGGTCTCTCTCAAGGGAGCACAAAAGGAAGAAGAAACCTGCGAGGGCAGCATCGGTGAACGCTCTTGGTCCCTCGAGGGCCAGGTTGCATAGCCCCAACTGCCATCCCGGGTCCTCGGAGCTGGAGAGGCCTGCCAAATTGCCTCGTGTGGAGCCAAAGTCCCCGAGTCACATGAGTACTGTTATCCTCGTGAACTCTCCTCCGGGGGAGCCGAAGTCGGGTCCGACGCCATCGGGGGCTGCTGCGTCTCCTGAGCTCGGACTCAGGATGATGGCCTTGGAGAGCAGTTTGGCTGCCTTCATGGAACAGCAGCGCGTGCTGATCGCCGGTTTCACCGGTGCATCTGCCCTGACCACAGGGACCTCGACGTCCAAGTCGACCCCGGAGGCCAAGCCGATCCTAGAGTCAATGAAGTCTCGAGTCGATTCTCGGCCAAGGTCTCCCTCGGCCTCCTGTATGGGGCCGAGGTCATAGACGCCGGTACCCTAGGCGTCAGAGTGGATGGCATCAGTGCCTGCCCGATCGGAGCCACTCGATTCCTCCTCGGAGGGGTCGGGATGGGAGACGGAGGATGAGGAGTCCCTGGACATTTTCCGGACCTGGTGCGTCCCATCGGACTCACCGGAGTCCGAGCCTTGGAGAAGGTCCCCCCTGGAGGACACCCGGTTCTCAGACTTCGTGAGGGATATGGCCAAGGCCTTGGCCTTCCCCGCGGATCCTGAGGAGGAGCCTCGAGGCCCTCCAGTATGACTCTCCCCCCAAGGAGGCCTTTACTGTTCTGGTTCCTCCGATGCTGGAACGGCTGCTCCTCTGCATGTGGGAGGCACCGGCCTCGGCGCCGGTTCTCAGCAAACGGGTCGATTCCATTTATCGAGTCCGTAAGAGCCCTGGGTTCCAGAAGGCACAGCTACCGCACCACTGCATGGTTGTGGAATCGGCCATGCGTCATCTGAAGAGTCGGAAGATGCACTCTTCGGTGCCCCCCGGCAGGGAGGCCCGGAAACTGTATGCCCTCAGAAAGTTCTTCCAGGGCTCTATGCTGGCTTGCCGTGTCCAGACTTACCAGCTGTACATGGGCATGTACCTTCGAGACCTGGCAAAGGAGATTGCCGGGTTCTCTGCTGGCCTCTCCAAGGAACCTTTGCAGAGGTTCCAGACTTTGTCATTAAGTATTCGAGAGTGCTCGAAGTTTATCTCTCGAGCAGCCTATGATGGCTTAGAGGCTTCGGCCCGAGTAGCAGCAGCCAGCATCGGTGCATGCCGTCAGGCCTGGCTACGGTCATCTGACCTCGAGCCATGGGTCCAGGACAAGTTGGTCGATGTCCCTTGCTGAGGTGCGAACCTCTTTGGCAAACCCATGGCTGAAAAGGCTGCAGAAATAGAGACTGAGATGCTGTCCAGGAAGACTTCTGCCCCTTCTCAGGAGGAGGACTCGGGGGGGGGGGGGGGAAAGGCCCTTTTACCCGAGGAAGGCTTCTGCCTACAAATCCTACCCTCACTTCCTCAGTTCCCCAACATGGTCAGCAGGCCAAGGGACAGGGACATGGGCCCCGTTGGCAGAAAACCCCCAAGCCGCCAGCTCCGGCTCCTGCACAGCAGGGAGCGGGGTTTTGACTCCCACTGCATAACCTCTCTCTCACTGCTGGCTCCACTCAGCACAGGAGGCCGGCTGACACTGTACGCACACAGATGGTCGGCTATAACAAAAGATTACCTGGGTATTGAGCATAGTCCAGAATGGCTATTTGCTCCACTTCAACCAGTTCCCTCCCTCCTATTTTCCAGGGGAGCTTCCACGACTCCCTCTACACAGGAACCTTCTCTTTCAGGAGTTAGGAAGTCTTCTACAGGAGCAGGCGGTGGAACCGATGCCTCACCACCTGATAGGATGAGGCTTCTATTCCAGGTACTTTCTAGTACCAAAAAGGACAGGAGGCCTCAGACCCATCCTAGACTTGCGAAATCTCAACAAGTTCCTGGAGAGGGAAAAGTTCAAGATGCTTACCCTTGGGATACTGCTGCCCTACCTCCAGGGAGATTGGCTATGCTCCTTAAACCTAAAGGATGCTTATACTCACATCCACATCCATCCAGACCACAGACAATATCTCAGATTTGTAGTGGGAGGAAAGCATTTTCAGTACAGAGTACTTCCATTTGGCCTAACCTCCGCACCCAGGGTTTTCACCAAATGCCTGGCGGTGGGGCGGCCTATCTCAGAAACCAGGGCATCTTTGTCTTTCCATACCTGGACGATTGGCTTATCAGGGGTCAGTCTCCACAGGAGGCCAGACAAGCTACTCTTCGCACTGTCTTTCTCTTCTCCAGCACCTGGGCTTTGTCATAAACTTCGCTAAGTCCACTTTGCTCCCCCCACAAGACGTGGAATTCATAGGGGCAAGGTTGGATACCTTACAAGCAATGGCTTATTTGCCCGAGAACAGGGCTCACAGACTGATGTCTCTGGCCCAGCAATTTCGCAGGGGATCTCTGATCTCTGCCAGACATTTCCTAAGGCTTTTGGGCCACATGGCATCCACAGTCCATGTAACTCCAAATGCTCGTCTGCATATGCAGCCTGCTCAATGGTGCCTCCCGGCTCAGTGGATACAGGCCACAGGAGATTTAAGAGACAGAGTAAGAGTGTCCAAACTACTAGCAGCCTCCCTGCAGTGGTGGCTGCATCTCCCAAACCTGACCAAAGGGGTGCCATTCCAGGCACCACCACACACACGGGTTCTAACCACAGATGCTTCTCTTCAGGGTTGGGGTGCACATTGCCAAGGGGCGGCATGCACTCATGGTCTCTGGTCCCCTTGGGAGACAACACAACAAATCAATCTGTTGGAATTGCGAGCTATTCGGTTAGCTCTACAAGCTTTCTCTCATGTCCTTTTTCGCCAGTCTGTCTTGATTCAGATGGACAACCAAGTGGCAATGTTCTATGTGAACAAATGAGTCACAGGCTCCAGCCGCCTTTGTCAAGAAGCACAGGTCCTGTGTGCCTTTGCAGTCCAACATGAAATGTTTCTCAGGGCAGTTTATCTACCTGGCCAAGAAAATTACCTGGCAGACAGGTTGAGCAGGATTCTGCAGCCTCACGAATGGCATTTGAATCCCCTGGTGGCCCAGCAGATCTTCCTAAAATGGGGTCTTCCAACCATAGATCTTTTTGCCAGTCCACTTAACCGTCAACTGCCCAGGTTCTGTTCCAGACAACCGCATCCTCTGCGAATAGCAGCAGATGCCTTCCTAATCTCATGGTCTACAGGCGTGCTGTATGCGTTTCCTCCAACGCCTCTAGTGGTCAGAACCCTATTCAAGGTTCTTCAGGACAGGGCTTCACTGATCCTGGTAGCCCCCAGATGGCCAAGGCAACCGTGGTTTCCAATCTTTCTGCAATTGGCGGTGGACAGTCCAATCCCTCTAGGGTGCAACCCGATCACCTGTCTCAGGATCAGGGATCTCTCCTGCACCCCAACCTCCAGTCTCTCCATTTGATGGCTTGGCTGCTGAAAGGGTAGTTCAAGCTCCCTTACTTCTACCTAGGGATGTGGAGGAGGTGGTTTTGGCCTCTAGGAGACAATCCACCCGGAAATCTTATGCCCTCAAGTGGCGTAGGCTTTCCACCTGGTGTGCTCAGCGTCAAGAGGGTCCGTTTTTGTGCCTGGTACCAATGGTGCTGCAGTATCTGCTTCACCTCTCGGACCTAGGCCTTAGATCCAACTCTGTTCGGGTCCACCTCAGTGCTCTGTCAGCGCATCACTCACCGATGGAGGGCCAGTCTGTCGGTCCACCCCTTAGTGGCCCGTTTCCTCAGAGGTCTGCTTTTGCTCAAGCCTCCGATCGTCCACCAGCCCCTGAGTGGGATTTGAATGTGGTCTTGCAACAACTTACTCGCCCACCGTTTGAGCCAATGGCTACCTGACATTTACGCTTCCTTTCCTGGAAGGCATTGTTCTTGGTGGCTCTTACCTCGGCCAGGCGTGTGAGTGAACTACAAGCTCCTGTTTCTGATAGACCGTACACCTGGTTCTATAAGAGCAGGGTGGTCTTACGGACTCATCCTAAGTTCCTTCCAAAGGTTGTCTCCTCCTTCCACCTCAATCAGGAGGTGGTTCTTCCGATCTTCATTCCCAGGCTGCATGCCAGCCGGGCTGAAATGGTCTTGCATACCCTGGACTGTAGGAGGGCATTGTCTTTCTACCTTGACTGTATGCAGGGTCATCGAAGGGCTGTCCAGCTCTTCGTCTCTTTTGACCCTAATAGGCTGGGGTTACCTATCTCCAACTGTACCCTGTTCATCTGGGTAGCAGACTGTATCGCCTGGGCGTACAGGGCAGCCGGCCTCTCCTTGCAGGGTCGAGTTACGGCCCACTGTGTCAGGGCGAAGGCTGCGTCAGTAGCTCATCTCCGCTCTGTTCCATTGGCAGACATCTGCCGGGCTGCTACTTGGTCTTCAAGCCAGACCTTTGCGGCCCATTACTGCCTCGAGAGGGAGTCCCGAAGGGACAGTGCTTTCGGACAGGTGGTACTCCGTAATCTCTTTGAGGTTTAGGCAACTCCTACCCTCCGGCCCTTGTGCTGGGCTACCGTTCGGGGGCGTTCTCAGAGAAAATTCTTATCTTGCATGCTGAGGCTCTAGAGGGAGCTTATTTTTCAGCTTTGGGTTCTCGGTAGCCTCGAGCTGGGGGAGTCCCATATGTGAGGACTGACTTCCTGCTTGGTCCTGGAAAAAGCGTAGTTCTCCAGGACCAAGCAGGAAGTCAGTCCTCACTTATGGGTGACGTCGGCGCCGACGGAGCCCTCGCGGAGCAATTTTCCCCAGCTTTCAAAGAAAGCCTTTGGGAATTGCAGCGCGCATGCGCGGTCGTCTTCCCGCCCGAAGGTGCCATCTTAGCCAGTCTTCTTTTTTCCGCGGAGCCCTACAGACGTCCCCGTCTTGTCCCCGCGTAAAAGTTGATTTTCTTCTTTATTTTATCCTTTTTTCTTTCGGTTCGACGTTTTCCCGCCCGGGCTCGCGACGCCGGTCTCGAGTCCTCTTACTTTTTTTCGGTTTTTCTGACTTAGTCAGCTTTCGTTTTCGTTTTCCCTGGCAGCCCGGTCCTTTGACCTCGCAGGGGCCCTTTTTCCCCCGATGGCTGCCAGTGGGTTTAAGCGGTGTGGTCGGTGTGACCGAAATATGTCACTAACCGACACACACGACTTTTGCCTCCGCTGCCTGGGCCCGGATTATGAAGAACTGATCTGTGGGCCCTGCAGCAAACTGTCCTCAAAGGCATTGAGAAGTCGGCGGCATCAGCGTGAGAGAATCTTCGCTGACCCCAGCCGTACCCGGACCTCGTCGGAGGCCTCCGTGTCGAAAGGCTCCAGCTCGGACCGTCGCCGGAGCTCCTCCGACCGGGGTTCTCCCTCCGGGGACCATCGTCGGAAGGAAAAACCCGCGAGGGCGGCGTCGGTGGACGCTCCTGGCTCCGCGAGGGCCAGGTCGCATAGCCCCGACAGCCGCCCCGGGTCCTTGGAGAAGGAACACATCCCGAAGCAACCTCGCCTGGAGTCGGAGATGCCTGCCCGGGTAAGTCCTGTGGTCCTTCTGGACTCGCCTCCGCGACAGCCGACGTCGGGCCCGACGCCGTCGGGGCCCGAGTCGGGGGCTGCTGGGTCACCTGAGCTCGGACTCAGGTTGACGGCCTTGGAGAGCAGACTGTCTGCCTTCATGGACCAGCAGAGGGCACTGCTCGCTGGCTTCACTGGCGTCGCTGCCCCGACCGCCGGGACGTCGACGTCCAAGTCGACCCCGGAGACCGAGCCGATCCTCGAGTCGATGAGAACTCGAGTCGATCCTCGGTCGAGGTCGCCCTCGGCCTCCCGTTCGGGACCGAGGTCGCCGACGCCGACTCCCTCGGCGTCGGGGCGGCTGGCGCCGCACCCTGCCCGGGCCGACCCCACCGAGTCCTCGTCGGAGTCGGTCTGGGAGTCTGAGGAGGAAGAGTCACCTGATTCTTTCCGGACTCGGTGTGTCCCATCGGACTCACCGGAGTCCGAGCCTCAGAAGCAGTCCCCCCCGGAGGATGCCCGGTTCTCGGACTTCGTTAGGGATATGGCCAAGGCTTTGGCCTTCCCTGCGGATCCCGAGGAGGAGCCTCGGGCCGAAGAGCTCGACGCCCTCCAGTATGACTCTCCCGCGAGGGAACACTTTACTGTGCCGGTTCCTCCTATGCTGGAACGACTACTCTTCCGCATGTGGGAGAGTCCGGCCTCCTCGCCGGTCCTGAGCAAGCGGGTCGATTCTATCTATCGGGTCCGCAAGAGCCCTGGCTTTCAGAAGGCACAGCTGCCACACCATTCCATGGTAGTGGAATCGGCCATGCATCGTCTTAAGAGCCAGAAGATGCACTCCTCGGTGCCTCCTGGAAGGGAGGCCCGTAACCTGGATGGCCTTGGCAAGAAGTGCTTCCAGGGCTCTATGCTCGCATGTCGTGTCCAGACTTACCAGCTATACATGGGCATGTATCTCCGGGATCTGGCTAAAGAGCTAGCCGGATTCTCCGCTGGTCTCTCCGAGGAGCCCTTGCGGAGGTTCCTAGCCTTGTCCACGGGCATTCGGGAATGCTCAAAGTTCATGTCCCGAGCAGCCTATGATGGCTTTGAAGCCTCGGCTCGAGTAGCCGCAGCCGGCATCGGTGCCCGCCGACAGGCTTGGCTTCAGTCGTCCGACCTTGAGCCCTGGGTACAGGACAAGTTGGTCGATGTCCCCTGCCGAGGCGAAAACCTCTTTGGCAAGCCCATGGCGGAAAAGGCTGCACAAATTGAGACTGAGACTCTCACCAGGACCAGGCTTTCTAGGAAGACCTCCGCCCCTTCCCAGAAAAAGAAGGGCTCGGGGAAAAAGTCCTTTTACCCGAGGAAGGCGGCTGCCTACAAACAATACCCCCATTATCAGGCCCCTGCAGCTCCCCAACAGGGCCAGCAGGCCAAGGGACGGGGTAACGGGTCCCGTAGGCAGCAAGCCCCCAAGCCTGCACCACCAGCCCCTGCTCAGCAGGGTGGGGGCTTTTGACTCGCTCAGCATAGCCTCTCCCCCCCCGCTGGTTCCCCCCAGCACCGGAGGCCGGCTGGTTCACTTCGCCCACAGGTGGTCCAGCATCACCGCAGATGCCTGGGTGCTTCAGGTCGTGCGAGAAGGCTATCTTCTCCACTTCCATCAGGTCCCTCCCTCCTATTTTCCGGGAGAGCCTCCGCGCCCCCCTCTGCACAGGGAGTTGCTCCTTCAGGAGTTAGCAGGTCTTCTGCAGGAACAGGCGGTGGAACCGGTGCCACACCACCTGAGAGGTCAAGGCTTCTATTCAAGGTATTTTCTGATACCAAAGAGAACAGGGGGCCTCAGACCCATCCTGGACTTGCGCAACCTCAAGTTCCTTGTGCGGGAGAAGTTCAAAATGCTTACCCTTGGAATCCTTCTGCCCTACCTCCAGCAGGGAGATTGGCTATGCTCCTTGGATCTAAAGGATGCCTACACGCACATCCTCATCCACCCAAGCCACCGCCAATACCTAAGGTTTGTGGTGGCGGGAAATCATTACCAGTACAGAGTACTGCCCTTTGGCCTGTCCTCCGCACCGCGAGTCTTCACAAAATGTCTCGCGGTCGTGGCGGCCCACCTCCGGCTTCACGGCCTCTATGTCTTTCCGTACCTCGACGACTGGCTCATCAGGGCAGCGTCCGCTCAGGAGGTCACCAACGCCACGTGCCGCACGGTGACTCTGCTGCAGCACTTGGGCTTTGTCATAAACTTCGCAAAGTCCACTTTGCTCCCCTCACAGGATCTCGAGTTCATCGGCGCAAGGCTGCACACTCCTCAGGCGCGAGCGTATCTATCGCTCGACAGGGCTCAGCGGCTCATGGACCTAGCCGACCGCTTTCGCAGCCAGCCCCTGGTCTCCGCCAGGCGCTTCCTGAGACTGCTCGGCCATATGGCTTCCACTGTCCATGTGACCCCCAATGCCCGCCTGAATATGCGGTCTGCTCAATGGTGTCTCCGCCGGCAGTGGCGACAGGCCACGGGCGGCCTCGCAGACCTAGTGCGCGTTTCCGAGCCGCTGATCTCGTCTCTCCGGTGGTGGCTCCGGCAGCCGAACCTGACATTCGGTATGCCCTTCCAGTCCCCTCAGCCGACCAGGGTGCTGACCACCGATGCATCCCTCCTGGGCTGGGGAGCGCATTGCCAAGAGGCGCGTACTCAGGGCCTCTGGACCACGTGGGAGTCTGCTCAGCAGATCAACTTCCTGGAGCTCCGGGCGATCCGCCTAGCTCTCAAGGCCTTCTCCCACCTGACTTCCCAACAGTCCGTCCTTGTCCAGACGGACAATCAAGTTGCCATGTTCTACGTGAACAAACAGGGGGGCACGGGCTCCTTTCTCCTCTGCCGGGAGGCTCACAAGCTCTGCTCTTGGGCCGTCAGTCACGGCATTCTCCTCAAGGCAGTTTATCTCCCGGGCCAAGACAATTGCCTTGCGGACAAACTCAGCAGGGTCCTCCAGCCGCACGAGTGGCGTCTGGATCCCTTGGTAGTTCAGAAGCTCTTCCTCAAGTGGGGCCTCCCCACGATGGATCTCTTTGCCAGTCCTCGCAACCGGCAGCTTCCTCGCTTCTGCTCTCGTCTGCCACACCCCCTTCGGGTTGCGGCGGACGCCTTTCTGATCTCATGGTCGGGGAGCCTTCTGTACGCTTTCCCTCCCATCCCGCTGGTCTCTCGGACTCTTTTCAAGGTTCTCCGAGACAAAGCCTTTTTGATCCTGGTGGCCCCTCGCTGGCCCAGACAGCCGTGGTTTCCGCTCCTGCTGCAACTGGCGGTGGAGGGTCCGGTCCCTCTGGGAGTACAACCGGATCTCCTCACTCAGGATCGGGGGTCCCTACTGCACCCCAACCTCAGGTCTCTCAACCTCATGGCCTGGCTGCTGAGAGGGTAGTCCTTGCTCCCCTTCTCCTGCCGGCGGAGGTGGAGGAGGTCGTCCTGGCTTCGCGACGCCCTTCTACCCGCAAATGCTACGCCCTTAAATGGCGTCGCTTTGCGGTCTGGTGTACCCAACAGTCGCAGGATCCCTTCTCCTGCCCGGTGTCGGTGATCTTGCAGTACTTGCTACACCTCTCTAATCTGGGACTTAAGTCCAACTCCGTCAAAGTTCACCTCAGTGCTCTTTCGGCACATCATGTGCCGGTGGACGGTAGACCTCTCTCCAGCGACCCTCTCGTAGCGAGGTTTCTCCGGGGTCTTCTTCTACTTAAACCACCTCTGCGCCCGCCAGCGCCGGACTGGGACCTGAATGTGGTTTTGCAGCGGATCACCTGTCCGCCTTTTGAACCTATGGCTACATGTTCTCTCCGTTTTCTGTCTTGGAAAACACTGTTCTTGATAGCCCTCACTTCCGCTAGGCGCGTAAGTGAATTGCAGGCCCTCGTGTCTGATCCCCCCTACACTCGGTTCTACAAGAATAGGGTAGTCCTACGGACTCACCCAAAGTTTCTGCCTAAAGTGGTCTCCCCTTTTCACATCAATCAGGAGGTGGTACTTCCAACCTTCTTTCCCAGACCACACTCCAGCCGAGCTGAGACGGTCCTCCATACCCTGGACTGTAGAAGGGCATTGAACTTCTACCTTGACCGTACGCGGGAGCACCGTAAAGCTGCTCAGCTTTTTGTGTCTTTTGACCCCAATAAATTGGGACTCCCGGTCTCCAAGCGTACTCTGTCCATCTGGGTTGCGGACTGTATCTCTTGGGCTTATGGGGCAGCCGGACTCGCCTTAGAAAGTCGAGTCACGGCTCATTGCGTTCGGGCAAAGGCCACGTCAGTGGCTTACCTCCGCTCTGTTCCACTGGCAGACATCTGCCGGGCCGCTACTTGGTCTTCGAGCCAGACTTTTGCGGTCCATTACTGTCTCGAGAGGGAGTCCCGTAGGGACAGTGCTTTCGGACAGGCAGTCCTCCGTAATCTCTTTGAGGTCTGAGCAACTCCTACCCTCCATCCCGGATGTGGGCTACCGGTGGGTGATAATTCAGCGAAGATTCTATCCTTCTGTGCTGCTGAGCTAGAGGGAGCTCATTTTTGTGCTTAGGGTCTCCGGTAGCCTTGAGCTTGGGAGTCCCATAAGTGAGGACTGACTTCCTGCTTGGTCCTGGAGAAAGCGTAGTTACTCACCTGTAACAGGTGTTCTCCAGGAGCAGCAGGAATCAGTCCTCACTACCCTCCCTCCTCCCCTTGGAGTTGCAATCGTCTGCTTATGTTCTTTTGCAAATTTTTATGCTATCTTTTTAGCTATGTCATCTGACTGGCTAAGATGGCACCTTTGGGCGGGAAGACGACCGCGCATGCGCGCTGCAATTCCCAAAGGCTTTCTTTGAAAGCTGGGGAAAATTGCTCCGCGAGGGCTCTGTCGGCGCCGACGTCACCCATAAGTGAGGACTGATTCCTGCTGCTCCTGGAGAACACCTGTTACAGGTGAGTAACTACGCTTTACTCACATGTAACAGGTGTTCTCCAGGAGCAGCAGGAATCAGTCCTCACGACCCTCCCTCTTCCCCTTGTTGTTGCAGTCATATATTTCATTTTGTTTTTTGCTGTCTTTTAGCTATGTCATCAGATTAAGCAAGATGGCACCCTTGGGCGGGAAGGGCACCGCGCATGCACGCTGCATTCCCAAAGGCTTTCTTTGAAAGCTGGGGAAATGCTCCGCACGAGGGCTCCGTCGGTGCTGACATCACCCATATGTGAGGACTGATTCCTGCTGCTCCTGGAGAACACCTGTTACAGGTGAGTAACTACGCTATCTATGCTTCATGTTTCAAGGAAGACATTTTCAGTACAGAGCCCTGCCATTTGGATTTGCCCCTACCCCAAGAGTCTTCATAAAGTGCATGGTTGTCGTGGCTGCATTTCTAAGATCTCTAGGAATATTTGTCTTCCTTTACTGAGGCGACCCCCCCCCCCCCCCAAGAGGTTCACCTGTCTCTCTCCCATTCCATGCAGGTACTTCAACACTTGGGATTTGTGATAAATCTTCCAAAGTCCATCTCGCTCCTACTCAAACACTAGAGTTCATGGGATCTCTTAAATATTCAGTTGTCAAGGATGTTTCTTCCTCAGCCCCGCTGTTCTTGACTCATTCAGATGGCATCTCAGGTACATGTCAGAGACCATCTCACTGCCCAAGCGATGCTAAAGCTGCTTGGTCATATGTCCTCGACAGTACATGCACTCCTGCATATGCGCACAGCCCAATGGACTTTGGCTTCCCAGTGGACACAGGCCTTAGGCAAGAGATTGGATGAGCACAGGTGCCTTTATTGGTGGACCACCAATAAAGGCACCTGTGCTCATCCAATCTCTTGCCTCACTGTCTCCTGTTGGAATAGCAAGAGCATTCTGCTCTCCTTGTGCCTGACACAGGCCTTAGGCCATGTCTCAGACAAGATATCGGTGTCTGCTCCTGTGGCCACATCTCTTCTATGATGGTGTTTCCCAGAGAATCTCCTCATCAGGTCACCTTTTCAGATGCCTCCATATCAATGTACCCTGACAACGGATGCTTCCAAAGGGGTGGGAGCCCCATCTAGGGTTCCTCTCCACTCAGGGCCTCTGGACGGAGGAGGAGTCCAAGCTTCAGATAAATTTTACTGGAACTTCAGGCAATCTACATCGCCCTCAAAGTTGTTCAGGGACATCCAAGTTCTCAGAGGGTCCTAGTCCGAACAGACAATCAGGTAGCAATGTTCTGTGTGAACAAACGAGATCTCTGGTCCTTTGCCATTACTCATCAAATACACTTACAAGCGGTATATCTCCCAAGGGAACAAAATGTCTTAGCCGACAGATTGAGTCAGATCCTCTTTCCCCACGAATGGTCTCTCCACACGGAGACAGCATCCTTCATTTTTCAGACCTGAGGGACTCCAGAGATAGACCTGTTTGCCACTCTGCAAAATGCCAAACTTCCCCACTTCTGCACCAGGACTCCCATGTAGTCCCTGTCCACAACTAGCCCCATCCTTCGCTGGATCCTCTATCCCACTAGTATCCTGTCTTCGGTACCCTGGTGTTCTTTTTGACTCTAATCTTTCCTTCCATGATCACATGTCCCACATTACTAAAACTTCCTTTTTCTACCTTTGTCAGATCTGTGCTGTTTGTCCCTTTCTCACTGCTCAAGCCCTCACTACTTTGGTACTCTCCCTTGTTTCTCGTCTCGATTTCTGTAATTCTGTCCTTTCTGGTATTCCTCAATCTCAGCTTTATAGACTCCAATGTATTCAGAACACAGCTGCCTGTTTACTCACCCATTCCACCTGTTTTGATCACGTTACCCCTCTCTTTCTGCACCTTCACTGGTTACTGGTTGACCATCGTATTCGCTACAAACTCTTTACCCTTGTGCACCAGGTCCTCTACACACACACCCCTCAATATCTATCGGACCTCATCCAATCTCACACTCCCAGTCGTACCCTCCGATCAATTCACATAAACTGTCGTCTTCTCCAGGACCAAGCAGGAAGTCAGCCCTCACATATGGGTGACGGTGCCGACGGAGCCCCCATGCGGAGCATTTCCCTAGCTGTCAAAGAAAGCCTTTGGGAATGCAGCCACGCATGCACGGTCCCCTTCCCGCCCAAAGGTGCCATCTTGCTCAGTCGTCTTTTTTCCGTGGAGCCCTACAGACATGTGTCCTTGTCACCCGTGGAAAAAGTGGATTTTCCTGCGTTGAGACAAGTTTTTTTTTTCTTCGGTTCGACGTCGGTTCCCTTTCCCGCCTGGATACGGTACACTGGTGCCGAGCCCGGATCTCTTTTTTTCCGTTTTTGTCCTTAGAGACTGTGTATGCACCAATTTTTTCTTTTCCCTGGCAGCCCGATTTTTTGATCTTGCAGGGGCCCTTTTTCCCCCGATGGCTGCCAGTGGCTTTAAGAAGTGTGATTGGTGCAAGAAACTGATGTCTCTCACAAACACATATGACTGCTGCCTCCGGTGCCTGGGGCCTGACCATGATCCTAAGGTCTGTAGTCCCTGGGGCAAAATGTCCTTGAAGGCATTGAGGAGCCGTCAGCAACAGTGTGAGAGGATCTTCTCCGACTCTACATCTGGAAGGGTCCGGACTTCGTCAGAGGCCTCGACGTCTCGGGAATCTGACCCCGAGCATCGTCGGGGCTCCTCTGAGAGGGAGTCCCCTTCGAGGGAGCACCGAAGGAAGAAGAAACCCGCGAGGGCGGCATCGGTGGACGCTCTTGGCTCCTCGAGGGCCAGGTCGCATAGCCCCGATCGCCATCTCGGGTCTTCGGAGTCGGCCTGCCAAGCATCCTCATGTAGAGTCGGAGGCCCCGAGTCATGTGAGTACTGTAGTACTCGTGGACTCTCCTCTGGGGGAGCCGACGTCGGGCCCGACGCCATCGGGGCCCAAGTCGGAGGCTGCTGGGTCTCCTGAGCTTGGACTCAGGTTGACGGCCTTGGAGAGCAGAATGTCTGCCTTCATGGAGCAGCAGCGGGTGCTGATCGCCGGCCACACCGGCGCATCTGCCCCTACCACCGGGACCTCGACATCCAAGTTGACCCCGGAGGCCAAGCCGATCCTTGAGACCATGCGAACTCGAGTTGATCCTCGGCCGAGGTCACCCTCGGCCTCCTGTTCAGGACCGATGTCGTTGGTACCCTCGGCGTCGGGGCGGATGGCGTCGGTGCCCGACCACTCGGAGCCGCTCGATTCCTCCTCGGAGGAATCGGCATGGGAGACTGAGGAATAGTCGTCCCCAGACACCTTCCGGACTCGGTGCGTCCCATCGGACTCACCGGGATCCGAGCCTCGGATTAGGTCCCCCCGGAGGATACTAGGTTCTCGGATTTTGTACGGGACATGGCCAAAGCCTTGGCCTTCCTGGCGGACCCCGAGGAGGAGCCTCGAGCCGAGGAGCTCGAGGCCCTGCAGTATGACTCTCCTCCCAAGGAGGCCTTTACTGTACCTTTTCCTCCGATGCTGGAGCGGTGGTTCTTCCGCATATGGGAGGCGCCGGCCTCGATGCTGGTTCTAAACAAGCGGGTCGATTCCATCTATCGAGTCCGCAAGAGCCCCGGGTTCCAAAAGGCACAGCTACCGCACCATTCCATGGTTGTGGAATCGGCCATGCATCGCCTGAAGAGTCAGAAGATGCACTCCTCGGTGCCTCCCGGCAGGGAAGCCAGGAACCTGGATGCCCTCGGTAGAAAGTGCTTCCAGGGCTCTATGCTTGCTTGCCGTGTCCAGACCTACCAGCTGTACATGGGCATGTACCTTCGAGACCTGGCAAAGGAGATTGCCGGATTCTCTGCTGGTCTGTCCGAGGAACCCTTGCAGAGGGTTCAAAGCTTTGTCTTCTGGTATTCGAGAGTGCTCGAAGTTTATCTCTTGAGCAGCCTATGATGGATTTGAGGCTTCGGCCCGAGTAGCAGGGGCCTGCATTGGTGCACGCCGCCTGGCCTGGCTACAATCCTCGGACCTCGAGCCTTGGGTACAGGACAAGTTGGTTGATGTCCCCTGTCGAGGTGAAAACCTCTTTGGCAAGCCCATGGCTGAAAAGGCTGCAGAACTCGAGACCAAGACTCTTACCCGGATAAGGTTGTCCAGAAAAACCTCTGCCCCTTCTCAGAAGAAGAAGGGCTCGGGGAAAAAGGCCTTTTACCGAGGAGGACCACTGCCTACAAAACCTACCCTCAGTACCAGGCCTCGGCAGCTCCCCAATAGGGCCAGCAGGCCAAGGAGCAGGGTCATGGGCCCCGTAGGCAGAAGGCTCCCAAGCAATGTTCCCTCTAATTTTCTGTAGGCTGTGTGCGCATAAAATCTCAGCTGTGCAGCTTCTGAAGGAAGATTAAATTTTTGTGCGCCACATAATGACACTCGGAGTTATATACTTTAAAATTTGACTACACTTCAGAATACAGTATGTACACCACATTGATTGCACTAGAAAACATTGTAGAACTTGTGAAAGCCGTAAATACATAACAACTTTTAAATTTTAAGACGTCTGTGTTGTTTTCTATCAGAATCAGAACCGTAATTTTTGTGCGCTCTGTTGTAAAGTATGTGCGCTCGCTCGGCAAGGTGTGTGCAAGCGCACACGCACAGCTTAGAGGGAACAGTGCTCCCAAGCCCCCTACTCTTGCTCCTGCTCAGCAGGGAGGGGTTTTTTGACTATGCCAGCATAGCCTCTCCTCCTCTCCAGGGCACAGGAGGTCGGCTGACCCTGTACGCAGACAGGTGGCCAGCCATCACAGGGGATACTTGGGTGTTAAGCATCATCGAGAGGGGCTATCTGCTCCACTTCACCCAGATACCGCCTCCTACTTTCCAGGGGAGCCTCCAAGACCCCCTCTTCACAGAAACTTACTCCTTCAGGAGTTGGAAGGTCTGCTACAGGACTAGGCGGTGGAACCGGTGCCTCACCAACTGGAAGAGCAAGGCTTCTACTCGAGGTACTTCCTGGTACCAAAAAGAACAGGAGGCCTTAGACCCATCCTAGACCTGAGAAATCTGAACAAGTTTCTGGAGAGGGAAAAGTTCAAGATGCTTACCCTTGGAATATTACTGCTCTACCTCCAGCAGGGAGATTGGCTATGCTCCTTAGACCTGAAGGATGCTTATACTCACATCCTCATCCATCCAAGTGGAAGGGAACCAATTCCAGTACAGAGTGCTTCCCTTTGGCCTCACCTCCACCCCCAGGGTTTTTACAAAGTGCTTGGCGGTGTTTGCGGCCTAACTCAGGAACCAGGGGATCTTTGTGTTCCCTTACTTGGACGACTGGCTTATCAGGGGCCAGTCTCCACAAGAGGTCAGGCAGGCCACCTTCAGAACCATATCTGAGGTTCGTTATAAACTTCCCAAAGTCCACTTTAGTACCCTCACAGGACGTGGAGTTCATAGGGGCGAGGTTGGATACCATCCATGCAAAGGCCTGTTTGCCTGTGGACAGAGCTCACAGGCTGAAGTTGGCCAGCCAGTTTCAGGCAAACTCTCTGGTCTCTGCCAGACACTTCTTCTGGCTCTTAGGTCACATGGCTTCCACAGTGCATGTCACCCCAAATGCCCGTCTGCACATGAGGCCGGCTCAGTGGTGCCTCAGGGCACAGTGGATACAGGCCACAGGGAAGGTGTCCAAACCCTTGGTGGACTCCCTACGCTGGTGGAGGCATCTCCCAAACCTGGTCGGGGGAGTTCCTATTCGAGCCTCCCCACACACTCAGGTACTGACAACCGATGCTTCCCTGCAAGGCTGGGGGGCACATTGCCAGGGGACCTGCACCCAAGGCCTGTGGTCTCCGTGGGAGGCCGCCCAGCAGATCAACCTGTTGGAATTGAGAGCCATTTGACTAGCCTTACGGACTTTCTCTCGGGTCCTCTCTCACCAGTCTGTCCTAGTTCAGACAACCAGGTGGCTATGTTCTACGTGAACAAGCAGGGAGGCACAGGATCCCGACTCCTGTGCCTGGAGGCACAAGCTCTTGGGCTATCAATCAGGGCATGATCCCCAGGGCGGTCTATCTCCCAGGCCAGGGAAATTACCTCTCTTCATGTAACAAATGCTCCACTTTAACTGTTACGTTATGATTGTATAGCTAATGGTGTGGGATACTGTATCAAAAAACTCAAAACCATTCAGTGACTAACTCTGGAAAGGTCTCAGACTCAATAGCGCTATATGAACTTCAGTACATGTAATACTGTTGAACGCGCTGGCAGCATCAATGACCAATCCAGAGATTATGAAGATTATAGAAAACACTAATGAGTTTATAAAAATAAGTATCAATTTGCATTTAAAAACCACACCATCATTTTAACAAAGAATGCTTATCTTGAAAAATATCGTGGTGTGAATTGCCCCTACGCCTCCTCTGGCGCCACTCCGAACGTTTCACTCTTAAAAAAGTTTCCTCTGGGGGTCTTTAAAACACATCCACCATCAATGCCGATGCTGCCCACGTTTCACTAACAACGAGCTGTTCAAAGCAGTCCTCTCAAAAAAAAACGCCGCTGCTTTGAACTTTGAGAGGACTGCTTTAAACAGCTCGTTGTTAGTGAAATGTGGGCAGCATCGGCATTGATGGCGGATGTGTTTCAAAGACCCCCAGAGGAAACTCTTTTGTAAGAGTGAAACGTTCGGAGTGGTGCCAGAGGAGGCGTAGGGGCAATTCACACCACGATATTTTTCAAGATAAGCATTCTTTGTTAAAATGATGGTGTGGTTTTTAAATGCAAATTGATACTTATTTTTATAAACTCATTAGTGTTTTCTATAATTTTCATAATCTCTGGATTGGTCATTGATGCTGCTAGCGCGTTCAACAGTATTACATGTACTGAAGTTCATATAGCGCTATTGAGTCTGAGACCTTTCCAGAGTTAGTCACTGAATGGTTTTGAGTTTTTTGATACAGTATCCCACACCATTAGCTATACAATCATAACGTAACAGTTAAAGTGGAGCATTTGTTACATGAAGAGTGATCTACTTTTTTGCTCTGATAAGGGACCATTGATTCAGGAAAATTACCTGGCGGACAGACTAAGCAGACTCTTGCAGCCTCACGAGTGGCAGTTGGATCCTCGGGTAGTCCAATAGATCTTTCTTAAGTGGGGACTTCCAACCATGGATCTTTTTGCCAGTCCGCTGAACAGGCAACTATCCAAGTTCTGTTCCAGACAACCGCATCCTCTGAGGGCAGCGGCAGATGCATTCCTGATCCCCTGGCCAGAAGGCCTGCTGTATGCGTTTCCTCCCACACCTCTGGTGGCCCGGACTCTATTCAAAACACAGCAGGACCGAGCCACGGTGATCCTGATAGCCCCCAGGTGGTCCAGGCAGCCGTGGTACCCTCTTCTTCTGCAGTTGGCGGTGGATACTCCACTTCCTCTGGGGTTGCAACCCGACCTTCTGACACAGGACCAGGGGTCCCTCTTGCACCCCAACCTCAAATTCCTCAATTTGATTGCCTGACTGCTGAAAGGCTAGTCCTTGCTCCCTTGCTCCTATCTAGGGAGGTTGAAGACATGGTGGCCTCCAGAAAGCATTCCACCAGGAAGGCCTATGCTCTAAAGTGGCGTAGGTTCTCTACTTGGTGTTCTCAACAGCAAGAGGACCCTTTCTCCTGCTCTGTCCAGGTGGTGCTTCAATACCTGCTCCACCTTTCCAACCTAGGACTTCAGTCCAACTCTGTCCGGGTTCACCTCAGTGCCCTCTCAGCTCACCACTTGCAGGTGGATGGGCAATCTCTCTCAGGCCACCCTCTGGTGTCCCGTTTTCTAAGAGGCTTGCTTCTGCTTAAGCCTCCTATTCGTCCACCTGCCCCTGGGTGGGATCTCAATGTGGTCTTGCAGCAACTGACTTGCCCACCTTTTGAGCCGATGGCAACCTGCCATTTACGTTTCCTCTCCTGGAAGGTCTTGTTACTTGTGGCACTCACCTCAGCTAGGCGGGTGAGTGAGCTTCAGACCCTGGTCTCGGATAGGCCATATACCAGGTTCTGTAGGAACAGGGTAGTCTTGCAGACTCATCCTAAGTTCCTTCCGAAGGTGGTGTCCTCCTTCCACCTCAACCAGGAGGTGGTACTTCCAATGTTCTTTCCTCGGCAGCACGCCAGTAGGGCAGATAATGTCTTGCATACCCTGGATTGTAGAAGGGCGCTGTCCTTTTTCCTTGAACGTACGCAGGGGCATAGAAGGGCTTCTCAGCTCTTCATTTCCTTTGACCCTAATAAATTGGGGTTGCCTGTCACTAAGCGTACGTTGTCCATCTGGGTGGCAGACTGTATTGCCTGGGCGTACAGGTCAGCCGGCCTCTCCCTGGAGGGTCGAGTCACGGCCCACCAAGTTAGGACTAAGGCCGCATCAGTAACTCACTTCCGCTCTGTTCCGTTGGCAGACATCTGCTGGGCCGCTACTTGGTCTTCAAGCCAGACTTTTGTGGACCACTACTGCCTTGAGAGGGAGTCCCGTAGGGACAGTGCTTTCGGGCAAGCGGTATGCCGTAATCTCTTTGAGGTTTAGGCAACTCCTACCCTCCAGCCCTGGTGTTGGGCTACCGTTCAGGTGTGGTCTCGGAGAAGATTCTCTCACTGTTGTTGCGGCTCTAGAGGGAGCTCTGTTTTTCAGCCTGGGTTCCTGGTAGCCCAGAGCTAGGGAGTCACTGACTTCCTGCTTGGTCCTGGAGAAAGTGTATTTACTCACCTGTAACAGGTGTTCTCCGGGAGCAGCAGGAATCAGTCCTCACGACCCTCCCTCCCTCCTCCACTTGGAGTTGCAGTTGTATATAGTTCATTTTCTTTTTTGTGCTGTCTTTTTGCTATGTCATTTGACTGAGCAAGAATGGCACCTTTGTGCGGGAAGGGGACCGTGCATGCGTGCCTGCATTCCCAAAGGCTTTCTTTGAAAGCTGGGGAAATGCTCTGCATGGGGGCTCCGTCGATGCCGACGTCCCCCATATGCGAGGACTGATTCCTGCTTTTCCTGGAGAACACCTGTTACAGGTGAGTAACTACTCTTTCTTCAAGCTTAGCTAGATCCCTCATGTTATCTACACCTTCCTGGGTGTCTACTCTATTGCAGATTTTCTTATTATCCGCAAAGAGGCAAACCTTACCCAATAGCCCTTCCGCTATATTACTAACAAAGATGTTAAAAAGAATTGGACCAAAGTCAAATCCCTGGGGCACACCACTAGTAACTTCCTTCTCATAGTGAGCTCCATTTACCTGTACTCTGTCGCCTCCCACTCAACCAGTTTCTAACCCAAGAGGT
Source organism: Ichthyophis bannanicus (assembly GCA_033557465.1). Classification (NCBI taxonomy): domain Eukaryota; kingdom Metazoa; phylum Chordata; class Amphibia; order Gymnophiona; family Ichthyophiidae; genus Ichthyophis; species Ichthyophis bannanicus. The sequence continues at coordinate 1,841,969,933 of CM066031.1, read as the reverse complement.
AAATTTAGGGTCCATCCCTAGGGTGCTCAGTTTGTTTATAAGTTGTCTGTGAGGAACGGTGTCAAAGGCTTTACTGAAAACGAAATACACCACATCTAGGGCTCTCCCTCGATCCAACTCCCTGGTCACCCAGTCAAAGAAATCAATCAGATTTGTCTGACAAGACCTTCCTCTGGTGAATCCATGCTGCCTCAGATCCTGTAATCCGCTGGACTCTAGAAATCTCACTATTTTCTCTTTCAGCAGCGTTTCCAATAATTTACTCACCACCGAAGTTAAACTAACCGGCCTGTAGTTTTCAACCACATCCTTACTTCTGCTTTTGTGTAAAGGCACCATATGAGCCTCTCTCCAGTCCTTTGGCACCACTCCCGACTCCGAGGCAGTGGAGCTGCTAGAATGTCCTCAAGTTCCCTCGGTATTCTAGGGTGTATCCCATCCGGTCCCATCGCTTTGTCTACTTTAAGTTTAGCTAGTTTCTCACGAACACAGTCTTCTGAAAATTGTTCAAGATGCCCTTTGCTTCTATTCCTGTTTGTGGGTGTTTTCTGAAGTCCTGCTCCTGGTTCTTCATCTGAACACAGAACAGAAATATTTAAGCAATTCCTTTTTATCCTCATCAGCTTCTACATATTCCTCCCCTTCACCCTTGAGTCTGACAATACCACTTTTGCCCTTCCTCTTCTCACTAACATATCTGAAAAATGTCTTATCCCCGCATTTTACTTAGCTCTCCGAGCATTTTGCCACTGCCTACGTCACCAGCCGGTACTTTTCCAGATGGACAACCAGGTGGTGATCTATGTGAACAAACGAGAGTACGGGGTCTCGTGCCCTCTGCCGACATGCTGTGGTCCTCTGCTCCTACGCAGTCCCAACAGGGTATATTCCTGCGGTCAGTATACCTGCCATGCCAGAACAACTTTCTGGCCGACAGATTGAGCAGGGTCCTCCAGCCGCATGAGTGGCAGCTGGATCCCAGTTTGGCTGACTGGCTCTTCCATCTCTGTGGGGAACCTGTGATGGACATGTTCGCCAGCCCGGACAACTACCAGTTGCCCCACTTCTGCTCCTGGATCTTTTTTTCAGCAGAGGTTTGGTATTGCTATGGGGGCCATGGTGGCTCCATCCATCGCAACCCTTTATATGGCCGCTATGGAAGAGGATCATGTTTATCAATCACCTGATTTTTCTCATGTTTTGCTATGGAAGAGGTTTCTTGATGACATCTTTTTTGTTTTTACCTCTGATTTGGCTTCTTTGTCCGCTTTTATTTCTTGGTTGGACTTTAAAACCTCATATTAAGTTTTCAGCCCATATTGAGCTGGAGCGTATTGAATTTTTGGACATGGTGATTCTGCGTGATGGGACCTCTTTGGTTACTACCCTTTACTGTAAATCTGTTCAGCATAACAGCTTGCTCAATTATCACAGTTTTCACCCTGAGCCTCTCCGGAAAGGTTTACCATATGGTCGATTTTTGAGGATGCGACATCTTTGTACCCTCTATTGCTCAATATCGTTATCATGCTCGGGATTTAAGTGCTCGATTGTTATCCAAAGGCTACCCTCGTCCGGTTATTGCTCGAGCCTTCTGTAGGGCTCTTTATTTCCACCGTGAGTGGATTTTTGATTTTGAGCCATCACAAGATAAAGGGGTTGCGGCTACGGTTACCGGGGTGCTTCCGTATATGAGTAATTCAGCTACGGTGGTACATATTTTGCAGAACTATTGGCCTCTGCTGTCTCTATATCCCTGCTTTAATAAATCTTTATGGATTGCATATTCACGAGGGACTAATTTACGTGATAAATTGGTATGATCTACTGTATTGACGGATCGTCCACAGTCTCCTTCATTTGGAACTGGAACACATGAGCCGTGTCGACGGTGCAAATACTGTGCCACCACTTTGTCGGGTCCCACTTGGACTGTTTCTGATAGTGGCCGAGTTTTCCATCGGCGTTGTAACACTACGTGTGATGCTTCTTATGTAGTGTATTTTGTGGAGTGTGTATGCCCATTGCGATATGTGGGGAGCACTACCCGAATGATCAAAATCCGCCTGGGGGAACATGCTTCTAGGCTTCGCCAATTGGTGTTGACGGCCCCGATGGTACAGCACTGTCTACATTCTCAACATAGCTTTGACCAATTGAAGTGGACTGTTATCGACCTTGTTCCGGAGGATCCCCGGGGTGGAGATCGTTTAAATAAACTATGTCAGCTTAAACAGCGCTGGATTTTCCTTTTACGTACTGTTTCCTACAGGAATGAACCGCGACATTGATTGGTTAGAGGTGGGCTGATACCTCACCTTTCATGACAGAGCTTCCCCTGATGAGTGGGGATTTCCTTTACGTGATTGGTGTTTTCTGTGATGGGCAGTTTGCAGTTGGCCAATCCTAAAGCTGTAACCTTCTTTTTGATGACTTGGAGTTCAGCGTTTTTCAATGGTTATCGAAGTGCCTTGGTGGCATTGTACTTCAGTTTTGGGAGCGCTTGATACAGGGGCTGTTTCCCCGAAACATGCACGTCGCGCGTACTAATTCAGATAAGTGCATTTGAATGGAATAATGACTAAAAACATTTAGACTGTTACTCTAATCTTATGGATTTGAATAAAAGGGGCATGTATTGTGGTTTGGGGGAGTTTTGACGTATCTCTCCCTTCACAATTTATGTCCGACAAAAAATTGATTTGGAAGGGGATTTCACGGTAATTTGGTGGTGTTTTCTGATTATTATTTACCGTTTTTGGGGCATTAGAATTTTGATTGTCCACTTCTGCTCCTGGCAAGCCCATCCCTCCAGGGTGGTGGCGGACATTTTCCTCGTTTCGTAGTCAGAGAGCCTCATGTATGCCTTCCCTCCCATGCCGCTGATTGCCAAAACACTGTTCAGGGCCCTCCATGATAAGGCCTCGCTCATCCTGATAGCCTCTCAGTGGCCCAGGCATCCGTGGTTCCTTCTACCCCTCCGACTATCAGTGACCCCTATCCCATTAGGGAACTCTCCAGGGCTCCTGTCTCAGGAGGGAGGCTCTCTTCTGCACCCCAACTTGGGGTTGCCATCACTGATGATGTGGCTGCTGAAAGGGTGAACCTAACCCTTTTCAACCTATCGGGTGAGGTAGAAGAGATCCTGCTGGCCTCTCATAAGGCTTCCACTAGGAAAGCTTATGTTCTCAAATGGCCCAGGTTTTCACCTTGATGTGCAGAGCACGGGACAGACCATTCTCCTGCCTTGTTGGACTGGTGTTACAGTTCCTTCTCCACCTCTCGCAATCCAGGCTTAAATCTAACTCCATCAGGGTGCATCTCACTGCCCTGACGGCGCACCATCACCTGGTGGATGGCAAACCTCTCTTTGGCCAGCTGCTGGTGACCCACTTCCTAAGGGGTCGGCTCTTACCAAAACCCCCGCTTCACCCACTGGTGACCGAGTGGGATCTCAGTGCGATATTGGTACAGCTCACTAGCCCGCCCTTTGAGCCTCTGGCTACCTGCCACCTTTGATACCTTTCGTGGAAGGTGGTGGTAGTCCTGGTCGTGCTCACCTCTGCTCACAGAGTTAGTGAGCTTCAGGCCTTAGTGGTGGAGGTGCCCTATACCAGGTTCTACAAGAACATGGTGCTGCTCTGCATGCACTCTAAATTCCTTTCAAAAATGGTATTGTCATCCCACCTCAACCAAGAGTTGGGTACTTCCTACCTTCTTTCCAAGACCTCACACCAGTAGGGGTGAGAGGGTCCTTCGCACTCTGGATTGTAAGAGGGCCTTGTCGTTCTACATCCAATGTACTAAGGGCCACCGGAAAGCTGCTCAGCTTTTGGTCTCATACGTCTCCAGTCATGTGGGGTAGGTAATGCCTAAATGTACAATGAGCAGGCAGGGCTCCCACTGGAAGGCCATGTCATGGTGCACCATGCCAGGGCCATGATGGCAAACCTGCGCTCTTTCGCGATGGTGGACATCTGACGAGCTGCCACCTGGTCTTCAGTCCATAACTTCGCAACCCATTACTACCTGGGATGTACCTGTACTCTGTCGCCTCCCACTCGACCAGGCTGTGCTCCGTAATCTTTTCAGGGTTTAGGCAACTCCTATCCTTCGACCCTTCTGTGTTCAGGCTACCGGATTGCTGGTTTTCATTGGACACAGGAGTCCTACTGTGTAGTCACGGTCTCCATTGCTGCTGCTTATGTTTCCCCTTGAGGGCGACTGTGTGTTTTGCTATGGGCTTTCGGTAGCCTGTAGCTGGGGAGTCCCATATGTGAGGACTGACTTCCTACTTGTTCCTGGAGAAAGCATAGTTACTCATTTGTAACAGGTGTTCTTTGGGGACAGCAGGAATCAGTCCTCACAACCCCCTCTCCTCCCCTTGGAGTTGCCGTGGTCCTCGTCGAGGATGCACTTGAGATAGTGTTGGCATCGGGCCCAAGACCCTCTGTGCTCACGCTGAAAGCTGCAGAGCCCCACCTGGTATCGAGACCAGGATGGCGACTTTGGAACTGAATATCTCTGCCATCCTGGCCTTGCAGCAGACAATAATGTCAGGTTTGTCTGCATCATCTGCCCTGACAACTGAACCCCCGGGCATCAATCCAGGCCCTGAGCACCGCCTGACTCAGGTGAGCCCTTGGCACAGATCAAAGTCCTGGTCCCATTCTTTGGGTGTCCGTTCCTCCCCGGCCAGTTTCTGGGAGTCCGACCTGTGATCCACCGGGGGTACTCTGGTTCCTCGTGGCCTGCTTCGAGGTACGGGAATCCCGATCCTCAGAATCCTCAACACCCTCCATTTCCGACTGGGAGACCGTTGTCGAGGCCTCCCCTGAAGACCCCTTGACACAGGGAGGTTCACTCGGAGCCATCTCCTCCATAACCCTGGTGCCGCTCCCCACCCGAGGACATGGCCTTCCACGACTGCATGCAGGATATGGCCCAAGCCCTTTCGATTCCGACCGAGTTAGAGGAGGGACCCGCGCACTGAAGAACTAGAGATTCTTCAATATGAGTCCCCACCAAAGGATACTCTAATGGTGCCGGTGCAGTCTATCCTTAAGAGGCTGTGCCTTCAGATGTGTGAGTTCCCCGGCCTCAGTACCAGTGGTCAGTTGACGCCTTGTCGCAGTCTACTGCATCAAGAAGGGCCCAGACTTTCAGAAGTCCCCAGCTTCTGCTCAACTGTATGGTTGTGGAGTCATCAATGCAGAAGCTTAAAAGCCAGAAGAATTACTCTTCTGTCCCGCCGGGCAGGAAGGCCAGAGCCCTCAACGCTCTCATGTGCAAGTGGTTCCAGGGATCGATGCTAGACTGCAGGATACAGGTCTATGAACTGTATATCTGGGTGTACCTCAAGGGCTTCATCCAGGAGCTGTCAGTTTTCTCTGCAGGCCTCGTCGGTGAACCTCTGCAGAGGTTCCAAGTCCTGACTGCTGGGATCTGGGACTGCTCAAAGGTTCCTCTCCCACACTGCATACGACTGCCAGGCCTGGTTGCAAACCCCTGACCTCAAGCAATGGGTGCACGAAAAATTGCTGGATATCCCCTGCACCGGGTGGAACTTGTTTGGCAAGTCCATGGCCGACAAAGCGACCGAAATAGAGGCCAGGGTTGTGACCAGGCAAAGGCTTTCGAGGAAAAGCTCGACCTTTCCCCTGAAGAAGGGGTCTTTCCACCAGGGCCAGTATCAGCCCTTCTCGGCACAACAGCAGCAGGACCCTCAACCCAAGAACCAGGGACATGGCTTGAGAAAGCTAAAGGCTCAGAAGCATCAGACCCCAACTCCCACCCAACCTTTGGGGTGCTTTTGACTCTCCGGGCAGGGCCTCTTCTCTCCCAGGAGACACTCCCAAGTCCACAGGGGGCCGCCTGGTGCTTTTTGCCTGCGGGTAAGCTGGGGTCACCATGGACCAGTGGGTCCTACAAGTGGTAAAGGAGGGTTACCACCTCAGGTTCCATCAGACTCCTCCATTGTTCTTCCCAGGAGAGCCTGTCATCTGACCTTGCTCCTTTAGTAGCTCGCGGGGTTGCTCAGGGACAAGGCGGTAGAGCCTGTACCTAGACAAGTGTGGGGAAAAGGTTTCTTCTCAAGGTATTTCCTTGTCCCCAAAATAACTGGAGGCCTTAGACCCATTCTAGACTTGCAAAACTTGAACTAGTTTCTGGTGAGGGAGCAGTTCAAGTTGCTCTCCCCTGGAACCCTACTGCCCTACTTTTCCCAGGGAGATTGGCTGTGCTCCTTAGACCTAAAGGATGCATATACCCACATCCTGATCCACCCCTCCTCTAGACAATACCCGGTACAGGGTGCTTCCATTCAGCCTGGCCGCCTTGCCAAGAGTCTTTACAAAACGCCTGGCAGTCATGGCTGCCCACATGCGCCTTCAAGGGGCCTTTGTCTTCCACTTCCTGGATGACTGGCTCATCAGAGACAGCAAGGTCCTCGACCGGCCAAGCTGCAGAGCGAACAATCTGCCTCCTGCAGCACCTGGGATTTGTCATCAACTACCTCAAATCCCACCTCTCTCCAGCCCAAAGCCTGGAGTTCATAGGTTTCTTTCATTGCCCTTCAGTTTACCCCCTTGCAGCTTCATGTTATGTCCTCTAGTTTTGCAGCTTCCCCGTCTTTGAAAAAGGGTTGTTTGTTCACTAATACTCCTTAAGTATTTAAAGGTCTGTATCGTATCTCTCCTATCCCTCCTCTCCTCTACATATTGAGGTCTTCAAGTCGCTTCTCATGTGTCTTCTGGCACAGGCACCAAATCATTTTGTTTGCTTTCCTCTGTACGGTTCAGAGGAAGGCGACCAAAATGATTTGGAGCCACCATCAGAAAACTAATAGAAGAGACTTGAAGACCTAAATATGTACACTGGACTATTTCCATTTTTTTTTATATCTAGACTATTGAGTGCTTAAAGACTGCCTTTTTAAAACTATGGCTAGTTTGCTGTCCCAAGCCTGTTTTATCCTGACAGCTTTATATTGGTCCTTCAAGCTGTGGTCATTACTTAGCTATATTATTGTCGTGTATTTTATCTTGGTCTTCCCTCAGTCATTAATTTGACTATTCCAGTTGATTCAGAATGTTAGCACATGTGTACTGACTGGCTTTGAATACCATGATCACATCACCCCAGTACTCGATAGTCTTACGTTGGCTGTCAGTTTGAAGAATCAAATTTAAGCTTACAACACACATTTACAGGCCTTTAAAGGTTACTGCTGCTCATTTTGAAAATGCTTTAAAGGAATACTGTCAGTTTTGCCAGCTAGTATACGTTTGGAAGATCTTGTTTATGGTTTTACTGTGAACACAGTGTAACCAGATAAAACCTGATCTCCTGGTACAAGCAGGAATGAGTCTTCACATATGGGTACGTTGGTACCGACGGAGCCTGCGCGGGAACACTCCCCAGCGTCCAAAAAGAAAGCCTTTGGGAGCATCCTACGCGCATACGCACTGCCTTCCCGCCCATTCACTTCCCTCTCATCAGTTTTCCGTTTTCCGTGGAGCCGGCAGGATGTATTCCTGTCACCACAGAAAATTCTTCTTTTTATTCTTATTTTTTTGTGGTCGCGTCTGCCTTCCCTCGATGCCACCGGTACCGCCGGTGCTTTTCTTTCTTTTTTCTAAAGGATTTCTTCTTTTCCTTAGAAATTTTTCCTGTTTAGTGTCTGACGGTTTCTAGGCCACTAGGCCTCTATCTTTCCATTATGGAAAAGCCAGCCACTACCCTTAAGAAATGCTCAAAGTGTGGCGGTACAGAGATTTTTTCTGACACTCATACGTGGTGTCTAAAATGTTTGGGTCCTGACCATCACCCACTGGAGTGTCTTTCCTGCTGGAGCTCAAATAGAAGAAATCTTCAGAATCGAGCACAACTCGATACCCGGTTCATATCGCATTCGAAGTCACCAGCTAGAATATCTCCACAGGATCAGGTAACCAAACAAAAGTCTGTAAAGACTAGCCAGTCCTCGAGTGGTAGATCTCCTTCCAGGTACTGAGATGGCTCCGGCCTTGCCCTCGAGGACATTTTGGCAATAAAGCCCTGGCGGGAGTCTTCAGGCTCCAAAGCATTAATGGGGCTTCGGGTTATTCCCAGGGTTCTTACCTCGATGAACATACCTGGGCCATGCTCGGTGGTTGTGGCCGCTTCGAGCGGTACCGACACCCCGGCATCAGCTATGGTGATGGATGAAACACTCCTCACCGAGGATCGCAGTCTAGCGCTCTCGGCTACTTTGGGATCACTAGAGTTGCTGCAGACCGTTCCTCCAGTATTGGTATTGGCTTCGTTACCGGTACCGGTATCAACATCAGCATTGGTGTCGATACCGTCCATGCTTACTTCGACAGACTCACTTCCTTAGATGCCGAACCTGGAATCGATCTCTAGCATGGATGATTCGGTACCAACTCTTCTCGGTACCGACCTCGGGCGGTACTGAAGACATCGCTTTCAGGAAAATCCGATCCCGATGACTGCGATGAATCCATTGGTACCAAGGCTAAATCTTCAACAAGTCTAGCCTATCTCCAGGAACAAGCAGGAATGAGTCTTCACATATATGGGTATGTCGGTACCGATGGAGCCTGCACGGGTATGCTGCCCAGCTTTCAATCAGAAAGCTTTTGGCAGCATCCCTCGTGCCTGCGCAGTGACTTCCCGCCTTCTCCACAGCCTCTCTTCAGTTTTCGTTTTTCCGCGGAGCCGGCAGGACGTCCTCCTGTCACCGCAGAAACTTTTCTTTTTAATTGCTTTAATTACTTTAGTTTTTTTGTTTTCTTGTGGTCGCGGCTATATTTCCCGCTACCACCGGTACCGCCGGTGGTTTTTTGACTAAATTCTGTAAAACATTTCTTCAGTTTTTTTTGCCTTAACTTCTTAGACCTACTAGGCCTTTTCATTATGGAGCCTTCTTTTCCTAAGAAGTGCATCCGATGTGGAAACACCTGTTTCTTTTTAGACACCAATAGTTGGTGTCTCAACTGTGTGGGTCCTGACCCTTTTTCCCCTGACTTGTCAGGAGATAATTTTGTGAGGAAACCTTCAGTATTTAGAGTTTCCCTCGATACCGTTTTTTCTTCGGCAGTGAGGGTACCCGGTTTCTCTACTTCACAGGATCAGGTAACCCAAAAACAGTCTATTAAGACTAGTCAATGCTTGAGTGGTATGTCCCATGCCCAGCATGGTGACGGCTCCGGCCTTACCCTCAAGAATCCATTGGCATTACCCCTGCGGGAGTCTTCGGGCTCCAAAGCATTAAAGGGGTTTCAGGATGTTCCTGGGGCTCACCCCTCACAGAACATGCCTGAGCCATGCGTGGAGGTGGTATCTGCTTCGAGCGGTACCGAGCCTCCGGCATCGGCACTGGTGTCGAGTATTCCACTCTTCACCAGGGATCGTCATCGGGCATCCTCGGTACCTTCGGGACCGATCGATACGCACCGCATTGACTTCCCTCAATCTCAGCCATGCTCCGGGAGGGTACCGGCGTCGATCGGTTCCGATACCCTAGCATCGGCATCGGGGTGGATAGGTGCTCATCGGGTATCCTCGGTACCGTCGGTATCGATCGATGTAACCCAGGCTGGCTTAGTGGTATCGGCATCGCCGATACTGCCACCGGCGTCGGAACTGTCGAGACATGCATCGATAGTCTCGCTCTCTTCGATGCCGAGTCTTGAGTCGATATCGAGTCTCGAGGACTGCGTACCGACGCGTCCCGGAACCGACTTCTGTCGTTTCCAGATAGGCAGTTCCGAAGATCCTAGCCATAACTCCCTCATGATCTCGGTACCACTACAGCAGTTCCCGATGGCTACTTCACCTGCTAGTCCTTTATCAGTATCGATGTTGATGCCTGTTCTTGCACCGATGCCTAGTTTGGAACCGATACCTGGCATTGGTGCAGTACCCTGTACGTCCTCTGATGCTCAGGCTCTTTCTTTAGCCTTACCAGGGATGGTTCCCATAGGAGATCAGTCTTTCCAGGCTTTTCTCCGGGATATGGCAACCTTTCTTAATAATTCTATCCCTGGTTGTGATACTACTCATGGCTCACCGGCACAAATGGAAAATATAAACTTTCCTTTACATCCTGCTCTGCAGGATCTCCTTCTCAGGGTTTGGAAATCGCCCTTACGACTTCCTCAAGTTTCTACAGACATTGAGGTTCGGTACCGAGTGCCACCCTCTCCAGGGTTCCAAAAGCCTCAACTTTCTCATTTTTCCCTTGTAGTGGAATCGGCACTGAGGAAAGTTAAGAGCAAGAAGAAGCATTCTTCTTTTCCGCCAGGTCGTTCTTCAAGAACACTCGATGCTTTTGGCCGTCAGGCCTTCCAAAACTCTATGCTGGCTTCCAGAGTTCTCTCATATATTTTTCACATGAGTCTAACACTCCAGGAAGTCACAGAGAAATTGTCTCTCTTGACCCCTTTTTTACCAGAACCCAAGGCTACTGATTATTCCTTGCTCATCAATCACAGCCGGAATATATCCTGGTTCCTGTCTCGTGCTTCTATAGATTCTTTTGAGTCCGTTAGCAGATCCTCTGCTATTGCCATTGCAGCACGTCGCAGAGCCTGGCTTGAGGCTTCAGACTTGAGCAAACGGGCACAAACTATACTAGCTCATTCTCCTTGTACAGGCGAAGGTCTTTTTAATAAGGAGGCTTTACGTCAGGTTGCTCAATGCTCCACTGACTCTTCTTCCACTAGAAACCATTCTACGCCGCCTCCTTCTTCAAATAGTTGGAAATGTCCTACCAAACCTTCTTTCCCTAAGAAAAGAAAATTTCATTCATCTCCTGTCCATCATTCGGCTGTACCTAACCAAGGGACGCCTCAACCTAGTCTGAAGTCCTCCAGTTCTGGCCAGTCTCCGCATTCCCAGCAACCATAGGGACCGGGAATTGTAACTTACACTTTACTTCTACATCTTAGAAGTTTCTTCACTGTGCTTTTCTTTTTCAGTGTACTAACCTGTCAAAAAAATTATTTTGTTCAGGGACTACACACTTCTTACTCCCTAGAAGAGCAGTTGCAACTATCACCTGATAGTTTCTATCCCAACAGAACATTTTTTTTTCTTTCAGTTGACTTACCCCATGGGTACGTCACCCTCCAACTACTTGAGGGCTACCATACTGAACTGCTTCTCTGGCAAGCTCGTTCCCCAGACAGGGAGAAGAGATATCCCCTCTTTTTTCTTGTCTGTTTTTCTTTATTCAGCACAGGACAATCTCTCTGCTGTTTCCGTCAGCAGCTCTGCCTGCAGGAGTTACAGTAATTGTATTACTGGGACTTTTTCCAACTTCCAGTCCCTTTTTCAAAATTTTGTCTAGCCTCAGTAGTGATTCCAAGCTATCTTGGATCCTCCTACTCCTTTAGGCTTTCTCACATTATTCTAACCATCTCCTTTCCTAGGATATGGCAACATACCTGACTTTCAGTCAGTTTATCTCATAGCTCTCCTGCACAATGCTCTCTGCAGTCTTCAAAGAAGCTTTCTACTATGAGGGCCTTGCTATAGAGCATTGACCTTGTCTCTAAGTTCCTCTATTAGAGAAAAACTTATAAACCCTTCCTATACCTGTGAGGGTTCTCCACACCCCCTCTAGCTTGGGGTGTTAACACGAGATATCAGTTCTTCTGCGTGAAAATCCAAGGCATCTACCATGTCAGTGTTCTGTGGAACTCCCGCCTTGTTCCTTACAGATTCATATCTTCATCTGTTCTCACGCGAACATCACGGTTATCTCATTGGATTGCCTTCCTGCATCCCTCAACCCACGAAAATAGATTCTCTATACATATCCCAAGTGGGCTCACCCTCTTGTAGAACGCAGAATCTTTTTCTTTTATATTCCCCATGTACAATTATGGGGCTGGGTGGTAGACATGTATTTTCAATCTCTTGTCTTGTATGTAGCATCTCCATATATGTCTACATACCTATATCATTACTCTGGTGGTGCTAAACCATGCCCCACAACTTTACATATATCTAGGTATATCATCTCTATCTATCTATCTATCTATCTATCTATCTATCTATCTATCTATTTCACCACTCATATCCTAATATACACATCTGGACATATATTCCAGCCACATATATATATCCCTATGTATATGTGTTTGATGGGGGGCTTCTTAAGGGTTGGTCTGTCTTATACACTATCACCCTTACTGTCTATACTACATGATTTACCTCCTAGAGGTTTTAGACAGTCTGTCGCCCTACGTCCCATACCATATTACGATACAGAAACTGTTAGGCACCAATAACCACTTTGGTGCTAACATCTTCCATTTTTTCTTTATGTCCTTGAAGCATCAAGCTTCAATATTTTTCCTATCTCTCGCCAGCTAGGAAAAACAGGGTACATCTTTATCTTCGAATACACAACTGTTTTCCGTGGGAATAGGGGTTTTCCAGTCCCCCTCTTCCCGCCAGGACTGGGCTAGTTCTCCAACTCCGTCAGTCTTCTTCCTTTAGTCCTCAATGTTAATGATGCCTAAAGGAGTTTTCAGCTTTTCCCATAAAGCTTTCCATTGAAGACCTGACATCTACTCCTACTCAGTTGACACCTGGATCATCTACTACCTCCAGGTCTGGACCTTCATTCTCACTACTGAGAGGTCACCTTGAAGATTCCGCCACTGCTTATCCAGTAGACTCCATCATGCTTTCTACTTCCTACAATACAGTAGGTAAGCTGCATATTTTAAGTGTACATTAAATGTGTTTTAATGCTACTCATCATATCTACCAAGTACTCCTGTAGTCTGTAGAACCCTCTAGTCCTTGACTATGCTGTTTCTTTCCTCACAGCTCCTTTATTGTCAACTCCTACCCTCCATCCCACATTGGATGCCGGGGATTCATGGAGACAAAATGCACCCCTGATCCAGGCACTTGCATTTTTATGGGATCTCCCCCTGGCATCTCCAGCTAGGGAGTCCCCATATGTGAAGACTCATTCCTGCTTGTTCCTGGAGATAGCACAGTTACTTACCTGTAACAGGTGATCTCTGGGAACAGCAGGAATTAGTCTTCACAACCCTCCCACCTCCCCCTAGGAGTTGCATCTTTTTTATTTTTTTCCTTTTCTCTCCTCGCCTTTGTCCTCAGCTCTGAAACTCAACTGAAGAGAGGCTGTGGAGAAGGCGGGAAGTCACTGCGCAGGCGCGAGGGATGCTGCCAAAAGCTTTCTGATTGAAAGCTGGGCAGCATTCCCGTGCAGGCTCCATCGGTACCGACGTACCCATATATGTGAAGACTAATTCCTGCTGTTCCCAGAGATCACCTGTTACAGGTAAGTAACTGTGCTTTACCCCTCATTTTAGAGGGTCCTCCTCAGGGGAGATTTCTTTTCAAAGTTACTTGCCATTTCTATACCTGGTAAAGAATCCCTACCAGGGGATTCAGACACCCTGCAATTCCCCTGGATTTCGAAGGAGGTGATCATGCTTCCTTTGCATCAGATCTTACAGGATCTACTTTTAAGGATGTGGGAAACTCCTTTAACAGTATCACCACATTCTAAGACACTTGACTCCATGTACAAGGTGCCACCTTCACCAAAGCAAACACAACGGAGAGCAGCGCTCTTGCTGAAACAGCAGGTACACAAAGAGCAAGAGACGGGTCGTCAAGGATGGTAAGCAATGTTTGTTGACCAACCCCAACGTGTTTCGGCATCTTCCTTTTAATGGGTGTCGGTATGTTGTTCTTCCTTTATAAACATATGAGGGCACATACATGTGCTGCATTGTCTGTTGTGTACAAAAGGATTAATTTATATTTGTTTTTCTGTCATGCTTTTGGTCCTGCGCCTGTACAAATGTATATTGTGTTTTTATTATATCATTTGAATGGATTATGCTTTTCTTTATCATGTATTATTTATCCTTTTAATGCTATGTATTATTTATGTTTTTAATATTGCCCTTGGGTTTTTTTTGCGTATTTAATTGATTATTAAATTGTACCTTATTGTTTTATATGTTTTTAGTTGTATACCCCCTGAAGAAGGCGGTAACGCTGAAACGCGTTGGGGTTGGTCAATAAACATTGCTTACCATCCTTGACGACCCGTCTCTTGCTCTTTGTGTACCTACAAGGTGCCACCTTCTCCAGGTTTTCAAAAGACTCAACTTCCTCATCATTCTATTGTTGTAGAATCAGCAATGAGGCGTATTAAGAGTGCAAAGAAGCACTCTTCTTATCCGCCAGGTCGTGAGTCTAGAACTTTAGATGCCTTTGGACGTCGATGCTTCCAGGCATCCATGCTTTCAGCAAGAATTATCTCATATATTTTCTATATGGGATTATCTCTTGAAGAGGTCACAAAGAACTTAAAGCTTTTGAACCCTTTTCTTCAAGAACATAAAAGAGCAGACTTTTTCATATTAGTCAGTCATGCTCAAAATGTCTCTAAATTCCTTAATCGTGCTTCCCTGGACTGTTTTGAGTCGATTAGCAGAGCTTCTGCTATAGCTATAGGAGCACGACGCATGGCCTGGCTCCAAGCTTCAGACTTGGACAAATGGGTACAAGAAAAGCTGGGGAATACTCCTTATACTGGTGAAAATCTCTAATAAGGATGCTTTATTTCAAGCTAATCAGTTAAACACTGATATTGTTGCTTTCAGAGGATTGTCAAAACTTCCCTCTACCCCAGCTTGTAAAAATTCTCCTAACAAACTTTATTCCCCTAAGGGGAAAAAGTTTTATTCATCTTCTACCCATCATGCAGATGTTTCCAAAGAAGGGCGGCAACATACCAGGTTAAGAAAACCAAACTCTCAACAGGCTCAGCAAACTCAGCAGTCGCAGGGTTTCTATTTTTTATTCATTGAATCTTTTTTCCTGTGGAGTTCCAGAACCACTCCTTCTTAACTACAGAAGCATTTATAGTTCTTCTCATCCTTATTGAGGGGTCAGTGATACACTGCCTTAATCCTCCACTTTAGGCATGGTTCTCTTGCTAAAAGCAGTCTATCCTTTCAGCTCTTAGAGCTATTAAGGATAATCATGCCCTACAGCAGGGGTCTCAAACTCAAATTGCTTTGAGGGCCAAATGAGGACTTGTAGAGTAACCCGGGGGCCGCACAAGACGCAGGCCTCATTTGCATAAGGGCATCATTTGCATAAAGGCATCATTTGCATAAATATTTGCATAATGTTACCATACACTAACTTTTAGTAAACATGCCTCTTAATGAGTGTATGGATAAAGAAAGACTAAAAGATTTCTACATTACTATAAACCAGTGCCAACCGCCAGGCACATTAGGAACTACTAGAAACACTGCTCATTTAGAACCCATAGCAAACCTGCCATGTCCTAACAGCACTACCAGGACTCACAAAGCACCATACCCTAACTATCAAAAGGCAACACTGCAAATATTAAATCAACACATTTCAGAGAATAACAATACATGACCTACTCGGGAAAGAGAACAAGTGGCAATGTCAAATAGGAATTACATAAACAGAATACCTCAGCTCAGTTACACATGCAGAACATACACCATCACCAAACAAGGAATCACAATTTAGAAACAGGAAGACAATTAAACTGGGAATCCCAAAAGCCAAACTTAGAATGTACAACACTGTAGAAATAAAACTATACATTGATTTCCTCTTGTATTAAATAAAGTGCAGACGTTAAAGATGCACATTTCCAACAGCCCACTTCCAGGCCTAACCCTTCCATCGCCCCATCTTCATTCTTAGCCCCCCATCACCCCATTTTCAGTCTTAGCCCCCCAATCAGACCACCTCCAGTCCTAACCCCCATCACCCCATTTTCAGTACTATCCCCCATCACCCCATTTCCAGTCCTACCCCCCCAGCAGCCCACATCAAGTCCTGCTCCCCCCCCAGCAGCCCACATCAAGTCCTGCTCCCCCCTCCCTCCCTCCCAGCAGCCCACATCAAGTCCTGCTCCCCCCCCCCAGCAGCCCACATCAAGTCCTGCTCCCCCCCAGCAGCCCACATCAAGTCCTGCTCCCCCCCCCCAGCAGCCCACATCAAGTCCCTGCTCCCCCCTCCTCCCTCCCAGCAGCCCACATCAAGTCCTGCTCCCCCCCCAGCAGCCCACATCAAGTCCTGCTCCCCACCCCTCCCTCCCTCCCTCCCTCCCAGCAGCCCACATCAAGTCCTGCTCCCCCTCCCTCCCTCCCAGCAGCCCACATCAAGTCCTGCTCCCCCCCCAGCAGCAGCCCACATCAAGTCCTGCTCCCCCCCTCCCAGCAGCCCACATCAAGTCCTGCTCCCCCCCCAGCAGCCCACATCAAGTCCTGCTCCCCCCCAAGCAGCCCACATCAAGTCCTGCTCCCCCCCAGCAGCCCACATCAAGTCCTGCTCCCCCCCCTCCCAGCAGCCCACATCAAGTCCTGCTCCTCCCCCCCCAGCAGCCCACATCAAGTCCTACTCCCTCCCCCCCCCCGGGAAAATTAAACTTTAGAAAAAAGCTGGCTGCTGCCGCTGCCGCGGCGGGGGTAGCAGCAATATCGCAAGTCCCGCGGGCCCCCCCCGGCAGATCCCTTCCTGCTTGCCTGCCTGCCTGTCAGTTCTTCTCCGCTTCGGCTTTCAGAGCCGCGAAGGGAGAGCTTCTCCCTCGTGTCTCTGTTAAGCCCGCTGGGGCTTATGGGAAATTTCCCATCTGCCCCGGCGAGCTTAACAGTCGCGAGGGAGAAGCTCTCCCTTCGCGGCTCTGAAAGCCGAAGCGGAGAAGAACTGACAGGCAGGCAAGCAGGAAAGGATCTGCCGGGGGGGGGGGGGCCCGCGGGACTTGCGATATTGCTGCTATTGCCGGGCAGATGGGAAGGGGCCGCGGGACAGCAGCAGCAGAAGCCGTTTTTTTTTTTTCCTGTGCATCGCGGGCCGCACAAAGGTCTCTCGCAGGCCGCGTGTTTGAGACCCCTGCCCTACAGGTAACAAGTTTCTCCTCTCCTTTTAAAAGTAAACAGAAGAGTTACAACTACTTATAAGGTATGCTATGCCCTTCACCTTGGCAGTTGTCTTGTACGAGGATATCTTATACTTTTCACTGCAGGGGAGCTTTACCCTTTTCAGAGACTTACCAAATTGTAAGTCTTCCAAACTCTGTATTACTTCCATCCCTCTTAGTTGAGATTTTCAATCTAAGAGTGATACTATTTTGACTGGAGGGCTTACCTTTAAGCCATAGGATGGTCCCCAATACCTACTCCAGTAAATAATTTCCATACAGAGTTTCTTCCCTCTGCAATCTTTCAAATATTTCTTTTAAGACAGCTTATCAGACCATAAGTGAGAGTTATCACTTCTAATTCGGTTTCTGGGTCCTTTTCCAATCTATAGGACCTAACCTCTTCTGCTGCCTTAACACATAATTCCAAGAGAGGTTCCAAAACCTACTTGGACAGTTTATCGTTGAAGGCAACCAGCCTGTCTGCTATTCTTAGCCATCTTCAATTCTTTGGCTCCCACAGGATAGCTTAAGTTGCACACTAGTGATTAAACAACCAGACCTTACCTGGGCAACCTACAACATGCTTTCTACAATTCTACAAGAAGCTCTGCAACTATGGGCTTTTGCCAGAGAGCGTCAGAGCCATTCCTGGTGGGTAACTTCAGATGGTTGAAAGGCTGGCCCAGTCATGCTCCCACATGACCGTTTTTTTTTCCTACTTTACCATCTTCCTTAAAATTTCCTTTTAGGGAAAATGAACCAGGGTTTAGATCACGTGAAAGCATAAAGAATTACTTAATTCCCTGACTTGTTCCACATCTCCAGTGGAACTTCTCCAACAGGGATGCATTTCTTTTCACTGCAGTCTGTCCTTGTCTAGTGCATTCCTTCTTATTCCCAGTACTTCATTGGAGCTTATGCTGAACAAAGAACGCATTATACTCATATTGCCCTCATAGACGGGCAAATATAGTATTTGCTTTTGTTGCGTCTTTTATCCACACTGAAGTTATAGAAGGATCCAGACTTCTGGTCTTAAGACTAAGGATTTCTCTGCACCCCCTCACGTAGATCTCCATATCTGGTTAATCAAAGTCTAGAATTTTTAAAGACATCTAGACCTATCCTTCTGACTAGGAACATTCCACTGGTTTCCATGTAACCACCTTCATGGTTCTCCCACGTGTAACCGGTAAGGGGTTCTCTATCCATATTCTCAATATATAAATACACATATCTCACTCTGAAAGATTTGTTACTGTCCATATTAATGCTGTTCCAGCATACCATAGTGTTTAAATGGACAACCAATTTCTATGGTAATTAGAAACTACCTTCTTTTACTGTAACCTCTCCGGTTACGTTACATCTGAAGCTCTCCATGTAAAGTCATTACCCTAAGTGACATCACTTAGGGAAGACATTACTGATCTTCAAGAAATTGGAGGCTACACTGCCTACTACAAATGTTTCTCTTTCATTTGGTTAGAGGGGTCTTAAAGAACCATCCTTTTTCTCCAAACCAGTCAGATTATCTCCTCTCTTTCCTAGAGCCTTATTCTGCTCCAAGGACAAAGAGCTTAAAACTTTGTCCTACAGAAGCTTTAGCTTCTCATCCAAAGTCCTACCCCATTGAACTCCCCCAGTTCTTCCTTCTGGGATTAGTTCTAGCCTTTTAAGGTTCTGACCTATGCCTGTATTGCAAAATTTATTTCCTCTACTTCACAGTGAGGTATTTTCTTTGAGGATAATGTACTGGTTCTTACCACCAGACCCTTATTAGCCTCAATAAATACTTTCGCAATACTTTTGACTAAGGTCCACATTAGAAAATTGGAATTCAATATTTACTAACATTTATAATCTACACAAGGACTCTCTTCTAGACGCCTTGTTTAGTCAAGTTGTTCCACAGCACACCCTTGTTAATTCAACTCCTACCCTCCATCCCTTGGATGCCTGAGGTTCTGGGAAATAGCATGGCCCATCAACTAGATTTGCAACATGCTGGGACCTCCTCCAGGCATCTTAGCTTGGTAGTCCCCATATGTGAAGACTCATTCCTGCTTGTTCCTGGAGATAGCACAGTTACTTACCTGTAACAGTTGATCTCTGGGAACAGCAGGAATAAGTCTTCACAACCCACCCACCTCCCCTAGGAGTTCTTTCTCTTTCTTTCTCTCTCTAATTTGTCTACTTCCCCCCTTCGGTCTCAGCTACAAACCCAACTGATGAGAGGGAAGTGAATGGGTGGGAAGGCAGTGTGCATGCGCGTGGGATGCTCCCAAAGGCTTTCTTTTTGGACGCTGGGGAGCGTTCCCGCGCAATCTCCGTCGGTACCGACGTACCCATATGTGAAGACTTATTCCTGCTGTTCCCAGAGATCACCCATTACAGGTAAGTAACTGTGCTTTCTCAAACGTTTTGTTGCTGCCCCCAATCTGTGGAATAGTTTATACTTAAATCTTTTACCAGATAGTTTTGAACCCATGTTTTCATTTAAATAATTTTTTTGTACTCCTTTCCATCTATTTAATTTTATCTGTAACTGTCAGTTTTGCCTCTGTCTTGCCAAGACTTTGTTCTTAAAGTAATTGTTTTTGTATTATAATGTCTCTGAATATTATTTTTGTCATCTCGTCACATTTATTATAGTGTTCATCATATTGCATTGCTATGCAGAGAGGGAAGATACTGTAAATAACTTTTATGCCCGTCACCTTTTGAAACCTGGCTTGTTTATGGACTTTAAGATAAATTCAGCAATGTTAAACAGTGACTCTAGGCGAAGGAAAATAAAGAAAAAAAAAAAGCATAAGAAATTTGTTTATTTTTTTTTATTCTTTCCTACCTAATGGAAATTGGAAAGAATTATTCAAAAGGGGTCGAGAATGTCTGTTTGGGGCAAATAACACTCTGATAATTAATCAGAATAGAATGCTTCTCCAGGACCAAGCAGGAAGTCAGTCCTCACATATGGGTGTCATCGGCGCCGATGAAGCCCCAGCGGAGCATTTCCCCAGCTTTCTATGAAAGCCTTTGGGAATGCAGGCACGCATGCGCAGTTCCCTTCCCGCATAAAGGTGCCAACTTACCTCAGTCTCTTTTTTTCCGTGAAGCCCACCTGACGTGTGTCCAGTTTTCCCAGTTAAAATTAGATTTTTCAGCGATATTTTTTTTTGCTCTTTTTCTACCGGTTCGACGCCGGTTCCCCTCCTGCCGGGTTCGGTACACCGGTATCGAGCCCGATTCCTCTTTCGGTTTTTGCCCTTTGTGGCTGGCGTTAGCGCCCTTTTTTCTCTTTTTCCCTGGAAGGCCGGTCTTTTGACCTCGCGGGGACTCTTTTTTTTCCTCTATGGCTTCCAGTGGTTTTAAGAAGTGTGATCGGTGTAAGAAACTAATGTCTCTCACCGACACACACGACTGCTGCCTTCGGTGCCTGAGTCGTGAGGGGTCTGTGGAAAAATGTCTTCCAAGTCACTACGAAGTCGCCAGCAGCAAAAGGAAAGGCTTTTCTAGGACTCAGCCTCCGGCCGGGCCCGGACCTCATCTGAGGCCTTGACATCTCGGGATTCCAATCCCGAGCGCCGTCGAAGCTCCTCGGACAGGGGGTCCCCCGACTGGGAACGCAAGAGGAAGAAACGGCTCGCGAGGGCGTCGTCGGAAGAGGTCCCTGGCTCCTTGAGGGCCAGGTCTAAGACCCCAGACTGTCGCCCCGGGCCTGTGGAACTGGAGAAGCCTGCCAAAGTTCCTCGTCTGGAGCCGAAGTCTGCTGGACAAGTAAGCCCCGTAGTCCTCGTGGACTCTCCTTCCAGGGAGCCGACGTCGGGCCCGGCGTCTCCCGAGCTGAGTCTCAGGATGACAGCCTTGGAGAGCAGAATGTCTGCCTTCATGGAGCAGCAGCGGGCACTGATGGCCAGCCTGTCTGGCGCTTCTGCCCCGACCACCGGGACATCGACGTCAAAGTCGACCCCGGAGACCGAGCCGATACTCTAGTCCATCGTGGCTCGGAGTCGACCTCGGTCGTGGTCCCCCTTGACCTCCCGTTCGGGACCGAGGGCGTCGACGCCGGTGCTTCCGGCATCGGGGCGGGTGCTCCAGGTCCCCGCGGGGTCGGACCCTAACTCTTCCTCGGACGAGTCGGCTTGGGAGATGGAGGACGAGGAGTCTCCTGACACCTTTAAGACTCGGTGCGTCCCTTCGGACTCACTGCAGTCTGAGCCCCGGAGTAGGTCCCCCCCTGGAGGACACACGGTTCTCGGAGTTCGTCCGGGATATGGCCACTGCCTTGGCTATTCCGGCGGATCCCGAGGAAGAGCCTCGAGCTGAAGAGCTCAAGGCACTGCAGTATAACTCTCCTCCTAAGGAGGCCTTTACTGTCCCAGTTCCTCCGATGCTGGAACGGCTCCTCTTCCGTATGTGGGAGGCACCGGCCTCGGCGCTGGTTCTTAGCAAGCGAGTCGATTCAATCTATCGGCTCCGTAAGAATCCTGGTTTTCAGAAGGCATAGCTACCACACCATTCCATGGTTGTGGAATCGGCCATGCATCGTCTGAAGAGTCAGAAGATACACTCCACGGTGCCTCCTGGCAGGGAGGCCCGAAACCTAGATGGCGTCTGTAGAAAGTGTTTTCAGGGCTCGATGCTTGCTTGCCGTGTCCAGTCTTACCAGCTGTACATGGGCATGTACTTGCGGGATCTGGCCAAGGAGTTGGCCGGATTCTCTGCTGGTCTCTCCGGGGAACCCTTGCAGAGATCTAAGTCCTTGTCCTCGGGGATTCGGGACTGCTCGAAGTTCATGTCCCGCGCCGCCTACGACGGCTTCGGCCCGAGTTGTGGCAGCCGGCATCACGGCTCGATGCCAGGCATTGCTGCAGTCATCGGACCTCGAGCCATGGGTTCAGGACAAGTTGGTTGATGTCCCTTGCCGAGGTGAAAATCTTTTTGGCAAGCCCATGACCGAGAAGGCCTTTCAGCTCATTGTCTGGGCATGTGCACCCAGGGCCTCTGGTCTCCCTGGGAAGCTGCACAGCAGATCAATCTCCTCGAACTCGGAGCTATTGGATTAGCACTCAAAGCTTTCACTCCTACCCTGGCTCAACAGTCTGTCCTGATTCAGACAGACCACCAAGTTGCCATGTTTTATGTGAACAAACAGGGCGGAACTGGGTCCAGGATCCTTTGTCGGGAAGCTCAGGACCTTTTGTTCTTTTGCCCTCAAGCACAACATGCTCCTCAGGGCTGTGTACCTTCCAGGCCAGGACAACTACCTGGCAGATAGGTTAAGCAGAATACTGCAGCCCCATGAGTGGCAGCTGCATCCTTCAGTAGTTCAGAAGATCTTCCTGAAATGGGATCTCCCTTTGATAGATCTCTTTGCCAGCCCCATGAACAGGCAGCTGCCAAAGTTCTGCTCCAGGCAACCACATCCTCTGCGGATAGCAGCGGATGCTTTTCTGATATCTTGGTCTCAGGGCTTCCTCTATGCGTTTCCTCCCACGCCCTTGGTGGCCCGAACCCTATTCAAGATTCTCCAGGACAAGGCCTCGGTCCTGCTGGTAGCTCCCAGGTGGCCGAGACAGCTTTGGTTTCCTCTTCTGCTTCAACTGGCGGTGGATCCTCCACTGCCTCTGGGGTTGCAACCAGATCTTCTCACACAGGACCAGGGTTCCCTTCTGCACCCCAATCTCAGGTCTCAATTTGATGGCTTGGAGGCTGCAATGGTAGTTTTGGCTCCCTGGGGCCTACCTCAGGAAGTTGAGGAGGTTGTCCTAGCCTCTTGGAAACAGTCCACGAGGAAAAACTATGCTCTCAAGTGGAAAAGGTTTTCTGTGTGGTGTCACCTACGTACAGAGGATCCTTTCTCCTGTACTGTGCCAGTGGTGCTTCAGTACTCACTGCACTTATCCAATCAGGGACTTAAGTCCAATTCTGTTCGGGTCCACCTCTCAGCTCTAGCAGCTCACCACGCCCTGGTGGAGGGACATTCTCTGTCTGGTCACCCCTTGGTGTCCTGCTTTCTTAGGGGCTTGCTTTTGCTCAAGCCTCCCATCCGTCGTCCTGCCCCTGAGTGGGAGCTGAATGTGGTCTTGCAGCAGCTGACTTGCCCACCTTTTGAGCCGATGGCTACTTGTCCACTACGTTTCCTCTCCTGGAAGACACTCTTCCTGATAGCCCTTTCCTCGGCCAGGTGAGTAAGTGAGCTTCAGGCCCTAGTCTGTGATAGGCCTTACACCAGGATTTACAGGAACAGGGTAGTCCTTAGGACTCATCCCAAGTTCCCCCCTAAGGATGTCTCCTCTTTCCACCTCAACCAGGAGGTGGTTCTTCCAACATTCTTCCCTAGGCCTCATGCAAGCCAGGCTGAAGCAGTCCTGCATACCCTGGATTGTAGGAGGGCCTTATTCTTCTACTTTGACCATACGCAGGGGCATAGGAGGGCTACTCAGCTCTTCGTCTCCTTTGACCCCAATAAGTTGGGGTTGGCTGTGTCCAAGCGTACCGTGTCCATCTGGGTAGCTGACTGTATCACCTGGGCTTATAAGGCAGCTGACCTTCCTTTGCTTGGTCGGGTTACGACCCACCGAGTCAGGGCAATGGCTTCCTCGGTGGCTCATCTCCGCTCTGTGCCCTTGGTAGATATCTGCAGGGCTGCTACTTGGTCTTCAAGCCAGACTTTTGCGTCCCATTACTGCCTGGAGAGGGAGTCCCATAGGGACAGTGCTTTTGGCCAAGCAGTACTCCGGAATCTCTTTGAGGTTTAGGCAACTCCTGCCCTCTTTTGGGCTACCGGTGGAGGTTGTGTCCTTGAAATGCCTTTCTTTGCTGCTGAGACTAGAGGGAGTACTCTTGTTCAGCCTGGGTTCCTCGGTAGCCCAGAGCTTGGGAGTCACCCATATGTGAGGACTGACTTCCTGCTTGGTCCTGGAGAAAGAGTAGTTACTCACCTGTAACAGGTGTTCTCCAGGAGCAGCAGAAATCAGTCCTCACAACCCTCCCTCCTCCCCTTGGAGTTGCAGTTGTACATAGTTTATTTTTCATTTTTGTGTGCTGTTCTTAGCTATGTCATTTGACTGAGGTAAGATGGCACCTTTAGGCGGGAAGGGGACCGCACATGCGTGCCTGCATTCCCAAAAGCTTTCATGGAAAGCTGGGGAAATGCTCCGCTGGGGCTTCATCGGCGCCGATGACACCTATATGTGAGGACTGATTCCTGCTTCTCCTGGAGAACACCTGTTACAAGTGAGTAACTACTCTAACTTGGCATATAGGAAAAATTAGTTAAGGCTTTTAGGAATTTCCACATTTAAACTCAATCACCAAATTCCCCTCAGTGAGGATCTACCGCGATTCCTATGCTTCTTTATTCTCAGCGCCAACTTTGTTTGCCATGGTTCTCCTGGAACAAACAGGAGGTCTGTCCTCACTGGTGATGTCGGCACTGATGGAGCCTGCACGGAGCAATTCCCCAGCTTTCAAAGAAAGCCCTTGGGATTGCTGCCATGCATGCATGGTCCTCTTCCCGCCCAAAGGTGCTATCTTGCTCAGTCTCCCTTTTTCCGCGGAGCCCTTTGGGTGCACGTCCTCATTCCTCGGAAAAAGTTTTCGAGTCCTTGGCCTTTTGGCCTTTTTTCCGGTAGCACTGGTCCTCTTCCTTTCTCCCCTTCGCCCCTGCTCCGGCTGTGGACTAGGGGATCCCTTTTTTCACTCTTTAGTGTTTTTTCTTTCAGGCCCTTTTCGCGCCCTTTTTTCTCCAACCGCTGGCCTCGAGGGTTTTCAACCTCACAGGAGCCATTTTCACCCACATGGCCACAGGCTTCAAGAAATGTGACAGATGCTCCAAAAAATGTCACTCATGGACACCTACGACTGCTGTCTATGGTGTCTGGGGGCTGACTACAACCAGGAGCTCTGCTCGCTTTGTGAGAAAATGTCCGCTAAGGCCTTGCTAAGCCGTAAGCAGAAGTCCGATGACATTTTCTGCAAGGCTGCTCCAGGGTCCCTGGTGGCACCTCGTCCTGCTGATCCACCGCTTGCAGGGTCCCCCGCAGTGACCCCGCGCCCCAGGTGTCACTCTGATCAGGATTCGTCTGAGGTGGAGCGGCGAAAGAAGAAGACAACATTGAAGTTGCTGGCGGGCGCTCCGGAGAAGCACGAACGGTCTTGTGCTCTCTTTCTCTTAGCCCTCCCCGGCGTTCCCAAGAGTTGGACAAGGAGCAGCCTCGAAAGGTACCTTGTACGAACACGGAGGCCTCCGGCACGCCTGGTCTCCTGAGGGTCATCCCGGTGAGAACCCCCTCTTCTCCATGCCAAACCCGGTAATCCCGGCGTCTGCGTCGCAGGGACCCACTCCCGAGTGGGAGTCCCCTATACTGGCACTGGAGCGTAGCGTTTCTGCCTTCCTCGCTGCCCAGCAGGCGGTTTTGCCCAGCACGGCTGGCTGGTGCCCCAAGACAGAGTGTCACCTGACTGGGGTCCCGAAAACTGCCGTTGGAACTCCTGAGAGCTGCAGGCCTCATGAGGGTCCTCATCAGTCTCGTTCGCCATCCCATTCCTCGGGGGCGAGGTCTTCCAGAGTAATTGCTTCTGGCTCCAAGTGGGCCTCAGCCACAGGGTGCAGGCATCAGCCCGACTCAGTCCTTCTTGGACTTCTCGGGCTGGGAATCAGACGGGGACACTTTCCTGGAGATACGCGCCCATAGGGATCTCCCCTCTGACCCATCCCCGCCTGCCTCGCAAAGGCGGTTGCTTCCCAAGGACACCTCTTTCCTGGTGCTTGTGCCAGATATGGCTCAGGCCCTCAATCTGCTGACGCAGACCGAGGAGGAGCTGAGGGCAGAGGAACTTGACATCTTGCAGTACGAGTCTTCACCCAGGGAATATTACATTTTCAGTACCGTCCATCCTATCCCGACGGCTGCTCTGCATGTGGGAAGCACCTGCCTCTTTACCTATTGTCAGTAAAAGACTCGATGCCATGTATAGGGTCCAGCATGTCCCGGGGTTTCAGAAGATCCAACTTCCTCATACCTCCATTGTAGTGGAATGCGCGATGCGTAAACAGAAGAGCCAGAAGTCGCACTCTTCGGTCCCGCCTGGTAGGGAATCCCGTGCCCCCGACGCCCTCGGGCGCAAAGCTTACCAGGGATCCATGCTGGCATGTCAGATCCAGGCATACCAGCTGTATATGGGTATGTTTCTTCGTGACCTCTCCAAAGAGCTCAGCGGGTTTTCCGTGGGCCCTTCATGGGGAGCAACTTCTCAGGTTCCAGACCCCTACTGAGGTTGGTCACAGACTGCTTAAAATACCTTTCCCATGCCACATATGACTGGTTCGCGTCTTCTGCCCTTGTAGCAGCAGCTGGCATCAGAGTCCTACGCGAAGCGTGACTCCATCTTTGGACCTGGAACAGTGGGTCCAGGAGAAGCACCTGGATGTCCCCTCCCTTGGCGAACAGCTGTTTTGCAAGTCCATGGAGGATAAGGCAGTCGAGATCAAGACAGCATTCGTGACTCACACTAGTCTCTCTCGCAAAACCTCCCCTCTTCCACGGAAGAAGCAGCACAGCAAAAAAGCCTTTCTTCCAGAGGAAAGAGTTCCCCTACTGGGGATACCTACCATACTCGCCTACCCCTGTGCCGATGACCATCGCTCAGAGCAAAGGGGAACTCAGGGTCACCTGAAACCCAAGGGGCACAAGACCCAACCACTGGTGCCACCCCAGCCAGACCTGGGGTTTTGATGCCAAAAACACATCCTCTCGCCCCCTGGGGACGCTTCCGCCCATGGGAGGATGCCTGTCTTTTTTTCGCCCCCAAAAGGGTGACTATTACATCGGACACGGTCTTGCAGGTGATCTGGGATGGGTATCGTGTTCGTCTAGACAGACTCCCTTCTCTCCAGCGGAGCCTGCTCAGCTTCCCTCGCACCAGGCTTGCTTGCAGCAAGAGCTGAACCAACCTCTTCTGTCAACAGGCGGTTCAAGAGAGTTCTGCCGCACCTCCGGGATCAGGGATTTTATTCCCAGTACCTCCTCATTCCGAAGAGGATGGGGGGCCTTCACCCCATCCTCGATCTCAGGAATCTGAACAAATTTCTGGTGCGGGAGAAGTTCAAAATGTTATCCCTTGGCATCTTGCTGCCCTACCTCTGGCAGGGCGATTGGCTATGCTCCTTGGATTGCAGAGACACTTATGCCCACATCCCTGTCCACCCCAAGCACAGGAAATACCTGAATTTCAGGGTGCAGGGAGAGCACTTCCAGTACAGAGTGCTCCCCTTTGGGCTTGCGTCTGCCCTGCAAGTCTTCACCACATGTCTGTCAGTGGCCCTGGCCCACCTCCGGCTGCAAGGCATTTCTGTCTACCCTTACCTAGATGACTGACTTGTCTCAGGCACCTCGGCTGAGGAGGCTCGTGTCTCGGCGTCGCGTACGGTCTGCCTCCTCACGCCTCGGTTTCCTCATCAACTACTTCAAATCCCACATCAAACCGGTGCAGACCCTGGAGTTCATTGGCGCTCTTCTCGACACAGAACGTACGACCGCCTTTCTCCTTCGAGCACGCGTGGATCGGCTCTGCGCTTTGGCCGCCAATGTCCAATGCCGGCCCATGGTCTCGGTGCGGTCCATGCTGCGCCTCCTGGGACACATGGCCTTGACTGTCCAGGTCTTTCCCCATGCTCACATGCACATTCGAGCGTCCCAGTGGTGCCTCCGAGCACAATGGGCCCAAGCCTCGGGCCGCCTCCGGGACCCCATCCGGGTATCTCGCAGCCTAGTTGAGTCTCTAGTCTGGTGGCATGGCCCTCAGAGCCTCCTTCGGGGCATGCCTTTCCAGACTCGACAGCACAAGCTCATCTTGACGACAGACACCTCACTGTTGGGCTGGGGAGCCCACTGCGACCACCTCTGCACCCAGGGACAGTGGTCACCTGAGGAATCTTGACAGCAGATCAACCTTCTCGAGCTTCGAGTTGTCCGGTTGGCCTTGAAGGTCTTCGAGTACCACCTGAAGGGCAAGTTGGTGCTCGTGCAGACCGACAACAAAGTCGCAATGTTCTTCATAAACAAGGATGGGAGCAAGGGCTCCCGCTTCCTCTGTCGGGAGGTAGTCCTCTGCTCCTTCGCCATGTGCAGGGGCATGATGCTGAGAGTCGTCTATCTCCCGGGCCAGGACAACCTCCTCGCAGACAGACTCAGCAGGCTCCTTCGCCCACATGATTGGCACCTGAATCCAGAGGTGGTTCTCCACCTGTTTCACCGCTGGGGGAACCATTCTCCTGCTCCACCTGTTGGGCTCTCCAGTACCTTCCCCACCTCTCACAGGTGGAGCTGAAGTCCAACTCGGTCAGAGGCCCACCTGAGCGCCATCTTGGCCAACCACTTGCCCATCGAGGGTAAACCCCTCTTGGGCCAGCCTTTGGTCTCTCGCTTCATGCGGGTCCTCTTGCTTTCCAAACCCCTCATCTGGCATTCACCGGCTGAATGGGACCTGAACATCGTGCTCATACAGTTGATGCGGCCGCCCTTCGAGCGGATGGTTACGTGCTCACTCTGGCACCTCTCCTGGAAGGTGGTTTTCCTGGTAGCACTGATCTTGGCGCGGCGAATCAGCGAACTTCAAGCCCTCATGGCCGAGGCCCCCTACACCAGGTTTTACAGGAACAGGGTGGTCCTTCGCACCCACCCCAAGTTCTTACCGAAGGTTGCCTCGGATTTCCACCTCAATCAGGAAGTGGTCTTGATGACTTTCTTCCTGAGACCTCACACCAACCGATCATCAGAGGTCCTGCATACACTTGACTGCAAGAGGGTTCTCTCCTACCTGCAGCGCAACCAAGGTCATTGCAGGTCTGGCCGGCTCTTCATCGCCTATGATCCCAACCGTCTGGGGCTGGCAGTCACCATGCGCATGCTCTCCATCTGGGTGGCAGACTGCATCGCCTTTGCCCAGACAAAGGCGGGCGCCCTGCTGGATCATCGGGTCACCGCTCACGTGGCATCGGTGGCTTTGCTGCACTCAGGGCCTCTGATGGACATCTGCCAAGCTGCGATCTGGTCTTCAGCGAATACCTTCGCTTCGCACTACTGCCTGGAGAGGGGGTCCCGCTGGGACAGTGCCTTCGGCCAGGCTGTAGTCCGTAGTCCGTTCGGGGGTATAAGCAACTCCTGCCCTCCAACCCCCCTTCTGCGGCTACCGATAGTTTGCCCCGAAGGTCCGAGGACTCGAGCTTCCTTTGGACATCAGCTTCTGCTCACGGCCTCGCGGAGGCATTTTTAGCTTACAGGTTCGGTAGCCTGTTGCTGGGGAGTCCCATAAGTGAGGACTGAGTTCCTGCTTGTTCCTGGTGAAAGCATAGTTACTCACCTGTAACAGGTATTCTCCAGGGACAGTAGGAATCAGTCCTCACTACCCTTCCACCTCCTCTTAAGAGTTGCTATTTTTATCCTTCCCTTGCCATCTGCTTAGTAGGTCTCTAGCTTTGGGATCTGACTGAGCAAGATGGCAGCTTTGGGCTGGAAGAGGACCACGCATGTGTGGCAGCAATCCCAAAGGCTTTCTTTGAAAGCTGGGGAATTGCTCTGCGCGGGCTCTGTCTGTGCCATTGTCACCCATAAGTGAGGACTGATTCCTTCTGTCCCTGGAGAACACCTGTTACAGGTGAGTAACTACGCTTACTCTTTGATCTTTCCACTGCACAACAGGTGTTCAGCAAAGTCATGGTGTTGGTTGCTACTGCTCAGCAGCTCAAAGGCATTTGTGCATTCTTAACCTGGATGACTTGCTCATTCTGACCAGATTGTGTGTTGAAGCCTTGCAGGTGTCTGCCCCGGTGATCAACTATGACAAGTGTTTCCTGAGTCCTACCCATTGATCATAGTACCTTGGGGCATGGTTTGACAGCGGCTCAATAAAGGTCTTACTATCCTAGAAGGGGTTGGAGAAGCTGAAGTCTCAGCTGAAGGTGTTTTGAAAGCAACTGGCTCCCAAGACCTGAGATTACCTCCAGCTTCTAGGGTCGATGGCAGTGATTATCGAGATGATCTCTTGGGCATGAGTGTGCATGCATGTGCTACAAAGATCCCTGCTGTCTTTTTGGTCTCTTTCTTTGCAGGACTTTGACATCAGTCTCCTGCTTCCCCTGCTGATGCTGGGCAATCTCAAATGGTGGGAGCAGCCCAATCATCTACTGAAAGGCCTTCCTCTGAATGATCTTCAGTGTTTTTTGCTGATGATTGATGCCATCCTGTTCAGATGGAAAGCTCATTGCCTAGGGCTGATGGCACAGGGTTGCTTGAATAGGTTCATTTGCTTGGTTCTTTTTGTGTCTCCAGGACAGAGTTTGTGGCAAAGCAGATTCGTGGACAGCACCGCGGAGGGGGCATGAAGAGTTCTGGGGACATTTGTCTTAGCTTGCATGGAACATAATCTCCCTAGCTCTCTGTGCAGCATATTGCGGTAGTCAACAGTGACTTCTCCCATTCACGGAGATTAAGAGCGTTGAGCTGATTAGTGTTCCAGAGGATCCTGAACAGTTGGGTTCACTTCTAGATAGATCTGATGATGACTTGCTCAATACTAAGGTGTGAGAAGGGTGTTAAGCTGCTGCAGAGGCAGACTTCAAGGTTGTGAATGCCCTAATTTAACCTTGGCCAGGGCAGGTTCTGCTCTGTTTCCTCTGTGTCCTCTCATATGGCATGTGCTCTGTCCTGTACTGCACCATCAGTGTCCAATGGTGCTAGTGGCACTAAATTGGCTGAGGATGTTGTGGTATGCGGATATGATGTGCCTCTTGCAGGGGCCCTTTCTACAGTTCCTGTCTGTGCAGGGGCTCGAAGCAGGGGCTATTCTCCAGGACCAAGCAGGAAGTCAGTCCTCACATATGGGTGACGTCGGCGCCGACGGAGCCCTCGTGCGGAGCATTTCCCCAGCTTTCAAAGAAAGCCTTTGGGAATTGCAGCACGCATGCGCGGTCCCCTTCCCGCCCAAGGGTGCCATCTTGCTCAGTCGTCTTTTTTCCGCGGAGCCCAACGGACGTAGTTCGTTTTTCCCCGAGGAAAAAGTTGATTTTCCATATTTTTCTCTTTTTTCTCCGGATCGACGCCGGATCCGTTTCCCGCTCAGACCGATACGCCGGTATCGAGTCCTTTTCTCTCTTTCGGTTTTTGTCCTTTGTGACTGGCGTTCGCGCCTTTTTTCTTTTTTCCCTGGCAGCCCGGTCTTTTGACCTAGCAGGGGCCCTTTTTCCCCCGATGGCTACCAGCGGGTTTAAGAAGTGTGATCGGTGTAAGAAACTTATGTCTCTTACCGACACACACGACTGCTGCCTCCATTGCCTCGGACCCGATCATGACCCGATCTGTGGTCCGTGTGGCAAAATGTCCTCAAAGGCGTTGAGGAGTCGGCAGCACCAGAAGGATCAAATTTTT
Organism: Ichthyophis bannanicus; assembly: GCA_033557465.1. Taxonomy (NCBI): domain Eukaryota; kingdom Metazoa; phylum Chordata; class Amphibia; order Gymnophiona; family Ichthyophiidae; genus Ichthyophis; species Ichthyophis bannanicus. Next base: position 1,841,938,514 of record CM066031.1, on the reverse strand, counting down.
TCTGACTCCGTGTCCGGCCGGGCCCAGACCTCGTCAGAGGCCTCGACGTCTCGGGACTCCGAGCAGTGTCGGGGTTCCTCTGAGCGGGGATCTCCTTCGCGGGAACATCGCAGGAAGAAGAAACCCACGAGGGCGGCGTCGGTGGACGCTCCTGGTTCCTCGAGGGCCAGGTCGCATAGCCCCGATAGCCACCCCGGGTCTTCGGAGTCGGAGAGGCCTGCCAAGCATCCTCATGTCGAGATGGAGTCTCCTGGACACGTAAGTGCTGTTGTCCTCGTGAACTCTCCTCCGAGGGAGCCAACGTCGGGTCTGACGCCATCGGGGCCCGAGTCGGGGGCTGCTGGGTCTCCTGAGCTCGGACTCAAGTTTACGGCCTTGGAGAGCAGCTTCGCTGCCTTCATTGAACAGCAGCGGGCATTGATCGCCGGTCTCACCGGTGCATCTGCCCCGACCACCGGGACCTCGACGTCTAAGTCGACCCCCGGAGGCCGAGCCGATCCTCGAGTCCATGCGGGCTTGAGTCGATCCTCGGCCACGGTCTCCCTCGACCTCCCGTTCAGGGCCAAGGTCGTCGACGCCGATACTTTCGGCGTCGGGGCGGAGGGCATCGGTGCCCGCCCGCCTGACCGGAGCCGTTCGATTCCTCCTCCGAGGAGTCGGGCTGGGAGACGGAGGACAGAAGAGTCACCAGACACCCATCGGACTCGGTGTGTCCCATCGGAGTCCGAACCTCGGAGACGTTCCCCACTGGAGGATACCCGGTTCTCGGACTTCGTGCGGGATATGGCCAAGTCCTTGGCCTTCCCCGCGGATCCCGAGGAGACTCGAGCCGAGGAGCTCGAGGCCCTCCAGTATGACTCTCCCCCGAAGGAGGCCTTTACTGTTTCGGTTCCTCCGATGCTGGAGCGGCTGCTCTTCCGCATGTATGAGACCCCTGCATCGATGCCGGTGTTAAGCAAGCGGGTCGATTCCATTTATCGAGTCTGCAAGAGCCCCGGGTTCCAAAAGGAACAATTACTGCACCACTCCATGGTTGTGGAATCGGCCATGCATCGACTGAAAAGTCAGAAGATGCACTCGGTGCCTCCCAGCCGGGAGGCTCGGAACCTGGATGCCCTCGGTAAGAAGTGCTTCCAGGGCTCTATGCTTGCTTGCCGTGTCCAGACTTACCAGCTCTACATGTGCATGTACCTCTGAGACCTGGCAAAGGAGATTGCTGGGTTCTCTGCTGGTCTCTCCGAGGAACCTTTGCAGAGGTTCCAAGCCTTGTCCACCGGTATTCGAGAGTGCTCCGAAGTTTAGCTTTCGAGCAGCCTATGATGGCCTCGAGGCTTCGGCCCGAGTAGCCGGGGCCGGCATTGGTGCCCGCCGACAGGCTTGGCTACAGTCATCCGACCTCGAGCCATGGGTCCAGGACAAGTTGGTCGATGTCCCCTGCCGAGGTGAAATCCTCTTTGGCAAGCCCATGGCTGAAAAGGCTGCAGAACTCGAGACCGAGACTCTGACCAGGACTAGGCTTTCCAGGAAAACCTCTGCCCCTTCTCAGAAGAAGAAGGGCCCGGGAAAAAAGTCCTTTTACCTGAGGAAGTCGTCTGCCTATAAACAATACCCTCATTATCAGGCTTCTGCAGCTCCCCAACAGGGTCAGCAGGCCAAGGGGCAGGGTCAAGGGCCCCGTAGGCAGAAGGCCCCCCAGCCACCTACACCGGCCCCTGCTCAGCAGGGTGGGGGTTTTTGACTCAAACAGCATAGCCTGGCTTCTCTCAGCACAGGAGGCCGGCTGGCCCACTTTGCCCACAGGTGGTCAGCCGTCACATCAGATACCTGGGTTCTTCATATAGTCCAAAAGGGCTCTCTTCTCCATTTTCACCAGGTACCTCCCTCCTATTTTCCAGGGGAGCCTCCAAGACCCCCTCTGCACAGGGACCTACTCCTTCAGGAGTTAGCAAGTCTGCTAAAGGATCAGGCTGTGGAACCGGTGCCCCACAACCTGAGAGGTCAAGGCTTTTATTCCAGGTACTTTCTCGTACCAAAAAGAACAGGAGGCCTCAGACCCATCCTAGACTTGCGAAACCTCAACAAGTTCCTGGAGAGGGAAAAGTTCAAGATGCTTACCCTTGGAATCATGCTGCCCTACCTCCAGCAGGGAGACTGGCTATGCTCCTTAGATCTAAAGGATGCGTATACTCACATCCTTATCCATCCAGACCACAGACAATATCTCAGGTTTGTTGTGGGAGGAAACCATTATCAGTACAGAGTACTACCCTTTGGCCTGTCCTACGCTCCCAGGGTGTTCACCAAGTGCCTGGCAGTGGTGGCGGCCTACCTGAGGCTTCAGGGTCTCTGTGTTTCCCTACCTGGACGACTGGCTTATAAGGGGCCAATCTTCCCAAGAGGCCAACCAGGCCACTCTTCGCACTGTGGCTCTGCTTCAGCACTTGGGGTTTGTCATAAACTTCACAAAGTCCACTTTGCTCCCGTCCCAGAACTTAGAGTTCATAGGGGCCAGACTAGACACTGTTCAAGCAAAGGCTTTTCTGCCTCTGGACAGGGCCCACAGGCTAATGTATCTGGCTAGCCAGTTTCGCAGCAATTCCCTGGTCTCTGCCAGGCAATTCCTGAGACTACTCGGCCATATGGCTTCCACGGTTCATGTCACTCCCAGTGCTCTCCTGCACATGCAACCTGCTCAGTGGAGCCTTCGCACTCAGTGGAGCCTTCGCACTCAGTGGAGCCTTCGCACTCAGTGGAGCCTTCGCACTCAGTGGCGCCTTCGCACTCAGTGGCATCAAGCCACAGGGGGCCTAGCGGACTCAGTGAGGATCTCCGCCCTCTTGGTCTCCTCTCTGCAATGGTGGCTTCATCTTCCGAATCTGGTGCTCGGAGTGGTTTTTCAATCCCCTCTGCATACTCAGGTGCTGACAACCGATGCCCTCTCTTCTCGGTTGGGGAGCACATTGCCAAGGGACATGTACTCAGGGTCTCTGGACCCCTTGGGAGGCTACTCAACAGATAAATTTCCTGGAGCTACGGGCGATACGCCTTGCTCTGAGAGCCTTCTCCCACCTCGCCTCTCGCCAGTCTGTACTGGTCCAGACAGACAATCAAGTTGCCATATTCTATGTGAACAAACAAGGAGTCACAGGCTCCTTCCTTCTTTGTCAGGAGGCACAACGACTGTGCTCTTGGGCTGTCAATCACGGAATCCTTCTCAAGGCTGTCTACCTCCCAGGTCAGGAAAATTGCCTGGCAGACAGACTGAGCCGGCTCCTGCAACCACACGAATGGAGATTTAACCCATTGGTGGTTCAGCAGGTCTTTCTCAAGTGGGGGCTCCCCACCATGGACCTTTTCGCCTGTCCTCTGAACCGGCAACTCCCGAGATTTTGCTCCAGACAACCGCATCTTCTCAGAGTAGCAGCGGATGCGTTTCTGATCTCGTGGTCCACAGGCCTACTGTATGCGTTTCCTCCCACACCACTAGTGTCCAGAACGCTGTTCAAAGTCCTCAGGGACGGGGCTTCATTGATTCTCATAGCCCCCAGGTGGCCGAGGCAACCATGGTTCCCGCTTCTTCTACAACTGGCGGTGGACACGCCTCTTCCTTTGGAGTTTGAACACGATCTCCTGTCTCAGGATCAGGGGACTCTTTTGCACCCCAACCTCCAGTCCCTTCATCTGATGGCCTGGCTGCTGAAAGGGTAGTCCTAGATCCCCTACTACTACCTTGAGAGGTGGAAGATGTAGTCTTGGTCTCTCGGCGTCAGTCCACCAGGAAATCCTACGCTCTTAAGTGGTGTAGATTCTCCGCATGGTGTGCTCAGCACAGTGAGAATCCCTTCTCATGCTTGGTAGCGGTAGTGTTGCAATAATTGCTCTACCTCTCCAATCTGGGCCTTAAGTCTAACTCTGTCCGAGTTCACCTTAGTGCTCTCTCAGCACACCACTCGCCAGTGGACGGCAGGCCTCTTTCCAACCACCCTTTGGTAGCTCGTTTCCTCAGAGGCCTTCTTCTGCTTAAGCCTCCTTTGCGTCCACCGGCCCCTGAGTGGGATCTGAATGTGGTCTTACAGCAGCTTACTTGTCCGCCTTTTGAACCTATGGCTACCTGCCCTCTCCGTTTTTTCTCCTGTAAAACTTTATTTCTGGTAGCTCTCACCTCTGCTAGGCGAGTGAGTGAACTGCATGCACTAGTGTCTGATCCTCCTTACACTAGGTTCTACAGGAATAGGGTAGTCCTACGGACTCACCCTAAGTTTCTTCCTAAAGTTGTCTCACCTTTTCACCTCAATCAGGAGGTGGTTCTTCCGACTTTCTTTCCCAGGCCGCATGCCAACCGGGCTGAGCTGGTCTTGCATACCCTGGACTGTAGGAGGGCGTTATCCTTCTACCTTGACCGTACGCGGGAGCATCGGAAGGCTGTTCAGCTTTTCATTTCTTTTGACCCCAATAAGTTGGGGCTCCCTGTCTCCAAGCGTACGTTGTCCATATGGGTCGCTGATTGTATCGCCTGGGCTTATGGGGCAGCCGGCCTCTCGTTGGAGGGTCGAGTCACGGCTCATCGTGTCAGGGCGAAGGCTGCGTCAGTGGCTCATCTCCGCTCTGTTCCGTTGGCAGACATCTGCCGGGCCGCTACTTGGTCTTCAAGCCAGACTTTTGCGGCCCATTACTGCCTTGAGAGGGAGTCCCGCAGGGACAGTGCTTTCGGACAGGCAGTACTCCATAATCTCTTTGGGGTTTAGGCAACTCCTACCCTCCGGCCCTGATGTTGGGCTACCGGTCGGGGGCGTTCTCAGAGAAGATTCCTTCCTTCTGTGCTGACGAGCTTGAGGGAGCTCATTTTTCCGCTTGGGGTCTCCGGTAGCCTTAAGCTGGGGAGTCCCATATGTGAGGACTGACTTCCTGCTTGGTCCTGGAGAAAGAGCAGTTACTCACCTGTAACAGGTGTTCTCCAGGAGCAGCAGGAATCAGTCCTCACAACCCTCCCTCCTCCCGTTGGAGTTGCGGTCATATGATTTATTTTTGCTAATTTTTTGCTGTCTTTTAGCTATGTCATCAGACTGAGCAAGATGGCACCCTTGGGCGGGAAGGGGACCGCGCATGAGCGCTGCAATTCCCAAAGGCTTTCTTTGAAAGCTGGGGAAATGCTCCGCACGAGGGCTCCGTCGGCGCCTACGTCACCCATATGTGAGGACTGATTTCTGCTGCTCCTGGAGAACACCTGTTACAGGTGAGTAACTACTCTGTCTTGCAGGACGGTCCTGCTTGGCTTGGCTTGGCTTGGCTCTCTTTTGCTGTGGTTTCCATGCTTCTGAAAGTGAGAGGAGGTTCTACCATTCTCATGTAAGTGCACATTTGGTGTCTGTTTGAGCACTGGTGCTGGAAGTGCCCGGTCAGCTATAGTGCTGTGGGGCACTCCCTTGACTTAGCCTGTTTCCTGTGAGGGGCTAAACACTTGTCACGTCCTCCCCTGCTCTTGGTTTTTTTTCTTGGGATGTGTTTGGCTCTTTGTTCCTCGCTGGCCATACTGTTTGAGTCCTTGAGGAGGGGTACACCCAAGTATTTGTTCCTTAAGTTTGCCTTTTTGGCTGCAGTCTGCTCAGTGAGATGCATTGCAGAGTTGCAAGCTCTAACATGCCGAGATCTCTATCTGTCCTTTTCGAAAAGCGCTGTGTTCTTACAGCCCTTTTCTTCTTTCTTGCCTAAGGTGGTGGGGGCTTTCCACATCAACTAGGAGGTCTGTTTGCCTGCATTCTCTAAGGATCAATGCTAAGGGAAGGATAAGGTCCATCGTCTGTTGGATGTTAGGAGGGTGTTTCTTTGGTACCTAAAGGTCACTAACTCCTGTAAGTCTGACAGACTTTGTCCTCTTTGCAGGTCCACAGAAGGGTGAAGCAGCTGTGAAGTGTACTTTGGGTTGCTGAATATAGGTGACAATCAATGTTCCCTCTAATTTTCTGTAGGCTGTGTGCGCATAAAATATCAGCTGTGTGCAGCTTTTGAAGGAAGGTTAAATTTTTGTGCCCCACATAACGACCCTCGGAGTTATATACTTTAAAATTTGACTACACGTCAGAATACAGTATGTACACCACATTGATTTTAATCAAATTAAATGAAAATAGACGATTACTAAATGAAGCGGGAAATTTCTAGTAATTACAATCATAACTTTTAAATTTTAAGACGTCTTTGTTGTTTTCTATCAGAATCAGAGCCGTAATTTTTGTGCGCTCTGTTGTAAAGTATGTGCGCTCACTCGGCGAGGTGTGTGCGCACGCACACGCACACAGCTTAGAGGGAACAGTGGTGACAATAGTCTCAGTTTATCTGTTGTGAAACTGGCTGGACCCGGAAGGTTTGCATGCACATTCCACAGAGGCTCAGGAGTGGAGTTCTCACTCGCATAAATATCTGTCGAGCGGCGGTGTAATTATTGCTCTCCCACTTTTGTCAAGTATTACCATTTGGATGTCCATGCTTGGACAGATGCAGCCTTTGGCAGAAATCTTTTGTGTTGCCTTCTCACTAAGTGGAGGTACACCTTTCGTATATCCCACTTGTCTGGACTGACTTAACGGGATGATATGGAAGGTGACATTTTAATTACCAAATAATGGTCTTTCCTTGAGTTCTGTTAGGCCAGTCCAGGGACTTGTCACAAGGATCTGCTATATGCCTATCTGACATGTTGTGATCTGCTCTGTGCTCGGAAGATCTGCTCTGATAGCTTGCAGGGATAAATCACAGGAAATAGCCTATCTTCCACTTGGTTGACCTGCCTGCTTGGTGTACTGTACATATTTCTGTTCTTTGGACTATTAGTCCTTGATACCCTCATTGGGGCTTGTGTGACCAGTAGTTCTTATCCATGGCTTGGGTACAGATACTGTAGTAGTATGTCCTCTAGATGCTCTAAATAGAGGATGAGGTCATTAGAATCCTCCTGGATTTTTCTCTCTCTCCACCTCTAGTGGTAGGGGAACACAACCCACTTGTCTGGACTGGCCTAGCAGGACTCAAGGAAAGAACATTAACTGGTTAGGAAAGTTTTACCTTTCAAATGACAACTACTGTAAATTAAAGGCTGATTACACAATGAAAGTATACATAAGTCATAAGAACATAAGATATGCCATACTGGGTCTGACCAAGGTCCATCAAGCCCAGTATCCTGTTTCCAACAGTGGCCAATCTAGGTCATACGTACCTAGCAGTTTCCCCAAAAGACACAGGTTCCACAATGCTTGTATTCGGTCAAGCAGTGATAGCCTGAGTCCCTTCTTAATAATGCTTATGGACCATTCCTCCAGGAACTTGTCCAAACCTTTTTTTAAACCCAGCTACACTAACAGCCTTTACTACATCCTCCGGTAACAAATTCCAGAGTTTGATTACACGTTGAGTGAAAAAAATATTTTCTTTTATTAGTCTTAAATAGTTTACCCTGTAGCTTCATTGCACGTCCCCTAGTCTTTCTATATTCTGATAACGTAAACAGTCGATCTGCGTTTACCGTTCCACTCCATTCATTAATTTATAGACTTCTATCATATCTCCCCTCAGCCATCTCTTTTCCAGGTTAAAGAGCCCTACCTTTTTAGCCTTTCTTCATAGGGTTATCCTTCCATCCCCTTTACCATTTTGGTGGCTCTTCTCTGACCCTTTTCTAATAATGCTATATCCTTTTTAAGATATGGCAGCCAGAACTGCACACAGTATTCAAGGTGCGGTCTCACCATGGAACGATATAGAGGCATTATAATATCCTTTGTTTTATTTTACATTCCTTTCCTTCTGATACCTAGTATTCTATTTGCTCTCTTGGCCGCCGCTGCACACTGGGCGGAGGGTTTTAACATGTTATCTACAATGACGCCTAAATCTTTTTCCTGGGTGGTGGTTCCTAATGTGGAACCTTGCATCGTGTAACCATAGTTTGGGTTGATCTCTAGGAACAAGCAGGAATGAGTCTTCACATATGGGTACGTCGGTACCGACGGAGCCTGCACGTGAATGCTGCCCAGCATCCAAAAAGAAAGCTTTTGTGAGCATCCCACACGCATGCGCGCTGCCTTCCCGCCCATTCACTTCCCTCTCATCAGTTTTCCGCGGAGGCGGCAGGACGTATTCCTGTCACCGCAGAAAATTCTTCTTTTTATTTTTAGTTTTTTGTGGTCGCGTCTGCCTTCCCTCGACGTCACCGGTACCGCCGGTGCTTTGCTTTTTCTTTTTTTCTAAAGAATTTCTTCATTCCTTCAGAAATTTTTCCTGTTTAGTGTCTGACGGTTTATAGGCCACTAGGCCTCTATCTTTCTATTATGGAAAAGCCAGCCACAACCCTTAAGAAATGCTCAAAGTGTGGCGGTACAGATATATTTTCAGAACCCATACTTGGTGTCTAAAATGTTTGGGTCCTGACCATTGTCCACTGGAGTGTCTTTCCTGCTGGAGCTCAAACAGAAGAAATCTTCAGAATCGAGCACAACTTGATACCCGGTTCACATCGCACTCGATATCACCAGCTAGAATATCTCCACAGGATCAGGTAACCAAATAAAAGTCTGTAAAGACTAGCCAGTCCTCGAGTGGTAGATCTCCTTCCCAGTATCGAGATGGCTCTGGCCTTGCCCTCGAGGACATTTTGGCAATAAAGCCCCGGCAGGAATCTTCGGGCTCCAAAGCATTAACGGGGCTTCAGGTTGTTCCCGGGGTTCTTACCTTGATGAACATACCTGGGCCATGCTCGGTGGTTGTGGCTGCTTCGAGTGCTACCGACACCCCGGCATCGGCTATGGTGATGGATGAAACACTCCTCACTGATGATCGCAGTCTAGCGCTCTCTGCTACTTCTGTACCACTAGAGTTGCTGCAGACCGTTCCTCCAGTATGGGTATCGGCTTTGGTACCGGTACTGGTTTCGACATGGGCATTGTGTTGGTCCCGTCCATGCTTAATTCGACAGACTCGCTTCCTTTGATGCCGAGCCTGGAATCCATCTCTAGCATGGATGATTCAGTACCGACTCGTCTCAGTACCACTTTAAGGAAAATCCGATGCTTCTTCCTTTCAGGTCTTCCGATCCCGATGACTGGGATGAATCCATCGGTACCAAGGCTGAATCTTTAAAAAGTCTAGCCTTTACCCCTCATTTTAGAAGGCCCTCCTCAGGGTAGATTTCTTTTCAAACTTTCTGCTTGATATGGCAAAGTTCCTTGCCATTTCTATACCTGGTAAAGAATCCTTGCCAGGGGATTCAGAGACTCTGCAATCCTCCTGGATTCCAAAGGAGGTGATCATGCTTCCTTTGCATCAGATCTTACAAGGTCTACTTTTAAGGATGTGGGAAACTCCTTTAATGGTATCACCACATTCTAAGACACTTGACTCCATATACAAGGTGCCACCTTCTCCAGGTTTTCAAAAGACTCAACTTCCTCATCATTCTATTGTTGTATAATCAGCAATGAGGCATATTAAGAGTGCAAAGAAGCACTCTTATCTGCCAGGTCGTGAGTCTAGATGCCTTTGGACGTCGATGCTTCCAGGCATCCATGCTTTCAGCAAGAATTATCTCATATTTTCTGTATGGGATTATCTCTTGAAGAGGTCACAAAGATCTTAAAGCTTTTGAACCCTTTTCTTCAAGAATATAAAAGAGCAGATTTTTTTCATATTACTCAGTCATGCTCAAAATGTCTCTAAATTCCTTAATTGTGCTTCCCTGGACTGTTTTGAGTCTATTAGCAGAACTTCTACTATAGCCATAGGAGCACGACGCATGGCCTGGCACCAAACTTCAGACTTGGACAAATGGGTACAAGAAAAGCTGGTGAATACTCCTTGTACTGGTGAAAATCAACAAGGATGCTTTATTTCAAGCTAATCAATTAAACACTGATATTGTTGCTTTCAGAGGATTGTCAAAACTTTTCTCTACCCCAGCTAGTAAAAAATCTCCTAACAAACTTTATTCCCCTAAGGGGAAAAAGTTTTTCTCCAGGACCAAGCAGGAAGTCAGCCCTCACATATGGGTGACATCGACGTCGATGGAGCCCTTGCGGAGCATTTCCCCAGCTTTCTATGAAAGACTGGGAATACTGCACGCATGCGCGGTCCCCTTCCCGCCTAAAGATGCCATCTTGCTCAGTGTCTCTTTTTCCGTGGAGCCCGTCGGACGTTTGTCCTAGTTCACCCGGAAAACAGTTAGATTTTTTCTTCACATTCTTGCGATTTCTTTGCGTTTTTTTCTCCGGTTCGACGCCGGTTCCCCTTCTCGCGGGGTTCGGTACACTGGTATCGAGACCGATCTTATTTTTTCGGTTTTTGCCCTTCGTGGCTGGCGTTCGCGCCCTTTTTTTCCTTTTCCCTGGAAGGCCGGTCCTTTGACCTCGTGGGGACTTTTTTTTTCCCCCGATGGCTTCCAGTGGTTTTAAGAAGTGTGATCGGTGCAAGAAACTAATGTCTCTCACCGACACACACGACTGCTGCCTTCGGTGCCTCGGTCCTGACCACGATCCTAAGATCTGTGGACCGTGTGGGAAAATGTCCACTAAGGCACTGCAAAGTCGTCAGCACCAAAAGGAAAGGCGTTTCTCCGATTCGGCCTCCGGCCGGGCCCGGACCTCATCTGAGGCCTCGACGTCTCGTGAGTCTGACCCCGAGCATCATCGGGGTTCCTCGGACAGGGGGTCCCCCGAGCGGGAGCGAAAGAGGAAGAAGCGGCTCGCGATGGCGGCGTCGGAGGAGGTCCCTGGCTCCTCGAGGGCTAGGTCTCGGACCCCCGACCGCCGTCTCGGGCCCGTGAAACAGGAGAAGCCGTCAAAAGTACCTCAAGTGGAGCCGGAGTCTGCTGGACACATAAGTCCTGTTGTCCTCGAGGACTCTCCTCCCAGGGAGCCGACGTTGGGCCTGAGTCGGTGGCTGCTGAGTCTCCTGAGCTGGGTCTCAGGCTGACGGCCTTGGATTGCAGACTGTCTGCCTTCATGGATCAGCAGTGGGTGCTGATGGCCAGCCTCGCTGGCGCATCTGCCCCGACCACCGGGACATCGACGTCGAAGTCGACCCTGGAGACCGAGCCGATACTCGAGACCATGAAGGCTGGAGGTCGTCCTCGGTCGTGGTCACCCTCAACCTCCCGGTCGGGACCGAGGGCGTCGACGCCGGTGCCTTCAGTGTTGGGGCGGGTGCTGGCGGGCCCCGCGCAGTCAGAGCCCGACTCCTCTTTGGACGAGTCCGCCTGGGAGACGGAGGACGAGGAGTCCCCCGACACCTTTAAGACTCGGTGCGTCCTGTCGGACTCACCGCAGTCTGAGCCACGGACTAGGTCCCCTCCGGGAGGATACCCGGTTCTTGGAGTTCGTTAGGGATATGGCCACTGCTTTGGCGATCCTGGCGGATACCGAGGAGGAGCCTCGAGCCGAAGAGCTCGAGGCACTCCAGTATGACTCTCCTCCAAAGGAGGCCTTTACTGTGCCAGTTCCTCCAATGCTGGAACGGCTCCTCTTCCAGATGTGGGAGGCACTGTCCTCGGTGCTGGTTCTCAGCAAGCGGGTCAATTCCATTTATCGACTCCGTAAGAGCCCTGGTTTTCAGAAGGCGCAGCTACCACACCATTCCATGGTGGTGGAATCGGCCATGCATCGTCTGAAAAGTCAGAAGATGCACTCCGCGGTACCCCCTGGAAGGGAGCCCCGGAACCTGGATGCGTTTGGTAGAAAGTGCTTCCATGGCTCGATGCTTGCTTGCCGCGTCCAGTCTTACCAGCTGTACATGAGCATGTACTTGCGAGACCTGGCAAAGGAGCTTGCCGGGTTCTCTGCTGGCCTCTCCGGGGAACCTTTGCAGAGGTTCAAGTCCTTGTCTTCGGGGATCCGGGAATGCTCTAAGTTCATGTCCCGAGCGGCCTACGATGGCTTCGAGGCCTCAGCCCGTGTTGCGGCAGCCGGCATCGCGGCTCGACGCCAGGTATGGCTGCAGTCATCAGACCTCGAGCCATGGGTTCAGGACAAGTCGGTCGATGTCCCTTGCCGAGGTGAGAACCTTTTTGGCAAGCCTGTGGCCGAGAAGGCTGCTGAGCTCGAGACCGAGCACCTTACGAGGACAAGGCTGTCTCGAAAGACTTCTGTCCCTTCACACAAGAAGAAGGGCTCGGGTAAGAAGTCCTTTTACCCGATGAAGGAGACGGCCTACAAACAGTTCCCACCTTACAAGGCCTCCCACGCTCCCCCACAGGGTCAGCAGGCCAAGGGGCAGGGACATGGGCCCTGTAGGCAGAAGTCCCCCAAGCCTCCGGCTCCTGCTCCCACTCAGCAGGGTGGGGGTTTTTGACTCCCAAAGCATAGCCTCTCCATCTCTGCTGTCCCCTCCCTGCACAGGAGGTTGACTAGCCCTGTTTGCCCACCTGTGGTCACTCATTACAGGGGACAACTGGGTCTTAAGCATAGTCCACAAGGGCTACCTGCTTCATTTTCATCAGTTGCCTCCTCCCTATTTTCCAGGAGAGCCTCCAAGGCCTCCTCTCCATACAGCCCTCCTCCTGCAGGAGCTTCAGGGTCTGTTGCGAGACAAGGCGGTGGAGCCTGTGCCTCCCCACCTACATGGTCACAGTTTCTACTCCAGGTACTTCCTAGTACCGAAGAGAACAGGGGATCTCAGGCCTGTTCTCGACCTCAGAAATCTCAACAAGTTCTTACAGAAGGAGACGTTCAAGATGCTTACTCTTGGAGCACTTCTGCCCTACCTCCAGCAGGGAGATTGGCTATGGTCTTTAGATGTAAAGGATGCGTACACTCACATCCTCATTCATCCAGACCACAGAAAGTACCTCAGGTTCATTGTGGGAGGAAACCATTATCAGTACAGAGTGCTGCCATTTGGCCTCACCTCCGACCCAGGGTCTTTACCAAACGCCTGGCAGTGGTGGCGGCCTACTTAAGGAATCAGGGTCTCTTTGTCTTCCCCTATCTGGACTTGCTCATCAGGGGTCAGACGTGCCAGGAGGCCAGGCAAGCCACCCTCCGAACGATTTCTCTACTCCAACATCTGGGGTTTGTCATAAACTTCGCAAAGTACACTTTGCTCCCCTCCCAAAACTTGGAGTTCATAGGGGCAAGGCTAGACTCTCTGCAGGCAAAAGCTTTCTTGCCAGAGGACAGAGCCCAAAGACTGATGACCTTGGCAAACCAGTTTCTCAGGTCACTTGTCTCCGCCAGGCTCTGCCTGAGGCTTCTTGGCCACATGGCTTTGACAGTACATGTGACTCCCAATGCCAGGCTTCATATGAGGCCTGCGCAATGGTGTCTCCGGAATCAGTGGTCGCAGGCCCCAGGGAGCCTCAACAACAGAGTAAGGGTGTCCAGACCATTCCTGCACTCCCTACATTGGTGGCTGCATCCCCCCAACTTACTGAAAGGGATGCCTTTTCAGCCACCTGGGTTCACAGTGGTGTTGACCACTGATGCCTCCCTGCAGGGCTGGGGTGCACACTGTCTGGGCAAGTGCACCCAGGGCCTGTGGTCTCCCTGGGAGTTCAGACAGCAGATCAATCTACTGGAACTATGGGCTATTCGCTTAGCCCTCAAGACTTTCTCTCAAACCCTGGCCCAACAGTCCGTTTTAGTGCAAACAATCAGGTAGCCGTGTTTTATGTGAACAAACATGGAGGCACTGGGTCCAGGCTCCTTTGTCAGGAGGCGCAGGACCTTTGCTTTTTTGCGCTCAGGCGCATCATGTTGCTCAGGGCGGTTTATCTCCCTGGCCAGGAAAATTACCTGGCAGACAGATTGAGCAGGATTCTGCAGCCCCATGAATGGCAGCTCCATCCCTTGGTGGTTCAGAAGATCTTCCTGAGATGGGGACTTCCATCCATATATCCCTTTGCCAGCCCCCTGAACAGACAGCTGCCCAGGTTCTGCTCCAGGCAAACGCATCCTCTGAGGCTAGCAGCAGATGCTTTTCTGATTTCCTGGTCCCAGGGCCTCCTGTATGCGTTTCCTCCCATGCCTCTCGTGGCCCAAACCCTGTTCAAGATTCTACAGGACCAGGCCTCGGTCCTTCTGGTAGCCTCCAGGTGGCCGAGGCAACCTTGGTTCCCACTTCTGCTTCAACTAGCAGTGGACACTCCACTACCTCTAGGATTGCAGCCCGACCTTCTCTCTCAGGACCAGGGGGTCTCTTCTGCACCCCAATCTCAAATCTCTCAATTTGATGGCATGGAAGCTGCAAGGGTAGTTTTGGCTCCTTGTGGTCTACCTCCTGACGTTGAACCAGTCGTCCTGGCCTCTAGGAAGGAGTGCACTAAAAAAACCTATACACTGAAGTGGAAGAGATTTTCTGTGTGGTGTCAGCTGCATACAGAGGATCCTTTCTCCTGTGCTGTACCAGTGGTGCTTCATTACCTGCTGCACTTATCCAATCACGGCCTTAAGTTCAATTCTGTTCGGGTCCACCTCTTAGCTCTAGCAGCTCACCACTCATTGGTGGAAGGACACTCTGTCGGTTCACCCCTTGGTGTCCCGGTTTCTCATAGGTTTGACCTTGCTCAAGCCTCCTGTTCGTCCTCCAGCCCCTGAGTGGGAGTTGAATGTGGTCTTGCAGCAGCTGACTCGCCCACCTTTTGAGCCGCTGGCTACTTCTCCTCTCCGCTTCCTTTCAAGAAAGACACTTTTCTTGGTAGCCTTAACCTCGGCCAGACGAGTGAGTGAGCTTCAGGCCCTGGTCTGTGACAGGCCTTACACCCGATTCTATAGGAACAGGGTAGTTCTTAGGACTCATCCAAAGTTCCTCCCTAAAGTAGTCTCCTCTTTCCACCTCAACCAGGAGGTTGGTCTTCCAACATTCTTCCCTAGGCCTCATGCAAGCCAGGCTGAAGCAGTTCTGCATACCCTGGCCTGTAGGAGGGCCTTATCCTTCTACGTTGACCGTACACAGGGACATAGAAGGGCTACTCGCTCTTCATCTCTTTTGACCCTAATAATTTGGGGTTAGCTGTGTCCAAGCGTACCTTGTCCATTTGGGTGGCTGACTGTATCACCTGGGCTTACAGAGCGGCTGACCTTCCCTTGCAGGGTTGGGTCACGGCCCATCGTGTCAGGGCAATGGCTGCCTCAGTAGCTCATCTCCGCTCTGTACCGTTGGCAGACATCTGCAGGGCTGCAACTTGGTCCTCAAGCCAGACTTTTGCGGCCCATTACTGTCTGGAGAGGGAGTCCCGTAGGGACAGTGCTTTTGGCCAGGCAGTACTCCGGAATCTCTTTGAGGTTTAGGCAACTCCTGCCCTCCAGCCCTCCGTTGGGCTACCTGTGGAGGTTCTTTCAGTGAAAAGCCTTTCTTTGATGCTGGGACTAGAGGGAGTTCTCTTGTTCAGCCTGTGTTCCCTGGTAGCCCAGAGCTAGGGAGTCACCCCTATGTGAGGACTGACTTCCTGCTTGGTCCTGGAGAAAGAGTAGTTACTCATCTGTAACAGGTGTTCTCCTGGAGCAGCAGGAATCAGTCCTCAAAACCCTCCCTCCTCCCCTGGGAGTTGCAGTTGTACATAGTTTGTTTTACATTTTGTTTGCTGTTTTTTAGCTATGTCATTTGACTGAGCAAGATGGCACCTTTAGGCGGGAAGGGGACCGTGCATGCGTGCAGTATTCCCAAAGGCTTTCATAGAAAGCTAGGGAAATGCTCCGCTGGGGCTCCATCGACGTCGATGCCACCCATATGTGAGGACTGATTCCTGCTGCTCCTGGAGAACACCTGTTACAGGTGAGTAACTACTCTTATTCATCTTCTACCCATCATGCAGATGTTTCCAAAGAACGGCAACATCATACCAGGCTAAGAAAACCAAAGTCTCAACAGGCTCAGCTAACTCAGCAGTCGCAAGGTTTCTGATTCTTTATTTCATTAAATCTTTTTTCCTGTTGTTTCAGAACCACTACTTCTTAACTACAGAAGCATTTACAGTTGTTCTCATCCTTATAGAGAGGTCAGTGATTCACTGCCTTAATCCTCCACTTTAGGCATGACTCTCTTGCTAAGAGCAGTCCATCCTTTCAGCTCTTAGAGCTATTGAGGATAATTATGCCCTACAGGTAACAAGTTTCTCCTCTCCTTTTAAAAGTAAACAGAAGAGTTACAACTACTTACAAGGTATGCTATGCCCTTCACCTTGGCAGTTGTCCTGTACGAGAATATCTCATACTTTTCACTGCAGGGGAGTTTTATCCTTTTCAGAGACTTACCAAATTGTAAGTCTTCCCAACTCTGTTTTACTTCTATCCCTCTTAGTTGAGATTTTTAATCTAAGAGTGATACTATTTGACTGGAGGGTTTACCTTTAAGCCATATGATTGTCCCCAATACCTACTCCATTAACTAATTTCCATACAGAGTTTCTCCAGGACCAAGCAGGAAGTCAGTCCTCACATATGGGTGTCATCGGTGCCGATGAAGCCCCAGCGGAGCATTTCCCCAGCTTTCTATGAAAGCCTTTGGGAATGCAGGCACGCATGCACGGTTCCCTTCCTGCCTAAAGGTGCCATCTTACCTCAGTCTCTTTTTTTTTCCGTGAAGTCCACCGGACGTGTGTCCAGTTTTCCCGGTTAAAATTAGATTTTTCAGCGGTTTTTTGCTATTTTTTCTCCCGGTTCGACGCCGGTTCCCCTCCCGCCAGGTTCGGTACACCGGTATCGAGCCCGATTCTTTTTCGGTTTTTGCCCTTCGTGGCTGGCGTTCGCGCCCTTTTTTCCCCTTTTTCCCTGGAAGGCCGGTCCTTTGACCTCGCGGGGACTCTTTTTTTCCCCAATGGCTTCCAGCGGTTATAAGAAGTGTGATCGGTGTAAGAAACTAATGTCTCTCACTGACACACACGACTGCTGCCTTCGGTGCCTCGGTCCCGACCACGATCCTAAGTCGTGCGGGGCCTGTGGAAAGATGTCTTCCAAGGCACTACGAAGTCGCCAGCAGCAAAAGGAAAGGCTTTTCTTGGACAAAGCCTCCGGCCGGGCACGGACCTCGTCTGAGGCCTCAACATCTCGGGATTCCGATCCCGAGCGCCGTTGAAGCTCCTCGGACTGGGGGTCCCCCGACAGGGAACGCAAGAGGAAGAAACGGCTCACGAGGGTGTCGTCGGAGGAGGTCCCTGGCTCCTCGAGGGCCAAGTCTAAGACCCCCGACCGTCGCCCTGGGCCCGTGGAACCGGATAAGCCTGCCAAAGCTCCTCGTGTGGAGCCGGAGTCTGCTGGACACGTAAGCCCCGTAGTCCTTGTGGACTCTCCTCCCAGGGAGCTGACGTCGGTCCCGGCGCCGCTGGGGCCCGAGTCGGTGGCTGCTGCGTCTCCCGAGCTGGGTCTCAGGATGACAGCCTTGGAGAGCAGATTGTCTGCCTTCATGGAGCAGCAGCGGGCACTGATGGCCAGCCTGTCTGGCACATCTGCCCCGACCACCGGGACATCGACGTTGAAGTCGACCCCGGAGACCGAGCCGATACTCGAGTCCATCGTGGCTCGGAGTCGACCTCGGTCGCGGTCTCTCTCGACCTCCCATTCGGGACCGAGGGCGTCGACGCCGGTGCTTCCGGCGTCGGGGCGGGTGCTCCAGGGCCCCGCGGGGTCGGACCCCGACTCTTCCTCGGACGAGTCGGCTTGGGAGACTGAGGACGAGGAGTATCCTGATACCTTGAAGACTCAGTGTGTCCCTTCAGACTCACCGCAGTCTGAGCCCCGGAGTAGGTCCCCCCCGGAGGACACCCGGTTCTCGGAGTTCATCCGGGATATGGCCACTGCCTTGGCTATTCCGGCGGACCCCGAGGAAGAGCCTCGAGCTGAAGAGCTCAAGGCGCTACAGTATGACTCTCCTACGAAGGAGGCCTTTACTGTCCCGGTTCCTCCGATGCTGGAACGGCTCCTCTTCCGTATGTGGGAGGCACCGGCCTCGGCGCCAGTTCTTAGGAAGCGAGTCAATTCGATCTATCGACTCCGGAAGAGCCCTGATTTTCAGAAGGCACAGCTGCCACACCATTCCATGGTTGTGGAATCGGCCATGCATCGTCTGAAGAGCCAGAAGATGCACTCCGCGGTGCCTCCTGGCAGGGAGGCCCGAAACCTCGATGGTGTCGGTAGAAAGTGCTTCCAGGGCTCGATGCTTGCTTGCCATGTCCAGTCCTACCAGGTGTACATGGGCATGTACTTCCGGGATCTGGCCAAGGAGCTTGCCGGGTTCTCTGCTGGTCTCTCCGGGGAACCCTTGCAGAGATTTAAGTCCTTGTCCTCGGGGATTCAGAACTGCTCGAAGTTCATGTCACGCGCCGCCTACAATGGCTTCGAGGCTTCGGCCCGAGTTGCGGCAGCCGGCATCGCAGCTCGACACCAGGCATGACTGCAGTCATCGGACCTCGAGCCATGGGTTCAGGACAAGTTGGTCGACGTCCCTTGCCGAGGTGAAAACCTTTTTGGCAAGCCCATGACCGAGAAGGCCACTCAGCTCGAGACCGAGCACCTCACCCGGACAAGGCTGTCGAGGAAGACCTCTGCCCCTTCTCATAAAAAGAAGGGCTTGGGTAAAAAGCCCTTTTACCCAAGGAAGGGCACTGCCTACAAACGGTACCTGCAATATTAGGCTGCCAAAGCTGCCCCCCAGGGTCAGCAAGCCAAGGGCTAGGGTAATGGGACCCGTAGGCAGATGACCCCCAAGCCTCAGGCTCCTGCTACCACTCAGTGGGGTGGGGCTTTTGACTCCTTGAGCGTAGCCTCTCTTCCACTGCTCTCCCAACCCTGCACAGGAGGTCGTCTCACCCTCTTTGCCCACCAGTGGCCCCTTATCACCGGGGGCAGTTGCGTGCTGGAGATAGTCCACAAGGGCTATGCCCTCCATTTTCACCAACTGCCTCCTCCATACTTTCCAGGGGAGCCTCCCAGGCCTCCCCTGCACACAGACCTTCTCCTTCAGGAGCTTCAGGGTCTGTTGGTGGACAGGGCGGTGGAGCCTGTGCCCTCCCCACTTGCAAGGTCACGGATGCTACTCCAGGTATTTCCTGGTGCCCAAAAGAACCGGTGGCCTTCGACCCATTCTTGACCTCAGGAACCTCAACAAGTTCCTAGTGAAGGAAAAGTTCAAGATGCTTACTCTTGGAACTCTTCTGCCCTACCTCAAGCAGGGAGATTGGCTATACTCCTTAGATCTAAAGGATGCGTACACTCACATCCTCATTCATCCAGACCACAGAAAGTACCTCCAGTTCATTGTGGGAGGAAACCATTATCAGTACAGAGAGCTGCCTTTCGGCCTCACCTCCGCCCCCAGAGTCTTTACAAAGTGCTTTGCGGTGGTGGCGGCCTACCTGAGAAATCAGGAAATCTTTGTTTTCCCCTATCTAGACGACTGGCTCATCAGGGGTCAGACATTTCAGGACGCCACTCAAGCCACCCTCAGGACTATTGCTCTTCTACAACGCCTGGGGTTTGTCATAAACTTTGCAAAGTCCACTTTGCTCTCCTCCCAGAACTTGGAGTTCATAGGGGAAAGGTTGGACTCTCTCCTGGCAAAGGCATTGCTGCCAGAAGACCAGAGCCCAAAGGTTGATGGCCTTGGCTAATCAGTTTCTCTGCAGGTCCCTGGTCTCCGCCAGACTCTGCCTGAAGCTTCTAGGTTACATGGCTTCGACAGTACATGTGACACCCAATGCCAGGCTCCATATGAGGCCTGCACAGTGGTGCCTTCGGACTCAGTGGTCACAGGCCACAGGCAGCCTCAGCGACAGAATAAGGGTGTCCAGACCATTTCTGCACTCCCTCAACTGGTGGCTGCACCCACCCAATCTGCTGAAAGGGGTGTCTTTTCAGATTCCAGGGTACACAGTAGTGCTAACAGATGCCTCCCTGCAAGGCTGGGGAGCTCATTTTCTGGGCAAGTGCACCCAGGTCCTCTGGTCTCCCTGGGAAGCTGCACAGCAGATCAATCTCCTCGAACTCAGAGCTATTCGATTAGCACTCAAAGCTTTCACTCCTACCCTGACTCACCAGTCTGTCCTGATTCAGACAGACAACCAAGTTGCCATGTTTTATGTTAACAAACAGGGCGGAACTGGGTCCAGGATCCTTTGTCGGGAGGCCCAGGACCTTTGTTCATTTGCCCTCAAGCACAACATGCTCCTACAGGCTGTGTACCTTCCTGGCCAGGACAACTACCTGGCAGACAGATTAAGCAGAATACTGGAGCCCCACGAGTGGCAGCTGCATCCTTCAGTAGTTCAGAAGATCTTCCTAAAATGGGGTCTCCCTTTGATAGATCTCTTTGCCAGCCCAGTGAACAAGCAACTGCCAAAGTTCTGCTCCAGGCAACTGCATTCTCTACAGATAGCGGCGGATGCTTTTCTGATATACTGGTCTCAGGGCCTCCTCTATGCGTTTCCTCCCACGCCCTTGGTGGCCCGAACTCTCTTCAAGATTCTTCAGGACAAGGCCTCGGTCCTGCTGGTGGCTCCCAGATGGCCGAGACAGCCTTGGTTTCCTCTTCTGCTTCAACTGGCGGTGGATCCTCCACTATCTCTGGGGTTGCAACCCGACCGTCTCTCACAGGAGCAGGGTTCCCTTCTGCAACTCAATCTCAAAGCTTTCAATTTGATGGCCTGGAGGCTGCAAGGGTTGTCTTGGCTCCCTGGGGCCTGCCTCAGGAGGTTGAGGAGGTTGTCCTAGCCTCTAGGAAACAGTCCACTAGGAAAACCTATGCTCTCAAATGGAAGAGGTTTTCTGTGTGGTGTCAGCTACGTACAGAAGATCCTTTCTCTTGTACTATGCCAGTAGTGCTTCAGTACCTACTGCACTTATCAAATCAGGGACTTAAGTCCAATTCTGTTCGGGTACACCTCTCAGCTCTAGCAGCTCACCACTCTCTGGTGGAGGGACATTCTCTGTCTGGTCACCCCTTGGTGTCCCGCTTTCTCAGGGGCTTGCTTTTGCTCAATCCTCCCATCCGTCGTCCTGCTCCTGAGTGGGAGCTGAATGTGGTCTTGCAGCAGCTGACTTGCCCACCTTTTGAGCCGATGGCTACTTATCCACTACGCTTCCTCTCCTGGAAGACACTCTTCCTGATAGCCCTTACCTCATCTAGGCGAGTAAGTGAGCTTCAGGCCCTGGTCTGTGATAGGCCTTACACCAGGATTTATAGGAACAGGGTAGTCCTCAGGACTCATCCAAAGTTCCTCCCAAAGGTAGTCTCCTCTTTCCACCTCAATCAGGAGGTGGTCCTTCCAAAATTCTTCCCTAGGCCTCATGCAAGCCAGGCTGAAGCAGATCTGCATACCCTGGACTGTAGGAGGGTCTTATCCTTCTACCTTGACCGTACGCAAAGGCATAGAAGGGCTACTCAGCTCTTCGTATCCTTTGACCCCAATAAGTTGGGGTTGGCTGTATCCAAGCGTACCTTGTCCATCTGGGTGGCTGACTGTATCACCTGGGCTTACAAGGCGGCTGACCTTCCTTTTCAGGGTAGGGTGACGGCCTATCGTGTCAGGGCAATGGCTGCCTCAGTGGCTCATCTCCGCTCTGTGCCCTTGGTAGACATCTACAGGGCTGCAACTTGGTCTTCAAGCCAGACGTTTGCTGCCCATTACTGCCTGAAGAGGGAGTCCCATAGGGACAATGCTTTTGGCCAGGCAGTACTCCGGAATCTCTTTGAGGTTTGGGCAACTCCTGCCCTTCTTCCCTCTGTTGGGCTACCGGTGGAGGTTGTGTCCTTGAAAAGCCTTTCTTTGCTGCTGGGACTAGAGGGAGTTCTCTTGTTCAGCCTGGGTTCCTCGGTAGCCCAGAGCTTGGGAGTCACCCATATGTGAGGACTGACTTCCTGCTTGGTCCTGGAGAAAGAGTAGTTACTCACCTGTAACAGGTGTTCTCCAGGAACAGCAGGAATCAGTCCTCACAACCCTCCCTCCTCCCCTTGGAGTTGCAGTTGTACATAGTTTATTTTTCATTTTTGTGTGCTGTTTTAGCTATGTCATTTGATTGAGGTAAGATGGCACCTTTAGGCGGGAAGGGAACTGTGCATGCGTGCCTGCATTCCCAAAGGCTTTCATAGAAAGCTGATGAAATGCTCATCTGGGGCTTCATCAGCGCCGATGACACCCATATGTGAGGACTGGCTCCTGGAGAACACCTGTTACAGGAGAGTAACTACTCTTTCTCCCCTCTGCAATCTTTCAAATATTTCTTTTAAGACAGCTTATCAGACCATAAGTGAGATTTTATCACTTCTAATTCGGTCTGTAGGTCCTTTTCCAATCTATAGGACCTAACCTCTTCTGCTGCCTTAATACATAATTCCAAGAGAGGTTCCAAAACCTACCTGGACAATTTATCGTTGCAGGCAACCAGCCTGTCTGCTATTCTTAGCCATCTTCAATTCTTTGGCTCCCACAGAATAGATTAGGTTGCACACTGGTAATTAAACAACCAGATCTCACCTGGGCAACCTTCAACATGCTCTCTGCAATTCTACAAGAAGCTCTGCAACTATGGACCTTTGCCAGAGAGTCTCAGAGCCTTTCCTGGTGGGTAACTTCCAACTGGTTGAAAGGCTGGCTCAGTCATGCTCCCACATGACTGGGTTTTCCTTATCACTTCTCCGGGCCAGTCCAGGGAAAGGTAGGGTTGTCAATCCCCTATAGCAACTGAGGACTGAATGCTTCAAATTTTCCTGAGAGGTTAAGCCACTCCCCCATAGGGCTAACCATCAGTCTTTCAGTCCTCAGCAGCTATAGAGGATCGAATTATTTTTTCTCCCTCTTACCTTTCTTTTATTAAGTAGTTTAGCTCTAGCAGAGCTGATTTCTATGGTTCTTGGGTAAAATTGTGAACCTCTAAATTAAAAGCGCTGTTGCTTTAAGAGCACCGAGACGTGAGTAAAGAAGTCTTGCAGTGCGAGGTAGAGCCTGCCTCATTGCCTGCCTCCGTCTCCGTCTACAGAGTGATCCTGGGGGCCCCAGTTCTTCCTCTGCTATAGCGCTGTCATCCTTGCTATCATTACCGCTGGCAGCGGTTCGGCGGGACCGGCTCTGTTTGTTTTTAGTTCGTCGGGTGAGTTCCTTGTGGCTTTCTTGTCCCTGTCTGCCGCCCGCGGCGCTTCTTCGGGCCACTTTGGTTTCTTTTTCCCTCTCGGGATTTCGTCGGCGGTCAGTTTTTTTTCTGCTCTTCGCTTCTGCGGGTCTGTTTTTGTTTTCTTCATGGCGGAAACGTCTTTACAAGGCGCACAGGAGCCGTCTTTGCCGGCAGAAAAGGCGGGAAAGACGGACATTTTGTCAGCGCCGGTGGCTGCCGTGTCAGAGCAGCCTCGGCCGCATAAGAGCAAGGCTAAGACTTCCAAAGAGGCCAGACGCCAGGCGAAGCCTGCCGAGGCCGTTTCTGCGCCTCCAGAGAGGATCGCTTCCTTTTTTTCGCCAGAGTTTATTCTGGCTATGCACACAGCTTTTTTAATGAAATCATCACAGCCAGATTCACTCTCTGCAGTTTCCTCTCCTATGACTCTGCCTCTGCGGGCTCCCGAGCCTGGTGATCCTGGAGAGGGATCATCTCAGGCTGAAGGGTTTCTTTCAGAGCCTATTGATTTTTTTTCTCCTCAGGTCCCTGACGTTTCCCTAGTTCAAGGGGATTCAGAGGTGGGAGCTGATCCAGCTTTAGATATGGAGGCGGAGGAGTTGGAGGAAGGGGAGGTTG
Organism: Ichthyophis bannanicus; assembly: GCA_033557465.1. Taxonomy (NCBI): domain Eukaryota; kingdom Metazoa; phylum Chordata; class Amphibia; order Gymnophiona; family Ichthyophiidae; genus Ichthyophis; species Ichthyophis bannanicus. The sequence continues at coordinate 1,841,914,821 of CM066031.1, read as the reverse complement.
CTCCTGGTGAGGATCCCAATGTTTTCCGCATCTTCCGTAAGGAGGAACTTTCAGCGCTCATTTCTCAGTCTTTGACAGCGCTGCACCTTTTGCTCCCTTCCTCTTCTCAGGAGCCCTTGGAAGATCCCTTATTACAGGGATTTAAAACCGAACAACGCTGTTTCCCTCTCCACCGGGTGATCAGGCAAATGATTGATTCAGAATGGGAATGTCCAGAGGCTTCCCTGCATGGTAGCCGCGCCTTGGCGCGCTTATACCCCCTTCCCCAGGAGGTGAAGGATTTGTTGCACATGCCAAAGGTAGATGCTATCATATCCGCAGTCACCAAAAAGACTACCATTCCCGTCGAGGGAGCGGCGGCTCTCAAGGACCTGCAAGATAGGAAGTTGGAGGTTCTTCTCAAGCAGGCCTTCGATTCCAGCGCACTAGCGTTGCAAGCGGCAATTTGTGGAGCATACGTTTCTCGGGCGTCCATTCGCTGGTTACAAGGAGACGGCTCAGGGGAGCAGCCTTCTGAGGTACCCGACACGGCGAAATTAGAATCAGCCGCGGCGTATATGGCAGATGCCTTCTATGATTTGTTGCGGATTGCGGCTAAGACTATGGCCTCTCTCGTGGCGGCTAGGCGCTTTCTTTGGCTGCGCAACTGGTCGGCGGATGTTTCGTCCAAGCTGCGTCTCAGTAAATTACCCTATAAGGGGCAGTTACTGTTCGTGGAAGCCTTGGAAAAGATTGTTAAGGATTTAGGTGACTCCAAGGGCGGCCGGTTACCTGAGGATAGGCCTAGGTCGGGGCGCTCGGGGTCGGTTTCCCGGGGCGCTGGTAGAGACTCCCGTCGTTTTCGTGGTGCCCGTTTTACCCCCTATGCCAGGGGCCATTCCAGCTTTCGTGGCCAGTCCTTTTGGGGTGCCAGAGGTTTTAGCAAATCCTACTTTGGATCGCCCCAGCCCACCGTTAAAAAGTCACAATGAAGGTCGGCTGGTCCAGCCGTTGGTTCCGGTAGGCGGGCGACTACAGGGTTTCCTGACGGCTTGGACCACCATCATCTTCGACAGATGGGTGTTGGAGATCATTCAGAAGGGCTATGCTCTCGATTTTGCGTGTCCCTTAACCCCCGCATTTGTAATGTCTCCCGGCGGCTCGAATCGGAAGGCGGAAGCCATAGCGGAAACGCTCTCGCGCCTCTTGCAGTTGCAGGCGATCGTTCCTGTCCCTTTAGACCAATACGGTTGCGGTCGATACTCGATTTATTTTGTAGTGCCCAAAAAGGACGCTTCTTTTCGTCCGGTGCTCGATCTCAAAGCCGTAAACCATACCCTGCGGGTACCACACTTTCGCATGGAGACTCTTCGTACCGTAATTCGGGCGGTACAGCCGGGAGAATTTCTCACCTCAATAGATCTTACAGAGGCCTATCTTCATATTCCCATCAGGCCATCGCATCAGCGTTTTCTGCGCTTTGCCCTTCCCGTGGGACATTTCCAGTTTCAAGCGTTGCCGTTCGGGCTAGCTACGGCTCCGCGTACGTTCACGAAGCTCATGGTGGTGGTTGCAGCGGCGCTTCGGAAAGACTGAATCCGCGTTCATCCTTATCTCGACGATTGGTTGATCCGGGCCGATTCCATCGCAGCGACAGCTCGGGTGGTGCAGCTTCTCGAGCGGCTCGGTTGGGTAATCAATCAAACCAAGAGCCTCTTGGTACCATCGCAGCGGATGGTTTATCTGGGCGCTCTTTTCGACACCGAGCGGGGGAGAGTCTCTTTACCCGAGGTGCGCATAGACAAGCTGGTACGGCAGGTTCAAGCGTTTCTGCGGCTGACGACTCCGTCGGCATGGACTTACTTACAACTCTTGGGGTCCATGGCGGCGGCGCTGGATCTGGTTCCGTGGTCCAAAGCGCACATGCGGCCTTTACAGCAGGCCTTGCTGTCCCGTTGGTCTCCACAGCTTCACCCTCTCCCGCAGCGCCTACCCTATTCAATGCTTGTACGGCGCAGGCTCGAGTGGTGGTTAGTTCGGGATCATCTATCTGTGGGAGTGCCCTTGCTAGAACCCTCCTGGATATTGGTCACCACGGATGCCAGTCTTGTCGGCTGGGGAGCTCACTGTCAGACACATATTGCTCAGGGTGCTTGGTCCCCCGAAGAGAGCTCCTGGTCGATCAACCTCTTGGAGCTGCGAGCAGCTCGTCTTGCCCTCCTACACTTTGCTTCCTTTCTCAGAGGATCGGCGGTAAAGATTTTTTCCGACAATGCAGTGACGGTGGCGTATATCAATCGTCAGGGGGGAACCAAAATTCCTTCTCTCCTATCCGAATGTCACGCGATGATGACTTGGGCGGAGGACAATCTGTTGGCGCTCTCGGCAGCTCATGTTGCAGGCACGGAGAACGTGCAAGCGGATTATCTCAGCCGTCATCTTCTCGATCCTGGAGAGTGGGAGTTGAATGCGGCGGTATTTCACGATCTCACCTTGCATTGGGGGCAGCCAATAATGGATTTGATGGCGACATGCAGCAATGCCAAAGCGAATCGTTTTTTCAGCAGGCGCCGGGAACACATGTCCGAGGGGCTCGATGCTCTCGTTCAGCCCTGGCCTCCAGATTCTCTGCTGTACGTGTTTCCTCCTTGGCCGATGTTGAGTCGGGTTCTCCAGCGCATTGCGCGGTACCGGGGGTTGGTAATTCTCATAGCTCCGGATTGGCCGCGCAGGCCTTGGTATGCCGATCTCGTTCGACTCCTGGTGGATCAGCCATGGCCTCTTCCAGTCCGCAGCAATCTCTTGCACCAGGGTCCGATACTCATGCCGCGAGTGGATCGCTTCTTGCTTACGGCTTGGCTCTTGAAAGGACGCGCTTGACACGCAAAGGTTACGCAAACTCAGTAGTGTCTACTTTGCTGCGGTCTAAGAGGCCAGTGACATCTCTAGCATATGTGCGAGTTTGGCGCCTTTTTGAAAATTGGTGTACTCAGCACGATGTTCTGCCTATGTCTTCTACCTTGCCGCAGCTTCTCCTTTTCTTACAGCATGGCTTGGACAAGGGACTGGCTCTTAGTACTCTTAAAGTTCACATAGCAGCGCTTGCCTGTTTTCGAGGTCCGGTGCAACGTCGCCGTCTTTCCGCGCATCCAGATGTGCATCGTTTTTTACGAGCGGCAAAGATTATCCGTCCTCCGGTTCGTTCTATTGTGCCTCCTTGGGACTTAAATGTGGTTTTGGAAGCGTTTTCTCGTTCTCCTTTGACGTCCCTCTGCTCGCGACAGATCCGACAGTGTTCTTGGAAGACGGCCTTCCTGGTCGCCTTGTGTTCAGCATGCCGGATTTCGGATTTGCAAGCCTTGTCTTGTCGGGAACCTTATTTGCAGTTTCTTCCCGAGCGGGTCTTTCTCCACACTGTTCCCTCTTTTTTGCCGAAAGTGCTGTCGTCTTTTCATGTTAACCAATCTGTGGCGTTGCCTGTTTTTTCGGGTTCCTCCACTTCTCCTATGGACCGAGCGCTCCGGCATTTGGATCTCGCTCGGGTTCTCAAAACGTACCTTCGGATTTCGCAATCTATTCGGAAGACGGATAGGCTTTTTGTCCAGTTCAGTGGTCCTCGAAAGGGTCTTGCGGCCTCTAAGTCCACAATTGCCAGATGGGTCCGCAAAGCCATTGCCGAAGCATACACTATCCGCGGTCTGTCGCTACCGCTGCCACTGCGAGCGCATTCCACTCGGGCTCAATCAACTTCCTGGGCGGAGTTCGCCTTCGTTCCGCCGGTGGATATTTGCAGAGCGGCAACGTGGTCGTCTTTGCACGCGTTTGCAAAGCATTACCGCTTAGATGTTCAAGCACGGGACGATGCTAGGGTGGGGGCTGCGGCTCTTATCTCAGGTTTGGCGGGCCCCTCCCGGACTTAGGTACTGCTTTGGTACTGCCCTACCTTTCCCTGGACTGGCCCGGAGAAGTGATAAGGAAAACGAAATTAGGTCTTACCTGCTAATTGTCTTTCCTTGAACTTTCTCCGGGCCAGTCCAGGGTCCCACCCGGGTGTTCAGCCTTTTGCCAGCGATATGTTTGGTGGCATGTTCGAAGCATTTCATCTTCTCGGCGTTTTAGCTCCGGAAGCACATCTTGGGGCTGGGCGCAAGCACTCCATGCCACGCACGGATCACTCTGTAGTAACTCCTATATGTTTTTAGCATGAAAAAAAAAAAAACCAAAAAAAAAACTTTAAACTTACAGGGGAAGTGTGTTTTTTTTTTTTGCTTCCTTGTGGTTCAAGAACTATAGATTGTTATCAGTTTTTCAAGGGTTAATCTACTCTTTTCAGTTTTTCTCTTTAGTTGCTTTGTCAGAAGGAGACTGATGGTTAGCCCTAAGGGTGAGTGGCTTCACCTCTCAGGAAAACTTGAAGCATTCAGTCCTCAGTTGCTATAGGGGATTGACAACCCTACCTTTCCCTGGACTGGCCCGGAGAAAGTTCAAGGAAAGACAATTAGCAGGTAAGACCTAATTTCGTTTTTCCTACTTCTACCATCTTCCTTAAAATTTCCTTTTAGTTAAAATGAACCATGGTTTAGATCACATGAAAGCATAAAGAATTGCTTAATTCCCTGAGTTGTTCCACATCTCCAGTGGAACTCTTCCAACAGGGATGCATTTCTTTTCACTGCAGTCTGTCCTTGTCTAGTGCATTCCTTCTAATTCCCAATACTTCATTGGAGCTTATGCTGAACAAAGAACGCATTATACTCATATTGCCCTCATAGATGGGCAAATATGGTATTCCCTTTTATTGCGTCTTTTTCTCCACACTGAAGTTTTAGAAGGACCCAGACTTGTTGTCTTAAGACTAAGATTTTCTCTGCACCCCTTCACGTAGATCTCCATTTCTGGTTATTCAAAGTCTAGATTTAAAAAAAAAAACCATAGAGATCTAGACCTATCTTTTTGACCATGAACATTCCACTGGTTTCCATGTAACCACCTTCATGGTTCTTCCACGTATAACCAGTAAGGGGTTCTCTATCCATATTTTCAAGCAGGTCTTATCCCTTCTTGTTTTTAAGTGAGTCTCTTATTTATATATATATGTATATGTATGTATATATGTGTATATATATATGTGTGTGTGTATAAATACACATATCTCCCTCTGAAAGATTTGTTACTGTCCATATTAATGCTGTTCCAGCATGCCATAGGCTTTTAAATGGACAGCCAATTTCTATGGTAATCACAGACTACCTTCCTTTACTGTAACCTCTCCAGTTACGTTACATCTGAAGCGCTCCATGTAAAGTCATCCTAAGTGACATCACTTAGGGAAGACATTGCTGATCTTAAAGAAATTGGAGGCTACACCGCCTACTACAAATGTTTCTTTCTTTCATTTGGATAGAGGGGTCTCAAAGACCCATGCTTTTTCTGCATAGCAGTCGGATTTATCTCCTCTCTTTCCTAGAGCCTTTTTCTGCTCCAAGGACAAAGAACTTCAAACGTTGGCCTACAGAAGCTTTAGCTTCTCATCCAAAGTCCAACCTCATTAAACTCTCCCAGTTTTTCCTTCAGGGATTAGTTCTAGCCTTTTAGGCTTCTGACCTCTGCTTGTATTGCAAAATTTATTTTCCTGTACTTCTCAGTAAGGTATTTTCTTTGAGGATAATGTACTGCTTTCTAGCACCAGACCATTAGTCTCAACAAATACTTTCACAATATTTTTGACTAAGGTCCGCATTAGAAAATTGGAATCCAATTTTAACTAACTTGAAGGACTAGAAAGGGGGACTGTTACTTCTAGAGAGAAATCTGCAACTGTGAGTATATACTTCTGGTAATTTTCTAAAAAGAATTCTTTGTATTGAAGCTACATAATCTGTGAACCCACTGTTTTTTGTTGGATCAGTTAGGGCCTAGTAGCAGCAATTAAAGTTTGAATTTAAAACACAGAGGAGAGCTTTCTGGTTACATTTCATACCCAGCAGAGAGCTTGTAGTTTAAATTTCATAAGAAGTTAGAGCCTAGCAGCAGCTAAGAGCTATAATTTAAATCAAATCAGAATTTAGCTTACCTCAGCAGCACAAGACAGGGTACTGTGTAGCAGCTCTCTTTTAATAAGTGTTATTTCCCTCCCTCCCTCCCTCCCTCCCCACACCCACCCTCCCCTGGGATAATCATAGCTTTATAGGTACTTACACATCTTAAGACAGGAGGTGCTTTCAGGTGAAGCTCATTATCCAAATCAGTCATACACTAAGGACCTGAGATTAATTAAGCTTCAGGTGAACAAGGTATATTAAACGTATTAGGTACAGTTTTATTGGTATAAATACCCATAGCAACCCCTAGTAAGTAAGAACTTAAAGATCTAGACACAAACTTAAACTAAGATGCAGACAGCAGTCCAGCAGCGGGATGAGGGCTTTCCAGTCTTTTGCATTGAGTGTCACATGTATGATTTTCTCACAGTTGGTGAGAGGTCTTACGTGTGCACTAGGTGCAAGGAGCTCTTTTCTCTCAGGGAACAAGTCTGTTCTCTAGAGGCTAAAGTAGCAGACTTGGAAAACATAAGACAGACAGAGAGGTACATAGACGAGACCTACAGGGATATAGTCCTGAAGTCCCACCTCCAGTCTGGCAGCACCCCTGTTGCCATGGAGGAGAGAGGTCACGTGACAGGAGAGCATCACCCTGGTGTGGCAGGAAGTGATCCTGTAACTAGGACCTGTCCTCCAGGTGATGTAAAACCCTCTCGCACCGAGGAAGTTTCTCCAGGGCCATGTGCCCATGAGGGAAGGGTTAGGACAGCCGTTATAGTTGGTGATTCGATCATTAGGCATGTAGATAGCTGGGTGGCTGGTGGACGTGAGGATCGCCTGGTAACATGCCTGCCTGGTGCGAAGGTAGCAGACCTCACGCGCCACCTAGATAAGGTCTTAGATAGTGCTGGGGAGGAGTCTGCTGTCTTGGTACATGTTGGTACCAATGACATAGGAAAATGTGGTAGGGAGGTTCTGGAGGCAAAATTTAGGCTTTTAGGTAGGAAGTTGAAATCCAGAACTTCCAGGGTTGCATTCTCCGAAATGCTTCCTGTTCCACGCGCAGGACCCAAAAGGCAGGCAGAGCTCCGGAGTCTCAATGCGTGGATGAGACAATGGTGCAGAGATGAGGGTTTTGGATTTGTTAGGAACTGGGGAACATTCTGGGGAAAGGAGGGACTCTTACGAAGGGATGGGCTTCACCTTAACCGGGATGGAACCAGGCTGCTGGCATTAACCTTTATAAAGGAGATAGAGCAGCTTTTAATCTAGATATTAGGGGAAAGCCGACAGTCGCCCAGGAGCGGATGGTTCGGAAGAATGTATTCTTGAAGGATACTACCAAAAGCAGAGAGGTTCCACAAAAGTGTAAAGTAGCCCAAATGCCCTCAAGTATGGAGCAGACAGAGCTTAAAGATCCCAATTTACCCATGTCTAACAATAGCCAAATTAACATGAATAAAATACATTCTCTAAAATGCTTGTATGCAAATGCTAGAAGTCTTAGGAATAAGATGGGAGAGTTAGAATATATAGCACTAAATGAAAGGTTAGATATGATTGGAATATCAGAGACATGGTGGAAGGAGGACAACCAGTGGGACACTGATACCTGGGTACAAACTATATCGTAATGATAGAGCTGATCAAATTGGTGGAGGGTTGCGCTCTATGTTAGAGAGGGCATTGACTCAGAAAGGATTAAAGTTTTGCAGGAAACAAAATCTGCTGTAGAATCTATATGGATTGAAATTCCATATAAAAGGGGGAAGGCGATGGCAATGGGGGTGTACTATCGAGCGCCTGGCCAGAATGACCAAATGGATGATGAAATGCTCAAAGAAATCAAGGAATCTAACAAAAGTTACAGCGCAGTAATAATAATGGGTGATTTCAATTACCCCGGTATCGACTGGGTCAGTGTTCACGTCAGGACATGCTAGGGAGATAAAGTTCCTAGATGAAATAAATGACTGCTTCTTGGAGCAGCTGGTTCATGAACCGACCAGAGGGGAAGCCATATTAGACCTAGTCCTTAGTGGAACACCAGATCTAGTGCAAGAGATAAGGGTGTTGGGGCCACTTGGCAATAGTGATCATAGCATGATCGCCTTTGATTTAATTAGTGGAGGAGGGGATAGTAAGGAAATCCACAGTACTACCTTTTAACTTTTGAAAGGGAGACTATGATAAAATGAGGAAAATAGTTAAGAAAAAACTAAAAGGAGCAGTTGCGAAGGTTAAAGACGTACATCAAGCTTGGGTGGTGTTGAAAAATACTATCTTGGAAGCCCAGACTAGCTGTATTCCATGCTTTAAGAAAAGTGGAAGGAAGTCCAAAAAACTGCCAGCATGGTTTAAAGGTGAGGTCAGAGAGTCTGTTGTTGCCAAAAAAGCATCTTTCAGGAAATGGAAAAAAGAGCCAAACGATGAAACCTGGAAACAGCACAAGCACTGGCAAGTCAAATGCAAGGCATTGATAAAGCAGGCAAAGAGAGAATTTGAGAAGAAGCTTGCTGCGGAAGCAAAAACGCGAAATAAAGACCTTTTCCAGTACATTCGTAGCAAAAAACCTGTGAGAGAGTCAGTTGGTCCATTAGATGATAAAGGGGTTAAAGGAGCACTAAGAGGCGACAAGGCGATAGCGGAGAGACTGAATGAATTCTTTGCTTCGGTCTTTACTGAGGAAGATGTAGGGATGTTACCCATGACTGAAGTGGTATTTAAAGGTGCGGAAGAATTGGAGGAAATATTGATACATCGGGAAGATGTCTTACAACTATTAGATAAACTGAAGAGTAGCAAATCACCTGGGCCGGATGGTATACATCCAAGGGTGTTGAAAGAACTGAAATATGAGATTGCACAACTGCTATCAGTAATCTGTGAACTATCATTAAAATCATCTCTAATACCTGAAGATTGGAGGATCGCCAATGTAACACCAATTTTTAAAAAGGGTTCCAGGGGTGATCCGGGAAACTACAGACCGGTGAGCCTGACGTCAGTACCGGGAAAAATAGTAGAAACCATCATAAAGAATAAAATTACTCAGCATGTAGATAGTCACAACCTAATGGGAGACAGCCAACATGGCTTTAGACAAGGAAGATCTTGTCTTACTAATCTGTTATGTTTTTTTGAAGGAGTGAATAATCAGGTGGACAAAGGTGAGTCGGTTGATATTGTGTATCTGGACTTTCAGAAAGCCTTTGACAAGGTCCCTCATCAGAGACTTTTGGCAAAACTAAAGAGTCATGGGATAGGAGGCAGTGTACTATTGTGGATCAGGAACTGGTTAAAAGATAGAAAGCAGAGGGTAGGGCTAAATGGCCAATTTTCCCAATGGAGAAGGTGAATAGTGGTGTACCCCAGGGATCTGTGCTGGGTCCGCTGCTTTTTGACATATTCATAAATGACCTGGAAAGTGGAATAACGAGTGAGGTTATCAAATTTGCAGATGACACAAAACTATTTAAAGTTGTTAAAACCCAAGAGGATTGTGAAAAATTGCAAGAGGATAAATTGGAAGACTGGGCATCAAAATGGTAGATGAAATTTAATGTGGACAAGTGCAAGGTTATGCACGTAGGGAAGAACAACCCAAACTATGCTTACACGATGCAAGGTTCCACATTAGGAACCACCACCCAGGAAAACGATTTAGGCGTCATTGTGGATACCATGTTAAAACCCTTGGCCCAGTGTGCAGCTGCGGCCAAGAGAGCAAATAGAATGCTAGGTATGATAAGGAAAGGAATGGAAAATAAAACAAAAGATATTATAATGCCTCTTTATCGTTCCATAGTGAGACCGCACCTTGAATATTGTGTGCAATTCTGGTCGCCGTATCTTAAAAAGGATATTGCGATTTTAGAAAAGGTACAGAGAAGAGCCACCAAAATGGTAAAGGGGATGGAATGATACTCCTACGAAGAAAGGCTAAAAAGATTAGGGCTCTTTAACCTGGAAAAGAGACGGCTGAGGGGAGATATGATAGAAGTCTATAAATTAATGAACGGAGTGGAATGGGTAAACGTAGATAGATTGTTTACCTTATCAGAATATAGAAAGACTAGGGGACATGCAATGAAGCTACAGGGTAAACTATTTAAGACTAATAAAAGAAAATATTTTTTCACTCAACGTGTAGTCAAACTCTGGAATTTGTTACCAGAGGATGTAGTAAATGCTGGTAGTGTAGCTGGGTTTAAAAAAGGTTTGGACAAGTTCCTGGAGGAAAGGTCCATAAACCATTATTAAGAAGTGACCGAAGATATCAATACTTAACCCAGTACAAGCATTGTGGAACTTGTCTCTTGGGGAAACTGCTAGGTACATATGACCTAGATTGGCCACTGTTGGAAACAGAATACTGGGCTTGATGGACCTTGGTCTGACCCAGTATGGCATATCTTATGTTCTTATGTTCTTATGTTCTTATAACATTTCTGATGTACACAAGGACTCCTCTCGAGACGCCTTGTTTAGTCAAGCTGTTCCACAGCACACCCTTTTTAATTCAACTCCTACCCTCCATCCCTTGGATGCCTCAGGTTCTGGAAAATGGCATGGCCCATCGACTAGATTTGCAACATGCTGGGACCTCCTCCAGGCATCTCTAGCTTGGGAGTCCCCATATATGAAGACTCATTCCTGCTTGTTGCTAGAGATAGCACAGTTACTTACCTGTAACAGGTGATCTCTGGGAACAGCAGGAATAAGTCTTCACAACCCACCCACCTCCCCTAGGAGTTGTTTCTCTCTCTCTCTCTCTCTTTCTAATTTGTCTACTTCCCTCCTTCGGTCTCGGCTACAAACCCAACTGATGAGAGGGAAGTGAATGGGCTGGAAGGCAGCGCATTTGCACGTGGGATGCTCCCAAAAGCTTTCTTTTTGGACGCTGGGGAGCTCCGACGTACCCTATCAGACTCCTGCCTGGGTGAGAATGTTCACAGTCTTGGCAAGTGCATATATCAATATGATTTGCAAGGGATTGTGGGAAATGCAGTTCATTCACACCAGACACAGCTGCTCACAATAATTAGTTGTACTTGAGTGTAAAGCCAATAAGATATTTATTTATGGGGTTATTTCTCCCAACACAGATATGCTTGGTAGCACATAAATCAGGATACTTGCTTTCAGTGTTAAACTTGGAAAAACAAAATCAGGAAAACATTTGAACTTGTCAGACAATCAAAGCAAAAGAATAAAGACCTGGTTGTTAACAAACTGGTCTTTTCTGTAGGCTTTTAGCTAATATTTTCTTAGCAGTGTATCAAACAACAAACAATATCCACAAAGAAGAGAAAAACTGTTCTTTTCAGGTTAACTTCTTATATCTTCCCACATGGATTCAGAAGTGATTCCCTCAGAGCTCACAAGCAATTAGGTAAGGCTTAATTGCTAGCAGTTACCCAGCTGAAACCCCTTAGCTGGCTTGCTTTCTACTGCGTGGCTAAAAATGCTACTCAGGAGCTTTTCTGAGTAGATTAAAGAACAAGTTTGTATTTCTTTGTGATGGTTGCTGTACTTTGTAACAGAAAATTACCAAAGGAGTTTAGACAGAGAGCAATCCATGTAAACACATCCTTCATCTGCAATCTTTCCCTCTTCAACAATCATGGGTTCAATATCATGGATTAGCACAGATGAATTTCTCAGTGGAGCACTTTCAGGAGAACACTTGCTTCCCTGCTGTCTTTCAAGGTTATAGCTAGGGCATAGATCAGTGTTCATACCTGAGCTTCCATTGTTGTTAGAGTTCCTCTCTATATAGCCTGGCCAGTATGTAGTCCAGTTCCTATGTCCAGCCTTCCGATCCAGATCCCTGGACACTGGATCTCTCTTCACATACCTTCTGGCACGGGTCTTAGGGTCCCTTCCAAGTGCAGCCGTCTTCCTCACAGGTACCGTCTGGAGATTCCTAGCTCTGCAGCACCATTCCTCTGGCTTTCCCCAGTCCAATGGTGTATGCTGGCCCTTGGAATGCCTCCCAGTATACGTACTGCTCCGGACTCCTCTAGATCTCCCAAAGGCTTTTCTCTTCTTTATTCCAAAGGGTTTCTTGCCCTCTCGGTCCGTCCGGTTTGGCTTCTGCTTCTGATGATCCTCCAGATGAAACTGAGGATATCCAAGTTGATCATGAAGATGATGATGATTCTCTGTAGAATAAACTCTACCTTTATTCTGCCTAGATGAGTGCTCCACCCTAACACAGCGCAGTTGTGCTGAATCATGCCCTGCCCTTTGAGATGAGTGCTTAGGGATTACCTCATAGCCCTCCTGATTGAACACACGTTTCCCCACTTCAGCTCCTCTAATGGCTGTTGGAAACCTGGTGCATTCTGGGACTGGTAGTCTTTTATGGGAAAATTCTGTTTTTTTATTTCTACCAGAACTGACAGGTTGCTTGTTCAGAGTCACTTCACCTTTTCTATAGCTCCTTCCTGAGCTATGATAAGCTTCCTTATCACAACCCATATGTGAAGACTTATTCCTGCTGTTCCCAGGGATCACCTGTTACAGGTAGTAACTGTGCTTTCTTCCCTAGGTGCCTAACTTTGCACTTGTCCACATTAGATTTCATCTGCCATTTTGATGCCCAGTCTTCCAATTTATCAAGATCCTCTTGGGTTTTAACAACTTTAACTAGTTTTGTGTTATCTGCAAATTTGATAACCTCACTCGTTCCCTTTTCCAGGTCTTTTATGAATATGTCCAAAAGCAGCAGACCCAGCACAGATCCCTGGGGTACACCACTATTCACCTTTCTCCATTGGGAAAATTGGCCATTTAGCCCTACCCTCTGCTTTCTATCTTTTAACCAGTTCCTGATCCACAGTAGTACACTGCCTCCTATCCCATGACTCTTTAGTTTTGCCAAAAGTCCCTGATGAAGGAACTTATCAGAGGCTTTCTGAAAGTCCAGATACACTATATCAACTGACTCACCTTTATCTACCTGTTTATTCACACCTTAAAAAAATATAACAGATTAGTAAGACAAGATCCTCCTTGTCTAAAGCCATGTTGGCTGTCTCCCATTAAGCCATGACTATCTACATGTTCAGCAATTGTGTTCTTTATGATAGTTTCTACCATTTTTCCTGGTACTGACGTCGGGCTCACCGGTCTGTAGTTTCCTGGATCACCCCTGTAACCCTTTTTAAAAATTGGTGTTACATTGGCGATCCTCCAATCTTCAGGTATTAGATGATTTTAATGGTAGTTCACAGATTACTAATAGCAGGTCTGCAATCGCATATTTCAGTTCTTTCAACACCCAAGGCTGTTAGTGTAGCTGGGTTTAAAAAGTTCCTGGAGGAAAGGTCCATAAACCATTATTAAGACGGGACCCATGATATGAATGCTTGACCCAGTACAAGCATTGTGGAACCTGTGTCTTTTGGGGAAACTGCTAGGTACGTATGACCAAGATTGGCCACTGTTGGAAACAGGATACTTGGCTTGAATGGACCTTGGTCTGACCCAGTATGGCATATCTTATGTTCTTATCATCCGGCCCAGGTGATTTGCTATTCTTCAGTTTATCTAATAGTTGTAATACATCTTCCCGATGTATCGATATTTCCTTCAATTCTTCCGCACCTTTAAATACCACTTCAGTCATGGGTAACATCCCTACATCTTTCTCAGTAAAGACAAAAGCAAAGCATTTATTGTCTCTGCGCTATTGCTGTGAGATCATAGGCACATCATTCTTTTCCTTCTAGAGAAGGTCCTAAAATGTTAGACCATATAGGAAGGGAGACTTTTTTAAAAAATATTTTTTATTTATGCAGCAAGAATCAATCTTGAAGAGAAAGGGTGACACTAAAGAAACAAAAAGAATCCCAACTATTAAAAAGAAAAAAACAAGACATAGCACAAGCCTCCTAAAGGAAGGGAAAGATGCACAATACACAGGATATTAAAACACAAGGAAGGGAGACTTTTTTCACAGTTCTGTTGTTGGACCAGCGTATGTTTTACAGACATAAGGTTTCCATACTTACTACTGAACTGTTTACTAATTAATGGTTATAAATTCAAAGGAACTATGTTTAGCTATTATCGTTATGTCAAAGCGTTATATGCAGATTTTTTGTTTGAGATTTATTTAGTTTAATAGGTATTCGAAGTTTGCTGATTTTGACGATACTGGCGGCTCAACATAAAAAGATCACAAAAAATAGTAAGTAGCTTATTTCCAGGAACAAGCAGGTATGAGTCTTCACATATGGGTACGTCGGTACCGACGGAGTCTGCGCGGGAACGCTTCCCAGCGTCCAATCAAAGAGCTTTTGGAAGCATCCCACCACGCCTGCATGCTGCCTTCCCGCCTTTCCCAACTGCCTCTCCTCAGTTTTCGTTTTTCCGGGGAGCCGGCAGGACGTCGTCCTGTCACCGCAGAAAATTCTTGTTTTATTTCTTTAGTTTTCTTGTGGTTGCTGCTATCTTCCCGACACCACCGGTACCGCCGGTGTATTCTTTTTTCTTTTCTTGTAAAATCTCTTTTTTCACGGGATATTTTTTCTCCATCGTGTCCCACGGTTTCTTAGGCCTTATAGGCCTCTTCTTTTTTCCTTCATGGAACCGTCAGCCACTTTCTCCAAGAAATGTTCAGACTGTGGCGGTACAACTTTATTTTTAGACCCCCAAAGTCGGTGTCTAACCTGCTTGGGTCCTGACAACAGTTTGGTGAGAAGGTCTTCAATATCGAGGTTCCCTCGATACACGGTTTCCCTCCAGCTTCGGGGCACCGTCCCCTTCTTTTTCTAGACAGGATCAGGTAACCCACAAACAGTCTGTTAAGACTAGCCAGCCCTCGAGTGGTAGGTCTCATGCACAGCATGTAGACGGCTCCGGCCTTGCCCTCGAGGGCCTACTGGCTTCAAAACCCCGGCGGGAGTCTTCGGGCTCAAAAGCCTTTCAGGGGTTTCAGGTTGTTCCTGGGGTTCACCCCTCACAGAACATACCTGAGCCATGTCCAGTGGTGGCATCCGCTTCGAGCGTTACCGATACCCCGACATTAGCACTGGTGTTGGATGAAACACTCCTCACCAGGGATGGTCATCTGGCGTCCTCGGTGCCTTCGGGACCGGTGGATACACTCCAGACTGACCTTCCATTATCGGTACCGGCACCGATACTACCACCGATGTCGGTACCCTCCAGACCTGCATCGATAGCCTCGCTTCCTTTGATGCCGAGTCTGGAATAGATCTCCAGTCTGGAGGACTGGGTACTGACTCGCCTTGGTACCGGCTCTCGGCGGTACCGAAGGCTCGGTTCCGATGATTCGGATCCACAACTCTCGGTTCCCTCGAGGCCCATTGAGTTGCCACTGGTTGACCTTCATTCACCGGTATCAGACACGGTACCGAAGTCGGTACCGATGTACTTATTACCCTTACGGTTGGTGCCTTCCATGCTTCACTTATCGATTCCGAGTTTAGAATCGCTCTCTAGTCTGGAAGACTCGGTACCAATACACTTTGGTACCGACACCGATCGATACCGGTGGCTCGATACCGAGGATAGCACCTGGAGGTTTTCGGTTACCTCGGTACCGATTGAACTGTCACCGATGACTGCTCCGATGTCTTTGTTGGGCTCGACTCCGACATCAGTACCGGTATTGGCATCGGTACTGGCATCCACAGTAGCATCGTGGCCAACTCCTACCATGCTTTTTTCAACAGGATCGCTCCCTTCTATGCCAAGCTTGGAGTCGATACCTGGCATGGACAATGTGATAATGACGGTCGCTGCTCCTGACAACCAGTACCGGCGACCATCCTTTAAGCATTCCACACTGCACTGTGCAGTATTTTCTGTTCCTATATATCTGAATAGCTCTGTCGCTGCTCAGGCTAGTACTTCAGATCTAACCTGTCCAAGGGAAAATACTGTTGGGGAACCCTCTTTTCAGAGTTTCCTCCGGGATATAGCAAGGTCTCTTGCCATTCCTTGCCCAGGACATAATCCTGCACAGGACTCTCTTTCTACCAAAGCAAAGGAGAACATAATGCTTCCTTTGCATCATTCCTTGCAGGATCTCCTTCTAGGAATGTGGGAAACACCTTTAAGGGTACCCCCACCTTCCAGAGCAACTGATCTCTTATATCAGGTGCCCCCCTCTCCAGGGTTTCAAAAGACTCAACTTCAGCAATGAGGCAGGTAAAGAGCAAGAAAAAGCACTCTTCTTATCCGCCAGGTCGTGAGTCTAAGACACTTGATGCCTTTGGACGTCAAACCTTCCAGTCAGCTATGCTTTCTGCAAGAATTCTCTCATATATTTTCTATATGAGTCTGTCTCTTGAGGAGGTCACAAAGCAATTACATCTTTTGACTCCTTCCCTTCCAGAGTCCAAGAGTGCAGACTTTTCTTCACTGCTCAAGCATCTCCAGAATATCTCTTGGTTACTTATTCGTGCTTCCCTAGACTCTCTGGAGTCTGTTAGCAGGACTTCTGCTATAACTATAGGGGCACGACGTAGGGCCTGGCTCCAGGCTTCAGACTTGGACAAATGGGCACAGCACAGACTGGGACATACTCCTTGCACTGGAGACCATCTTTTCAAGAAGGAGTCTTTACGTCAGGTTACTCAGTTGTCCACTGATTTACCTGTTCCTAGGGGCTGTTCTGCACCACCACCTGTCCCAGTAGGCAGGAAATGTCCTGCCAAACTTTCTTCCCATAGGAGAAGGTGGTTTTATGCATCATCTGCCCAACATACAGATGTTCCCAAACAGGGGAAGCATCGTCCTGGTCTGCAGAGTTTAACTTCTCACCAGGCTCAGCAAACCCAGCAACCACAGGGTTTCTGATCAATCCATCAGATGCTTGTGACTCTTGGGATTACAATCTGCAGTTTCTTCTTCTCAATAGAGACAATCCACTGCTGTCATTTTAAATCCTAAACATGGATCTCTTCTCGAAAGACATCCATTCTTTCTATGTTCTATGAGCTCTCAGGATATTCATGCTTCTAGGTCACAGGGTTCTCCTCTTTTTCCTGCTAGGGAAAGAGGTCTATCCACTATCAAACGATAGTTTCCTGTGCCAGCATGTCTTTTTTCCTTTCTATAAACTTACTACTTTGTAAGTTTTCTTCAGCTCCATTCTCTTTACCCTCTTACCAGGTTTTTCCTCTGTAAGAGCGGTATTGCTTCACTGGAGGGCTTTTTCTTCAGCCTCTCTAGTTTTCTTACTTTTCCAGTGCGGAGTTCTCTTCTCTGATTTGACTCCTCTTTTTCAATCTTGCTTTGAAGCAGTTCATCAGACACGTCCAGAGTTTTCTACTCTTCTCTTGTCTGTTCTTTCTGTTTTTAAACAGTACCATTCTTCTGCTGTCTGGCAAGCAGCTGCCAATGCAGGAGCCTTAATGTTTGGACCACTGGTTCTTGTCCACCAGCAACCAGATTGTCCTCCACTAACATTCTGTCCTTAGTAGTGGCTCCAAGTCAGTGCTGTCATCTGTCTTGGAAATCTTTTCACTTCAAGCTTGTTGGATTGTCTTCTCTTTCTGCCATCTCCATTCCCCTGGGTTTGGCAGCATAGTTGACATAGGTACTGGCTCTCCTGCAGCCAGTTCTATCTACTCATTCTCCTACATCATGCTCTCTGCAATTCTACAGAGAAGCTCTCCACAATGGGCCCTTGCTAGAGAGCATGGGGGGCATTTTCTCCAACAGCTATACTAGATGGTTGAAAAAGGCTTTTTCAGTCATGTCTCCCATGACTAGAAAAGTTCTCCTTTTTAATATAAAGGACATAGGCCTCCTCTTATGTGAAAGCTTAAGGAGTTGCTAATTCCCTGCTTTGGTCCATAGTATTTTCCAATAAGGAATATCTTTTCTCCTTCCAGCTCGTCCTCATGGTAAGAACGCATGATACCTTTTTGCTCTTAAGCAGGTCAGCATGGTATCTCATTCCTATGCGTCTTCTGTTCACTTACCATGCTAGATTTCTAGAATACTCGGGACTTGCTTGCTGCAGACTGATATCATCTCTGCTTTTCACGTAACCATCCTGGTTATTCTACTACCTAGCATCCCTGTAGCCATAACCAGTGGGAATTGATTCTCTATATATCTTCTCAAGTAGGTTCCACCTTCTTGTTATTAGATGAATCTTTCCTCTCCACATTTCATATGTGAATTCCTTTTTGTAGGCATATCTCTGTCTGCTTCTTTGCAGACTTCCATATAGAGGCCTATATATTCATACCTATAGCACACATCTTACTGATGTCTATCATTTGTGTGTATTTTATGCCCTTCATATCTCACTATAGATATATTCTCATATATCTGTATGTTATATATCTATCTATCTATCTATCTATCTATATCTATCTATATCTATCTATATCTATATCTATCTATATCTATATCTATCTATCTATCTATCTATATATATATATATATATATATATATATATGTGTGTGTGTGTGTGTATATATATGTGTATATATATATATATATATATATATATATGTATATATATATATATGTATCTGTCGAGATATTTTACTATCGGTAAATATGTATTCTGCTTTATCTACCTAACTGTCAAGGCTCATATAGTTATATGATTCTGACAGATGGGCTTTACCCATACTTATGCTATCCAGCATGTTTTGGGATCCTACACTCACAACCACTTTGGTGGTAGTTAACACCTACCATAACCTTAAGGTTAGGTACCTCTGAAGCTCTCCATGTTCCAATATCTCTCCCAGCTGACTTCAGTTAGGAGAGACATTGCGGATCTTCAGCTAATCACAGGCTCTAACGCCTCCGTCGTTTGTCCTTTCTTTTGGGATACAAGGGGTTCCCATACCCTTTCTCCCCACAAGGACTGGGCCTGTTTGTCCAAATTGGTTAGCCTTTCTCTTTTGTTCCTAAGAGTGAGCCACTCTGCCGCCAAAAGAGTTCGGTTTTTGTCATAAAGACTTCCGCTGAAGGCCCACCGTTTTTGTACTACCTCAGTTTTTCCTACTGGGGTTATCTGTTACCTTTCAGGTTTCTGACCTCCACTGTTTTTCCTACAGGTTTATTACCTCCACTTTACAGTGAGGTCCTCTTCGAGGTTCCTCTACTGGGTTTCCAAGTAGATCCCATGAACCTCCATACTTCTGTGAAATCCTGTTAGGGGAGGTCCATATTGCAATATTCTTTTCAATATCATTGATGACAATTATCATCCACACATGGACTCCTTGTCTGCAGTCCTATGCTAGGTTAGCTGTTCTACAGCATTTTTCTTTCTTCAACTCCTACCCTCCATCCTCAGGATGCCTGGTGGTGTGGGGGATAGCATGTTCCACCCTATGACATGCTGGGACTCCAGGCATCTCAGCTTGGGAGTCCCCATATGTGAAGACTCATTCCTGCTTGTTCCTGGAGATAGCACAGTTACTTACCTGTAACAGGTGATCTCTGGGAACAGCTGGAATAAGTCTTCACAACCCACCCACCTCCCCAGGAGTTGTATCTCTATCTAACTTAACTTTCCTCTCTCTCTCTCTTTGTCTCAGCTTTAAAACTTAACTGAGGAGAGGCAGTTGGGAAAGGCGGGAAGGCAGCACGCAGGCGTGGTGGGATGCTTCCAAAAGCTCTTTGGACGCTGGGAAGCGTTCCCGTGCAGACTCCGTCGGTACCGACGTACCCATATGTGAAGACTTATTCCTACTGTTCCCAGAGATCACCTGTTACAGGTAAGTAACTGTGCTTTCTCCAGGACCAAGCAGGAAGTCATTCCTCACATATGGGTGACATCGACGCCGATGGAGCCCTTGCGGAGCATTTCCCCAGCTTTCCAAGAAAGCCTTTGGGAATGCAGGCACGCATGCGCGGTTCCCTTCCCGCCTAAAGGTGCCATCTTGCTCAGTCTCTCTTTTTCCGTGAAGCCCACCGGACGTGTGTCCTAGTTCTCCCGAAAATAGTTAGATTTTTTCGCAATTTCTTCGCTATTTTTTCTCTGGTTCGATGCCGGTTCCCCTCCCGCCGGGTTCGGTATACCAGTATCGAGCCCGATCTTCTTTTTTTCGGTTTTTGCCCTTCGTGGCTGGCTTTCGCGCCCTTTTTTTCTTTTTCCCTGGAAGGCCGGTCCTTTGACCTCGCGGGGACTGTTTTTTCCTCGATGGCTTCAAAAAGTGTGATCGGTGCAAAAAACTAATGTCTCTCACCAACACACACGACTGCTGCCTTCGGTGCCTCGGTCCTGACCACGATCCTAAGACGTGTGGACCATGTGGGAAAATGTCTTCCAAGGCGCTTCAAAGTCGTCAGCACCAAAAGGAAAGGCTTTTCTCTGACTCAGCCTCCGGCCGGGCCCAGACCTCATCTGAGGCCTCGACATCTTGGGAATCAGATCCCGTGCACCGTCAGGGTTCCTCAAACAGGGTCCCCTGACTGGGAACGAAAGAGGAAGAAGCGGCTTGAGAGGCCGTCATCGGAAGAGGTCCCTGGCTCCTCGAGAGCTAGGTCTCAGATCTACCACCGTCACCCTGGGCCCATGGAACAGGAGAAGCCTCCCAAAGTACCTCGAGTGGAGCCGGAGTCTGCTGGACACGTAAGTCCTATAGTCCTCGTGGACTCTCCTCCCAGATAGCCGACATCGGGCCGGCGCCGCCAGGGCCCGAGTCGGGGACTGCTGAGTCTCCTGAGCTGAGTCTCAGGCTGTGACAGCCTTGTAGAGCAGACTGTCTGCCTTCATGGAACAGCAGCGGGCACTGATGGCCAGCCTGTCCGGTGCATCTGCCCCAACCACCGGGACATAGATAATTGAAGTTGACCCCGGAGACCGAGCCGATACTCGACCATAAAGGCTCGAGTTCGACCTGGGTCGCGGTCTCCCTCGACCTCCCGTTCGGGACGGAGGGCGTCGACGCTGGTGCCTTTGGCGTCGGGGCAGGTGCTCACAGGCCCCGTGCGGTCGGACCCCGATTCCTCATCGGACGGGTCCGCCTGGTTGACTGAGGACCAGGAGTCCCCCTACACCTTCCGGACTCGGTGCGTCCCGTCGGACTCTCCGCAGTCCGAGCCCCGGAGTAGATCTCCCCCCCGGAGGATACCCAGTTCTCGGAGTTCTTCCGGAATATGGCCACCGCTTTGGTTATCCCTGCGGACCCCGAGGAGGAGCCTCGAGCCGAGGAGCTCGAGGCCCTACAGTATGACTCTCCTCTGAAGGAGGCCTTTACTGTTCCGGTTCCTCCGATGCTGGAACGGCTCCTCTTCCGGATGTGGGAGGCACCTGCCTCTGCGCAGGTTCTAAGCAAGCGGGTCGATTCTATCAACTCCGGAAGAGCCCTGGCTTTCAGAAGGCGCAGCTACCACACCATTCCTTGGTGTTGGAATCGACCATGCATCGCCTGAAAAGTCGGAAGATGCACTCCGTGGTGCCCCCTGGCAGGGAAGCCCGGAACCTCGATGGTTTTGGTAGAAAGTGCTTCCAGGGCTCGATGCTTGCTTGCCTGTCCAGTCTTACCAGCTGTACATGGGCATGTACTTGCGAGACCTGGCCAAGGAGCTGGCCGGGTTCTCTGCTGGTCTCTCCGTGGAACCCTTGCAGAGGTTCAAGTCCTTGTGCTCGGGGATCCAGGAATGCTCCAAATATATGTCCTGCGCTGCCTACGATGGCTTCAAGGCTTCGGCCCGTGTTGCGGCAGCCGGCATCACGGCTCGACGAAAGGCATGGCTGCAGTCATCGGATCTTGAGCCATGGGTTCAGGACAAGTTGGTGGATGTCCCTTGCCGAGGTAAGAACCTTTTTGGCAAGCCCACGACCGAGAAGGCCGCACAGCTCGAAACCGAGCACCTCAGTGAAAAGCCTTTCTTTGATGCTGGGACTAGAGGGAGTTCTCTTGTTCAGCCTGGGTTCCTGGTAGCCCAGAGCTAGGGAGTCACCCATATGTGAGGACTGACTTCCTGCTTGGTCCTGGAGAAAGAGTAGTTACTCACCTGTAACAGGTGTTCTCCAGGAGCAGCAGGAATCAGTCCTCACAACCCTCCTCCTCCCCTGGAAGTTGCAGTTGTACATAGTTTATTTTTAAATTTTTGTGTGCTCTTTTTAGCTATGTCATTTGACTGAGCAAGATGGCACATTTAGGCGGGAAGGGAACCGCGCATGCGTGCCTGCATTCCCAAAGGCTTTCTTGGAAAGCTGGGGAAATGCTCCGCAAGGGCTCCATCGGCGTCGATGTCACGCATATGTGAGGACTGATTTCTGCTGCTCCTTCAGAACACCTGTTACAGGTGAGTAAATACTCTATAATGCTGTAATAGCTACTATTTTGCAAATAAAAGTATTTGTAGACTTTAGAAAATAGGTTTAGATAACTAAGTTACTTAGTGTTAGTTATTGGTGCGTATATCAACCTTGTTTGTTTCTCATACGCTGGGCTACTATGTTGTCGAAACTAATTGCTGTCATGTGTTCAGTTCTAGTTGTTATAATGATGCAATATCGACGCACTGCATCAGAGGTGTTTTCACGTGTATCATATTCCGCCGTCAGAATGGACTGTTTACATACTATATTATATCATAATAAATGAAATGAGAACTGCAGTTTCAATAGTATCATACAGTATGTTAATGAATATTGATACTGAATCATAACTTTTCTGATCACTTGGAATATGGACATTGGACCAGTGTATGAAAAACATACACTATGTGAAACTTCTATTTTCTGCAAAGTTATAATATTTTTATTATTGCCTGTATTTCATAGTTGTTTGAGTGTAACAAATCTAATCATCCAGAATAGAGAGAATATGCGAGCTGTCCAAAACGGGTTAAAGTAACGACTCACTGCTCTATATGTTGGTGTATAGATGTTTGCAGAAAATGCAGCATATTTGCGACAATTTATTGGATGATCCAAACACACCAAATTCACTCATAAGTATTGAAATAGAGTTCAGTAAGTAGTTCGTCACATTTGTTCATGTTTTAGAGAACTCATCTAGTGCTTTAGTCACAGCAATTACCACATGTAGACTGCCATGACTGTGCTGTGAAAGTATGTACATCAGAAACAGGCCTGTGCACCACATGCATTTCAAAAGGATGGAATCTGTCTAAAAGGCAGCTACTAGAATGGTCAGTGGTCTTCGTCATAAGGCATATGGGGATATGCGTAAAGACTATGGAGGAAAGGCAGTAGAGGAATGATAGAATGGAGACATTTAAATACTTCCATCGTATAAATGCACCGGAAATGCTCTCTTTCAGTTAAAAGGAAGCTCTACAATGAGAGGTCATAAGATAAAGGTGAAAGCGGATAGACTCGGGAGTAATCTGAGGAAAAATGTTTGTTTTTATGTAAAGGGTGGTAGATGCATGGAACAGCCTACCAGTGGAGGTGGCGGAGAAAATAACGATATCTGAATTTATAAATAAAAGAAAAAAGCATGGGACAAATAGAGGATCTCTGAGGGGTTGTAGAACTTAACAGTTCTTACAGATAGACTGGATAGGTTTATCTCCAGGAACAAGCAGGAATGTAGTCCTCACATATGGGTATCGTCGGTACCGACGGAGCCTGCGTGGGAATGCTCCCCAGCGTCCAATTACAATGCTTTTGGGAGCATCCCACAGCCCCTGCGTGCTGCCTTCCCGCCTTTCCCAATTGCCTATCTCCATTTCTTCATTTTCCACAGAGCCAGCAGGTCGTGTTCCTGTCACTGCAGAAAATTTTTCTTTTTTTTGTGGTCGTGTCTGCCTTCCTCGACGCTCTACCGGTACCACCTGTTTTTCTTTCTTTTCTTTAAAAAAAAAAAATTCTTAGTACTTTAACCATTTTTTCCAGGTGCACGCGCCATCTTGGGCCTTAGGCCCAGGATTTTTTCCATAATGGAGAAACCCTCCTCAGGGTTTAAAAAGTGCACCAAGTGTGGCGGTACCATCTCTGTCAGACACCTATGAGTCGTGTCTGAAATGTTTAGGTCCTGACCATTCCATCTCGGAATGTATGGCCTGTGCCATGATGTCCAAGAGAGGTCGACAGAACCGAGCTGCCAAGCTCAGTACCCTGTTTCCCTCTGATGCAGCTTCGGTGGCATCGACGTCTTCCAGGGCTTCCTCTTCCTCCCGTGGATCTCAGGTAACTAAACATAAGTCTTGCCGGTCCTCAAAGGGTAGATCTCCTTCTAAGCATTGAGATGGCTCTGGCGTTGCCTTTGAGGATTCTGCACCTTCAAAATTGCCTCGGCGGGAGGCTTCGGCTTCCAAAGCATTATCGGGGCTCCAGGATGTTCTCGAGGCCTCGACCTCGGCAGAACTACTGGTGCCATACTCTGGGGTACCGGCGATCTTCTCCGGTACCGATATCCAGGCATCGGCAGCGTCGGTAGACCAGAGAGTCCTGGCTATTGAGCGCAGTCTGGCGGCTCTCCTTGAGGCATCGACGCCCTCGGAACCACGACAGACAATCCAACCGGTACCGGCACCGACCCCAGCACCGGTACCGGTACTGATAGCATCAACATCAGTGTCTGCATTGCCGGTACCCAGTCATCCGATGCTTTCCAGTACCGATACTCCGGTATCAATTACGCCTGGTACCGACTTCAGTCGGTACAGGTATCGGACTCTTCGAGAGCATACGGACAGACGGTACTTCGAGTCCTCAAAAGAATCTGAGGATTCTGACAATTCTGTCGATGCAGGAATGCTTCTCCCAGAGGAGCCCTCTTCCCCTAAGCGTAGGATGTCTCTTCCAGAGGATATTTCCTTTCAGGATTTTATCAGGGAGGTGGCTCGGGGTCTGACCATTACTGTGGCCCCTGAAACAGAGCCCAGAGCAAAGGAGTTGGAAATTTTACAATATCCCAAAACTCCTAAGGAGGCAGCTACCTTGCCCATCCATGAGATTTTGCATGATCTCATATTAAGAATGTGGAAGACACCTCTTACCACCTTTCCTCATTCTCGTAGACTAGATACTCTGTATCGATTCCCTCCTTGTCCTGGTTTCCAAATAACTCAGCTTCGTCACCACTCTATTGTAGTGGAATCAGCTATGAGAAGTATCAAGAGTGCAAAGAGGCATGCCTCTAATCCTCCAGGATGTGAGTGCAGAACTCTGGATGCTTTTGGACGTCGTGTCTTCCAAGCTTCCATGCTTTCTGCCAGGATCATTTCCTATAGTATATAAATGGGAATGTTCCTGAAGGAGGTCACAGGTGATTTAGAGGCTTTAAGTCCTTCTCTTCCTGAGGATAGAAGACAGGATTTTCTCACATTGGTCAAGCATGCCCAAGATGTTTCTAAATTTGTCAACCGTGCAGCTTTTGACTGTTTTGAGTGCATAAGCAGAACCTCTGCCATTGCCATAGGTGCACGTAGAATTGCTTGGCTCCAGGCATCTGATCTGGAGTTCTGGGTACAAGACGAACTGGGAAATATCCCTTGTACTGCTGAGAACCTGTTTGGTAAAGATTGGCAGGAAAAAGGCCAATGAGTTGGATGCTGACAACGCCACCTTGCATAGATTATCCAAGTCCACAGCTGATCCTGCAAGAAAGAAATCTTTCAAGAAACCATTCTTTTCTAAAAAGAAGAGATATTACCCTGCTTATTCTCAGCAGGGACGTTCTGCAGGTCAGCTTGTCAGGAAAGGTCAGCAACCACCCAAACAAAGAAAAGCAAAGACTGCTAAGCCTCAGCCGTCCCAGCAGTCTCAGCCTCCACAAGTCCTTTGACTTTCAGCTAGAGAACTTAGCCTTCCTGACTCTCGTTGGACCAGAGCCTTCCACCCTTCCAGGAAGGTTGTGTCACTATGCCCCCAGATGGGGGCAGATAACAGTAGAGCATTGGACACTCTCCATCATAAAGGAGGGGTACAAGCTTCATTTTTCGAGCATGCTCCCTCCCACAGTTATAAGGTAGTTCAATTCTCTGACCTCTCTCATCAACCTGTTAGGTCAGGAGGTCACTATGCTTCTTTCCCAAGTGGCAATAGAAGTACCCATCCATCAGCAGGGTACAGGGTTTTACTCCCCCTATTTCCTTATCCCAAAGAAAACAGGGGGATACAGACCTATCTTGGACCTCAGAGAATTGAACAAATTCCTTGTCAAAGAGAAATTCAAGATGATTTCTCTGGGAACTCTGCTGCCATACCTTCAGAGTCAGGATTGGCTTTGTTCCCTAGATCTCAAGGATGTGTACACCCATGTTCTCATCCATCCAACTCACAGAAGGTTCCTTCGGTTCCTTTTTCAAGGAAAGCACTACCAATACAGGGTGCTTCCTTTTTGCCTGGCCTCAGCACCAAGGGTGTTCACGAAATGCATGGCTGTGGTAGCAGCATTTCTCCGCACTCTAGGGATATTCGTCTTCCCCTACTTAGACGACTGGCTCATTCGAGCCCCACAGTCAGAGGCCAGGATCTCTCTATCCTGTAGAATGCGTATCCTTCAGTATTTGGGTCTGGTAATAAACATCCCAAAATCCAATCTAACTCTCACTCAGTCTATAGAGTTCATAGGAGTTTTGCTGGATACCAGAAAGGCAAGGGCATATCTCCCCCTGGCCTGCTGCCTTCGCATGGTGCAGTTAGCTTCTCAAGCAGTGCTAAAGCCTCATCTCACTGCCGAGAAATGCTACAACTACTAGGCCACATGGCATCTACTGTGCATGTGGTTCCTTTTGCTCGCCTCCATAGGAGGGCAGCCCAGTGGACTTTATACACTCAATGGACCCCAGGTATCAGGATGCCTGTCAGACAAAATAGCAAACACAAATCGCCTTATTTTGTCCCTCCAGTGGTGGAAGTCCACTCAAAACCTGTTCAATGTAATTTCAGTTTGTTCAATGTAAACCGTACTGATGCAGAATAGCGCGGTATATAAGAGAATATATGTAAATGTAAATTGCTGGGGTCCCCGTTTCAACAACCCTTACGCCAAGCAACTCTCACAACAGATGCTTCTCCGAAGGGTTGTGGAGCTCATCTGCAAGACCTCTCCACCTAAGGCACCTGGTCTCCACAGGAGACTCATTTACATATCAATCTCTTGGAGCTCAGAGCAATCTTCCTTGCTCTTCGAGTGTTCCACACCCTGCTCAGCTACAAGACAGTCCTCATTAATACGGACGATCAAGTAGCCATGTTCTACGTGAACAAGCAGGGGGGAACAGGCTCTTTGTCACTTTGCAACGAAGCTTTGCGACTATGGGCCCTTGCCAGAGAGCATCAGATTCATCTCCTGGCTGTCTATCTTCCAGGCATACAAAACACTGGGGCAGACTCAGTCGAGTTCTGCTTCCACACGAGTGGTCTCTGCATGCAGACCAGGTGGCCAAGATTTTTCAAATTTGGGATAGACCTCTTTGCAAGTCCGTGGAATGCCAAACTTCCCCAGTTCTGTTCCAGAATTCTGGCTCAGGGGGCTCAGGTCAGGGATGCTTTCCTCCTTTACTGGGGTGAACACTTCCTGTATGCCTTTCCACCCATTCCCCTAATTCCCAAAACCCTCTTCAAGCTTCATAGAGACAGAGGCCATATGATTCTCATAGCTCCACATTGGCCATGGCAAGAGTGGTATCCTCTGCTTCTACATCTCTCTCAAGCTCCCCCACCTGGAGTTAGGGTCTGCTCCAGATCTCCTATCTCAAGAGGACGGAATGTTATGGCATCCCAATCCCCAGTCTCTGCATCTCAGGGCTTGGTTGCTGAAGGCCTAGATCTCCATGATCGTATTCTCCCTCAGCAAGTAAAAGATATTCTTTTTGCTTCCAGGAAACCTTCCACAAGACGCTCTTATGCTTTCAAGTGGAAAAGGTTTACCATATGGTGTTCGCAGAAGGGTCTTAATCCCCTTGCAATACCTCTGGAATCATTACTGGAGTATCTCCTTCAATTTTCCAATGCAGGACTTAAGACTAACTCAGTAAGAGTCCATTTGAGTGCTATTGCAGCTTCCTTTAAGCCTCTAAATGATCAGCCTATTTCCTCTCATCCTCTTATAGCAAGATTTATGAGAGGCCGCCATCTAACGAAGCCTCCCATTAGGCCACCACCGGTGGCATCGGACTTAAACCTGGTTCTTGGGCAGCTCATGAAGCCACCTTTTGAACCCTTAGCTACTACCTCCTTGAAATTCCTTTCTTGGAAGGTTCTTTCTCATTGCAATCACATCAGCACGTCGCATTAGTGAGTTGCAAGCGCTAGTAGCTGATCCACCTTATACAAGGTTCCATCATGACAAGGTAATCCTTAAGACTCATCCACACTTTATGCCAAAGTTGGTCTCGCCTTTTCATTTTAACCAAGCGGTCTACCTACCTGTGTTTTTTCCAAGGCCTCATGCATCAAATGCAGAGAGGAATCTTCATACCTTGGACTTTTTAAAGAGCTTTAGCCTTTTACTTACAAAGAACACAGCAACATAGAAAGTCCTCTCAACTCTTTGTTGCTTTTGATCCTTCTCATTTGGGACTTCCAGTCTCCAAGAGAACTGTCTAACTGGATTGCTTAGTGTATTTCCTTTGCCGATCACAGTAAGAACCTTCCTCTGGAGGGCTGTGTCACAGCTCACAATGTGAGAGCCATGACAGCCTGAATGGCTCATCTGCACTCTGTGTCTATCAACGACATCTGTCGAGCAGCCACCTGGGCCTCGGTTCATACCTTCACAGCCCATTACTGCTTGGACAAGGACTCCCGCCGGGATGCCTTGTTTGGTCGGGCTGTTCTCCAACACCTGTTCCATACCTAATCAACTCCTACCCGCCATCCCTGGTAGGATGCCAGAGATCCATTGGGGGAAGTGGAGCCCTGTTCAGGGGCACACAACGTCTGGGGTCTCTCCCTGACATCTGAACCTAGGGAGTCCCCATATGTGAGGACTACATTCCTGCTTGTTCCTGGAGATAGCATAGTTACTCACCTGTAACAGGTGATCTCCGGGAACAGCAGGAATTTAGTCCTCACAACCCACCCATCTCCCCTAGGAGTTGTATCTCTCTATCTCTTTCCCTTTCCCTCTCTCTCTTTGTCTCAGCTTTAAAACTCAACTGGAGAGAGGCAGTTGGGAAAGGCAGGAAGGCAGCACGCAGGCGCTGTGGGATGCTCCCAAAAGCTTTCTAATTTGAACACTGGGGAGCGTTCCCGCGCAGGCTCTGTCCGTACCGACGATATCCATATGTGAGTACTAAATTCCTGCTGATCTCCAGGAACAAACAGGAATGAGTCTTCACATATGGGTACATCGGTACCAACGGAGCCTGCGCGGGAACGCTCCCCAGCGTCCAATCAGAAAGCTTTTGGGAGCATCCCACAGCGCCTGCCTGCTGCCTTCCCGCCTTTCCCAACTGTCTCTCTTCAGTTCTTCTTTTTCCGCGGAGCCAGCAGGTCGTGTTCCTGTCACCGCAGAAGAATTTCCTTATTTCTTTTCTGTCGCGTCTGCCTTCTTCGACGCTGTACCGGTACCGCCGGTCCTTGTTCTTTTCTTCTGTAAAAAAACCCAAGCAAACCCTTTTTACTGTTCTTTTTCTTCAGGTGCACTTCAGTTTTGGGCCTTAGGCCCAAAACTTTTTTTCTTTAAATATGTTGAAGCCTGCCTCAGGTTTTAAAAAGTGCACAAAATGTGGCGGTACTATTTCTGTCACCGACACCCATGAATGGTGTCTAAAATGTTTAGGTCCTGACCATTCCATAAGACTGTGTGTCCTGTTCCATGAGGTCTAAAAGAGGTCGGCAGAACCGAGCTGCCAAGCTCAGTACCCTGTTTCCCTCTGATGCGGCTTCAGTGGCATCGACGTCTTCCAGGGCTGCTTCTTCCTCACATGGATCTCAGGTAACTAAACAAGTCCAGCCGGTCCTCGAAGGGTAGATCTCCTTCTAACCATTGAAATGCCTCTGGCCTTGCCCTCAAGGATTCTGCACCGGCAAAATTACCCCGGCGGGAGGCTTCGACCTCTAAAGCATCATCGGGGTTCCAGGATGATCTCGATGGCGTGGCCTCGACAGATCTCCTGGTGCCATGCTCTGGGGTACCGGTGGCTTCCACCGGTACCGACTTTCAGGCATTGACGGCGTCGATGGATCAGAGGATTCTGTCCATCGAACGCAGTCTGGCGGCTTTCTTTGTGGCATCGACGCCCGTGGTACCGCAACAGACTACTCCGCCGGTACCGGCTCTAGCATCGCCATCGGTACCGATCCCGGTTCCGGTGGCATCGGCGTCCGCTATGCCAGTACTCTGTCCTCTAAAGCCCTCCGCTACCGATACCCTGGTACCGGTGATTCCCGATACCGATCCCGGTCGGTACGGGTATCAGGCTTTGCAAGATCATCCGGACAGACGATACTTCGATTCCTCTGAGGACTCTGAGTATTCTGAAGGGTCGTTCGATGCAGTGATGCTTCTTCCACAGGAGGAGTCCTCTCCTAAATGAAGGATGTCTCCTCCAGAGGATTTGTCTTTTCAAGACTTTATCAGAGAGGTGGCTCGGGGTCTCTCTATTACAGTGGCTCCTGAATCAGAGCCCGGAGCAAAGGAGCTAGATATTTTACAATATCCTAAAACTCCTAAAGAGGCAGCTACCTTACCTATTCATGAGATTCTGTATGATCTCATGTTGAGGATGTGGGAAGCACCTCTAACCACCTCTCTTCATTCTCGCAGGTTGGATACCATGTATCGTGTCCCTCCTTGTCCTGGTTTCCATAAAACTCAACTTCCTCACCACTCTATTGTGGTTGAGTCTGCAATGAGAAAAATTAGAAGTGCCAAAAGACATTTATTTATTTACATTCTCTTATATACCGCGCTATTCTGCATCACTGCGGTTTACATTGAACAAACTGAAATTACATTGAACAGGGCATTATAAATTGGAGATAACTATTTTACAGGGAGCATGGGCTATGGAGGGTTAAGTGGCTTGCCCAAGACCACAAGGAGCACCTGAGGGACTAGAAACCCCAGTCCTTCCGGCCCAAGGTTGCTGTCCTCTAGTGGGATTTGAACCCCCGACCTTCCGGCCTGAAGTACCTTGCCCCAGCCACTAGGCCACTTCTCCACTCCATGCCTCTAATCCTCCAGGATGTGAATGTAGAACCCTGGATGCTTTTGGAAGAAGAGTCTTCCAAGCTTCCATGTTTGCTGCGAGAATTAATTCCTGTAGTCTTTATATGGGAATGTTCTTAAAAGAAGTCACTGACCATTTGCAGACTTTAAGTCCTTTTATATCTGAAGATAAAAGGCAGGAATTTCTCACTGGGTTCAAACATGCCCAGGATATCTCCAAATTCTCCAATTGTGCAGCTTTCGACTCCTTTGAATGCGTAAGCAGAGCCTCAGATATTGCCATAGGTGCACGTAGGATTGCTTGGCTTCAAGCATCTGATTTGGAGATCTGGGTTCAAGATGAATTGGGAAATATCCCTTGTACAGGTGAGAACCTGTTTGGTAAGGATTGGCAAGCAAAAGCCAATCAGATGGATGCTGAAAATTCTGCTTTGGATAGACTATCCAAATCTACAGCTGCTCCTGCTAAGAAAAGGTTGTTCAAGAAAACACCTTTTTCCAAGAAGGGAAGATTCTATCCTGCTTATGGTCAGCGGGCATCTTCTGCAGCTCAGTTCCCTTCCAAACGTCAGCAATCCTCCAAACAGAGTAAAGCAAAGGCTGCGAGGCCTGCTCCAGCCCAGCAACCTCAGCCCCCTCAGGACCTTTGACTTTCTGCTAGAGAACTTAGCCTTCCTGGCTCTAAAAGGAGCAGAGCCCTCCACCATTCCAGGAAGGTTATGTCACTTTGCTCCCAGATGGGGGCATATTACAGCAGAGCATTGGACACACTCCATCTTAGAGGGGTACAAGCTTCATTTTTCAAGCTTGCCCCCTCTCACAAGAGTGCACCAGTTCAATTCTCCAACCTCCCTCCTCAACCTGTTGGAGCAGGAGGTTGCCACTCTTCCTGCCCAGGGGGCCATAGAGGAAGTGCCTTTTCAACAACAGGGCACAGGGTTCTACTCCCCCTATTTTCTTATTCCAAAGAAAACAGGGGGCTTCAGACTCATCTTAGATCTCAGAGAGTTCAACAGATTCCTAGTCAGAGAAAAATTCAAGATGGTTTCTCTAGGAACTCTGCTGCCATACCTTCAGAGTCAGGATTGGCTTTGTTCTCTAGATCTCAAGGATGCGTACACTCATGTTCTCATCCATCCATCTCACAGAAGGTTTCTTCGGTTCCTTTTTCAGGAAAAGCACTATCAATCCAAAGAGCTCCCTTTTGGTCTGGCCTCTGCACCAAGGGTGTTCACGAAATGCATGGCAGTGGTTGCTTCTTTTCTGCGCACCCTGGGAATATTCGTCTTCCCTTATCTGGACGACTGGCTCATTCGAGCTCCCACTCAATCAGAGGCCAGGACCTCTCTCACCTGCACAATGCGTATCCTTTAGTATTTAGGGCTGGTAATAAACATCCCAAAATCCAATTTAATCCCTACTCAGTCCCTGGAGTTTATAGGGGCGTTGCTGGGTACCACAAGGGCAAGGGCCTATCTTCCCCAGGCCCGTTGCCTTCGCTTGTTGCAGTTAGCTTCTCAAGCAGCGTTGAAACCCCTACTATCTGCTCGAGAGATGTTAGTTGCTAGGCCACATGGCATCCACCGTACATGTGGTACCATATGCTCGCCTTCACATGAGAGCAGCTCAGTGGACTTTATCCACCCAGTGGACCTAGGCAGTAGGCTGCCTGTCAGACAAAATAGCAAACACAAGTCGCCTCATTTTGTCCCTCCAGTGGTGGAAGTCCCCTCAAAACATGTTTTTTGGGGTCCCCCTTTCAACAACCTCTACCCCAAGCAACTCTTACAACAGATGCTTCTGCAATGGGCTGGGGAGCTCTTCTTCAGGACCTCTCCACCCAGGGCATCTGGTCCCCACAGGAGACTTGTCTACATATCAATCTCTTGGAACTCAGAGCAATCTTCCTTGCTCTGCGAGTTTTCCACATCCTGCTCAGCCACAAGACAGTCCCTATCCACACGGATAATCAGGTAGCCATGTTCTATATAAACAAGCAGGGAGGAACTGGCTCCCTATCGCTTTGCAACGAAGCTCTGTGACTGTGGGCCCTCGCCGGAGAGCATCACATCCATCTTCTGGCAGTTTATCTTCCAGGTGTTCAAAACTCTTGGGCGGACAGACTCAGTCGAGTTCTGCTTCCACACGAGTGGTCCTTACATATGGACCAGGTGTCCAAAACCTTTTGAATTTGGGAAACCCCGGACATAGACCTCTTTGCAAGTCCGTGGAATGCCAAACTTCATCGGTTCTGTTCCAGAACTCCGGCTCAGGCAAAGGATGCTTTCCTTCTTCACTGGGGTCAAAATTTCCTGTATGCCTTTCCACCCATTCCCCTAATTCCCAAAACCCTGTTCAAGCTTCAGAGAGACTGAGGCCACATGATTCTCATAGCTCCACATTGGCCACAGCAAGTGTGATGCCCTCTGCTTCTACATCTCTCTCAAGCTCCCTCCCTAGAGTTAGGGTCTGCTCCAGGCCTCCTCTCTCAGGAGGACGGAAGGTTATGGCATCCCAATCCCCAGTCTCTACATCTCAGGACTTGGTTGCTGAAGGCCTAGATCTCCAGGATCTTAATCTTTCTCAACAAGTGAAAAATGTTCTTTATGCTTCCAGAAAACCTTCCACTAGACGTTCTTACGCTTTCAAGTGGAAGAGGTTTACCATCTGGTGTTCTGAAAAGGGTCTTAACGCCCGTGCCATACCTCTGGAATCGTTGCTGGAGTATCTCCTTCATCTGACATTTGACACAGTAGATCACAAAACTCTCCTGGAAAGTCTAAAAAAACATTGGGCTACATGGACCCACCTTAAAATGGTTCCACTCATACCTAACCGACAGGCGGATACAGGTAAAGTAAGGCCACAGCACACTTCGACCCATAAAAGTCCTCCAAGGAGTACCACAAGGATCCGCACTCTCAGCACTACTGTTTAACATCTACATCCAGCGAATATGCGACATCCTGAAAAAGAACAGCATTCAATATACTATCTATGCAGATGACATCATGATATACACACCTATCTCAGTTCACGACCCGGACTACTCTAAAATAACAAACTGCCTCACACAAATGACAAGATGGTGTCAAAACAACAACCTCGCAATCAACTACAGCAAGACTGAGGCACTAATCATCACTCGTAACCCAGACTTCATCCACCCACCGGACATCAAGATACAAAATACAACCATACCAATAAAATCGGAAGTAAAGTACCTCAGAGTGACTCTGGACAATGAACTGATCCTCAAGACACACGTAAGCAAAACAATCAAAAATGCATACTACAGAATGAGAATCATCAGAAGACTGAAACCCCTCCTCGCCACTGAGTACTTCCGTACCGTATGCCAAGCACTAATAACTCCCTTACTGGACTTCTGCAACCCAATCTACCTTGGACTAGCAAAACAAACACTCAAACCACTGCAACTAGCACAAAACACCGCAGCCCGCATAATATCTGGATCAACAAGACATGAACACATCACACTTATTCTGAAAGACTTACACTGGCTCCCAATCAGTTCACACATCAAATACAAAACAATCATAAACATATTTAAGATCAAACACACTTCAGCTAACAGCCTGCACACCCTCATACAACCAGACACCAGCACACGCCCAAGAAGAAAATGAACCTCCAACCGAGTCAGCACCCCAAGAGACTTCAGAAACACATGCAAGGACACCACAGAAAGAGCACTCTCCCTGGCTGCACCTACAATCTGGAACAACCTCCCAGACGATCTGAGATCAACGACGGACCTCAAAGGCTTTCGCAAACAGCTGAAGACAACGCTGTTCATAGAACACTATGGAATGTCACATGATCTAACTACCAGGAGCAACTAACATACTTCCCTCCGACCCACTGAAAAGAGAATGTATAACGGCACATGATGTTTCTTAACACTAAATGTATAAAAGAATGTACTATAAAACACGATGTATCATAGCGCACAATGTACATAGCTCAACATAATCA
The DNA here is from genome assembly GCA_033557465.1 of Ichthyophis bannanicus. Classification (NCBI taxonomy): domain Eukaryota; kingdom Metazoa; phylum Chordata; class Amphibia; order Gymnophiona; family Ichthyophiidae; genus Ichthyophis; species Ichthyophis bannanicus. The sequence continues at coordinate 1,841,879,737 of CM066031.1, read as the reverse complement.
AACACACAACACAACATACACACAAGTCGCGATATATCCTTCACTGCATGAAAAACACTATTACCCCTTTTGATTGTTTGCTGTGAAACCGCCTTGATTGTAAGAAAAAGCGGTATAGAAATACAGTTAAATAAAATAAATAAAAATAAAATAAATCTGTCTAATGCAGGCCTTAAGACAAATTCAGTAAGGGTCCATTTGAGTGCTATTGCAGCTTCCCTTAGGCCTCTAAATTGACAACCTATTTCCTCTCATCCTCTTGTAGCAAGATTCATGAGAGGCCTCCTTTTAACAAAGCCTCCCATTAGACCACCTCCAGTGGCATGGGACTTAAATTTGGTTCTTGGTCAGCTTATGAAGCCGCCTTTCGAACCTTTAGCTACCACCTCCTTGAAATACCTTTCTTAGAAAGTTATTTTTCTCATTGCAATCACATCTGCACTCCGCATCAGTGAATTGCAAGCACTAGTAGCTAATCCACCTTATACAAGGTTCCATCATGACAAGGTGGTCCTTAGGACTAATCCACACTTTATGCCTAAAGTGGTCTCGCCTTTTCACCTCAACCAGGAGGTCTATCTACCTGTCTTTTTTCCAGGACCTCATGCATCAAGTGCAGAGAGGAACCTTCATACCCTGGACTGTAAAAGAGCTTTGGCCTTTTACTTACAAAGGACACAGCAACATAGGAAGTCTTCCCAACTCTGTTGCCTTTGATCCTTCTCATCTCGGACAACCAGTCTTCAAGAGAACACTTTCCAACTGGATTGCCCAGTGCATTTCTTTCGCCTATCAGAGCAAGAACCTTTCTCTGGAGGGCCATGTCACAGCGCACAATGTCAGAGCCATGGCAGCCTCAATGGCTCATCTGAACTCTGTATCTATCGATGATATCTGTCGAGCAGCCACTTGGGCCTCGGTTCATACCTTCACAGCCCATTACTGCTTGGACAAGGACTCCCGCCAGGATGCCTTGTTTGATAGGCTGTTCTTAAACACCTGTTCCATACTTAATCAACTCCTACCCACCATCCCTCATGGGATGCCAGAGATCCAGGTGGGGAAGTGCAGCCTTGTTCCAGGGACACACAACTTATGGGCTCTCTCCCTGGCATCTAAAGCTAGGGAGTCCCCATATGTGAAAACTCATTCCTGCTTGTTCCTGGAGATAGCACAGTTACTTACCTGTAACAGGTGATCTCTGGGAACAGCAGGAATAAGTCTTCACAACCCACCCACCTCTCCTAGGAGTTGTCTCTCTCTCTTTGTCTCAGCTCTAAAACCTAACTGAGGAGATACAGTTGGGAAAGACGGGAAGGCAGCACGCAGGCGCTGTGGGATGCTCCCAAAAGCTTTCTGATTGGACGCTGGGGAGCGTTCCCACGCAGGCTCCGTTGCTACCGACGTACCCATATGTGAAGCCTTATTCCTGCTGTTCCCAGAGATCACCTGTTACAGGTAAGTAACTGTGCTTTCCCGGAGATTACCTGTTATAGGTGAGTAACTATGATTTATTTGCTGTCATTTTCTCTGTTTTTCTCTATAATTTGGTGAAATAGTCAAAGAAACCATATACACTATAAAAGATTGTGCTTACCTTAAAAGCCAGCGGTTCTCAACCTTTTTTGTACCGTGACCCCTTTTACCATTGGTCAACTTGTGACGACCCCAATGAGAAAATCAAATGCGTCTTTCTTCCTTTACCGTTAAGCAGTGTCGCTGTAATCATTTGAATTATTAATATATAATATGCCTTTGCAATATGTTTTTATTTATAAAATTTACTTATTTAAGAAACAATAATTAATCACAATAACAAGTAACAATATTTGATTTTGAAATTATTATGATTTTGTAGTCAACGGTTTTAGTATGCTTTATTCAAAAAGACTGACAAAGGGCAAAAATGTTAGCGTTGTCAAACCTAAAAAGTAGGCCTATGCTATTAGTGCTTGCTTCCTTCTCGCCAGATTTGAAATTATCGGTTCAGTCTTTGCGAGAGCACAACGAAGATCATCTTCTGCAACAAGTCTATTTCGGTATTTACTCTTGATAAGCAACAAGCTTGAGAAGCTGGTTTCACACAGATATGTTATTGGAAGCGGAAGAAGTAGACGCAACACAATCTCAGACAGTCGAGGATGCAATTGAAAATACTTGATCCAGAATTTAATTACTGACATTGAAGAAAAATTATTTTTCACTTCATCACTGGTAATGAGTTCAATGAACTCTTCTTGTGCAATCTCAGGGCCATCCTCAACTTTAACTGTGAATGGACTTCTGGCAAGTGCAAATGGTGTGCCAGGTAAATTTTGAAAATACGCTGAAATTTCTTCTTCCAACATTTCTAAGTGCTGTTTGACAGAAATTATAATTCCATTTCTTGTGTCAAGTTCAATCTCGTTTTCTTCAAAGAAAGCGGATAAGTTGAGCAACATGTACCTTCTATTTTCAGCTAACTTTTTCTGCCAAATCCGAAGTTTCATTTGAAACGCTTGGATCTTTTCGGACAAATCTAGGTACGTTGTGTCTGGTCCTTGCAATGATAAATTTAATTTGTTCAATATTCCAAATATGTCAACCAAGTAAGCAATTTTCAGCAGCTGCTTTTTGTCACTGAAAAGTGCTTCAAATTGTGGTTTTGCTTTTTGCTTAAATGTTTTTAGTTCATCGTGAAGTTCAGAGGCGCTTTAAAATCTTTCCTTTTGATAACCATCTCACCTCAGTGTGTAGTAAAAGAACATTATTGGATGCATCCAAATCATTACGAAGTTTCATAAACAGTCGACTGTTTAAAGCACTCGCTTTTACGAAATTAACGGCACTTACTACATTTGTCATAACTTCTTGCAGCTCTTGTGGCAACATCTTTGTTGCTAAAACTTGTCTATGAATCATATAGTGTGTTCCGATGGCTTTCGGAGACTCATTGAACACAAAACGTTGAAATCCCGACCGACATCCTAGCATAGCTGGAGCTCTGTCTGTGCAAACACCACAAACGTTGTCAATGGGGATATCGTGTTTTTGCAGGAATGAACAAAATATTTCAAACACATGACGAGCAGTTGTCTCAAGCGGCTTGCAAAAAAGGAACTCGTCTTTAAACTCGCCATCATTAATATATCTCACGTAAACCAGTAACTGAGAGTAGTTTGAAACATCTATGGAGTCATCAAGCTGGATGCTAAATAGTCCAAGTGGAGCGGATTTCATTTCCTGGATTTCTTGGTCAAGGATATCAGCAGACATATCTTCTATTCGTCTACCGACGGTGTCATTAGACAAGGAAATTGGGGACAATTTCGGTACAAATTCATCTCCAAGCATGACTCGAACAATATCTTTTTTTGTTGGCAACAGCAATTCCTCAGCAATGGTGTGAGCTTTCTTTGCTTTGGCAATTCTGAGAGCCACCATATATGAAGCTTCAACAGCGGCTATGTTCTGCTGGTGGAACTTTCCGCCAATATCAAGTCTGCTTTTCTTGATTCCATCAACTTTGTTCTTAAAATACCAAATATCCTTGCCTACAAAGATGGGATGCTTACTGTCAAAATGCCGTTTCAGTTTGTTTGGCTTCATGGATTCCGCTGATAGAACTTTGTTACAAATAACGCATTGTGGTTTCTCAATCCCTGCTGAAAATATGGAGGTGAAACCATACCTTATAAAGTCATTGCAATATTTTCTTTTCTTGGTAGTCTTCTCTCTGTCATTCATTTTCAATGGAGTCGCTGGTGTTATATAATATTACATAGAAAATTTAAGTTTAGTAGGACCCATGTCCGCCATTACAAAACCGGAAGTGATCTAAATAACGTCTCAAGGTGCATTGTTTCTGGCGAACAGGTAAAAGTAAGTAAGGATAGCCTAAGTCAGTGGTTCTTAACCAGTCCTCCTTGAACCCCTAGGCCAGTCGGGTGTTCAGGATAGCCCTAATGAATATGCATGAGATATATATGCATTAGAGATATCCTGCCAACCTGACTGGTTTGTGGCCCTTTAGGGCTGGATTTGGAGACCCCTGCCTTACACCTCTGTCATTTAAGATTGTGAGTGGGCAAGGTGCAGATCTCCAAGACATCAAAAGGTTATATAGAATTTGTCACATGCCTCTTTGCTTCTCACCACCACCAAAATATTGTCTATTAGACAACTTTTTGGTGGTGGTGAGAATTGAGGAGGCATGTGACACATTCTATCTACCCTTTTGATGTCTAGGACATCTGCACCTTGCCCACTCACAATCTTAAATGACAGAGGTGTAAGGTAGGGGTTTCCAAATCCAGCCCTAGAGGGCCACAAACCAGTCAGGTTGGCAGGATATCTCTAATGCATATATATCTCATGCATATTCATTAGGGCTATCCTGAACACCCGACTGGCCTAGGGGTTCAAGGAGTACTGGTTAAGAACTACTGGCCTAAGTAATATGTAAATTGATTAAATTCAAAGTATTTAGCATTTTAGGCTTTGCGATCAAATTAGAACAATTAGAAAAGAAATAATTCCCAGGATTTGTCAGGCGACCCCTAGTAAATCCTGAGGCGACCCCCGTGGGGGTCATGACCCACAGGTTGAGAACCGCTGTTATAAGCCTTCACAGTGACCATGATGGGGAAATTCAGTATACTCCATGCAGGAATCGGTATCCTTATTACAAGGAACATTACTTAGTTTTCATGCTTGAGACAGTATTCTACATCTCAGCAAAGGGACAAAAGATCACAAAAAAATAATCTCCATGGACAAATAGGGGGAAAAAGTTCTCTCTTATGGGTGACATCTGATGGGAGCTCCTATGCGGGATCATTTCCACCTCCTAAAAACATTTGAATGCCCACTACGTATGTGCCCATCTGCTTGGTGCAGTGGCAGCATTTTATTCTCAGACCTTTTTTTTTCTTAAGAGTCCCTTGGATGCTTTTTCAGCGCTCTGTAAGTAGCCTGTGTGAGAAACATTTTTTTATATAGTGTTTTTGTCCACTATTTTTGCTGCTGTCATAATATTTCTCTAGGAACAAGCAGGAAGTCAGTCCTCATATATGGGTGACGTCGGCGCCGACAGAACCCCCATGCAGAGCAAATCCCCAGCTTTCTAAGAAAGCCATCTTGCTCAGTCTCCTTTTTTCCGTGGAGCCCAATGGATGTCGTCCAAGTTCCCTCGCGAAAAAAGTGTTTTAAAAAAGTCAGAAAATTGCTTTTCTGTCTGACCGGTTCGATGCCGGTTCCCCTTCCCACTTTGGCTCGGTATACTGGTATCGAGTCCGGTCCAAATTTTCGGTGTTTGTCCTTAGACTAGCGTTTGCACTCTTTTTTTCTTTTTAGCTGGCAGTCTGGTCCTTTGACCTTGCAGGGGCCCTTTTTCCCCCGATGGCTGCCAGCGGGTTTAAAAAGTGTGATCGGTGCACGAGATTAATGTCCCTCACCGACACACACGACTGCTGCCTCCATTGCCTCAGGCCTGACCACGACCCGAAGGTCTATGGCCCATGTAAGGCGATGTCTTCCAAGGCCTTGAGCAGGCAGCAGCAATATGATAGGATTTTTCCTGAGTCTGCACCCGCCCGGGCCCGGACCTCATCAGAGGCCTCGACGTCTCGGGAGCTCTCTGATCCTGAGCAGCATTGGGTGTCCTCTGAAAGGGGGTCTCCCTCTCAGGAACATTGGAGGAAGAAAAAAATCCATGAGGGTGGTGTTTTCAGATGGATCCAAGCAGCCTTGTCCCTCGCGGGCCAGGTCGCGGAGCTTGGCCCGCCGCCCCGGATCCTCTTGAGTCGGAGAGGCCAGCAAAACTCCCTCATAAGGAACCGGAGACACCGAGGCAGATAAGCACTGTCGTCATTGTGGACTCTTCTCCGGGAGATCCGGTGTTGGTACCCGACCCGGGGGCTGCAGATCCTCCTGAGCTCGGTCTCAGGATGGCAGACTTGGAGCGCAGCATGTCTGCTTTCATGGTCCATCTACACTATATGAGTGAAGGAACAAGAAACATTCCCATCAAGATATGTTTTTTGTTGGACTATATAATACCTTGCCTGGGGTCATTTAAGCCTGACTCCTAGGCTATGGTAAATCTTAGTCCATTTTAATCAAACAAGCAGTAAAAGATAGATTTGTACTTAACTGCCCATGGCGAGATCATCAAGATGAAAGACACATATGACACAGTCCTGCGTTTCGGGTACAAAATTTAGTTTACCCTGCTTCAGGTCAAAATTTGTTTGGCGACAGCTTTCGATTGGTGATGACAATTTTGACCTGAAGCAGGGTAAACTAAATTTTGTACCCGAAACGCAGGACTGTTTTGTATGTGTCTTTCACCTTGATCTCGCCGTGGGCAGTTAAATACAAATCTATCTTTTACTGCTTGTTTGATTAAAATGGACTAAGATATACCATAGCCTAGGAGTCTGGCTTAAATGGCCCCAGGCAAGGTATTATATAGTCCGATAAAAAACATATCTTGATGGGAATATTTCTTGTTCCTTCACTCATATAGTGTAGATATTCCTTGAGCCGGGTGACGGGATTTGGCTCGAAGGGTTTGGCTTGTAGCCGTTGGTGATTGCCTTCATGGACCAGCAGCGGGCGCTGATTGCCTGTCTCACCGGTCCATCCACACCAACCACCGGGACATTGACGGCGAAGTTGACCCCGGAGGCTGAGCCAATCCTCGATACTCTAAGAATTTGAGTTGATCCTCGGCCAAGGTCCCCCTTAACCTCCCATTCGGGACAGAGGTTGTTGACGCCAATTCCACTGGCGTCGGGGCGGCCAAGACCAAAGCCCTCGAGGCCAGAGCCACTCAATTCTTCCTCAGAGGTGTCCAGTTGGGAAACGGAGGACGAGGAGTCACCAGGTACCCATCGGACCAAATAAGTCACCTCGGATTCTCTGGGATCTGAACCTCAGAGAAGGTCCCTTCCGGAGGACACTCGGTTCTTGGGCCTCATCCGGGAAATGGCAAAGGCTTTGTCATTCCCAGCGAAGGCCGAGGAGGAGCCTTTAGCCGAAGAGCTCAAGATCCTCCAGTATGACTTTCACCCTCGGGAAGCCCTTACTGTACTGGTGCCTCCCATTCTGGAACGGCTGATGCTCCACATTTGGGAGACTCCAGCCTCGATGCCAGTAGTCAGCATAGGAATTGATTCCATTTACCAAGTTTGCAAGAGCCCTGGGTTCCAAAAAGCGCAACTGCCGCACAACGCCATGGTTGTGGAATCAACCATGCACCAGTTCAAGAGCCAGAAGACGCACTCCTTGGTGCCTCCTTGCCGGGAGGCCCGCAACATGGATGCCCTCAGCAGGAAGTGCTACCAGGGCTCAATGCTGTCATGCCAAATCCAGACATACCAGCTATACATGGGCATATATCTGCGAGACTTGGCAAAGGAGGTTGCTGGGTTCTCAGCTGGCCTCTCCGAGGGACCTTTGCAGTGCTTCCAAGTTTTGTCCACTGGGATCCGGGAGTGCTCGATGTTTGACTCGAGGAGCCTATGACGGCTTCGAGGCGTCGGCCCGGGTAGCTGCGGCCGGCATCTGTGCACGCCATCAGGCATGGCTACAGTCATCAGACCTGGAGCGACGGGTATAGGGCAAGTTGCTCGATGTCCCTTGCCGAGGTGAAAACCTCTTTGGCAAGCCCATGACAGAAAAGGCTGCCGAGATCGAATCCGCGTTCCTGACCCAGACAAGACTTGAGAAGAAGACTTCTGCCCCTTCTAAGAAGAAGGGCTCGGGTAAGAAGCCCTTTTTCCCGAGAAAAGGTATGGCTTACCGCAACTACCCCACATATCAGGCCTCCCCAGCTCCCCAACAGGGACAGGGGCATGGCCCGCGTAAGCAAAAAGCCCCCAAGGCACTGGCTCCAGCCCAGCCTGAAGGGTTTTTTTGACTCCCAGAGCATAGTCCCCTCTCTCCAAGGAATCAAGGCAATGCACAGGAGGAAGGCTGACGCTGTATGCCCACAGGTGGCTGTCAGCATACATCAGCATGACAGCTGCTTTCTGAAGACAGCACGGACAGCTGCTTTCTGAACAAAAGTCGCTTGAGGATGGTAACTATTTACTTCTGCTGTATAGTTGATGTGTCCTATATACTGGACATGTGTCTAATAGTTATGTAAGTAAATAGTAAACATTAATCTCCAGGAACAAGCAGGAATGAGTCTTCACATATGGGTACGTCGGTACCGACGGACTCTGCGTGGGAATGTTCCCCAGCGTCCAATCATAACGCTTTTGGGAGCATCCCACCACGCTTGCGTGCTGCCTTCCTGCCTTTCCCAACTGCCTCTCCTCAGTTTTCGTTTTTCCGCGGCGCCGGCAGGACGTTCTCCTGTCTCCGCAGAAAATTCTTCCTTTATTTTTGTTTTTTCTTGTGGTCGCGTCTGCCTTCCCTCGACGCACCGGTACCGCCGGTGTTTTCTTCTTTCTTTCTCCTTCAAATTTTTACCTTTGTAGGGAATTTTTCCCTGTTTAGTGCCTGACGGTTTTTTCGGCCTGCTAGGCCTCTCACTTTCCTTCATGGAAACGCCAGCCACTATTCCTAAAGCATGTTTCAACTGTGGCGGTACCAAATTAGTCTTAGACACCCATAACTGGTGCCTCCCATGTTTGGGTCCTGACCACTATCCGCTGGAGTGTCCCTCCTGCAGTAGTATTTCCAGAAGAAGTCTTCAGCATCGAGCTCAACTTGATACGCGGTTCCCATCGGTGAGGGTATCACCTACAACTTCTTTTTCACAGGATCAGGTAACCAAACAAAAGTCTGTAAAGACTAGCCAGTCCTTGGGTGGTAGATCTCATGTTCTGCATCGAGATGCCTCTGGCCTTGCCCCGAGGACAAATTGGCTTTAAAACCCCGGCGGGAGTCTTCGGTCTCCAAAGCACTAACGGGGTTTCAGGTTGTTCCCAGGGTCTTTACCTCTACGAACATACCTGAGCCATGCTCGGTGGTGGTATCTGCTTTGAGCGGTGCCGGTACTCCGGCATCGGTGATGGTGTTGGATGAAACATTCCACACCGATGATCGCAGTCTAGCGTTCTCTGTATCTTCGGTGCCGTTAGTGTCGCTACAGACCGATCTTCCAGTATCGGTATCAATCCTGGTACTGGTTCTGGTATCCACGTCGGTACCCTCCAGGTGTGCTTCGATAGACTTGCTGCTTTCAATGCCGAGTCTAGAATCGATCTCTAGCCTGGATGATTGGGTACCGACTCGTCTCGGTACCGACCTCGAACGGTGCCGAAGACATTGTCCCAAGGATCAAAGTCAGGCGCTCTCGGTACCTTTGGTACCATTAGAGTCGCCTCAGACTGATCTTTCGATATCAGTATCGGCTGCAATACCACCGCCGGTACTGTTTTCTGTGTTTGCATCGGTATCGGTGCCTTCCATGCTTACTTCCACAAACTTGCTTCCTTCGGTACCGAGTTTGGAATCCACCCCTGGCATGGATAATATTCCACCGATTTGTCGCGGCACCGGCCTCCAGCGGTACCGACGACTATCCTTTCATGACAATCTGATGCTCAACCCTTTCGGGTCTTGTACTCCAATGGATCCGAATCAATCCATTAGTGCCAAGACTAGATCTTGGCACCATCATCATTATTGGATGAGAATTATTACCATTATCGTCGTAAGAGAATAGTGACGTCTATTGAAAATAACAGTACTTTGGAGTGCTTTGTTTGGAGCAGTAAAACAGAGGATCTGGATCTGGGACTGATTTGGTAATAAAATTCCACGAGGTGGAATGGATGGTTTATACAGCTTGGCTTTAGGAGGGCCCTTGAATCCAGCGGGGGTAACTACGAACACCAGATTTGCACTCCCGGCATTTCCAGATAAGTCATACCCATACTACTTTTAGGGCAACTCTGTTAAGATTACTGGGATAAGCTGAGGAGGATTTTTGTATTCTGCCTCGGGGAGTCCTCAGAAAAGAGGATTAGTTCCTCGGTTTTAAAAGAAGAAAAAAAGGAGGGTTTGTTACAAGTGAGAGGGGGAAGTCCCTACTTACAAGGCAAACGATCCGACAAAAAGAATGGGTTTAAAGGGGTTATAAATCATAGGGCTGTTTACAAAAGGAAGTTGTCTATCTCTTTATAGGTTGTGAAGACTAGATCTTCAGCAGATCTAAACTTTACTCCTCATGATAGAGGATTCCCTTTTGGGGAAATTTCTTTTCAAGCATTCCTGCTTGATATGGCAAGGTTACTTGCCATTTCTATACCTGATCAAGATCCTGCACCAGGGAAGTCAGAGCTTCTGCATATCCCTGAGAATCCAAAGGAGGTCATCATGCTTCCTTTGCATCAAACCTTACAGGATTTTTTACTTAGAATGTGGGAAACTCCTTTAAAGGTATCCCCACCTTCAAGGGCCACTGACTCTCTGTACAAGGTGCCCCCTTCTCCAGGTTTTCAAAAGACTCAACTTCCTCATCACTCTATTGTTGTGGAATCAGCAGTGAGGCATGTTAAGAGTGCTAAAAGGCACTCTTCTTATCCGCCAGGTCGTGAGTCTAGAACTTTAGATGCCTTTGGACGTAAAAGCTTCCAGGCATCCATGTTTTCAACAAAAATTCTCTCATTTATTTTCTATATGGGATTATCTCTTGAAGAGGTCACCAACATTTTGCTGTTTTTGACTCCTTTTCTTCTAGATCTCAAAAGAGCAGACTACTCTTTACTGGTTAGTCATGTTCAAAATATCTCTAGGTTTCTTACTCGTGCTACCCTGGACTGTTTTGAATCTGTTAGCAAAACGTCTGCTATAGCCATAGGGGCACGACGAATGGCCTGGCTCCAAGCTTCGGACTTGGACAAATGGTTACAGGAAAGCCTGGGAAATACTCCTTGTACTGGGGAGAATCTCTTTAACAAAGAGACTTTATGCCAAGCTGCTCAGTTAACCACTGACACTATTGCTTTCAAAGGATTGTCAACACCTTCCTCTATCCCAGGGGGTAGCAGATCTTCTACCAAACTTTATTCCCCCAGGGGGAAAAAGTTTTATACATTCTCTACCCATCACACAGCTGTTTCCAAACCAGGGAAACATCAAACCAGGCTAAAGAAACCACAACCTCAACCACTTCAGCAAACCCAGCAGCCACAGGGTTGCTGATAGATTCTTCATTGAATCCTTCTTCCTGTTTTGAGCTTTAGAACCTGTAGTCTGCGTCTTCTCTTTACAAGCATCTACACCGATTCCATCCTGAATTTTACACGTCTCTCTTTTAAAGAGACATCCTTCCTTTTAGCTCATACAGCTTCTTAGGATGATTATGCTTTACAGGTAGTAAGTTACTCCTCTTCCTCCTAAGTAGACAGAGGAGTAACAACTAAGGTTGCTATGCCTTTACCTTTCAAACAAACAAACCCCCATGTGTCGAGTGACTACAAGTTCATATGAAAACAGAAAGTCATCGAAAAAACCACAAGGATTCTCCCAAAACTTTCAATGAGCTTGTCTAAGTATGCTTTTTTTGTCGGGACCAGACCGACATGAGAGGGGAGAAGGAGACTCCCTCCTCAGCGTTAAAAGGGCCCGTCTGACGCTGAGGAGGGAGTCTCCTTCTCCCCTCTCATGTCGGTCTGGTCCCGACAAAAAAAGCATACTTAGACAAGCTCATTGAAAGTTTTGGGAGAATCCTTGTGGTTTTTTCGATGACTTTCTGTTTTCATATGCCTTTACCTTTGGCATTTTGGCTGCCGAGCAGTGTTCTGACCTGATGCCAGGGGTAGCATGGGCATTACCCCGAAACGTGCCACGTCGTGTTTCCTGGCATTGCTGACTGGATGAAACGGCCTCAGCTCTACAATTTCAGCTAAGTGCATGCTGGTTTTATTATTAAAAGGAAAAGCCACAACGGTGGGAGGTTTTTTCCTTCCTCTCCACTGGGCTGGCAGTTCCGACAAAAAAAGTTTTTCTTTATACTGACGGTGCTCTTTTTGGCCTGGTTTTGATTTTTGGGATTTATTTAGCACTGGTTTTTTGGTATTTGTTGGTGTTTTGATGCCTTTACCTTTGACAGTTTCTCCTGTATCAGCATATCTTATATTACTTTTTCAGAGATTTACTCCATCGTAAGTCTTTTTTCAACTCTGTCCCTCTTACTAAGACTTTTTGGTCTATAAGAATGATACCACTTAACTGGAGGGCTTATCCCTAAGCCCCTGAGTTTTCTACCTATTCTAGTAAAGGGTTTTGATTCAGAGTTGTCTTCCCCTTACAATTTTTTGTTTTGTGGCAGCTTCTCAGCCAAGGACGGAGTCTTACCACTCCTACTTATGTCTGTAGGTCCTTTTTTTTCCCAATCTTGGGACCTAAAATTTGTTCTGCTGCCCTAACAATAGCTAAAATTGTAAGGGCTCTTAGTGGTTAGACCACTGACTTATGAACCAAGCAACCAGGGGTTGATCTCCAATATCAATCCTTTCTGGCCTTAGTACTACGTCCCAGACAGGCTAAGAAACTTTTCTGGCTTTATTGTTGCAGACATATTTGCATACCTTCTATCCTTAGCCTTCGTCAATCCTTGGGTTTTGGTGCAGTAGTTCAGGTTACATACTGGCTCTTAAACAGCCGGTTTTTCTTCTAACCAACCTGCAACATGCTCTCTGCATCTCTACAGAGCAGCTCTTCACTATGGGCCCTTGCTAGAGAGCAAATAATTCCAGATGGTTAGGAAGGGCTTTACCTAGTCATGACTACTAGGTTCTTCCCTACCCTTACCATTCCCATTAAAGTCTTTCTACTATAAAGGACATAGGCCTTTAATTACGTAAAGACCTAAAGAATTACTCTATTCCCTGGATTGGTTCACATTTTCAGTGGACCCCTTCACCAGGGATGGTTCTCTTTTCGTAACAGCCAGTCCTTGTCTTGTATTTTCCTTCCACCCTCAATTCTTCATGGGGGAAATTCATATTGAGCGCAAGAATGCACGATACTCATTTTGCCCTTATAGAAGGGTAAATATGGTATCTCATTTCATCGCGTCGTCTTCTCCAGCTGCCATACTGGAGTTATGGAAGGATCCAGACTTACTGCCTGCGGATTAAAAATATCTTCTGCATTTTTTCACGTAGGCCTCCATTCCTGGTTGCTCAAGGGCTAGAATTCTTACAGGACTCTAGACTTCTCCTTGTCAGTGAGAGCACTCCCTTAGCTCTCCCACTCATAACCAGGGAGAATGGATTCTCTAAACATCTCCTCAAGCAGGTATTCCCTTCTTGTTATTAGATGAATCTTTCTCTCTCCACATACCCCTATGTGGGGACGTGTGTGTGTGTGTGTGTATATATATATATATATATATATATATATATATATAATATATCTTGGAATATATAATAGTACGTGGATATGTATCTATATACTTCCTTTATCTGTCTGCCTAGGTTCATATATATATATTTTTTTTTTTCCTATAGGGCTCCGACAGATAGTTACTGTCCCTATCAATGCTGCTCCAGCATGCTTAGGGTTCTATACAAACAACCACTTCTCTGTGGTACTTACAAGATTTTTTCACCATAACCTTCAGGTTAGGTACATCTGAAGTCCTCCATGTACCATCTTTTCCTAAGTGATTTCAATTAGGAAGGACATTCCGAATCTTCAGAAAATAGGAGGCTACAATGCCTCATACTCTGTCCTTCTTTGTCATCGGATATAGGGGTCTTCAATACCCCTTTTTCTCCTATAAGAACTATGCCTCTTTAAGGTCAAAAGAGCTTCAGGCTTATCTAATAAGGACTTCTGCATTTTTCCGCAAATGTCCTGCCTCATTGAACTACCCCAGTTTCCTTTGGGATTTTTTTCTCACCCCAAAGGTTCTGACTTCAACCTGTCTTTTGCACAGTTCATTTACCTCTGCTTTACATTGAGGTACTCCTTGAGGATATTCTGCTGGTTCATATTAGCAGATCCATATGAACCTCCATTAACATTTTACAATACCACCAGGTGAGGTCCATATTGGTATATTGCTTTTCAGTATTACTACTACATATTGTCTGCACAGGGTCTCCTATCTAGGCGTCCTGCCTGGTCCAGCTGTTCCATAGTACATCTCTTTAGTTCAACTCCTACCCTCCATCGCCAGGATGCCTGAAATTCTGTCAAATAGCATGGTTATCTCAGATTCGCAACATTCTGGGACTCCTCCAGGCATCTCAGCTTGGGAGTCCCCATATGTCAAGACTCATTCCTGCTTGTTCCTGGAGATAGCACAGTTACTTACCTGTAACAGGTGATCTCTGGGAACAGCAGGATTAAGTCTTCACAACCCACCCACCTCCCCTAGGAGTTGTATCTCTCTATCTCTATCTTTCCTCTCTCTCTCTCTTTGTCTCAGCTTTAAAACTTAACTGAGGAGAGGCAGTTTGGAAAGGCGGGAAGGCAGCACGCAGGCGTGGTGGGATGCTCCCAAAAGCATTCTGATTGGACGCTGGGGAGTGTTCCCCCGCAGACTCCGTCAGTACCGACATACCCATATGTGAAGACTTATTCCTGCTGTTCCCAGAGATCACCTGTTACAGGTAAGTAACTGTGCTTTTCTGTGGTTGCATAGTATAAGTGGGGATCACTAGTTTACTCCCTAGTAGAGTGAAATGAGTTAGCTTTTATTATGTCTCGGTTTCCTGTTCTTGTATCTGCTCTCTTCTACCCAAGTCTCATTACAGGAACTATCATCCAAATATGCACGATTGGCTGGGCTAACTCCACAAGTGGGGTATATCGCTATCAAGAAATACGCCCACCTTTCCCGGAAGGAAAGGATCTGGTCATCCTGAGTTTGTTTCGTACAGAACAAGCCAGTGTCCTATTCATTAAACCACTCAAGTACAGTGGGCATCACTAGTTTCCACTTCTCTAGAAAGGACACAAGAATTGAGGACACCTCCAGAACATTACTTTCTAGATCCTCCTGCCTTGATTTTGTACAATATTTTCTGTCAGGACAAAGAATGTTTGTTTCTTTTTCAGTTGCTCCCAGAATGCATGACATTCGCCTTCCTAAGAATACTGCTGTACAGTTCAAACTATTTACTAAACAATACATGGTGCAATCATACATCACTGTTCTCCATCACCATTAACGGGACAACTTATTCCACACTGCTGGTTACCAATGACTTTGTTGACATTCCAGACTTTATCTCATATGCTGTACATCCATTACCACTTGGCATGGGAGAAGAGACATTACATAAACTGCTCAGCTTTACAGAACTCCATACCTATATTGATCACCTTAAAACAACAGCCACCGAAGTGAATCACACCATATGGTCACATTCGACAAACTGTTGAACACTTGCTACAAGATGCTCATGTGTCTGTGTGGGAACTGTTATTTGGTTACTCACCTACTGCTGATCATGTCTTTAATGTTTTTATTCACCCTATTATTTTAACTGCTGTACAAATATTGCTATGCATTATCATAATTTTCCTGTGTTGTAAAATGAAACACATGTACATCTCTGTGCAGCGCATGTAACACCAACAGCATTTTAAGGTAGTTACAGTTAATTTCTCCAGCATCTACCTCTATATCCAGGCTCATTTGGCCTGCTAATTTGGCATTTACTACTACATTGAGTACCAGAGTCAGCTTCAGTCTAGTATTGCTTCCTACCCTCACTCATAGCATCCTTGTACCTTTCGGCTTTAACCTCCTCAGAAATTCCTGCATCCCTTATGCACTGTTCATTCTCTGACTGGCACTGAGGTGGCATATTGGGTTTCCCCACCCAGTAGTGGCTGCCCTACCTAAGACACGAGGTTTGGACTCATAATGGGACTTGCTCATCTCTAAAACACTAGAGACAGTACTGTGCAGGACAGGGGACCTGCTGGACATAGCAAGGTATTTAATACAGGAGGTATTAGACAAGCTGCCTACTGTCATGTATATAGTAATGGCAGCTGGGACAGGTACCATAGGTTTGCTTCCACCATTTCCCAGAAAAAAGGAAAAAAAGGTGTGGGAGATATCAGCATACATCAGCATGACATTATGCCTAGCATAGGTGTCATGGCTTTTCCCAGACCTTGGATTGCAGGCAGCTCTGACCCCCTGGGGATGTCAGTCTCCAGACTTAATGAGCGTAGTTTACGTGATGAGATTAGTTTGCAAGACAACATCCCCTCCTTGCTAATCAGGAGAGAACTTGAGGGGCGTAGTTTGCCTGATTAGTCTGTAAGACAACAGCCCCTCCTTGCTAATCTGGAGAGATCAAATCAAACAGACCAAATTATGACAAAAGGGAGGTGCTGGAGAATTTCACTATAAAATACAGAGAAGGACAAAAATATCTCTCTTCCTACTCATCGGACACACACACTTCTCTTTACCCCCCCCCCCCCCCCTTATTCTCTATCTCTCTTCCTATTCATTGAACACACAGTCCTTACACCCCACCCTTCTCTCTCTCTCTTCCTATTCATTGAACACACACTCCTTACCACCCCCCTTCTTTCTCTCTCTTCCTATTCTCTCTCACCCACACACAGACAGACACCCAGATTCATTGAAGTACACTGAAGCAGCTTTATAACAACCTTCTACCTCTGTTCTGTACCTATGTAATAAGCCTATCTCTATATAAAGACCTTTTTCCAAGCCACACCAGTTTTTGTTGTCTTATTGTGCTACTAATCCTACTGTCTTTGTGAAATGAACCCAGGACCAAACGGAGAGTAACCGAAAGTAGAGAGTGGCGGAATATTACAGTGGCCAGCCATCACCACAGATGCCTGGGTTCTACAGATAGTCCAAAGGGGCTATCGGCTACATCTCACCCAGGCACCTCCCTCTTACTTTCCAGGAGAGCCTCTCAGACTCCCTCTTCACAGGGACCTCCTCTTAAAGAAGTTGGCAGGTCTTCTCGAGGATCAGGCGGTAGAACCGGTGCCCCACCACCTGCAGAGAAAGGGCTTCTACTCCAGGTAGTTTCTGATACCAAAGAGAACTGGAGGCCTAAGACCCATCCTCGACCTGCGAAACTTAAACAAGTTCCTGGTGAGGGAAAAGTTCAAGATGCTTTCCCTTGGAATATTGCTGCCTTACCTCTGCCAGGGAGATTGGCTATGCTCCTTAGACCTAAAGGATGCTTATACACACATCCTCATTCATCCAGACCACAGGCAATATCTATGATTTGTAGTGGGAGGAAACCACTTTCAGTACAAGGTGCTTCCATTTAGCCTAGCCTCTGCACCCATGGTGTTCACAAAGTGCCTAGCGGTGGTGGCGGCCTTCCTAAGAAACCAGGGGGGTATTTGTCTTCCCCCTATTTGGACGACTGGCTCATCAGAGCCCAGTCAGCCCTGGAAGCCCAACAGGCCACGTCTCGCATTATCCAGTTCCTACAGCACCTAGGGTTTGATAAATTACACAAAGTCCACTCTGGTTCACTCTCAAGGACTGGAGTTCATAGGAGCAAGGTTAGACACCCTTCAAGCAAGGGCTTATCTACAGGAAGACAGGGCACAGAGACATATGGCCCTAGTGCAGCAAGTGAGTCGCAGATCCCAGATCTTAGCAAGACACTTTCTGCGCCTCCTTGGTCACATGGCCTCCACGGTACATGTGACACCCAATGCCCGCCTCCACATGAGAACAGTCCAGTGGTGCCTCAGGGACCAGTGAACACAGGCCACAGGTTGACTCAGAGACAGCATCCAGGTGTCCAAACGACTGGTACAGTCGTTGACCTGGTGGCTTCAGCCATACAACCTACTGGAGGAAGTGCCTTTCCAGCCTCCTTCGCACATGAGAGTGTGGACTATCAATGCATCCTTGCTGGGCTGGGGAGCCCATTGCCAGGAATTGTGCACTCAGGGTGTGTGGTCTCCACAGGAGAGCACACAACAGATCAATCTCCTAGAGCTTCGAGCTATCCGCCTAATTCAGACAGACAACCAAGTGGCAATGTTCTGTGTGAACAAGCAGGGGGGCACAGGGTCTCGCAAAACCAGGGTATGCACCTCAAGGCAGTTTACTTGCCCAGTCAAGAACTTCTTGGCCGACAAGCTAAGCAGAATTCAGCCACACGAGTGGCAACTGGATCCCAGCATAATCCAGCAGCTGTTCCAGTGCTGGGGGTGACCATCTATAGATCTGTTTGCGAGCCCACAGAATTACAAGTTGGCCTGCTTCTGCTCCAGACAGCCACACCCATGCAGGGTGGCTGCAGATGCTTTCCTAATATCATGGTCTGTGGGCCTCCTGTATGTGTTTCCTCCCACGTCCCTGGTGGCCCGGACTCTATTTAAGATCCTTCAGGACAAAGCCTCGGTCGTCCTAGTAACACCCAGGTGGCCGAGACAGCCATGGTTTCCGCTGCTACTTCAATTGGCAGCAGAAGCTCCAAATCCTCTGGGATTACACCCCAACCTCCTATCGCAGGAGGGGGGTACTCTTCTGCATTCCAACCTCAGGTCTCTCAACCTGATGCAATGGCTGCTGAAAGGGTAGTTCTTGCACCACTTCTCCTCCCTAAAAATGTAGAGGTGGTGCTGCTAGCCTTTAAGAAGGCAATCGACTAGGAAAACCTATGCGTTTAAGTGGCATAGGTTTGAAGTGTGGTGTGATAAGCAGGGAGAAAACCCTTTCTCCTGCCAAGTGTCAATGGTGTTGCAGTATCTGCTTCACCTCTCGGATTTAGGCCTCAAGTCAAACTCTGTCCGAGTCCACCTTAGTGCTTTAGCAAACCACTCTCCAGTGGAAGGACAACCTCTTTCTGTACACCCTTTGGTGTCCAGGTTCCTGAGAGGTTTACTTCTGCTGAAGCCCCTGGTTCGCCTCCCGGCGACCGAATGGGATTTGAATGTGGTCTTAGAGCAGCTTACTCGCCCACCTTTTGAGCCGATGGCTACCTGCCATCTTCACTTCCTCTCTAGGAAAGCGCTTTTCTTGGTGGCACTCACATTGGCCAGAGGAGTGAGTGAGCTGCAGGCTCTGGTTACTGATAGACCGTACACACAGTTCTATAGAAACCAGGGTGGTGCTTCGCACTCACCCCAAGTTCCTTCCGAAAGTGGTCTCCTCGTTCCACCTCAATCAGGAGGTGGTACTTTCGACCTTCTTTCCCAGGCCGCATGCCAGTCGGGCAGAAGCAGTTCTGCACACCCTGGACTGTAAGAGGGCTTTGGCCTTCTACATGGAGCGTACGCGGGGCATCGAAGAGCTTCTCAGCTCTTCGTCTCTTATGACCCCAGTAAGCTTGGGATGCCTGTCTCTAAGCGTACGTTGTCCACTTGGGTGGCGGATTGTATTGCCTGGGCATACAGGGCAGCCGATTTCCCATTGCAGGGTCGAGTCATGGTTCACCGGGTCAGGGCTAAGGTGGCATCAGTGGCTCACTTCCGCTCTGTTCCTCTGGCAGACATATGCCGGGCTGCCACCTGGTCTTCAAGCCAGACTTTTGCGGCCCATTACTGCCTGGATAGAGAGTCCCAATGGGACAGTGGTTTCGGCTAGGCTGTACTCCGTAACCTGTTTGAGGTTTAGGCAACTCCTACCCTCCGACCCTTTGGTGTCAGGCTACCGGAGTGTTACGTTCTCAGTTCAGCTCCTATCATGGCTGCTGCGGCTCTTCTTGAGGGAGCCTATTTTTCAGTTATGGGTTATCGGTAGCCTATAGCTAGGGAGTCCCATATGTGAGGACTGACTTCCTGCTTGTTCCTGGAGAAAGCGTAGTTACTCAGCTGTAACAGGTATTCTCCAGGGACAGCAGGAATCAGTCCTCACGACCTTCCCTCCTCCCCTGGAGTTGCAGTCCTTTTATTAATTTTTATTCATTTTGCTGTCTTTTTAGCTATGTCATTTGACTGAGCAAGATGGCACCCTTTGGCGGGAAGGGGACCGCGCATGCATGATGCAGTCCCAAAGGCTTTCTTAGAAAGCTGGGGATTTGCTCTGCATGGGGACTCCGGCGCCGACGTCACCCATATGTGAGTACCGATTCCTGCTGTCCCTGGAGAACATCTGTTACAGGTGAGTAACTATGCTTACTCTATCTCTTTAGTTTCCTTAATAATGGTCTCCGGGAACAAGCAGGAAATCAGTCCTCACATGTAGGCAACATCACCCCCAGACCAATTCCAAAAGCCTCTAGAAGCTGGGAATGCTCCCATGCAGGGGCTCTGTTGAGGGCGTTACCCATAACTGTGGACTTATGCTGTCCGCAGAGAACACCTACTACAGATGAAAAACTACCTTTTCATCTTGGAAGTTTATTTATTTTTATTTATTTACATTCTCTTATATACCGTGCTATTCTGCATCAGTGCGGTCTACATTGAACAAACTGAAATTACATTGAACAGGGCAATATAACTTGGAGATAACTATTTTACAGGGAACATGGGCTATGGAGGGTTAAGTGACTTGCCCAAGACCACAAGGAGCACCTGTGGGACTAGAAACCCCAGTCCTTCCGGCTCAAGGTTGCTGTCCTCTAGTGGGATTTGAACCCCCGACCTTCCGGCCTGAAGTATCTTGCCCCAACCACTAGGCCACTCCTTCACTCCAGTATTAGAAGTATTGAGTATATTATGTAAATCAGTGAAACACTCTTACTTCATATTTTGAATTGTATTTTTTGGACAGTAGAATGTCTTTTGAAGTCACTTCATTAGCTACCTTTCAGTTTCTTCATCCAGTTCAAACTTATACTACTGACCTATAAGTGCCTTCATTCACTCTGCTCCTCACTATCTTTCTTTTCTTTTCTCTCCCTACACCCCTTCTTGGGATCTTTGCTCTTCCGTCAGATCTGTTTTATCTGTGTCCCTCACTTCCACTGCCAACTCTATACTTCGATCTTTCTATCTTGCTGCTCCTTATGCCTGGAACAAACTATTTGAGTCAGTACGTTTGGTTCTGTTCTGTGGCCCTATTAAAAAGTCAGGCTAAAAACTCACTTCTTTGAGACTGTTTGGATCCTGATCCCCCCTTAGTCTCCTGTTCACCTACTATGTGTTTCCTTACCATTCCCCTAGATATATCCTAGTCCCCTTGTAGTGCTATACAAATAAGTAGTAGTAGCAGTAGTAGTCATCAAAAATGTACAAGGTTGTGAAGACATTTACAAGACACTATAACTACAGATGCTGTTGGGAGCAAGTGTTTTTAGATTTGTTCCCAAAGTAGGTAATTGTGTAAAGATATATGGAGCTGCATATTTAGTAGAGCACCAGTTAATCTTCACTAATGTAGTGCTTACACCATTCATGTTAAAACCTGAATGAAATTCTGTGAAGCCTACCAAGTGAATTGGGCCACTACAAGATGCCAAATGTGATTTTTTTTTTTGTTCACTAATTCATTTTATAGAAATAGATTTTAATGCTTTTAATTTCAATATATGGATTTCCTTCACAATAGGAGACGTGTTTGGGGATATTGACAATGTCTGAGTGACTCTACCACCACTTTATTTAATTAACCAAATATACTGCCGCCTTTTATGGCAGAAATTTGTTTTAGAACATTAATGAAATTAGTAAAAATGTTGTTCTGGATGGAGCAAATGAGATGTGTATGTGAAGGCCAATATACATAATTTACTCTTGCTTCAAGTGCATTTTAAATTGTCAACTAGAAACATTCTTAAACATAATGAATGAGAAATAAGATTAGATGCTGCCCTTCAAGACCTCAAATCTCATTTTAGACATCTGGTGTTTCTATCACATTCATTTTCCATTAATAGCATTAGTCATTTTTAGTTTTTATACCCTTTTTAATGGGTAGACATGCTTGTGTCTAGATGACTTTTTTTTGCATTTTTTAGTTTTTGTTTCTAAAAATTAAAAGTTAAAAAGTTACCTATTATGTTTTTCTGTACAAGAAAATGAATGTCAAGCAAATATTTGGTTATTACAGAAGTCTCATATTTCATTGAAACTCTAGTTAATGTTTCGTTTTTGTTTCTGCAGAAGGTGAAAGAGCTTTACCGTCTATACCAAAGTAAGTATTGCTGAAATATTTTAAGTTTTAAGATAGTGTTTTTTTACAAACTGGTCGATGCAGGAAGCTGGCATTGAAGGTGTGCTATTTCGTTAGCTTTAATATACCGCTTTATCTGAAAGTCGAAGCGGTTTACAGTGTAACTTAACTATCTGCTTTTACATAGAACATGGGGTAATTCAACTGTGTACTCTTACATAAAACATATGATTTCATAGCACATGAGTACTGCAAAAGTTTTATGTCTATATGCAACCAAGGACGCATGTGTGTAAAGTGGTGAGGGAGGGGATGATGCATGCGCAGATGATAGGTGCGCTACCAGTAATGCCACCAGCATGCACATAGAGTTCATGCACTAATGGTAGCACAGTGTTCTCCAGGAACAAGCAGGAAGTCGGTCCTCACATATAGGTGAAGTCTGTGCTGATGGCGCCTATGATATTTTAATACAAGCATAAACCTGGAGCTGTTGTATGTGCACTGCTCTCTGTACAGACAACACACAAGTCTCCACCCAAGGAAATCCTCACGGTGCCTGTGCAGCGGATCCTTGAATGGCTACAGCTCAGAATGTGGGAGCCACTGGCGTCTGTACTGGTGGTGCGCTGGCACCTCAACGCCATGTACCAAGTCCGGAAAGGGCCCAGGGTTCCACAAACACCAGCTCCTACATAACTCCATGGTTGTCGAGTCAACCATGCAAAAACGTAAGAGCCGAAAGACGCACTCCTCTTTTCCCCCCCGGAAGGGAGGCCAGAACCTTCTACACTCTCGGGCGCAAGTGTTACCAGGGCTCGATGCTGGGGTGCCAGATCGAAGCACCTATGTATTATACATAGGTATGCACTTAAGGGCTCTAACCCAGGAGCTGTTGTGGTTTTTGTCTGGCCTTGTCAGGGAATCCCTCCAGTGGTTCCAATCCCTGACCTTGGGGATCAAGGACTGCTCTAAGTTCTTGTCCCGTGCACCTACGACTGCTTTGAGTCAGCAACTTGGGTCGTAGCATCCGGCATTGGCACCCGACGCCAGGCCTGGCTACAGTATTTCACCTCAAGCACGACAAGTTGCTTGACGTCCCCTGTATCGGGGAGAACCTATTCGGCAAACCCATGGCTGGCAAGGTGGCCAAGATTGAGGCAGACGTAGTGAAACGAAAAAGACCTCATCCCTTCCCCACAGAAAACCAGCAGGGAAAAGACCCCTTTTCCCGAGGAAAAAGGGCCCTTTTCCACAGTCACCACTACCAGTCCTCCTCGGGCCAGCAACAAGGTTCTCACCCTAAGAGGCAATTCCACGGGGCTCCGAAGGCGCAAACACCGAAGCCTCAGGGCTATGGCGGCTTCGGTGGCAAACTTGCGCTCTGTCCTGATGGTGGACATCTGCTGGGCCGCTACCTGGTCTTCAGGCCATACCTTCATAGCCCATTACTGCTTGGAAAGAGAGTCCCGACGAGACAGTGCCTTCGGCCAGGCTGCACTCCATAACCTTTTTGGGGTTTAGGCAACTCCTACCCTCAGACCCTTCTGTGCTCAGGCTACCGGAGTGGTGGTCTCATCGGACACAGGAGTCCTATTGTGGTCTGTGCACACAGACTAAATTGCTTTTGCTTGTGGCTCCCCGTGAGGGAGCCCCTATTTTTGTTATGGGTTTTCGGTATTCTGTAGCTGGGGCATCCCATATGTGAGGACTGACTTTCTGCTTGTTCCCCGAGAAAGCGTAGATCTCCAGGAACAAGCAGGAATGAGTCTTCACATATGGGTACGTCGGTACCGACGGAGTCTGCGCGGAAACGTTTCCCAGCGTCCAGTCAAAGAGCTTTTGGAAGCATCCCACCACGCCTGCGTGCTGCCTTCCCGCCTTTCCCAACTGCTGCTCCTCAGTTTTTGTTTTTCCGCGGAGCCGGCAGGATGTCCTCCTGTCACTGCAGAAAAATCTTCTTTTATTTCTTTAGTTTTCTTGTGATTGCGGCTGTCTTCCCGACGCCAACGGTACTGCTGGTGGTTTTCTTTTCTTTTCTTGTAAAATTATCCTTTTTAGGGAATATTTTTCTTCATAATGTCTCACGGTATCTTAGGCCTTATAGGCCTTTTCTTTTCCTTCATGGAGCCGCCAGCCACTTTCTCCAAGAAATGTTCAAACTGTGGTGGTACAACTTTATTTTTAGACCCTTGACATCGGTGTCTAACCTGCTTGGGTCCTGACAACAGTTTGATGAGAAGAAGTTTTCAATATCGAGGTTCCCTCGATACACGGTTTCCCTCCAGCTTCGGGGCACCATCCCCTTCTTCTATACAGGATCAGGTAACCCACAAACAGTCTGTAAAGACTAGCCAGCCCTCGAGTGGTAGGTCTCATGCACAGCATATAGACGGCTCCGGCCTTGCCCTCGAGGGCCCACTGGCTTCAAAACCCCGGCGGGAGTCTTCGGTCTCCAAAGCGTATAAGGGGTTTCAGGTTGTTCCTGGGGTTCACCCCTCACAGAACATACCTGAGCCGTGTCCGGTGGTGGCATCCGCTTCGAGCGGTACCCATACCCCGACATCGGCACTGGTGTTGGATGAAATACTCCTCACCAGGGATGGTCATCTGGCGTCCTCGGTGCCTTCAGGACCGGTGGATACACTCCAGACTGACCTTCCATTATCGGTACCAGCACCGATACTACCATCGACGTCGGTACCCTCCAGACGTGCATCGATAGCCTCGCTTCCTTCGATGCCGAGTCTGGAATCGATCTCCAGTCTGGAGGACTGGGTACCGACTCGCCTTGGTACCGGCTCCGGGCGGTACCGAAGGCTCGGTTCCGATGATTCGGATCCGCAACTCTCGGTTCCCTCGAGACCGATTGAGTTGTCACTAGGGGACCTTCACTCACCGGTAATGTCTTCATTACCCTTACAGTTGGTGCATTCCATGCTTTGCTTATCGATGCCGAGTTTAGAATCGCTCTCTAGTCTGGAAGACTCGGTACCAGTACATTTTGGTACTGACACCGATCGATACCGGTGGCTCGGTACCGGGGATAGCACCCGGAGGGTTTCGGTTACCTCGGTACCAATTGAACGGTCACCGATGACTGCTCCGATGTCTTTGTCGAGCTTGACTCCGACATCGGTACTGGTATTGGCATCCGTACCGGTATCCACAGTAGCATCGTGGCCAACTCCTTCCATGCTTTTTTCAACAGGATCGCTCCCTTCTATGCCAAGCTTGGAGTCGAAACCTAGCATGGACAATGTGGTACTGACGGTCGCTGCTCCTGACAAACAGTACCGGTGACCATCCTTTAAGCTTTTCACACTGCACTGTGCAGGATCTTCTATTCCTATATCTCTGGATAGCTCTGTCGGTGCTCAGGCTAGTTCTTCAGATCTAACCTGTCCAAGGGAAAATACTGTTGGGGAACCCTCTTTTCAGAGTTTCCTCCCGGATATAGCAAGATCCCTGGCTATTCCTATCCCAGGACATGATCCTGCACAGGACTCTCTTTTACCAAAGCAAAGGAGAACTTAATGCTTCCTTTGCATCATTCCTTGCAGGATCTCCTTCTAGGAATGTGGGAAACACCTTTAAGGGTGCCCCCACCTTGCAGAGCAACTGATCTCTTATATCAGGTGCCCCCCTCTCCAGGGTTTCAAAAGACTCAACTTCCTCATCATTCCATAGTTGTGGGATCAGCAATGAGGCGGGTAAAGAGCAAGAAAAATCACTCTTCTTATCCGCCAGGTCGTGAGTCTAAGATACTTGATGCCTTTGGACGTCAAACCTTCCAGACATCTATGCTTTCTGCAAGAATTCTCTCATATATTTTCTATATGAGTCTATCTCTTGAGGAGGTCACAAAGCAATTACATCTTTTGACTCCTTCTCTTCCAGAGTCCAGGAGTGCAGACTATTCTTCACTACTCAAGCATCTCCAGAATATCTTTGTTTCTTACTCGTGCTTCCCTAGACTCTTTTGAGTCTGTTAGCAGGACTTCTGCTATAACCATAGGGGCACGACGTAGAGCCTGGCTCCAAGCTTCAGGCTTGGACAAATGGGCACACCACAGACTGGGACAATACTCCTTGTACTGGAGACAATCTTTTCAACAAGGAGTCTTTACGTCAGGTTACTCAGACACGTCCAGAGTTTTCTACTCTTGTTTTGTCTGTTCTTACTGTTTTTAAACAGTACCATTCTTATGCTTTCTGGCAAGCAGCTGCCAATGCAGGAGCCTTAATGTTTTAACCACTGGTTCTTGTCCACCAGCAACCAAATTTGTTCTCCACAAACATTCTGTCTGGTCTTAGCAGTGGCTCCAAATCAGTGCTCTCATCTGTCTTGGAAATTTTTCACTACAAGCTTGCTGGATTGTCTTCTCTTTCTGCCATCTCCATTCCCCTGGGTTTGGCAGCATAGTTGACATAGCTACTGGCTTTTCTGCAGCCAGTTCTATCTCCTCATTCTCCTGCATCATGCTCTCTGCAATTCTACAAAGAAGCTCTCCACTATGGGCCCTTGCTAGAGAGCATGGGTGGGTTTTTCTCCAACAGCTATACTAGCTGGTTGAAAAAGGCTTTTTCAGTCATATCTCCCATGACTAGAAAAGTTCTCCCTTTTTTAAATATATAGCACATAGGCCTACTTTTACGTGAAAGCTTAAGGAGTTGCTAATTCCCTGCTTTGGTCCATAGTATTTCCAATAGGGAATATGTTATCAGCAGGAACAAGCAGGAATGAGTCTTCACATATGGGTACGTCGGTACCGACGGAGCCTGCGCGGGAACGCTCCCCATCTTCCCAAAAAGGAAAGCTTTTGGGAGCATCCCACAGCGTCTGCGCGCTGCCTTCCCGCCTTTCCTAACCGCCTCTCCTCAGTTCTTCTTTGCCGCGGAGTCAGCAGGTCGTGTTCCTGTCACGGCTGAAGAAGTTCTTTATTTTATTTTATTTCTTTGGTCGCGCGTCTGCCTCCCCCGACTTCGGACCGGTACCGCTGGTCTTTTCTTTCTTTTCTTATATAAAAAAAAAAAAAATATATATATATATATATAGTTTTTCTCTCACTTAGTGTGTTTTTCTTCTTTGGGCCTTAGGCCTCACAAAGAATTTTTTCCTCATGGAAAAACAAGCCTCCAGGTTTAAAAAATGCACTAAGTGCAGCAGTACTATTTCTGTTACTGACACCCATGAATGGTGTCTTAAATGTTTGGGTCCTGAACACTCCATTCCGGATTGTCCGTCCTGTTCTTTGATGTCTAAACAAGGTTTACAGAACCGAGCAGCCAAGCTCCATATGCTGTTTCCCTCTGATGCAGCTTCAGTGGCATCGACGTCTTCCAGGACTGCTTCTTCCTCCCATGGATCTCAGGTAACCAAACATAAATCCAGCCGGTCCTCGAAGGGCTTGCCCTCGAGGATCCTGCACCGGCAAAACAACCCCGGCGGGAAGCTCCGGCTTCCAAAGCTCCACCTGTGGGGTTACAGGTTGACATCGATGGCACGGCCTCGACCAATCACCTGTTAGAATGCTCTGGGGTACCGGCGCAACCTTCCGGTATCGAATTCCAGGCATTCATGGCGTCGATGGATCACAATGTTCTATCCATGCAGCAGGCTATCACGGCCTTCATTCAAGCTGCAACGCCGCTGATACCACAACAAGCTCCTCTGTCGGTATCGGCTCCGGTACCGGCACCAGCACCGGTACTGGTACCGACTGCATCGACATCGACCAGGATGCCGACTGCAGCGGTTCCCTGTCCAGGGATGCTCGTCGGTACCGAACCGGTACCGACGACGCCCGATGTCGATACCGCTCGATAAGCGTACCGAGCTTTAGAAGACCACCCTGACAGGCGATATTTTGATTCCTCTGATGATTCTGATACATCAGAGGAGTCTGCTGAAGTATCCATAGCCCTTCCTGAAGAGCCGCCTTCTCCAAAAAGAAGAATGTCTCCTACAGAGGACTTATCCTTTCAAGACTTCATAAGAGAAGTTACTAAAGGACTTCCTATTTCAGTAACCTCTGAATCAGAGCCTAGAGCTAAAAAATTGGATATTTTAGGTTATTCTAAGGCTCCTAAGGAGGCAGTCACCTTGCCAATTCATGAGATTCTTTATGAGCACATGATTGACTTATGGGAGACTCCTCTCACTATCTCTCCTCATTCTCGAAGATTGGACACTATGTACCGTGTCCCTCCTTGTCCTGGTTTTCATAAAACACAGCTTCCCCACCATTCTATTGTGGTGCAGTCAGCTATGAAAAGGATAAAGAGTGCAAAAAGACACTCTTCTGCCCCTCCAGGAAGAGAATGCAGGACCTTGGATGCTTTTGGTAGGAAACTCTTCCAGGCCAGTATGCTCATTGCCAGAATCAACTCCTATAGTCTTTACATGGGTATGTTTCTAAAAGAAGTTGCAGATAAGCTGCACACTTTCCTCCCTTTTCTTCCAGAGGATAAAAGGGAAGAATTCCTTCTTTGGCTCAAGCATACTCAAGACATTTCAAAGTTTTCCAACCGTGCAGCTTTTGACTCCTTTGAAGGTGCCAGCAGAGCTTCGGCTATTGCCATAGCTGCTCGCAGAATTGCTTGGCTCCAAGCTTCTGATTTAGAACCTTGGGTCCAGGATGGTTTAGGAAATCTCCCCTGTACAGGTGAAAATCTGTTTGGCAAAGAGTGGCAAATAAAGGCCACTCAAATGGATGCAGAAAATTCTGCTCTGGATAGACTTTCAAAGTCAACCTCCATTCCTGCCAAGAAAAAACCTTTCAAGAAGTCTTTTTTCAAAAAGGGCAGATTCCCTTCTACTTCTGGCCAACAATCATCTACAGGTCGCTTTGCTACTAAGCGTCATCAACCTAAACAGGCCAGGCCTAAGTCTACAGGGGCTGCTGCAACTCAGCAGTCCCAACCTCCTCAGGGTTTTTGACTTGATGCTAGAGAACTTTGCCTTTCTGGCTCTAAAACAGCCAGAGCCTCTCACCATTCCAGGAAGGTTAGCTCATTTTGTTCCCAGATGGGAGCAAATTGCAACAGAGCAGTGGACCCTCTCCATCATAAGGGAGGTCTACAAGCTTCATTTCTCAAACCTTCCTCCTCACACCATGGTGAGACACTTCAATTCTCCAACATCTCTTCTCGACCTTCTAGATCAGGAGGTGGCTACCCTTCTTGCCCAAGGGGCAATAGAAGAAGTGCCTCTTCTTCAACAAGGGTCAGGGTTTTACTCCCCCTATTTTCTCATCCCAAAGAAAACGGGGCTACAGACCCATATTAGATCTCAGAGAATTGAACAAATTTCTATGCAAGGAGAAATTCAAGATGCTTTCTCTGGGCACTCTCCTTCCATACCTTCCGAGTCAGGATTGGCTTTGTTCTCTAGATCTCAAGGATGCGTACACACATGTCCTCATCCATCCTTCTCACAGAAGGTTTCTCCGTTTCCTTTTCCAAGGAAAGCATTACCAATACAGGGTACTTCCTTTCGGTCTGGCCTCTGCTCCAAGAGTGTTCACTAAATGCATGGCAGTAGTAGCTGCATTTCTACGCACTCTGGGAATTTTTGTATTCCCATACCTGGACGACTGGCTCATCCGAGCTCCATCCCAGTCAGAGGCCCAGACTGCCCTAGACTGCACAAGGCACATTCTGCAGTATCTGGGACTTGTTGTAAATCTCCCAAAGTCCCAGCTCACCCCTACTCAATCCCTAGAGTTCATAGGGGCCTGGCTAGATACTACCACTGCAAGGGCCTATCTTCCTCAGGCCCGTTGCCTACGCCTGGTGCAGTTAGCCTCCCAGATTCAGTCAAAGAACCATTTAACTGCCCGGGAGATTCTGCAACTGCTAGGCCACATGGCATCCACAGTGCATGTGGTCCCCTATGCTCGCCTTCACATGAGAGCAGCTCAATGGAATTTGTCCACCCAGTGGACTCAAGCATCAGGTGCTCTGTCAGACAAAATAGCAAGCTCCAGGCGCCTCTTTTGGTCTCTCCAGTGGTGGAAGTCCAACCAAAATCTGTTGCTGGGGTCCCCCTTCCAACAGTTGTTACCCCAGGCAACCCTCACAACAGATGCCTCCCAAACAGGTTGGGGAGCTCATCTGCAAGACCTCTCCACTCAAGGCACTTGGTCTCCACAGGAGACCTATTTCCATATCAACCACTTGGAGCTCTGAGCAGTTTTTCTAGCTCTCAAGGTCTTCCATACCCTGCTCAGCTACAAGACAGTCCTCATTCATATGGACAATCAAGTAGCAATGTTTTACATAAACAAGCAAGGAGGAACTGGCTCTCTGTCGCTTTGCAACGAAGCTTTAAGATTGTGGGCCTTCGCCAGAGAGCATCAAATCCATCTCCTGGCCGTATACCTTCCAGGAATCCAAAACTCTTGGGCAGACAGACTCAGTCGAGTTCTGCTTCCACACGAATGGTCCCTGCACATGGACCAAGTACTCAGAATCTTTCTAGAGTGGGGAACCCCGGACATAGACCTCTTTGCAAGTCCGTGGAATGCCAAACTTCCCCGGTTCTGTTCCAGAATTCCGTGTCAGGGAGTTCAGGCCAAGGATGCCTTCCTCCTTCACTGGGGTCAAGACTTCCTGTATGCCTTTCCACCCATTCCTTTAATTCCCAAGACTCTGTTCAAGCTCCAGAGGGATCAAGGATCTATGATCCTCATAGCTCCATGCTGGCTATGCCAAGTGTGGTACCCTCTACTTCTACATCTCTCTCAAGCTCCCTCCCTAGACTTGAGAGCTGCTCCAGACCTACTGTCTCAGGAGGACGGGACTTTGTGGCACCCAAACCCCAAGTCCCTTCACCTCAGAGCTTGGTTGCTGAAGGCCTAGACCTTCAGGATTGGAATCTTTCTCAGCAGGTGAAGGATATCCTTCATGCTTCCAGGAAACCTTCTACTAGACGTTCCTATGCTTTTAAATGGAAAAGGTTTTCCATTTGGTGTACTAAGAAGGGTATTGACCCTCTAGCACTACCTTTGAATTCTCTATTGGAATATCTCCTGCATCTTTCCAATGCAGGCCTTAAGACGAATTCAGTAAGGGTCCATTTGAGTGCTATTGCAGCATCCCTTAAGCCTATCAATGGACACCCAATTTCCTCTCATCCTCTTATTGCAAGATTAATGAGAGGCCTAACTTTAAATAAACCTCCCATTAGACCTCCTCCGGTGGCATGGGACTTAAATCTGGTTCTTGGTCAGCTTATGAAGCCACCTTTTGAACCCTTAGCCACCACCTCCCTGAAATTTCTTTCCTGGAAGGTTATTTTCTTCATTGCAGTCACCTCAGCTCTCCGCATCAGTGAACTGCAGGCCTTAGTGGCTAATAAACCTTATACAAGATTCCATCATGATAAGGTAGTCCTTAGGACCAATCCACACTTTATGCCTAAAGTGGTTTCACCTTTTCATCTTAATCAAGAGGTATATTTACCTGCCTTTTTTCCTGCTCCTCATGCATCAAGTGCAGAGAGGAATCTTCATACTCTGGATTGTAAGGGAGCTCTTGCCTTTTACTTACAAAGGACACAGCAACATAGAAAGTCTTATCAACTCTTTGTTGCTTTTGATGCCTCTCATTTGGGACTTCCAGTCTCTGAGAGAACACTGTTCAATTGGATTGCCCAGTGTATTTCTTTCGCCTACCAGAGTAAGAACCTTTCTCTGGAGGGCCATGTCACAGCTCATAATGTGAGGACCATGGCCACCTCTATGGCTCATCTAAATTCTGTGTCCATCTTCCAAATCTGTCGAGTGGCCACCTGGGCCTCGGTTCATACCTTCACAGCCCATTACTGCTTGGACAAGGACTCCCGCCGGGATGCCTTATTTGGTCAGGCTGTTCTCAAACACCTGTTCCATTCTTAATCAACTCCTGCCCTCCTTCCCAGAATGGATGCCTGAGGTCCAGAGGAGGAGGTAGAGCCCTTCCCAGGGTCTCATAACCTCAGGGATCTCCCAGGCATCTCTAGCTAGGGAGTCCCCATATATTGAAGACTCATTCCTGCTTGTTCCTGGAGATAGCACAGTTACTTACCTGTAACAGGTGATCTCTGGGAACAGCAGGAATAAGTCATCACAACCTACCCACCTCCCCTAGGAGTTGTATCTCTCTATCTGTCTTTCCTTTCCTCTCTCTCTCTTTGTCTCAGCTTTAAAACCGAACTGAGGAGAGGCGGTTAGGAAAGGCGGGAAGGCAGCGTGCAGGCGCTGTGGGATGCTCCCAAAAGCTTTCCTTTTTGGGAAGCTGGGGAGCGTTCCCGCACAGGCTCCGTCGGTACCGACGTACCCATATGTGAAGACTTATTCCTGCTGTTCCCAGAGATCACCTGTTGCAGGTAAGCAACTGTGCTTTCTCCTTCCAGCTTGTCCTCATGGTAAGAAGGCATGATACCTCTTTGCCCTTAAGCAGGTCAGCATGGTATCTCATTCCTATGCGTCTTCTGTTCACTTACCATGCTAGAGTTCTAGAATACTCAGGACTTGCAGGCTGCAGACTGATCTCATCCTCTGCTTTTCACATAACCATCCTGGTTATTCTACTACCTAGCATCCCTGTAGCCATAACCAGTGGGAATTGATTCTCTATATGTCTTCTCAAGTAGGTTCCACCTTCTTGTTCTTTGATGAATCTTTCCTCTCCACATTTTTCCTATGTGAATACCTTTTTGTGGGCATATCTCTGTCTGCGTCTTGCAGACTTCCATATATATATATATATATATATATATGTATATATATTTATATATATTTATATATATTGTCATGGCGTAAGGCAAATAGTGCCTATGGAAACAGAAGAAAATGTGCAGAGCAGTTTTAAAATGGGCAGCTCAAAGCACATGGCTAGGGGTTGCTATAGGCAACCAACAAAAACACTAGCACCGGGTGTAGGTAAACGCCCCAGCAAAGCATTACCTCATAGCTCATTAGAGGATCAGGAACAGCTGCAGAGACTTGAGCTTATGAGAAACTCAAAGAGTGACGCACTTAAAAATGAGTCATTCTAGAGAGAGAGCAGAACACACGGGAAATGAAAGAGCAGAACACACAAGAGAGCTAACAGGAACGCTAACCAGGACACATACCTGAGAACTTCAGACGGGGATTCCAGCAGCGTCTCAGAGGAGTTTGCCCAAGAGGGAATACCTGAGGTTAGTGCCAGAGAGTTGGGCTGTACTGAACCAGAGTCTGGTCGTTGGGGACACAGAGGGATTCCTACCGGCAAACGGAGAGAAGCTGTGAGAGGGAACTTCCATGAGAGCAGGTACCTGGGGAATAGAAGCTCTGGTCCAAAGGAGATTTCCAGGCTCAAAGAAACAGGTCCTGTAAGGGGAAGTGAAAAGCTTTCAAGGGAGAAAGGCTATTTTCAGCTTCCCAGCTACAAAGGTTCCGGCAGAGGCCAGCCTGAAGAAAGGCCAATTCCCTGGAGTAGAGGGGCACTTGAAAAGCAGGATTTTACATACGCTTGTCCTGAAGTGTATGGCCCTCTAGAGGGAAAGTCTACACTGCATGGTAACTTTCCCTTCCACTTTACTAGTGAGGAAGAGAGAAGCCCTTGCCAGAGAGAGGAGGGATTTTTGAATACTGGTGTAAGTTCCAATCCCACAGAAGAGAATTGCAGGGAAGTTCGTGAGGCCATGGACTGTGGTTACTGTGTGGAAAACTCAGAGGATTTGCAGATGGATTGTACACTTGTATTTGCGGATAATGTGACCTCTTTCTGTTGAAAAGTGCAGAAGGGAAATCTGTTTAAAGGAACAGATTTCAATCCACAGCTGTTGTAAGGTACAAGGCTTGTTTTGCACTTTTTGTTTTGCCTTAAGCTGAAAAGAAGCATTCCTGTTTAATTTTTGTAGTTCCATTTTGTGTTATGCCAGAAGCATGGTTTATTTTCCTTTGTGATTCCTGACTGCAGAAGTTCTCCCGGGAAGGGAAATAAAATACCTCTTTATCAGCCTAGCTACTCGTCCATGACTACACTCTTTTTATTGAATAGCTAGTGGGACTTCAACTCCCAGGGGGCACTACTTGTCCCTGCTACCTAAGAAGAGGCCTCACTGAAACCCTCAGGTCCTTTGCCTTTGGGGGTATGTAGGTGGGTGACAATAAATATATATAAATATATATATATATATATTCATACCTATAGCACACATCTTACAGATGTCTGTCTATCATGTGTGAGTATTTTATACCCTTCATATCTCACTATAGATATATTCTTATATATCTATATGATATATATATGTATCTATCGAGATATTCTACTATCGGTAGATATGTATTCTGCTTTATCTACCTGACTGTCAAGGCTCATATAGCCATATGATTCTGACAGTCAGGTAGATAAAGCCATACTTATGCTATCCAGCAAGTTTTGGGGTCCTACACTCACAACCACTTTGGTAGTTAACACCTACCATAACCCTAAGGTTAGGTATCTCTGAAGCTCTCCATGTCCAATTTCTCTCCCAGCTGACTTCAGTTAGGAGCAGGGCCGGATTTACCTTGAGTGAGGCCCTACGCCAACAAAAATTGTGGGCCCCCAGCAGGGGCGGCCCAAGAGGGGTGCGGACCTCATTTGCATAAGGGGCCTCATTTGCATAAATATTTGCATAATGTTACCATATACTAACTTTTAGTAAACGTGCCTCTTAATGAGTGTATGGATAAAGAAAGACTAAAAGATTTCTACATTACTATAATCCAGTGCCAACTGCCAGACACATTAGGAACTACTACAAACACTGCCCATAGTAAACCCGCCGTATCCTAACAGCACTACCAGGACTCACAAAGCACCATACTCTACCAATCAAAAGGCAACACTGCAAATATTAAACCAATACATTTCAGAGAACAACAATACATGACCTACTGGGGAAAGAGAACAAGTGGCAATGTCAAATAGGAATTATATAAACAGAACACCTCAGCTCAGTTACACATGCAGAACATAGACCATCACCAAACAAGTAATCACAATTTAGAAATAGGAAGACAATAATTAAACTGGGAATCCCAAAAGCCAAACTTGGAATGTACAACACTGTAGAAATAAAACTATACATTAATTTGCTCTTGTACTAAACAAAGCGCAGATGTTAATGATGCACATTTACCAGAGCTGACATATTCCAATTAATAAATTCAAAATAAAGAGAGATTTTTCTACCTTTTGTGCATTTTTTTCAGCTGCAATTGCTCCAGCCACTTTCTTCTGGTTTCTTCGTGTCTTCTGCTAACTCTCCATCGTCTGCTGTCCATTTGTCCTTTCTTCTCTCTTCTAGATTTTTTTCCATTCTCTCTCTACATCTGCTTTAACATACTAATCTTTCTCCTTTTGCTCTTTCCTCATTCCTATTTCATCCACTCAAATTTTACCCCTCCATCCTCAATCCCCACTTACTCTCCCAATACCCGGCCAATTGTAGATTTTTTATCCCTCCCACACAAAATATTTTTCCCTTCTCCATTTTACTCTTCCAGCCCCATCCCATTCTAATCCTCCCCCAACATCAGCTCCCTTCTAGTTCCAGCCTCACCCAGCATCCATTCCCTTCTAGTCCCTGCATCAGCCCATTTCCAGTCCTAGCCATCCATCAGCCCATTTCCAGTCCTAGCAACCCCCCAACCCAATACCAGTCCTAGCCCCCCCATCACCCCACTTACAGTCCTTAACCCCCCATCACCCCATTTTCAGTCCTTAACCCACCATCACCCCATTTTCAGTTTAAGCCCCCCCTATAACCCATTACCAGTCCTAACCCCCCATCAGCCCACTTCCAGTCCTAACCCCATCAACCCATTTCCAGTCAGCCCCCCATAGCCCATTGCCAGTCCTACCCCCCCCATCAGCCCACAGCCCATTACCAGTCCTAACCCCATCATCCCACCTCGTTTTAACCCCCCAGCCCATTTCCAGTCCTAGCCCCCCATAGCCCATTACCAGACAACCCCCATCAGCCCACAGCCCATTACCAGTCTTAACCCCCCCAAAGCCCATTACCAGTTCTAACCCCCCCCCAACAGCCCATTACCAGTCCTAACCCCATCAGCCCACCTCCAGTCTTAACCCCCCAGCCCATTTCCAGTCCTAGCCCCCCCCATAGCCCATTACCAGACAGCCCCCATCAGCCCACAGCCCATTACCAGTCTTAACCCCCCCCAAAGCCCATTGCCAGTTCTAAGCCCCCCCAACAGCCCACAGTCCATTACCAGTCCTAACCCCATCAGCCCACCTCTAGCCTTAACCCCCCCCCAGCCCAGCCCAGCCCAGCCCATTTCCAGCCCCAGCCCCCCAATAGCCCATTACCAGTCCTACCCCCCCATAGCCCATTACCAGCCCTACCCCCCCCCCAGTCCATTTCCAGCCCCAGCCCCCCCAATAGCCCATTACCAGTCCTACCCCCCCCATAGCCCATTACCAGTCCTACCCCCCCCCCATAGCCCATTACCAGTCCTACCCCCCCCCGGCCTAAAGTAAACTTTAATTTTAAAAAAAAAAACCTGGTGGCTGCCGCCGCGGGGCCCCCGCTGCTGCCGCGGGGGCCCCGTCTACAAGCTGAAGCCGTCGGGTCGGGTCTCTCTCCCTCCCTCCCTCCCTCGCTGCAGGCTGCGAGAGACGCGAAGGGAGAGCGTCTCCTCGCGTCTGTGTTAAGCCCGCAGGGGCTGATGGGAAATCCCATCAGCCCCTGCGGGCTTAACACAGACGCGAGGAGACGCTCTCCCTTCGCGTCTCTCGCAGCCTGCAGCGAGGGAGGGAGCGAGGGAGGGAGGGAGAGGAGAGACCCGACCCGACCCGACGGCTTCAGCTTGTAGACGGGGCCCCCGCGGCAGCAGAGGGGGCCCCGCGGCGGCAGCCACCAGGTTTTTTTTTTAAATTGTGTTTAAAAAAAATTAACTGGTTCTTTTTTTGTGGGCCCCTGCCGGCTGTGGGCCCTGCGCCATGGCGTACATGGCGTATAGGTAAATCCGGCCCTGGTTAGGAGAGACATTGCGGATCTTCAGCTACTCACATGCTCTAACACCTCCTGCGTTTGTCCTTTCTTTTGGGATACAAGAGGTTCCCATACCCTTTCTCCCCAGAAGGACTGGGCTTGTTTGTCCAAATCGGTTCGCCTTTCTCTTTTTCTTCCTAAGAGTAAGCCACTCTTTTGCCAAAAGAGTTGGCCTTTTATCATAAAGCCTTCCGCTGAAGGCCCACCGTTTTTGTACTACCCCAGTTTTTCCTACTGGGGTTCCATGTTACCTTTCAGTATTCTGACCTCCATTGTTTTTCCTACAGGTTCCTACCTCCACTACAGTGAGGTCCTTCTCAAGGTTCCTCTACTGGGTTCCCCAGTAGATCCCATGAACCTCCATACTTCTCTGAAGTCCTGTTAGGGGAGGTCAATATTGCAATATTTTTTCTTTGCAATATCATTGATGACAATTATCATCCACACATGGACTCCTTGTCTGCAATCCTATATTAGGTCAGCTGTTCCACAGCACCTTTCTTTCTCAACTCCTACCCTCCATCCTCAGGATGCCTGGTGTTCTGGGGGATAGCATGTTCCAACCTATGACATGCTAGGACTCTAGGCATCTCAGCTTGGGAGTCCCCATATGTGAAGACTCATTCCTGCTTGTTCCTGGAGATAGCACAGTTACTTACCTGTAACAGATGATCTCTGGGAACAGCAGGAATAAGTCTTCACAACCAGCCCACCTCCCCAGGAGTTGTATCTCTATCCAGCTTTCCTTTCCCCTCTCTCTCTCTCTGTCTCAGCTTTAAAACTTAACTGAGGAGAGGCAGTTGGGAAAGGCGGGAAGGCAGCACGCAGGCGTGGTGAGATGCTTCCAAAAGTTCTTTGATTGGACGCTGGGAAGCGTTCCCGCGCAGACTCCGTCGGTACCGACGTACCCATATGTGAAGACTTATTCCTGCTGTTCCCAGAGATCACCTGTTACAGGTAAGTAACTGTGTTTTACTCACCTGTAACAGGTGTTCTTCGGGGACAGCAGGAAATCAGTCCTCACAACTCTCCCTCCTCCCGTTGGAGTTGCTTCTTCACCATCTTTTATTTTTGCCATATTTTAGCTATATCATCTGTCTGAGCAAGATGACACCCTGGGGCGGGAAGGGGACCACACATGCGTGGTGGCATCTCCCAAAGACTTTCTTCGAAAGCTGGGAGGATGCTTTTGCAAAGGGCTCCGTCGGTGTGACGTCACCCATATGTGAGGACTGATTCCTGCTGTACCTGGAGAACACCTGTTAGAGGTGAGTAACTATGCTTTCATAGAACATTTTCTCAGAAGGATTGTAGTTTCTCATGGTGGGTTTGGACAAAGTTCAGACGTGCTTTTTGTCTGTCTTTGAGCAGTGGGGTCCTCCTTTTCCTTCGCCCATGAAGTCCTCCTTTGTTTAGTGTTCAGTGTATGGTGTGGACTGAAACCATCACTCCAGATTGCTCCAGGTCAGCCTTAAGCTCTGTGGATGTTGTACATGGTGTGTTTGCAACATTTTACACTAACCTTCAAAGACTTATTAATTTTCCTCTTCCTACCATGTCCTGGGAGGTTCTTAACAGTTCCATGAGCAGAAAACATCTTAACATTGTAAACTGTAGAGACAAGAATCCCAAGGTCTTTGGAGCTGAACTTGTACCCTTTTGAAGTTTGATGTTTAATGATGATGTCTTTATTGATGGTCTCAGGCAACTCTTGTGAAAATGGAACAGGGAGTTAATGTGGCCATTTTAAATATTAGAGCTATCATTGATCTTGATTCAAGTCATGTGAGTACCGATAAAGATCACAGGTGTGTCTAATTTTACCGCAATGGGAATATGGTTCTTCTGGCAATGTCCCAGTTTTTATACTATTTTATACCATTTCCTTTTCAATTGGTCTTGTTTTATTTGATTCTTTTATGTGTCAAATATGTGTGCATATATAGTTATCATTTCACTGGCCACTTTTTTTTTAGGAGATATTGGACATGAAGGGGTTGAATGCAAGGGTGCTAATAATGTTAGCCACAACTGTATGCTTTAATCCAAGTAAATACAAAATAATAACTTTGGGATCTATAAATCTAGAGGCCCAGGTATCTTTCAGGTGAAGGAATAGCAGTCACTAAACAGGAAAGGGGCCTGGGAGTTGTCATTTCGGAACTTAAGGTA
The DNA here is from genome assembly GCA_033557465.1 of Ichthyophis bannanicus. NCBI lineage: Eukaryota > Metazoa > Chordata > Amphibia > Gymnophiona > Ichthyophiidae > Ichthyophis > Ichthyophis bannanicus. Next base: position 1,841,840,537 of record CM066031.1, on the reverse strand, counting down.
GCCAGTCAGTATGTCAAACCAATTGGGAAAGCCAATCTAGTGCTTAGGTTTATTCAGACAACGTAAATCTTGGTCCTTACGGAGCGAAATAAAATCTCACTACAGCAGAAGTAGCTCCAAATAATCAACGTTTAAGGTGGAATCTTTTACATGTGTGGAAAAAGCGCTGATCCCGATATTTAAACCTATAGCTGTATTTAAAACAGCACTAAAAGCAGATGATTTGCTGCTGCTTCAATTTTATGTGATCAATAGCTATTGCGCGCGTAAAATTGAATAAGCAGCAAATCATCTGCTTTTAGCGCTGTTTGGTCTGAGACACTCTGGGCACTTGAGTTAATTCCAGATGAACTTTTAAATACAGCTATAGGTTTAAATATCGGGATCAGCGCTTTTTCCACACATGTAAAAGATTCCACCTTGAAGGTTGATTATTTGGAGCTACTTCTGCTGTAGTAGGTATCTCCAGGAACAAGCAGGAATGAGTCTTCACATATGGGTACGTCGGTACCGATGGAGCCTGTGCGGGAACGCTCCCCAGCGTCCAATCAGAAAGCCTTTGGGAGCATCCCACAGCACCTGCGTGCTGCCTTCCCGCCTTTCCCAACTCTCTTTCCTCAGTTCTTCTTTTTCCGCGGAGCCAGCAGGTCGTGTTCCTGTCACCGCAGAAGAATTTCCTTATTTTTTCTTTATTTCTTTTGTGTCGTGTCTGCCTTCTTCGACGCTGTACCGGTACTGCCGGTCTTTGTTCTTTTCTTCTTGTAAACCCCCCCCCCCAAAAAAAAAAAAACAACCCCTTTTTTTCTGTTCTTCAGGTGCACTTGAGTTTTGGGCCTTAGGCCCAAAACATTTTTTCCTTAAATATGGAAAAGCCTGCCTCAGGATTTAAAAAGTGCACAAAATGTGGCGGTACTACTTCCGTCACCGACACCCATGACTGGTGTCTAAAATGTTTAGGTCCTGACCATTCCATAACAGATTGTGTGTCCTGTTCCATGATGTCTAAAAGAGGTCGGCAGAACCGAGCTGCCAAGCTCAGTACCCTATTTCCCTCTGATGCGGCTTCGGTGACATCGACGTCTTCCAGGGCTGCTTCTTCCTCACATGGATCTCAGGTAACTAAACATGAGTCCAGCCGGTCCTCGAAGGGTAGATCTCCTAAGCATCGAGATGCCTCTGGCCTTGCCCTTGAGGATTCTGCTCCGGCAAAATTACCCCAGCGGGAGGCTTCGGCCTCTAAAGCATCATCATCGGGGTTCCAGGATGATCTCGATGGCGTGGCCTCGACAGATCTCCTGGTGTCATGCTCTGGGGTACCGGTGGCTTCCACTGGTACCGATTTCCAGGCATTGGCGGCATTGATGGATCAGAGGATTCTGTCCATAGAAGGCGGTCTGGCGGCTTTCCTTGTGGCATCGACGCCCGTGGTACTGCAACAGACTACTCTGACGGTACCGGCACTAGCATCGCCATCGGTACCGATTTCCGGTACCAGTGGCATCGACATCGGCATCGGTGTCTGCTATGCCCGTACTCTGTCCTCTGAAGCCCTCCGGTACCGATACGCCGGTACCAGTTATTCCCGATCCCGATCCCTGTCGGGACGGGTATCGGGCTTTGCAAGAGCTTCCGGACAGACGATACTTCGATTCCTCTGAGGACTCTGAAGAGTCGGTTGATGCAGTGATGCTTCTTCCACAGGAGGAGTCCTCTCCTAAACGAAGGATGTCTCCTCCAGAGGATTTGTCTTTTCAAGACTTTATCAGAGAGGTGTCTCAGGGTCTCTCTATTACAGTGGCACCTGAGACAGAGCCCAGAGCCAAGGAGTTAGATATTTACAATATCCTAAGACTCCTAAGGAGGCAGCTACCTTACCTATTCATGAGATTCTGTATGATCTCATGTTGAGGATTTGGGAAGCACCTCTAACCACCTCTCCTCATTCTCGCAGGTTGGATACCATGTATCGTGTCCCTCCTTGTCCTGGTTTCCATAAAACTCAGCTTCCTCACCACTCTATTGTGGTTGAGTCTGCAATGAGAAAGATTAGAAGTGCCAAAAGACATGCCTCTAATCCTCCAGGACGTGAATGTAGAACCCTGGATGCTTTTGGTAGAAGAGTCTTCCAAGCTTCCATGCTTGCTGCGAGAATTAATTCTTATAGTCTCTACATGGGAATGTTCTTAAAAGAAGTCACGGACCATTTGCAGACTTTAAGTCCTTTTATGTCTGAAGATAAAAGGCAAGAATTTCTCACTGGGCTCAAACATGCCCAGGATATCTCCAAATTCTCCAACCGTGCAGCTTTTGACTCCTTTGAATGTGTAAGCAGAGCCTCAGCTATTGCCATAGGTGCACATAGGATTGCTTGGCTTCAAGCATTTGATTTGGAGATCTGGGTTCAAGATGAATTGGGAAATATCCCTTGTACAGGTAAGAACCTGTTTGGGAAGGATTGGCAAGCAAAAGCCAATCAGATGGATGCTGAAAATTCTGCTTTGGATAGACTATCCAAATCCACAGCTGCTCCTGCTAAGAAAAGGTTATTCAAGAAAACACCTTTTTCTAAAAAGGGAAGATTCTATCCTGCTTATGGTCAGCAGGCATCTTCTGCAGCTCAGTTCCCTTCCAAACGTTAGCAATCCTCCAAACAGAGCAAAGCAAAGGCTACGAGGCCTGCTCCAGCCCAGCAACCTCAGCCCCCTCAGGGCCTTTGACTTTCTGCTAGAGAACTTAGCCTTCCTGGCTCTAGAAGGACCAGAGCCCTCCACCATTCCAGGAAGGTTATGTCACTTTGCTCCCAGGTGGGGGCAAATTACAGCAGAGCATTGGACACTCTCCATCATAAGAGAGGGGTACAAACTTCATTTTTCAAGCTTGCCCCCTCTCACAAGAGTGCACCAGTTCAATTCTCCAACCTCCCTCCTCAGCCTGTTGGAGCAGGAGGTTGCCACTCTTCTCGCCCAGGAGGCAATAGAGGAAGTGTCTTTTCAACAACAGGGCACAGGGTTCTACTCCCCCTATTTTCTTATTCCAAAGAAAACAGGGGGCTTCAGACCCATCTTAGATCTCAGAGAGTTGAACATATTCCTAGTCAAAGAAAATTCAAGATGATTTCTCTAGGAACTCTGCTGCCATACCTTCAGAGTCAGGATTGGCTTTGTTCTGTAGATCTCAAGGATGCGTACACTCATGTTCTCATCCATCCAACTCACAGAAGGTTCCTTAGGTTCCTTTTTCAGGAAAAGCACTATCAATACAGAGTGCTCCCTTTTGGTCCGGACTCTGCACCCAGGGTGTTCACGAAATGCATGGCAGCGGTTGCTGCTTTTCTGCGCACCCTGGGAATATTCGTCTTCCCTTACCTGGACGACTGGCTCATTCGAGCTCCCATTCAATCAGAGGCCAAGACTTCTCTAACCTGCACAATGCGTATCCTTCAGTATTTAGGGCTGGTAATAAACATCCCAAAATCCAATTTGATCCCTACTCAGTCCCTGGAGTTTATAGGGGCATTGCTGGATATCACAAGGGCAAGGGCTTATCTTCCCCAAGCACGTTGCCTTCGCTTGGTGCAGTTAGCTTTTAAAGCAGAGTTGAAGCCCCTATTAACTGCTCGAGAGATGTTACAGTTGCTAGGCCACATGGCATTCACTGTACATGTGGTACCATATGCTCGCCTTCACATGAGAGCAGCTCAGTGGACTTTATCCACCCAATGGACCCAGGCAATAGGCTGCTTGTCAGACAAAATAGCAAACACAAGTCGCCTCATTTTGTCCCTCCAGTGGTGGAAGTCCCCTCAAAACCTGTTGCTGGGGTCCCCCTTTCAACAGCCTCTACCCCAAGCAACTCTTACAACAGATGCTTCTTCTCCAATGGGCTGGGGAGCTCATCTTCAGGACCTCTCCCCCCAGGGCATCTGGTCCCCACAGGAGACTTGTCTACATATCAATCTCTTGGAACTCAGAGCAATCTTCCTTGCTCTGCGAGTTTTCCACACCCTGCTCAGCCACAAGACAGTCCTTATCCACACGGACAATCAGGTAGCCATGTTCTATGTAAACAAGCAGGGAGGAACTGGCTCTCTGTCGCTTTGCACCGAAGCTCTGCGACTGTGGGCCCTCGCCAGAGAGCATCACATTCATCTTCTGGCAGTTTATCTTCCAGGTGTTCAAAACTCTTGGGCGGACAGACTCACTCGAGTTCTGCTTCCACATGAGTGGTCCCTACATATGGACCAGGTATCCAAGATTTTTCGAATTTGAGGAACCCCGGACATAGACCTCTTTGCAAGTCCGTGGAATGCCAAACTTCCCCGGTTCTGTTCCAGAACTCCGGCTCAGGGGGCTCAGGCAAGGGATGCTTTCTTCCTTCACTGGGGTCAAGACTTCCTGTATGCCTTTCCACCCATTCCCCTAATTCCCAAAACCCTGTTCAAGCTTCAGAGAGACAGAGGCCACATGATTCTCATAGCTCCACATTGGCCACGGCAAGTGTGGTACCCTCTGCTTCTACATCTCTCTCAAGCTCCCTCCCTAGAGTTAGGGTCTGCTGCAGACCTCCTCTCTCAAGAGGACGTATGGTTATGGCATCCCAATCCCCAGTCTGCATCTGCTGAAGGCCTAGATCTCCAGGATCTTCATCTTTCTCAACAAGTGAAAGATGTTCTTTATGCTTCCAGAAAACCTTCCACTAGACGTTCTTACGCTTTCAAGTGGAAGAGGTTTACCATCTGGTGTTCTGAGAAGGGTCTTAACCCTTGTGCCATACCTCTGGAATCGTTGCTGGAGTATCTCCATCTGTCTAATGCAGGCCTTAAGACAAATTCAGTAAGGGTCCATTTGAGTGCTATTGCAGCTTCCCTTAAGCCTCTAAATGGACAACCTATTTCCTCTCATCCTCTTGTAGCAAGATTCATGAGAGGCCTCCTTTTAACAAAGCCTCCCATCAGACCACCCCCGGTGGCATGGGACTTAAACTTTGTTCTTGGTCAGCTTATGAAGCCACCTTTTGAACCTTTAGCTACCACCTTCTTGAAATACCTTTCTTGGAAGGTTATCTTTCTCATTGCAATCACATCAGCACGCCGCATTAGTGAATTGCAAGCACTAGTAGCTAATCCGCCTTATACAAGGTTCCATCATGACAAGGTGGTCCTTAGGACTCATCCACACTTTATGCCTAAGGTGGTCTCGCCTTTTCACCTCAACCAGGAGGTCTATCTACATCGCGTTTTTCCAGGGCCTCATGCATCAAGTGCAGAGAGGAATTTTCATACCCTGGACTGTAAAAGAGCTCTGGCTTTTTACTTACAAAGGATACAGCAACATAGAAAGTCTTCCCAACTCTTTGTTGCCTTTGATCCTTCTCATCTCGGACAACCAGTCTCCAAGAGAACACTTTCTAACTGGATTGCCCAGTGCATTTCTTTTGCTTATCAGAGCAAGAACCTTTCTCTGGAGGGCCATGTCACAGCTCACAATGTGAGAGCCATGGCAGCCTCAATGGCTCATCTGAACTCTGTGTCTATCGACGACATCTGTCGAGCAGCCACTTGGGCCTCGGTTCATACCTTCACAGCCCATTACTGCTTGGACAAGGACTCCCGCCGGGATGCCTTGTTTGGTCAGGCTGTTCTTAAACACCTGTTCCATACTTAATCAACTCCTACTCACCATCCCTCATGGGATGCCAGAGATCCGTGTGGGGAAGTGCAGCCCTGTTCCAGGGACACACAACTTCTGGGAACTCTCCCTGGCATCTAAAGCTAGGGAGTCCCCAAATGTGAAGACTCATTCCTGTTTGTTCCTGGAGATAGCACAGTTACTTACCTGTAACAGATGATCTCTGGGAACAGCAGGAATAAGTCTTCACAACCCACCCACCTCCACTAGGAGTCGTATCTCTCTATCTATCTTTCCTTTCCCTCTCTCTCTCTCTTTGTCTCAGCTTAAAACTCAACTGAGGAGAGACAGTTGGGAAAGGCGGGAAGGCAGTACGCAGGTGCTGTGGGATGCCCCCAAATGCGTTCTGATTGGACGCTTGGGAACGTTGCCGCGCAGGCTCCGTCGGTACCGACGTACCCATACGTGAAGACTTATTCCTGCTGTTCCCAGAGATCACCTGTTACAGGTAAGTAACTGCTTTATTCAGAGGCATAATAAGACCTTTCTAAAGATCTGACTCACTTTGAGTTGAAACTTACAGGGTCTATAAACATTAAGGACTATAATGGTAGAGCAGAGAGGCTAACGCCACAACTACCGGTAGTATGATCTGTGAGAAAATGGAAGGTAGGTACAAATGGGCGGACTGGGTGGGCCTTAATGGTTCTTTTCTGCCAACATTTTCTGTGTTTCTAATATAACTTGATTGTTGCTCATACAACTGGATATGCATTTCCTTTAGAATATCAAGTTATCACTAGAGATTTGAAGTCCAGCAGTTATTAAATTCTGTCACACAAACAAATGGGGATTGGGCTAGCCCTACTTTGAAGAACAGAAAAAGCAACTCTGCCAGTAGATCAAAAGGAGGCTTATAAAGCTCTCTTGCAGGAATTCTGATCTGTTATCTCCTGCCTGAATACTGTACCTGATTGTAACTTAACTTGATCTCCCCCTGGAAAGACGTGAGCTAAATATTAGAAATAAATAAATAAACCTGCCTTCTGCAACTATTCTACTGAAACCCGTTCATGGTTTATAAAAAACTGTTGAATTCAGCTCTTGTTATAAAAGATGCAACTAAAAGATCATTTAATACCTTGGTGGTTTGCCTGAGCTACCTAAATTCAAAACTTCTTATCTTTGGATGCCAAGGAACTGAATGTTTCTCTAAGGGAGGGTGCTTTACTAGCTTATTCTTCAAAAAGTGTTTCCATGGTTCTTTTGCCACTGAAGGGATTATTAAACACATACAGCAAGTAAACGCCTCCATTACCTCAGTTAAAAACAGATTGCAAGCCCTCCAGTAACAGGGAAACACCTACAGTACCTGAATGTAGCTCTTTTTGAACTTGTGAAAAAGGTGTGAGTTACATAAAAATTAAACAGAAAGCCCTCTGAAGGCACACATTTTAAGATAAGTTAAGTAACGCGCAAAATCACAAGGAGCAGCAGTGGAATTTGATCCTAGTTTCCTTCCTTGTCAACCCCTGCATTAATCACTAGCCTATTTCCTCCACTCTTTAGTGGTTGTGCATATTGGCATTCCAATATTATTGGTGCTTCTCCAGTTAAGGAGAAAAAAGTTGATTGGTGGGGCAGAGCCCAGATATTCCTGGTAATCAGTATTGAACAATTTTATTTGCCATAGAAATGAAACTATCCTTATGACTACTGATTTGAAAGTAGGAAAAATCTTTACCCAATAAGAGGTGTATGCTGTGGTGGTTAGAGTACTGATGTTACAGCCAGCAGAACTGCTGAAATTCAAATGTCTGCCTGTTGACACTGTGCAGCATTCAGCAATTCGCATTAACTCCTTATACTTTAATTCCTATAACTGTGTTTTTATTTTTAAAATATTTGTATACTGCTTCCACGGTTTTTTGAAAGAAGAGTTTATAGTCTTAAAAGACTAGTAATTTCTCCAGGACCAAGCAGGAAGTCAGTCCTTACATATGGGTGACAGCGGCGATGGAGCCAGCATGCAGAGCATTTCCCCAGCATTCAAAGAAAGCCTTTGGGAATGCAGCGCTCATGCACGGTCCCCTTCCCGCCCAAGGGTGCCATCTTGCTCAGTCGTCTTTTTTCCGCGGAGCTCGACGGATGTGTTTCGTTTTCACCCGAGGAAAAAGTTGATTTTTCGGCTTGGGACCATGTTTTCTTTGGTTCGATGCCGGTTTCCCTTTCCCGCCTGGGCCCGGTACGCTGGTATCGAGCCTGGACTTCATTTTTCGGTTTTTCCCCTTAGTGGCTAACGTACGTGCCTTTTTTCTATTTTTCATTGGCAGCCCTATCGTTTGACCTCGCAGGGGCCCTTTTTCCCCCGATGGCTGCCAGCAGGTTTAAAAAGTGTGATCGGTGTAAGAAACTTATGTTTCTTACCGACACACATGACTGCTGCCTCGGGCCCGATCATGACCCGTTGATCTGTGGCCTGTGTGGGGAAAATGTCCTCGAAGGCATTGAGGAGCCGGCAGCACCAAAAAGAAAATCTTCTCTGACTCTGCGTCCGGACGGGCCCTGACTTCGTCAGAGGCCTCGACGTCTCGGGACTCCGATCTTGAGCATCGTCGGGGTTCCTCTGAGAGGGGTTCTCCCCCACGAGAGCATCGCAGGAAGAAGAAACCCGCGAGGGCGGCATTGGTGGATGCACTTGGTTCCTCCAGGGCCAGATCGCATAGCCCCGAGCGCCGTCCCAGGTCTTCGGAGTTGGAGCGGCCTGCTAAAGAACCTCATAAGAACCAGAATATCCTTTATCAGATAACCCTCATTGTATTTAGTTTCCCCTATTTCGCCAAGTTATACTTCCTGTTAAATGTAATGACCAGACATATGTAAATTGTCGGATGTTTTTTGTTCAATGTAAACCGCGCTGATGCCTAATAGTGCGGTATATAAGAATTGTTAATAAATAAATAAATAAATATAGAGACGGAGTTCCCGGGTCACGTGAGTACTGTAGTCCTCGTGGACTCTCCGGGGGAGCCGACGTCGGACCCTACACCGTCGGGGCCTGAGTCGGGGGCTCCTGAGCCTTCTGAGCTTGGACTCAGGTTGACGGCCTTGAAGAGCAGATTGGCTGCCTTCATGGAGCAGCAGCGGGCACTGATCGCCAGTCTCACCGGTGCATCTGCCCCGACCACCGTGATATTGACGTCCAAGTCGACTCCGGAGGTCGAGTCGATCCTCGGCCAAGGTCTCCCTCGGACTCCTTTCGGGACCGAGGTTGTTGACGCCGGTACCTTCAGTGTCGGGGCGGATGGCATCGGTGCCTGCCCAACCAGAGCTGCTCGATTCCTTCTCCAAGGGGTCGGGCTGGGAAACGGAGGATGAGTCGTCCCCTAACACATTTCGGACCCGATGTGTCCCTTCGGACTCATCGGCGTCCGAGCCTCAGAGAAGGTCCCCCCCCCGGAGGACGTGCGGGACATGGCCAAGGCCTTGGCCTTCTCCGCAGATCCCGAGGAGGATCCTCGAGCTGAGGAGCTCGAGGCCCTGCAGTATGACTCTCCCCCCAAGGAGGCCTTTACTGTACCGGTTCCTCCGATGCTGGAACAGTTGCTCTTCTGCATGTGGGAGGCGTTGGCCTCAACGCCGGTTCTGAGCAAGCGGGTCGATTCCATATATCGAGTCCGCAAGAGCCCCGGGTTCCAAAAGGCACAGCTACCACACCACTCCATGGTTGTGGAATCGGCCATGCATCGTCTGAAGAGTCAGAAGATGCACTCCTTGGTGCCTCCTGGCCGGGAGGCCCACAACCTGGATGCCCTCGGTAGAAAGTGCTTCTAGGGCTCTGTGCTTGCTTGCCGTGTCCAGACCTACCAGCTGTACATGGGCATGTACCTTTGAGACCTGGCAAAGGAGATTTATTTATTTATTTATTTATTTATTTTATTTAGCATACATTTGTATACCGCTACTTCCAGCGATCAGTAGCGGTTTGATTAACGAAACGGATTTGTACAATCATGTCAGAATTTAAAAATATACACACATTGATTTGGAGGAGAAAGCACAGCACACGTGGGAGGTCATATGGGGATGATTCAGACATCAAATATTTACATATTTACATAAATTGCCATCATGTTTCATTGGGTGGTATCGTTTCTATCCCTGGGATTATAACAGACTGTATTGGCACTGGAAGAGATGTGTCTTGAGCTTCTTTCTGAATTCCATAAGGTCTTTGACAGCTCGTAGCTCCGGTGGGAGTTGGTTCCAGCTGGACGGGGCCGAATAGGAGAATGCTCGTTGGCTAGTAGTGGTATTTACAGATCTAATATCCGGGGGAACATGGAGTGTATTTGAGTGGACAGTTCGCCTGCTTCTGTTGGGTGGTTGCGTGCTGATAAGGGTGGAAAGAAAGGATGGTGCTATGTTATGAATCAGTTTGAAGGTGGTTATTAGTATTTTATATTTTACCTGGGCTGCAATGGGGAGCCAGTGAAGCTCGATTAGTACAGGGGTAATGTGCTCAGTGAGGTTCTTTTTCATGATGACCCTAGCCGCAACATTTTGGGCCATTTGGAGAATGTTGAGGGGTTTTTTTGGAAGACCCTGTAGGATGGCATTGCAGTAGTCGAGGTGCGGCATGATTAGCGCTTGCGCAACAGTCCTGAAATCTTGAGGATCAATGATGCTCCATAGGGGTTGTAGGACTCTAAGTTTGTGGAAAACGGCCTTGTTGGTTTTGCGGAGGTGCTTTTCCATCTTTAGATTACTGTCCAGTATTACACCCAGATATTTTATTTCATTCTTCGTGTGATATGTATTGTTACATAGGGTGACAGAGGCAGGCGGGTTAAAGTTTGGTTTTCTTGAGATGTACATGACCTCAGTTTTCTTATGGTTGATCGCCATGTTATTTTGCTGTATCCAATTTAACATCTCGGCTAGGCATGTTTCAATCTGAGTATAATTCGGATTCTCGGAATCCAACTCTGTGTAGAGCATAATATCATCCGCATAAATGTGGTAGTTGATATTGTGCTGTCGTAGAATATTACAGAGAGGTCGCATGTAGACATTGAAAAGTAGTGCCGAGAGGGCGGAGCCCTGGGGTATACCTTGCGTTTGTTGGAAGGCTTCGGCTTCTTTGCCATTGAAATGAACTTGTGGCATTCTGTTGGTTATATAAGATGAGAACCATTTCAGGGGCGTTCCCAATATTCCTATTGATTCAATCCTTTGTAGTAGGGTTCCATGATGGACTGTATCAAAGGCGGCAGAGATATCAATGAAAATGAGTATAAACATTTTTCTTTTGTCTTCAAGGCCCTTGAGGAGGTTGTTAAGCAGCGCTATCAACAGTGTTTCCACCCCATGACGTTGACGGAAACCGTATTGCTGTTCATCTAGGGTTTCATGTTCATCCAGATGGTCTTGTAGTTGTAATAGGACTGACTTCTCAATGATCTTTGCCAGGAAAGATATGCTGGAGATGGGGCGGTAGGATGCTGGGTCGTCCTTGTTGAGTGAGTTGTTCTTTAGGACTGGTCTTATTATTGACTTCTTGAGCTGTGTGGGCATAATTCCTTGTTGGAGCGATTGGTTCACAATATGTGATATTTGGTTCGCAATATCTTGTTTTGCCGCCTTAACCCATGCAGTTGGGCAGGGATCTAGCGGCGATGTGGTTGTACGGATGCTTGTTGTTATTTGGGTAATTTGCTGAGCATCAATGTTGAGAAAGTTGTTCCATGTTAGTTCCTGGTCTACTTTGGTCATCTTGTTTAGGCGATGTTCCGGGTAGTTTACGTTCAAGCAGTGCGTGGATGGGGGTGCAGTGAGTTTACTTGCGTAGTGGTCTGCCAGGCTTTGGGGTTTGATTACTGTCACACGGTGGTCCTCCAGAGGTATTTTTGTCAGTGATTTTACTAGTTCGAATAGCTCCCGAGGCTTATTGATAGCTTTGTTTAATAAGTTGGTGTAGTGTGTCCTTTTCGCAGAGTTGACCTCGCCTTTGTATTTTGTGAGGTGCCTGAGGTAATCAGTCTTGTGTTCCATGGATTTGTTTTGTCGCCATTTTCTCTCCAGTCTTCGGAGTTCCCTCTTCATTCTGGTCAGCGTTTCTGTGTACCAGGGTTCTGATCTGTGTTTAGTTGAGATCGGGGGGGTCTTCCATGTTGGGTGTGAAGCAGCCTGTATTCCCTCGTTCCAGCTGTTTGTCAGTAGATCGAGGTCAATGCATTCCAAATCAATGTGGGTGGTAATTTTGCTTATGAGATCTTCCAAGTTTAATTTGCTGAAGCCCCTTTGCGGGCGTGCCGTTCTCCGGGCCTTGGCGTCTTTGGGTAAGGAAGGAAGGTTTAAGCGAAGATCAATTTGATGGTGGTCGGACCATGGTACTGCAGTTATCCTTATTAGAGGTTTTTCTTTGTTTCCCTGCTGGGTCGTGGGTGTGAAGACCATGTCTAGGGTATGACACTTGTGGGTGGGCTCATTTATTCGTTGCTGATATCCTAGTTGGTCCATGGCTTCAAGGAAGGTCTTTGCGTGAGTAGGTGGAATGGAGGTTAAATTTAGGTCTCCCAGGATGATTTGGAATTTCCTGAGTTGCGTGGTGGAGATGCTCTCTAGTGCTATGTCAAGAGATTCATGCTGTGTTGATGGGGGTCTGTATATTAGGCAGATGGATAGAGCTGAGTTTTCAACTTTCAGCAAATCGATGTCCATATCTGAAAGTTGGAAAGTGGTTGTTAATTGTAGGTTGGCTTTGGCGATGATGAGAACTCCTCCTCCTCTTTTGCTGGTGCGGGGGCAGTTGAATAATTTGTATCCGGGTTTATTTATCTGGTTTAATATTGCTGAGTCGGTGTCCGTGATCCAAGTTTCAGTTATACAGAGGATGTCCGGTTGCTCATCCGTGATGATGTCATGGATTAAGTGGGTCTTGTTCCTGATAGATCTGGCATTAATGAGTATGATGTTGCATGCATCAAGAGTCGTTTGAGGTGAAAGTATGTGGGTGCTTTGTTTGAGCAGGGGTTTGTCTACATTCGCCATTCTTGGTTTGCGGTGCCGCTGTGGCCTATTATGCCTGGTAGTAGAGGGCCTTGGAGATGGTGTGATTGTTGGGCCATTGCAGGTAGTGTGGTAGGCGGTGAGTGGAGGGAGGACAGGTGTTTGTATGGGATAAAGCATATATATTGGAGTGCATATGTGTGGTATTGAGTAGTAGAAGTTGGAGATGAAGGCATATGAAGGAACCAGTAGGAGCAGATATATACTTAGTAAAACTCTAAGGGGTGCCATTCCACAGTTTGATAGACAGTTGCGCTTGGGCCGTGACCTGAAAGCTACAGACTCTTTATAGACTCAAGTTGTTTTTTAGTGGCCTAGTAACAGCAGTAACCTCAGAGTAATAGGTAATAGGAGATTGCCGGGTTCTCTGCTGGTCTCTCCGAGGAACCTTTGCAGAGGTTCAAGGCCCTGTCATCTGGGATCCGGGAGTGCTCGAAGTTTATCTCTGGAGCAACCTATGATGGCTTCGAGGCTTCGGGCCGAGTAGCCGCGGCTGGCATCTGGTCACGCCGTCAGGCCTGGCTACAGTCATCGGACATCGACCCATGGGTACAGGACAAGTTGGTCGATGTCCCCTGCTGAGGTGAAAACCTCTTTGGCAAGCCCATGGCTGAAAAGGCTGCAGAACTTGAGTCCGAGACTCTCACCCGGACTAGGCTGTCCAGGAAAAACTCTGCCCCTTCTCAGAAGAAGAAGGGCTCGGGAAAAAAGACCTTTTACCCGAGGAAACCATCTGCCTACAAATCATACCCACATTTTCAGGCCTCTGTAGCTCCTCAACAGGGTCAGCAGGCCAAGGGGCAGGGACATGGGCCCCGTAGGCAGAAAACCCCCAAGCCACCAGCTCTGGCTCCTGCACAGCAGGGAGCGGGGTTTTGACTCCAAAAGCATAGCCTCTTCTCCTCAGCTGGCCCATATCAGCACAGGAGACTGGCTGACCCTGTATGCCCACAGGTGGTCAGCTGTAACAAGGGATAACTGGGTTCTAAGCATAGTCCAGAGAGGCTATCTCCTCCACTTCCACCAGGTACCTCCCTCCTACTTTCCAGGGGAGCCTCCAAGACTCCCTCTGCACAGGGACTTACTCATGCAGGAGTTGACAGGTCTTCTAAAGGAGCAGGCGGTGGAACCGGTGCCCCACTACCTGAGAGATCAAGGCTTCTATTCCAGGTACTTTCTGGTACCAAAAAGGACAGGAGGCCTCAGGCCCATCCTAGACTTACGCAATCTCAACAAGTTCTTGGAGATGGAAAAGTTGAAGATGCTTACACTTGTAATCCTGCTGCCTTACCTCCAGCAGGGAGATTGGCTATGCTCCTTAGACCTAAAGGATGAGTATACTCACATCCTTATTCATCCAGACCACAGACAATATCTCCGATTTGTAGTGGGAGGAAACCATTACCAGTATAGGGAACTCCCTTTTGGCCTAACCTCCGCCCCCAGGGTTTTCATCAAGTGCCTGGCAGTGGTGGCGGCCTATCTCAGAGTTCAAGTACTCTTTGTCTTTCCATACCTGGACGACTGGCTCATCAGGGGTCAGTCTCCACAGGAAACCAATCAAGCCACCCTCCATACTGTGTCTCTTCTCCAGCATCTGGGATTTGTCATAATCTTCGCAAAGTCCGCTTTGCGCCCCTCACAAAACATGGAGTTCATAGGAGCAAGACTAGACACCCTTCAAGCGAAGGCCTTTTTACCCGTGGATAGGGCCAACAGACTGATAGATCTGGCCAGACAGTTCCACAGTAATTCTCTAGTCTCCGCCAGACAATTCCTAAGGCTCTTAGACCACATGGCATCCACGGTCCATGTCACTCCAAATGCCCGTCTGCATATGAGGCCCGCTCAGTGGGCCTAAGGGCTCAGTGGCTGCAGGCCACAGGAAACCTGACGGATAAAGTGAGGGTCTCCAATCTACTGGCAGATTCTCTGCAGTGGTGGCTTTATCTTCCGAATCTACTGGAAGGGGTGCCTTTTCAAGCACCTTCACACACTCAAGTGCTGACAACCGATGCTTCTCCAAGGTTGGGGTGCACATTGTCAAGGAGCATGCACTCGGGGCCTGTGGTCTCCTTGGGAGGCCACACAGCCAATCAATTTCCTAGAGCTCAGAGCAATCCGCTTAACCCTGCGGACTTTCTCTCATGTCCTCTCTCACCAGTCTGTCTTAGTTCAGACGGACAATCAAGTTGCTATGTTCTATGTGAACAAGCAAGGAGACACAGGGTCCCGACCTCTTTGTCAGGAAGCACAGGACCTGTGCTCCTGGGCAGTCAAACATGGCATACTTCTCAAGGCGGTCTATCTCCCTGGACAGGAGAATTACCTGGCAGACAAGTTGAGCAGGATCCTACAGCCACACGAATGGCAGTTGAATTCTCTGGTAGTTCAACAGATCTTCCTAAAATGGTGTCTTCCCACCATGGATCTGTTTGCCAGTCCACTGAACGGTCAACTGCCCAGGTTCTGCTCCAGACAACTGCATCCTCTCAGGGTAGCAGCGGATGCATTTCTCATACCATGGTCTACAGGCCTTCTATATGCATTTCCTCCCACGCCTCTAGTGCCCAAAACACTGTTCAAAGTGATCCGGGACAAGGCCTCGGTGATCCTGGTGGCCCCCAGATGGCCAAGGCAACCATGGTTCCCACTTCTTTTACAGCTAGTGGTGGACGCTCCCTTTCCTCTGGGGATGCAGTCCGATCTCCTGTTTCAGGAGCAGGGATCTCTCTTACACCCCAATCTCCAGTCCCTCAATCTGATGGCCTGGCTGCTGAAAGGGTAGTTCTAGCACCCTTACCGCTGCCTAGGGAAGTGGAGGACGTGGTCTTGGCCTCTAGGAGGCAGTCCATTCGGAAGTCATATGCTCTTAAGTGGCATAGGTTCGCCACCTGGTGTGCATAGCACAAGGAGGATCCTTTCTCATGCCTGGTACCAGTGGTGCTGCAGTATTTGCTGCACCTGTCCAATCTAGGCCTTAAATCCAACTCTGTTAGGGTCCACCTAAGTGCTCTCTCAGCACACCACTCACCGGTGGAGGGTCAGTCTCTCTCCAGCCACCCTTTGGTAGCTCGCTTCCTCAGAGGCCTGCTTTTGCTTAAGCCTCCAGTTCGTCCACCTGCCCCGAGTGGGATTTGAATGTGGTCTTGCAACAACTTACTTGCCCACCATTTGAGCCTATGGCTACTTGTCCTTTGCGCTTTCTTTCCTGGAAAGCATTGTTTTTGGTAGCTCTTACCTCAGCAAGGCGAGTAAGTGAGCTTCAAGCCCTGGTGTCAGATGCACCATATACTAGGTTCTATAGGAACAGAGTATTTATTTATTTAACAACTTTTATATACCGCACTTTTATCATCAGCGCGGTTTACATTTTAACAACTTTGTACTTAAGCATAAAAACGTATGTCAAGTTTACAAGTAACATGAAATGAGAACATGGATAACAGGGGTTAAATAATAACATATATTCACAACTATTTACAATAGATTCTCAAATGTATGAGCTTCTAAGATGGGGGTCTATGAGGTTTTGATCTAGAACGGGTAATGAAGTTTCGGGAACTAATTTGATTAGCCATGGTCGTTGGTTTGTGTAGGGGGGGGAAGGGAACCAGTGCAATGTGAGAAGTGTTGTAGGAAGAGGTATGTTTTTAGAGATTTTCTAAATTGGGACAGGTCTTGTTGTGATCTGATGCTGGGTGGTAGCGCATTCCAGCATCTGGGGGCAAAGGAGGAGAATGCTCTTGTAGTAGTTGTCTGAGTGAGTTTTGTAAGGTCTTTTGGGACTGTTAGCATGTTCTCTGTTGTAGATCGTCTAGATCTGGTGTTCTGTGTGTGATGAAGGAGGTCAGATAACGAGGATGGTGAGATTTGATGGAATGCTTTGAAGGTCAAAATGAGGGCTTTCTATAAAATCCTGCATGATATCGGGAGCCAGTGAAGTTCGAATAGGATGGGAGTAATATGTTGACTCCTTGATGCTCCATGAAGAACCCTGCAGCTTGTCAGACGGCTGCCTAGGGTGAGAACTTACACAATCTTGACGATGCATATATTCATATGATTCTTGCAAGGTATTGTGGGTATTGTAGTTCATTCACTCCCAAACACAGCTGATGACAATAATTTGAGTTGTGAAACCAAGTGGTAAGATCAATAAAATACTTCTTTTATTGATGGGGTTTAATTCACCCAGCACATGTATGCTTGATAGCACTATAAATGAGGTTACTTGCTTGCAGTGTTTAAAATGGATAACAAAAAGTCACAAAATAAACCAGAAACAACCTTCAGCTTGTCAGGCAATTAGCTAATGTTTTCTTAGCAAATAATTACCAAATACAAAGGCACAAAGAAAAGAATAAACTTTGCTGGTTAGGTTAACTTCTGCTTATTTTCCACGCAGATCTCAGCAGTGATTCTCCCTTGCTCACACACACAATCAGGTGCAGCCCTAATTACTATCAATGGACCAGCTGAAAGCCTTTAGCTGGCTGGCTGCTACTGTGTGAGCCCAAATCCTGCTTTAAGAGCTGTTTGCAGTGGAAATAAAGAACAAAGTTAGGTTTCTTTGTGATGGCTGATGTGTTTGCTCATGGAAAACTAGCAATAGCATTTAGATAGAGAACAGTCCATATAAATAGTTTCATCTGCTGTATCTCCCCCTTTCATCAACAATCATAGGGTCAATATCATACATTGGCACAGATGAGTCTTTCATTAAGGCACTATCATGAGAATGCTTATTCCCTTGCTGCCATTCTCTATTATAGATAGGGTCTGGATCAGTGTTCATACCTGAGCCTCTCCTGCCATCATAATTCCTCTCTGTAAAGCCTGGCCAATATGTAATCCAATTCTGATGTCCAGCCTTCCAATCTTGATCCCTGGACACTGGATCTCCTCTCACATACCTTCTGGCCTTGGTCTGAAAGTCCCTTCCACATGCAGTCTTCTCTCTTCCAGGTAGCCGCTGGTGATTCCTATCTCTGCCAATCCATTCCTCTGGCTGAATCCAGTCCAATGGACTCTGCTGGCATTTGGAATACCTCCCAGTATGGGTACTGCCTTGGAATCTCCCAGACCTTCCAATGGGCTTTCTTCTCTTCCTTCCAGAGAGTTTCCTTCTTTCTCTATCCGTGTGGCTTTTGCTGAAGCTGTTCTTCCAACTCTCCCTGAAGCTGGGCTGGAGCTTGTAGTAACTGTTATCTGAAGAATAAGCTCTATTCTTATTCTGTCCTAATGTGTGCTGCTCCCTAACACAGCGCAGCTGTGTTGAATCAGGCCCTGCCCTTTGAGATGAGTGCTTAGGGATTACCTCATAGCTCTCTTGATTGCACACACATTCTCTCACTTCAGCCCCTCTCATGGCTGCTGGAAACCTGGTGCATTCTGGGACTGGTAGTCTTTTATGTGAAAACTGTTTTCTTGCTTCTACCAGAACTGACAGGTTGCTTGTTCAGAGTCACATCATCTTTTCTATAGCTCCTACCTGAGCTATGATAAGCTTCCTTATCACAAGCTGTATTCATGGCCAATTGAAGGTGATTCAGCGTGCTCTTGGGTAGGCCGTGTAGTACGATATTTGCATAGTCGAAGTGAGGAGTGACTAATGCCTGGAAGGTTGTGCGGAAGTCGCATGGTTCAAGCATAGGTCTGAGGTGTCGGAGTGTCCTGATCTTATGGTAGATGGCTTTTACAGTATTTTTTATATGTTCTTTGAATTCAAGCCGCTGGTCAAGTATAACACCCAGGTAACGTATTGAGGTTTTGAGTGGTAGATCGGTATCTCTTGTTCTTAGAGTTGGTGGGGGAGAGAAGTCTTTGTTCCTTGTGACAATCAGGGCTTCAGATTTTTTGAAATTAATTCTGAGATTTTGTGAGAGCAACCAGTCTGAGATTGAATTGAAGCAGTTGATTAGTGTAGTGTAGTCAGGTTTTAACACATTGATTGGAGTGAATAAGAGCACATCATCCGCGTAGATGAGACATGATATTCCGAATGAGCAGGAGATGTTGCAGATGGGCTGCATATAGATGTTAAATAGCAGAGCTGAGAGGGAGGAGCCCTGTGGTACTCCTTGCTTCTGATGGAAAGGCTGAGATGTAGTGTTATCAATCCGTACCTGTTGCCAGCGATCTTCCAGGTAAGATTTGCACCAATTCCATTCTGTTTCTTGAATCCCTTTTTCATGGAGACGGGCAAGAAGTTGGTCATGGTCAACAGAGTCAAAAGCTGCTGCTATGTCTAGGAAGATCATTGCAACTCCATTTCTGATGTTATCTGTTGTATTGATGAGCGTATTCATTAGGGAAGTTAGGAGGGTTTCAACTCCGTGGGCTTCCCTGAAACCATGCTGGTTTGGATCTAGTGGGGCTTCAGAGTCAATGTGTTGTTGGATTTGTCTCAATATGACTTTTTCCGAGATCTTGGCTAATAACGGAATGCTTGAAATTGGGCGGTAGGAGTCTTCCTTTTTTGGATCCAGTTTATTGTTTTTCAGTAGGGGACGGATGGAGGTCTGCTTGAGGGCTGATGGAAATATCCCGGAGCTAAGAGACTGGTCAGCTAAGGCTGATATGTATGGGCTGAGTTCTGTTCTCAGTGATTTGATCCAGTGGGCTGGACATGGATCGTTAGGGGCGGTGGTGGCGTTGATGGATGTTATAATTTCTTCGATTGTCTTTGGAGTTGGAGATGAGAAATTGAGTATGAATTGGACGTTGGAAGGTTGTGTGGTTACACTTGTGGTTGATGTTGTGATCTTGATCGCCTTGGATTGGATGTAGTCAGCGTATAGTTGTGGGTGTATATGTTCTCCAGGAACAAGCAGGAATGAGTCCTCACATATGGGTATGTCGGAACCGACGGAGCCTGCGCGGGAAAGCTTCCCAGAAAGGAAACTTTTGGGGCCTCCCACAGCGCATGTGCGCTGCCTTCCCGCCTGCCTGACCAACTCTCTTCAGTTCTTCTTTTTCCGCGGAGCCAGCAGGTCGTGTTCCTGTCACCGCTGAAGAAATTGTTATTTTAATTTGTTTCTTTGACCGCGTGTCTGCCTTCCCCGATTCCGGACCGGTACCGCCGGTCGTTTTTTTCATTTATTAAAAAAAATAAATAAATAATAATAATTACCTTTTCTTCACTTGGTGTATTTTTTCTGTGAGGCCTCTAGGCCTTCTCAGGTCTCCCTCATGGAAAAACCAGCTTCTGGTTTTAAAAAATGCACTAAGTGTACCGGTACTATTTCAGTTACAGATACCCATGAGTGGTGTCTTAGATGTTTGGGGCCTGACCATTCCATTCCGGATTGTCCATCCTGCTCTCTGATGTCCAAAAGGGGCTTACAGAACAGAGCAGCTAAATTTCATATGCTGTTTTCTACCGATACTCCAGCATCAACATCCTCCAGGTCGTCTTCTCCTGATGGATCTCAGGTAACCAAACATTCTTCAGGCAAGTCCTCAAAAGGCAAATCTCCCTCTAAGCAGCGAGAGGCCCTTGCATTTGACCCTGAGGACCCTGCCCCAGCCAAACAACCCCGGCGGAAAGCTCCGGCTTCCAAAGCTCCTCCTATGGGGTTACAGGTAGACATCGATGGCACGGCCTCGACCGATCTCCTGTTAGACTGTTCTGGGGTACCGGCTAACACCGGTACCGACTTCCAGGCAGTCGTGGCGACTATGGGTACTACGGTACAATCCATGCAGCAGGCCTTACTGGCTTTCATTAATGCTGCACCGCCATCTGTACCGCGACAATCGGTTCCGATTCCAGTACCGCAACCGATACCGGTACCCAGAGCATCTACTTCCAGTAGCATGCCAGTTCCGGTCTCCGGTTCCAGAGCTTTCTTCGATACCGCTCCGATTCCCGGTACGCCCGATGTCGGTACCGATCGGTACGCGTATCGATCTCTGGAAGCAAATAGACTATACTTTGAATCCTCTGAAGATTCTGATACATCAGATGATTCTGCTGACGTCTCTTTTACTCTTCCTGAGGAGCCCTCTTCTCCAAAAAGGAGAATGTCTCCTCCAGAGGATTTGTCCTTTCAAGACTTCATCATTGAAGTAGCTAAAGGACTCTCCATATCTGTATCCTCTGAAAAGGAACCTAGAGCAAAAAAATTGGATATTTTAGGATACTCTAAGGTTCCCAAAGAGGCAGCCACCTTACCCATACATGAAATTCTTCAAGAACACATGATGGACTTGTGGGAGGCTCCTCTCACCCTATCTCCACATTCTCGTCGTTTGGACACCATGTATCGGGTTCCTCCTTCTGGTTTTCAAAAGACTCAGCTTCCTCACCACTCTATTGTGGTGAAGTCTGCTATGAAAAAGATAGTGTACCAAAAAGACACTCTTCTACCCCTCCAAGAAGAGAATGTAGGACTCTGGATGCTTTTGGTAGAAAAATCTTCCAAGCTAGCATGCTTATTGCCAGAATCAATTCATACAGCCTCTATATGGGCATGTTTTTGAAAGAGATTGCATTAAAGATACGTCAGTTTCTCCCCTTTATCCCAGAGGATAAGCAAGAGGAGTTCCTTCTTTTGCTAAAGCACACTCAAGATGTTTCAAAGTTCTCCAACAGAGCAGCCTTTGACTCTTTTGAGGGGGCAAGCAGAGCCTCTGGCATTGCCATAGCTGCTCGCAGACTGGCTTGGCTCCAGGCCTCTGATTTAGTACCCTGGGTACAAGAAAGCTTGGGCAATCTGCCCTGTACAGGTGAAAATCTGTTTGTCAAGGAGTGGCAAATCAAAGCCACTCAAATGGATGCAGAGAATGCTGCTTTAGATAGACTTTCTAAGTCTACCTCTACCCCTGCCAAGAAAAAACCTTTTAAGAAAACTTTCTATAAAAAGACCAGATTTTCCACAAATACTGGCCAGCAATCTTCCCAAGTTCGCTTTGCTCCTAAGCGTCAGCAAACTAAACAGGCCAGAACAAAGTCTACAGGGGCTGCTACAATCCAGCAGTCCCAACCCCCTCAGGGTTTTTGACTTGATTCTAGAGAACTTAACCTTTCTGGCTCTGCAACAACCAGAACCTCTCACCATTCCAAGAAGATTAGCTCATTTTGCTCCCAGATGGGAACAAATCACATCAGAACCGTGGACCCTCTCTATCATCAAAGAGGGCTACAAACTACATTTCTCCAGCCTTCCTCCCCATTTCATGGTGAGACAATTCAATTCTCCCCCTTCTCTCCTGTACCTGTTGGGCCAAGAATGTGACCACTCTTCTCGCCCAAAAGGCAATAGAAGAGGTTCCTCTTCCTCAACAATGGTCAGGTTTTTACTCCCCTTATTTTCTCATTCCCAAGAAAACAGGGGGATACAGACCCATTCTGGATCTCAGAGAATTGAACAAATTCCTATACAAGGAGAAATTCAAGATGCTTTCTCTAGGCACTCTCCTTCCATACCTACAGAGTCAGGACTGGCTTTGTTCTCTAGATCTCAAGGATGCGTACACACATATACTCATCCATCCATCCCACAGAAAATTCCTACGGTTTCTGTTCCAGGGAAAACATTTCCAATACAGAATCCTTCCCTTCGGTCTAGCCTCTGCTCCAAGGGTATTTACCAAATGCATGGCAATAGTAGCTGCATTTCTAGGCACTCGGAATCTTTGTCTTCCCATACCTGGACGACTGGCTCATCCGAGCTCCATCTCAGTTCGAGGCTCAGACTTCCCTGGACCACACCAGACGCATACTGCAGTATCTGGGACTTGTCATCAATCTGCCAAAGTCTCAACTTACCCCTACTCAGTCCCTAGAATTCATAGGGGCCTGGCTAGATACCACCACTGCAAGGGCCTATCTTCCTCAGGCCCGTTGCCACCGTCTAGTGCACTTGGCCTCTCAAGTTCAGTCCAAAAGCCACTTGACGGCCAGGGAGATGCTACAACTACTAGGCCACATGGCATCCACAGTTCATGTGCTGCCTTATGCATGCCTACATATGAGAGCAGCTCAATGGACTCTGTCCACCCAGTGGACACAAGCCTCAGGAGCTCTCTCAGACCAAATAGCAACCTCAAAACGTCTTTTTTGGTCTCTCCAATGGTGGATATCCACTGAAAATCTGTTGTTGGGGGCCCCCTTCCAACCTTTCTTACCCCAAGCAACTCTCACTACAGATGCCTCCCAAGCAGGTTGGGGAGCTCATCTCCAAGACCTCTCCACTCAGGGCACTTGGTCTCCACAGGAGACCACCCTTCATATCAACCTTTTGGAGCTGCGAGCAATTTTCCTTGTTCTCAAGGTCTTTCATACCCTCCTCATCAACATGACAGTTCTTGTTCATACCGACAATCAAGTAGCCATGTTCTACATAAACAAACAAGGAGGGACTGGCTCTCTGTCGCTTTGCAATGAAGCTCTAAAACTGTGGGCCTTCGCCAGAGAGCATCGGATCCATCTCCTGGCAGTGTACCTCCCAGGAATCCAAAACTCTTGGGCAGACAGACTCAGTCGAGTTCTGCTTCCACACGAATGGTCCCTGCACATGGATCAGGTACTCAGAATCTGTCAGGAATGGGGAACCCCGGACATAGACCTCTTTGCAAGTCCGTACAATGCCAAACTTCCCCGGTTCTGTTCCAGGATTCCGTGTCAGGAAGCTCAGGCCAAGGATGCCTTTCTCCTTCATTGGGGTCAGGCCTTCCTATATGCCTTTCCACCCATTCCCTTGATTCCCAAGACTCTATTCAAACTCCAGAGGGATCAAGGATCTATGATCCTCATAGCTCCACGCTGGCCACGCCAAGTGTGGTACCCTCTACTTCTGCATCTCTCCCAGGCACCCTCCCTGGATCTGGGAGCTGCTCCAGACCTTCTGTCTCAAGAGGAGGGGACTTTGTGGCACCCAAACCCCAAGTCCCTTCACCTCAGAGCTTGGTTACTGAAGGCCTAGACCTTCAAGACTTGAATCTTTCTCAACAGGTGAAGGATGTCCTCCATGCATCTAGGAAACCTTCCACCAGGCGTTCTTATGCTTTTAAATGGAAAAGATTTTCAATTTGGTGTGCTGACAAAGGTCTTAACCCTCTAGCACTACCTTTGAATTCTTTACTCGAATATCTCCTGCATCTTTCCAATGCAGGACTTAAAACCAATTCTGTAAGGGTCCATTTGAGTGCTATTGCAGCATCTCTTCAGCCTATCAATGGACAATCTGTTTCCTCTCATCCTGTTATTGCAAGATTCATGAGAGGTCTAACTTTAACTAAACCTCCCATTCGGCCTCCTCCGGTGGCATGGGACTTAAACGTGGTTCTTGGTCAGCTTATGAAGCCACCCTTTGAACTCTTAGCCACTACCTCCTTAAAATTCCTTTCCTGGAAAGTCATTTTCCTTATTGCAATCACTTCTGCTCGCCGCATCAGTGAACTGCAGGCTTTAGTGGCTAATCCACCTTATACAAGGTTCCATCATGATAAGGTAGTCCTTAGGACAAATCCCCACTTTATGCCTAAAGTGATCTCACCTTTTCATCTTAATCAAGAGGTATATTTACCTGTCTTTTTTTCCAGCTCCTCATGCATCAAATGCAGAGCGGAACCATCATACTCTAGACTGTAAAAGAGCTCTTGCCTTTCACCTTCACAGGACACAGCAACATCGAAAGTCTTCTCAACTTTTTGTTGCTTTTGATCCTTCTCATTTAGGACTTCCAGTCTCAAAAAGAACACTGTCCAATTGGATTGCTCAGTGTATTTCTTTTGCTTACCAGAGTAAGAACCTTTCTCTGGAAGGCCATGTCACAGCTCACAATGTCAGAGCCATGGCCACATCTATGGCTCATCTTCATTCTGTATCCATTGATCAGATCTGTCGAGCAGCCACTTGGGCCTCGGTTCATACCTTCACAGCCCATTACTGCTTGGACAAGGACTCCCGCCGGGATGCCTTGTTTGGTCAGGCTGTCCTCAGACACCTGTTCCATTCTTAAACAACTCCTGCCCACCTTCCCTGAATGGATGCCTGAGATCCATAGGAAGATGAGGAACCCTTGGGGGGGGGGGATCTCCCCGGCATCTTAGCTAGGGAGTCCCCATATGTGAGGACTAATTCCTGCTGTTCCCAGAGATCACCTGTTACAGGTAAGTAACTGTGCTTTCCTGTTGTGGTGAAGAAGGCTCATTGGTTAGGGATTTTACCAGTTGGAAGAGATCTCTCGGTTTATTAAGAGAACGGCTAAGGAGCCTTGCATGGTGTTCTTTTCTTTTATCCCAGGTTAGCTGCCGATGGGATTTCAAGTAATCTAAGTAAATGGATTGGTCATAAGGATTTAGGGAGTGTCTCCATTTCTTCTCTAGTCTCCTCAGTTGTTGTAAAGAGGTTCGTAGCTCAGAGGAGAACCATGGGGCGTTCTTTTTCTTGGGAATCGGAGAGTTGGTAGAGGTCTTGTCATCTGTGATGGTAGGCTGGGCTGATAGTCCAAGGGCGATGTTCCAGTTTGATACAATCTCATCAATGTCGTCTGGTGTTATAGAGAGTTTCGGGATGGTTTGGGAAGTAATTGTGTCTATGTTGAATGGTTTGAAACGTGCTGGTTTTGATGGTGGATAAACATCTGATGGTTTGTTTGGAGATTCCACAGATGGTATGATGAATGTAATAAGGTTATGGTCAGACCAGGGGACGGGTGTTGATAGGGGCTCAGATTGATTTAGCAGTTTCAAGGATGATGATGGGGCAAAGATGAGATCAAGGAGATTTCCTTGTTTATGGGTGGGGATTTTTACAATTTGACCATAGTGTAAGTTGGTCATGGCGTCAAGGAAGGAGTTGGACACTGAAGGCAGTGTGGAGGCAAGGTTAAAGTCTCCGAGGATCCAGTTGGGTTTGTTGATATCTAATGGGTTGATGGCAAGATCAATTATGGTTGAGAGATCATCAGCTGGAGCATTTGGGGCTCTGTAGATGAGGTTTATGGTATTGGTGTTATTGGAGATGGATAGAGTATTTGTATGGTTTGTTGCATTTGTAGAGATGACATGGTATTTCAGATCAGTTCTTGCTATTATGCATACTCCTCCTCCTTTTCTGTTTTCTCTGTTACAGGTGTAGATGGAGTAGTTAGGTGGGGTAAGTTGGTTCATTAGGACGTTATCAGTATTAGAGAACCATGTTTCTGTGACCAAAAGGATGTCTAGTGTAAGGTTTGATATAAGGTCAATGATGGCAGGCCATTTGTTGCGGGCTGAGCGTGCGTTAATGAGAGCGCACTTGAGATTCTGTGGAGTAGCTCTTAGATTAGATCTCTTGTTGTTTGTTGCCTCGAGATACATAAAGAAGGTAGGTGTGTCTCTTGTAGTATGTACTTTGTGGGTATTGTTGTTGGTTTTGGTGGGGTTTCCTATTCCTGGTTTGGTGCGTAGGGATAGGGTTGGCGTCAGATGTTAGGGCAAAGGAAGAGTGTAATATGCTAGAGAGGATGGAAAGGAGCAGGAGGGAGAAAGTAATGGTGGACATGATGTAATCCTGAGCTGGTGGATAGAGTGTAAATACTTGTATAATAATAGTAGTGCAGTGAAGGGAGTACAGGTATTTTGAGAAATCAAAGTTAAATAAGGTAGTTAGACATGGATCTCTACACAGCAATGCTAGCTACGAGATACTTTGCAATATAATCGAAGTTACAATATGGAGTCTGCAAGGCGAATACTTAATAGCAGTTCTAGTTACACAATAGATGTTAGCAGTATAACTTACAGATATAATATTCTGCTCTAGTGTCCTTTGTTGCTTTTAGTTACAAGATTTGGTTTCTGCTGGGTGATCTGGTGGTAGAGCTGATCATCTGGTGTGCTAGGTAGAGTTTAGTCCCGTATAGACGGTACACGCCTATGGGCCACGCCAAAGGGCCCTCTGGCGAGGCCCTCAGGTGCGGGCCCGCCCGATCGGCGCCGGCTTAAAAAACAGCCGTGTAATGCCCCGATTGGGCACAGGAGCAGAGGGGAGGTCCTTGGTGCGTTGCCTCCGGCCCGCTCGATCCCTTCAGGAGAGCGCTTGAAGAGGGCCGGAGGGATGGAAAAGGCCGCACTCCCGATCGGTGCCGGCTTAAAAAACAGCCATGTAATGCCCCGATTGGGCACAGGAGCAGAGGGGATGTCCTTGGTGCGTTGCCTCCGGCCCGCTCGATCCCTTCAGGAGAGCGCTTGAAGAGGGCTGGAGGGATGGAAAAGGCCGCACGCCCGATCGGCGCCGGCTTGAAAAACAGCTGTGTAATGCCCCGATTGGGCACAGGAGCAGAGGGGAGTAGTCTTACGGACTCGCCCTAAGTTCCTTCCAAAGGTTGTCTCCTCCTTCCACCTCAATCAGGAGGTGGTTCTTCCAACTTTCTTTCCCAGGCCGCATGCTGGCCGGACTGAGATGGTCTCGCATACCCTGGACTGTGGGAGGGTGCTGTCCTTCTACCTTTACCGTACGCAGGGACACCGAAGGGCTGTTCAGCTCTCCATCTCTTTTGACCGTAATAAGTTGGGGTTACCTGTCTCCAAGCATACCCTGTCCATTTGGGTAGCAGACTGTATCGCCTGGGCGTACAGGGCAGCTGGCCTCTCCTTGCCGGGTCGAGTCACGGCTCACCGTGTCAGGGCGAAGGCTGTGTCAGTGGCTCATCTCCGCTCTGTTCCGTTGGCAGACATCTGCCGGGCCGCTACTTGGTCTTCAAGCCAGACTTTTGCGGCCCACTACTACCTCGAGGGAGAGTCCCGCAGTGACAGTGCTTTCGGACAGGCGGTACTCCGTAATCTCTTTGAGGTATAGGCAACTCCTACCCTCCGGTCCTGGTGTTGGGCTACCGTTCAGGGGCATTCTCAGAGAAGATTCTTTTCACACATGCTGAGGCTCTAGAGGGAGTTCATTTTTCAGCTTTGGGTCCCTGGTAGCCTTAAGCTGGGGAGTCCTATATGTGAGGACTGACTTCCTGCTTAGTCCTGGAGAAAGCATAGTTACTCACCTGTAACAGGTGATCTCCAGGAACAAGCAGGAATGTAGTCATCACATATGGGTATCGTCGGTACCGACGGAGCCTGCGTGGGAACGCTCCCCAGTGTCCAATTAGAAAGCCTTTGGGAGCATTCCACAGCGCCTGCGTGCTGCCTTCACGCCTTTCCCAACTACCTCTCTCCAGTTCTTCTTTTTCTGCGGAGCCTGCAGGTCGTTCCTGTCATCGCAGAAGAATTCTTCTCTTTTCTTTCTTTTCTGTGGGCGCGTCTGGCTTCCTCGACGCTCTACTGGTACCGCCGTTTTTTTCTTTATTTTCTGTCTTAAAAAAAAAAAAAAATATATATATATATTAGTACTTTTCCTTTTATTCCCAGGTGCACACTCCTTTTTGGGCCTTAGTCCCAAAACGTTTTCCTACAATGGAGAAACCTGCCTCAGGTTTCAAAAAGTGCACCAAGTGTGGCCGTACCATCTCTGTCACCGATACCCATGAATGGTGTCTAAAATGTTTAGGTCCTGACCACTCCATCACGGACTGTATGTCCTGAGCCATAATGTCTAAGAGAGGTCGGCAGAACCGAGCTGCCAAGCTCAGTACCCTGTTTCCCTTTGATGCAGCTTCGGTGGCATCAACGTCTTCCAGGGCTTCCTCTTCGTCCCTTGGATCTCAGGTAACTAAACATAAATCTAGCCGGTCCTCAAAGGGTAGATCTCCTAAGCATCGAGTTGCCTCTGGCATTTCCCTTGAGGATTCTGCACCGGAAAAATTGCCCCGGCAGGAGGCTTCAGCTTCCAAAGCATTATCAGGGCTCCAGGATGTTCTCGAGGCCTCGACCTCTGCATAACTACTGGTGCCATGCTCTGGGGTACCGGCGGTCTTCTCCGGTACCGACATCCAGGCATCGGCAGCTTCGATACACCAGAGGGTTCTGGCTATTGAACGCAGTCTGGTGGCTCTCCTTGCGGCATCGATGCCTCGGAACCGTGTCAGACAGTTCAACCGGCACGGACTCTGGCACCGGTACCGGCACGGACTCTGGCACCGGTACCGGCACGGACTCTGGCACCGGTACCGGCACGGACTCTGGCACCGGTACCGGCACGGACTCTGGCACCGGTACCGGCACGGACTCTGGCACCGGTACCGGCACGGACTCTGGCACCGGCACCGACAGCATTGACATTGGCATCCGCTTTGCCGGTACCCAGTCATGCGATGCCTTCCGGTACCGTTACACCGGTACCGATTCCCCTTCATACCGACTTCGGTCGGTACGGGTTTTGGGCTCTTCAAGAGCATCCGGACAGAAATATTTCGAGTCCTCAGAGGAGTCTGAGGATTCTGATAGTTCTGTCGATGTGAGGATACTTCTCGCAGAGGAGCCTTCCTCCCCTAAGCGTAGGATGTCTCCTCCAAAGGATATTTCCTTTCAGGATTTTATCAGGGAGGTTTATCAGGGAGGTGGCTCGGGGTCTGTCCATTACTGTTGCCCCTGAAACAGAGCCCAGAGCAAAGGAGTTGGAAATTTTACAATATCCCAAAACTCCCAAGGAGGCAGCTACCTTGCCCATTCATGAGATTCTGCATGATCTCATGTTAAGAATGTGGGAGACAACTCTTACCACCTCTCCTCATTCTCGTAGACTGGATACTCTGTATTGAGTCCCTCCTTGTCCTGGTTTCCAAAAAACTCAGCTTCCTCACCACTCCATTGTAGTGGAATCAGCTATGAGAAGGATCAAGAGTGCAAAGAGGCATGCCTCTAATCCTCCAGGACGTGAGTGCAGAACTCTGGATGCTTTTGGACGTCGTGTCTTCCAAGCTTCCATGCTTTCTGCCAGAATCAGTTCCTATAGTCTATACATGGGAATGTTCCTGAAGGAGGTCACAGGTGATTTAGAGGCTTTGAGTCCTATTCTTCCTGAGGATAGAAGACAGGATTTTCTCACATTGGTCAAACATGCCCAAGATGTTTCTAAATTTGTCAACAGTGCAGCTTTTGACTGTTTTGAGTGCATAAGCAGAACCTCTGCCATTGCCATAGATGCACGTAGAATTGCTTGGTTCCAGGCATCTGATCTGGAGCTCTGGGTACAAGACAAATTGGGAAATATCCTTTGTACTGGTGAGAACCTGTTTGGTAGAGATTGGCAGGAAAAAGCCAATGAGTTGGATGCTGACAACTCCACCTTGGATAGATTATCCAAGTCCACAGCTGATCCTGCTAGAAAGAAATCTTTCAAGAAACCATTCTTTTCTAAGAAGAAAACATATTATCTTGCTTATGCTCAGCAGGGATGTTCTGCAGATCAGCTTCTCAGGAAAGGTCAGCAACCACCCAAACAGAAGAAAGCAAAGACCTCTAAGCCTCAGCCGTCCCAGCAGTCTCAGCCTCCACAGGGCCTTTGATTTTCAGCTAGAGAACTTAGCCTTCCTGGCTCTCGTGGGACCAGAGCCTTTCACCATTCCAGGAAGGTTATGTCACTTTGCCCCCAGATGGGGGCAAATAGCAGCAGAGCATTGGACACTCTCCATCATAAAGGAGGGGGTACAAGCTTCATTTTTCAAGCATGCCCCCTCCCACAATGATAAGGCAGTTCAATTCTCCGACCTCTCTCATCAACCTGTTAGGTCAGGAGGTCACTATGCTTCTTGCCCAAGTGGCAATAGAAGAAGTACCCATCCTTCAGCAGGGTACAGGGTTTTACTCCCCCTATTTCCTTATCCCAAAGAAAACAGGGTTATACAGACCTATCTTGGACCTCAGAGAATTGAACAAATTCCTTGTCAAAGAGAAATTCAAGATGATTTCTCTCAGAACTCTGGTGCTATACCTTCAGAGTCAGGATTGACTTTGTTCTCTAGATCTCAAGGATGCGTACACCCATGTTCTCATCCATCCAACTCACAGAAGGTTCCTTCGGTTCCTTTTTCAGGGAAAGCACTACCAATACAGGGTGCTTCCTTTTGGCCTGGCCTCAGCACCAAGGGTGTTCACAACATGCATGGCTGTGGTAGCAGCATTTCTCCGCACTCTAGGGATATTCGTCTTCCCCTACTTAGACGACTGGCCCATTCGAGCCCCAACAGAGTCAGAGGCCAGGACTTCTCTATCCTGCACAATGCGTATCCTTCAGTATTTGGGTCTGGTAATAAACATCCCAAAATCCAGTCTAACTCTCACTCAGTCTTTAGAGTTCATAGGAGCTTTGCTGGATACCAGAAAGGCAAGGGCCTATCTCCCCCAGGCCCATTGTCTTCGCATGGTGCAGTTAGCTTCTCAAGCAGTGCTAAAGCCTCATCTCACTGCCTTAGAAATGCTACAACTGCTAGGCCACATGACATCTACTGTGCTTGTGGTTCCCTATGCTCACCTCCATATGAGGGCAGCCCAGTGGACTTTATCCACTCAAAGGACCCAGGCATTAGGATGCCTGTCAGACAAAATAGCAAACACAGGTCACCTTATTTTGTCTCTCCAGTGGTAGAAGTCCACTCAAAACCTGTTGCTGGGGTCCCCTTTCAACAACCTTTACCCCAAGCAACTCTCACAACAGATGCTTCTCCGATGGGTTGGGGAGCTCATCTGCAAGACCTCTCCACCCAAGGCACCTGGTCTCCACAGGAGACTCATCTACATATCAGTCTCTTGGAGCTTGGAGCAATCTTCCTTGCTCTTCGAGTATTCCACACCCTGCTCAGCTACAAGACAGTCCTCATTCATACAGACAATCAAGTAGCCATGTTCTACGTGAACAAGCAGGGGTGAACAGGCTCTCTGTCATTTTGCAACGAAGCTTTGCGACTATGGGCCCTCGCCAGAGAACATCAGATTCATCTCTTGGCAGTGTATCTTCCAGGCATACAAAACTCTTGGACAGACAGACTTAGTCGAGTTCTGCTTCTACACGAGTGGTCTCTGCATGTAGACCAGGTGGCCAAGATTTTTCAAATTTGGGGAACCCTGACATAGACCTCTTTGCAAGTCCGTGGAATGCCAAACTTCCCCAGTTCTGTTACAGAATTCCGTCTCAGGGGGCTCAGGCCAGGGATGCTTTCCTCCTTTACTGGGGTCAAGACTTCCTGTATGCCTTTCCACCCATTCCCCTAATTCCCAAAACCCTCTTCAATCTTCAGAGAGACAGAGGTCATATGATTCTCATAGCTCCACATTGGCCACGGCAAGTGTGGTACCCTCTGCTTCTACATCTGTCAAGCTTCTCTCCCTGGAGTTAGGGTCTGCTCCAGATCTCCTACCTCAGGAGGACGGAATGTTATGGCATCCCAATCCCCAGTCTCTGCCTCTGAGGGCTTGTTTGCTGAAGGCCTAGATCTCCATGATCTTAACCTCCCTCAGCAAATAAAGGATATCCTTTATCCTTCCAGGAAGCCTTCCACAATACTCTCTTATGCTTTCAAGTGGAAAAGGTTTACTAAATGGTGTTCACAGAAGGGTCTTAACCCCATTGCCATACCTCTGGAATCAATATTGGATTATCTCCTTCATTTATCCAATGTAGGACTTAAGACTAACTCAGTGAGGGTACATTTGAGTGCTATTGCAGCTTCCTTCAAGCCCCTAAATGGACAACCTATTTCCTCCCATCCTCTTATAGCAAGATTTTTGAGAGGCCTTCTGCTAACTAAGCCTCCCATTAAGCCACCTCCTGTGGCATGGGACTTAAACTTGGTTCTTGGTCAGCTCATGAAGCAACATTTCGAATCCTTAGCTACTACCTCCTTGAAATTCCTTTCTTGAAAGGTTATCTTTCTCTTTGCAATCACATCAGCACTTCGCATCAGTGAATTCCAGGCACTAGTAGCTGATCCACCTTATACAAGGTTCCATCATGACAAGGTAGTCCTTAGGACTCATTCACGCTTTATGCCAAAGGTGGTCTCGCCTTTTCATCTAAACCAAGCAGTCTACCTACCTGTGTTCTTTCCAAGGCCTCTTGCATCAAATGCAGAAAGGAACCTTCATACTTTGGAATGTAAAAGAGCTTTAGCTTTTTACTTACAAAGAACACAGCAACATAGAAAGTCTTCTCAACTCTTTGTTGCTTTTGATCCTTCTCATTTGGGGCTTCCAGTGTCCAAGAGAACACTATCTAACTGGATTGCTCAGTGTATTTCCTTTGTTTATGAGAGTAAGACTCTTCCTCTGGAGGGTCATGTCACAGCTCACAATGTGAGAGCAATGGCAGCTTCAATGGCTCATCTGCACTCCGTGTCTATCGACGACATCTGTCGAGCAGCCACCTGGGCCTCGGTTCATACCTTCACAGCCCATTACTGCTTGGACAAGGACTCCTCCCGGGATGCCTTGTTTGGTTAGGCTGTTCTTCAACACCTGTTCCATACCTAATCAACTCCTACCCGCCATCCCTGTTGGATGCCAGAGATCCATGGGGGGAAGTGGAGCCCTGGTTCAGGGACGCACAACTTCTGGGATCTCTCCCTGTCATCTAAAGCTAGGGAGTCCCCATATGTGATGACTACATTCCTGCTTGTTTCTGAAGATAGCATGGTTTACTCACCTGTAACAGGTGATCTCCGGGAACAGCAGGAATTTAGTTCTCACAACCCACCCACCTCCCCTAGGAGTTGTATCTCTCTGTCTCTTTCCCTTTCCCTCTCTCTCTCTTTGTCTCATTTTTAAAACTCAGCTGGAGAGAGGCAGTTGGGAAAGGCGGGAAGGCAGCACGCAGGCACTTTGGGATGCTCCCAAAGGCTTTCTAATTGGACGCTGGGGAGCGTTCCCGCGTAGGCTCCGTCGGTACCGACGATACCCATATGTGAGGACTAAATTCCTGCTGTTCCTGGAGATCACCTGTTACAGGTGAGTAACCATGCTTTCTCCAGGAGCAGCAGGAATCAGTGCTTACAACCCTCCCTCCTCCCCTTGGAGTTGCAGTCATATAATTTATTTTATTTTTTTTGCTGTCTTTTAGCTATGTCATCAGACTGAGCATGATGGCACCCTTGGGCGGGAAGGGGACATGGCATGTGCGCTGCATTCCCAAAAGCTTTCTTTGAAATCTCGGGAAATGCTCCGCATGGAGGCTCTGTCGGCGCTGACGTCACCCATATGTGAGGACTGATTCCTGCTGCTCCTGGAGAACACCTGTTACAGGTGAGTAACAATGCTATCTCTGCTTCTTTTCTTGTTTAAGAATTGGAAATAATGTTTAATATACATTTCTGCAATGTTTGGTTTGTCAGGTATGCTGGATTTTATTTGGATCAACAAAATTAAACTCCTAATAGCTGTCACATCACATCAACCTCAATCAAATTAAGAGCTAAAGTGAACCGATTTTTGGTGAAACCAGGAGAAACTACCTTTTTTTTTTTCTCAATAAAAGGATATTATCTATCTATCTACCCCTCCCGACTATGTTGACTCTCTGAGGAATTGGGACTGGCCCCGGTAACGGGGTCGGGGGTTGCACTTGCGAGCTTGTTTCACACTGCAGCTCCCCATCTTTTAAACACCAGCTATCAGTCATAGGCCTTGAACCAGTTTTTTTTTACAATTTTTTAAATTTATTTAAAGGGTTTGAAAGAACTTAGCTGATGTTGTAACGCCCAATCCTCGGAGATGATGTCACTGTACCAATACCTCACAGAGTCAACATAGTTGGGTGGGGTAGATAGATAACACCTTTTTATTGAGAAAACAAGGTCGTTTCTCCTGGTTTGACCAAAAATCCCTGGGTGTACGACAATCGGTTCACCTTAGCTTTTAATTAGATTGCGATTTTATTTGGATGCACAGCACTATGATGTCTTTGGTTGAGTTCATCTCTGTATGAAAGTAAATTATGTTTCTCCATTAACAAGCAGGAAGAAGTCCTCTCGTATGTGCGATGTCCCCAATGGAGCCCCACATGGAAACATTCTCCAGCTTCCATTGGAAATTTTTGGGAGTCTCCATACGACATGCGCGCCTGCCTTCCTGCCTGCCATGGTACCATCTTATCTCCAGTCTTCTTTTTCCGCAGAGCCCCATGGAGATATTTCTGATTGCTGCTGGAAAAAGTTGTTCATTTTGTGCCCTTAAGGGTTTTTTCTTATTTTCCTAGTGCTTAACTGCCTATTGTCTATGCTGGCTCCCGCTGGCGCCAGCCCTTGACTTATTTTTTCAGGTTTTTTCTTCTTTTTTGCACCTTTGGGAGTCTTCATCTTTTTCTCAGGCTTTTTTCGCTGGTTGTCATTGAACCCTTTTATTTTGTGGCAGTTTTTCCAGTCATGTTAAAACCGGTCAGCAGTTTCAAGAAGTGTACTTGCTGTGCACGCACCATTTCTTTCTCCAACCATCACAATTGGTGCCTTCAGTGCCTCAGCCCTAATCACAAGCTGTCCTCCTGTAATCTGTGCCTGCAGATGACCAGGAATGGCCTCAAGGTTCTGGCAAAGCACTGTGAGTCCATCTTTGGGCCATTGGACTTGGCCCTGACATTGGCATCGATGCCCTCCATCAATCTTTGATCTGAGCCATGGAAGGATTCACCATCTGCCCAGTTGATGTCAAAGGGGGCAGCTGAGAACCATGCTATGCAGGGTATTGACACTGGAGTTCTTCTTGACATGACGACAAGGACAATGGTCAGGATCAACCTGCGAATTTGCTCTGGTGTAAGGAGTTGACTCCCAAGAGCTCAGAGGGCCACTACCAATCTCCCAGTGCCTTAACCATCGTGGAGTCCATGGGAGAGGTGCCTGAGTCGGTGGCCAAAGTTGTTGTACCGGCCTCGACACCCTCAGACTGCAGTGCTGTCAGAGCACCTTCAGGCCCTCGAGGCACACATGGTGGCTCTTGGCTGCACGGGTCCTGGTGACCCTGCTGCCTTCCGTGACATTGCCACATGCCATGCAGCCAATCTTGAAGATCTACATGCCTTCCCGCCGAGGCGAGGTTGACAGTCTGAGTTCATCCTGGTCCTGACTGTCATTTCTTTATCCAGTGTGTCGGGATTCGATGCCTCGTTGCACTGGCGCCTGAGGGAGGACTGTCATGGGTCCCATCGGTGCCCGCTTTCTCTGCTGGAGCAGCAGCAGTCCTGAGAGGAGATCCAACATTACTTCAACTTCCTCTCAGAGTTGGACTCCAAGGGATTGGAGATGCAGGAGTCGCCGCCGTTCTCCAGGAGGGAGTCCCTGGACCTTCCCTTGGAGTTGTCCCCTCCCTACAAGAGATGGAAGTCATACTCTGTAGACATGTCTTTCTCCAGGACCAAGCAGGAAGTCGGTCCTCACATATGGGTGTCATCTGCGCCGATGAAGCCCCAGTGGAGCATTTCCCCAGCTTTCCATGAAAGCCTTTGGGAATACTGGCACGCATGCACGGTTCCCTTCCCGCCTAAAGGTGCCATCTTACCTCGGTCTCTTTTTTCCCGAGAAGCCCATCGGACGTGTGTCCTGTTCTCCCAGATAAAAGTGATTTTTTTCTTTGGCGATTTTCGCTATTTTTCTCCGGTTCGACGCCGGTTCCCCTCCTGCCGGGTTCGGTACACCGGTATCGAGCCCGTTTTCTTCATTTTTTGGTTTTTGCCCTTCGTGGCTGGCGTTCGCGCCCTTTTTTCATTTCACTGTAAGGCCAGTCTTTTGACCTCGCTGGGGCTATTTTTTCGCCGATGGCTTCCAGTGGTTTGAAAAAGTGTGATCGGTGTAAGAAAATTATCTCTCACCGGCACACACGACTGCTGCCTTCGGTGCCTCGGCCCTGACCACGACCCCAAATCGTGTGGACCATGTGGGAAGATGTCTTCCAAGGCACTAAAGAGTCAACAGCATCAGAAGGAAAGGTTTTTCTCAGACTCTGCCTCCGGCCAGGCCCGGACCTCGTCTGAGGCCTCGACATCTCGGGATTCCGATCCTGAGCGCTGTCAAAGCTCCTCGGACAGGGGTCCCCCAACCGGGAAAGTAAGAGGAAGAAGCGGCTCGCGAGGGTGGCGTCGGAGGAGGTCCCTGGTCCCTCGAGGGCCAGGTCTAAGACCCCCAACTGCCGTCCCGGGCCCGTGGACCAAGAGAAGCCTGCAAAAGTTCCTCACGTGGAGCTGGAGTCTGCTGGACACGTAAGCCCCATAGTCCTCGTGGACTCTCCTCCCAGAGAGCCGACGTCGGGCCCGGCACCGCCGGGGTCCGAGTCGGTTGCTGCTGCATCGCCCGAGCTGAGTCTCAGGATGACAGCCTTGGAGTGCAGACTGTCTGCCTTCATGGAGCAGCAGCGGGCACTGATGGCCAGCCTGTCTGGTGCATCTGCCCCGACCACCGGGACGTCGACTTCAAAGTCAACCCCGGAGACTGACCCGATACTCGAGACCCTCGTGGCTCGAAGGAGTCCTCGGTCGAGGTCTCCCTCGACCTCCAGTTCG
Source organism: Ichthyophis bannanicus (assembly GCA_033557465.1). Taxonomy (NCBI): domain Eukaryota; kingdom Metazoa; phylum Chordata; class Amphibia; order Gymnophiona; family Ichthyophiidae; genus Ichthyophis; species Ichthyophis bannanicus. The sequence continues at coordinate 1,841,803,484 of CM066031.1, read as the reverse complement.
GGACCAAGGGTGTCGACGCCGGTGCCCCCGGCGTCGGGGCGGGTGCCTTGGGGCCCCGCAGGGTCGGACCCTGACTCCTCCTCGGACGAGTCCACCTGGCAGACGGAGGACGAGGAGTCTCCCGATACTTTTAAGACTTGGTGTGTCCTGTCGGACTCACCGCAGTCTGATCCCCGGAGTAGATCCCCTCCAGAGGACACTAGGTTCTCGGAGTTCGTCCGGGATATGGCCGCTGCCTTGGCTATCCCTGCCGATCCCGAGGAAGAGCCTAGAGCCGAGGAGCTCGATGCTCTACAGTATGACTCTCCTCCAAAGGAGGCCTTTACTGTCCTGGTTTCTCCGATGCTGGAACGGCTCCTCTTCCGAATGTGGGAGGCTCCGGCCTCGGCGCCGGTTCTAAGTAAGCGAGTCGATTCCATTTATCGACTCCGCAAAAGCCCTGGTTTCCAGAAAGCACAGCTACCACACCATTCCATGGTTGTGGAATCGGCCATGCATCGTCTGAAGAGCCAGATGATGCACTCTGCGGTGCCCCCCGGCAGGGAGGCCCGCAACCTCGATGGCGTTGGTAGGAAGTGCTTCCAGGGGTCTATGCTTGCTTGCCGTGTCCAGGCTTACCAGCTGTACATGGGCATGTACTTGCGGGACCTGGCCAAAGAATTGGCCGGATTCTCTGCTGGTCTCTCTGGGGAACCCTTGCAGAGATTTCAGACGTTGTCCTCGGGGATTCGGGAATGCTCAAAGTTCATTTCTTGTGCCGCCTACGATGGCTTCGAGGTTTCGGCCCGAGTAGCGGCTGCCGGCATCGCGGCTCGACGCCAGGCGTGGCTGCAGTCATCGGAACTCGAGCCATGGGTTCAGGACAAGTTGGTCGATGTCCCCTGCCGTGGTGAGAACCTTTTTGGCAAACCCGTGGCCGAGAAGGCCGCTCAGCTCGAGACAGAGCACCTTACCCGGACAAGGCTGTCGAGGAAGACCTCTGCCCCTTCACATAAGAAGAAGGGCTCGGGTAAAAAGTCCTTTTACCCGAGGAAGGGCACTGCCTACAAACAGTACTCTCAGTATCAGGCTGCCCAAGCTGCCCCCCAGGGTCAGCAAGCCAAGGGCCAGGTTAATGGGCCCCGTAGGCAGAGGACCCCCAAGCCTCAGGCCCCTGCTACCACTCAGCAGGGTGGGGGTTTTTGACTCCTTGAGCATAGCCTCTCTTCCACTGCTCTCCCCACCCTGCACAGGAGGTCGCCTCGCCCTCTTTGCCCACCAGTGGCCCCTTATCACCGGGGACAGTTCGGTGCTGGACATAGTCCACAAAGGCTATGCCCTCCATTTCCACCAACTGCCTCCGCCATATTTTCCAGGGGAGCCTCCAAGGCCTCCCCTGCACACAGACCTTCTTCTACAGGAGCTTCATGGTCTGTTGGTGGACAGGGCGGTGGAGCCTGTGCCTCCCCACTTGCAAGGTTACGGATTCTACTCCTGGTACCCAAAAGAACCGGTGGTCTTTGTCCCATTCTGGACCTCAGAAACCTCAACAAGTTCCTAGAGAAAGAAAGGTTCAAGATGCTTACTCTTGGAACCGTTCTGCCCTACCTCCAGCAGGGAGATTGGCTATGCTCCTTAGATCTAAAGGATGGGTACACTCACATACTCATTCATCCAGACCACAGAAAGTACCTCAGGTTCATTGTGGGAGGAAACCATTATCAGTACAGAGTACTACCTTTTGGCCTGACCTCCGCTCCCAGGATCTTTACCAAGTGCCTGGCAGTTGTGGCGGCCTACCTGAAAAATCAAGGCATCTTTGTCTTTCCCTATCTGGACAACTGGCTCATCAGGGGTCAAATGTCCCTGGAGGCCAGACAAGCCACCCTCAGAACCATTGCTCTGCTTCAAAATGTGGGGTTTGTCATAAACTTCGCAAAGTCCACTTTGCTCCCCTCCCAGAACTTGGAGTTCATAGGGGCAAGGTTGGATTCTCAACTGGCAAAGGCATTGTTGCCAGAAGACAGGGCCCAAAGACTGATGGACGTGGCAAAACCGTTTCTGAACAAGTCCCTGGTCTCCGCCAGATTCTGCCTCAGGCTTCTGGGACACATGGCTTCGACAGTACATGTGACTCCCAATACCAGGTTCCATATGAGGCCTGCACAGTGGTGCCTTCGGACTCAGTGGTCTCAAGCCACAGGCAACTTACGAGACAAGATAAAGGTGTCCAAACCCCTCTTAGCCTCCCTCAGCTGGTGGCTACATCCACCCAATCTACTCAAGGGGATGCCCTTCCAAATGCCAGAATCCTCGGTGGTCCTCACCACCGACGCCTCTCTAAAGGGCTGGGGTGCTCATTTTCTGGATAAGTGCACCCAAGGCCTCTGGTCTCCCTGGGAGGCGGCCCAACAGATCAATCTGCTGGAACTTCGTGCTATCCGCTTGGCTCTCTGAGCTTTTTCTCCAGCCCTGGCTCACCGCTCAGTCTTCAAACAGACAACCAGGTAGCCATGTTTTATGTGAACAAAGAGGGCGGGACTGGGTCCCAGATTCTTTGTCGAGATACTCAGGACCTTTGTTCCTTTGCCCTAAAGCACAACATGCTTCTCAAAGCGGTGTACCTCCCAGGCCAGGAGAACTGCCTGGCCGACCGGTTGAGCAGAATTCTACAGCCCCACGAGTGGCAGCTGCATCCCTTGGTCGTTCAAAAGATCTTCCTGAAGTGGGGTCTCCCTTGGATAGATCTCTTTGCCAGTCCACTGAACAAGCAACTGCCAAAGTTCTGCTCCAGGCAACCGCATCCTTTGAGGATAGCACCAGATGCTTTTCTGATGTCCTGGTCTCAGGGCCTCCTGTATGTGTTTCCTCCCACGCCCTTGGTGGCCTGAACTCTTTTCAAAATTCTTCAGGACAAGGCCTCGGTCCTGCTGGTGGCTCCCAGATGGCCGAGACAGCCTTGGTTTCCTCTTCTGCTTCAACTGGCGGTGGATCCCCCACTGCCTCTGGGGTTGCAACCCGGCCTTCTCTCTCAGGAGCAGGCTTCCCTTCTGCACCCCAATCTCAAAGCTCTCAATCTGATGGCCTGGAAGTTGAGGAGGTTCTCCTAGCCTCTAGGAAACAGTCCACTAGGAAAACCTATGCTCTCAAATGGAAAAGGTTTTCTGTGTGGTGTCAGCTACTTGCAGAGGATCCTTTCTCCTGTACTGTGCCAGTAGTGCTTCAGTACTTACTGCACTTATCAAGTCAGGGACTTAAGTCCAATTCTGTTCGTGTCCACCTCTCAACTCTAGCAGCTCACCATGCCCTGGTGGAGGGACATTCTCTGTCAGGTCACCCCTTGGTGTCCCGCTTTCTCAGGGGCTTGCTTTTACTCAAGCCTCCAAACCGTCGTCCTGCCCCTGAGTGGGAGTTGAATGTGGTCTTGCAGCAACTGACTCGCCCACCTTTTGAGCCGATGGCTACTTGTCCACTACGCTTCCTCTCCTGGAAGACGCTCTTCCTGATAGCCCTTACCTCGGCTAGGCGAGTGAGTGAGCTTCAGGCCCTGGTCTGTGATAGGCCTTACACCAGGATTTATAGGAACAGGGTAGTCTTCAGGACTCATCCCAAGTTCCTCCCAAAGGTTGTCGTCTCTTTCCACCTCAATCAAGAGGTGGTTCTTCCAACATTCTTCCCTGGGCCTCATGCAAGCCAGGCTGAAGCGGTCCTGCATACCCTGGACTGTAGGAGGGCCTTATCCTTCTACCTTGACCGTACGCAGGGGCATAGAAGGGCTACTCAGCTCTTCGTATCCTTTGACCCCAATAAGTTGGGGTTGGCTGTGTCCAAGCGTACCTTGTCCATCTGGATGGCTGACTGTATCACCTGGTCTTACAAGGCGGCTGACCTTCCTTTGCAGGGTAGGGTCACGGCCCATCGTGTCAGGGCAATGGCTGCCTCAGTGGCTCATCTCCGCTCTGTGCCCTTGGTAGACATCTGCAGGGCTGCAACTTGGTCTTCAAGCCAGACTTTTGCGACCCATTACTGTCTGGAGAGGGAGTCCCGTAGGAACAGTGCTTTTGGCCAAGCAGTACTCCGGAATCTCTTTGAGGTTTAGGCAACTCCTGCCCTCTGTTGGGCTACCGGTGGAGGTTGTGTCAGTGAAAAGCCTTTCTTTGCTGCTGGGACTAGAGGGAGTTCTCTTGTTCAGCCTGGGTTCCTCGGTAGCCCAGAGCTAGGGAGTCACCCATATGTGAGGACTGACTTCCTGCTTGGTCCTGGAGAAAGAGTAGTTACTCACCTGTAACAGGTGTTCTCCAGGAGCAGCAGGAATCAGTCCTCACAACCCTCCCTCCTCCCCTGGGAGTTGCAGTTGTACATAGTTTATTTTTTCATTTTTGTGTGCTGTCTTTTAGCTATGTCATTTGACTGAGGTAAGATGGCACCTTTAGGCGGGAAGGGAACCGCGCATGCATGCCAGCATTCCCAAAGGCTTTCATAGAAAGCTGGGGAAATGCTCCGCTGGGGCTTCATCGGCGCCGATGACACCCATATGTGAGGACTGATTCCTGCTGCTCCTGGAGAACACCTGTTACAGGTGAGTAACTACTCTTTCTTGGACTTCATCCAGGACGTGGCTAGTGCCATACCTTTCTCTCTCGAGGTGGAGGATGAGCTGAGGGTGGGGGAGTTGGAGATCCTCCAGTACCCCTAGTCTCCAAAAGAAGCCATCACATTGCCTGTGCCTAGGATACTGCAGCGGCTTCTACTCGGAATGCAGGAAAACCCTCTGGTGCCAGCCATCAGCCACCGACTTGATTCAATGTAGTGGGTGCAAAAGGACTCCAGGTTTGAGAAGCCTCAGCTACCCTGCCACTTGGTAATCTGTCCACACCTTCACAGCCTACTACTGCCTGGATGGGGATTCCTGGCACGACAGTAACTTCAGCCAAGCTGTACTCTGGCATCTGTTCGGGACTTAGGTTCAACTCAGTCCCACCAGCCCTTCTTTCCATTTAGGCTACCAAAAGAGTTGTCCTGATGTAAATGCATGCTGCACACTTTAAATCTGTCGAGTCCCAAGGATGGACGTCCCATGATGTTCCAGTTCTTGTTGCCCCAGTTGGGCTGTTTTTTCATGTCTGTAGCTTAGGAAATCCCATATGTGAGGACTTCTTCCTGCTTGTTCACAGAGAGCGTAGTTACTCACCTGTAGCAGGTGTTCTCTATGAACAGCAGGAATAAGTCCTCACAACCCTCCCACCTCCCTTGGAGTTGTTTTTAGCTATTTGATTTTGTGCCATACTGGAGATAAGATAGGAGGCAGCAGGCAAGGGCTCCCAATAGAAGCTGAGGAGCATTCTCCCTCAGGGCTCCATCCTCCATATGAGAGGACTTATTCCTGCTCTTCATGGAGAACACCTGCTACAGCTGAGTAACTACACTCTCTCTCAAACTGGCCAAAGTATCTTTTTGACAGTTTAAGAATCTACAGTATATATTGAATATTTCCAAATATTTCTTCTATACAGCTCAGAAATTTTTCATAATTTTGCAGTGTGTGAATTAAAAAAAGTATTACTTTTTTAATTTCTGTTGCCATCTTTTTTAAAGAGATATATTTTTGCAGCTAGGTAAATAAATTATATTCTCCAGGAGCAATCAGGAAGTCAGTCCTAACATATGGGTGATGTCGTCGCCGACAGAGCCCTTGTGCGGAGCAATTCCCCAGCTTTCAAAGGAAGCCTTTGGGATTGCATCATGAATGCATGGTCCCCTTCCCACCCAAGAGTCCCATCTTGCTCAGTCTCCCTTTTTCCGCGGAGCCCAATGAACGTTGTCCCTAATTCCTCGCGGGAAAAGTGCGTCAAAACTTCAGAAGAATTTCTCTTTTCGACCGGTTTGACGCCGGTTCCCCTTCCCGCCTACGGCTCGGTACACTGGTATCGAGTCTGATCAATTTTTTGCGTTTTTGTCCTTAGTGACTAGTGTTCGTGTTCTTTTTTTTTTTCTTTTCACTGGCAGCCCGGTCCTTCGACCTTGCAGGGCCCCCCCCCCCCCCCCGATGGCTGCCAGCGGGTTTAAAAAGTGTAATCGGTGCAAAAAGTTAATGTCCCTCACTGACACACATGACTGCTGTCTCCGATGCTTCGGGCCCGACCATGAGCCGAAGGTCTATGGCCCGTGTGGGAAGATGTCCTCTAAGGCACTTCGAAATAGGCAGCAGCAGCATGAAAGGATTCTCTCGGAATCCGCATCCCCCCGGATCCAGACCTCATCAGAAGCCTTGATGTCTCGGGAGCTGTCTGAACCCGAGCACCATCCGGGGGACTTTGAGCAGGGGTCTCACTCCCGGGAACACTGGAGAAAGAAGAAACCTGCGAGTGCGGCTGCGTTGGATGCCTCCGATTTCCCTGGGTCCTCGAAGGCCAGGTCGCGGAGTCCTGACTACCGCCCCAGGTCCTCTGAGCCGGAGCAGACTGCTAGGATACCTCGCACGGAGCCGGAGACGCCGAGGAGGGTAAGCGCTGTTGTCCTCGTGGATTCCCCTCCAGGAGAGCCGGTGTCGGGCCCGATGGTGTAGGCTGTGGAGTCTTCTGAGCTCAGTTTCAGGATGATGGCTCTGGAGCGCAGCATGTCTGCCTTCATGGAGCAGCAGCGGGCACTGATTGCCGGTCTCACCGGTCCATCCGCCCCGACCACCGGGACCTCGACGTCCAAGTCGACTCCGGAGGCCGAGCCGATCCTCGAGACTCTTCTGACTTGAGTCGATCCTCGGCCAAGGTCTCCCTCGACCTCCCACTCGGGGCCGAGATCTTCGACGCCAGTACTCTCGGCGTCAGGGCGGTCTGGGCCGGAGCCACTCGATTCCTCCTCGGAGGGATTGGCATGGGAGACCGAAGATGAAAAGTCCCCAGACACCCATCGGACCTGGTATGTCCCATCGGACTCACAGGGTTCGGAGCCTCGGAGAAGGTCCCCTCTGGAGGATACCCGGTTCTCGGACTTCGTCAGGGACATGGCCAAGGCTTTGGCATTCCCGGCAGATACCAAGGAGGAGCTTCGAGCTGAAGAGCTCGAGGCCCTCCAGTATGACTTCCTCCGAGGGTAGCCCTTGGTGTGCCGGTTCCTCCGATGCTGGAACGGCTGATGCTCCGCATGTGGGAGTCGCCGGCCTCGATGCTGGTGCTCAGCAAGCGGGTCAATTCCATCTATCGAGTCCGCAAGAGCCCTGGGTTCCAAAAGGCACAGCTGCCGTACAACTCCATGGTTGTGGAATAGGCCATACACAGGCTCAGGAGCCAAAAAATGCACTCCTCGGTGCCTCCTGGCCGGGAGGCACGGAACCTGGACGCCCTCGACAGAAAATGCTTCCAGGGCTCGATGCTGTCATGCCGTGTCCAAACCTACCAGCTGTACATGGGCATGTACTTGAGGGACCTGGCAAAAGAGATTGCTGGGTTCTCAGCTGGCCTCTCCGAGGCACCCTTTCAGCGCTTCAATGCCTTGTCCACCGGGATTCGGGAGTGCTCGAAGTTCATATCTTGAGCGGCCTATGATGGCTTTGAGGCTTCAGCCCAAGTAGCCTTGGCCAGCATCGGTGCACGCTGCCAGGCCTGGCTAACGTCGTTGGATCTGGAGCCATGGGTTCAGGACAAGTTGGTTGATGTCCATTGCCGAGGTGACAACCTCTTTGTCAAACCCATGACTGAGAAGGCTGCTGAGCTCGAGTCCAAGTATTTGACCTTGGACAAGACTCTCAAAGAAGATTTCTGCCCCACTTACCAGGCCACCCCTGCTCCCCAACAGGGGCTGTATGGCTGGCGTAAGCAGAAGACCCCCAGCCCCCGGCTCCTACCCAGCCGGGAGGGGTTTTTTGACTCCCAAAGCAGTGTCTCTCTTTCAGTGGTAAGGCCATGCACAGGAGGCAGGCTAACCCTGTACGCCCACAGGTGGCCAGCCATCACCTTGGATATCTGGGTCCTGCAAATAGTCCAAAGGGGCTATTTGCTTCACTTCAGCCAGATACCACACTCCTTCTTTCCAGGAGAGCCTCTCAGACCCCCTCTTCACAGGGACCACCTCTTGCAGGAGATCGCAGGTCTTCCAGAGGATCAGGCGGTGGAACTGATGCCCCACCACCTGCAGGGCAAGGGCTTCTACTCCAGGTATTTTCTCATACCAAAGAGAACAGGAGGCCTCAGACCCATCTTCGACCTAAAACTTAAACAAGTTCCTGGTGAGGGAAATGTTCAAGATGCTTTCCCTTGGAATGTTGCTGCCTTACCTCCACCTGGTAGATTGGCTATGCTCCTTAGACCTGAAGGATGCCTATACACACATCCTCATACATCCAGACCACAGACAATATCTGAGATTTGTAGTGGGAGGAAAACATTTCCAATGCAGAGTTCTACCCTTTGGCCTAGCCTCTGCTCCCAGAGTGTTTACAAAATGCCTGGCTGTAGTGGCGGCCTTCCTCAGAAGTCAAGGAATGTTTGTCTTCCCTTACCTGGACGACTTGCTCTTCAGGGGCCATTTGCCTCAGGAGGCCCAACAGGCCACTTTTCGCACTATCAACCTGTTGCAACGTCTAGGCTTTGTCATAAACCACGCAAAGTCCACTTTGCTCCCCACTCAAAACTTAGAGTTCATAGGAGCAAGACTGGACACCCCTCAGGCAAAAGCTTACCTGCTGGAGGGGCACAGAGGCTGCTAGCACTGGCACAACAGTTCAGATGCAGGTCTCAGGTCTCAGCAAGACACTTCTGGGCCACATGGCCACATGGCCTCCATAGTGCATGTGACCCCAAATACCCGTCTCCACATGAGAACAGCTCAGTGGTGCCTCAGAGATCAGTGGACACAAGCCACCGGCAGCCTCAGAGACAGGATAAACAGTATCCAGGCGACTGGTGAAATCATTGCAGTGGTGGCGTTAGCCACCCAACCTGCTCAAGGGAGAGTCTTTTCAGACTCCCTCGCACACAAGGGTGCTAATGACAGATTCCTCCTTGCTGGGCTGGGGAGCCCATTGCCAAGGATCATGCACACAGGGGTTATGGTCTCCTCAGGAGTCTGCACACCAAATCAACCTCTTAGAGCTGCGGGCGATTCGCCTAGCTCTTCAGGCATTTTGTCATGTCCTCTCACATCAGTCTGTATTGATACAGACGGACAACCAGGTAGCAGTGTTCTATGTGAACAAGCAGGGCGGTACGGGGTCTCGTATCCTATGTCAGGAGACACTGGACCCTCTGCTCCTTTGCCATCAGGCAGGGTATGTCTCTCAAAGCAGTGTACCTGCCTGGTCAGGAGTACTGCCTAGCAGACAAACTTATCAGGATTCTCCAACCTCACGAATGGCAACTGGATCCAGTGGTGGCCCAGCGGATTTGCCACCACTGGGGATATCCGTCCATAGATCTATTTGCCAGTCCACAAAATCACCAGCTGCCCAGATTTTGCTCCAGACAGCCACATCCCCTGAGGGTGGCTGCAGATGCTTTCCTGATCTTCTGGTCAGGGGGCCTCATGTATGCGTTTCCTCCCACGCCTCTGGTGGCCCGGACTCTGTTCAAAATCCTTTGGGACAAGGCCTCTGTCATTCTGATAGCCCCCAGATGGCCAAGACAGCCTAGGTTTCCGCTTCTCCAGCTGGCAGTGGAAACCCCACTCCCACTGGGGATGCAGCCCAACCTCCTGTCCCAGGAGCAGGGCTCTCTCTTGCACGCCAACCTCAGGTTCCTCAACCTGATGGCATGGCTGCTGAAAGGGTAATGCTGGCTCCTCTCCTCTTGCCTCGGAATGTAGAAGTGTTACTGGCCTCAAGGAGGCAGTCCACTGGGAAATCCTATGCTTTCAAGTGGCGTTGGTTTGAGGTGTGGTGTAACCAGCACAATGAAAACCCTTTTTCTTGCCTTGTAGCAGTGGTGCTGCAGTACCTGCTTCACCTCTCAGAATTAGGTCTCAAATCTAACTCTGTCAGGGTCCACCTGAGTGCTTTGTCAGCAAACCACTTGCCAATGGAGGGACAACCTCTCTCGGCTCATCTCCTGGTGTCTAGATTCCTCAGAGGTCTGCTTCTGCTGAAACCCCCAGTTCGTCCTCCGGCAACTGAGTGGGATTTAAATGTGGTCTTGCAGCAGCTTATTCGCCCGCCTTTTGAGCTGATGTCTTTTTACCATTTGTGCTTCCTCTCCTGGAAGGTGCTCTTCCTGGTGGCACTCACATCAGCCAGACGTGTGAGTGAGCTGCAAGCTCTCGTAACTGATAAACCATATACACAGTTTTATAGGAATAGGATGGTCCTCCGCACTCACCCTAAGTTACTTCCAAAAGTGGTCTCTTCTTTCCACCTCAACCAAGAGGTGATTCTTCTAACCTTCTTTCCCAGGCCGCATTCCAGCCGGGCAGAGGCAGTCCTGCATACCCTGGATTGTAAGAGGGCGTTGTTCCTTCTACCTGCAGCGTAGAAGGGGACATCGAAGGGCTACTCAGCTCTTCGTCTCTTATGACCCCAGTAAGCTGGGGTTACCTGTCTCCAAGTGCATGCTGTCTACCTGGGTGGCAGACTGCATTGACTGGGCGTACAGGGCGGCCGACCTCCCGTTGCAGGGTCGAGTCACAGCCCACAATGTTAGGGCTAAGGCCGCATCAGTGGCTCACCTCCGCTCTGTTCTGCTGGAAGACATCTGCTGGGCTGCAACTTGGTCTTCAAGCCAGACTTTTGCGACCCATTACTGCCTGGATAGGGAGTCCTGACAGGACAGTGCTTTCAGCCATGCGGTACTCCATAATCTATTTGAGGTTTAGGCAACTTCAACCCTCCGACCCTTTAGTGTCAGGCTACCGGGGGTTGTTGCGTTCTCGGCTGAATTCCTATTGCAGCTGCTGCAGCTCTTCTAGAGGGAGCCATTTTTCAGCTATGGGTTCTCGGTAGCCTATAACTAGGGAGTCCCATATGTGAGGGCTGACTTCCTGCTTCCTGAAGAAAGTGTAGTTACTCACCTGCAACAGGTGTTCTCCAGGGACAGCAGGAATCAGTCCTCACGACCCTCCCTCCTCCCCTGGAGTTGCAGTCCTGTTATTAATTTTTTCTATTCTTACCATCTTTTCAGCTATGTCATTTGACTGAGCAAGATGGCATCCTTGGGCGGGAAGGGGACTGCGCATGCATGATGCAATCCCAAAGGTTTCTTTGAAAGCTGGGGAATTGCTCCGCACGAGGGCTCCGTCAGCGCTGACATCACCCATATGTGAGGACTGATTCCTGCTGTCCCTGGAGAACACCTGTTACAGGTGAGTAACTACGCTTTCAGTGTGTATTACAGTACCTGCTTCTGTAGTAATACTGAATAAGTAATTTGAGGCAGTAATATTTATTCTTTCCAACCCAATGGAAAGGATTATCTGTAAAGGAGTTGAGAATGTCTGACACCAAAATAACTCTGGAAACTTAACCAAATGAAATGTAACTTGGCATGTGTTGGGGGAAAAAAACAGTAAGAGACACATGCATTTGAAACAAGGCAGCACATTCTTCCTTTCAAAGTGCCTCTTATCTGCTTTCCCATAACTGCCCTACAACTGCCACAGCGCCCGCAACTGCCCTCCCATCTCCAAAAAAAAAAAAAAAAGCTCTGCCTGAAACGGCTTTAACACTCTTCAAACTGCCCCACCTCAAAAATTATTCATGATAGAGTTCTACCACTAAAACTACTCCTGCAGAATAGCCTTCAAGAACTATTATCCACAAACTGTCCTCGCCCATAAGAATGCCCCATACAATAGCCCCATCATGTACACTGTTGCTACCCTCAAAATTACACCCCCTACAAATACTCCATCATTCCACATATTGCCCCTCCACCAAAACTGTTACTACTGCACCACCACTCTATAAACTGCGCCTATCCCAAAAAACTAGCTGCTTTGTGTAATCTTCTGGTCTTGTAATCTTCTGGTCTAGTCTCCGCTTGGTCCTTTGCGACTACCCCACCACTCCCAACAGCTCTCCCTCATCACAGATGCAAGACATGCACAGTGTGCACACATCAGAGAGATGGAAAGCATTCGCACGCCCACACCTTGTGGTTCCCAGTTCAATTTTTGTGTGTCCGTTTTTTTCAATATGTGGTCCTTTGTTCTGTATTGGTGAGGGTCTGTCTGTTTTGCGTGTGTGGCAAAGGTACGGTTTTCTATTAAAGTGCAGCTTTTGTGTAGAGATCTATAGCAGTCAGTTATTTTCTTTTCCCAGTAGGTGATATATTGGTGTTCTAGAGCATGGTGTAATGTGTAGTTTTGTCTATTCACAGTTCACCATGAACAACAGGAATAAGTCCTTAGTATGGGAGATGTCAGATGAAGCCCTGCATGAAACGCTCCCCAGCTTCCAAAGAAAGCTTTTGTGAAGTACACCCCCTATGCATGCTGTCTTCCCACCTGCTGCTGTGCCATACTCTCAACAGTTGTCTTTTTTCCACAGAGCCCCTAGGATGTGTTCCTGCAGTCTGAAAAAAAGTCTTTCAATCTGGCTCTCGTGGCTGGGTTTTTTTCCCTTATTCTTTTCTGCCAGTCATTAGTCGTTTTTCCCTTTTAGTTGTGTGTGGGGGGTTTTTCCCCCCTCAACACTTTTGCATGTTTTTTCCACCTTTGGGGTGGTTTCTCACCCATGTCAGTTTTTCAGTTTGATTTTGCTGAGGTGGTGGTGATCAGCATATCTAAGCCAGCTAGTGGCTTTAAGAAATGCAGCAAGTGTGACAAGACCATTTCTGCCACTGACCATCATAATTGGTGTCTGCAATGCCTTGGGCCTGACCACGAGCCAGTATTCCTTATAGTCTCTCCAGTCCAGTCCCGCACCTCTGGGTTGTGCACCTCTTCCAGCAGCTTGGAGACTGACCATGCCACGTTTTGTTGACACCTTACTAATACCGTGGGGACCACCCACCCTATCCAGTACACTCAGTCTCCAAGCAGCTTGGAGGAGTTAGTGAGCCAGGGTGCTGGACTCACTAGAGTAACGACTAAGGAGCATCTAAGTATCGGATTTCTTTTGGCTCTGTCTTTGTTAATGCTGATCAGCACTGTGAGGTTTATTTTTACTCAGAAAAAAAGAGAAAGGGGAGGCAGCGGCCAAGGCATCAATTTCTAGATGGATCAGAGAGGCAGTCGTGTCTGCATATCTGTTGAAGGGGCACAGGTGCCGATGGGATTGAGGGCTCATTCCACGAGGGCTCAGGCAGCCTCGTGGGCAGAGGAGTTTGGTACTGCCAGTGGAGATTTGTAACACGGCAACCTGGTCTTCACTTCATACCTTTGCAAAACATTATTGCCTGGATGTCCAGGCAGGGAGGATGGCAGCTTTGGTCAGGCAGTGCTTCAGGCTGGTCTGTTGGGTCCCTCCCAGTAGTCTTTCTGCTCTGCTACATCCCAGAGGTGCGGGACTGAACTGGAGAGATGATAAAGAAGACGGAATTAGACTTACCTGATAATTGTTGTTCCTTGAGGATCTCTAGTCCAGTCCCGAATCCCACCCTAGATACTGGTTGACGGTGTCAGAAGCTTGAAGCGGTTATCTCCATGATCAAGATGACGCCCACAGAGGTCCATAGGCTGGGTACAGGGGAGGAGAAATTTGAGGGGGGGCCAAAGTGATGGTCCGTCTCACACTCAGTGTTGCCAGTCGGGTCCAAGGTAGGCCTCAGGTAAGCCTTAAGTAAGCCGCCTTGGTTGGGGAGGGGAACTCCTCCTCTTCTCTGTGCCGGGGGGGGGGGGGGATGTTAAATTTGAAGTTTCTAAATTGTATAGCTCTTTAAACTTTTTATTAGGCTAGTATGTTTGTTATGACTTAGCTACTTATTTGTTGCTCCTGTGAGTCTGCTTTGTCAATAGGTTACTGGCTATGGTGGGCAGTCCCCATGGTATTAGTAAGGGTGTCATCAAAACGTGACATGCTCAATCTCCAAGCTGTTGGAGGAGGTGCACAACCCAGAGGTGTGAGACTGGACAGGAGATCCTCAAGGAACAACAATTAGCAGGTAAGTACCTGCTTATAGTGATTGTAAACCGCTCTGATGCCCTTCAGCCTGGGCGGTATATCAAGAAATTGCATAAACATAAACATAAGTCTAATTCCGTCTTTTGTGAGTTCTGCTTGAAGATGACATGTCAAGGGCTCAGAGGCCGGGAAAAGCAGAAGTCCCCCTTCTTTGGCTCATCTCAGCATCTTCTTCCCTGACCTCTTTGTCTATGCCTGCAAAAAGTCCTTAGGCGGCCAAGGGGAAAGAGCAACATGCTCAATTGGAGCAGAGGTGCCTGAGCAGCGAGGGGAGACTCACCTGCAGAGACCCGTCAATGTCAAAGGGGGAGGACCAGGAGAAGTTCCAAGATGGTCGAGCGGGGCACTTTTTATATACTAGACCACTTGACATGGAATGACCTAGGTGCAGGGTCACCACAGCCTTTCTCAACGCAATGTGGAGAGTGATAGCCAGGAGCGGCTGCCAAAGCTTCCCTGATGAGGTGACCCAACTCAAAATGGATTCCACTCCTGATGCCCAGGAGGGCAGCTGGATGTCTCCTGATGCCCCTATCATCATGGAGACCCCACCCGAATTGTTGATGCCCATTGTTGTGGCATTGGCCCCATCGCAGGTGGTGGTTCTGAAGGAATGCCTTTGAGCCCTGGAAGCTCACTTGATGGCTGCGGAAGCCTGCCAAAATACAGACTTTGCAGCATGGCATGTGTACTCACCACACTCCTTCCAGCCTATCCTGGAGACCCTTGCCCTGCCCAATGAGGTTGAGGCATCAGGTGGAAGATCGATATTGATTTTCCAGGACCAAGCAGGAAGTCAGTCCTCACATATGGGGTGACGTCGGTGCCGACGGAGCCCCCGTGCGGAGCATTTCCCCAGCTTTCAAAGAAAGCCTTTGGGAATGCAGCGCGGATGTGCGGTCCCCTTCCCGCTCAAGAGTGCCATCTTGCTCAGTCTTCTTTTTTCCCCACGGAGCCCGACGGATGTGTTTCGTTTTCACCCGAGGAAAAAGTTGATTTTGTTCTGCCGGTTTCCTTTTCCCGCCTGGGCCCGATACATCGGTATCGAGCCTGGACTTCTTTTTCCGGTTTTTGTCCTTAGTGACTAGCGTACGCGCCATTTTTTCTGTTTTCACTGGCAGCCCTGTCTTTTGACCTCGCAGGGGCCCTTTTTCCCCCAATGGTTGCCAGCGGGTTTAAAAAGTGTGATCGGTGTAAGAAACTTATGTCTCTCACCGACACACATGACTGCTGCCTCCGGTGCCTTGGACCCGATCATGACCCGATGGTCGGTGGCCCGTGTGGGAAAATGTCCTCGAAAGCGTTGAGGAGTCGGCAGCACCAAAAGGAAAGAATCTTCTCTGACTCTGCTTCCAGATGGGCCTCGACGTCTCGGGACTCCGGCCCCGAGCAGCGCCGAGGCTCCTCTGAGAGGGGGTCTCCCTCGCGGGAGCATCGCAAGAAGAAAAAACCTGCGAGGGCTACGCCGGTGGACGCACTTGGCTCCTCGAGGGCCAAGTCGCATGGCCCCGAACGCTGTCCCAGGTCTTCGGAGTCGGAGAGGCCTGCAAAACAACCTCATGTGGAGATGGAGTCCCCGGGTCACGTGAGTACTGTAGTCCTCATGGACTCTCCTCCAGGGGAGCCGACGTCGGGCCCGATGCCGTCAGGGCCTGAGTCGGGGGCTGCTGAGTCTCCTGAGCTTGGACTCAGGTTGACTGCCTTGGAGTGCCGCTTGGCTTCCTTCATGGAACAGCAGCGGGCACTGATAGCCGGTCTCACCGGTGCATCTGCCCCGACCACTGGGACATCGACATCCAAGTCAACCCCGGAGGCCGAGGCGATCCTCGAGTCCATGCGTGCTCGAGTCAATCCTCGGCAAAGGTCTCCCTCGGCCTCCCGCTTGGGACCGAGGTTGTCAACGCCGGTACCCTCGGCCTCAGGGCGGGATGGCATCGGTGCCTGGCCGACCGGAGCCGCTTGATTCCTCCTCCGAGGGGTCCGGCTGTGAAATGGAGGATGAGGAGTCACCCGACACCTTTCGGACTCGGTGTCCCATCGGACTCGCTGGAGTCCGAGCCTCGGAGACGGTCCCCACTGGCGGATACCCGGTTCTCGGACTTCGTGCAGGATATGGCCAAGGCCTTGGCCTTCCCCATGGATCCTGAGGAGGAGCCTCGAGCCGAGGAGCTCGAGGCCCTACAGTATGACTCTCCCCCAAAGGAGACCTTTACTGTACCGGTTCCTCCGATGCTGGAACGGTTGCTCTTCCGCATGTGGGAGGCGCCGGCCTCGATGCCGGTTTTGAGCAAGTGGGTCGATTCCATCTATCGAGTCCGCAAGAGCCCCGGGTTCCAAAAGGCACAATTACCGCACCACTCCATGGTTGTGGAATAGGCCATGCATCGTCTGAAGAGTCAGAAGATGCACTCCTCGGTGCCTCCCGGCCAGGAGGCCCGGAACCTGGATGCCCTCAGTAAGAAGTGCTTCCAGGGCTCTATGCTTGCTTGCCGTGTCCAGACCTACCAGCTGTACATGGGCATGTACCTTCGAGACCTGGCAAAGGAGATTGCCGGATTCTCTGCTGGTCTCTCCAAGGAATCTTTGCAGAGGTTCAATGCTCTGTCATTGGGTATTCGTGAGAGCTCAAAGTTTCTCTCTCGAGCAGCCTATGATGGCTTCGAAGCTTCGGCCCAAGTAGCCGCGGCCAGCATCTGTGCACGCCGTCAAGCCTGGCTACAGTCATCGGACTTTGAGCCATGGGTGCAGGACAAGTTGGTCAATGTCCCCTGCCGAGGTGAAAACCTTTTTGGCAAGCCCATGGCTGAAAAGGCTGCAGAACCCGAGACCAAGACTCTTACCAGGACGAGGCTGTCCAGGAAAACCTCTGCCCCTTCTCAGAAGAAGAAGGGCTCAGGAAAAAAGACCTTTTACCCGAGGAAGTCATCTGCCTATAGTATAAACAGTACCCTCATTTTCAGGCCTCTGTAGCTCCGCAACAGGGTCAGCAGGCCAAGGGGCAGGGACATGGGCCCCGTAGGCAGAAAACCCCCAAGCCACCGGCTCCTGCATAGCAGGGAGCGAGGTTTTGACTCCAGTGGCATAGCCTCTCCTCCTCAGCTGGCCCCTATCAGCACAGGAGGCTGGCTGGCCCTGTACGCCCACAGGTGTCCAGCCGTAACAAGGGATAACTGGGTACTAAGTATAGTCCAGAAGGGCTATCTCCTCCACTTCCACCAGGTACCCCCCTCCTATTTTCCAGGGGAGCCTCCAAGACTTCCTCTGCACAGGGACTTACTCCTGCAGGAGTTAGCCAGTCTTGTAAAGGAACAGGCAGTGGAACCGGTGCCCCACCACCTGAGGGGTCAAGGCTTCTATTCCAGGTACTTTCTGGTACCAAAACGAACAGGAGGCCTCAGACCCATCCTAGACTTGCGGAATCTAAACAAGTTCCTGGAGAGGGAAAAGTTCAAGATGCTTACCCTTGGAATCCTGCTGCCCTACCTCCAGCAGGGTGATTGGCTATGCTCCTTTGATTTAAAGGATGCTTATACTCACATCCTCATTCATCCAGACCACAGACAATATCTCCAATTTGTAGTGGGAGGAAACCATGACCTGTAGAGAGTACTGCCTTTTGGCCTAACCTCTGCCCCCAGGATATTCACCAAGTGCCTGGCGGTGGTGGCGGCCTACCTCAGGGTTCAAGGCTTCTTCGTTTTTCCATACCTGGACGACTGGCTTATCAGGGGTCAATCCCCACAAGAGGCCAATCAAGCCACCCTCCGCACTGTCGCTCTGCTGCAGCATCTGGGCTTTGTTATAAACTTCGCAAAGTCTACTTTGCACCCTTCACAGAACATGGAGTTCATAGGAGCAAGACTGGACACCCTTCAGGCAAAGACCTTTTTGCCCATAGACAGGGCACACAGGTTGATGGATCTGGCCAGTCAGTTCTACAGAAATTCTCTGGTCTCCGCCAGACAATTCCTGAGGCTCTTAGGCCACATGGCTTCCATGGTCCATGTGACTCCGAATGCCCATCTACACATGAGGCCTGCTCAATGGGGCCTCAGAACGCAGTGGTACCAAGCCACGGGAAACCTCACGGACAGAGTGAGGGAGTCCACACTACTAAAGTCTTCTCTACAGTGGTGGCTTTATCTTCCGAATCTGGTGCAAGGGGTGTTTTTTCAGATACCTCCACACTCTCAGGTGCTGACAACCGATGCTTCTCTTCAAGGTTGGGGTGCACATTGCCAGGGAGCATGTACTTAAGGCCTGTGGTCTTCTTGGGAGGCCGCACAGCAGATCAATCTCTTAGAACTGAGATCTATCCGCTTAGCCCTGAGAACTTTCTCTCATCTCCTCTCTCACCAGTCCGTCTTGGTTCAGACGGACAATCAAGTTGCTATGTTCTATGTGAACAAACAAGGGGGCACAGGGTCCCACATTCAATGTCAGGAAGCACAGAAACTGTGCTCCTGGACAGTCAATCACGGCATTCTTCTCAAAGCGGTCTATCTCCCAGGTCAGGAGAATTACCTGGTGGACAGATTGAGCAAGATCCTGCAGTCGCACGAATGGAAGTTGCATCATTTAGTGGTTCAACAGATCTTCCTGAAATGGGGTCTTCCAACCATAGATCTCTTTGCCAGTCCTCTGAACCGTCAACTACCCAGGTTCTGCTCCAGACAACCGCATCCTCTCAGATTAGCAGCGGATGCGTTTCTCATTCCGTGGTCTACAGGCCTTCTGTATGCCTTTCCTTCCATGCCTCTAGTACCCCAGACACTGTTCAAAGTGCTCCGGGACAGGGCTTCGGTAATTCTGGTGGCCCCCAGATGGCCCCGACAGCCGTGGTTCCCACTTCTTTTGCAACTAGCGGTGGACACTTCTCTTCCTCTGGGGAATGCAACCTGATCTCCTGTCTCATGAGCAGGAATCTCTTTTACACCCCAATCTCCAGTCCCTCAATCTGATGGCCTTGCTGCTGAAAGGGTAGTTCTAGCACCCTTACTACTGCCTAGGGAAGTGGAGGACGTGGTCTTAGCCTCTCGGAGGCAGTCCACCCGAAAGTCTTATGCCCTTAAGTGGCGTAGATTCTCTACTTGGTGTACTCAGCACAACGTGAATCCTTTCTCATGCCTGGTACCAGTGGTGCTGCAATATTTGCTTCACCTGTCCAACCTGGGCCTTAAGTCCAATTCTGTTAGAGTTCATCTTAGTGCTCTTTCAGCACATCACTCCCCAGTGGAGGGTCGGTCTCTTTCCAGCCATCCTTTGGTGGCTCGCTTCCTCAGAGGCCTGCTTTTGCTTAAGCCTCCACTGCATCCACCTGCCCCTGACTGGGATTTAAATGTGGTCTTGCAACGGCTTACTTGCCCACCATTTGAACCTATGGCTTCTTGCCTCTGCGTTTTCTCTCCTGGAAAGCGTTGTTTCTGGTAGCCCTTACCTCAGCAAGGCGAGTGAGTGAGCTTCAGGCCCTAGTATCGGATGCACCTTATACTAGGTTCTATAGGAACAGAGTAGTCTTACGGACTCTCACCCTAAGTTCCTTCCAAGGGTTGTTTCCTCCTTCCACCTCAATCAGGAGGTAGTTTTTCCAACTTTCTTTCCCAGGCCTCATGCCAGCCGGGCTGAGATGGTCTTGCATACTCTGGACTGTAGGAGGGCGTTGTCCTTCTACCTTGACCGTACGCGGGAGCACCGGAGGGCTGTTCAGCTCTTAGTCTCTTTTGACCCCAATAAGTTGGGGTTGGCTGTCTTCAAGCGTACTTTGTTCATATGGGTAGACAACTGTATCGCCTGGGCTTACAGGGCAGCTGGCCTCTCCTTGAAGGGTCGAGTTATGACTCACCGTGTCAGGGCGAAGTCTGCGTCAGTGGCTCATCTCCGCTCTGTTCCGTTGGCAGGTTTCTGCCGGGCCGCTACTTGGTCTTCAAGCCAGACATTTGCGGCCCACTATTGCCTTGAGAGGGAGTCCCACAGAGACAGTTCTTTCGGGCAGGCGGTACTCCATAATCTCTTTAGGGTTTAGGCAACTCCTACCTTCTGGCCCTGGGCTACCGTTCGGGGGCGTTATCAGAGAAGATTCTTTTCTTGCATGCTGAGGCTCTAGAGGGAGCTCATTTTTCAGCTTTGGGTCTCCGGTAGCCTTAAGCTGGGGAGTCTCATATGTGAAGACTGACTTCCTGCTTGGTCCTGGAGAAAGAGTAGTTACTCACCTGTAACAGGTGTTCTCCAGGAGCAGCAGGAATCCGTCCTCACAAACCTCCCTCCTCCCCTTGGAGTTGCGGTCATATGATTTATTTTGTTTTTTGCTGTCTTTTAGCTATGTCATCAGACTGAGCAAGATGGCACCCTTGGGCAGGAAGGGGACCACACACATGCGCTGCATTCCCAAAGGCTTTCTTTGAAAGCTGGGAAAATGCTCCGCACGGGGGCTCCGTCGGCACCGACGTTGCCCCATATTTGAGGACTGATTCCTGCTGCTCCTGGAGAACGCCTGTTACAGGTGAGTAACTACTCTTTCTGGTTGCTAGAACCATCTTCCTTTCCAGTGTATCGGAGTCCAAAGCCCAGTGGCACCACTATTGGCATGCCGGGTGGCACGAGTGCCATCGCACCCTCTCCCCCAAGCCGTGGAGCCATTGGGAGGAGCAGCATCTGCACTATTTCGATTTCCTCTTGAAATCCGAATCAGAATGGGAAACTGAGGCGGCATCGTTGGCATCAGACCTTTGGTCCTCGGACCTCCCATCTGACCCTTCTCCTCCACCTGAATGGCATAAGTCACTCCTGGAGGACATATCCTTCCAGGACTTCATTAAGGACATGGCCAAGGCCATCCCCTTTTCTCTGGAGTTGGAAAAGAAACCACCAGTGGAAGAACTGGAACTACTCCAGTACCTCTCTGCCCCCCCCCCCCCGGGAGAACGGTGATGGTTCCCATCCACCATGTCCTGCAGCGTCTGCTGCTGTGGAAGGCACTGGTCATGCTTCTGGTTGTCAGCTGCTGGCTCAATTCCCTGTACTAAATCAAGAATGCCCTGAGGTTTGAGAAGCCTCAGTTGCCCTACATTTCCATTATAGTCAGCTTTGAAGTGCGCAGAGTGCTAAGACGCACTCCTGTGCCGCGCCAAGTCATGAGGCTCAGACCCTAGACGACTCCAGGTGGAAGTGCTTCCAGGGTTTCATGTTGATCGCCAGGATTCTGGCTTACCAGACGTACATGAGCATGTTCCTCAAGGATGTCATTTTGGACCTGGAGGACTTTGCTGCTTTAGTTCCTGAGGACCATTGTGAGCCATTTTGGGGCCTCATGGCTCATGACAGGGATTGCTTGAAATTCATAGTGCAGGGCATCTACTACACCTGAATCCGCTAGCAGAGTGGCAACTGTGGGCATTGCCGCCTGCTGGATGGTGTGGCAACAATCTTTGGACATGGAACAGTGGGTCCAAGACAAGATCGCTGACATCCCCTGCTGGGGCAAGGACCTCTTGAGGAGAAAGCCGAAGAGCTGGAGAAGGAACAGATTCTCGCCAGGCTCTTCAGAAAGACTGTGTAAGAAACAACAGACCAAGGGTGCCTTCTATCTGCAACCATGCTGGAATTTCCCAGCACAGCCAGAGGTGCAGACTCCTCACCTGCAGTGGAGGGAGAAGACCTAAAGTGCAACCCACTACCCAGCCCAAACTGGGTGCAGTGTTTTGATGAGCTCCTCAGGAGCTTGGCCAGCCGACCTTTGCCTGTGGAGGTACCCCCGCAGGTCGGGGGTGGCTCGTCCACTTTCCCAGCAGTTGCCCTCGTCACCTTGGACACCTGGGTGCTGCAGATTGTCCAAAGCAGATATTGACTGCACTTCACCCAGCTGCCGCCTCTGTATGACCCTGGGGAGTACCCTGAGCACCTGGAGCTTACTGCAGACAGAGGTCTAGGCCCTCCTGTCCAATCTCTATTGAGCTGGTTCCACGGGCTCAGACCAGGCAGCGCTTCTACTCCAAGTATTTCCTGGTTCCCAGAAAGACCAGCAGATTCCGGCCAATTCTGTATCTGTTAAACCTCAACCAGTTCCTTGTGCGTGAAAAGTTCAAAATGGTCTTTTAGGGACGCTGCCCCCCCATATCTTGTACAGGATAATTGGCTATGCTCCTTGAATCTGTAAGATGCTTCCATGCGTATTCCAATCCACCTGCATCACAGGCAGTACTTTCAATTTGTGCTGGGCAGCCAGCACTGTCAGTACCATATGCTTCCCTTCAGGCGGGTCTTTGTCTTTCCATATCTGGATGACTGGCTGATCAAGGCTGCCATGCCTGCTGGCATTCGGCAATCTGCCGCTCTCACATTTCAGGTGCTCGAGGGCCGCAGTTTTGTGGTCAACTATCTGAAATCCCACCCCCATCTGATGCAACAGCTAGAGTTCATTAGGGACCTCCTCGACACAACTCTGGCATGGGCCTTTCTGCCAGTGGACCGCTTGCAGTGCTTTGTCGAGATGGTGGGCACATTCCAGTGCCACAGCCACACCAAAGCCTATGGGCTGTTGAGAGCCCTCGGGCAACATGGCTGCCACAGTGCGTGTCACTTCTCAGGCCTGCCTCTCCATGCAGCAGGACTCTGTCTACTCAGTGGAGGCAGGCATTGGGCTGTCTGTGAGACGGGATAGTGATCACTGTACCATTTGTGTAGTCCCTGGCAAGGTGGGCAACCTGCTTTAGGGCCTCTCACTCCAGCCAGTGGCTGCCCTCAAGATGTTTACGACAGGCATGTCCAGGCTCGGCCGGGGTATGCACCTGGATGGTCTCAGTACCCAAGGACTGTGGTCCGAGCAGGAGAGTGTCCATCAAATCAACTTATTTGAACGTTGGACCATAGCAAATGCCCTCCATGCCTTTCGTGCATACCTGGCGAATGAGGTTGTCCTGATTCAAGCGGAAGCCAGGTGGCAATGTTCTGTTTGAACAAGCAGGGGGGCTCGGGATTGTACCTCCTGTGCTGGTAGGCTATTCACCTCTGAAATTTCACCACCGCTCCACAGTATGGACCTCAGGCTGATATTTCTGACCAGCGAGCTTTAATGGCCTGGTGGATCACCTCATCCAAGTGCTGCAGCCTCAGGAGTGGACCCTAAAGAGGGAGGTGGTGGACCGGCTCTTCTGGAAGTTGGGGCACCCTGGTAATGGATCTTTTGCCATGGATCAAAATTACCAGATAGCCTGGTTCTTCTCTCGGAGGCCAGCCAGTGGTTGTATGGGCTTGGATGCTTTTCTTCTCCACTGGGGGGAGGGTCTGCTGTATGCCTATCCCCTGATACCACTAATGGCAAAAACACTTTCGGAGCTCCATGCTGAGAGGGGCTCCATGATTCTCCTTGTCCCGTACTGGCCTCAGCAGCTGCTGCAGCTCTCACTGCTGCAGCTCTCACTGAGGGAACTCTTTGCCTGGGCTCCAACTCAGATGTCATCTCCCAGGATGGTCGCTCCCTGCTGCACCCCAACGTCCATTGCCTGGTGCTCATGCCGTGGATGCTGAGAGGGTAGTCCTCACAAAACTTGATCTCCTCGAGGGCATTACCAGCATCCTGCTGGTGTCCCTCAAGTCCTATTCGTTCAAGTGGCAGTGCTTTGCTGTCTGCTGCAGGTAGAGCGCTGGACCCCTACTCTTGCCCAGTGGAATGACTGCTGGAGTACCTCTTACACCTCTCCGACTCTGGCTGAAGTCTAACTTGGTGTGAGTTCACCTCAGCACAATTCGGACTTACCATCGGTGCTGTGCAGGGAAGCCCATCATTAGAGGGGCCTGCTCCCCTTGAAGCCTTCGCTCAGTGACCCTACATTTGCTTAGGACCTCAATGTGGTCCTTGGCAAACTGATGCGGGCCCCCTTTGAGCCCCTGGACTCATGCTCACTGAAATTCTTGACCTGGAATTTCCTCTTCTGCTGACCGTTACATCGACGCAATGTCAGTGAGCTCCAAGCTCTAGTCACTCTCTCCATATACCAGATTTCACCAGAAGAGGGTGGTGCTTCACACACACACCCACTTTCTGCTGAAGGTGGTCTCTGCATTCCACCTGGATCAGTCAATTGTCCTTCCGACATTTTTCCCCCAGCCTCATGCAAACTATGATGAGCATGCTTGCACATGCTAGACTAAGCATGTGTTGACTTTCTATCTGGAGTGCACGAAGTCACACCATCGATCCACCCAGCTGTTCATCTTATTTGATCCCAATAGGCTGGGGGGTCGCTGTTTCCTAAATGTATGCTTTCCCTCTGGCTAGCAGACTGCACCGCTCTTGTATTTGCTGGCTGGATTGAGCCTTGAGAGATGTGTCATGGCTTGTCTGAACGATGACTGCAACAGTGGCCAAACTCCATTCTCTTTTGAAGAAATCTGCAGAGCTACAACGTGGTCCTCTGTCTATACCTTAGCTGCCCACCACTGTCTGGATGGGGATTCCTGACAGTCAGCAATTTTGACCAGGTCGTGTTCCAGCATCTTTTTGGGTCTTAGAGTCAACTCCTGCCCACTGGCCCTTCTGTCTGTCCAGTCTGTGTTCAGAATCCCCTCAGGTCAATATCTGCTGAGGACACTGAATCAGATGAATCCCTCGGTGAGACTTCCTCTCTGGTCTTCCTGACGACTCCAGTTCTCGTTGGCCAGTTGGGCTGTATCTCCAGGAACAAGCTGAAATGTAGTCTTCACATAAGGATGACGTTAGTACCAGCGGAGCCCACGTGGGAACTCGCCTCAGCGTCCAATAGGAAAGCTTTTGGGAACATCCCACTGCACTTGCGTAGCTGTCTTCCCGCCTTTCCAGCTCTCCCTCCTCAGTTCTTTGTTTTCTGTGGAGCTGACAGGAAGCAAATCCTGTCGCCGCAGGAAATTCCTGTTTTTCGTATTTTTGTGGTTCGTCTGTCTTCCTATCGAGACTGGTACTGACCTCGGTCGGTAGTATCTATCTTCCTTTAAAAAAAAAAAAGGAAAACCTTCACTGTTTTTTTTTTGTTTTTTTTTCCCCTTCAGGCGTATCGATGTCATCTTACACCTAGGCCTTCCATTTGTCTCTGATAAAATGAAGAAACCATCCAGTGGTTTTAAGAACTGTTCTAAATGTGGCGGTACCATCTCAGCCACAGACACCTATGACTGGTGTCTAAAATGCCTAGGGCCCTGGTCATCAACCATCAGAATTTCCTCTCTGCAGAAAGATGATGAAGAGAAGCCTACAGAATCGAGCTGCAAAGCTGGGCACCCTCTTCACCTCTGACGCCATCTCTCTAGTGTAGACATCATTGAGAGCTTTATTTTCTTTGCAAGGATCTCAGGTATCAAAACCTAGGTCTTCATCAAAGAGAGAAGAGAACCAAAAACCCCTCTCCTTTGCGCCTGAAGAAGGATCCAAGTTGGAAGTTCAAGGATACTCCCGGTAAACCCAGAACATCGAGGGAGCGATCCTGCAAATGTCCCCACTCACACCATGAGCATTCGTGGACTTCATCTGACTCCAGTCATCAGTCCAAGCATCCCCGGTGGGAGGACTTGTCCTCCAAAGCCTCTGTGGGGATTTGAGAGGCTCCCGAAGCTCCGTCCTCTGCTGAATCCTCTACCCTGCTCTGGTACGATGGCATCCAACCTTGTTCCATCCGATGACCAGGCACAGGTGACCACTCTAGAGCAGTGCATGCTGACTCTAGAATGGACCTTAGCTCTGCTAGCGGCCTCTGTGCTGATAACATCCTCGGCCCCAGAGACTCCCATTGATGCCTCCACTTGTATTGTCCCAGCAGGCATCAACAGTACCGATGCCCTCGACACCGGTTAAGATACCGACAGCACCCACGATGCCAACACCGTTTCCGATACAGTTACCTTCTCACTTCCCACTGAACTTGGAACCTTCATGGTCCAGACATCAGATGGAACCGGAAGACATCGAGCGACACCGCCACAATACTAGACACCGGCTCCACCGCTATTCTCCAGAGTCTGATTCAAATACCTCAGCCTCTGATCATCAATCACTGGACTCCAAGGATCTTAAGGATATTGCATCGGAGACATCTCCTCCACAGTCCAGTACCCAGAGAAAATCCCCACCAGAGGACATGTCATTTCAAGAAAAGGTGTAACAGGTGATCTCCGGGAACAGAAGGAATTTAGTCCTCACAACCCACCCACCTCCCCAAGGAGTTGTAGCTCTCTCTCCTTTACTCGACTTTCTTCAGCTATGCACTCAACTAAGGAGAGTCAGAAGAGCAGGAAGTCACCAGCACATGCTCAGTGGACTACTCCCAAATGCTTTCCTATTGGTTGCTGGGGAGCTTCCCGCACGGGCTCCGTCGGTACTGTGATAAGGAAGCTTATCATAGCTCAGGAAGGAGCTATAGAAAAGGTGAAGCGACTCTGAACAAGCAACCTGTCAGTTCTGGTAGAAATAAAAAAACAGAATTTTCCCATAAAAGACTACCAGTCCCAGAATGCACCAGGTTTCCAACAGCCATTAGAGGAGCTGAAGTGGGGAAACGTGTGTTCAATCAAGAGGGCTATGAGGTAATCCCCAAGCACTCATCTCAAAGGGCAGGGCCTGATTCAACACAGCTAAGCAGAATAAAGGTAGAGTTTATTCTACAGAGAATTATCCTCATCCTCCGTTTCATCTGGGAGATGCTCATCTTGGACAGCTTCATCATCGGGAGGATCATCAGAAGCAGAAGCCAGAGCGGACAAACAGAGAGGGCAAGAAACCCTTTGGAAGAAAGAAGAGAAAAGCATTTGGGAGGTCTAAAGGAATCCAGAGCAGTACGTATACTGGGAGACATTCAAAAGGCCAGCATACACCATTGGACTGGGGAAAGCCAGAGGAATGGTGCTGCAGAGCCTAGGAATCTCCAGACGGTACCTGTGAGGGAGACGGCTGCACGTGGAAGGGACCCTAAGACCCGTGCCAGAAGGTATGCGAAGAGAGATCCAGTGTCCAGGGATCTGGATTGGAAGGCTGGACATAAGAACTGGACTACATACTGGCCAGGCTATTTAGAGAGGAACTCTAACAGCAATGGAAGCTCAGGTATGATCTATGCCCTAGCTATAACCTTGAAAGACAGCAGGGAAACAAATATTCTCCTGAGAGTGCTACATTGAGAAATTCCTCTGTGCCAATCCATGATATTGAACCCATGATTGTTGAAGGGGGAGCGGTCTTAGATACAGGCTGTGAATATATAGATTGCTCTCTGTCTAAACTCCTTTGGTAATTTTCTGTTACAAAGTACAGCAACCATCACAAAGAAATACAAACTTGTTCTTTAATCTACTCAGAAAAGCTCCTGAAGTAGGATTTGAGCCACGCAGTAGAAAGCAAGCCTGCTAAGGGGTTTCAGCTGGGTAACTGCTAGCAATTGAGCCTTACCTAATTGCTTGTGAGCTCTGAGGGAATCACTTCTGAGTCTATGTGGGAAGATATAAGAAGTTAACCTGAAAAGAACAGTTTTTCCGTTCTTTGTGGATTTTGTGTGTTTGTTTGATACACTGCTAAGAAAATATTAGCTAAAGCCTACAGAAAAGACCAGTTTGTTACCAGCCAAGTCTTTATTCTTTTGCTTTGATTGCCTGACAAGTTCAGCTGTTGTTTTCCTGATTTTGTTTTTCTAAGTTAAACACTGAAAGCAAGTATCCTGTTTTATGTGCTACCAAGCATATCTGTGTTGGGAGAAATAACCCCATAAATAAATATCTTATTCCTTTGCGTCCCTCTAGTCCAGTCCCGGAAACGTAGAGTTGTCAACCTCCACCAGCAGCTTTGGAGACTGAATGATGTCATCGTCTTGATGTCACTGGTACAAATAGGCTAGGTCCGCCCCCTTTCACCAGTTCTTTCAGTCTCCAAGCAGCTTGGAGGTTCTGAGCCCGGGGCTGGGCTCAGAGGAACAAATAAGCAGAGCTTTAGTTCTTTGAATTTAGGAATTTATTTTTACCTTGGTTTGTTTTTAGGTGCCTGCTGCTGCTGACAGAGATTCTGTGTTGCTGGGGCTGTTTTTCTCTTCTCTGTTCCTGCTCTTTCCTCTTTCCTCTCCCCTCCTCCTTCCCCCCCCTTCCTATGCCTTAGTGCCCCAGCATTTAAATGAGCATTACAAGTGCACAGGAGTGTGTTGTCTGCTCTTTGCTCCCTGCTCCCAAACCCACTTGGACGGGTGAGGAGCCGGTTGAGCACATTTGAGACTGCTAGCAGCAGGCAGGACTTAGAGCCACAGTGTTCAGCAGTCTTTCCAGGAGCTGATGCCGATTTGAGGGCTGTGCTTCTGAGGGGTTCAGCGCTGCCCTTCCTCACTCTTGGGGGATTCTGGTGAGTAATTTTGCCATTGGGGTCCCTTGGGGGAGTGTCCTTTCATTCGGAGCAGGGTTTTTGCAGCTCCTAGGGAGTGCAGGAGGCCTGGCCGCGTGATTTTTGGCGCCGCAAACGTTGCGGCGGCCATTTTGGATGCCGTTTTTTTCTTCAACTTACTAAGTGAGTTTTTTCAGGGTTAGGAGCTTCGTTTTGGCAAACGGTGGTAGGGGGCAGCTAGTTAGAGCTGGCTTAGTGTATCTGTGCAAAAAAAAAAAAAAAAGCGTTTGAAATTTAGCTGCTCCTGAGGCTATTCAGGGCTTCCTTTTCACTATTACAGCGCTGTTCATTGATCATGCCTGCCAAGCCACGCTGCCTCGTGTGTGGGGTGAGGCGCGGAGAGCTTTTGGACACCGGTGTGTGTAAGGCGTGTTCTTTAGAGGCCATGGGTATAGAACAGGCCCTGGGGGAAGGCTCTCAAGGTCAGGGAGAGGCTTCTCTGGAGGGGGGGAATCTGCACCCCCTTCTTTGACTGCTTCGGAGCCGGTTGCGGGCCCGTCCTCTGCTAGCAGCGTTCCCCGGTTGCCGGAAGGGTCTCGGGGCTGGGTTGCCAGGGTTCCCTTCCGAATTTTTTTCCTTGATGCAGAAGGCTTTTGCATTACTGCAGCCGGACCGGGTGGTTCAGTCCCCCGGTTCTCCAAGGGGTTCGAAGCGCCGGTCCTCCGCTCTCCTCGAAGGGGACGTGGCGCTGCCAAAACGGCGACGGGACGATTTGGATCCGGCGTCGCCAGCTCCCTTGGAGGAGGGCCTGGCCATGCCGGATCTGGAGGATGATGTTTCGGATGAGGACTTGGAAGACGGGGAATTGTTGGAGGAGGAGCAGCAGAGCAGGCTGGTCCGCGTTTTTCGGCGGGAAGAACTGCCTGCTCTGATCTCCGAGACGCTAAAGGTTTTGAATATGCCCGCGGGGTCCACGTCCTCCGCGGAGGCGTTGGAGGATCCGCTGCTGCAGGTCGTGCGCACTTCGCAGCGAGTGTTCCCTATACACAGAGTCTTTCGGGATATGATTCAGGAGGAGTGGGACTCTCCGGAGTCGGCGTTACGGGGGACCAGGGCATTGGACAGGTTATACCCGCTCTCGGAACAGGATAAGCGGCTTTTTCGTTCGCCTAAGGTGGACGCCGCAGTGGCGGCGGTCACAAAGAAGACTACCATTCCGGTGGAAGGGGCGGCAGCCTTAAAGGATGGCCAGGATAGGAAGTTGGATACTTTGCTGAAGCAGGTATTTGATATGAGTGCCCTTTCCCTGCAGGCCTCCATTGCGGGGGCGTGGGTGGCGAGAGGCTGTTTGCGCTGGTCTCAACGGCTCCAGAGCTCCCTCTCGGAGGATCAATCGGCAGATGTGTCTCGTCTGGAGTCCGGCACGGCTTATCTGTCCGATGTTCACTATGATCTTATTCGTGGTCTGGCGAAATGTATGGCTTCCGTAGTGGCGTCTCGCCGTTATTTGTGGCTCCGTAACTGGTCGGCGGATAATTCATCCAAGTCCCGGCTCAGTAAGCTTCCGTTCCGGGGAACACTTCTCTTTGGAGAGGATCTTGAAAAGTTGGTCAAGGACCTCGGAGAATCCAAAGGGGGACGGCTACCGGAGGATCGGCCGAAGCAGACTCGGGGGGCTTCGGGGTCACGAGGCCTTCCGAGAGATTTTCGTAGGTTTCGCACTCCTCGTTTTCAGCAATCGCAGCGGGGCAGGTTTCCGTCACGGGGTCAGTCCTTTCGAGGGTTTCGCGGGGCAGGAAGGGGTTTTGCTACCTTCCAGACCGCCGGGTCCAAAAAGTCCCAATGAGATGAGGCGGGCCCAGGTGGGCGAGGTGCCCGTGGGAGGCAGGTTACGGGAGTTTTACCCTGCCTGGGTCCAGATTACCTCGGACCGGTGGGTCTTGGAGGTCATTCGGGAAGGCTATGCTCTAGAGTTTCGGCACCCCGTAGGAGATTCCTTTGTTCTTTCCCCCTGCAGGGCCCCTCGGAAGCTGAGAGCGGTGTGCGACACCCTAAGGCGTCTCCAGCAGCTCCGTGCGATAGTGCCCGTTCCGGTCGACCAGTTCGGCGCCGGTCGATACTCCATTTATTTCGTGGTTCCCAAGAAAGGGGGCACGTTTCGCCCGATTCTCGATCTCAAGAGAGTAAACCGTTGTCTTCGAGTGTCCCACTTCCGCATGGAAACCTTGCGGTCCGTCCTGGCGGCAGTTCGCGAAGGAGAATTTTTTACGTCCTTAGACCTGACGGAGGCTTATCTTCATATCCCCGTACGACCGGAGCATCAGCGCTTCCTACGTTTCGCGGTGCCGATGGGACACTTTCAGTTCTGGGCACTGCCTTTCGGTCTAGCGACCGCTCCCCGGATGTTCACAAAGGTTATGGTGGTGGTAACGGCCGCTCTTCGCAAAGAGGGGATACTGGTACACCCTTACCTGGACGATTGGTTGATACGGGCGAAGTCCAGAGAGGAAAGCGTGGTAGCCACCGCCCGGGTGGTGGAGTTCTTGGAAAGCCTCGTTTGGGTAGTCAACGGGGCGAAGAGTCGCCTGACTCCCTCTCAGACGCTGGAGTATCTTGGTGCGCGCTTCGAGACTCGGTCAGGCCGGGTCTTTCTTCCCAGCACAAGGGCGCAGGCCTTGAGGGATCTGGTGCGTCGATTTCTGGGGCTTCGGGCGCCGACGGCTTGGCAGTATCTGCAATTGCTCGGTACCATGGCGGCTACGATAGACTTGGTGTTGTGGGCCAGGGCTCACATGCGGCCGTTACAGAGTGCTCTTCTCCGGCGGTGGTCTCATCAGACGAATGCGTTGTCGCAGTGCCTGTCCTGTCCGGAGGGGGTGAAGGACAGCCTGCAGTGGTGGCTGCTTCCCAACAGTCTGTCGCAGGGCGTGCCTCTGGAGCCTCCGTGCTGGCGGTTGCTCACGACGGATGCGAGCCTAGCGGGCTGGGGGGCTCATCTCGAAGGCTCGTTGGCGCAAGGGACTTGGTCACCGAAAGAGCGACTTTGGTCCATCAACCGTTTGGAAATGCGAGCGGTGTTTCAGGCTCTGCTGATGTTTCGGCAGGTGCTGGGGCATGTAGCGGTGCGAGTGCTGTCGGACAACGCGACCACAGTGGCGTATATAAATCGACAAGGCGGTACGGGCAGCGCGGCGCTGGAAGAGGAGGCGAGTGTGCTGCTGACCTGGGCGGAACAGAACTTACAGGCCCTGTCAGCTCAGCACGTCGCAGGAGTCGACAATGTCGAAGCGGATTATCTGAGCCGCTGCCGCGTGGATCCGGGGGAGTGGACACTGCACCCGGACGTATTCGCGATGCTGGTGCGCCGATGGGGGATTCCGGTGATGGATCTCATGGCGACCTTCAAGTCGGCGAAGGTGGAGCGTTTCTTCAGCCGAAGAAGAGAGCGGATGGCGGAGGGCCTGGATGCTCTGGCGCAACGGTGGCCCGCGGAGGGCCTTCTGTATGTGTTCCCTCCTTGGGCGCTCATAGGCAAGGTGATACAACGCATCGAACGACACAGGGGTCTGGTGGTGCTGGTGGCGCCGGATTGGCCGAGGCGGCCATGGTATGCGGATTTGGTTCGGCTGGTGGCCGACGTCCCGTGGCGGCTTCCGCTTCAGGAGGACCTGTTGCTCCAAGGGCCCTTGCGGATGCCTCAGGTGGGTCGATTCTCGCTTACGGCTTGGCTCTTGAGCGGGCGCGGTTAACGGCCCGTGGATATTGGGCGTCCGTGGTAGCCACTCTTTTGCGATCGCGCCGGAGGTCGACTTCTCTAGCATATATACGCATTTGGCGTGTTTTTGAGGCCTGGTGCTCCGATCGGGCCATCAATCCCATGCGGGCTTCCGTGTCCAATGTTCTCTCCTTTTTGCAAGCTGGAATGGAGAAGGGCCTCGCGGCCAGTTCCTTGCGAGTACAATTGGCGGCTCTTTCCTGTTTTCGCGGCAAGATTCAAGGTCAGCTGATAGCGGCGCATGTCGACATTCGACGTTTCTTACGAGCGGTTTTGCTCCTGCGACCGCTGAGGCGGTCGGTTATTCCTCCGTGGGATCTCAATGTGGTCTTGGACGCCCTGATCGGGCAGCCGTTTGAGCCCTTGAGTACAGCTTCGCTTAAGGATTTGACGCTCAAGACGGTGTTCCTAGTGGCGATTTGTTCCGCCAGGAGGATTTCGGAGCTGCAGGCGCTGTCTTGCCAGGAACCTTTTTTGATTTTTTTCTCCGGACAAGGTGGTGTTACGAACGGTGCCCGCCTTTTTGCCAAAGGTGGTGTCCGCGTTCCATGTTAATCAGGTGGTGTCGCTGCCGGTATTTTCCGCGGAGCAGAGGGCTCAGGCGGGTGGACGCTTGCACCGGTTGGATGTGCGGAGGGTGCTCAAGAAGTACCTCCGTCGTACGGCATCATTCCGGAAGTCGGACAGGCTTTTTGTCGCCTTCGGGGGTCCTCGGAAGGGCGAGGCGGCGGCGAAGTCTTCCATTTCTAGGTGGCTGAAGGAGGCCATTGGTTCCGCATACATTTTGAGAGGCAAGGAAGTGCCCTTTGGTTTGCGGGCGCATTCTACAAGAGCTCAGGCGGCGTCGTGGGCGGAAGTCAGCCTCGTTCCGGCGGCGGATATTTGTCGGGCGGCGACCTGGTCCTCGTTGCATTCTTTTGCTCGGCATTATCGTTTGGATGTACAGGTGCGCGGGGATGGTCGTTTTGGGTCAGCCGTTCTTCAGGCTGGTGTTTCAGGGCCCTCCCGTTGATATGTACTGCTCTGTTACATCCTCTACGTTTCCGGGACTGGACTAGAGGGACGCAAAGGAAGAGTAAATTAGACTTACCTGCTAATTGTTCCTTAAGGAACTCTAGTCCAGTCCCGGATCCCTCCCGTTCTATGGGGGTGGTACAGCCTGAAGTTTTTAGCCGCGCGGGTTGTGAGATGGGACAGCTGTTGAACCTGTAAAAGAAATAAAAAGCGAGAAATTTTCAAGAATATATTTTTTTCATGTCAGGGCGCTCGGGGAGGCGCAGGGATGAGAGGCGCTTTCAGCGGGGGTCTCTGTGGTGTTTGCAGCATGCAGCATGGACTGGGGAGCGCCGGGGCTCTGGTGCTTCAGTTCCCGGTCCTTTTGGGGCCTTGACCCGTTCTTTTGGGGCGGCTCTGTTTTCTGCCTTACAGTTCTTTTCTATCTGTATATACTGTTTATTATAATTTTTGAGATACCTACTTATTTGTTGCTCTGCTGAGTCTGCTTTGTCAATAGGTACTGGTAAAAGGGGGCGGACCTAGCCTATTTGTACCAGTGACATCAAGACGATGACATCATTCAGTCTCCAAAGCTGCTGGTGGAGGTTGACAACTCTACGTTTCCGGGACTGGACTAGAGTTCCTTAAGGAACAACAATTAGCAGGTAAGTCTAATTTACTCTTGGCTTTACACTCAAGCACAACTAATTATTGTGAGCAGCTGTGTCTGGTGTGAATGGACTGCATTTCCCACAATCCCTTGCAAATCATATTGATATATGCACTTGCCAGGACTGTGAACATTCTCACCCAGGCAGCTGTCTGACAGTACCCGATGTCACCCATATGTGAGGACTAAATTCCTGCTGTTCCCTGAGATCATCTGTTACAGGTGAGCAAGTATGCTATGCGTCGAATCAAGAGCATGAAAACACATTCCTCAAACCCTCCGGGTATGGAATCGAGAACCCTCGATGCTTTGGTCGACGTTGCTTTCAAGCCTCCATGCTATCGGCCAGAATTATTTCCTATATACTCTATATGGGTATGTTCCTCAAAGAGGTGGCTAAAGATTTGGAGTTAATGGCTCCTCTTCTTCCTGATGACAAGAGGGTGGATTATCTCACCCTTATAAAGCATGCTCAGAATGTTTCAAAATTTGTTAATAGAGCAAGTTTTGATTTCTTTGAGTGCATCGGCAGAACTTCATCCATCTGTATCGGTGCATGCAAGATAGCTTGGCTCCAAGCATCGGATCTTGAACAATGGGTTCAAGATAAGCTGGGTAATACCTCTTGTATCGGTGCAAACCTTTTTGGCAAGGATTGGCAAGACAAGGCCTCTCAGTTGGAGTCTGAGAACACTACCCTAAATAGGCTCTCTAGATCTACTGCCAACCCAGTTAAGAAGAAAGCAGCAAAGAAAGCCACCTTCAATAAAAAGAAGTATTAGCCTTCTTATACCCCTGCTGTTCAATGTCAGCATCATGCTCCTCAGAAGGGATGACCACCTCCAAAACAGCAAAAGAAGGTTCATATGCCCAAGTCTTGGCCATCTCAGCAGGTGCGGGTTGCTCTGGGTTTCTGACTCCTTTCTAGAGAACATAGCTGACCTGCCTCTGGAGAATCCCGACTCCATCCACATTCCCGGCATGCCCACAGATGTCATCTCTTCATTTCGGAGCAGTGGACATTAACAATAGTACAGGAGGGATACAGACTTCATCTACAAAGCCTACCACCCTCCCCCCCCCCCCCGACTTCACCAAGAGAGTTCCATTCTCAGCTCCCTCTCACTGCTCTGTTACTACAAGAGGTCACCTCCCTTCTGCTGCAGGGAATGGGTTTCTTTTCGCCCTACTTTCTTATTCCAAAGAAGACGGGGGGGGGGGGGGGGCGGGGAGATAGAGGCCCATTCTAGATCTCAGGGACCTAAACCAAGTATCTCATATGGGAGAAGTTCAAGATGGTCTCCCTGGGGACCCTTCTTCTCTCTCCAGAGTCGATACTGGCTTTGTCTCTAGATCTAAAGGAAGTGTACACTCATATTCTTATTCATCCAGAGCAGAGAAAGTTCCTGCGCTTCATGTTTCAGGGAAGACGCTGTCAATAGAGTCCTGCCTTTCGACCTCGCCTCTGCCCCAATAGTCTTCACAAAATGCTTCATCCAAACTTATTCCTGGCTCCACTCATTAACCATATCTGTAGTACAATTCTACGAGAGGTATAGAGCCTTTTTCTTTTTCAAATAATGGTCAGGGAGAAAAGGAAATCTCAGAATCTACAAGGTGACCAATAAAACCATCAAGTGGCCATAGATCTCTTCCTTGACAATACATCAAATGATTCGCTCACCCCCTTTCCTTTTCATAAACACAATGGTGGAAACAACCAACACCATACATTCAAATATACATCAATATATAATTTAAACTTCATGTATCTTCATCTTTTTCATCCTTATATGGCACTGTTATCCACCTTTTATTCAAGGTGAGCTAACCCCAACGCCCACTCGGACGTCCCTTCAGCATTTCACATCTAGATGCCTCAGGGGGATTTAACTAGAAATAAAAATAAAAGCAATCTCTACATTAGTACTTCAGCTTAAAAGACCACTACCATTAGATATCAAATTACAAACCCTCCAAACTATTACCGAGCAGAACTTACTTAAATTTGTTTTAATATGCCAGCATCAGCTCAGCCAGAAGCATTCTAACAGACATTCTAAAAAATGCCACGCAAGCGCATAAATCCCTATAGAAACTCCCTCCTATTCCACCATCAATCAATCAGCAACGAATACGTCAATATCAAAATAAACTAAACACAAACTCTCCAATCAATACTAAAATTGAGCTCACCGGGAATTACAGTCCCAAGTAAAAAGAAATATCCAGCGCTGTTCTCGAAAAACAAGATGCTGCTCCTGCGTCTGTTTCCCATGACCTGTCATCACCCGTTCTATACAAAAACATCGCAGGTCAGAAAAAACATGGCCATTTTCCAAGCAATGCTCAACAATCGGGGCCTCCCATCGTTTGCAATGTAATCTACTTTTATGTTCACTCAAACATGTCCTCAACGGACGAATAGTTTTCCCAACATATAACAGCCCACACATGGGCAAAAGATGCCATATACTACAAAATCAGACCCTACAAGACATGTTAGTTCTCAAGTAATAGTTCTTCCCCCCCCCCATAGGAAAAGCTATTTGTTTCCCAAGAAACTATGCATAAGGCACATTTACCACACTTTACATGACTTACCACCACCTCTCTAGGAGGCATTAAAGGGCGCAAACTTGAAGGACTTAATAATTCCTTCAAGTTTGGGTTCCTTTGCCAAACACTACGGGGGCTCTTAGCTCATAATCCAGGTACTGTTTGCAAGACATTCGCATGCTTCAAAATAATATGCTGAATTCGCGAACTCAAAGGGGAAAACCAGGAGATAAAATTTACATGTTCATCATATCAATGACATTTTTTTGATCTGGGAAGGATCAGTGGATTCTTTGAAATCATTTTACGAATGGTTGAATGGTTTGGGCTCCCAGATACAGTTTACTCTTAATTATCATGCAGAAGAGTATTTTTGGATGTAAGGATGTTTTGGCAAAGTGACAGTTGGGGTACTTCCGTATATAAGAAGAGTACTGACAGGTCTCAGCTGAGGTGCCAGACGAAGACAAACCACCCATCTGGGCAGCAGCAGAATGGGATAGTGTTGACGGCGGAGGATCACATTTCTGTGACAACGGCAACAACACCAAACTCAAACTGAGCAGAAGGAAGGCCCGGCAATCTACTTCTGTATGCTTGCCATGAAAACCCAATGGATAGTTACAACAAAACAAATTGTGCTATGGTGCTGGAAGATGAGACTCCCAGGTCGGAAGGCACTCAACTAGCTACTGGGGAAGAGCTGAAGACTTTTCAGAGGTAAAGCCAGCATTTATGATGTGGTTGGATCAAAGCCCTCGGGAAGTCTGACTGCTGATGTAGCTGCGCATGAAATGAGAGTCAGAAGCTGTAAAGATGTCTTACACATTGGAACATGGAACGTACGAAGCATGAACCAAGGGAAGTTGGAGGTGGTCAAGAATGAAATGGAACGTGTACAACTTGATCTGTTGGGTGTCAGCGAACTGAAATGGACTGGCATCGGGCACTTTGGCATCAGATGATCACATGGTTCTACTATGCTGGAAATGAAAGACAAAGAAGAAATGGTGTTGCATTTATAATAAAGAAGAAACTTGCAAGAAACTGTAATGAAATACAATGCAGTCAGCGAACGCTTAATCTCTATTCGTCTACGAGGATTGCCTATCAAACACAACTATAATTCAAGTATATGCCCCAACAACAGCTGCAGAAGAGAATGAAATTGAAAGTTCTATGAACAAGTACAAGCTGAAATTGACAGAACATGCAAACAGGATATCCTGATAGTCATGGGTGACTGGAACGCAAAGGTTGGCAACAAAGAAGAAGGCAAAGTAGTTGGAAAATATGGACTTGGCAACAGAAATGAAGCTGGAGAAAGATTGATAGAATTCTGCAAGACCAATGATCTATTCATCTCAAAACACCTTCTTCCAGCAACACAAGCGGCGACTGTACACAGGACTTCACCCAATGGATTGTAAAAAATCAAAATTGACTACATCTGTGGAAGTCAACGATGGAAAAGCTCTGTAACATCAACAAAGACAAAACCTGGAGCTGACTGTGGTACAGATCATCAACTACTAAGATGCAACTCAAGCTAAGTTGAAAAGAGCAAACCACTCATGAATGCAGCAAAATATGACCTTGAGAATATACCACTGGAATTTAAAGACTGCCTGCAAAATCGATTTGCTGCTTTAGATACAAATGACAGAATTCCGGAAGAGTTATGGAATGACATCAAGAAGGTTGTGCTGGAAGAAAACGAGAAGTCTCTACAAAAAGGTGAAAAAGCAAAAACGGCCAAAATGGATGACGGAAGAAACTCTGAAAATTGCCCAGAAACGCAGAGAAGCTAAAGCCAAAGGAGAAAGAAAGACAATCGCAGAACTCAACAGAGATTTCCAACGTGCAGCAAGACAGGACAAGGAAAAGTACTACAATGACACTTGTAAGGAAATAGAAGCAGAAACTATTAGAGGAAGAACAAGATCGGCTTTACTAAAGCTGCGAGAGTTAAAGAAAAAGTTCCAGCCTCGAATTGGAATGTTACAAGATGCTCAAGGTTCTATGTTGAATGATGCTGAGAAGATCAAGAAAAGGTGGAAGGAATATACAGAGTTTTTATATGATAAAGATCAAGTGGACCAACAGCCGTTTCAAACCTATACCTTATGATCAGGAACCATTGGTGATGAAAGAAGAAGTTGAAAGCAGCATTGAAAGCCTTATCAAAGAACAAAGCACAGGCATTGATAGCATTCCCATAGAAGTATTGCAGCAATCGATGCAGCTGTTACTGTACTTACAAGGCTCTGCCAAGAAATATGGACGACAACATCATGGCCAACTGACTGGAAAAAGATCTGTGTTTATACCAATACTAAAGAAAGGTGGTGATCCAACTGACTGTGGAAATTATCGCACAATCGCTCTGATCCCACATTCCAGCAAGATTCTACTGAAGATTATTCAAAAGAGACTACAGCCATACCTAGAACCAAGAACTACCTGAAGTGCAAGCAGGGTTCAGGAAAAGGGCGAGGAACGAGACATCATCATTGCGGATGTGCGATGGATCCTTGAAAAGACTAAAGAATACCAAAAGGATATCTATTTGTGCTTTATCGACTATAGCAAGGCTTTTGACTGTGTAAACCATGAGAAACTCTGGGCCACATTAAGAAGCATGGTATACCAGAACACCTAATCGTTCTCTTGCGCAATCTGTACATTTGATCAAGAAGCAATAGTTCGAAACGGAACAAGGAGAAACAGAATGGTTTAAAATAAGCAAAGGGGTAAGACAAGGCTGCATACTTTCCCCCTACCTGTTTAATTTATATGCAGAACAAATCATCAGAGAAGCAGGATTGTATGAAGACAACAGAGGTGTGAAGATTGGTGGAAGACTCATCAACAACCTTCGCTATGCTGATGATACCACATTAACTGGCAGAAAGTGAAGATGATCTGAAACATTTGCTTCTCGCAATCAAAGAACATAGTCTCAAAATGGGCCTGCACCTTAATGTAAAGAAGACAAAGATCATGACAACTGGCATAATCAACAGGTTCATCGTTGAAGGAGAAGAAATTGAAATCGTGAACAACTTTTAACTACTTGGATCAACTATCAATAAAGAAGCAACAAGCAGTCAAGAAATCAGACGACGCATTGCTCTTGGCAGAATGGCTATGAAAGACCTAGATAAGATTCTCAAGAGCAGAGATGTCTCTCTCCATACAAAGATTCGACTTGTTCAAGCCATGGTATTTTCCATAACATCATAGGATGTGAAAAGCTGGACAGTGAAAAAGACAGACAGGAAGAAAATTGATGCCTTGAATTATGGTGCTGGCGGCGAATACTCTGTATACCATGGACTGCCCGAAGAACAACACCAGTCGGTACTAGAGGAGATCAAACCTAAGCTTTCTTTAGAAGCTCAGATGACAAGACTTCGACTTTCATACTTCGGACACATCATGCGAAGAGAGAGATCATTAGAGAAAGACATCATGCTTGGAAAGATAGAAGGTCAACGCAAAAGAGGAAGGCCAGCAATGAGATGGATCGCTACAATAACAGCAGCTACGGGTACCAGTCTGTCAACAATGAGCCGCCTGACTGAAGACCGAACACAATTTAGGATAGCTATCCAGAGGGTCGCCATGAGTCGACTCCGACTCGACGGCACTTAACAACAACAACTGATAAAAAGACTTTTTTACATTACTCAAGTGCCCATCCAACGCGATTACTGCAGGGATTACCATTTTCACAGTTCAATATTGAAAAAATTGTTAAGCTTTAGATGATTTTAAAGTGAAAGCAAAATCGCTGAAAGGCGACTTTCTGGCTAGAGGATACCCCGAGAAGGTGGTGAATCGTGCATATAAGCGGCCATTGTTTAAGGATAGAACTTGGTTGCTCTCCTCCAGGGGAAAACCACAGGGGGTTGATGATGAACATGTAAATTTTCAAGCTGTATAGGTTTTCTTTCTGGTGTGCTCAGAAGAATCTTAATCCCTTCTCGGCTCGGGTGGAGGTGCTGCTTGAGTATCTCCTCCACCTATCTTCTTCTGGACTCAGGTGCATTCTTAATGAATTGGTTTTAAGTGCAATTGTGGTCTCTCATGTGCCTTTAGATGGCTAACCCATCTCCTTTCAGCCATTCATAGCACGCTTCATGAGGGGTCTTCTATTAGCCAAATATCCCATTAAACCACCACCAGTGGCATGGGACCCCTCAATGTTCTAGGACTGCTTCTCAAGCTGCCCTTTGAACCTCTGGCCACTGTCACTGAAGTTTCTCACATGGAAGGTCATCTTCCTCATTGCCCTCACTTCAGTAAGGTGTATTAGTGAGCTCCAGACCTTAGAGGCTGATCCACTTTACACACGGTTCCACCATGATAAGGTAGTCCTCAGGACTCATCCTCACTTCATGCCGAAGGTGGTCGCTCCCTTTCATTTGAACCAGTTGGTCCTACCTCCCTGTGTTTTTTCCTAGACCACACTCATCTAGTGCAGAAGCAACCCTCCACATTCTGGATTGTAAACGTGCCTTAATTTTTTATCTTAAGAGGATCACCGGAAAGAGTCTCAGCTGTTCATCTCCTTTGTCTCTAGTCACCTCGGGTTGCCAGTCTCCAAACATACTCTCTCCAAGTGGATAGCTGACTGCATCACCTTTGCTTATGAGAAGGCAGGACTCTCCCTCGATGGTCATGTCACTGCCTATAATGTTTGAGCCATGGCCACCTCTATGGCAAATCTACGATCTGTAGCTATTGACAAGATCTGCAAAGTAGCAACTTGGTCATCGGTCCATACTTTTGCTGCTCACTACTGTCTGGACAAGGATTCCTGCTGGGATGCCAGGTTTGGCCAGGCTGTTCTCCAGCATCTCTTTCAGACTTAGAGCAACTCCTGCCCTCCATCCTGGATTTCGATACCAGACATCCATGGAGAATACATGACCTCTTTAGGCATAGCTGGGACAAACCATAGCCGAGTCTGAGATCATCTCTCTGGCATCTTCAAGCTAGGGCGTCCCATATGTGATCGCCGGGAAGAGCAGGAATTTAGTCTTCACAACCCACCCTCCTCCCCTAGGGGTTGTAGCTTTTCTCTTTTTCTCTCCTTTTATCTCAGCTACAAACTCAACTGAGGATGGAGAGTGGGAAAGGTGGGAAGGCAGCAGCGCAGGTGCAGTGGGATGCTCCCAAAGGCTTTCCTTTTTGGACAATGGGGAGCATTCCTGCGTGGGCTCTGCCGGTACTGATGTCACCCATATGTGAAGACTAAATTCCTGCTGATCTCCAGGAACAAGCAGGAATGAGTCTTCACATATGGGTACGTCGGTACCGACGGAGCCTGCGTGGGAACGCTCCCCAGCGTCCAATCAGAAAGCTTTTGGGAGCATCCCACAGCGCCTGCGTGCTGCCTTCCCGCCTTTCCCAACTGTCTCTCCTCAGTTCTTCTTTTTCCGCGGAGCCAGCAGGTCGTGTTCCTGTCACCGCAGAAGAATTTCCTTATTTTTTTTTTATTTCTTTTCTGTCGTGTCTGCCTTCTTCGACGCTGTACCAGTACCGCCGGTCCTTGTTTTTTTCTTCTTGTAAAAAACCCCCCCCCCCATCTTTTACCATTCTTTTTTCTTCAGGTGCACTTCAGTTTTGGGCCTTAGGCCCAAAACTTTTTTTCCTTAAATATGGAGAAGCCTGCCTCAGGTTTTAAAAAGTGCACAAAATGTGGCGGTACTATTTCTGTCACCGACACCCATGAATGGTGTCTAAAATGTTTAAGTCCTGACCATTCCATAGCAGATTGTGTGTCCTGTTCCATGATGTCTAAAAGAGGTCGGCAGAACCGACCTGCCAAGCTCAGTGCCCTGTTTCCCTCTGATGCGGCTTCGGTGGCATCAACGTCTTCCAGGACTGCTTCCTCACATGGATCTCAGGTAACTAAACATAAATCCAGCCAGTCCTCGAACGGTAGATCTCCTTCTAAGCAT
This sequence comes from Ichthyophis bannanicus, assembly GCA_033557465.1. Classification (NCBI taxonomy): domain Eukaryota; kingdom Metazoa; phylum Chordata; class Amphibia; order Gymnophiona; family Ichthyophiidae; genus Ichthyophis; species Ichthyophis bannanicus. The sequence continues at coordinate 1,841,761,172 of CM066031.1, read as the reverse complement.
CAAGATGCCTCTGGCCTTGCCCTCGAGGATTCTGCACCGGCAAAATTACCCCGGCGGGAGGCTTCGGCCTCTAAAGCATCATCATCGGGGTTCCAGGATGATCTCGATGGCGTGGCCTTGACAGATCTCCTGGTGCCATGCTCTGGGGTACCGGTGGCTTCCACCGGTACCGACTTCCAGGCATTGGTGGCGTCGATGGATCAGAGGATTCTGTCCATCGAACGCAGTCTGGCGGCTTTCCTTGTGGCATCGACGCCCGTGGTACCACAACAGACTACTCCGCCGGTACCGGCTCTAGCATCGCCATTGGCACCGATCCCGGTACTGGTGGCATCGGCATCAGTGTCCGCTATGCCGGTACTCTGTTCTCTACAGCCCTCCGGTACCGATACCCCGGTACCGGTGATTCCCGATACCGATCCCGGTCGGTACGGGTATCGGGCTTTGCAAGAGCATCCGGACAGACGATACTTTGATTCCTCTGAGGATTCTGAAGAGTTGGTCGATGCAGTGATGCTTCTGCCACAGGAATCCTCTTCTAAACGTAGGATGTCTCCTCCAGAGGATTCGTCTTTTCAAGACTTCATCAGAGAGGTGGCTCGGGGTGGCTCTATTACAGTGGCACCTGAATCAGAGCCCAGAGCCAAGGAGTTAGATATTTTACAATCTCCTAAAACTCCTAAAGAAGCAGCTACCTTACCTTTTCATGAGATTCTGTATGATCTCATGTTGAGGATGTGGGAAGCACCTCTGACTACCTCTCTTGCAGGTTGGACACCATGTATCGTGTCCCTCCTTGTCCTGGTTTCCATAAAACTCAACTTCCTCACCACTCTATTGTGGTTGAGTCTGCAATGAGAAAGATTAGAAGTGCCAAAAGACATGCCTCTAATCCTCCAGGATGTGAATGTAGAACCCTGGATGCTTTTGGAAGAAGAGTCTTCCAATCTTCCATGCTTGCTGCGAGAATTAATTCCTATAGTCTTTACATGGGAATGTTCTTAAAAGAAGTCACTGACCATTTTTGAAATTTGTAAATATTTAAATCAGTATATATGTTTAAACTATCTATATACCTAATCAGCATTTACTCAGCATTGTAACCCTCAAATTACCATTTTTATTTATACAATTTAATATTCACTGTAATTTCAATTGTTTGAATAAGTTTCAATGTAATGTTCAAGTTTTGTTCTATGTAAACCGCTTTGATTTTTCTGAAAGGCGGTATATAAAACCGTTCAATAAATAAATAAATTAAATTTGCAGGCTTTAAGTCCTTTTATGTCTGAGGATAAAAGGCAGGAATTTCTCACTGGGCTCAAACATGCCCAGGAGATCTCCAAATTCTCCAACCGTGCAGCTTTCGACTCCTTTGAATGCGTAAGCAGAGCCTCAGCTATTGCCATAGGTGCACATAGGATTGCTTGGCTTCAAGCATCTGATTAGGAGATCTGGGTTCAAGATAAATTGGGAAATATCCCTTGTACAGGTGAGAACCTGTTTGGTAAGGATTGGCAAGCAAAAGCCAATCAGATGGATGCTGAAAATTCTGCTTTGGATAGACTATCCAAATCTACAGCTGCTCCTGCTAAGAAAAGGTTGTTCAAGAAAACACCTTTTTCTAAAAAGGGAAGATTCTACCCTGCTTATGGTCAGCAGGCATCTTCTGCAGCTCAGTTCCCTTTCAAACGTCAGCAATCCTCCAAACAGAACAAAGCAAAGGCTGCGAGGCCTGCTCCAGCCCAGCAAACTCAGCCGCCTCAGGACCTTTGACTTTCTGCTAGAGAACTTAGCCTTCCTGGCTCTAGAAGGACCAGAGCCCTCCACCATTCCAGGAAGGTTATGTCACTTTGCTCCCAGGTGGGGGCAAATTACAGCAGAGCATTGGACACTCCATCATAAGAGAGGGGTACAAGCTTCATTTTTCAAGCTTGCCCCCTCTCTCTAGAGTGCACCAGTTCAATTCTCCAACCTCCCTCCTCAGCCTGTTGGAGCAGGAGGTTGCCCCTCTTCTTGCCCAGGGGGCCATAGAGGAAGTGCCTTTTCAACAACAGGGCACAGGGTTCTACTCCCCCTATTTTCTTAATCCAAAGAAAACAGGGGGCTTCAGACCCATCTTAGATCTCAGAGAGTTGAACAGATTCCTAGTCAAAGAAAAATTCAAGATGTTTTCTCTAGGAACTCTGCTGCCATACCTTCAGAGTCAGGATTGGCTTTGTTCTCTAGATCTCAAGGATGCGTACACTCATGTTCTCATCCATCCATCTCACAGAAGGTTCCTTCGGTTCCTTTTTCAGGAAAAGCACTAGCAATACAAAGTGCTCCCTTTTGGTCTGGCCTCTGCACCAAGGGTGTTCATGAAATACATGGCAGTGGCTGCTGCTTTTCTGCGCACCCTGGGAATATTTGTCTTCCCTTACCTGGACGACTGGCTCATTCGAGCTCCCACTCAATCAGAGGCCAAGACTTCTCTCACCTGCACAATGTGTATCCTTCAATATTTAGAGCTGGTAATAAACATCCCAAAATCCAATTTAGTCCCTACTCAGTCCCTGGAGTTTACAGGGGCATTGCTGGATACCACAAGGGCAAGGGTCTATCTTCCCCAGACCCGTTGCCTTCGCTTGGTGCAGTTAGCTTCTCAAGCAGAGTTAAAACCCCTGCTAACTGCTCGAGTGATGTTAGTTACTAGGCCACATGGCATCCACTGTACATGTGGTACCATATGCTCGCCTTCACATGAGAGCAGCTCAGTGGACTTTATCCACCCAATGGACCCAGGCAGTAGGCTGCCTGTCAAACAAAATAGCAAACACAAGTCGCCTCATTTTGTCTCTCCAGTGGTGGAAGTCCCCTCAAAACTTGTTGCTGGGGTCCCCCTTTCAACAACCTCTACCCCAAGCAACTCTTACAACAGATGCTTCTCCAATGGGCTGGGGAGCTCATCTTCAAGACCTCTCCACCCAGGGCATCTGGTCCCCAAAGGAGACTTGTCTACATATCAATCTCTTGGAACTCAGAGCAATCTTCCTTGCTCTACGAGTTTTCCACAACCTGCTCAGCCACAAAACAGTCCTTATCCACACGGACAATCAGGTAGCCATGTTCTGTGTAAACAAGCAGGGAGGAACTGGCTCTCTGTCGCTTTGCAACGAAGCTCTGCGACTGTGGGCCCTCGTCAGAGAGCATCACATTCATCTTCTGGCAGTTTATCTTCCAGGTATTCAAAACTCTTGGGCGGACAGACTCATTCGCGTTCTGCTTCCACACACATGGTCCCTACATATGGACCAGGTATCCAAGATTTTTCGAATTTGGGGAACCCCGGACATAGACCTCTTTGCAAGTCCGTGGAATACCAAACTTCCCCGGTTCTGTTCCAGAACTCCGGCTCAGGGGGCTCAGGCAAGGGATGCTTTCCTCCTTCACTGGGGTCAAGACTTCCTGTATGCCTTTCCACCCATTCCCCTGATTCCCAAAACCCTGTTCAAGCTTCAGAGAGACAGAGGCCACATGATTCTCATAGCTCCACATTGGCCACGGCAAGTGTGGTACCCTCTGCTTCTACATCTCTCTCAAGCTCCCTCCCTAGAGTTAGGGTCTGCTCCAGGCGACCTCTCTCAGGAGGATGGAAGGTTATGGCATCCTAATCCCCCAGTCTCTGCATCTCAGGGCTTGGTTGCTGAAGTCCTAGATCTCCAGGATCTTCATCTTTCTCAACAGGTGAAAGATGTTCTTTATGCTTCCAGAAAACCTTCCACTAGACGTTCGTACGCTTTCAAGTGGAGGAGGTTTACCATCTGGTGTTCTGAGAAGGGTCTTAACCCTTGTGCCATACCTCTGGAATCGTTCCTGGAGTATCTCCATCTGTCTAATGCAGGCCTTAAGACAAATTCAGTAAGAGTCCATTTGAGTGCTATTGCAGCTTCCCTTAGCCCTCTAAATGGACAACCTATTTCCTCTCATCCTCTTGTAGCAAGATTCATGAGAGGCCTCCTTTTAACAAAGCCTCCCATTAGACCACCCCCGGTGGCATAGGACTTAAATTTGGTTCTTGGTCAGCTTATGAAGCAGCCTTTCGAACCTTTAGCTAACACCTCCTTGAAATACCTTTCTTGGAAAGTTATCTTTCTCATTGCTATGACATCTGCACGCTGCATCAGTGAATTGCAAGCAGTAGTAGCTAATCCACCTTATACAAGGTTCCATCATGACAAGGTGGTCCTTAGGACTAATCCACACTTTATGCCTAATGTGGTCTCACCTTTTCACCTCAACGAGGTCTACCTACCTGTCTTTTTTCCAGGACCTCATGCATCAAGTGCAGAGAGGAACCTTCATACCCTGGACTGTAAAAGAGCTTTTGCCTTTTACTTACAAAGGACACAGCAACATAGAAAATCTTCCCAACTCTTTGTTGCCTTTGATCCTTCTCATTTGGGACAACCAGTCTCCAAGAGAACACTTTCTAACTGGATTGCCCAGTGTATTTCTTTCGCTTATCAGAGCAATAACCTTTCTCTGGAGGGCCATGTCACAGCTCACAGTGTGAGCCATGGCAGCTTCAATGGCTCATCTGCACTCTGTGTCTATCGACGACATCTGTCGAGCAGCCCCTTGGGCCTCGGTTCATACCTTCACAGCCCATTACTGCTTGGACAAGGACTCACGCCGGGATAACTTGTTTGGTCAGGCTGTTCTTCAACACCTGTTCCATACCTAATCAACTCCTACCCGCCATCCCTGTTGGATGCCAGAGATCCATCCAAACAATCAGACCACTACAACTAGCACAAAACACGGCGGCCCGCATAATAACTGGCTCAACAAGACAGGAACACATCACACCCATTCTGAAAGACCTACACTGGCTCCCAATCAGTTCACGTATCAAATACAAAACAATCATAAACATATTTAAGATCAAACACACATCAGCCAACAGCCTACACACTCTCATACAACCAGACACCAGCACACGCCCAAGAAGAAAAGGCACCTCCAACCGTGTTAACACCCCTAAAGACTTCAGAAAATCACGCAAGGACACCACAGAACGAGCACTCTCCCTGGCTGTCCCAACAATCTGGAACACCCTCCCAGACGTTCTGAGAACTACTGACCTTAAAGACTTTCGCAAACAGCTGAAGACAACGCTATTAACAGAGCACTATGGACATGTCACATGATCGAACTAACAAGATCAACCAACATAACTCCCCCGACCCTCGTATAGAAGTTTGTATAACACACGATGTTCCATAGCACACAATGTATAGATCAATGTATTATAGCACACAATGTATTATAGCGCACAATGTAAATAGCACCACCTAATCAATCACACAACACATCAGACACGCCAAACACAGTATACCCTTCACTGCATGTAAAACACGATCACTCCTTCTGATTGCTGTGATACCTCTTTGATTGTAAGATAAGGCGGTATAGAAATACTGTTAAATAAATGGGGGGAAGTGGAGCCCTGGTTCAGGGACACACAACTTCTGGGTTTTCTCCCTGGCATCTAAATCTAGGGAGTCCCCATATGTGATGACTAGATTCCTGTTTGTTCCTGGAGATAGCATAGTTACTCACCTGTAACAGGTGATCTCCGGGAACAGCAGGAATTTAGTCCTCACAACCCACCCACCTCCTCTAGGAGTTGTATCTCTCTATCTATCTCTTTCCCTTTCCCTCTCTCTCTCTCTTTGTCTCAGCTTTAAAACTCAACTGGAGAGGGGCAGTTGGGAAAGGCGGGAGGAAGCACCCAGGCGCTGTGGGATGCTCCCAAAAGCTTTCTAATTGGATGCTGGGGAGCGTTCCCCCGTAGGCTCCGTCGGTACCGACGATACCCATATGTGAGGACTAAATTCCTGCTGTTCCCGGAGATCACCTGTTGCAGGTGAGTAACTATGCTTTCTCCCAGTTGGTGAGAGGTCTTGTGTGCACTAGGTGCAAGAAGTTTTTTACATGAGGAATGAGTCAGATCTGTGGAGGCTAGAGTAGCAGACTTGGAGCAGCTGAGGCAGAGTTATTTAGACAAGACCTACAGGGATATAGGCTGCCAGACTGGAGGTGTGACTTCTCTATTTTCTGCAGTCATGGATGAGAATATTTCATTTGTATGTAGAGCATCACCTTTGTATGGCAAGAAGTGATCCTTTAGCTGGGATTTGTTCTCCAAGTGATGTAATACCCTCTCGCACAGAGAACTTGTTTCTAGGGCCATGTGCCATAAAGAAAGAGTTGGGATGGCTGTTATAGTTGGTGATATGATCATTAGACATGTAGATAGCTGGGTAGGCGGTGGATGTAAGGATCGCCTGGTAACATGCTTGCATAGTGTGAAGGTAGCAGATCTCACCTGCCATGTAGATAACCTTTAAAGAATGCTGGGGGAGGAGCCCGGTGTCTTGGTAGATGTTGGTACCAATGACGTAGGAAAGTGTGGGAGGGAAGTTCTTTAAGCTAAATTTAGGCTTTAGGTAGAAAGTAGAAATTCAGAATTTCCATGGTAGCGTTCTCAGACATTCTTCCCATTCCATGCATTGGATCCAAGAGGCAGGCAGAACTCCGGAGTTTCAATGCATTAATGAGACGATGGTTCAAGAAAGAGGGTTTTGGATTTGTTAGGAACTGGGTACTGTTCTTGAGAAGGGGAGTGCTTTTCCTAAAGGTTGGGCTCCCCTGTAACCAGGATGGAACCAGGCTGCCTGTATTAACCTTTAAAAAGGAGAGCGGCTTTTAAATTAGAAAATGAGGGAAAACAGTCGCACAAGAGCTCATGGTTCAGAATGAAGCTTTTTTGAAGGATCCTAGCAAAACAGGGAAGTTGGGCATTCCTATAGTGGCTGCAATAAAGGTAAGGTAACTCAATTGCTTTTAAGTAAAATCTAGACATAGTTGAAAGCTTCCAAATAACCCGTCATCAAATAGCCAGACTTAATAGGAACAAAAAACTTTGAAATGCCTGTTTGCAAATTCTATACGTCTAAAAAAATATGATGGGTAAGTTGGAATACATAGACCTGAATGGAAGGTTACATACAGCTGGCATCTCAGACACCTGGTGGAAGGGATAACCAGTGGAACACTGATACTAGTCCTCAATTATATCAAAGTGATGGGGTAAAAATCATAGGTGGAGGGTTGGCGCTATATGTTAGAGGGCATTGACTCAAACAAGATAAAGGTTTTGCAGTAAACAAAATACACTGTAGAACGTTTATGGATAAAAATTCCATGTAAAAAGTAGAAGGGAATGGCAGTGGGGGTATACTACCGCCCATCTGGCCAGAATGAACATACAGATGATGAAATGCTAAAAGAAGTTATAGAAGCTTGTAAAGTTTACAATACAGTAATAATTGAAAATTTCAATTACGCTGGTATTGACTGGGTCAGGGTTACATCAGGTCTTGCTAGGGAGATAAAGTTTTCTAGATGAAATAAATGACTGCTTCATGGAGCAGCTGTTTCAGAAACCAAAACGAGAGGAAGCTATTTTAGATTAAGATGGACTACAATAAGGAACTGCTACTTCTTGAGAGAGATCTGCAATTGTATTTACTTCTGGGATTTTTTTCTAAATCTTGGGTAAAAGGGAATTCTTTAGATTAAAGCTGATTAATCTGTGTAAACTAGAATCCAATGTATTTGTTAAATCATTCAGGGCCTAGTATCAGCAAGGAACTTTTAGTTAAATTGAAAATTCAACAGGTAGCTTTCAGTTTGTTTAAAACCCAGTAGGACACTTTCTGGTTAAATTTAAAACCCAGCAGAGTGCTTCTAGTTTAAATTTAATACTCACTCATGGCCTAGTATCAGCAAAGAGCTTTAATTTAAATCAACTCAGAGTATAACTTGGCATAAAAGGAAAAACAGGATCAGGTTTTTTTGAGCAATAAATTGTTTTGAGAGCCTTTACAAAGATGCCTTCTATATAGGGTGCCAAGAGACCTGTGAAATTGTTTTAAGTAGGTGTTAAAGTCAAGGGACAGATCACAGAGGCATTTTGAAAGACTCCCTCTATCCAAGCAAGGGCTGTGTGAATCACCCAGGAAATTGGTCACAGATTTCCTTAGAAGCACAGGATAGGGTACTGTGTAGCAGCCAGCTTTTAATAAGACATCTTCCCCTCCCTGACTCCCACCTACCCCTGGGATAATCATAGCTTTATAGGTGCTTAAACCTCTTGAAGAAAAGGAGATGCCATATTCACTCTCAGGTGCAGTGGTTTATCCTCAGGCATATGTTAAGGACCTGAGATTAGTTAAGCTTGAGGTGAACAAAGTCCACTAAACGTATTAGGTATAGTTTTATTAGTATAAGTATCCCCAGCAAACCATAGTAAGTAAACAACTTAAATACCTGAACACAACCCTAAAGCTAAGATGCATACAGCAGTCCAGCAGCGAGATGGGGGCTTTCCAGTCTTGCATTGTCACGTGTATGATTTTCTCCCGGTTGGTGAGGGTCTTAGGTGTGCAGTAGGTGCAAGGAACTCTTTGCTCTCAGGGAATGAGTCAGATCTGTAGAGGCTAGAGTAGCAGACATAAGGACACAGAGAAGTACATAAACGAGACTTACAGGGATGAAGTACTGAAGTGCCATCTCCAGTCTGGCACCGTCCCTGTTGCCATGGAGGAGAGAGGTCACGTGACAGGAGAACATCACTCTGGTGTGGCAGGAAGTGATTCTGTATCTAGGACCTGTCCTCCAGGTGATGTAAAACTCTCTCGCACTGAGTTTTTTTTTCTCCAGGGCCAGGTGCCCTGAGGGAAGGGTTAGGACAGCCGTTATAGTTGGTGATTCGATCGTTAGGCATGTAGATAGCTGGATGGCTGATGGACGTGAGGATCACCTGGTAACATGCCTGCCTGTTGCAAAGGTAGCGGACCTCAAGCACCACCTAGACAAGGTCTTAAATAGTGCTGGGGAGGAGTCTGCTATCCTGGTACATGTCGGTTCCAGTGAGATAGGAAAGTGTGGTAGGGAAGTTCTGGAGGCTAAATTTAGGCTTTTAGGTAGGAAGCTGAAAAACAGAACTTCCAGGGTAGCTTTGTCCGAAATGCTTTTCCATTAAACGCGCAGGACCCAAAAGGCAGGCAGAGCTCCAGAGTCCAATCTCAATGCGTGGCTGAGATAATAGTATAAGAAAGAAGGTTTTGGATTTGTTAGGAACTGGGGAACATTCTGGGGAAAGAAAGGGCTTCTCTGAAGGGATGGGCTCCACCTTAACAGGGATGGAACCAGGCTGCTGACGTTAACCTTTAATAAGGAGATAGAGCAGCTTTTAAACTAGATAATAGGGGAAACTGCCCAAGAGCGCATGGTTTGGAATAATGTATCCTTGAATGATACTAGCAGAAGATTGAATTCAGGCATATCAGCAGAGAGGTTCCAATAAAGACAAAAGTAGCCCAAATACCCTTGAATACAGAGCAGACAGAGCTTAAAGATTCACATAACTTCAATCTTTTAGCATCTATATTGGTTACCACTGTCTCAAAGAATCAAATTCAAAGTTATTATGACTGTTTTTTAAGACTATTACCAACATTAGAACATAAGAACATAAGACATGCCATACTGGGTCAGACCGAGGTCCATCAAGCCCAGTATCCTGTTTCCAACAATGGCCAATCTAGGTCATACGTACCTAGCAATATCCCCAAAAGACACAGGTTCCACAATGCTTGTACTGGGTCAAGCATTGATATCCTGGGTCCCTTTTTAATAGTGGTTTATGGACCTTTCCTCCAGGAACTTGTCCAAACCTTTTTTAAACCCAGCTATACTAACAGCCCTTACTACATCCTCCGGTAACAGATTCCAGAGTTTGATTACACGTTGAGTGAAAAAATATTTTCTCTTATTTGTCTTAAATAGTTTACCCTGTAGCTTCATTACATGTCCCCTAGTCTTTCTATACTCTGATAGCGTAAACAATTGATCCACGTTTATCCGTTCCACTCCATTCATTAATTTATAGACCTCTATCATATCTCCCCTCAGCCGTCTCTTCTCCAGGCTAAAGAGCCCTAACCTTCTTAGCCTCTCTTCATAGGAGTAGCCTTCCATCCCCTTCACCAATTTGGTGGCTCTTCTCTGTACTTTTTCTAATAACGCTATGTCCTTTTTAAGATACGGTGACCAGAATTGCACACAATATTCAAGGTGCGGTCGTACCATGGAGCGATACAGAGGCATTATAACATCCTTTGTTTTATTCTCCATCCCTTTCCTTATGATACCTAGCATTCTATTTGCTTTCTTGGCCGCCGCTGCACACTGGGCGGAGGGTTTTAACATGTTATCCACAATGACTCCTAAATCTTTTTCCTGGGTGGTGGTTTCTAATGTGGAGCCTTGCATCGTGTAACTATAGTGTGGGTTGTTTTTTCCTAGGTGCATAACTTTGCACTTGTCCACATTAAATTTCATCTGCCATTTGGATGCCCAGTCTTCCAATTTATCCAGATCCTCCTGCAGTTTTCCACAATCTTCTTGGGTTTTAACAACTTTAAACAGTTTTGTGTCAAATGCAAATTTGATAACCTCACTAGTTATTCCCTTTTCCAGGTCATTTATGAATATGTCAAAAAGCAGCGGACCCAGTACAGATCCCTGGGGTACTCCACTATTCACCTTTTTCCATTGGGAATATTGGCCATTTAGCCCTACCCTCTGCTTTCTATCTTTTAACCAGTTCCCGATCCACAATAGTACACTGCTTCCTATCCCATGACTTTTTAGCTTCGCCAAAAGTCTCTGATGGGGGACTTTGTCAAAAGCTTTCTGAAAGTTCAGATACACTATATCAACCGACTCACCTTTGTCTACCTGTTTATGCACACCTTAAAAAAAACATATCAGATTAGTAAGACAAGATCTTCCTTGTCTAAAGCCATGTTGGCTGTCTCCCATTAGGCCATGACTATCTACATGCTGTGTAATTTTGTTTTTTATGATGGTTTCTACCATTTTCCCTGGTACTGACGTCAGGCTCACCGGTCTGTAATTTCCTGGGTCACCCCTGGAACCCTTTTTAAAAATTGGTGTTACGTTGGCGACCCTCCAATCTTTAGGTATTACAGATGATTTTAATGAAAGTTCACAGATTACCAATAGCAGGTCTGCAATCTCATATTTCAATTCTTTCAACACTCTGGGATGTATACCATCCGGTCCAGGTGATTTGCTACTATTCAGTTTATCAAATAGTTGTAATATGTCTTCCCGGTGTAGCGATATTTCTCTCAATTCCTCTGCAGTATCATCTTTAAATACCACTTCAGTCTTGGATAACATCCCTACATCTTCCTCAGTAAAGACCGAAGCAAAGAATTCATTCAGTCTCTCTGCTATAGCCTTGTTTCCTCTTGCTGCCCCTTTTACCCCTCAATCATCTAATGGTCCAATTGACTCTCTCACAGGCCTTTTGCTACGAATGTACTTGAAAAGTCTTTATTTCGTGTTTTTGCTTCCGTAGCAAGTTTCTTCTCAAATTCCTGCTTTGCCTGCCTTATCAATGCTTTGCATTTAACTTGCCAGTGCTTGTGTTAACAGTTTTCATCATTTGGCTCTTTTTTCCATTTCCTGAAGGTTGCTTTTTTGGCAGCAACAGCCTCTCTGACCTCACCTTTAAACCATGCTGGCAGTTTTTTGGACTTTCTTCCACTTTTCCTAATGCGTGGAATACAGCTGGTCTGGGCTTCGAGGATAGTATTTTAAAATAACACCCAAGCTTGCTGTAAGTCTTTAACCTTTGGAACCGCTCCTTTTAGTTTTTTCCTAACTATATTCCTCATTCTATCACAGTCTCCCTTTTGAAATTTAAAAGATAGTACTGTGGATGCCTTTACTATCTGTCCTCCACTAATTAAATCAAACATGATCATACATGATCAAACATGATCTCCTGTTTATTGTAAATAAAGCGGTATAGAAGAACTGTTAAATAAATAAATAAATAAATAAATACTATGATCACTATTGCCAAGTGGTCCCAACACCCTTATTTCTTGCACCAGATCTGGCGTTCCACTAAGGACTAGGTCCAGTATGGCTTCCCCTCTGGTCGGTTCATGAACCATCTGCTCCAAGAAGCAGTCATTTATTCCATCTAGAAACTTTATCTCTTTAGCTTGTCCTGCTGTGACACTGACCCAGTCGATACCGGGGTAATTGAAATCACCCATTATTACTACTCTGTTGTGACTTTTGTTAGCTTCCTTGATTTCTTTGAGCATTTCATCATCCATTTGTTCATTCTGGCCAGGCGGTCGATAGTATACTCCAACTGCCATCACCTTCCCCTTCATAAATGGAATTTCAATCCATAGAGATTCTACAGCAAATTTGTTTCCCGGCAAAACTTTAATCCTTTCTGACTCAATGCCCTCTCTAACATAGAGCGCAAACCCTCCACCAATTTGATCAGCTCTATCATTACGATATAGTGTGTATCCAGGTATCACAGTGTCCCACTGGTTATCCTCCTTCCACCATGTCTCTGAGAGTGCAATCATATCTAACCTCTCATTTAGTGCTATATATTCTAACTCTCCCATCTTATTGTTTAGACTTCTAGCATTGGCATACAAGCATTTTAGAGACTGTATTTTATTCATATTAATCTGGCTATTGGTAGGCAGGGGTAATTTGGAATCTTTATGCTCGGTCTGCTCCTTACTCAAGGGCATTTGGGCTACTATACTCCCTTTTGGAACCTCACTGCTTTTGGGTGACTTTCGGCTTTCCCCTAATTTCTAGTTTAAAAGCTTCTCTATCTCTTTTTTAAAGGTTAATGCCAGCAGTCTGGTCCCATCCTGATTAAGGTGAAGCCCATCCCTTCGGAAGAGCCCCCCCTTTCCCCAGAATGTTCCCCAGTTCCTAACAAATCCAAAACCCTCATCCTTGCACCATTGTCTCATCCACGCATTGAGACTCTGGAGCTCTGCCTGTCTTTTGGGTCCTGCACGTGGAACAGGAAGCATTTCGGAGAACGCTATCCTGGAAGTTCTGGATTTCAACTTCATTCCTGACGTTACTAATTTAGACTCAACAGTAGACGATAAGTAGGAGAGAGTATATGAAAAACCTACTAGCCACTCCATCGGTTTCAAGAAAATTGAACCAATCAACCACAAACAGGACACACCGACTCTTTGGAACTCATTACCTAATAACTTATGAGACATAAAAGATCTAGCCACCTTCAGGAAAAAAAACCCCTCAAAACTGCCTTGTTCGCTGACTTTAAAGGACAAGCATACATCACAATTTTAGAATTGCTATTCTGCCATCATTTATAGGTAACACTCAATAACTCGCTCTTTGATTAGTTCATCCCTAAATGTACATAGTTGACTGCCTACATTATACGATAGGCCAGAGTCTATTGTATCTAATTACTATCGATTATCAGTATGTTACTGTTCTTGTTAATATGTTCGTCTTCTCTGTAAACTGCCTTGAGCAGTATGAGTTGTGTTCTTTGTAAACAGTCTTGATTGTGTGATAAAGTGTGTAAACGGGGGCGCTGGGTGTGATTGTCCACAGTCTTGGCAAAGGCAAAATACTATTATGACTTGCAAAGGATTGTGGGGAATGTAGTCCATTCATACCAAAATCAGCCGTTCACAAAAATAATGAGTTGTGTTGCTCGAGTGTAAGCAAAGAAAAATATATTTTATTTATGGGGTTAATTCTCCCACACAGATTTACTTGGTAACACAAAAGGACACTTGCTTCAGTATTGTACTTAAGTTCAGTTGCTGATATCATGATTTGTTTTTCCTATTAAGCAATCAAACATTAAAGACCTTGATGGGAAACAGAAAAGGTCTTTTTGAAGGCTCCTGCTAATTTATTTATTTATTTTATTTATTACAGTTTCTTATATACCGCGCTATTTAGTATCAGCGCGGTTTACATAATAACATAACGACAAGCTGTCAGGTTTTACATCGAACAGGGGTACAAACTTGGATAACAGGGTTAACTATACAAAAGAAATTTACAATGCAAGGATAGGTAAAACTCAGATAATGCATGTAAGGGCCTTTCTAGATTGGGTCATTTCTTGGGAGGGATATCTAGGTTCAATTGCTGTCTGGGAAGTATTGGAGGAAAAGGTGGGTTTTGAGAGCCTTCCTGAACTGAAATAGATTGGTAATGGCCCTAATGTGAACGTAACCTTGGCCGCAATGATGGCGTTTTTTGAGGTTGTTGCCATTTCATATCGTGGCGGAAGAGCACTTGATACAGGGCGTCAGCCCGAAACGTGCACGTCGTGCTGAATTGTTCTTATGAGAGCAACGACATTGATTGAATTAATGGAAAATTTTCTGTTTATTTGAATATCGAATAAGTTTTGATGGGGAGCCACAACTAAAAAAGAATAAAAGAAGCCTGCCGTCTGGTGTGGGACGGGTCTCCATGCCTTCCCTCCTTCGGCTTGCTCTGACAAAAAGATAAGTTCAGCAAGTTTTTTTATGGTGATTCTTATATTATTGATTGTTTATTGGTTTCACTGATTGGGATAGTCCCATGCTTCTGCGGTAAGCTTTCAGAGGCTGCGGCTCCGTTTTCATTCTGTCAGCGCGCTTTCGCGCATTTTTTTGGCCTCGCGGCCCTGCCGCGTGGCGGTGGCACGGCTGCATTGCAGGTCGGGGAATTTTGGTTTCCTTTGCCTTCCCAGCTGAGCTCCTAAATTTTTTTTTTTACAAAGGAAATAACATAAAATACAATAAATAAGCAGCGAAGTGCGAGGGGGTAGTATTTTTAGTTCACAGGGGGCAGTTCCGACCGGCTTAAAGGCAGTGAAACCTTCAGGATTTCTGGGTGCTCTGCTTGTTCCCCTGCAGCTCCGGCTTAGAGCCCGTGCTGAGTTTAGTGTTTCAAGCGTCCCGGGGCCGCTCAGTGCAAGCACCCGGGCTAGCCTTGAGGCAGGCAGAGTGTACCATGCCCTCCAAACCCCTTTGCGTCGTGTGCGGGGCGCAAAAGGGCATGAATGCAGGGGTCTGCAAGGAATGTGTGGGAGAGGCCCGGGAGACGGACAAACCCCCCACGCAGGCAGTCAAGCTCCGGGGTCCTCGCCGGAAGCCTCGGCTCCCCTGATGCCAGAACTAGCGCAAGAGGAGCCAGTGCCAGGGCCATCTTCAGGCTCGGGCGCCCCCTCTTCTCCTGCAATATTTCCCAAGGAACTTTCCGCCATCTTCTCACAACAGTTTGTAGCGCTACTTCAGCACTCGGCTTTCAGTAATATTTTGCAACAGAGTCTGCCGGGCGTGTCCAGTGGAGCCAGGAAGCGTCTGGCGTCTCCGTGGATGCCGAGTTCCCCGAGTAGGAGCAAGAAGTCTCTCGGGGACGGGGACCTGGGAGACATCTCAGGATTGTCTGAGAGCCCTCTGTCGGATGAGGACAACCGTAGTGTATGTTTAGAGGAAGAGTTAGAAGAGGGTGAGATTTCAGAAAAAGAGGATCGGGCTAGGGTTGTGAGTTTTCAGGAGAGAAGAGCTGCCTGCTCTCATTGTGGAGACGCTTAAGGCACTCAATATGCCGGAGCCTGGGGCAGCGGAGGATGAGGCGTTGGAGGATCCATTGTTACAGGTTTTCAGGAAGACTCAAAGAGCGTTCCCTGTGCAGAGTATTTCAAGAGATGATTCAGGAGGAATGGAACGTCCCTGAGGCACCTTTGAAAGGCGCGAGGGTGATGAGCCGATTGTGTCCCTTATTAGACTGGGACAAAGAGATTTTCAAGCCTCCCAGGGTGGACTCAACGGTCTCTGCAGTAACCAAGAGGACGACCATCCCTGTCGATGGTAGTGCGGCCCTCAAGGACATTCAGGATAGAAAGCTGGATGTCTTGCTAAGGCAGGTTTTTGATGTCAATGCCATCTCCCTGCAGGCGGAGCTTGGGTTTCTAGAGCTTGTCTGTGTTGGGCTCAGCAAGTACAGGAGGGCCAGCCGTCTCCTTTGGCGGGGGAAGCGGCGCAGCTGGAGTCAGGGGCAGCCTAACTGTCGGATATCCATTATGATCTTATGCGCGGGGGCTGTCCAAGAGTATGGCGTCGGCGGTGGCTGCGAGACGTTATCTTTGGTTGCGTAACTGGGCGGCTGATAGTTCTTCGAAGTCTCGGTTGAGTAAGTTGCCCTTTAAGGGGGCTTCTGCTCTTCGGCGAGGATTTGGACAAACTGGCAAGGACCTCGGGGAGTCCAAAGGCGGAAGGTTGCCGGAGGATAAGCCCAAGATTGCTCGTGGGGCGCCGGGAGGCCCGCGGTCAGTTTTGAGATTTTTGCCGCTTTCGGTCCCAACGGGGTCCTTCAGGGCAAAGGGGGCGTTTTCCCTACAGAAATCAGGGTTTCTGGGGTTTCCGGGGAGCGGGCAGAGGTTTCGGTTTTAATTCCTCCCCCTCCTCCCTTAATCTTAAAAAGTCACAATGAAATGAGGGGGGCCCAGTCGCCCACCATTCCCATGGGAGGGCGTTCGCAGGAGTTTTTTCCTGCCTGGGCCCGCATTACATCGGATCAGTGGATGTTAGAGGTTGTTCTGGAAGGCTACGCTCTGGAGTTCTTACGGCCAGTGCGGGAATCCTTCGTACTGTCTCCCGGCAGGGCAGTGGCAAAGCGGGCGGCACTGCGGGAGACGGTGCAAAGGTTGCTGGACCTCAGGGCGATAGCACCCGTGCCCGTAGAACAGTCCGGGTGCGGTCGATACTCCATTTATTTTATTGTCCCAAAGGAGGACAGGGGAGTTCGGCCGATCCTGTACCTCAAAGGCGTCAACCGCTGCCTCCGGGTGTCACATTTTGACATGGAAACCCTGCCCTCCGTCATAGTGGCAGTGCGGAAGGGAGAGTATCTCACCTCTTTGGATTTGTCAGAAGCTTAACTTCATATTGCCATACGGCCGGAACATCACAGGTTCCTCAGGTTTGCAGTCCCCTTCGGGCACTTTCATTTCCAAGCGTTGCCCTTCAGCCTGGCGACCGCCCCAAGGGTCTTTACCAAGGTCATGGTAGTGGTGGCGGCGGCTCTGAGAAAGAAGGTATTCTCGTGCATCCTTATCTGGACGATTGGTTGATCCGGGCAAAGTCGCAGGACGAGAGCATGCGGGCCACGGCCCGGGTAGTAAGCTTTTTGGAGAGTCTAGGTTGGATAGTCAATATGTCCAAAAGTCACTTACAGCCTTCCCAGAATCTGGAATACCTAGGGGTGCAGTTCGATACGCGGCTCGGGAAGGTGTTTCTTACCGAAAAAAGGGCACTAGACTTGCGGAATCGGGTGCAGAGGTTCCTCAAGCTCAAGACTCCCTCAGCGTGGCATTACCTGCAATTGTTGGGCACCATGGCGGCAATGATAGAGACGGTGCTTTAGGCAAGAGCTCATATGAGACCCTTACAAAGGGCTTTGCTACGCCGGTGGTCGCATCAGCGCGACTCTGTCTCCCGGAAAATGGTCTGCCCGGAGGAGGTCCGTCAAGCCTTGCTCTGGTGGTTGCTTCCCGAATCACTGGAGAGAGGGAAGCCCCTAGAAGCTCCGGCGTGGGTGGCCGTGATGACAGATGCCAGTCTACTGGGCTGGGGAGCCCATTGTCAGGGCAACTTCGCGCTGGGACGCTCAAGAAAGCACCTGGGCGATCAACCGGTTGGAGCTACGAGCGGTGTTGCTGGCTTTGCAGGAGTTTCGACAGTTTCTCAGCGGGAAAGCGGTCCGAGTGTTGTCGGACAACGCAACGGCGGTGGCCTATGTCAACAAGCAAAGCGGCACCAGCAGCATGTCTTTAGAGGCTGAGGCCGAGGCTCTTTGTGCCTGGGCAGAGGCCAACCTTCTGGACCTGTCGGCAGCCCATGTAGCGGGGGTAGACAATTTGGAGGCAGATTTCCTCAGCCGGGTGAGAGTGGATCCCGGAGAATGGGTCCTGCATCCCGAGGTGTTCGAGATGGTGGTCCGCAGGTGGGGCAGGCCCGTGATGGATCTCATGGCCACCTTCGAGTCGGCGAAGTGCAGTCGTTTCTTCAGCAGGCGCAGGGAAAGGATGTCCGATGGCTTGGATGCTCTCTTGCAAGTCTGGCCGGCGGAGCAGCTTCTCTATGTGTTCCCACTGTGGGTGTTGATCGGCCTGGTCCTGCAACGAGTAGAGGGATTCCGGGGTCACGTAATCTTGATTACGCCGGACTGGCCACGGCGCCCCTGGTACGGGGACCTGGTGAGGTGGTTGGTGGCAAAGCCCTGGCGTCTCCCCGACAGAGCGGATCTGTTATCTCAGGGGCCGCTAGTCATGCCTCACGTGGGTCGATTCTCTCTTACGGCCTGGCTCTTGAGCGGGCGCGGTTGACCTCCCGAGGGTATTCTTCGGCAGTTATCTCTACCTTACTGAAGTCCAGAAGGCGTTCTACTTCGTTATCGTATGTTCGCATCTGGAGGATCTTTGAGGCCTGGTGTACTGATCGGCAGTACCACGTGCTGCGGGCTTCTCTTCCGCAGATTCTGAAATTTTTGCAGAATGGTTTCGAGAAAGGATTGGCGGCGGCTTCGTTGCGAGTCCAAGTGGCTGCTTTATCTTGTTTCAGAGGCAGACTGGCGGGTCAGTCGCTGGGTGTCCAGCGTGATGTGAAATGATTTTTGAGAGCGGTGTCTCTGGTGAGGCCTCCGGCTCGGCCAGTCTTTCCCAAATGGAGTCTTCCCTTCGTTTTGGAGGCGTTTGAGGGGAGAGCATTTTGAGCCGCTGGCTCGGACGTCGCTCAAGGATCTTACTCTGAAGGTTGTGTTTCTGGTGGCAGTCTGTTCGGCTAGACGGGTTTCCGAATTGCAAGCGCTTTTCTGCAGAGAGCCCTATCTTTCCTTCTTTGCGTCTAAGGTCGTGTTGCGACCGGTTCCGGCTTTTCTACCGAAGGTGGTTTCGGCGTTTCATATCAACCAGGAAATTTCCTTGCCGGTGTTGCCTAGAGATAGGAGTGATTCTTCGGCGGACAAGCTGCATCTGTTGGATGTCCGGCGGGCTTTAAAGAAATATCTCAGGCGGACGGAGTCCTTTCGGAAGTCTGACAGACTTTTTGTGCTTTTCGCAGGGCAGAAAAAGGGCGAAGCGGCCTCAAAGGCATCTATTGCATGTTGGATTCGGAAGGCCATTGAGTCAGCTTATGTGTTAAAGGGCAGAGTGGTGCCGGACGGTGTGAGAGCACATTCCACGAGGGCTCAGGCTACTTCCTGGGCGGAGGCTCGTTTGTTCTCGCCAGTGGAGATCTGTAGGGCGGCGACTTGGTCGTCCCTCAATACCTTTGTTAAGCACTACCGTCTGAATGTACAAATGGCGGAGAATACCTCATTCGGATCAGCGGTTCTTCAGGCTGGTTTGCCAGGTCCCTCCCGTGCTTAAGTGTGTTTCACTGCTCTGGTATAGACCCAGAGGTTTCGGGACTAGCCTGGGGACACGATCAGGAAGGTGAAATTAGACTTACCTGCTAATTGTTGTTCCTGGAGTGGAACCAGTCTAGTCCTGTATCCCTCCCGGAGTTCCTTGGCAAACGGATGTCTGGACTTTCTCTCAGTTTCACGGGTAAGCTGTGTTTTCTCCATTATTACTGTTGGGGCTGGATCTCCTTCCTTGGGGCAAGGGGTTGGAATGCTCCGACTTTCTTTTGGGCACAGTAATGAAGGGGGGGCTATCTTAGTCTCATTTGGTATATTAAGAACATAAGAACATAAGAAATGCCATACTGGGTCAGACCGAGGTCCATCAAGCCCAGTATCCTGTTTCCAACAGTGGCCAATCTAGGTCATACGTACCTAGCAGTTTCCCCAAAAGACACAGGTTCTGCAGTGCTTGTACTAGGTCAAGCATTGATATCCTGGGTCCCTTTTTAATAGTGGTTTATGGACCTTTCCTCCAGGAACTTGTCCAAACCTTTTTTAAACCCAGCTATACTAACAGCCCTTACTACATCCTCCGGTAACAGATTCCAGAGTTTGATTACACGTTGAGTGAAGAAATATTTTTCTTATTTGTCTTAAATAGTTTACCCTGTAGCTTCATTACATGTCCCCTAGTCCTTCTATATTCTGATAGCGTAAACAATTGATCCACGTTTATCCGTTCCACTCCATTCATTAATTTATAGACCTCTATCATATCTCCCCTCAGCCGTCTCTTTTCCAGGTTAAAGAGCCCTAACCTTTTTAGCCTCTCTTCATAGGAGTAGCCTTCCATCCCCTTCACCAATTTGGTGGCTCTTCTCTGTACTTTTTCTAATAACGCTATGTCCTTTTTAAGATACGGTGACCAGAATTGCACACAATATTCAAGGTGCGGTCGTACCATGGAGCGATACAGAGGCATTATAATATCCTTTGTTTTATTCTCCATCCCTTTCCTTATGATACCTAGCATTCTATTTGCTTTCTTGGCCGCCGCTGCACACTGGGCGGAGGGTTTTAACATGTTATCCACGATGACTCCTAAATCTTTTTCCTGGGTGGTGGTTTCTAATGTGGAGCCTTGCATCGTGTAACTATAGTGTGGGTTGTTCTTTCCTAGGTGCATAACTTTGCACTTGTCTACATTAAATTTCATCTGCCATTTGGATGCCCAGTCTTCCAATTTATCCAGATCCTCCTGCAGTTTTCCACAATCCTCTTGGGTTTTAACAACTTTAAACAGTTTTGTGTCATCTGCAAATTTGATAACCTCACTAGTTATTCCTTTATCCAGGTCATTTATGAATATGTCAAAAAGTAGGGGACCCAGTACAGATCCCTGGGGTACTCCACTATTCACCTTTTTCCATTGGGAATATTGGCCATTTAGCCCTACCCTCTGCTTTCTATCTTTTAACCAGTTCCCGATCCACAATAGTACACTGCCTCCTATCCCATGACTTTTTAGCTTTGCCAAAAGTCTCTGATGGGGGACCTTGTCAAAAGCTTTCTGAAAGTCCAGATACACTATATCAACCGACTCACCTTTGTCTACCTGTTTATGCACACCTTCAAAAAAACAGATCAGATTAGTAAGACAAGATCTTCCTTGTCTAAAGCCATGTTGGCTGTCTCCCATTAGGCCATGACTATCTACATGCTGTGTAATTTTGTTCTTTATGATGGTTTCTACCATTTTCCCTGGTACTGACGTCAGGCTCACCGGTCTGTAATTTCCCGGGTCACCCCTGGAACCCTTTTTAAAAATTGGTGTTACGTTGGCGACCCTCCAATCTTCAGGTATTACAGATGATTTTAATGAAAGTTCACAGATTACCAATAGCAGGTCTGCAATCTCATATTTCAGTTCTTTCAACACTCTGGGATGTATACCATCCGGTCCAGGTGATTTGTTACTATTCAGTTTATCAAATAGTTGTAATATATCTTCCCGGTGTAGCGATATTTCTCTCAATTCCTCTGCAGTATCACCTTTAAATACCACTTCAGTCTTGGGTAACATCCCTACATCTTCCTCAGTAAAGACCGAAGCAAAGAATTCATTCAGTCTCTCTGCTATAGCCTTGTCCCCTCTTACTGCCCCTTTTACCCCTCTATCATCTAATGGTCCAATTGACTCTCTCACAGGCCTTTTGCTACGAATGTACTTGAAAAAGTCTTTATTTCGTGTTTTTGCTTCCGTAGCAAGTTTCTTCTCAAATTCCCGCTTTGCCTGCCTTATCAATGCTTTGCATTTAACTTGCCAGTGCTTGTGTTGTTTCCAGTTTTCATCATTTGGCTCTTTTTTCCATGTCCTGAAGGTTGCTCGTTTGGCAGCAACAGCCTCTCTGACCTCACCTTTAAACCATGCTGGCAGTTTTTTGGACTTTCTTCCACTTTTCTTAATGCGTGGAATACAGCTGGTCTGGGCTTCGAGGATAGTATTTTTAAATAACACCCAAGCTTGCTGTAAGTCTTTAACCTTTGAAACCGCTCCTTTTAGTTTTTTCCGAACTATATTCCTCATTCTATCATAGTCTCCCTTTTGAAAGTTACAAGGTAGTACTGTGGATTCCTTTACTATCTGTCCTCCACTGATTAAATCAAACATGATCATACTATGATCACTATTGCCAAGTGGTCCCAACACCCTTATTTCTTGCACCAGATCTGGCGTTCCACTAAGGACTAGGTCCAGTATGGCTTCCCCTCTGGTCGGATCATGAATCAGCTGCTCCAAGAAGCAGTCATTTATTTCATCTAGAAACTTTATCTCTTTAGCTTGTCCTGCTGTGAGACTGTCCCAGTCGATACCGGGGTAATTGAAATCACCCATTATTACTACTCTGTTGTGGCTTTTGTTAGCTTCCTTGATTTCTTTGAGCATTTCATCATCCATTTGTTCATTCTGGCCAGGCGGTCGATAGTATACTCCCACTGCCATCACCTTCCCTTTCATAAATGGAATTTCAATCCATAGAGATTCTACAGCAAATTGTGTTCCCTGCAAAACTTTAATCCTTTCTGACTCAATGCCCTCTTTAACATAGAGCGCAACCCCTCCACCAATTTGTTCAGCTCTATCATTACGATATAGTTTGTATCCAGGTATCACAGTGTCCCACTGGTTATCCTCCTTCCACCATGTCTCTGAGAGTGCAATCATATCTAACCTCTCATTTAGTGCTATATATTCTAATTCTCCCATCTTATTGTTTAGACTTCTAGCATTGGCATACAAGCATTTTAGTGACTGTATTTTATTAATTTTATTATTAATCTGGCTATTGGTAGGCATGGGTAATTGGGAATCTTTATGCTCTGTCTGCTCCTTACTCAAGGGCATTTGGGCTACTATACTCCCTTTTGGAACCTCACTGCTTTTGTTAGTATCCTTCAAGGATACCTTTGTCCGAACCATGCGCTCCTGGGTGACTGTTGGCTTTCCCCTATTTTCTAGTTTAAAAGCTTCTCTATCTCTTTTTTAAAGGTTAATGCCAGCAGTCTGGTCCCATCCTGATTAAGGTGAAGCCCATCCCTTCGGAAGAGCCCCCCCTTTCCCCAGAATGTTCCTCAGTTCCTAACAAATCCAAAACCCTCATCCTTGCACCATTGTCTCATCCACGCATTGAGACTCCGGAGCTCTGCCTGTCTTTTGGGTCCTGCACGTGGAACAGGAAGCATTTCGGAGAACGCTATCCTGGAAGTTCTGGATTTCAACTTCCTACCTAAAAGCTTAAATTTAGCCTCCAGAACTTCCCTACCACATTTTCCTATGTCATTTGTACCAACATGTACCAAGACAGCAGACTCCCCCCCAGCACTATCTATGATCCTATCTAGGCGGTGTGTGAGATCTGCTACCTTCGCACCAGGCAGGCATGTTACCAGGCGATCCTCACGTCCACCAGCCACCCAGCTATCTACATTCCTAATGATTGAATCACCAACTATAACAGCTGTCCTGACCCTCCCCTCATGGGGACATGGCCCTGGAGAAACGTCCTCGGTGCGAGAGGGTTTTACATCACCTGGAGGACAGGTCCTAGTTACAGGATCACTTCCTGCCACACCAGGGTGATGCTCTCCTGTCACGCGACCTCTCTCCTCCATGGCAACAGGGATGCTGCCAGACTGGAGGTGGGACTTCAGGACTATATCCCTGTAGGTCTTGTCCATGTACTTCTCTGTCTTTCTTATGTCTTCCAGGTCTGCTACTCTAGCCTCTAGAGAACGGACTCGTTCCCTGAGAGCAAAGAGCTCCCTGCACTTAGTGCATATGTAGGACCTCTCACCAACTGGGAGAAAATCATACATGTGGCACTCAATGCAAAAGACTGGAGAACCCCCGTCTCATTGCTGGACCTCTGTCTGCATCTTAGTTTAAAGCTTGTGTTTAGGTCTTTTAAATTCGGTATATAATAAGGATTGGTGTAGATGCTTATACTAATAAAAGTGTATCTAATACCCCTAATACACCCTGTGTACCTGAAGCTTAATTAATCTCAGGTCCTCTGTGTATGACTGATTTGGATTAAGAGCTGCACCTGAGAGCAGCCCCTTTCCTCTAAGATGTGCAAGTACCTATAAAACTACAATTACCCCAGGGGTGGGTGGGTGCTGGGGAGGGAGGGAGGGAGATAAGTCCTATTAAAGAGGGCAGTTACAAGGTACCCTGTCAACCCTCAGCAGGGGGATGGGGGTACCACACAAAGCCCAGTTAGTTGAGAGAGGCAAGGTAAGTACTGCTGAGAAGGCTGAACTAGCACACCACTAAAACAAACAATAAATAATTAAACAAACAGACAAACAGTAAATAATTAAATAAACAGCTAGAACTCACAGTAAGATGTCCCAGGAGGCAAATATCCCCTCACTAGCAGAGCTCTGTAAAAGTACAGCCCCTCTCTGGTCAGAGAAAGCAAACTAAAACAGACTATGCACACGTGGAGAAAACAGGAAGAAGGCTACACAATACCTCAGGGGGAGGGGGAGGAGTCACTCAGGCAGGGAAGGACAGGAAAAAAGTTTAACAGCAGGTTCTGGGGAGAGAGATTTAATTCAAAATGGCTACCACACAAAGCCCAGTTAGTTGAGAGAGGCAAGGTAAGTACAGCTGAGAAGGCTGAACTAGCACACCACTAAAACAAACAAATAATTAAACAAACAGTTAGACAAACAGTAAATAATTAAATAAACAGCTAGAACTCACAGTAAGATGTCCCAGGAGGCAAATATCCCCTCACTAGCAGAGCTCTGTAAAAGTACAGCCCCTCTCTGGTCAGAGAAAAGCAAACTATCATGGGTTTCGTTTACTGCAGTTTGCATATTGTCTTACTTGTTTCTCCGGTGAGTCTTCTTTGTCAATAGGTTACTGGTGGCATGAGGCGGGCACCGGATAGTTATACGGATGATGTCATAAAAAAGGTGGAGTTTCTCAGTCTCCAAGCTGCTAGATAAGATTGAGAACCCAGAGGTTTCGGGACTAGACTGGTTCCACTCCAGGAACAACAATTAGCAGGTAAGTCTAATTTCACCTTGCTTAAAGGTGGTGATTTCTTACTCCCTGCCTGTTTTACAAAAAAAAAAAAAAGGAAACAAAAAGAAGATAGTGATAGTTTAGCTTTGAAGCATTTGTCTGTTCTGGCTGCAATGTTCTCTCCCCCCGGACTTTCGGGGGAGAGCCCTTCTGCACAGAGCTTCCCTGCCTGGACCGCGTTGACGGGATTCACGCGGTTCCAGAGGACTATCGGGCTGAGCAGCTCACCGGCAGCGCTTCTCACAGGGACAGCTGCTACAATACAATCTGAGCACGGCGCGGACCTGGCCGGTAAGCTTTAACCGGTTTCAGGCTGCGTTTGTAGGCAGGGGAGCCCCAGAGAGGACTGCAGCTCAGGCCGGGGAGCATTTCGTGCCTTTTCTAATGTGGAACGATTTTCGGCGGCCATTTTAGGCAGCGCCGTGGAGCCTCGTGGCTGCCGGGCGGCAGGCAGACCACAGGCTGGAAGTGAAAAGGTATCTGCGGGAATTTTATTATAGTGCCTTTTGCTTTCCTTTGTTGATTTCCTTTAAAAGTACATTTTTATTTGATTGTCTGGCGTTAATCCGTGGGTTTTTTTGCAAAGGGAGGCCTTCTGCGTGGGGGGGGGGGGGCTTCCCTCTTCGGTGCAAAACGTGACAGGTCTTGTTTATTGTTTTGGATTTTAAGGAAGTCCTGGGTTGAGCCCTACTTAAAAAAAAAAAAACAAACAAAAAAAAACAAAGCAGGGAGAAAGCATATATAATAAAATCAATATCCTTAGCGTTGGATCAGCTTGATCTATGGCAGCTAGACCACAGTGTGTTGTGTGTGGAACTCGAAGGGGCACAGTAGCAGATTCAGGGGTGTGCCATAGCTGTGCAGCCCTGTCTTCCACTGTGGAACAGCAGATGGACAGCAAGGCGGTCACGGAGTCGCAGGGGGCTCCGTCAGGAGTGCGGGCGGCATCCCCTCAGGGGCCTGCGCAAGACTCAGCGTCAGAGGAAGTGGCGGGGCCTTCGGGAGCTCTGTTAGCGGCGCAGGCAGCGGAAGTCAAGGATTTTATCCCTGATTTCATTTTGTTGATGTATCAGGCATTTTGTCTGCGGTGCCAGGGTAGGTTGCCCAGCGCTTTGACGCTTCTCGGCCCTTCCCAGCTGGGGACAGCGGGGGAGGGGTCAGGCGAGGAACCGCCGGCACCCAAAAAGGCAAAAACCAGAGGTTCGACATCTGTGGAGGCCATTTGGAATAAAGAAGAGGACATTGATTGGGAGCAGGATGATTGTACTCAGGATCTCGAAGACGGGGAGATTCCGGAGCCTGAGGATCAAGCCAAGGTAATTAGGGTCTTCCGTAGGGAGGAGCTTTCAGCATTAATCTCGGAATCTATGCAGATGCTGAATCTCTCCTCGCAGAATTCCACGGAGGAGGAGGTGGAAGCCACGGTTATTCAGGTGGTCCGACAGACACAGGTGGTTTTTCCGGTTCATATAGTGGTTGACCGTATGATCCAGGAGGAATGGGACCATCCGGAAGCGGGGCTTCGAGGCATACGAACTATGAATAGTCTCTATCCTTTGGCTGATAAAGATAAAGAACGGTTCAGGGCACTGCGAGTGGACGCGGTGGTCTTGGCGGTTACAAAAAAGACTACCATCCCGATGGAGGGCAATGCAGCATTGAAGGATGCCCAGGACCGGAAAGTAGACAGATTAAAGCAAACGTTTGAGGCAGATTCTCTTTCACTGCAGGCTTCCATCTGTGGAGCTTGGGTAGCTAGAGCGTGTTTGCGTTGGGTGCAGCGGCTGAGGCAGTCTGCACACATGGATCTTGAGGAGCTCAAGGAGCTGGGCGCCTGGAGTCCAGAGCGGCATATCTGGTGGATGTGCATTATGATTTGATCAGGGCTTTTGCAAATAGTACAGCGTCTGTGGTGGCTGCTCGCAGATCGGCGTGGTTACGAAATTGGGCAGCGGACGGTTCTTCCAAGTCTCATCTCAGCAAACTACCGTTTAAGGGCGGTTCGCTATTTGGCGAGGATTTGGATAAGCTGGTAAAGGACCTCGGGGAGTCCAAAATGGGTAGACTACCGGAGGATAAGCCGAAGCAAGGGAAATATGGTCAAGGCTATAGAGGTCAGTTTCGTGATTTCCACAGATTTCGTTCAACGCGGTTCAGCTCCTTTCAGCGGGGTCGCTTTCCATTTCGAGCCCCAGGGCTTTCGCAGATTCCGTGGAGCTAATAGAGGTTTCTCCTCCAGCTCCTCTCCCGCAGCTCGCAAATCACAATGAGATGAGGGGGGTCCCGGCGGAGGGGACTCCTATACGAGGGCTGCTTCGGGAGTTTCTTCCGGCGTGGACCTGCATCACCTCCGACCGCTGGGTGTTGGAGATAATTCAGCAGGGCTATGCGCTAGAGTTGGCCAGGCCAGTGCGGGATTCGTTTGTCATGTCTCCGTGCAGGGGCGCCAAAAAGGTTCTAGTGATCCGCGGTACCTTAGATCGACTTCTTCAGTTACGGACGGTTGTAGAGGTGCCGAGGGCAGAGTACGGCATGGGTCGGTATTCCATTTATTTCGTGGTGCCAAAGAAGGGCGGAACGTTACGATCTATTTTAGATCTGAAAGCCGTAAATCGTTACCTTCGAGTGCCACATTTCCGGATGGAAACCTTGCGCTCCGTCATAGTGGCGGTACGTCAAGGGGAGTACTTGACGTCTCTAGACCTCTCGGAGGCGTATTTGCACATTCCTATCTGAGAAGATCATCAGAAATTTCTGCAGTTCGCCTTTCCTTGGGGACATTATCAGTTCCAGGCATTACCTTTCGGTCTGGCTACGGCGCCGCAAACCTTCACAAAGGTTATGGTGGTGGTGGCGGCGGCAGCGTTGCGCGAAGAAGGGATTTTAGTGCATCCTTACCTCGACGATTGGTTAATTCGGGCAAAATCCGAGTCAGAGAGTATTCGGGTGACAGGCAGAGTAGTGGAATTCCTCCAGAGTCTTGGTTGGGTGGTCAATCCAGCCAAGAGTCGTCTGCAGCCCTCTCAGGACATCGAGTACCTGGGAGTTCGGTTCAACACAAGGAACGGTCTAGTGTTTTTGCCGCACAAGAGAGCCCAAGCGCTCAGGGAGCTCGTTTGAAAGTTCAGGTCCGTACTGGCGCCTTCGGCATGGTCCTACCTTCAGGTTTTGGGAACGATGGCGGCAACCTTGGAAGCAGTACCGTGGGCCAGACTGCATATGCGACCTCTGCAAAGAGCGCTATTGCGCCGATGTTCGCATCAGTCCGATCCTTTCAGCAAGCGACTGCCGTGTCCAGGGAAGGTCAGACAGTCTCCGCGGTGGTGGCTCCGCAGGGCATCACTTGCGGCTGTCATGCCCCTGGAACAACCAGAGTGGATTCCGTTAATGGATGCCAGTCTGACGGGGTGGGGAGCCCACTGCAGGAGCAGGTTTGCGCAGGGGGCTTAGTCGCCCCAGGAGACGTCCTGGTCTATAAATCGGCTGGAGCTTCAAGCAGTGGCGCTGGCGGCTTTCCAGGATTTGGTGTTGGGTCGTCCGGTTCAGGTTCTCTCCGACAACTCTGACAGTCGCCTACATAAACCGCCAGGGCGGCACAGGAAGTGCAGCAATGGAAGAGGAGGCGTATATGTTGTTCTCGTGGGTAGAGAAGTGGTTGACGGTGATTTCAGTGGCGCACATAGCAGGGAAGGACAATGTCACGGCAGACTTTCTCAGCAGAGTGAGGGTAGATGCGGGGGAGTGGGAGCTCCATCCTGACATATTTGCTCAGATCGTATTTCGCTGGGGGATGCCCGTCATGGATTTAATGGCAACCTTTCAGTCGGTTCTTCAGCAGGAGGCGAGAAAGGATGTCGGAGGGCATCGACGTGCTGTTGCAGCAGTGGCCGACCGTGGGGCTGCTCTACATCTTTCCTCCGTGGGCGTTGATAGGCCGGGTGGTTCAAAAGATTGGAGCTCATCCGGGAAGGGTGCTTCTTGTAGCGCCCGACTGGCCGAGGCGTCCGTGGTATGCAGACCTCGTACGTCTCCTAGACTGTCAGCCGTGGTGGTTGCCGGCAAGGGCGGACCTGTTGTTGCAGAGTCCCCTCTTCATGCCTTAAGTGGATCGGTTCTCGCTTACGGTATGGCCATTGAAAGGGCTCGGTTGAGGAAAAAAGGCTATTCGGCGGCAGTTGTGGCTACACTGCTTAGAGCGCGGAAACAGTCCACATCATTGGCATATGTGCGTGTCTGGCGCATATTTGAGGATTGGTGTTCGAAGCATCAGATTAGGGCAGCTACGGTTGCCATTCCTTCAATTTTAGGATTTCTGCAGGATGACTTTGATAAGGGTCTTGCGGCTAGTTCCTTACGCGTTCAACTGGCAGCCCTGGCCTTTTATCACGGCAGGGTGCAAGGTGTGCCGCTGGGTGCTCACCCAGATGTAATTTGCTTTCTGAAAGCGGTTTCCAGGTTGCGGCCGTCGCGTAGGGTGTTGCTTCCTCCTTGGGATCTCAGTCTGGTGTTGGCGGCGTTATCCAAGTCTCCCTTTGAGCCGTTGCTCCAGGCTTCGGTGAAGGACTTGACGTTGAAAACAGTCTTCCTCGTGGCGATAAGTTCGGCTAGGCGCATCTCTGAGTTGCAAACCTTGTCGTGTAGGGAACCGTTCTTGTCTTTTTCATGGGAGAAGGTAGTCCTCCATCCGGTTCCTTCTTTTTTGCCTAAAGTGTCTCCCTTTCGCTTGAACCAGGCGGTGTGTTTGCCTGTTCTCGGTTCCTTGGCAGGCGGCTAACAGGATCGCAGTTTACGTCAGTTGGATGTCAAAAGGTCGTTGTGGCGGTATTTGAAGGTGACGGAGTGTTTTCGCAAATCGGATCGCTTATTTGTGGTGTTTGGTGGTGTGTGCAAAGCGGAGGCGGCGGCTAAAGCGTCTATCGTCTGGTGGGTCGGGGAGGCGATAGCTTCCGCCTATCTGCTTCAAGGTCGAGTTGTGCCCGAGGGTTTATGGGCGCATTCCACCAGAGTGCAAGCGTGCTCCTGGGCGGAACACAGTTTGGTTCCGCCAGGCAAAATCTGTAGGGCGGCAACTTGGTCATCTCGGCACATGTTCAAATCCCACTAGAGGACAGCAACCTTGGGCCGGAAGGACTGGGGTTTCTAGTCCCACAGGTGCTCCTTGTGGTCTTGGGCAAGCCACTTAACCCTCCATAGCCCATGTTCCCTGTAAAATAGTTATCTCCAAGTTATAATACCCTGCTCAATGTAATTTCAGTTTGTTCAATGTAAACCGCACTGATGCAGAATAGCTCTGTATATAAGAGAATATAAATAAATAAATTACCGTTTGGACGTCGCTGCTGGTTCAGATGCCCGTTTCGGTTCGGTGGTGTTGCGGGCTGGGTTGTGGGGTCCCTCCCAATGTTGACTGCTCTGGCACATCCCAGAGGTAGAGGACTGAACTGGAGGAACGATAAGGAAATGATAATTACACTTACCTGGTAATTGTAGTTCCTTGAATGACGACAGTTCAGTCCTCCATCCCACCCATGGTTTTCCAGGAGGGGCTCGGTGCTATTGGCCAGAAAACTGATGTTACAGGTAAGCCTGTTTTAAGGTCTTTCACAGACTAGTCAGTTTTCCTATCATCGCTATGGCAGTGTGTAGGGGGTAAGAAAAACTCGCCAACGGATAGGGAGTATAAAATTATCAGGTTAGTTCAGATGATATTGGTTTTTGTTTGGCTACTTATTTGTTGCTCCTTTGAGTCTGCTTTGTTAATAGTTCACACTGGATCCGAGAAGAGAGATCAGGCTATATCCAGTGATGTCATGATTCTGACATACCAGTCTTCAAGCTGCAGGAGGAGGTTGACAACCCAGAGGTAGAGGACTGAACTGTCGTCACTCAAGGAACTACAATTACCAGGTAAATGTAATTATCATTTGGATATGATTGGTATCTCAGAGACATGGTGGAAGGAGGACAACCAGTGGGGATACTGTGATACCTGGGTACAAACTATATCGTAATGATAGAACAGATCAAATTAGTGGTGGGGTTGCACTCTGTTAGAGAGAGCATTGAGTCACAAAGGATTAAAGTTTTGCAGGAAACAAAATTCACTGTAGAACTCTCTCTGGATTGAAATTCCATGTAAAAAGGGGAAGGTGGGGGTGTACTATCGACTGCCTGGTCAGCGTCAAGAAATGGATGATGAAATGCTCAAAAAAATCAGGGAAGCTAGCAAAGTTGCAATACAGTAATATTAATGGGTGATTTCAATTACCCCGGTATCGACTGGGTCAGTGTCATGGCAGGACATGCAAGGGAGATAGTTTCAAGATGAAATAAATGACTACTTCTTGGAGCAGCTGGTTCATGAACCGACCACAGGGGAAGCAATTTTGGACCTAGTCCTTGGTGGAACACAAGATCTGGTGCAAGAGATAAGGATGTTGGGGCCTCTTGGTGATAGTGAACACAGCATGATCGTATTTGATTTAATAAATGGAGGAGGGAGGGTAAGGAAATCTACAGTACTACCTTTTAACTTTCAAAAGGGAGACTGATAAAATGAGGAAAATTGTTAAGAAAAAACTAAAAGGAGCAGTTGCAAAGGTTACAGATTTACATCAAGCTTGGGTGTTGAAAATTACTATCTTGGAAGCCCAGACCAGCTGTATTCCACGCTTTAAGAAAAGTGGAAGTCCAAAAAACTGCCAGCATGGTTTAAATGTGAGGTCAGAGAGGCTGTTGCCAAAAAAGCATCTTTCAGGAAATGGAAAAAGGAGCCAAATGACGAAAACTGGAAACAATATAAGCACTGTGAAGTTAGATGCAAGGCATTGATAAGGCAAGCAAAGAGAATTTGAGAAGAAGCTTTCTATGGAAGGAAAAGCGCATAATAAAGACTTTTTTAAGTACATTCGTAGCAAAAAACCTGTGAGAATCAGTTGGACCATTAGATGATAGAGGGGTAAAAGGGGCACTAAGAGAGGACAAGGCTATAGCGGAGAGGCTGAATGAATTCTTTGCTTCGGTCTATAGGAATGTTAGCCATGACTGAAATAGTATTTAAAGGAGATGCTGCGGAAGAATTGAAAGAAATATCGATCTCCAGGAACAAGCATGAATGTAGTCTCCACATATGGGTATCGTCGGTACCGACGGAGCCTGCGCGGGAACGCTTCCCAGCGTCCAATAGGAAAGCTTTTGGGAGCATCCCACAGCGCCTGCGTGCTGCCTTCCCGCCTTTCCAACTGTCCCTCTCCCGTTCTTTGTTTTCCGCGGAGCCGGCAGGTCGCATACCCTGTCACCGCAGAAAATTTTGTCTTTAATCTTTGTTTTTGTGATCGCGTCTGCCTTCCCTCGACGCTATACCGCCAGTTCATTCTTTCTTCTAAAAACAAAACAAAAAAAAACCCCTATGGTTTCTGAAGTGGTTTACTTCAGGAACCTTTTTTCCTTGGTGCTAGGTGCCATTTTTGGCACTAGGCCCAATTTTTCTTTAAAAATGGAAAAACCACCTTCAGGTTTTAAGAAATGTTCTAAATGTGACGGTACCATTTCCGTCACAGACACCCATGATTGGTGTTTCAAATGTTTAGGTCATGACCATTCTATTTCAGAGTGCCTCTCCTGTGGAATGATGTCAGAAAGGGGCCGGCAGAACCGAGCTGCTAAACTTAGCACCCTTTTTCCTTCAGATGCGCGTCTGTTGCATCGACGTCCTCCAGGGTGTCATCTTCCTCCCATGGATCTCAGGTAACTAAACATAAATCTTAGCTGGTCCTCTTTAATGTAGAGTAAAAGGGGGTGCTTGTTATGAAGGTACCACCATCTTGGCAAGTATGCAAATTAACTGTCTTGCAAAGGATTGTGGTTATTGAAGTCCATTCACACAAAGCTTGCCTTTTTAAAATAATGAAAACTCTTGTAGTTGGTCGAGTGTAGACAAAATTAGAGTTTATTTATGGGGTGATTATCCCACACACAGATATGCTTGGTAACACCTTCCAGATAACTTCTCCATGGTTTATTCAACACAAAACAAGGCAACTGAAATAACTTATGCAAATAAGTATCAAAGTCCTTTATGGAACAGAAAGGCTTCTTTCAGCCACTGCTAATAAACTCCTTAGCAGTGCTGGGGAAAAACAAAACAAAGAGGAAAACTTCTTTATACTAAAACATAGCTCACTTTCTCCATACAGAAAAGAACTTTTTAATCCTACATGTGCACGGCTTGTGCTGGGCTCTCCTCCACCAACAGGTGGCAATTAACTGCAATCAGGAGCTTGATTTCAGCACACGTGCAAAACTTTCCCAATAGCTTTTTCATTCAACAAAACTTTGAGAAGCCACTATTTAGAATGTTTCCTTTTGATGTTTGCTCTGATATTTAGGATTTTCCTAAAATAACAACTTACTCAAAGAACAGTCCATATAATTATCCTCTGTATCAGATATTGAACCTTGCTCTTGAAATTGCATAGATTCTGTTTCTCCGTCTGACTCAGAGGGCTTTAGGAACTGACCTCTACATGTTGAGAAACTGTTTCCCTGCTGTTGCACTGCTCAAAGCTAGAGAAACGTTCACAGTTCCTACCTGAATCCAGGCAAGCGTCAGGCTGCTTCTTCTGGTATTCTAGCCAGTATGCAATAGAGCTGCTGTGTCCTGTCCTCCAGTTGGTATCTCTGGACCTCAGGATCTTTTCTCCAGATGTCCTCCAAGATCTATTTGGGCTCCTTTCTTCCTTAGCTGCAACAGTCCTCTTCCTAGGTGTTGCTTGAGGGTCCCTGGCTGTGGATCTACAGACCTCTGGCTTTCTCCAGTCCTCTGATCCTTTTCCCCAGGTATCTCTCCAGGCATAGGTACTTTTCTGAGCTCCTCTCTTGGACCGTCTGCTTCCTTGTCCTTGTTCCTTTGGGTTCCGGTTGTTCTTCCTTCTGTTCTCTGACTTCGTCTCCTTCTCCTTCTGTCTCCCTGAAGATTCCCCTTTAGTTTTAAAGGGCTTAGATTGCAACTCCACCCTTGCATTCTTCAGGTGTTGTGGATTAAGCATTCTTCTAGGGGCTGTTTGATTAGGAATGACATAATGCTTTCTCTGATTAGACACATGCTTTTCCACTCTAGCTCCCCTAGGGACTTTCTGCATACAGGTGCATTCTGGAACATGTAGTCTTTTAGGGAAACAAGCTGACTTACTTCTATAACCTGCTAGCACAGGTCCCTTGATCAGAGTAAATTCTCCTCTTTTGTCATTATTCCCTGAGCTTTGATAAGCTTCCTTATCACAGTAGATCTCCTAAGTATCGAGATGCCCCTGGCGTTGCCCTTGAGGAATTTTCACTGGCAAAACTGCCCTGGTGGGAGGCTTCGGCTTCCAAAGCATTAACTGGGCTACAAGATGTTCTCAAGGCTTCAACCTCGGCAGAACTACTGGCACCATGCTCTGGGGTTCCGGCCGCTTCTACCAGTACCGACACCCAAGCATCGGCAGACCAGAGATTCCTTGCTATCGAACGCAGTCTAGCAGCTCTTCTCACGGCTTCGGTACTGTTGAAACCGCTTCAGACACCTCAGCCGATACCGGTACCGACTACATCGGTGAGTATGCCACCCGTACCTAGTCATGCATCTCTCTCCATCATTGACAGATCGGTACCTGAACAACCCGATACCGACTCCGATCGATACCGGTACCGTGCTTTGCACAATCACTGGGATCGGAGATATTTTGAATCCTCGGATGAGTCTGAAGACTCCGAAGACTCTGCCGATACCAGAGTACTTCTCCCCAAGGATTCCTCTTCTTCTCAGCGCAGAATGTCTCCGCCAGAGGATATGTCCTTTCAGGACTTTATCTGTGATGTGGCCCGAGGCCTTTCCATCACCGTAGCTCCTGAAAAAGAGCATAGGGCCAAGGAGTTGGAAATCCTTCAATACCCTAAGGATCCCAAAGAGGCAGCTACTCTGCCTATTCATGAGATCTTACATGATCTTATGCTAGGGATGTGGGTAACACCTTTAACCACATCTCCTCATTCTCGAAGACTCTATACCATGTTTCGAGTTCCGCCTTGTCCTGGCTTTCAAAAAACTCAATTACCACACCATTCAATGGTGGTGGAATCAGCCATGAGAAGGATGAAAAGTGCAGAGAGACATGCATCCAATCCTCCAGATCGTGAATATAGGACTCTCGATGCCTTTTGGCATCGATGCTTCCATGCTCTCAGCTAAGATCAGTTCCTTTATCTTGTATATGGGAATATTCCTTAAAGAGGTCACAGGGAACTTGGAGATTATGAGCCCGCTTCTTCCTGATGACAAAAGACAAGACTATATCTTACTCTTGTCAAACATGCTCAGGATGTTTCCAAGTTTGTTAATCGTGCAGCCTTTGACTGTTTTGAGTGCATAAGCAGAACCTTTGCTATTGCCATTGGTGCACGTCGGATCGCCTGGCTT
This sequence comes from Ichthyophis bannanicus, assembly GCA_033557465.1. Taxonomy (NCBI): domain Eukaryota; kingdom Metazoa; phylum Chordata; class Amphibia; order Gymnophiona; family Ichthyophiidae; genus Ichthyophis; species Ichthyophis bannanicus. The sequence continues at coordinate 1,841,725,743 of CM066031.1, read as the reverse complement.
CAGGGATCTGACTTGGAAATTTGGGTACAGGATAAATTAGGAAACATTCCTTGCACAGGAGAAAATCTCTTTGGCAAGAATTGGCAGGAGAAGGCTAATGAAATAGATGCTGACAATATCACTTTATTTATTTTTTTATTTATTTAGTGTACACTTGTATCCCGCTACTTCCAGCGATCAGCAGCGGCTTTCTATACATAACAGTGTGGTTGTACAGGCCATGGATTAAAACATACATAATGATTTAGTGGAAAGGTACACAACACAACACTCGGATTACAGGTTTACATTTGATTGCAGGGCATTGTTTTCACATGTATATACATATTTACAGGATGTCGGTTCTATTGGTGTCTGAATTACAGTGTTCTTTCGTTGTGCATGGCGATACACTAGCGTTAGAATATAGTGACTAGGTAGGATTGAAATGCGTCTGGAAAAGATGCGTCTTAAGATTTTTTCTGAAGTCTAGCAAATCTCCGTTTGCTCTCAGCTCGCATGGTAGTTGGTTCCATAGCAGTGGCGCTATAAATGAGAATGCTCGGTTGCTGGTATTTGCAGTGACAGATCTCAGGCTACCCGGGACAAGGAGGGTATTGAGGTTTGTGGTTCTTCTGCTTCTGTTACTTGGCTGTGCTGTGATGAGGGTGTTGAGGTACGAGGGTGCTATATTGTGAATGAGTTTGAATGCAGTGACTAGGATTTTATATTGTACGCGTGCAGTGATGGGGAGCCAGTGTAGTTCCATTAGTACTGGAGTGATATGATCCTTCAGGCCTTTCCTCATGATTATTCTGGCTGCCACATTTTGCTTCATTTGAAGGATGTTGAGGGTTTTTTTAGGCAATCCTTGCAGTATGGCGTTGCAGTAGTGTTTGGATAGATTGTCCAAATCTACAGCCAGTAGTGGCGTTGCAGTAGTCTTTGGATAGATTGTCCAAATCTACAGCCAGTAGTGGCGTTGCAGTAGTCTTTGGATAGATTGTCCAAATCTACAGCCAGTCCTGCAAAGAAAAGATCCTCTAAGAAACTATTTTTCAATAAGAAAAAAGTTTTATCCTTCCTATACCCAACAGGGACACCGTCCAGGTCAGACTGCCCAAAAGGGACAGCAGCAACAACCTAAACAACAAAAGCCAAAAGCTGCAAAACCTCAGCCAGCTCAGCAGGCTCAGCCTCCTCAAGGGCTTTGACTCCTTTCTAGAGAACTTCGCCTTCCTGCCCTTGAAGGGTCCAGAACCCTTAACCATCCCAGGCAGGTTGTCATTTTGCCCACAGATGGTACCAAATAGCAGCAGAAAATTGGACTCTCTCCATTGTACGAGAGGGGTACAAGCTTCATTTTCACAGCCTGCCCCCTCATACAATTATAAGACAGTTCAATTCTCAGACCTCTCTCGAGAATCTCTTAGGTCAAGAAGTCACAATGCTCCTTGCTCAGGGAGCAATAGAGGAAGTACCCATTCCCCATCAGGGTACAGGGTTCTACTTCCCCTATTTCCTTATTCAAAAGAAAACAGGAGGACACAGACCCATTTTAGACCTCAGAGAATTGAACAAATATCTGTTCCGAGAGAAGTTCAAAATGGTCTCTCTAGGAACTCTGCTGCCATACCTTCAAAGTCAGGATTGGCTTTGTTCTCTAGATCTCAAGGATGCGTATACTCATATTCTCATTCATCCAAATCACAGGAGATTCTTCCGATTCCTGTTTCAAGGAAAGCACTACCAATACAAGGTTCTTCCCTTTGGCCTGGTTTCTGCGCCAAGAGTGTTCACAAAATGCATGGCTGTGGTATCAGCATTTCTCCACACTCTGGGAATATTCGTCTTGCCTTACTTAGACGACTGGCTCATTCGAGCCCCTACAGTGCCAGAAGCCAGCTCTGCTCTGTCTTGCACAATGCAAATCCTTCAGTATTTGGGACTGGTCATAAACCTCCCAAAATCCAATCTTGCTCCCACTCAGTCCCTAGAGTTCATAGGAGCTCATCTGGAAACCAGACAGACCAAGTGCTTTCCTTCCGCAGCCCCATTGTCTTCGCATAGTACAACTAGCTTCCCAAGCAGTGCTCAAACCTTGTCTCACTGCTCAGGAAATGCTACAATTGCTAGGCCACATGGCATCCACCATGCATGTGGTTCCTTATGCTCGCCTCCATATGCGAGCAGCCCAGTGGACTTTATCCACTCAGTGGACACAGGCCTCAAGTTGCCTGTTGGACAAAATAACAAACTCAGACCATCTTATTTTGTTCCTCCAATGGTGGCAATCGTCCAGAAACCTTTTGGTGGGGTCTCCTTTCCAGCAACCCCTATCCCAAGCCACCCTAACAGATGCTTCACAGGTGGGATGGGGAGCCCACCTGCACAATCTCTCTACCCAGGGTACCTGGACTCCACAGGAGGCCTGTCTTCACATCAACCTCCTGGCGCTCAGAGCAATCTTCCTTGCTCTTCGAGTATTTCACGCCCAGCTCAGCTACAAGACAGTCCTAGTTCAAATGGACAATGGGGTAGCCATGTTCTTTGTGAACAAGCAGGGTGGAACAGGCTCTCTGTCGCTATGCAACGGAGTTTTGTGACTATGGGCCCTCGTCAGAGAGCATCAGATTCATCTCCTTGTGGTATATCTTCCAGGCATTTAAAACTCTTGGGCAGACAAACTCAGTCGAGTTCTGCTTCCACACGAATGGTCTCTCCATGCAGACCAGGTTGCCCAAATATTTCAGATTTGGGGAACCCCGGACATAGACGTCTTTGCAAGTCCGCTGAATGCCAAACTTCCTCGGTTCTGTTCCAGAATTCCGGCTCGATGTTGTCAGACAAGGGACGCCTTCCTCCTTCACTGTGGTCAGGACTTCCTATATGCCTTCCCACCCATTCCTCTCATCCCCAAAATCCTATTCAAGCTTCAGAGAGACAGAGGTCATATGATCCTCATAGCTCCACGTTGGCCATGGCAACGTGATACCCTCTGCTCCTACATTTTTCTCAAGCTCCACCTCTGGAGTTGGGATCCGCTCCAGTTCTTCTCTCCCTAGAGGACGGGATGCTGTGGCATCCAAATCCCCAGTCTCTGCATCTCAGGGCTTGGTTGCTGAAAGCCTAGAACTTCAGGATATCCCAACAAGGAAAGGATATCCTTCATGCTTCTAGGAAACCTTCCACAAGACGCTCGTATGCCTTTTAAGTGGAAAAGGTTTACCATATGGTGCTCTCAGAAGGGTCTTAACCCTCTTGAGATACCTCTGGAATCGATACTGGAGTATCTCCATTTGTCAAATGCGGGTCTCAAGACAAATTCAGTAAGATTCCATCTTAGTGCTATTGCAGCTTCTTGTAAGCCTCTAAGTGGACAACTTATTTCCTCTCATCCTCTCATAGCGAGATTTATGAGAGACCTTCTTTTAACAAAGCCTCCCATTAAGCCACCACCGGTGGCATGGGACTTAAATCTGGTGCTCAGGCAGCTCATGAAACCACCCTTTGAACCATTAGCCACAGCATCTTTGAAATTCCTTTCCTGGAAAGTCATCTTCCTCATTGCAATCACATCAGCATGTCACATCAGTGAATTGCAAGCGTTAGTGGCTGATCCTCCTTATACAAGGTTCCACCATGATAAGGTAGTTCTTGAGACTCATGCACACTTTATGCCAAAGGTGGTTTCGCCTTTTCATTTAAACTGAGCAGTTTACCTTCCTGTATTCTTTCCGAGGTCTCATGCCTCCAGTGCAGAAAGGAACCTTCATACCTTGGACTGTAAAAGAGCTTTGGCCTGTTACATGAAAGCACTTTGTTGCTTATTATATTCCAAAGATGAAGCAGCCATTTTCTGACTTTGATGAATTGTTGCACCTGACAGCTAAACCTAGGCGTTGAGATAAGAGATGAGTGACAAGAGGTGCAAAGAGTTTGTTTCACACATTGCAAAATTAATAAGAAAAGTTCTGTTTTGCAAGTTGCAGGATCCAAAGTAGGTGAGCTTGCTGTAGGGATCCACGGAAGAAAACAGACTGATGAATTGATTTTATGGCAGATACAGTTGTCAGAATTATTGACACCATTGTAGTTCAAGCCGTTAATGTCAACTATCTCAAAAAAAAAAAAAAGTGGCCAGTGAAATGGCTTTGGAATATATACAGTATGCATATTTCTCCAGGACCAAGCAGGAAGTCAGTCCTCACTTATGGGTGACGTCGGCGCCGACGAAGCCCTCGCGGAGCAATTTCCCCAGCTTTCGAAGAAAGCCTTTTGGATTGCAGCGCGCATGCGCGGTCCTCTTCCCGCTCAAGGATGCCATCTTGCTCAGTCTTCTTTTTTCCGCGGAGCCCTACAGACGTAGTTTGTTACCAACGCAGAAAAAGTTGATTAATTCTTTGTTGTTTTCTCAGTTCGCGTGTCCTTTTCCTGCCCGGCCTCGATTTTTTCCTTATCGAGTCCGTTCACATTTCTTTTTTGTTTTCAGTTTTTAACTGGCGTTCCCGCCACTTATTTTCCACTCCTGGCGGCTCGGTTTTTCGACCTCGCGGGGGCCCTTTTTCCCCCCATGGCTGCCAGCGGGTTCAAAAAATGTGATCATTGTTCTAAATTAATGTCTCTTACAGACACGCATAATTTCTGCCTCCGTTGCCTCGGACCCAACCATGACTCTGGGAGCTGTGGTCCGTGTGGCAAGATGTCCTCCAAGTCACTGAGGAGTCGGCAATCGCAAAAGGACAGAATCTTCTCTGGTCCGGCCCGGACCTCGACGGAGGCTTCGACGTCTCGTGACTCCGGCCACGAGCTCCGTCTGAGTTCCTCTGAGCGGGGGTCCCCTGGACGGGAGCATCGTCGGCAGAGGAAACTCGCGCGGGCGTCGTCGGAGGACGCACCTGGTCCCTCGCGGGCCGGGTCGCGTCGCATAGCCCCGCCAGCCGCCCCGAGTCCTCGGAGGCGGAGAGACCTTCTAAACTTCCTCGACTCGAGGTGGAGCCGCACGTGAGTACCATTGTCCTTCTGGACTCCCCTACGGAACCGTCGTCAGGCCCGACGCCGTCGGGGCCAGAGTCGGTGGCTGCCGGGTCTTCTGGGCTTGACCTCAGATTGACATCCTTGGAGCGCAGTATCTCTGCCTTCTTGGACCAGCAGCGGGTTTGGATGACCGGCATCGCCAGTGCATCCGCCCAGACCACCGGGACGTCGACGCCCAAGTCGACCCCGGCGGCCGAGTCGATCCTCGAGTCGATGCATGCTCGAGTCGATCCTTGGTCGAAGTCTCCCTCGGCCTCCCTTCGGGACCGAGGTTGTCGGCGTCGGGACGAACCCTCGCCCGCACGGAGCCCCTCGATTCCTCCACGGAGGCGTCTGACTGGGACACGGAAGGGGACGAGTCGCCCGGCTCTTTTCAGACCCGGTGCGTCCCCTCCGACTCGTCTGAGTCAGATCCTCGAAGGCGATCCCCTCCGGAGGATACGCGCTTCTCGGATTTTGTGCGGGATATGGCCAAGGCTTTGGCTTTCCCCGCGGATCCAGAGGAGGAGCCTCGCGCGGAAGAGCTCGAGGCACTCCAGTACGACAATCCCCCGAAGGAGGCCTTTACCGTGCCGGTCCCTCCGATGCTGGAGCGGCTGCTCTTCCGCATGTGGGAAAGCCCGGCCTCAACACCGGTGTTAAGCAAGCGGATCGATTTGATTTATCGAGTCCGCAAGAGCCCCGGGTTCCAGAAGGCGCAACTGCCACACCACTCCATGGTAGTGGAATCGGCAATGCATCGGCTTAAGAGTCAAAAGATGCACTCCTCGGTGCCCCCGGGTAAGGAGGCCTGTAATCTGGATGCCCTCTGTAGGAAGTGCTTCCAGGGTTCCATGCTTGCCTGCAGGGTCCAGACATACCAGCTGTATATGGGCATGTTCCTTCGAGACTTGGCGAAGGAGCTCGCCGGGTTCTCGGCTGGTCTCTCTGATGAACCTTTGCAGAGGTTCCTGGCTTTGTCCGATAGTATTCGAGAGTGCTCGAAGTTCCTTTCTCGGGCGGCCTACGATGGCTTTGAGGCGTCGGCCCGAGTAGCCGGAGCCGGCATCGGTGCCCGCCGACAGGCCTGGCTCCAGTCATCCGACCTTGAGCCGTGGGTACAGGACAAGTTAGTCGATGTCCCCTGCCGAGGTGACAACCTTTTCGGCAAGCCCATGTCCGATAAGGCTGCGGAACTCGAGTCCGAGACTCTCACTCGGAACTCGAGTCCGAGACTCTCACTCGGAACTCGAGTCCGAGACTCTCACTCGGAACTCGAGTCCGAGACTCTCACTCGGAACTCGAGTCCGAGACTCTCACTCGGAACTCGAGTCCGAGACTCTCACTCGGAACTCGAGTCCGAGACTCTCACTCGGAACTCGAGTCCGAGACTCTCACTCGGAACTCGAGTCCGAGACTCTCACTCGGAACTCGAGTCCGAGACTCTCACTTGGAACTCGAGTCCGAGACTCTCACTCGGAACTCGACTGTCCCGAAAGACCTCCGCTCCCACGCAGAAGAGGAAGGGTCCGGGGAAGAAGCCTTTTTACCCGAGGAAGGTGCTTGCCTATAAGCAATCCCACCTTCAATACCAAGTACCGGCGGCTTCCACTCAGTGCCCACAGACTAAGGGTCAGGGGAATGGCCCCCGCAGGCCGTGGGCCCCCAAGCCCGCTGCACAGCCCCCTGCCACGCAGGGTGGGGGTTTCTGACTATGCCAGCATAGCCTCTCCCCCCTCCGCGCCCGTCGCGCAGCACGGGGGGCAGGCTGATCCACTTAGCTCACAGGTGGCCAGCCATAACATCCGATTCCTAGGTGCTGCAGGTGGTTCAAAGGGGCTACCTCTTGCATTTTCACCAGGTGCCTCCCCCCTACTTTCTGGGGGAGCCTCCGAGGCCCTCTCTGCACAGAGACTTACTCCTTCAGGAACTGCAGGGTCTACTGGAGGAGCAGGCTGTGGAGCCAGTGCCCCAACCTCAGTGGGGTCAGGTGTTCTACTCCAGATACTTCCTGGTCCCAAAGAGGACGGGAGGCCTCAGACCCATTCTGGACTTCCGCAACCTCAACATGTTCCTGCAGCGGGAAAAGTTCAGGATGCTTACCCTTGGAATCTTGCTGCCCTACCTCCAGCAGGGAGATTGGCTATGCTCCTTGGATCTAAAGGATGCCTATACTCACATCCTGATTCATCCGGACCACCGACAATATCTCAGATTTGTAGTGGCCGGGAAACACTATCAGTACCGCGTGCTGCCTTTTGGTTTGTGCTCAGCCCCCAGGGTGTTCACAAAATGCCTGGCGGTGGTCGCGGCCTACCTGAGGCTTCAGGGCCTGTTCGTTTTTCCTTACCTGGACGACTGGCTCGTACGGGCGCAGTCGGCCCCAGAGGTCACGCAGGCCACGCAGCGTACGGTGGCTCTGCTTCAGCACTTGGACTTCGTCATAAACGTCGGGAAGTCCACTTTGCGTCCCTCTCAGGATCTCGAGTTCATAGGAGCTCGGCTCGACACTCTGCGAGCTCGTGCCTTCTTGCCTCGAGAGCGAGCCGGCAGGCTCATGGCTTTGGCCGGCAGGTTCCACAGTGTGTCTCCGGTTCCGGCCCGGAGGTTCCTGCAGCTGCTCGGTCATATGGCCTCCACGGTCCATGTCACGTCGAACGCCCGACTCCATATGAGGCCTGTCCAGTGGCGTCTCCGCACTCAATGGCATCAGGCCACAGGAGGTCTGGCGGACCTTCTATAGATCTCCGACCGCCTGGTCTCCTCTCTGCAGTGGTGGCTCCACCTGCCCAACCTGGTACGGGGTATGCCCTTTCAGTCTCCCGCACCCTCCCGGGTGCTGACGACCGATGCCTCTCTCTTGGGATGGGGAGCGCATTGCCAGGGAGCGTGCACTCAAGGCCTTTGGACTCCTTGGGAGGCGGCTCAACAAATCAACTTCCTGGAGCTGCGGGCGATCCGCCTAGCTCTGCGGACCTTCTCTCACCTCACCTCTCGCCAGTCCGTACTGGTGCAGATGGACAATCAGGTGGCCATGTTCTACGTGAACAAACAGGGGGGCACGGGCTCCCTCCTGCTCTGTCAGGAGGCCCGGCGACTGTGCTCCTGGGCTGTTGACCACAACATCCTCCTCAAGGCTGTTTACCTGCCCGGGCAGGAGAATTGCCTGGTCGACAGGCTGAGCTGGGTCTTGCAGCCCCACGAGTGGAGGTTGAACCCCGGCGTTGCCCAGCAAATCTTCCGCCGGTGGGGCACCCCCACCGTGGACCTCTTTGCCAGTCCCCTGAACAGGCATCTTCCCCAGTTCTGCTCTCAACATCCGCATCCCCTCAGAGTGGCCCCGGATGCTTTCCTCATTTCGTGGTCCACAGGCCTACTGTATGCCTTTCCTCCCACGCCGCTGGTGTCCCGGACGCTCTTCAAGCTTGCCCGGGACGGGGCCTATGTGATCCTGATAGCGCCCCGATGGCCAAGGCAACCCTGGTTTCCTCTGCCCCTGCAGTTAGCGGTGGACACCCCTCTCCCTCTGGGGTTTCAGCCCAATCTTCTGACCCAAGATCAGGGTACTCTTCTGCACCCCAACCTCCGGGCCCTTCACCTGATGGCCTGGCTGCTGAGAGGGTAGTCCAGGCCCCGCTCTCGCTCCCCCCCGGAGGTGGAAGCTGTCGTCCTGGCTTCTCAGCGACCTTCTACCCGGAAGTCTTACGCACTCAAATGGCATCGCTTCTCCGCCTGGTGTTCTCAGCGTTCTGAGGACCCCTTCGCCTGCCTAGTGTCGGTGGTACTGCAATACTTGCTGCACCTCTCCGATCTAGGCCTCAAGTCCAACTCTTTCAGAGTCCACCTCAGTGCTCTCTCTGCACATCATTCACCGGTGGAGGGCCAGCCCCTTTCCTCGCATCCCTTGGTGGCACATTTCCTCAGGGGCCTGCTTCTGCTTAAGCCCCCATTACGCCCTCCGGCTCCTGACTGCGACCTCAATGTGGTTTTACAAAGGCTTACTTGCCCGCCTTTCGAACCCATGGCTACCTGCCCCCTCCGCTTCCTCTCATGGAAAGCTCTCTTCTTGGTAGCCCTCACCTCCGCTAGGCGCGTTAGTGAACTACAGGCCCTAGTGTCGGAGCCCCCTTACACTAGGTTCTACAGGAATAAGGTTGTCTTACGGACTCACCCTAAGTTTCTTCCTAAGGTGGTTTCCTCTTTCCACATCAATCAAGAGGTGGTTCTTCCGACCTTCTTTCCCAGGCCACATACCAGCAGAGCTGAGACTTTTCTGCATACCCTGGACTGTCGAAGAGCCTTGTCCTTCTACCTTGACCGTACGCGTGGGCATAGGAAAGCCGCCCAGCTTTTCGTTTCCTTTGACCACAATCAGTTGGGGTTATCTGTGTCGAAGCGTACTCTGTCCATCTGCATCGCCTGGGCGTATGGGGCAGCCGGCCTCTCTTTGGAGAGTCGAGTTACGGCACACCGTGTCCGGGTGAAGGCGGCGTCTGTCGCACACCTCCGCTCAGTTCCGTTGGCAGACATCTGCCAGGCCGCTACTTGGTCTTCTAGCCAGACTTTTGCGGCTCATTACTGCCTGGAGAGGGAGTCCCGCAGGGTTAGTGCTTTCGGACAGGCAGTCCTCCACAATCTCTTTGAGGTTTAGGCAACTCCTACCCGCCGGCCCCGATGTTGGCTACCGGCCGGATTCGTATTCAGAGAAGATTTCTTCCTTCTGTGCGGTTGAGCTGGAGGGAGCTCTCTTTTCCAGCTTGAGGTCTCCGGTAACCTTAAGCTAGGGAGTCCCATAAGTGAGGACTGACTTCCTGCTTGGTCCTGGAGAAAGAGTAGTTACTCACCTGTAACAGGTGTTCTCCAGGAGCAGCAGGAATCAGTCCTCACTACCCTCCCTCCTCCCCTGGAGTTGCAGTCATTCTTATGGTGGTTGTCTTCCGCTATGTCATTCGACTGAGCAAGATGGCATCCTTGGGCGGGAAGAGGACCGCGCATGCGCGCTGCAATCCCAAAGGGTTTCTTCAAAAGCTGGGGAAATTGCTCCGCGAGGGCTCCGTCGGCGCCGACCTCACCCATAAGTGAGGACTGATTCCTGCTGCTCCTGGAGAACACCTGTTACAGGTGAGTAACTAATCTATACGACACACACAAAAGAATCAAATAAAAGAAGACCAATTAATAAAGGAAATAAGGAACTCCCAGTTTTTATATTATCGTCCCTACAGTCTAGTTCCAAACATCCGGGTCTTGCATCTCTTCTAGCAGCTTTGGAGACTGAGTATGTCATCTTTTTGATGATGCTGGTATAAATAGCTGAGGGACCGCCTTCCTTCTCCAGTATCTCAGTCTCCAAGCAGCTAGGAGTAGTAAGCCCAGATGTTCAGGACTCACTTCAGGGACAATTAAGGAGATTCAGTTAAATTTAGTTGAATTTTTTATTTTTATTTGGGGTAATTATACATGTGCCCTCAGATCCACTGATTCAAAGGAGCTTTGAGGAAGGTTAAAAATGCCCGCCCTCCCCTCCTTCCCTGCTTATTTACCTGCCATTGTTGTCTGGAGGGCTGAAGAAGAGCCCGTTGCAGGGGGAAGGCTCTGGCTCTCGAACCCACGATTTTGGGTGAGGAGCCGGTAGTAAGGGGCAAGCAGCAGTAGTGACGGAAGTAGAAGATCACTGCAGCAGCCCGTTTCAGCTCTTAGCTCCTCCACGATGCAGAAGCCGCGGCAGTGCGTGTAGGGAGAGCAAGGCAGGAGCGCCAGAAGAGTGAGTATGCTGCCAGGCTCGACTCTTCTGAGGTAAGAGGAATTACCGCAGTGTGTTTCGGGCGGGTCCGCGACTCAGTGTTTCAACGATCGCGGAGGGCGGCAGGCCCGACCGCATGTATCTCCAGGAACAAGCAGGAATGTAGTCTTCACATATGGGTAACGTCGGTACCGACAGAGCCTGCGTGGGAATGCTCCCCAGCATCCAATTAGAAAGCTTTTGGGAACATCCCACAGCGCCTGTGTGCTGCCTTCCCGCCTTTCCCAACTGCCTCTCTCCAGTTCTTCGTTTTCCATGGAGCCAACAGGTGGTCGTTCCTGTCACCGCAGAAAACGTTTCCTTATTCCCTTCTTTTTTGTGGTCACATCTGCCTTCCTCGTTGCTATACCGGTACCGCCGGTGGTTCTCTCTTTCTTTAAAAAATAAAATAAAATAAAATATATATATATATATATTGTTGTTAAGTGCCGTTGACTCATGGCGACCCTCTGGATAGCTATCCTAAATTGTGTTCGGTCTTCAGTCAGGCGGCTCATTGTTGACAGACTGGTACCCGTAGGTGCTGTTATTGTATCGATCCATCTCATTGCTGGCCTTCCTCTTTTGCGTTGACCTTCTATCTTGCCAAGCATAATGTCTTTCTCTAATGATCTCTTTCTTCGCATGATGTGTCGAAAGTATGAAAGTCGAAGTCTTGTCATCTGAGCTTCTAAAGAAAGTTTAGGTTTGATCTCCTCTAGTACCGACTGGTTTGTTCTTCGGGCAGTCCATGGTATACACAGTATTCGCCACCAGCACCATAATTCAAAGGCATCAATTTTCTTCCTGTTTATCTTTTTCACTGTCCAGCTTTCACATCCATATGATATTGAAAATACCATGGCTTGAACAAGTCGAATCTTTGTATGGAGAGAGACATCTCTGCTCTTGAGAATCTTATCTAGGTCTTTTATAGCCATTCTGCCAAGAGCAATGCGTCATCTGATTTCTTGACTGCTTGTTGCTTCTTTATTGATAGTTGATCCACGTAGGTTAAAGTTGTTCACAATTTCAATTTCTTCTCCTTCAACGATGAACCTGTTGATTATGCCAGTTGTCATGATCTTCGTCTTCTTTACATTAAGGTGCAGGCCCATTTTTAGACTGTTCTTTGATTGTGAGAAGCAAATGCTTCAGATCATCTTCACTTTCAGTCAGTAATGTGGTATCATCAGCATAGTGAAGGTTGTTGATGAGTCTTCCACCAATCTTCACACCTCTGTTCTCTTCATACAATCCTGCTTCTCTGATGATTTGTTCTGCATATAAATTAAACAGGTAGGGGGAAAGTATGCAGCCTTGTCTTACAACTTTGCTTATTTTAAACCATTCTGTTTCTCCTTGTTCCGTTCCAACTGTTGCTTCTTGATCAATTTACAGATTGCGCAAGAGAACGATCAGGTGTTCTGGTATACCCATGCTTCTTAATGTGGCCCAGAGTTTCTCATGGTTTACACAGTCAAAAGCCTTGCTATAGTCGATAAAGCACAAATAGATATCCTTTTGGTATTCTTTAGTCTTTTCAAGGATCCATCTCACATCCGCAATGATGTCTCTCATTCCTCGCCCTTTCCTGAACCCTGCTTGCACTTCAGGTAGTTCTTGTTCCAGGTATGGTTGTAGTCTCTTTTGAATAATCTTCAGTAGAATCTTGCTGGCATGTGGGATCAGAGTGATTGTGCGATAATTTCCACAGTCAGTTGGATCGCCTTTCTTTAGTATTGGTATAAACACAGATCTTTTCCAGTCAGTTGGCCATGATGTTGTCTTCCATATTTCTTGGCAGAGCCTTGTGAGTACGGTAACAGCTGCATCAGATTGCTGCAGTACTTCTATGGGAATGCTATCAATGCCTGGTGCTTTGTTCTTTGATAAGACTTTCAATGCTGCTTCAACTTCTTCTTTCATCACCAATGGTTCCCGATCATAAGGTACAGGTTGAAACTGTTGACTCTATAACCCCCTTGGGGTCTTGATCCCACACACACAAAATACCTGGGTTCTTATCTTCCAGTACTCCTCAACAGGAAATAAAGACACGACACAATTAATCAATCAATTGCTATTGAGCTCTATAGGGAAGAGACACACTGAGTCTAAGTTGACTATTCCAACATGCCTCTTCAAAGATGGTTCCAAAGAGCTTAGCTTTTATTAGGTGATATCAGCTGATTCAGTTAATCTTTAATTAACATCTGGTACTTTCCAAATTCCACGTGTACATCAATTTTGCCAACATAGACGATATTATTTATATAAAAAGCAGAAGTTATATCTTATAATTTCGTTCATTAAATCCAGTAGGTGTCACTGTGCTGTTAAAAGCTAATTAGTTACTCATTATATTTTGCTGATTTCTATTAAACTAAATCCGTTATATTTACTAAGTGGCTTAGAGTCAATTTCACAAGAGCAGGGCAACCTGCCCCAGAAACAGCTTAGCCTATCCTCTTGCAGAATGAACAGCCTCACCCTTTGTTCTATTTAATTAAGGAACTTCAATCTGACCTAATATCTGCTTGGTACACAGACTGTTTGCAAAAGCGCAAATGCTTCTAATTTCTCAACTTAATGTCGAGCTGAAAGCAGAAGTGTTCTTAAAGTGATAGATTTAAATGCAATCTTGACCTGTACTTCTGTTAGGCCTATACTGAGCTAGATTATTATACTTTTGTGTCATGTATGGTTTCATGTGTAGCTGACTTTGGTTTTATTCCAATCGAAATTATTGAGCCTGATCTGCTGTCTGTTCCTAAATCTGAATCTGAGTCTGACATGTCCAAATCTGCATATCCAGGATAAATCATAGGTGTATAGACTTGCTTATCAGCAGTGCTCTCATCTACTTCACTGATTACATCCAACTTACATTTGGGGCCTAGCTGGGGTAGACCACGCCCACAGTCCTCCCTTTGGTTCTGCCCAGAACCACAATCTTCATAGAAAGGCATTTCACGAAGCAAGTCTCCTGTACTAGGAGCACTTCGCAATTTCAAAACTGCAATAGTGTGTGTAAATTTAGGCAGGTATGTAGTACAACACTTCATAAAACAAACAAGACCAAGTCCTAAAAGTAGGAGAGCCACTAGGAACCCAAACAAGCCTGTCAGTATCGCTTTTACTGGACCTGACAAGCCACTCCATATATTATCAAACCAAGGCCATACAGAATCAGAAGTTCCCTCTATATTATCTTTGGAGAAGTGAGTTTCTTTTCTCACCTGTTCTAGAATACCTGAGACTACCTTACTTTGTGAATCTACAATCGTACAGCAGTGATCTCTTACGACCCCACAAACTCCGCCCTCTTTGGCTAGCAAATAATCTAAGGCCATCCTATTCTGTGCAGAGTAAGCAGTTAACTTGTCTACAGTACCTTGCATGATTGTAAGAGCATCAGTCAAATCTTGGGCTGTTACTTCAATTAGAGCATAGATTCGCAATAATTGCTCACCATAACGTTGTGTAGGACGTATGGCACCAAAAGTACTTAGCCACACTGTTCCTGTGAAAGTGCTCACTTCTTGTTGAGTTAACATAGTAGTATCTTCTAACAATTTCCTTGCTGCACGTATATCAGCACTAGAATCATCTGTTGCTCTGCGCTGACGACTTGAGGGCGTCCCTAATAAAGTTTCATAAGGGACCAGTTTCCATGGTAAGTCAAGAGTGGCTATGTAACAATTGCCAGACCAATCAGCAGGCAATCGGACATAAGCAAGAGTTCCACACACAAAATAGTGACCTACCAAGGCAAGGAGTCCATCAGGCCAAATTTTAAAATCTTTAGGTTTTGTGATTAGAACTTCAGTCCCAGGCCCCATATTTCTTAACCATGGGTGATAATATTCTAAATAGGGATACACGTAGTTGTCAACATACCGAGATGACAAACCATCTTTGCTATTCTGCAATCTATACTTCCCATATGCTGGGAATCCATCCTGATCATAATACTGTAATTCATACTGATCAAGACGAGTCTTGGGATCAGGGATGACATTGACTACCTTCAAGTTTGAAAGGGCTTGCACAGAACTTGGTGTAGAGGACTCTAACACTAAATGGACATGGTTGTTAGTCATAACAGTCTGACACTTAGACAAAGGAGTTTCACCCACAGGATATGTTCCTTGTCTTTGGAAGCAGATAGGAGGATCAGCCATTGGCTGAGGGCTAATTATTCTCGGAGCAGGAGTTACTCCTTCTGGCCATGTTATAGTAAGATTAAACAGGGTTTCATTCATAGATAATTCCTTCAGCTCTTGCAAGGAAAGAGGTCGAGGTCTAGGCAGGAATCCAAACTGTGTAGCCACTGGGTGAGGCAAGCAGACTGCACAGCTGGAAATATTAAATCGCTGAATTAAGGAGTAAATGTGTGAATGAAACACATTATAGAAAGTACCATGTTTTGCCCAAGGAGCATGTGGGTCATATTCAGGAACTGTATGGTCAGGGACTGTAGGAACTGGGTCTGGAGGAGTAGTAACACCCTCAAGGTCCCTGAGCATCTTATCCACCATTTCCTGATGTATAGGGGCTATGGTTGCTCTTCTTGACAACCATGTTATCAACTCATCTATGCTGTTGATACTACTAAGAGAGCTGACAGACACCAAACCCAGAAGAACAAAAACAATGCCAATGCTACTGCAAATATGCATATTAACCACTTATCAATAACCAATTCTGGATTACGTTGTGATTGTTCAACAATTTCACAGTCACTTTCTTGATCAAGTGGAGATGACCCTGGAGGAAATGAGTCCAATTCTATTTCAACTAATTCTTCAGGAGGTGGTCTAGGTGGCAGTTGTCTTATCCAGGGGATGGCGCCTTCTTGCACTGGTCCAGATGTATCCACGCTTTGCGCCCCTTCACCTTCAATGCCGAATATCCCACCAGCAACACTTGGAACGGTCCCAGAAACTTCGCTGCTAGAGCTGACTTGGGTGCTGGATCCTTGATGAGTACCCAATCTCCTGGTTCCACGTCTGGGGTTGATTGTGACTGAGCTCCCTGCTTTGTAAGCTGCAAAAAGGAAGGAGACACCAGCGTTTGGTACAAATATTTACAGTAAGATAATAAATCGCTGCGCAATAGTTGGGGATCCGGCAATTGATCTGGTGGAATTATTACATGTGCTGGAGTGGTCGCTGGACGTCCTGTCACAATTTCATACGGGGTAAGACCTTGTCGAGTTCTCTGAGGAGAGTTACGGACTGAGAATAAGGCAAACGGCAAAGCTTCCACCCAATCCTGACTCCAATCATGAGTCAGAGACCGGAGAAGCGCCTTCAACGTCCGATTCATCCGTTCCACTTGGCCAGAGCTTTGCGGATGGTACGGAGGATGAAGTTGCTGGTGAAGGCCAAAAAATGCAGTTATGCCCTTCCAGACCTCCGCCGTAAAGGCTGGACCTTGATCAGAAGAGAAAAGTAAAGGCACACCCCACAAAGGAATAAACTGAGTAAGCAAGCATTTCAAAACAGTAGTAGCAGACAAGGAATTTGTCGGATAGGCCTCAGGCCATACAGAATATAAGCAAGTAAAAACCAAAAGATGTTTCCTTCCCCCCTTGGCACAAGGCAGATCAGTAAAGTCCATTTGCAAGAAGAGGAAGGGTCCTCGAGGCCTAGGCAAGGATGGAGAAGGCGATGCACGCAAAGTGCTCCCGGATTTTCCTGCTTGCAAACACGGGAGACAAGAAATACACACAGCATGAGCAGCAGAAGCAAATGTAGGATTATGCCACAATTGAGCAAAAGCTTTAGTCATAGCCAGTACACTTAAATGCAACTTGTGATGCAAAAATAAGGCAACAGGATATAGCAAAGATTTAGGACAAATAATCAAATTGTCCTTTAACCAAAGTCCAGTACCATCAGGAGATGCTCCCCAAGTGAGCCAGTTCTGTTTTTCAGTGAAGTCAGCTGAGTCCTGATGAGAACGCATCAAGTCCAAAGATATTGAGCCAGAAGTAGAAGCTGCAGGTGAACGAAGAGTTAATAAAAGGTGTGATGGAACTGCAGGTCCTGCTGCTGCGTTTTTAGCAGCTTGGTCTACACACTGATTGCCTTGTGACACCAGAGTACCATTAAGATCATGTCCTTTGCATTTCAATACAGCCACCTGAGCTGGCTTAAGCACTGCAGCAAGTAGACGCTCAATATAGCGGGCATGTTTGATGGGTTTATGGGCAGCCGTCAGGAACCCCCGCTGAGCCCAAATATTTCCAAAATCCCACAGAATCCCGATTGCGTAACTACTATCACTATGGATATTGACAACCAAATGCGTAGACATTTCCAAGGCCCGAATAAGAGCAAACACTTCCGCCAACTGGGCACTTGCAAATGGCAACGCTCCTGCTTCTAGTACAGAATCAATAGTAGTTACAGCATACCCCACAAGTAAATGTCCATGTTCATCACGGAAGGCAGAACCATCAGTAAATAGAACCCAATCAGGGTTTGACAAAGGTACAGCAGATAAATCAGGCCTAGCCTTTGAATAGGCTATCACAGAAGAAAGACAATCATGAGTTCCATCAGGGTCAGACAAATGTAACAAGGGCTCCAAAGAAGCCAAAATTTGAGCTGGTTGTAACAAGGAAACTTCATGCAAGGTTACATGTGCTTGAGAAATAGCCAAATCAAATAACAGTAAACGGGAACTAGATAAAGGTTGAGTCTTAGCTAAATGCAATAGCCTAGCTACTGAGTGAGATGTGTATACATGCAGTTTATGCTGGATAACCAGGAAGTCAGTAGTCTGTATTGCAAATACCACAGCAGCTAAAGATTGAAAACAAGGTGGCATGCCAGCAACAACAGAATCAAAAGCTTGAGAGAAATAGCCTAGAGGCTTGAGTCCAGAAGGAAAACGCTGTGCTAGAACACATACCGCAGCCTTAGTAGAGGTAGCTACATAAAGGTGGAAAGCCAAGTTATAGTCCGGAAATGAGAGACAAGGAGATCTTAGTAGCGCTTGTCGTAAAGAATGAAAAGCATTATGCTGCGCTTCAGTAGGAACTATAATACCCTCTGGAGCTTCACGGCCTAGCAGGGCATAGAGTGGAGCAGCAAGTTCAGCAAAATCTGGTATCCACTGGTGACAGAACACCAGAAGGCCTAGAAAGCGGCGTATTAGAGGTACAGTAGCAGGAAAAGGCATTGACATAATAGGGCCAATTCTCTGAGCAGTAATAGAGCGTCCAGCAGAAGAAAGGCATACACCTAGAAAGATCACTTGTGGTACAGCAAATTGCAATTTTGATTGGTTCACCTTCAACCCTAGACGAGAAATATGTACAAGAGCTAACATAGTATCAGCAATGCAAGCATCATAACATGGAGAACAGATAAGTAAATCATCTACATACTGGATCAGCACAGATTTGTCCAACGCCAAGTCTTGTAAAGCAGCTTTTAGGGCCTGTGAAAAATAAGCAGGACTTTCCGTGTAGCCTTGAGACAGCGTAGTCCAGGTATACTGGCGCCCTTCAAACGTGAATGCCAGTAAATACCTCGACTCCTCCCCTACCGCTATGGAGTAGTAGGCGGAGCTTAAATCTATAACTGAGAAGTGGGTGGAGTCACATGGTATACGAGTCCAAATATCATGAGGGTTGGGCACAAGAGGGAAGATGGGCATGACAATACGATTAATTGCTCTCAAATCTTGCACGAATCTGTAGGACTTACCATCAGCCTTTAACACAGGCAAGATAGGAGTATTGCAAGGAGAAGAAGTAGGCACCAACACACCCTGGGCTAGCAGATTTTCAATTACTGTCCGTATTCCTGCCACCGACGTTGCAGGCAATGGATATTGACGCACATATGGTAGTGGAGCTCCTGGTTGTACTTCAATCTTGACTGGAGGAATGTTGAGATGCCCAATATCATCACCTGGTACTGCCCACAAGGTGGAAGGAAGGGTATCCAATGGTGGAGTAGTCGCAACAGCCGGTGTCACAGCTATAGGCTGTTGTACTTGCAGGGGACACAAGGTACATGTCAAAGTGCCAGTTTCCCAGCTTATAACAGTCTTGTTCCTAGATAATAAATCTTGACCAAGCAAGTTGACAGGCAAAGTAGGGCCTATCAGAAAATCTGTATGATATAATTTTCCCTCCACTATAATTGGCACATCTGATAACTTTTGATGCATTATAGTCTTTCCTTCAATTCCTTCACAAGGTACTTTAGGAGCTGCAGGTAGGGCCTCGAACAGAGGTGGAGGTAACTGGGATAGCGCTATGGCAGATGTAGAGGCACCTGTGTCTAACAGGAAAAGCAGTTCACACCCCATAACAGTAGCACGTATCTCCCCCTGTGTGTTCGGACACACAACCAGGCCTAGTCAATCCTCACTATAATCCACATTCGTCTCTGCATAGTATTGAGTCATCACTGATGGCTGGTTAGGGGTAGATACAGGGAATGAAGCAGATGGATATCTAGCAACATCCTGTTGTATCCCAGGCTGGGGAAAATTGCCCCTTGGCTTAGTACAATCTCGAATCAAATGGCCCACTTGCCCACAACCATAACAGGCACGATCCCCCTGCTGCCCCCCATATAGCCACGTCCTCTTCCTCTAAAGGGGGCTGCACCTCTTCCACCCCTTGGTCTACCACGTCCTCTAAAGTTGGACTCATAACTAGCTACTTGTAAATTTAAAAGTTTTTGACGTTGCCGGTCAAGTTTACCTTTGTCAGCTTCTTTCTGCCATTGAATTTGCTTCTCGGCATGCAAAGCCGCTTCCAGGATCTCTTGTGCAGACTTAGTAGATCAGCCAAGCAAAGCATTTTCAAGAATATCTTTTATTTCTGGTTGCAGTCCATTCACAAAAATAGAAGCAAAACCCTCCATCTCAGCGTTCTGAGGAGAAAAATCTCTGAACGCTAGGCAACATCTAGTGTGATACTGGTTTACCGTCTCACCCCCACACTGCTTTACCTCCAAGAGTTTGGACAGATCACGGACTGGGGTACACTTCTTCTCTATGGCTTTTAACAAATTATCCCTATGTTCTCTAAATGCTGTCATTTGAGCAGCATCAGTAGCATTAACCACAGGATCTATACCAGGCCACACCCAATTAATATTATCACGCAGTTGAGGGTGGGTGACTGCCCTTAACTCTATAGGATTCAGAAAAACTGCTTTCAATAAATTTTGTAAATCTACCCAAGTAGGATCATACGTAGTTATTAGCTGTCGCCAATAATCTACAAACTGACCAGGTTTCTCCCTTAAATCAGGGCAGGATCGAGCTAAACTAAAAATTTCGGCTGGGGACCAGTTTGTCGCTAAGGTAACTAATCCCCCATCTCCTCTTGGAAATGCCCGGAATGGAGCCAACAGGTTGTGTTCTGTGCTTATTTCCCTAAGCTGTTTATCTTGATTTAATGATTCACCTAATTGCAAAGTTAAACTCTGCAAACTCTGCCAATTAGAAAGCAATGGAGCCTTGGTCCAATGCCCGATTCCCTTGGCAGTAGCAGTCATCGCTTCGGCCAAAATCCCCTTAGCCTGACTAAAAGGCAACAAGGTTACAGTATGCTGCTGAATCTGTAACTCTAATGCTTCAAATACAGTTGTAATTAATTCAGTTAATGTATGAGCTCTAGTCAGAAGAGAATCATTATATTTTTTTAATTGGTCCACAGTAGTTAAACCTCCTAACTGACTTGCTTCAATGCCAATTAACTTTTCAAGCTCTAAAATATCCTTAGTTAACACCGTAGCCCTAGTAGCACGGTGAACAGCTGCAGGTGTAGAGACAAAGGAGCCATCACCCCCAACTGCTCCCGGTGGCGAATCAACAGATACTATACTTGACACATCAAGCTTAACAGGGGTAGAGATATCAGACACAGCACCCAGCCGGATCGAGGGCGCCTCTCGATCCTGACCAGGGACTATGGCTGGCACATTATTTCTAGACAGAGAAATAGCTAATGCATTAACCTCATCCTCATAAGCGGGCGGCGCAGATGCCACTGCACAAGGCTCACAACTAGTTACAATTTTACTTTCATCATTACCTCTGTTAGTTAAAACACATATTTGCTCTTCCATGCGATACACCTGATCTCTGACCTTCTTAAATGTAGAATCAATAGTGTGTTTATTCTTCTCGGCCGCTTTAGAACACCAGAAATTATAAGTAATCCATTCATGACAGGAATTCTCATCTAATGCTAGCACTGATTGTAAATATTTCAATTTAGATTCATGAAAGGTCCCTCCAAGGGGAAACTGCAATTTAGGATTTGCCGCAGTCACAGAATGCCATTTGGCCACATAATTTAAAGAACTGTCCCCATATTCTCTTTTCATCACATAATTGGGACTCCCTTTCTTATTTATTGCTATAGCACGAACTCTCTCTTCCCAGTCTTCTAACTGAGACTCCTGCTTCACTTTAGCAGATGTATTACCCATTGTAATACCTCACACACAGATATCTGTCAATATACTCACAACTTGTGGTCCTCAGTAGGTTGTTTGTTTCCTGTTGAACAGCAAAAGGAATCCGAGTCACGGCACAAAACTGTTGACCCTATAACCCCCTTGGGGTCTTGATCCCACACACACAAAATACCTGGGTTCTTATCTTCCAGTACTCCTCAACAGGAAATAAAGACACGACACAATTAATTAATCAATCAATTGCTATTGAGCTCTATAGGAAAGAGACACACCGAGTCTAAGTTGACTATTCCAACATGCTCTTCAAAGATGGTTCCAAAGAGCTTAGCTTTTATTAGGTGATATCAGCTGATTCAGTTAATCTTTAATTAACATCTGGTACTTTCCAAATTCCACGTGTACATCAATTTTGCCAACATAGACGATATTATTTATATAAAAAGCAGAAGTTATATCTTATAATTTCGTTCATTAAATCCAGTAGGTGTCACTGTGCTGTTAAAAGCTAATTAGTTACTCATTATATTTTGCTGATTTCTATTAAACTAAATCCGTTATATTTACTAAGTGGCTTAGAGTCAGTTTCACAAGAGCAGGGCAACCTGCCCCAGAAACAGCTTAGCCTATCCTCTTGCAGAATGAACAGCCTCACCCTTTGTTCTATTTAATTAAGGAACTTCAATCTGACCTAATATCTGCTTGGTACACAGACTGTTTGCAAAAGCGCAAATGCTTCTAATTTCTCAACTTAATGTCTAGCTGAAAGCAGAAGTGTTCTTAAAGTGATAGATTTAAATGCAATCTTGACCTGTACTTCTGTTAGGCCTATACTGAGCTAGATTATTATACTTTTGTGTCATGTATGGTTTCATGTGTAGCTGACTTTGGTTTTATTCCAATCGAAATTATTGAGCCTGATCTGCTGTCTGTTCCTAAATCTGAATCTGAGTCTGACATGTCCAAATCTGCATATCCAGGATAAATCATAGGTGTATAGACTTGCTTATCAGCAGTGCTCTCATCTACTTCACTGATTACATCCAACTTACATTTGGGGCCTAGCTGGGGTAGACCACGCCCACAGAAACGGCTGTTGGTCCACTTGATCTTTATCATATAAAAACTCTGTATATTCCTTCCATCTTTTCTTCATCTTCTCAGCATCATTCAACATAGAACCTTGAGCATCTTGTAACATTCCAAATCGAGGCTGGAACTTTTTCTTTAACTCTCGTAGCTTTAGGAAAGCCGATCTTGTTCTTCCTCTAATAGTTTCTGCTTCTATTTCCTTGCAAGTGTAATTGTAGTACTTTTCCTTGTCCTGTCTTGCTGCACGTTGGAAATCTCTGAGTTCTGCGATTGTCTTTCTTTCTCCTCTGGCTTTAGCTTCTCTGCGTTTCTGAGCAATTTTCAGAGTTTCTTCCGTCATCCATTTTGGCCGTTTTTGCTTTTTCACCTTTTGTAGAGACTTCTCGCTTTCTTCCAACACAACCTTCTTGATGTCATTCCATAACTCTTCCGGAGCTCTGTCATTTGTATCTAAAGCAGGAAATCTATTTTGCAGGCAGTCTTTAAATTCCAGTGGTATATTCTCAAGGTCATATTTTGCTGCATTCATGAATGGTTTGCTCTTTTACAACTTTAGCTTGAGTTTGCATACTAGTAGTTGATGATCTCTACCACAGTCAGCTCCAGGTTTTGTCTTTGTTGACGTTACAGAGCTTTTCCATCGTTGACGTCCACATATGTAGTCAATTTGATTTTTATATAATCCATTCGGTGAAGTCCATGTGTACAGTCTCCGCTTGTGTTGCTGGAAGAAGGTGTTTGAGATGAATAGATCATTGGTCTTGCAGAATTCTATCAGTCTTTCTCCAGCTTCATTTCTGTTGCCAAGTCCATGTTTTCCAACTACTTTGCCGCCTTCTTTGTTGCCAACTTCTGCGTTCCAGTCACCCATGACTATCAGGATATCCTGTTTGCATGTTCTATCAATTTCAGCTTGTACTTGTTCATAGAACTCTTCAATTTCATTCTCTTCTGCAGCTGTTGTTGGGGCATATACTTGAATTATAGTTGTTGATAGGCAATCCTCGTAGACGAATAGAGATTAAGCGTTCGCTGACTGCATTGTATTTCATTACAGTTCTTGCAAGTTTCTTCTTTATTATAAATGCAACACCATTTCTTCTTTCTTTCATTTCCAGCATAGTAGACCATGTGATCATCTGATGCAAAGTGCCCCATGCCAGTCCATTTCAGTTCGCTGACACCCAACAGATCAAGTTGTACACGTTCCATTTCATTCTTGACCACCTCCAACTTCCCTTGGTTCATGCTTCGTACGTTCCATGTTCCAATGTGTAAGACATCTTTACAGCTTCTGACTCTCATTTCATGCGCAGCTACATCAGCAGTCAGACTTCCCGAGGGCTTTGATCCAACCACATCATAAATGCTGGCTTTACTCTGAAAAGTCTTCAGCTTTTCCCCAGTAGCTAGTTGAGTGCCTTCTGACCTGGGGGTCTCATCTTCCAGCACCATAGCACAATTTGTTTTGTTGTAACTATCCATTGGGTTTTCATGGCAAGATACAGAAGTAGATTGCCAGGCCTTTCTTCCGCGCAGTTTAAGTTTGGTGGTGTTGCCGTTGTCACAAAAATGTGATCCTTCGCCGTCAACACTGTCCCATTCTGCTGCTGCCCAGATGGGTGGTTTGTCTTGGTCTGGCACCTCAGCTGAGACCTGTCCATCTTGGGAGACCCTGCCAGTAGTTAAACTACCGATAGTTTAGCTCTCAGCATCACTGATGCACGCAAGCCCTCACTGCACGACAAGCTGCAAACCAAGTGATATATAGTATTTTTTTCCAAACTTTTCTTTCCAGGTGCACGCGCCATTTTGGGCCTTAGGCCCAAAAGTTCCTCCACTATGGAAAAACCCGCTTCGGGTTTCAAAAGGTTCACCAAGTGTGGCGGTACCATCTCCGTCACCGACACACATGAGTGGTGTCTCAAATGGTTAGGTCCTGACCACTCCATCTCCGACTGTATGGCTTGTGCAATGATGTCCAAGAGGGGTCGACAAAACTGAGATGCTAAACTCAGCACTCTTTTTCCCTCCGATGCAGCTTCTCTGGCATCGACGTCTTCCAGGGCTTCGTCTTCCTCCCATGGATCTCAGGTAACTAAACATAAATCTAGCCAGTCCTCAAAGGGTAGTTCTCCTTCTAAGCATCGAGATGCCCCTGGCGTTGCCCTTGAGGGTTCTGTACTGTCAAAATTGCCCCAGCGGGAGGCTTCGACTTCCAAAGCATTATCGGGGCCCCAGGATGTTCTCGAGGCCTTGACCTCGGCAGAACTACTGGTGCCATGCTCTGGGGTACCGGCAGGCATCGGCAGCATTGATAGACCAGAGGTTCCTGGCTATTGAATGCAGTCTGGCGGCTCTCCTTGCGGCATCGATGCCCTCAGAACCGCATCAGACAGTTCAACCTTATCAGACAGTTCAACCGGTACTGACACCGATATCAGTACCGGTAGTGACAGCATCGGCATCGACATCGGTGTCTGTTTTTCCGGCACCCAGTCATGCGATGCTTTCTGGAACCGATACCCCCCCCCCCCCCGTACCTACTTCGGTCGGTACGGGTATCGGGCTCTTCAAGAGCATTCGGACAGAAGGTACTTCGAATCCTCGGAAGAGTCTGAGGACTCTGATAATTCTATCGGTACCGGAATACTTCTCCTGGAGGAGCCTTCCTCTCCTAAACGTAAGATGTCTCCTCCAGAAGATATCTCCTTTCAGGATTTTACCAGGGAGGTGGCTCGAGGTCTTTCCATTACTGTGGCTCCCGAAAAAGAGCCCAGGGCAAAGGAGTTGGAGATTCTTCAATATCCCAAGGCTCCTAAAGAGGCAGCTACCTTGCCTATCCATGAGATCTTACATGATCTCTACCAATCTTACATGATCTCATGTTAAGAATGTGGGAAACACCTCTTACCAACTCTCCTCACTCTCGTAGACTGGATGCTATGTATCGAATCCCTCCTTGTCATGGTTTCCAGAAGACTCGGCTTCCTCACCACTCTAGTGGAATCAGCTATGAGAAGGATCAGGAGTGCCAAGAGGCATGCCTCTAATCCTCCAGGACGTGAATGTAGAACTTTGGATGCCTTTGGACGTCGTACTTTCCAGGCTTCCCTGCTTTCTGCCAGGATCAGTTCTTATATCTTATATATGGGAATGTTCCTTAAGGAAGTCACAGGAGATTTAGAGGTTTTGAGCCCTCTTCTTCCTGAGGATAAAAGGCAGGATTTAGTCACACTGGTTAAACATGCCCAAGATGTTTCTAAGTTTGTCAACCGTGCTGTTTTGACTGTTTTGAGTGCATAAGCAGAACCTCTGCCATTGCCATAGGTGCACGTAGAATTGCTTGGCTTGAGGCATCTGATTTCGAGCTCTGGGTGCAGGACAAACTGGGCAATATCCCTTTTAAAGGTGAGAATCTATTCGGCAAAGATTGGCAAGAAAAAGCCAATGAGTTGGATGCTGACAACTCCACTTTGGAGAGGTTATCCAAAGCCACAGCTGATCCTGCAAGGAAGAAATCTTTCAAGAAACCATTCTTCTCAAGAAAGAAGAGGTTTTATCCCTCTTATTCCCAGCACGGACGTTCTACAGGTCAGCCTGCCCAAAAGAGTCAGCAACCACCTAAGCAAAGGAAAGCAAAGGCTGCTAAGCCTTAACCCTCAGCCTCCACAAGGCCTTTGACTTCCATCTAGAGAACTTAGCCTTCCTGGCTCTCAATGGTCCAGAGCCTTCCACCATTCCAGGAAGGTTGTGTCACTTTGCCCCCCAGATGGTGGCAGATAACAGCAGAACATTGGACTCTATTCATTATAAAAGAGGGGTACAAGCTTCACTTTCTTTGCATGCCCCCTCCCACAATGGTAAAACAGTTCAATTCTCAGACCTCTCTCATCAACCTGTTAGATCAAGAGGTCATTATGCTTCTTGCCCAAGGGGCAATAGAAGAGGTATCCATTCCTCAATAGGGCACAGGGTTTTACTCCCCCTATTTCCTTATCCCAAAGAAAACAGGGGGACACAGACCTATTTTAGACTTCAGAAAATTAAACAAATTCCTGTTCAAAGAGAAATTGAAGATGATTTCTCTGGGAACTCTACTGCCATACCTTCAGAGTCAGGATTGGCTTTGTTCTCTAGATCTCAAGGATGCGTACACTCATGTTCTCATCCATCCAACTCACAGAAGGTTCCTTCAGTTCCTTTTCCAAGGAAAGCACTACCAATACAGGGTGCTTCCTTTTGGCCTGGCCTCAGCACCGAAGGTGTTTACGAAATGCATGGCTGTGGTAGCAGCATTTCTCCGCACTCTAGGAATATTTGTCTTCCCCTACTTAGACGACTGGCTCATTCAAACCTCATCAGAGTCAGAGGCCAGGATTTCTCTAGCTTGCACAATGCGTATCCTTTAGTATTTGGGTCTGGTCATAAACATCCCAAAATCCACTCTAACTCCCACTCAGTCTCTAGAGTTCATAGGAGCTTTACTGGATACCAGAAAGGCAAGGGCCTATCTTCCCCAGACCCGTTGCCTTCGCATGGTTCAGTTAGCTTCTCAGGCAGTGTCAAAGCCTCATCTCACTGCTCGAGAAATGTTACAACTACTAGGCCACATGGCATCTACTGTGCATGTGGTTCCTGATGCTCGCTTCCATATGAGAGCAGCCCAGTGGACTTTATCCACTCAATGGACCCAGGCATCAGGGTGCCTGTCAGAAAAAATAGCAAACACAAGTTGCCTTATTTTGTCCCTCCAATGGTGGCAGTCCACTCAAAACCTGTTAGTGGGGTCCCCATTTCAACAGCCTTTACCCCAAGCAACTCTCACAACAGATGCTTCACCAATGGGTTGGGGAGCTCATCTACAAGATCCCTCCACCCAAGGCACTTGGACTCCACAGGAGACTCATCTACATATCAATCTTAGAGCTCAGAGCAATCTTCCTTGCTCTTTGAGTGTTCCACATCCTGCTCAGCTACAAGACAGTCCTCATTCATACGGACAATCAAGTAGCCATGTTCTATGTGAACAAGCAGGGGGGAACAGGCTCTCTGTCGCTTTGCAACGAAGCTTTGCGACTATGGGCCCTCGCCAGAGAGCATCAGATTCATCTCCTGGCAGTGTATCTTCCAGGCATACAAAAGTCTTGGGCAGACAGACTCAGTCGAGTTCTGCTTCCACACGAATGGTCTCTACATGCAGACCAGGTGCCCAAGATTTTTCAAATTTGGGGAACTCCGGACATAGACCTCTTTGCAAGTCCGTTGAATGCCAAACTTCCCCGGTTCTGTTCCAGAATTCTGGCTCAGGGCTCTCAGGCCAGGGATGCTTTCCTCCTTCGCTGGGGTCAAGACTTCCTGTATGCCTTTCCACCCATTCCCCTATTTCCCAAAACCCTGTTCAAGCTTCGGAGAGACAGGTCGTTTGATTCTCATAGCTCCACATTGGCCACGGCAAGTGTGGTACCTCTGCTTCTACATCTCTCTCAAGCTTCCTCTCTGGAGTTAGGGTCTGCTCCAGATCTCCTGTTTCAGGAGGACGGAATGTTATGGCATCCCAATCCCCACTCTCTGAATCTCAGGGCTTGGTTGCTTAAAGCCTAGATCTCCATGATTTTAACCTCCCTCAGCAAGTAAGGGATATCTTTTATGCTTCCAGGAAGCCTTCCACATGACGCTTTTATGCTTTCAAGTGGAAAAGGTTTACTATATGTTGTTCGCAGAAGGGTCTTAACCCCCTTGCGATACCTCTGGAATCATTACTGGAGTATCTCCTTCATTTATCCAATGCAGGACTTAAGACTAACTCCGTGAGAGTCCATTTGAGTGCTATTGCAGCTCCTTCAAGCCTCTAAATGGACAACCTATTTCCTCCCATCCTCTTATAGCAAGATTTATGAGGGGCCTTCTAACTAAGCCTCCCATTAGGCCACCACCGGTGGCATGGGACTTAAACCTGGTTCTTGGTCAGCTCATGAAGCCACCTTTCGAACCCTTAGCTACTACCTCATTGAAATTCCTTTCTTGGAAGGTTATCTTTCTCATTGCAGTCGCATCAGTACGTCGCATCAGTGAGTTGCAGGCACTATTGGCTGATCCACCTTATACAAGGTTCCATCATGACAAGGTAGTCCTTAGGACTCATCCACACTTTATGCCAAAGGTGGTCTCGCCTTTTCATCTAAACCAAGCAGTCTACCTGCCTGTGTTTTTTCCAAGGCCTCAAGCATCAAATGCAGAAAGGAATCTTCATACTTTGGACTGTAAAAAAGCTTTAGCCTTTTACTTACAAAGAACACAGCAACATAGAAAGTCATCTCAACTCTTTGTTGCTTTTGATCCTTCTCATTTGGGACTTCCAGTCTCCAAGAGAACACTGTCCAACTGGATTGCTCAGTGCATTTCCTTTGCCTACCAGAGTAAGAATCTTCCTCTAGAGGGCCATGTCACAGCTCACAATGTGAGAGCCATGGCAGCTTCTATGGCTCATCTGCACTCTGTGTCTATCGACGACATCTGTCGAGCAGCCACTTGGGCCTCGGTTCATACCTTCACAGCCCATTACTGCTTGGACAAGGACTCCCGCCGGGATGCCTTGTTTGGTCAGGATGTTCTCCAACACCTGTTCCATACCTAATCAACTCCTACCCACCATCCCTGGTTGGTTTCCAGAGATCCATGGGGGGAAGTGGAGCCCTTTCACAGGGACACACAACTTCTGGGGTCTCTCCCTGGCATATAAAGCTAGGGAGAGCCATATGTGAAGACTACATTCCTGCTTGTTCCTGGAGATAGCATAGTTACTCACCTGTAACAGGTGATCTCTGGGAACAGCAGGAATTTAGTCTTCACAACCCACCCACCTCCCCTAGGAGTTGTCTATCACTTTCTCTTTCGCTCTCTCTCTCTTTGTCTCAGCTTTAAACTCAACCTGGGAAAGGCGGGAAAGCAGCATGCAGGCGCTGTGGGATGCTCCCAAAAGCTTTCTAATTGGACGCTGGGGAGCGTTCCCGCGCAGGCTCCGTTGGTACCGATGATACCCATATGTGAAGACTAAATTACTGCTGTTCCCGGAGATCACCTGTTACAGGTGAGTAACTATGCTTTCCCGCGCGGGAAAAACAGTGTCATCACAGTTTTTTGTTGAGGGGCCGGAGGAAGGCAGGAAGCTTCATTTTCGGCCCATTTTAGTCAGAGGTTTTAAGGGGGGTATCCCTCTTCTAATTTAGATATTAAAAAAAAAAAA
The DNA here is from genome assembly GCA_033557465.1 of Ichthyophis bannanicus. Classification (NCBI taxonomy): domain Eukaryota; kingdom Metazoa; phylum Chordata; class Amphibia; order Gymnophiona; family Ichthyophiidae; genus Ichthyophis; species Ichthyophis bannanicus. The sequence goes on along the minus strand of CM066031.1, from coordinate 1,841,696,165 downwards.
ATGCCATGAGTTGGCAGAGTAGCGGGGCTGAGGTCTACTACAGTTAACAGGGCTTGAACATACAGATACTGTTTTTTGGCTCAAGATGCCTTCTAAGCCTCTCTGCATGGTTTGCGGGGCAAAGAGGGGATCACTGTCAGAGGCAGGGTTCTGCAGGGAATGCGTCCAGGAGGCATCTACTCTGGATCAGCAGTTGGAGGTCAATGCTGGGAGTCAGAGGGGCATCGGCTGCTTGACAAGAGCCCGTTTCACCTATATTGAGCCCGTGGCTGGCCCATCTTCCGTACCCGATATGCTTCCTTCTCAGGGGCCTATCCCTGGAGGTTTGGCAGCCATATTTTCTCAAGAGTTTATGCGACTTTTGCAACAGTCTTTCGCTAAGTGGGCGGGGACGGCGTGGATGGAGCAGACGCTACCAGGAAAGCGTCCAGGCAGTCTTTTGGACTCCAGAGCTGGGGGGCTTCCGACCAAGAGGTCGAAGGTCGTCCAGGACCTGCAAGAAAGTTTGGTTGCTTCCGAGATGCCATGCTCCGAGGATTTGGATCCGGATGAAGAGAGCGAGGAGGAGCTTGAGGAAGGAGAACTTGCGGACCACGAGGATCAGGCTCGGGTATTTTGAGTTTTTTGGCGAGAAGAGTTACCAGCGCTCATTACGGAGACACTTAAGGCTCTTAATATGCTGGTCGTCGGTCCGGAAGCAGAGGCTTCCCTAGAGAATCCGTTGTTGCAAGCAGTGCGCAAAGCTCAGAGGGTTTTTCCCCGTACATAGAGTATTTCAGGAAATGATTCAGGACGAGTTGGACATGCCAGAAGCAGGTCTTAAAGGGGGCAGAGTGATGAGCCGTCTTTATCCTTTGTCAAATCAAGATCGAGATTTATTCAAATCCCCAAAGGTGGATGCCGCTGTTTCTTCAGTTACCAGGAAAACTACCATTCCGATTGAAGGTAGTACTGCTCTCAAAGATGCCCAGGATTGGAAACTGGACACTTTGTTGAAGCAGGTTTTTGAAGTTAATGCCCTCTCCATGCAAGCTTCGATTTGTGGAGTATGGGTAGCGAGGGCCTGTCTGAGGTGGTCTCAAAGGTTACAAGGGGAACAGATGGAGGAGTCGGGCGGAGAGGCAGCCAGATTATTGACTGGGGTGGCCTATCTAGCTGATATTCATTATGACCTTATTCGTGGATTAGCAAAGAGTATGGCCTCAGTGGTAGCGGCAAGAGGGTACCTGTGGCTTCGTAATTGGCGGCAGATAATTCGTCCAAGACCAGGTTAAGTAAGCTTCCCTTTAGGGGCAAATTGCTCTTTGGAGAGGATTTGGTCAAGTTGGTTAAAGATCTAGGGGAGTCCAAGGGCGGATGGCTTCCTGAGGACAAACCGAAACAGAATAAGCTGACTGTCCAGTCGAAGGGGTCACAAAGAGATTTTCGATGGTTCCGATCTCAGAGGTTCGGACTGTTCAGAGAGGGCGGTTTCCATATAGGAATCCGGGGTTTCGGGGATTTCAAGGAGCAAACAGAGGTTTTGGGGGTTCTTCCTCCCCGAACATTAGAAAATCACAATGAAGTCAGGCGGACCCAGGTAGGACCTAGTACCCATGAGAGGTCGGCTACGGGAGATTTTTCCTGCCTGGGTCCAGATTACCTCCGATCAGTGGGTGTTGGAAGTGATTCGGGAGGGTTATGCACTAGAGTTTCAAGGTCTGCTCCAAGATTCCTTTGTTCAGTCTCCTTGCAAGGTGCATTGCAAGTTAAAGGCAGTACAAGAAACCTTAGAGAGACTGATAAACCTGAAGGCAGTGGTGCTGGTACCCCCGAGCCAATACGGTTGCGGTCGATACTCCATATATTTTGTGGTGCCAAAAAAGGAGGGCTCGTATCGGCTGATTTTGGACCTCAAAGGGGTGCATCGGTGCCTCCGAGTGTGTCTCTTTCATATGGAAACGCTAAGGTCAGTTATCGTAGCGGTAAGAGCAAGGGAGTTTCTTATCTCTCTAGATCTGTCAGAAGCCTATTTGCATGTGCCGATCCGCGCGGAACATCAGAAATATCTCAGGTTTGGGGTTCGTATGGGCCATTTTCAGTTCCGAGCTCTGCCGTTTGGCTTGGCAATGGCGCCGAGGACGTTCACCAAAGTAATGGTGGTAGTAGCGGCAGTGTTGCGAAAGGAAGGAATACTGGTGCACCTGTATCTGGATGATTGGTTGATTCGAGCAAAGTCCTGAGGCGAGAGCGAGACAGCTACAGCTCGGGTGGTGGACTTCCTACAGAGTCTGGGTTGGGTGGTCAATATGGCAAAGAGCAGGTTGACTCTTTCGCAGACCCTGGAATACCTGGGGGCTCGGTTCGACACGAGCGTAGCAAGGGTTTTTCTTCCTCAGCTGAAGGCACAGAGGTTGAGAAAGCTAGTATGCAATTTCTTGGGGAAAAAGTTACCTACAGCATGGCATTATCTGCAGGTATTGGGTACTATGGCGGCGGTGATCAACATGGTGCAGTGGACGAGAGCTCACATGAGGCCATTGCAGAGAGCTCTACTTTGAAGATGGTCTCACCATTCGGATCCGCTGACTCGGAAACTCCCCTGTCCTCTGTAAACCCGCAGGGCGTTGCAGTGGTGGTTGCGCCCAGGAAATCTGGAAAAAAGGATGCCCTTAGAACCGCCATCCTGGGTTCTGTTGACAACGGATGCCAGTCTCGGGCTGGAGGGGTGCAATTCGAGGGCCATTTCGCCCAAGGGGCTTGGACTCCAGTAGAGCAGAAGTGGTCCATCAATATGTTGGAGTTGAGAGCGGTTACTCTGGCGGCGAGAGCTTTTCGTCTTTACCTGTGCGGACGTACTTACCTGTGCGGACAAGCGGTTTGAGTGTTTTCTGACAACACGACCGTGCTGGCTTACATCAACCGTCAGGGGAGCACCAGCGGTGTGTCCCTGGAGGTGGAGGCGGATCAACTGTTGTGGGCCAAAATGAATCGTAGCCTTGTCGGCTGTGCATGTGGCAGGGGTGGACAATGTGGAAGCCGATTTTTTGAGTCGGGTCATAGTAGACCCGGGGGAATGGGTGCTCCATCCCGAAGTGTTCGAAATGTTAGTTCGCTGATGGGGGACTCCGGTAATGGATTTGATGGCGTCATACGAGTCGGCAAAAAGCAGCAGATTTATTTATTTATTTATTTAACATCTTTTATATACCGCACTATTTATAATCAGCGCGGTTTACATATAACAAGAAAACATCAGATAAGATACATATTATCTGTTTTTTTTACATGGAACAGGAACAAAAAACTTGGGTAACCAGGATAATTATTTACAATGAATAATAGTCATTGAACTATTTACATATGGACGGCATATTACATGAGAAGAACCTTTTTAGTATGAGAGAGAGGTATGAAGTGTTACTGGGTTAGCATAGGTTACGTGTTAATAACGGGATTGTTGCTATTTGAGTGAGCTTGTGTTACTGTGTTCTCTGGGAAATATTTGATGAAAAGGTGATGCTTCAAGGCCTTTTTAAACTGGGAGAGATCAGTGATGGCCCTAATGTGTGGTGGGAGGGTGTTCCAAAGTTTTGGAGCGCATAAACTGAAGGATCGGTTTACAGTTGCGGAGATGTATCTTAAGGACTCTTTTGGAACCATTAGCATGTTTAATTCCGTGGTTCTTCTCAGCCTGTTGGAAGGGATTGGTTGGATCATCTCTGATAGTGATGAGGGAGCAAGTCCTTTGAGAGCTTTGAAGGCTAGTAGCAGGGTCTTGAAGGTGATTCTCGCTTGGATAGGGAGCCAGTGTAATTGTTTCAGGAGAGGTGTTACATGTTCTCTTTTAGGTACCCCAAAAAGCACTCTTGCTGCGCTGTTTAATGCTAGTTGAAGCGGGTTAACGGTAGATTGGGGGAGCCCCTGTAATATACAGTTTGCGAAGTCAAAGTGCGGGATAATTAGAGCCTGGTAGACCGTACGGAAATCATCTTGATCAATCAGTTGGCGGAGGTGTCTGAGGGAGCGAATCTTGAAATAAACTGTCCTTACAGTGTTGGTTATGTGGCTCTTCATATCTAGATTCTGATCCAGAGTCACTCCAAGGTATCGGATGTGGGATTTTACTTGCAGCTTGGCATCTTGAACCTCAAGGAATGTGGGTTGTGTGAACTTAGTGTTCCTTGAGATAAAAAGAACCTCTGTTTTTTTGTTCTGGATTCTGAGATTTTGAGTCAGTAGCCAATTTGAAATGGCGTTAAAACAGTTGGTTATGGGGGTGAGGTTCATTTTATCTATGCAGAATGGCATATATAGTAACACGTCATCAGCATAGATCATATAGTTGACATTGAAGGACCTGATAATGGTGCATATAGGTTGCATGTAGATGTTAAATAATAGTGATGACAAAGAGGAACCTTGCGGGACTCCTTGTCCTTGGTGAAACGGATCTGATTCTTCAGCAGACGGCGGAGAGAATGTCGGAAGGTCTCGACGCTCTAATTCAAGGATGGCCAGAAGATCAACTGCTATATGTGTTTCCTCCTTGGGCATTGATCGGTCGCGTGCTTCAAAGAATAGAGGTTCACAGGGGCCAAGTAATCTTGATAGCGCCAGACTGGCCACGGAGACCATGGTATGCAGATCTAGTGAGGCTGTTGATAGATGGACCGTAGCGGCTGCCGATGCGAAGAGACCTATTGTTGCAGGGGCCTCTGCGCATGCCACAGGTAGGTCGGTTCTCGCTTACGGCTTGGCTCTTGAAAGGGCGTGTCTGAGAGCGAGATGTTATTCCCCAGAGATGATTGCTACTCTACTTCAGGCTAGGAGAAGGTCAACTTCAATGGTGTATGTTCGAATCTGGCGTATTTTTGAGGTATGGTGCGAAGACCAACAACTGCGGACATTGCGAACATCGCGAACATCGGTGCCTCAAATTTTGGCTTTCCTGCAGGTAGGTTTTGAGATGGGTTTGGCTGCGGCTTCCTTAAGAGTGCAGGTGGAAGCGCTTTCCTGTTACAGAGGTAAGGTTAAAGGGGAGACGCTGGGAACTCTTCCATTTTAAATTCTTTATTTTACATTTTATACAGCAATTCAGACAACTACTTACAAAGATACAAAGTTAATCAATCAACACTTGACCACATTAGCACAAACATAGTCATAGCCGCCGCTTCACCGAGCCCAGGGCTCGGAATATTTCCACCCCATAACACTAATGTCAATCCATTAACATAAGGAATGAAAAGCAAAAGTGAAGAAGAGAGAAATAAAGGAGAAAAAAAAAAGGAAAGTGAAACTCTGTGACGGGCACCACCCAGGTCAGACAACAAGCTAATCCACTCTTTGCTGGAGTCTTATCAAATCGAGGGCATCCCATTTAGCCAATCGTGGTCTAAAGGCGGGATTCTGGGACGCATACGCGTGCTCACATGCTTGATGATAGAACACTAGATTCCACCAGTATGCGACACTCAACGTCCTAAAGTCCTTCCAATGACTTAATATGGCCTTCAATGCTAGGCTCATTAGTAAGTCGAAGACTATTGCGTCTTCTTTCCCTAAGGTTGGCACACCAGCCAAGGACTTATAAATGACAATACGATAGGTAATCGGTGTCTGTAGGTTAAGTAGTTTTGAAATTCGGTTCCAGACCCCTTGCCAATAATCTTGCAATAGTGGGCAGTAATATATCATGTGGGCAAGAGTACCTGTTTCTACTCCACAAGACCAGCATTTGGTGTCTTTGCTAGCGCTCCACTTAGCCGTGCGGACAGGCGTCAAGTAAGCACGGTGTGTCATAAAGTACAGCATCTGATTGAGGGAGGCCGCTCTTGTTATCTTCCGTTGGGTCCTCCAAAGTTCCACCCACATCTCTGGGTCAGTCAGCTCTCCAACCTCCGACTCCCATACCTTTTGCAGCCCAATGCAGCGCTTCTTGTCTCCCTCTCTCAGTATAGCAGCGAATTTGGAGAGGAGCTGAGGTTCTGTCTTGAAGGCTTGAACCTCTTGATGAAAAGGGCGTTTCGAGCACAGGACTGCAGGTAATACTCCAGCTCGACTTAAGCAATGCCGTAGTTAACACCATTGGTACATGCATCGTAGGGGCAGGTCATATTCATGCTGCAGGGATTGGAAGGATTTGTAAGCGCCAGCAGACACCAGCTGCCCTAGACCGTATATACCACGGGTAAGCCAAGGAAGCCACAGAAAGCTGCGGCCAGCTATCTTGAATTTGTCGTTGCGCCACAATATCGTGGTATCAGCATATTCCTGCTCTGTAGATAAGGCTGCAGTATTTGATATGCTCGCTGGGTATCTTGTAGGATCTCATTGACAGAGTCATCGCCAGTGCAACTTATTCCTAATCTCATCCAGAGCGGGACGGGATTGCTCAGAGCTGCCTCCACCCTTAGCCAGACAGGATCTCCCTGTGTGAGCATTTCATCACTCCACTGCACACCTTGCTTCATCAGGGCGGCAAGATGATAGCCATAAAAATCCGGAAAGTGTATGCCCCCACGTTGTTTAGGAGACTTGAGCTTCCACGTCGCGATCCGCGGCGTCTTGCCGCTCCATAAAAATGATATCAGAAGTTTCTCTATTTTCTTATAGAATTGCCAGTTAAACAATATCGGTACCATGGCAAGTATGTAATTGACTCTAGGCATAGCTACCATTTTGATGGTCTCAAGTCGTCCCCACCACGTCAGGTTTAAGGGGGTCCATTTAGCAATGGAGTCTTGTACGATGTTCATACATTGTGTCATGCAGAGCCATATAGTGTCTGGCACAGTAGTTCCATAGATTACTCCAAGGTACTTAAATGAACTAGTCTCTACCTTGAACGGGTAGTTATGTATTAACGATTCATCAAAATGTCCATTGAAAGGTATCAGTACAGTTTTGGATAGGTTTAGTTTATAGCCCGACACATCAGAGTATGAAGAGATAACATCCATTGCAGCATCTAGTGACGACGGGTCTAAAAACAGTAGCAGATCGTCTGCGTACGCCGACGACTTGATCTGCTGTCCTCCAACTTGTATGCCTTCTACATTCCGTTGCTGCCGTAGGCGCATAAGTAATGGTTCAAGCGCTAGGTTAAACAGTAGAGGTGATAAAGGGCATCCTTGCCGCGTGCCCCTGGACAGAAGGAATTCCGGGGAGAGCCCACCATTAGCGGCTATCCGTGCTATTGGGCGCGTATATAGCATTTTGACTCCATCGAGGAAAGTTTCCGGTATTCCAAACCACTGCATCACTCGGAAAAGGTAGGGAAGCTCTACTCTGTCAAAAGCCTTCTCCGCATCAAGTGCAAGCCCTATCAATGATTTTGGTAGACACTGTACACTCCGAAGTACATGTAGTAAGAGTCATCCGTTGTCGGCCGTTGTCCTGCCTAACATGAATCCACATTGATCTGCTTGCACGAGCGTGTTGAGGACTTTATTGAGCCGATTAGCCAGAATCTTGGCATAGATTTTATAGTCAGCATTAAAGAGCGATATTGGTCGATAATTTTCCAGCTTTTGAACATCTCTACCCGGCTTGGGGTGAATCACAATTGTAGCAGCTGCCAGGGATCCCACTGCAGGGGATTCGTTTTTAAGTTCAGTGAAATACGCATGCAGTTCAGGTATCAACTCCTGCTTGAAAGCTGAGTAAAATTCTATGGGAAGTCCATCTGGCCCACTAGCTTTCCCTCGAGCCATTTGCTTGATTGCCTGCTGTATTTCCGAGCAGGTGATGTCATCCGAGAGAAGACGCTGCTGAGATTCCGAAAGTTTGGGTCCTATTACTCCCGAAATAAAATCAGAGAACCGATCTTCGTTGAAGGTTTCCTCTGAGCAATATAATTGGGAATAAAACTTTTCACATAATTGCAGGCTGTCTTCATCAGATACACGCAATTCTCCACTGGAGTCTCTCAGTCCAGCTGTACGCGAGCTTATCTTCCTAGCTCGGAGGGTACGGGCCAATAATGCACTGGCTCGATTATTTTCATGATAATATACTCCCTGTTGAGCCTTTATTTGTTTGCTAGCTTCATCATTAAGAATAGTATTGTACTGGTATCTTAATCTCTGCAACCGCAGCAGGACAAGTGAGTCGGGTCTCTTAGAGAGGATACGCTCACCCGTGCGTGTATCTCCTTTCAGCTCTGCTAACTGTTGATCAGCCTTTTTTTTCTGACGAATACTGTAAGTTGTCATACTGCCTAGGACATTGGCTTTGAAAGCTTCCCACCACGCCCAAGTTGGCATATCATGCAGTTGATTATGAGTAAAGTAATCCACCACAAAGTACTGTTGAATTGTGTATCTCACTGTTTTTTGTGAACCGCGCTGATGCTTAATAGTGCGGTATATAAGAGTCTATAAATAAATAAAATAAATAAATAAGGTACGGGTTAAGGGGATGGGGATAGAAAGAGAGATCCAGGTGGCAGTAGTCCCAGGGCTATCCCAGGATCTTATCTTAGGGCATGACTGGCCTTCATTTAGAGGAGGATTGATGCAAGGCTTAGGCACAAGGTCAGGCCTTGTTTCAACCAGGTCACAGGCTGGGACCTCAGGAACCCAGGAACCATCTGTTGAAAAAGCAGAGGAACCTAAAGGGGAGGAAGTTAAGGAAAAGCCCGAGGAAAAGATAGAAGAGGTTGAGGCTAACACACTCCCCGATCATGATGAGCTGATTCAGGTCCCAAATAAAGAGGAGAAAAAACCCAAGGCTAGGAAACGCCAAGAGAGGAATCAAAGGACCAGAGGAAGAGCAGAACTAGAGGCTGGGGAAGGGTTACCGTGGGTACCTGCAGCCCTAGTTCAGAAGTTCCCTTCTTTCCCAAGGGAACAAAGGGCAGACCCCGCGCTCAAAAGAGCATTTGAGTGGGCGCAAGAGGATCGGCCCATGCTTCCCAGATTCCTACTAAATAAGGACATACTACTATACAGAGAAAGTATAGATCCTTATACAGACGCCGTCAGGAAACAACTGGTAGTGCCAGTAACTTTCAAGGCAGTTGTCCTACGCCTAGCACACGACCACCCAATAGGCAGTCACAAAGGTGTTCAGGGAACGCTAGATCAGATACTGGCGAGGTTTTACTGGCCAGGAGTATACAAAGAGACAAAACAGTACTGTGACTCCTGCCCCACCTGCCAGAGGGTCTCAATAGCACGACCAAAGGCCGTACCTATGGTGCCTTTGCCTACTATCTCGGCACCCATTAGACGCATGGGGATGGATATAGTGGGCCCTCTAATAAAAACACCTAGGGGCTATCAATACATGCTAGTGATTGTAGACCACGCCACACGGTTCCTGTGGGCAATTCCCCTTAGGAACATTTCAGCTAGGGTGATAGCGCAGGAACTAGTCAAGTTGTTTTGCGAGGTGGGGTTTCCAAAGGAGATCTTAACAGATCAGGGAAGCAACTTTGTGTCGCGATACCTTGCTAGAGTGTGGGAAGCATTTGGCATTCGCCACATTAAGACTGCGGCATACCACCCCCAGTCAAATGGATTAGTAGAGCGAATGAACCAATCCATTAAACATTTATTGAGGAGAGGTTTAAGGAAGGGAGAAATGGCAGAGTGGGACACCTTGCTCCCATTCGTATTGTACGCATGTAGGGAGCGTATTCAAACGTCCTTGGGGTATCCCCGTTCGAATTATTGTTCGGCAGGGCCCCAAGAGGGATATTAGACATTCTGCAGGAAGAGTGGGTAGAACCCGAGATACCGGAGGTAGGGATACCCCAATTCTTAAATAACTTAAGGACGCGCTTAGAGAAGACGTCTAAAGCCTCAATAGACAATCTCAAGGCTAGCCAGCAGCGTCAGAAGCGCTACTACGATAAGGGCACACAACCCAGACACCTAGAAGTCGGGGATAAAGTCCTCATCCAGGTAGCAGATCCGGGTCCCAAATTTGAATCCCACTGGAAGGGACCGGATACAGTGGTAAAAAGAGTTGGGCCTGTTTCCTATTTAATAGAAAACGATAGGGGACGAAGACAGGTTTATCACCTTAACGTGTTAAAGCCTTGGAAAGAGAGAGAGGCCCAGGCTAATTTGGTTTACAGGGAGCACTATAGGCGCACCCCGGGCAGAATTACGTGCTGTCCGTGTAGTTGTGTGGCAGCCCGTAATATTTTAAGGGGGGGAATCTGTCACAGAGCAGACTCATTAGTGACCCCTATGGAGACAGAGGATAGTGCAATTCAGGGAAATAATAACGTTTGGGGAAAGCACATGGTGGAAAGTTGCCATGGGCAACGTAAGCAAGTGAGGTCACGAGCTAGGGAGACACACCCAGCCAATAGAGAAGCCAGGAGGTTCTCACCTGACTCTAATCAGCTAGGGAGTGGTGCAGCTAGGAAATACCTAGATAAACTCAGCTCACAAGCAGTTAAGCAGAACCAGTTGGAGAACAGGACTAAGTCCAGGACCGAGAGCAAGAGCAAGCCTAAGAGCCAGGCCAAGAGCCAGGATAGGAGCTGGATGTTAGGAACTCGCTATTATTCAGCCACGTTCGGTCAAAATGCCACCTAGGAGCGATCTTCCTAGCCTGTCCATATCTTAACTCTACTACCACTCCAGCATGATCCGATACGGTCTTGGCGAGAACTTCTGCTTCAGAGATCATAGGCAACAGTGTCTTGGAGACGAGAAAGAAATCTATACGCGTCTGCGTGTTATGTGGGATTGAATAAAATGTGTACTCTCTTTCTGTTGGATGAAGAAGTCTCCACGGGTCAACTAAGCCAAGTGTTTTAGCCATATCTAACAGCAGTTTGCTGGATCGCGGTTTATGCTGCTTCTTATAGGGGGTACGATCTATCAGAGGGTCTTGTATTAGATTAAAATCCCCGCCTAAGATCACATTAGAGGCTCCCGAATCTAGAAGCGCATGAGCCACGTCCTCAAAGAAGTGGGGATCATCCTGACTTGGGCCATAGATCGTCATTAAAGTGTAATCCGTGGCATAAAGTCGGACTCTGGCATTAGCCCATCTTCCGGCCGGATCCACTGCTGTACTTTCAACCACCGGAGATAGCGCGGCCCGTAGTAGTATGATAACGCCACCTTTCCGTCTATTTGCAGGTGCTGACAGTATATTTTGATAGCCTGCGTCCGCTACTTTATGCGATTCCGATCTTGTCAAGTGTGTCTCCTGTAGGTAAACGACATCTGCCCGTTGCTTTTTACAATAATTCAGTATTTTATTGCGCTTGGCTGGATTGTGAATCCCTTGTACATTTAGGGATACCACTCGAAGATGCCCACTACCCGAAGCGGTAGCCGTCTCCAACTCCCAAGGTGGTACTCGTCACTTCCAGAGTCTTAGATATTAAAATTATGACATGCATACAAACATTCAAACTAAACATTATGCGACTATAACCTAACTTCAACACTTGTATGGTGAAGCCCGTCCCCCCACCTACCATTCCACCACCCAAAATTCCCACCCATTCCCATCTAACTAACAGTTGATTCTATCATGGAAACAGTTCCTATTCCCCCCTCTATTAACGCAAGCAGTTGAAAGAAACACTATCATTAGCATGGTAACCAAGGTAAGCAAGGATTAATAACTCCATCAAACCAGCCACCCTTAGAACTTATCTGAGCCTCCGGCAAGTGTGCTATGAGAGTTTTTCTTGCCACAATCAAACAGTAAGCTGATGACTATGAGCTCTTCAGGTCCCGATCTCCATATGTGCGTAGTCCTCCAGATAGGAGCGCAGGCTCACCCCACTGTCAAAAGTCCGCGTGCTGTTTCCTAGTGTAACGCGCATTCTAGCAGGATAGTATAGGCCATATCGCGCATTCAGTTTCTGCAATAGAGGCCGACAGTCCAGTAGGGCCTTGCGCTTTTCCGTTGTTTTCTTTCAGAGGTCCGGGAAGAAAAGGATCTTGTTGCTTTCAAAACGGAGCTCGGGCTTCTGCTTGGCAGACTGTAGTATTTGCAGCACTTGCGGGTACCGGAGCACCTTAATAATGAAAGGCCGAGGATGCTTCTGCCGCTCAATTATATGCGACGGCACGCGGTGGGCCCTCTCAATCTCAAATGGGCTGTTAAATGTTATCTGCAAGAGTTTGGGAATCAGCTTCTGTAAGTATCCCAAAGGGTCCGAGCCCTCCCGGCCTTCCGGAATCCCTAGAAGTCTTATATTATTTCTCCTGGCGCGATTACTCTGATCTTCACTAAGGTCTTCTAGCGCCGCTATTTTTTTCTGCAGCGGGCCTAGCTGGGTCAAAAGCTGCTCATGGCGTTCAAGCGTCGTTTCAGCATTATGCAAACGCTCATGTACCCCTGTTAGCTGTTCCTTCACTTCACTCACATCTTCTTGCAGCTGTGCCAACGTTTCATTGCTGGAGGCTACCATGCTCTTTACCATTCTTAACTCCTACAGTATTTCACGGACTCCCTCAGTCGAGTCTTTCCCCGCCGCCATTTTCTGCGGAGACCCGGCTTCTTGTTTTGACCGTTTCACTGCGTGCCCAACTCCTTGCGTGAAGTCCAACTTTGCCGGTTTCAAAGTGGACATCTTAGACAACGTATTTCTCGTGAATGATGCCTGCAGTGGGGTTCTATCGGGGGGTAGGAAGTCAGGATTCTATTGCCCGAGTGAGAGCAGAAATTTCAGGCAGCCATCTCCGTTTGTGGCTAGCTCCGCCCCTCGCTGGGAACTCTTCCAGATGTTAAGCGTTTCTTGAAGGTGGTGTCTTTGTTGAGGCCGCCCTGTAGAGCGGCAGTGCCAAAGTGGAAGCTTCAGGTGCTGTTGGGAGCGTTGGTAGGGGCTCCTTTTGAGCCTTTATCTTCAGCATCCTTAAAGTGGTGTTTCTAGTGGCCATTTGTTTGGCTCGCAGGATCTCAGAGTTGCAGGCTTTGTCTTGTCGAGAGCCTTTTCTGTCATTTTTCGAGAAGGTGGTGTTGAAGACAGTTCCTTCCTTTTTGCCTAAAGTAGTTTCACCTTTTCATGTCAATCAGGTGATTTCTTTGCTGGTATTTGAAGGAGGTAGCGACTCTGTGGCTTCCGAGAACTTACATCTCTTGGATGTTCGCCGAGCTCTTAAGAGGTATCTGCGTGTTACTGTGGATTTTCGCAAGTCAGATATTTTGTTCGTGTTGTTTGGGGGGGGGCCACGGAAAGGAGAGGCTGCTTCCAAAGCCTCTATTGCCAGGTGGCTCAAGGAGGCAATAGCTTTGGCGTATCTGTTGAAGGGTAGGCCCGTTCCAGAAGGGCTAAAGGCTCATTCGACTAGGGTGCAAGCGTCATCATGGGCAGAGTGTAGTTCAGTGCCAGCAGCGGACATTTGTAAGGCAGCTACGAGGTCATCGCTGAATTCTTTTGTTAAACATTACCGTCTGGATGTTTTCGCGGAGAGGGACTCTTGTTTCGGGGCAGCGGGACTTCAGGCTGGTCTGGCAGGTCCTTCCCGTTGAAAGTTTCACTGCTCTGTTACATCCCCGGATGTTTGGGACTAGACTGGAGGGGATGATAAGGAAGGTGAAATTAGACTTACCTGCTAATTGTAGTTCCTTGAGGAACTCCAGTCTAGTCACACTTCCCTACCCAGTTTTCTTTCAGAGATCTGCAGCCTGAAGCGAGGAAGTAGGTCCAAACACAGGTGAGTGGCGCAGCTGCAGAGAGTGTATTTCCAAAGGGGGTAGAACTGTACTAAGATTACAACATGAGTGCAGGATTTCCTTGGGGGGGAGGGCAGACCTGGGCAAGGCCAAGGGTTTGCTGTAACCCTGGTAAAGGGGGGCAACACAGGGGGGCTTTTCCTCCTTGTTCTTTTAGTTTGTAGTTATAATATTTTTTTTCAGGTTATTTGTGGTGTTGCTACTTAATTGTTGCTCTGGTGAGTCTGCTTTGTTAATAGATTACTGGAGAAGGAAGGTGGTCCCTCAGCTATTTATACCAGCATCATCAAAAAGATGATGTACTCAGTCTCCAAAGCTGCTAGAAGAGATGCAAGGCCCAGATGTTTGGGACTAGACTGGAGTTCCTCAAGGAACTACAATTAGCAGGTAAGTCTAATTTCACCATTGTCAGAATATGATTGGCATCCTTATAAACAGTTCACTTTGCACAGCAGAACCACATTCCCATTGCAGTAAAATTAGACACACCTGTGATTAATTGTCAGTACTCACTTGACTTGAATGAATCAATGAATGATGACTCTAATGTTTAATGGCCACATTAACTCCCTGTTCCATTTTCACGAGAGTTGCCTTAGACCATCAAAAAAGCCATTATCACCAAACATTAAACTTCAAAAGGGTTCAAGGCCAGCTCCAAAGATCTTGGGATTCGTGTGTCTACAGTTTACAATGTTAAGATGTTTTCTGCTCATGGAACTGTTAAGAACTCCCAGGACATGGTAGAAAGAGGGAAATTAATCTAATAAGTCTTCAAAGGTTAGTTCAAAATGTGGGAAAAATACCATGTACAACATCCACAGATCTTAAGGCTGACGTGGAGCAATCTGGAGTGGTGGTTTCAACCCGTACCATATACTGCGCACTAATCAAATAAGGACTTCATTTGCAAAGGCCAAGAGAGGACCCCACTGCTAAATGACAGACATAAAAAGGCACTCCTGATCTTTGCCCAAATCCACCTTGAGAAACCACAACTGGGAAAATGTTCTGTGGACAGATGAAACCAAACTTGAGCTCTTTGGCAAAGCAAACCAGTGATACATTTACAGGTGAAGAAATTAAACTTACAAGTAAAAAAACACCCTTCCTATAGTTAAATATGGTGGATGTTCCATAATGTTGTGGGGCTGTTTTGCTGCTTCAGGAACTGAAGACCTGGAACATATTAAAGGAATCATAAAGTCAGAGGCACTAAGGTATTTTGGAGAGCAATGTACTACCTAGTGTCAGAAAGCTAGGTCTGGGTTGAAAGTCATGGGTCCTCCAGCAGGACAATGACCAAAAACATACATCCAAAAGTACAAAAGAATGGTTAAAAAGAAACAAATGGACTGTTGTAAACTGGCCAGCAATGAGTCCTGATCTCAATTCAATCGTGAACCTTTGGAAAGAGCTGAAATCTGCCATTGGTAAAAGGAATCTTGGAAACATGCATGAGCTGGAACATACTGCAGCTGAAGAGTGGAAGAAACTACCAGCAGACAGATGTATGAAACATATATAATAACATAGTGTAATAGGGCAGATAAAGACCAGCATTGGTCCATCTAGTCTGCCCAGCAAGGCGACAAGCATAGGTGCACCTGCTGCTCCGTGCAGGCCACCCCTCCTCATGCCTTTATTTAGGGTTGTACCCACCACTCCATGTAGGTCACCCCTATTTGTTGTTATATAAGAGATTGTTTTTGATTTTATCCTGTTGCTGTAAAGGGATCCTTTGTCTGTCCCATGCCATTTTGAATTCTATCACTGTATTTGCCCCCACAACTTCCATCTGGAGGGCATTCCAAGCATCCTCCACCACCCTTTCAGTGAATAAGTATTTCCTGACATTGCCTTTTATTTTTCTCCCCTGCAGCTTCATGTTATGTCCTCTAGATTTGCAGCTTTTCCGTCTTTGAAAAAGGTGTGTATGTTCATTAATACTCTTAAGTATTTAAAGGTCTGTATCATCTCTCCTGTCTCTCCTCTTCTCTAGAGTATACATATTTAAGTCTTCAAGTTTTTTCTCATATGTCTTCTGGCGCAGGCACCAAATCATTTTGGTTGCCTTACTCTGAACCGTTTCCAGTCTTTTCATATCCTTTGTGAGATAGGGTCTCCAAAACTGAACACAATATTCCAAGTGAGGTCTTACTTGCGACTTGTACAGTGGCATTAGTAGCTCTTCCTTTCTGCTGGTAATTCCTCTCTGTATGCAGCCCAGCATCCTTCTGACTTTGGCCACCACCTTGTGATCCTCAGAAACAATCAATCCGAGGCCCTTCTCCTGGGCACATCAACCTCTCGCCCCCTATCGCATACCATTTCCTTGGATTTCTGCATCCCAATTGCATAACACTGCACTTCTTCGCATTAACTTTTAAGTGCCAAGCATTA
Source organism: Ichthyophis bannanicus (assembly GCA_033557465.1). Classification (NCBI taxonomy): domain Eukaryota; kingdom Metazoa; phylum Chordata; class Amphibia; order Gymnophiona; family Ichthyophiidae; genus Ichthyophis; species Ichthyophis bannanicus. The sequence goes on along the minus strand of CM066031.1, from coordinate 1,841,680,118 downwards.
GACCATTCTTCCAGCTTTTGTAGATCTTTCCTCATGTTATCCACTCCCTCAGGGGAATCTGCTCTGTTCCAAATTTCCATGTCATCTGCAAAAAGACGCTTTTCCATTCAGTCCTTCAGCAATATCGCTCATAAATACTTTAAACAGTACCGGTCCCAGGACTGATCCCTGGGACACTCCACCGATCACCTTCCTTTCATCTGAGTGAGTTCCGTTTACCATCACCTTCTGTCGTCTTTCAGTCAACCAATTTCTGATCCAGTTCACTGCCTTCCTCATAGGAGACTGTTCAGTTTGATAAGCCTCATATGAGGAACAGTATCAACGGCTTTGCTGAAATACAGGTAGATCACATCCATTGCATACACTTGATCTAGTTCTCTGGTCACCCAGTCAAAGAACTTAATCAGATTTGTTTGGCACGATCGTCCTTTTGTTAAACCATGTTGCCTCGGATCATGCAACCTATTTGTTTCGAGAAAACACACTATTCTCTTTTTCAGGAGCGCCTCAATTACTTGTCCGCTACCGAGGTAAGGCTTACTGGCCTGTAGTTTGCCACTTCTTTCCTATTACCACATTTGTGAAGAGGTACCACATCAGCCCTTCTCCTGTCACCAAGGATCAATTTAAAAACAACCTTTAAAGGCCCTGCCAGAACCTCTCTGAGCTCTGTCATTATCCTGGGATGTATCCCATCTGGTCCCATGGCCTTGTTCACTTGGTTTTGCAGTCTGTTCAAACACATCTTCTGTAAATGGTGTGGTATCTACACCATTCCCGTTTGTATATTTGTCAATTACAGGTGGTCCTTCTCCAGGATTTTCTTTCATAAAAACAGAACAGAAGTACTGTATTTGTTTATCATTTTTGGCTTTTCAATGTCACTTTCCACGAATCCATTCTCAGCGCTTTTGAGTCTTTCGGTTCCATCTTCCTCCTCTTCCGAATATACCTGAAAAAAGCTGTCATCACGCTTTAGATCTTTAGCCATCTTTTCTTCTGCCTTTGATTTTGCTATCCTTATCTCTGTTTTTGTCGCTTAGCTTTATCCTGTATTTTTTCTGTGTTTCTCTGTTTGTGAACTTCTGAATTTTGTGAAAGCTGTGGGGTTTTTGCCTTTATTTGTGCAGCCACTTCTTTGGAGAACCAAATATATTTCCTTTTTTTTCTTGTTTTTATTTACTTTCCTTACATGTCTATCTTTTGCCCCTTTTATTTCTTCCTTTAGCTTAGCCTACTGCAATTCCACTTTCCTTATCTCCTCCAACTTCCCTTATCTCCTCCCACCCTGGCAACTCCTCCTTCATTTACTTGGCCATTTTACTGAAGTTAGCGTTTTTAAAGTCTAGGACTTTGAGCTTACAGTGATTGGATTCTGACTTGACTTTTATCTGAAACCACACCATGTGATGATTGCTGCTGCTCATATTGGCACCCATTCGGATATTCGACACGTTGTCTTCGTTTGTAAGTATTAAATCCAGCATCAAACATTTCCTGGTCGGTTCCATCACCATTTGTCTAAGCAATGGATCTTGCAGGGCTTCAACAATTATTCTACTACTTTCCAGATTTGCAGAAGGAATACTCCAATCCACATTGGATAGTTTAAAGTCACCCAATATGATCACTTACCCCTTCATGGCTACCTTTGTAATATCAACAATCAAGTCTCTATCAAATTCTTTGGTTTGAGTTGGAGGCCTGTAGACTACACCAGTATGAATGATATTGCCATCTCCTTTTTCCAACACAATCCACAGCGCTGCTTCTTTTCCCCATGTCCCCTACATTTCGGCAGCTTTGATATTGCTTTTGATATATAGGGCTGCTATTCCTACTTTTCTGCCTTCTCTCTCTCTCCTAAATAAATTATGGCCAGCTATGGCTATATCGCATTCATGGGACCCATTAAACCATGTTTCATTAATTGCCACAGTGTCCAAGTCCATTTCCACCATTAGGGCTTCCAGGTTAGGACCTTGTTGGCTAAACTTTGAGCATTTGTGCTCATTGCTTTCCAGCATTTGTTGACTGGCTTGGCTGTATTTTGCATGGCTTTTGTTCTACACACCTCTTCCCCTTTCCCTAATTTAAATTCCTGTCCACATAATGCCTGAATTTGTCACGTAGGATCCTTTTCCCTGCGACAGAGAGATGTAGACCATCAACATAGATCCATTCTCAGAAGGTAGAATCTTATCGGCCAATCTCTAGCATTCCCCTTTGGCCAAGATAATTGAGAAAGTCATTCATCTCCAACTTCAACATCACATTGCTCCTCTTGACCCATGCCAGCACGGTTTCAGAGAATACCATGGTGTTAAGACACTTCTCACCACTCTATTCAGTACCTTACTCATTGGAATTGATAATATTAGACAAGACTATGTTCTGATCTTCTTGGATATTGCTTCTGCCTCAGTCAGCCATGAGCTGCTTCTTACACGTCTTCAAGAGAAGGGAATTCTTGCTTCTGCTTTGAGCTGGTGCAAGTCCTACCTATCAGACCGATGGCAACAGGTACAAATTGGCTCTATGACTTCTGAGCTTTTTCAACAAAAACAAGGTGTTCCTCAGGGCTCCTCTCTCTCCGCCCTCTTCTTCAACATTTATATGCAGCCCATCTGTTCAAGTATCTGTCCTTTAACATCTCCTGCCTTGTTTATGCTGATGATGTGTTGCTGTTCACACCTTTTTCTATTGACCAGCCTGACCTCTTGCCAATAGTAAGCTGCTTTGACGCTGTTACAGACTGGCTGTGCACTCAAAGCCTCAGAATCAACTTCAGTAAGACGGACGTTCTGTTCATCACAAGGAATCAATCCTTTACACCCCCCCCCCCGCTTCGATTAAGGTCAGACGCAGAGCTCCCATGTAAACCCATCATCCGCTACTTGGGTGTTACCCTAGATCAGCAGTTGGACATGAAAGCACATATCAGCAATATCACCAAGGCAATCTACCACAAGATACGAACAATTCGCCATCTGCGTCCCCTACTGGAGCCTGCTGATTTCCGTACAATTTTTCAAGCCCTTGTAACCCCCCATTTTGACTACGCCAACGCCATACTACTTGGTCTCCCTAGGTGCACTCTTTATCCGCTACAATATGCAATGAATGCCGCTGCTTGTGTCCTTCATGGAGCCTCGAGAAAGGACCATATAACTCCCATTTTACAGCACCTTCATTGGCTTCCCATCCATTGGCTTACCATTCATTGCAGGCTTACCTTTAAAGTAATGCTGCTTACCTTTAAAGCCCTTTGTATCTTGTTCACCTCACTCCTCAGAATAGATACAGAAGTTCCAAGATGGCGGATGAGTAGTTGCTGGCTGTCGGTGAGCGGAGAGGTTGTGAGGTGGACGCCGTACTAATGGGGAAGAAGAGGAAGCAGTCTACATCGAAGCCCCCCGGTATCCTCGACACCTTTAGGTGGTTCGGTGCAATCCTCAATTGTGCCTTTCTGCACCCCGCGTCCAGCTGACATGGCTTAAGCGGTTCCTCTGTGTGGTTTAGAGGAGCTGAGCAGTGATAGCGTGGATTTGAGTCCAGCTCAGCTGTTGCCGCCACAACCCAGAGGAGATTGGGAGGAGGGAGCAGACGCGGGAGTACCTCCGGGTCAGGAGGTCGAGGCCGTGTCTGAGGGCTCCTCTTCAGTAGCGTCGAGCTCTGGTGTCCAGCGGGTTGGAGTGGTAGAGAAGACGCCCTCCAACGAAGAGGTTTCGGGAGGTGCCCGACGGAAAATCATAGTACCAGGAGCGGTTGAGATGCGGGTGATTTGCGGCTTGAAGAAACCAGCCAAGGTGACTTTAGACTGCTTATGGGAGGCAATCTCTTCTCTCCAATCGTCCCTTGCTCCAGTGGTGGGTGTTTTATCTCAAGAGTTTCCTCTTCTCAAGGGTCGGTGTACCGCAGTGGAGGCAAAGTGTGCTGAGCAGGCTGACAAGTTGACAAAACTTGAGTCAAAAGTGGAAGAAATGCGTGTAGTGGGTGAATTTATGGACAATTCCTTAAGGAGGAATAATTTACGTTTTCTGAACTTTCCGAGGTCACCATTGTTAGAACCCTTGGCTCTGGTGCGTAAATACCTTGCTGAGGTTCTCCTGATGCCACATGATAATTTGCTACCCATTGTCAGGGTTCAATATGTTGCTGTTGATTCGGGTTCTGTGGCGGAGGGGGGCTCAGGGGGGAAGGGCGGACCGGGTCAGATGGAATTGTCTGAATTCCTAGAGTCTTCTTTGGAAGTAGTGACCAGTAGAGCAACTTTGTTAGTCAGCTTTGCTTTTGAATCTGACCGCAATACGATCCTTAGGCTTTATTTCCGTAGATTATCCTTTTCCCAGTTCATGGGCTCAAAAATTTTAGTATTCCCTGACTTGTCAAGGGACACCCAGAAGAGGCGGAAAGAATTTCTGGCTTTACGCCAGAGAGTTACCGCCCTGGGTGCCCAATTTAAATTGAGGTATCCATGTAAATGCGCTGTGTTATATCAAACTAAGCATTTTCTTTTTTTTGAACCTGTGCAACTTTTGCAATTTCTTCAGGCTAGGGAACGGGGGGGTGAGGGTTTAGCTCCTGTATTGGCTGCCATGTGAGTTATTCTTTGCTCATGAGATGATATTGTTTTTCCTTTTTCTTTTATTACCTGTTTGGAACCTTATTGGGGTTGTTTCTTCTTGGGGACTAAATCTTAAATAGGGGATATGTTATTTTGGGTGGTTGATTAATTATTGCTATTTGGTTTTTTTCTGTTTTCCCCTGTTATTTATTTTGTATGCTGTTGTATGCTACATATCATTTTTGCTTTTCGAATATTGTAAATTGCATAAAATTTAAATAAAAAACAAAACAAAAACAAAGAATAGATCCAGAAGATCGATCGCTGCTTACACACTCACTGTCCCTACTGCTATTCTAAAATGCTCCCTTGCGACCAAGAACTGAGCCTTTGTGGGTTTTTTTGCGCCCACACTTTGGAATTCTCTTCCTGCCTATATCCGGTCTGTTACTGACCTCGCACAATTTAGGAAGGCCCTAAAGCATCACCTTTTCCTTCAGTACTATTCTCAGGCCAGTGACATTACATAACCAAGTTCATCCTTCATGTCTGTCACGTTATCTTAATCATACTAGTTGTTTTAATTACTTAACTTATTTAATTCTCCCCGTTTAAACCAAGTTGTCTTACCTGTTCTCTATAAGTTCATGTATGTTCTGCCTGCATTGTACAAACTGTTTGTTGTAAACCGCACTGATTTTTAAGAGCGTGGTATATTTTTGTTGTTGTATACCTTTAAACATACTATATTAATTATAACAGATGAACAGTCATCAAACATTTTGAGGCAAACTATTTACAGTGTGTTGGTGGGGTGTGGTTATTACTTAGCCAGGTGTTCCTTGTTCAGTATTTGATCCATATTACTCTAGGAACACTGTTCCCCCTAAGCTGTGCCCGCGCACACACCTCGCCGAGCAAGCGCACATATTTTACAACAGAACGCACAAAAATTACGGCTCTGATTCTAATAGAAAGCAACACAGACGTCTTAAAATGTTGTAATTATTAGAAATTTCCTGCTTCATTTAGTAATCATCTATTTTCATTTAATTTGATTAAAATCAATGTGGTGTACATACTGTATTCTGACGTGGAGTTATATACTTTAAAATTTGACTACGCGTGTCGTTATGTGTCACAAAAATTGAACCTTCCTTCAAAAGCTGCACACAGCTGATATTTTATGTGCACACAGCCTACAGAAAATTAGAGGGAACATTGTCTAGGAACATCAGAATTTTTAGGTTTTTACAGAATTGACTGGTTAACTGGATGGATCTTAATTGTGGTGGCAGAGAGTGCCAAAGGGTGGGAGCGTTTGGTTCATTGGTTGCATGAGGGTTTGTTTGTGGGTAATTCCAGTCTGTTGATTGTAGCTGTTCTCCTTTAGTTGTTGCTCGCTGTTAGGGGAGTGAGCCTATCGCTGATTTTTCAAAATTTTGTAGGTGTACACAATGAATTTGTATTTGATCCTGCTTATAATGGGAAGCCAGTGAAGCTGTTTGAGGGGTGGAGTAATTTGAATCTGTTGAGATTTTGCCAATATGGTTCAAGCTGCTATATTTTGAGCTAGTTGTGGGGGGTATAACATGCTTTTGGGAAGGCCCTGGTAGATGGAATTGCAGTAATCATAAATTGAGGTGATTACTGCTTAACAAACTGCTCGGAAATCTATTGGGGAGAGTAGTTTGCATAGGTTCCTTAAGGTGCGAAGCTTGAAGTTTACAGATTTGGTATTTTAGCTTATTTGTGGCTGAAAGTTGAGTTCTTGGTCGAGTGTGATGCCCAGATAAATTTGTGTTTTGATTGAGAGTAGTGTATTGTTATGATTGCGGGTAGAGGATTGAAATGCTTGTTTCTTATGATGTGGAGAGCATCTGACTTGCTGTGATTATTTTTGATTGTGTTATTTAAGCCTGAGGTTGATTGCTGAAAAACACTTGGAGATGTTGGTATAGTCTGGTGATTTTGTGGAGAAGGGGGTGAAGATCATTGTCATCTGCATATATTAAGTAGTTGACGTCATGGTGTTTGATTTTGCAGAGGGATTGTAGGTAGATATTAAACAGGAGTGTGGAAAGTGCAAACCCTTGCGGTACTACTTGGTTGAGGGGAATGGTGTAGATATGAGGGTGTCAATTTTGATGTGTACTATATGGTATGATAAGCAGGAGTGGAACCATTTCATTGGGAGTTCCTTGAATTTCTATATTGAGTCAATTTAGTAGGAGTTGATATGAGACAGTCAAATACAGCTGATATGTCCAGAAAGATGATGTGTTATGATTTTGATGCCTTTAATTAGTGTGTTGAGCAGGGAAATCATGAGGGCTTCCACACTGTGTTGGGGCAGAATCCATTCTGGTGAATGTCTAGATGATGGTGTTCATCCAAGTGTTCTTGTAGCTGCTCCTGAAGAACTTTTTTGATAATTTTAGCGATGAATAAGATACTAGAGATTGGCCTTTGTGATGCTGGGCAGGCGGAGTCCAGGTTCGGTTTCTTTAGGATAGGATGTATGGAGGATTGCTTGAGTTGGTGGGGGAGATATTTATCATGTTGTATATATAATGTATGAGTTGGCACTATGGCTGATAAAGTTCAGTCAAAAGTGAGGGTTCTAGACTTTAGGAAAGCTAACTTTTGCCAAGAATGGGCAATACCTCAAACTATCATTAGTGGGTTGGAAGCAGTTGGAAGATGCAAAAAAGCAGTGGGCAAAACTGAAAGGGGATATTTTAAGGACAACACACCTTTTTATTAGAAAAGTAAGGTAATCTAAAGGGAAAAGGAGGTCACTATGGTTCCTGAAAAAGTAGCTGAAAAGGTGAAGAAAAAGAGGGTGACCTTCATTAAATGCAAGAGATCAAAGAGGAAGACAAGCATCAATATTCAGAAAAACTTAAGAGAAGCTAGAAAAGTAGTCAGGAAAGCAAAGATACAAATGGAAGTAAAAATAGCCAATGCAGTAAAATGGGGGGGAGGGGACAAAACATTTTTCAGACATGAAAGTGAAAAAGTGGTATTGTCAGATTCAAGGATGAAAGGGAGGAAGCTGTATTAGCTCACGAGGATAAAGAACTTGCTTTTATATTTTTGTTCTGTGTTCACAGATAAAGGGCCATTAGCAAGACCTCGGAAAACATATGCAGTATATCAAGTGTTAAACTAAATTAAGCTAAACTAATGGAAAGGCTGCTACAACTGAGGATGGTGAGATTTCTGGAATCTATTGAATTTCAGGATTCAAGGCAACATAGTTTTAGAAGAGCAGGTCTTATGAGACAAATCTCATTAATTTATTTGACTGTGGGAGAGCTGTAGATGTGATGTACTTAGTGTCAAAGGCTTTATTGAAATCTATTCCACATTGGCAATTTATAAAGAAATTGAATGCTCTAGAAATGGACCCCCTAGAGTGGCTGGGTTAGAAATTGTGTGGGAGGTGACAAAAGGGTACAGATAAATGTCACTCACTCTGAGGTGAAGGATGTTATCGGTAGTGTGTTACAGGGATCTGTCCTTGGTTCGATGATTCTTAACATTTTTTTAAGTGATGATGTGGGGGTTGGGAGAGATTTATCATGTTATCATGATGTGGAATGACTGTCTGGTAAGGTTTGCTTCTTTGTAGATGATACCAAAATCTGCAATAGAGTAAACACATGTGAAGGTGTAGATAACATGAGGGATTTAGCGAATCTTGCAGAATAGTTGAGAATCCGGCAACTGAGGCTTAATGCTAAAATTTGCAGGATCATGCATTGTGCTGTAAAAATCCAAGGGAACAGTACAGTATAGGGGCCGAAGTGCTTCTGTTTACAAAAGAAGAGTAGGATCTAGGTGTGATTTTTTTCTGTTGATCTTAAGGTGGCTAAACAGAAAAGGAGTGACAAAAGCCAGAAGGATGCTTGGGTGCATAGGAAGAGGAATGGCTATCAGGAAGGAGGAGATGATGGTGCCTCTATATAAGTCTTTGGTGAGAACTTATTTGTGGTGCAGTTCTGGAGGTGTGCAATTTTGGTGACCAAATTTTCAAAAGGATATAAACAGAATGGAGTCTGTGCAGAGGGTGTCTTCCACAATGGTCAGTGGGCTTCATCATATGGGCACAGACTTAAAGATTTCAATATGTATACTTTGGAAGGAAGACTTGAGAGGGGAAATATGATAGAGACGTTTAGATACCTCCATGGCATAAATGCACAGGAGGAGAGCCTCTTTCAGCTGTAAGGATACTCTGCAACGAGGGGGCATAAAATGAAGGTGGAAAGAGAGAGACTCCGGAGTAATTTTCAGAAATATTTCTTTATGTGAAGAGTAGTAGATGCGTGAAAAATAGTCTCCCAGTGGAGATAGAGACGAAAAACTGTATCTGAAATCAAGAAATCAGGATGAATACAGAGGATCTCTAAAGAGAAAAGGACTGTAGAGCTTAGTGATTCATATGGAAGGGCAGACTGGATAGGCCTTATGGTCTTTATCTGCTGTTATGTTTGTGTTTGTTTTTCTTGGCCGATAGGAATCGGTCTGGAAGAGTCTGGTTTCAGAGAAATAACACTTGTTCAACATTTTCATTAACAACTTTCACCCTCCAAACACACATAATGAATGTATAAAAGCTGTCTGTAATGAGTTCTTGGCAGGGGAAAGAAACTTGGTGAGCTTTTGAATTTTGCAGTGACTATTAATGAGAGATTTCCTCTCTTAGGAAAATTGTTGTCCATAGTGTTTGTGCACCCTGTTTTCCCTGTGTGCTGTGCAAGAGGTTTTAGTTTAATGAATTTTGTGGAAAAACAAATTCAGATCATCAGTGTAAACAGGAAGCTTAAATGACGTGTTCCTTATCTCTCCAGTCTAGTCCCAAACCGCTGGGTTTAAGCACCTCCTCTGGCAGCTTGGAGACTGAGCACGTCACTCTTTTGGTGACGCCTGTATAAATAGTCAAGGGACTGCCTCCTTGCTCCAGTAATCTCAGTCTCTAAGCAGCTGGAGGAGATGTGAGCCCAGAGGTTAGGGGCTCACTGGAGGAATGATTAAGGATAGGTGTAGTTAGGTAGATTCTATTCTGTTTGGGGGGGGGGAAGGTCTACGCCTTTAATTTGGCGATTCAACTGCTAGAGACACTTCACTGGTGAGCTGTCTGAGGCGTCTGCCCTCCTTCTCCCCCCTTCCTGAAATGGTGATTATTTGAAGGGAAGAATGAGGGAGTTGAGTTTGGGGTCTCTAGCTCCCGATCCCCTGAGCGGGTGAGGAGCTGTTGAGGAGAGAGGTGCTTGGATCACGCGTGGCGAGCCGTCAGTCGGAGCCGCGGCTGAGTCTCCGATGCCTCCCTCCCAGTCGCGCAAGCCGCCAGAAGATAAAGGCTGAGCGCGGGAGTCCAGAGGGAGAAGTTGAACGGCGGACAAAGGAGGTAAGCGCCGGTAAGGTCTGCGTGAGGCAGTTGACTCGCCGTATAGTGTAGCGAGCAGGAGTTTAGGTGCCCTTGGGCCCAGACCACGTGGCTGCTGCTCGGGAAACTAGGCAAGAGGTATTTTATCTCTTCACAGGCTGTGCATAAGGAGTTGATTTTAGGACCATAGGCACTAGTAGTAAAGAAAAGGAAAGTTTTGGAGGTTTGCTAGGCTTATAAAAAAAATTGATACATAAGTTTTTGGTATAAGTTAGCTAAGGTGATAGTTATGCCTTCTAGGCCTCAGTGCCTCCTCTGTGGGGCCAAAAGAGGGTCCATCTCGGAGGTGGGGGTGTGCAGGGGCTGCACACAAGAAGCAGCAGCAGCAGAAATGGCAGAGGAATGTGAGATAGGGAATTTAAGGAGGGGTGCTTCTGTCTCAGTGGAACCCCTTTCTCCATCCGTGCCACCCCAGTAACCAGTGCTGGGACTTTCCGGGGCTCCAGAGGCTTCCGCTTCCCAACCTCCATTGCAGGGGGGAGGGGTTGGTGGCAATATTCTCACAAGAATTTATGGCACTGCTCCAGTAGGCTCTAGGGGGTGATTGGATGTGGCTCAGTGGGGCCTGCGGTGGAGGGGGTGCTGGGTTCAAAGCGCCCTGGAAACTCTGCTAGACAGGGGAGCGAGTAGCATCCCTGGCAAAAAGCCTAAGCTGATGACGGATAGGACGGAGCAGGCCTTGGTCTCGGAGGAGCAGTCAGAGACTCTGGAAGACTCTGAGATAGAACAGGACCTGGAGGAAGGTGAGATAGCTGAGCAGGAGGACCAGGCGCGAGTGGTCCGTGTGTTCCGGCGTGAGGAACTATCAGCACTTATCACAGAGATGCTGAAGACGCTGATCATGCCGACAACAGGTCAGGCGGAGGATACCACTTCATAGGATCCTTTTATTGCAGGCGCGAAAGTCCCAGCGTGCGTTCCCAATACATAGAGTATTTAAGGAAATGATTCAGGAAGAATGGGACACGCCTGAGGCAGGGCTGAAAGGCTCCAGAGTTATGGCTCGCCTTTACCCATTGGAGGAATCAGATAAGGATCTTTTTAGGTCTCCTAAGGTTGATGCGGCATTATCAGCGGTCACTAAGAAAACCACGATTCCGGTAGAAAGAAGTGCCGCGCTTAAGGATGCACAGGATAGGAGGTTAGACACGTTGCTTAAGCAAGTCTTCGAGGTTAATGCTCTTTCCATGCATGCTTCCATTTGTGGAGCATGGGTGGCAAGGGCTTGCCTGCGATGGTCCCAAAAAATTAAAGGGATGCAGGTACAAGAGGAGATCGAGGAGGCGTCCCGAATGGAATCAGGGGCGGCATATTTAGCAGATATTCAACATGATCTTATTTGAGGTTTTTCAAAAGGTATGGCGTTCATAGTGGCGGCGCGAAGATATCTGTGGCTGTGTAATTGGGCGGCTGATGGGGGCCTCTAAGGCAAGGCTAGGTAAGCGTCCTTTTAGGGGTAAGCTCCTCTTTGGAGAAGATTTGGACAGATTGGTAAAAGACCTTGGAGCATCTAAGGGTGGAAGGTTGCCAGAAGACAAACTGAAGCAAGGTCGTCCTCCGGCGCCGTCCAAAGGTCAGCGAAGAGAATTTCGTTGATTTCGTCTGTCAAGATTTGGTCAATTTCAGAGAGGACTTTTTCAGTATAGATCCCAGGGGTTTCGGGGATTTAGAGGAGCAGGTAGAGGTTTTGGAGCCTCCTCGTCCCCGAACCTCAAGAAATCGCAATGAAGCGAGGGGGGTCCAGGCGGACTTAGTACCACTGTTCCCTCTAAGCTGTGCGCGTGTGCGCGCGCACATACCTCGCCGAGCGAGCGCACATACTTTACAACAGAGCGCACAAAAATTACGGCTCTGATTCTGATAGAAAACAACACAGATGTCTTCAAATTTAAAAGTTATGATTGTAATTACTAGAAATTTCCCACTTCATTTAGTAATCATCTATTTTCATTTAATTTGATTAAAATCAATGTGGTGTACATACTGTATTCTGACGTGTAGTCAAATTTTAAAGTATATAACTCTGAGTGTCGTTATGTAGCGCACAAAAATTTAACCTTCCTTCAAAAGCTGCACACAGCTGATATTTTATGCGCACACAGCCTACAGAAAATTAGAGGGAACATTGCTTAGTACCCATGGAGGGGCGTCTACGGGAGTTTTAACCTGCCTGGGCCCAGATTACGTCAGATCAGTGGGTGTTGGAGGTCGTTCAAAAAGGATATGCGCTCGAGTTTCAACGGCCAGTGATAGATGCCTTTGTTCAATCTCCCTGTAGAGCAAGATCAAAGCTGTTGGCTGTGCGGGAGACGGAAAGATTAATAGCTCTCAAGGCGGTAGTGCCAGTTCCAGCAGACCAATGCGGATGCGGTCGGTACGCTACATATTTTGTTGTGCCAAAAAAGGAGGGAACCTTGAGTCCGATCCTGGATCTCAAAGTAAACAGGTGTCTCCGAGTGTCGCATTTTCGCATGGAAACGCTGAGATCAGTCATAGTGGCGGTTCAGCAAGGAGAGTACCTCACGTCATTGGATCTTGCGGAAGCGTATCTGCACATTCCAATCAGATTGGAGCATCAGTGGTTCCTTCGGTTTGCGGTGCCCATGGGGCATTTTCAGTTCCAGACAGTGCTATTTGGTCTGGCAGTGGCACCACGAACCTTCACCAAGGTCATGGTGGTGGTGGCAGCGGCATTGCGCAGGGAAGGAGTGTTGGTGCACCCTTACCTGGACGATTGGCTGATTCGAGCAAAGTCAAAGGAAGAAAGCGAAGTAGCTACCCGTCGAGTGGTGCAGTTCCTGCAGACCCTAGGATGGGTAGTCAATGTACCAAAAAGCAAGTTGGAGTCGTCGCAGGAGTTGGAATACTTGGGGGCCCGTTTCGACACAAGCAGCGGCAGGGTGTATCTGCCGCACCTCAGGGCTCGAAAACTAAGACAACTGGTGTGAGCCTTCATGGAGATGAGGGTTCCCTCGGCTTGGCATTATTTACAGCTGTTGGGAACGATGGCGGCCATGCTCGAGTTGGTGCCGTGGGCCAGGGCTCACATGAGACCGTTGCAGAGAGCTCTTCTCAGAAGATGGTTGCATCAGTGTGATCAGCTGTCTCAAAGGCTGGTCTACCTTCCGGAGACAAGGCAGTCGCTACAGTGGTGGCTAGCTCCAGGGTGTCTAGAGAAAGCGATGCCTCTGGAATCTCCAGATTGGAGGCCATTGACGACAGATTCAAGTCTGTTCGACTGGGGAGCACACTTTGAAAGGCAGTTTGCCCAAGGCCAGTGGACAGAACAGGAAAGGAGGTGGTCAATAAACAGGCTGGAATTAAGGGCAATCACTCTAGCACTAAAGGGCTTTCAGCAGCATCTGCAAGGGAGAGCGATTTGGGTGATGTCCGACAATGCCACAGTGTTGGCCTGTATCAATCGTCAAGGCGGCACTAGCAGCATAGCTCTCGAAGAGGAAGCAGAGGAGCTTCTGAACTGGGCAGAGATGCATCTGGAAGCGTTATTGGCAGCACATGTTGCGGGGGTGGACAGTGTGACAGCCGACTTTTTGAGTCGAGTCAAGGTGGATCCAGGAGAGTGGATTCTACAACAAGAGGTTTTCAACTTACTGGTGCAGCGCTGGGGCGCTCCGGTAATGGACCTCATGGCAACGTTCGAATCGGCAAAGGCAGGAAGATTTTACAGCAGAAGAAGAGAAAGGATGTCTGAAGGTTTGGACGCTCTGATGCAGAGATGGCCGGAGGAGCAACTACTATACGTCTTTCCTCCGTGGGTGTTGATAGGACGTGTTCTGCAGAGAATAGAGCAACACAAGGGTCAGGTAATCCTGACTGCACCGGATTGGCCAAGGCGCCTGTGGTTTGCAGCTGCTGGTGAAGCCTCTGTGGAAATTGTCGATCAGAAGAGATCTGCTGGTGCAAGGTCCGTTAAGTATGCCTCAGGTGGATCGGTTCTTGCTTACGGCTTGGCTCTTGAAAGGGCAAGGTTGAGAGCCAAGGGGTACTCAGCAGCAGTGATTTCTACCTTATTGAGGTCCAGACGTCGATCTACTTCAGTGGCGCATATCAGGGTCTGGCGGCTGTTTGAGTCATGGTGCGAAGATAGATGGATAAGGGCGTTAGGCGTAGATGGATAAGGGCGTTAGACACCTCCGTTCTGCAGATTTTGTCCTTTTTGCAGGATGGTTTTGAGAAGGGACTAGCGGCAGCGTCTCTAAGAGTTCAGGTGGCAGCACTCTCTTGTTTTAGAGGGAAGATGCAAGGAATGGGGCTTGGGGCCCATCCAGATGTGAAAAGGTTTTTACGAACGGTGTCACTGTTGAGACCGCCCTGCAGAGCTTCGGTGCTGGTATGGGATCTCAACTTGGTGCTGGAAGCGTTGGTACGGGAGCCATTTGAACCATTGACTTAGGCAACATTGAAGGATATTACGCTTAAAGTAGTATCTTTGGTGGCTATCTCTTCGGCAAGGAGAATTTCGGAATTGCAGGCTTTGTCATGTAGGGAGCCTTTTTATCCTTTTATGACACGAAAGTAGTTTTGAAAACTGTGCCTTCGTTTTTACCTAAGGTAGTTTCAGCATTTCATTTGAATCAGGTGGTGACTTTGCCAGTATTTGAGAGGGCTGGCGAAGAGAAGTCTACAGGTCGACTGCATCGGTTGGATGTCAGTAGGGCATTAAGGAAATACTTGCAGAGAACGGCTTTACTCCGCAAGACAGATTGTTTTTGGTGTTTGGGGGGCCAAAACAAGGTGAGCCGGCGTCAGTCGTCCATTGCGAGGTGGATTGCGTCAGCATATATGCTAAAAGGCAAGGCAGTTCCAAAGGGCTTAAGAGCTCATTCAATTAGGGTGCAGGTAGCTTCCTGGTCGGAGTTTAGTTTAGAGCCAGCGGTGGACATTTGTAAAGCATGTGGGGAAATTTGGCTGAATTGTTCTGCTTGATTTGCATGATTGGCAAGAATACCTTACGGTACCCTAGCCTATTCCTGACCAGCTTTAGTGTCATACCTGGATGAAGGCTGTCAGACGGCTGCCTGGGTGAGAATCTTCACAGTCTTGGCAAGTGCATATATCTATATGATTTGCAAGGGATTGTGGGCAATGTAGTTCATTCACACCAGACACAGCTGCTGACAATAATTTAGTTGTGCTCAAGTGTTAAAGCCAATAAGATAGTTATTTATGGGGTTATTTCTCCCAACACAGATATGCTTGGTAGCACATAAATCAGGTTACTTGCTTCCAGTGTTTAACTTGGAAAAACAAAATCAAAATCAGGAAAACATTCAAACTTGTCAGGCATTAGCTAATGTTTTCTTAGCATATATCAAACAACAAACCAAAAGCTACAAAGAGAAAAAAAACTGTTCTTTTCAGGTTAACTTCTTATATCTTCCCACATAGATTCAGAAATGATTCTCTCCTAGCTCACAAGCAATTAGGTAAGGCTCAATTGCTAGCAATTACCCAGCTGAAACCCCTTAGCTGGCTTGCTTCCTACTGCGTGGCTAGAAATCTTACTCAGGACCTTTTCTGAGTAGATTAAAGAACAAGTTTGTATTTCTTTGTGATGGTTGCTGTACTTTATAACAGAAAATCACCAAAGGAGTTTGGACAGAGAGCAGTCCATATAAACACATTCTTCATCTGCAATCATTCCCCCTTCTTCAACAAGCATGGGTTCAATATCATGGATTGGCACAGATGAATCTCTCAATGAAGCACTTTCAGGAGAATACTTGTTTCCCTGCTGTCTTTCAAGGTTATAGCTAGGGCATAGATCAGTGTTCATACCTGAGCTTCCATTGCTGCTAGAGTTCCTCTCTATATAGCCTGGCCAGTATGTAGTCCAGTTCTTATGTCCAGCCTTCCAATCCAGATCCCTGGACACTGGATCTCTCTTCACATACCTTCTGGCACAGGTCTTAGGGTCCCTTCCTCGTGCAGCCGTCTCCCTCACAGGTAGCGTCTGGAGATTCCTAGCTCTGCAGCACCATTCCTCTGGCTTTCCCCAGTCCAATGGTGTATGCTGGCCCTTGGAATACCTCCCAGTATACGTACTGCTCTGGACTCTTCTAGACCTCTCAAAGGCTTTTCTCCTCTTTCTTCCAGAGGGTTTCTTTCCCTCCCTGTCCGTCCGGTTTGGCTTCTGCTTCTGATGATCCTTCAGATGAAACTGATCAAGCTCAAGCTGATGCTCAGGATAATGAGGATAATTCTCTGTAGAATAAACTCTACCTTTATTCTGCTTAGATGAGTGCTCCTCCCTAATACAGCGCAGCTGTGCTGAATCAGGCCCTGCCCTTTGAGATGAGTGCTTAGGGATTACCTCATAGCCCTCCTGATTGAACACACGTTTCCCCACTTCAGCTCCTCTAATGGCTGTTGGAAACCTGGTGCATTCTGGGACTGGTAGTCTTTTATTGGAAAATTCTGTTTTCTTATTTCTACCAGAACTGACAGGTTGCTTGTTCAGAGTCACTTCACCTTTTCTATAGCTCCTTCCTGAGCTATGATAAGCTTCCTTATCACAAGGCACATGGTAAAAAGACATGTGGGCTAAGAAAGGCAAGAACTGAGTGCACTAAAACAGCATAATAAAAAGTAGGATGAAGCTACACTCTGTGCAGAAATGTGCAGAGAATGGCGTCTTGCAAAACAGAACGGTTTGTGCAAGCCGGCATGAACAAGCTGAATAACAGGTACTCAGAAGCCCTGAAGAATTACCAACTGTGCTGTAGGCTACAGATAAGCAACTGGCAGGGTGTGGTAAGCTAACGAAGCAGAAAAAACTAGAACCTGCTAATCTGGTTTGGCACGGGAATTGTGTAAGACTAGTGAAAAGAACGTGAAGACCTTGAGAGCGAGAAGGGTATAAAAGTGTGCAACTACTTGGTTCGGGGGGGCAGTCTCACCTTTCTCACTAACAAGAGAGGTTGGGGACGCTGTCTAACACATGAACGAGGGAGACACAATGTGCAAATGAACTTTGTATCCTGTGCTTTCTGATTGACTGAATAAAGGGAAAGCTTGCTTCATTTCTGAATGTGTCTGAAGTTCATTTTCTTAGTTTTGTGGGGTTAGACACGCAGCTGGACTGGGACCTTGAACCCCACAAATTGGTGACCCCGACGTAATGAAATTGGGGAGAAGGGGATTAACCCCCGAGTACGCCATACTCCAAAATTTAATGATATAGTTGTAGGACTATCCCCTGTGTTCCTCCTATCATACTGATAGACGGGAGATGAGTATTCCTTTCTAAAAAGTGGAGAACGACGAGAAGAAAGTGCTTTCCGTGCGAAGACTGTGGTGAGTATAGGGGTTCCTGTCAAATAGAGCAGACAGAAGACTCTCTACACGGATGTGAGTGATTATATGATTATTTGAGAAGCTTCTGTACAGTTGTGGGGTGGGATATCACTGTGTATAATATTGTATCTGAGACAATGTGTGTGAGTGAGACGTGCTACTAGCACGAAGCGAGAGTGGAGCTCTGATTCGCGTTTCTGTACTCCCGCGAGGGGGACAGCCGGAGATGAGCAAAGCGAAAGTATATCTCCAGGAACAAGCAGGAATGAGTCTTCACATATGGGCACGTCGGTACCGACGGAGCCTGCGCGGGAACGCTCCCCAGCTTCCAATCAGAAAGCTTTTGGGAGCATCCCTCAGCGCCTGCGTGCTGCCTTCCCACTTTTCCAACTGTCTCTCCTCAGTTTTCGTTTTTCCGTGGAGCCGGCAGGACGTCCTCCTGTCACCGCAGAAAATTCTTCTTTTAATTCTTTTGTTTTCTTGTGGTCGCGGCTGTCTCCCCGACACCACCGGTACCGCCGGTGTTTCTTTTTTCTGTAATTTTTTCCCTTCGGGGTATATTTTTTCTTCTGCCTTAAATTTTTAGGCCTTCTAGGCCTGTCCACGTCCCACATGGAACCGCCAGCCACTTCCTCTAAGAAATGTTTAAGCTGTGGCGGTACAGCTTTATTTTTAGACTTCAGAAGCTGGTGTTTAACCTGTTTGGGTCCTGACCATTTTCCTCCGGAGCCCTCGGGCTACAGTTTTGTGAGAAGAGATTTTCAACATCGAGTTTCCTCGATACCAGGTTCCCTTCCAGTGTCAGGGCACCGAACATTTCTTCTTCTTCACGGGATCAGGTAACCCACAAACAGTCTGTTAAGACTAGCCAACCCTCGAGTGGTAGGTCTCATGCACAGCATGAAGACGGCTCCGGCCTTGCCCTCGAGGGTCCATTGGCTTCAAAACCCCGGGGGGAGTCTTCGGTCTCTAAAGCCTATGAGGGGTTTCAGGTTGTTCCTGGGGCTCACCCCTCACAGAACATACCTGAGCCATTCTCGGTGGTGGCATCCGTTTCGAGCGGTACCGATACCCTGGCATCGGCACTGGTGTTGGACGTAACACTCCTCACCAGGGATCGTCATCTGGCTTCCTCGGTACCTTCGGGACCGGTGGATATGCTCCAGATTGACTTTCCAGTATCAGCATCGACGCCGATACTACCACCGACGTCGGTACCCTCTAGACATGCATCGATAGACTCGCTCCCCTCGATGCCAAGTCTGGAATCGATCTCTAGTCTGAAAGACTGGGTACCGACACGTCTCGGTACCGACACCTATCGGTACCGGACGCTAGGTACTGAGGATGATTACCGAAGGCGTTCGGTTACCTCGGTACCGATTGAGCTGCCACCGATGACTGCTTCGGTGTCGGTGTCGCCTTAGATTCCGACAGCGCTACCGGTATCAGTTCCGGTACCGGTATCCGCAGTAGCATCGGGGCCAGCTCCTTCCATGCTTCCTTCACCAGGGTTGCTCCTTTCTGTACCAAGTCTGGAGTCGATACCTGGCATAGACGATGTAGTACTGACTGTCACAGGTCCTGACCTCCAGTACCAACATCCATCCCTTAAGGATCCTTTTTTGCACCGTGCAGGATCTTATCTTCCTATATACTCAGGTAGATCCTCCGGTGCCCAGGCTAGTTCTTCAGATCTAGCCTGTCCTGGGAAGGTTCTCTTTGGAGATCCTTCTTTTCAGGATTTCCTCTTGGATATGGCAAGATCCCTTACCATTCCTATCCCTGGCCATGATCCCACACAAGGCTCTGTTTCTACTGGAGCAAAGGAGAACATAATGCTTCCTTTGCATCATTCCTTGCGGGATCTTCTTCTAAGAATGTGGGAAGCACCTTTAAGGGTACCCCCACCTTCTAGAGCAACTGATCTTCTGTATCAGGTGCCCCCTCTCCAGGGTTTCAAAAGACTCAACTTCCTCATCATTCCATTGTAGTGGAATCAGCAATGAGGAAGGTGAAAAGTAAGAAAAAGCACTCTTCTTACCCACCAGGTCGTGAGTCTAGGACACTAGATGCCTTTGGACGTCAAACCTTCCAGACATCCATGCTGTCAGCAAGAATTCTCTCATATATTTTTTATATGAGTCTATCTCTTCAGGAGCTCACAAAGAAATTATTTCTTTTGGCTCCTTTTCTTTCAGAGCCCAAGACTGCAGACTATTCCTTACTACTTAGTCATCTTCAAAATATCTCTTGGTTTCTTACTCGTGCTTCCCTAGACTCATTTGAGTCTATTAGCAGAACTCCTGCTATAGCTATAAGGGCACGACGTAGAGCCTGGCTCCAAGCTTCAGACTTAGACAAATGGGCACAACAAAGACTGGGTAATACTCCTTGCACTGGAGAAAAGCCTTTGGGAATTGCAGCGCGCATGCGCGGTCCTCTTCCCGCCCAAGGGTGCCATCTTGCTCAGTCTTCTTTTTTCCGCGGAGCCCTACAGACGTTGTCTGAGAATCCCTGCCGAAAAGTTGATTTTTTTCTCTTTATTTCTCTTTTTTCTTAGGTTCGACGCCAGTTCTTTTCCCGCCCGGACTCGCGACGCCGGTTGCGAGTCCGTTCCTTATTTCTCGGTTTTTTGTCCTTCGTGACAGATTTCGCGCCTTTTTCCTTTTTCCCTGGCAGCCCGGTCTTTCGACCTCGCAGGGGCCCTTTTTTCCCCCGATGGCTGCCAGCGGCTTTAAAAAGTGTGACCTCTGTAAGAAACTCATGTCTCTTACAGACACTCATGACTTCTGCCTCCGTTGCCTCGGACCCGATCATGACTCCATGATCTGTGGTCCGTGTGGCAAAATGTCCTCAAAGGCGTTGAGGAGTCGGCAGCATCAGCGGGAGCGTATCTTCTCTGACTCCGGCCAGGCTCAGACCTCGTCAGAGGCTTCGACGTCTCGGGACTCTGGTCCTGAGCATCGTCGAAGTTCCTCTGAAAGGGGGTCTCCTACCTGGGAACATCATCGGAAGAAGATACCCGCGAGGGTGGGATCGGTGGACGCTCCTGGTCCCTCGAGGGCCAGGTCGCATAGCCCCGATTCCCGTCCCGGGTCCTCGGAGGCGGAGAGGCCGTCAAAACATCCTCGACTCGAGGTGGACTTGCCTGCTCACGTGAGTACTGTTGTCCTCGTTGACTCACCTCCGAAGGGCCCGACGTCGTCGGGGCCCGAGTCGGGGGCTGCTGGGTCTCCTGAGCTCGGACTCAGATTGACGGCCTTGGAGAGCAGTCTGACTGCCTTCATGGACCAGCAGCGGGTATTGATCGCTGGCCTCGCCGGTGTTCCTGCCCTGACCGCCGGGACGTCGACTTCCAAGTCGACCCCGGAGACCGAGCCGATCCTCGAGTCCATGAGGGCTCGAGTCGATCCTCGGTCGAGGTCTCCTTCGGCCTCCCGTTCGGGACCGAGGTCGTCGACGCTGACTCCCTCAGCATCGGAGCGGATAGCATCGGTGCCCGCCCGACCGGAGCCGCTCGTCTCCTCCTCCGAGGAGTCGGCCTGGGAATCCGAGGACGAAGAGTCACCTGGTTCCTTTCGGACTCGGTGTGTCCCTTCGGACTCCCCCGAGTCCGAACCTCGGAGACGGTCCCCCCCGGAGGATACCCGGTTCTCGGACTTCGTGAGGGATATGGCCAAGGCTTTGGCCTTCCCCGCGGATCCCGAGGAGGAACCTCGAGTCGAAGAACTCGATGCCCTCCAATATGACTCTTCCCCGAAGGAGGCCTTTATTGTACCGGTTCCTCTGATGCTGGAACGACTTCTCTTCCGCATGTGGGAGAGCCCGGCGTCGTCGCAGGTGTTAAGCAAGCGGGTCGATTCCATTTATCGAGTCCGCAAGAGCCCCGGCTTCCAAAAGGCACAACTACCGCACCATTCCATGGTGGTGGAATCGGCCATGCATAGACTTAAGAGTCAAAAAATGCACTCCTCGGTGCCCCCTGGTAGGGAGGCCCGAAGCCTGGATGCCCTCGGTAGGAAGTGCTTCCAGGGCTCTATGCTTGCTTGTCGAGTCCAGACCTACCAGCTCTACATGGGCATGTATCTCCGAGACCTGGCTCAAGAAATAGCCGGGTTCTCTGCTGGTCTCTCCGACGAACCTTTGCAGAGGTTCCAAACATTATCAACTGGTATTCGAGAGTGCTCCAAGTTTATATCTCGAGCAGCCTATGATGGTTTTGAGGCATCGGCTCGAGTAGCTGCGGCCGGCATCGGTGGACGCCGCCAGGCTTGGCTTCAGACGTCCGACCTCGAGCCCTGGGTGCAGGACAAGTTGGTCAATGTCCCCTGCCGAGGTGATAACCTCTTTGGCAAGCCCATGGATGAGAAGGCTGCACAAATCGAGATGGAGACTCTCACCAGGACTCATCTCTCAAGGAAGACCTCTGCCCCTTCTCAAAAGAAGAAGGGCTCGGGGAAAAAGCCCTTTTACCCGAGGAAGGCGGCTGCCTATAAATACTACTCTCAGTATCAGGCCACAGCAGCTCCCCCACAGGGAAAGCAGGCCAAGGGACGGGGTAATGGGTCCCGTAGGCAGCAAGCCCCCAAGCCTGCACCACCGGCCCCTGCTCAGCAGGGTGGGGTTTTTTGACTTCATCAGCATAGCCTATCCCCCTCAGCTGGTTTCTCTCAGCACAGGAGGCCGGGTGGTCCAACATCACCACAGATACCTGGGTACTTCACATAGTTCAGAAGGGCTATCTTCTTCACTTTCACCAGGTACCTCCCTCCTACTTTCCAGGGGAGCCTCCCAGACTCCCTTTGCACAGGGACTTACTCCGTCAGGAGTTAGCAAGTCTCGTTCAGGAACAAGCCGTGGAACCGGTGCCCCACCACCTGCAGGGTCAAGGGTTTTACTCCAGGTACTTCCTGATTCCAAAAAGAACAGGAGGCCTCAGACCCATCCTGGACTTGCGAAATCTCAACAAGTTCCTTGCAAAGGAGAAGTTCAAGATGCTTCCCCTTGGAATCCTGCTGCCCTACCTCCAGCAGGGAGACTGGCTATGCTCCTTGGATCTAAAGGATGCGTATACTCATATCCTCATTCATCCAGACCACAGACAATATCTCAGATTTGTTGTGGGAGGAAATCATTACCAGTACAGAGTACTGCCTTTTGGCCTATCCTCCGCCCCCAGGGTGTTCACCAAATGCCTAGCAGTGGCGGCGGCCTATCTAAGACTTCAAGGTCTTTTTGTGTTCCCATACGTGGACGACTGGCTCATCAGAGCCCCATCTTCTCCAGAGGCCGCTCAGGCCACTCATCGCACTGTGGCTCTGCTCCAGCACTTGGGTTTTGTCATAAACTTCGCAAAGTCCACTTTGCTCCCCTCTCAAAATCTCGAGTTCATAGGCGCCAGGTTGGACACGCTTCAGGCGCGGGCCTTCCTCCCTCTGGACAGGGCCAAGTGTCTCATGGATCTCGCCAGCCACTTTCGCAGCGATGCGCTGGTCTCCGCCAGGCACTTTCTGCGACTGCTCGGCCATATGGTTTCCACGGTCCATGTGAATCCCAATGCCTGACTGAACATGCGTCCTGCTCAGTGGTGCCTTCGCACTCAATGGCATCAGGCCACGGGGAGCCTTGCGGACTCAGTACAGATCTCCGACCAGCTGGTCTCATCTCTGCGTTGGTGGCTTCATCTACCAAACCTATTGCTAGGGGTGGCTTTTCAGCCCCCTCCGCATTCTCAGGTCTTCACGACCGATGCTTCCCTCCTGGGTTGGGGAGCACTTTGCCAGGGGTCATGTACTCAAGGCCTCTGGAGTCTTTGGGAGTCTGCTCAACAGATAAACTTCCTGGAGCTCAGAGCCATCCGCCTAGCGCTCAGAGCCTTCTCTCACCTGGTGTCCCACCAGTCACTGCTGATACAGACGGACAACCAGGTTGCCATGTTCTACGTAAACAAACAGGGTGGAACGGGCTCCTTCCTCTGTCAGGAGGCGCAACAGCTATGCTCTTGGGCAGTCTGCCACGGCATCCTCCTCTGGGCTGTCTATCTCCCAGGTCAAGAAAATTACCTGGCCGATAAGCTCAGCAGGATCCTCCAGCCACACGAGTGGAGGCTGGATCCGATGGTGGTTCAGCAAATCTTTCTCAAGTGGGGTCTCCCCACCATGGATCTGTTTGCCAGTTCTCTGAACCGGCAGCTGCCCAGATTCTGCTCTCGACAGCCGCATCCTCTCAGAGTAGCGGCGGATGCTTTTTTGATTCCATGGTCCAACGGCCTCTTATATGCCTTTCCTCCCATGCCACTGGTGTCTCGGACGCTCTTCAAGGTTCTCAGGGACAAAGCATCGATGATCATAGTGGCTCCCCGGTGGCCGAGACAACCTTGGTTCCCGCTTCTAATGCAGCTGGCGGTGGACACTCCTCTTCCTCTGGGGTTTCAGCCCGACCTCCTGTCGCAGGATCAGGGGACTCTCCTACACCCCAACCTCCGGTCCCTTCATCTGATGGCCTGGCTGCTGAAAGGGTAGTCCTTGCTCCTCTGCAGCTACCTCCAGATGTGGAGGAGGTCGTCTTGGCCTCCAGGAGGCCCTCCACCCGGAAGTCCTATGCTCTTAAGTGGCGTCGGTTCTCCGTCTGGTGTACTCAGCAGTCTCAAGATCCCTTCTCCTGTTCAGCATCAGTAGTCTTGCAGTACTTGCTCTCTCTCTCTAACCTTGGACTTAAGTCCAACCCGGTCAAGGTCCACCTCAGTGCTCTTTCTGCGCATCACATGCCGGTGGATGGTAGACCCCTTTCCAGCCACCCTCTGGTGGCTCGTTTTCTCAGAGGCCTCCTTCTCCTTAAGCCACCTTTGCGCCCGCCAGCCCCAGACTGGGATCTCAATGTGGTTTTACAGCGGATTACCTGTCCGCCTTTTGAGCCTATGGCGACCTGTCCACTTCGTTTTCTTTCGTGGAAAACCTTGTTCTTGGTAGCCCTCACTTCTGCTAGACGCGTTAGTGAGTTGCAGGCCCTCGTGTCTGATCCTCCTTACACTAGGTTCTACAAGAACCGGGTAGTCCTACGGACTCACCCTAAGTTTCTTCCCAAAGTGGTATCCCCTTTTCACATCAACCAGGAGGTGGTACTTCCGACCTACTTTCCCAGGCCACACTCCAGCCGAGCTGAAATGGTCCTGCATACCCTGGACTGTAGAAGGGCGTTGACCTTCTACCTTGACCGTACGCGGGAGCACCGAAGAACTGTTCAGCTCTTGGTGTCTTATGACCCCAACAAGTTGGGGCTCCCTGTCTCCAAGCGTACTCTGTCCATCTGGATTGCTGACTTTATCGCTTGGGCTTACGAGGGAGCCGGCCTCGTGCTGGAAGGTAGAGTCACAGCTCATCGTGTTCGGGCGAAGGCTACGTCGGTGGCTTACCTCCGCTCTGTGCCATTGGCAGACATCTGCCGGGCCGCTACTTGGTCTTCAAGCCAGACTTTTGCAGCCCATTACTGCCTGGAGAGGGATTCCCGCAGGGACAGTGCTTTCGGACAGGCAGTCCTCCGTAACCTCTTTGAGGTATAGGCAACTCCTACCCTCCATCCCGGATATTGGGCTACCGGTTGGAGACATATTCAGAGAAGATTCCTTCCTTCTGTGCTACTGAGCTAGAGGGAGCTCATTTTTGTGCTTAGTGTCTCCGGTAGCCTTAAGCTTGGGAGTCCCATATGTGAGGACTGACTTCCTGCTTGGTCCTGGAGAAAGCGTAGTTACTCACCTGTAACAGGTGTTCTCCAGGAGCAGCAGGAATCAGTCCTCACAACCCTCCCTCCTCCCCTTGGAGTTGCAGTTCTATGCTTTCGTTTTTTGCTAATTTTTTGCTGTCTTTTAGCTATGTCATCTGACTGAGCAAGATGGCACCCTTGGGCGGGAAGAGGACCGCGCATGCGCGCTGCAATTCCCAAAGGCTTTCTTTGAAAGCTGGGTAAAATTGCTCCGCGAGGGCTCCGTCGGCGCTTACGTCACCCATATGTGAGGACTGATTCCTGCTGCTCCTGGAGAACACCTGTTACAGGTGAGTAACTACGCTTAATGAATGGGAAGATCTTCCATGCTTTGATGTATTTAGATATTTGATAAATTGTGTGGATTTGTGTGATGTGACAAAGGTTAAGAAAAATTAAGTGTTTAAAGGAAGGATAGAAGTTAGTAACTTAATTAGAAAAACAAAACAAAATTGAATTGCTTGTCAAGTTAAGTCAAGCAAGTTTACTTAGAGGAAGAAAGTGAATGATACAACTACATTCAAACAAGTGAATTAAGTAATTAAAACAATATGGTAAATATATGCATAATGTTTTATTTTTCATTTGTGATAGTAGATTAGTTGAAAATTACAACTATGATAGTGTATGAGTAGCAATGTCTGAAAAAAAAAATGCTGATATTTCTCCTAGTCTCTCTTAATCTAATCTGGGAGGAGTGATCTTAAATTCTCATGTCGTGTTTGTTTTAGTTATTAAGGAAGGACTTCTGCAGAGCTGATGTTATTAATTGCAAGTGTGAAGCGAATGCCTTGTTGCTAGTGAAATAGTTTTAAATTAGTATCACTGAATTAGATTCAATATGATTACCTCTTCTATTGCTACTGTTTGTGTTCTCGCTCAGAGATTTCCCACTGGACTTAAGCAACCGGGCTATTTTTCAGACTTTTGTTACCCTGTTGTAGCAGGAATGCATCCATGCTTTCAGTCTCTGGCAGCAGTAGTAACATAGTAACATAGTCTTTGCAATCCAAATTACTGATTTTCTAGTACTACAACATCTCTCATTCAGTTTTCGCGTCTTCTACCCTTGGAATAAAACAAAAAAAAAAGTAATCTTGGGATGCAAAGATGTTTAATTCAGTGCTTTGAACAAAATGACTATCCTGTAGAGCTAGTATTAATTGTTATGGAAAATCCTTATAAGATTATGAAGAAGCGAAGACTTTATTACTTGTTTTAGCTGCTAATTGCTTTTCAGAACTACCCTGGGGGGGTGGGAGGGTCTAGTTCAGTGTTCAGAGAAACTCCTTATTCTGATCAGATAGGCTGCTATACTTAAAAGACTAATAGATGCCTAGGCATAAAGCACTTGTAAGCTTTGATTTGTCTTCTATTTAAATGTTTTAGTCTACTGTAAATACTGTTTTTCTTTCATTACTAGCTACTCCAGTAGATTTTATGGTCCCCAGAGCTGAATTGATTAGTGTTCTTTACTAAAGGTGAACAAAACAAACAAAAAGATAGTAAATTACGGAAACTGCTTCTGTTTTCCTTTGACCTTCAAAGTAGAGGTTAAGAGCCCTGACAGGACAATGGGTCATCCTGAGCCAGTAGTTACCAGATTGCAACTTGAAAATGATTTAAATCCTGAGTGAATAAGAAGGTAATCGTGCTTGAATTTTATCTCTGGTATATATATATTCTTTGTTTTTGACTGCAAGTGAGTAATCAACTGAGAAATCATGCTGTGCCAGCTTGCTAGCCCAGAGACCAAAGCTGCATTTCCAGTCTGGTGAGAAACTGCTTACACATCTAGTCTAAGGGATACTGAAAGACCAGGGAGGAGTTCTTCTCCTAGCAAATGGAGATCCATTAAAGAGAACAAGAGAACAATTCCCCTAGCCTTCGAAACAATTCTCTTAGCCAATATAGAAACATTTACCTAGCCAATGTAGACAGGGTAAGAATTCATCAATTATAACTGTAGACGTTTTGAGCTTCTAAAACCATAGGGGGTGTCTCCCTTGAGCATTCTCAGATATCTGACCAGCATCTTGATTGTGTGCTATGTGTATGTCACCTGAAGGCTAGGAGTAAACAAAGGCTGGAGAAGGACTGGTCAAACTACTATTAGCAAAGGTGTATAGGGTTTTAATTTGCTGTCTGTGTTGAAGATAACATCAAGTTTGGCTGTAACCCTGATTAATTTACTTTAAAATAACTTCATTGTCTTCAGATCAGTTTGATACCAGTCTCAGATATTATGTATAAGGTTTTAATTTAAATGTGAAAAGTACATTTTGGTTAAAAATATAAAAAAAAAACAAAAGGAGGAGTGTTTGCATTCCAGATATCCACCAACGTTTTCATGAAAAAGTATCAGTTTCATGTCATTTGAATGCCTGTTTCCTAAACTGTAAGATTCAAGAAAGAGGCCTGGAGCCACGTCACTAACTGCAATCCAGAGATTCCAGCAGAGGGAATTGGTCAGAATCCAGAAGGAACAGACCATCCCAAAAAAAACAAACACCTAACTACACACCGCAGAAATGTGTGAAGGACTCCCTATCTGGATCCATGCGACACATTGGGAAAAGGGCCAAGATATCCACCTATGAGAATGATAGGTTCAACTTTTGAGAGAATCCGAACTTAAACTTCAGAGAAAGGTGAAGCACACTACGAAGTCCTGAGGAACTGCTGAGAAGCAGGACCAAATTATCTGAAAATAGGAAGAGGACTATTGGACTGATTGGGGGCTTTTGTGAATAATTTTTTTTGTCTTTTGGGGAGATGTTGCCTCCTGGTTCTCTGGACTTGAAGGAGGTCTCAGAGCTTTCTTCATTACTTTGAGTGTTGCTATGTTTGGTATTATTGCATGCTGTATGTTTTCAATTCTCTTAGGATGTTGCAAGAAAATAATGAAGCATACCCAAACTATGTATGTTGTCTCTCGAGAACAGTATGAAAAGCTGCCGCTTGAAGACCCCTCCTTATATCAAATGATTGTTGTACATGGCCCATAAGGGATTGGTGGCCAACCCACCCCTGTATGTAGGTGTGAGCAAATCAAGCGAACAAAAAGAAAAACTGGGGATTGTGGGGAAATTTGGCTGAATTGTTCAGCTTGATTTGCATGATTGGCATGAATACCTTATGGTACCGTAGCCTATTCCTGACCAGCTTTAGTGTCATACCTGGATGAAGGCACATGGTAAAAAGACATGTGGGCTAAGAAAGGCAAGAACTGAGTGCACTAAAACAGCATAATAAAAAGCAGGATGAAGCTACACTCTGTGCAGAAATGTGCAGAGAATGGCGTCTTGCAAAACAGAACGGTTTGTGCAAGCCGGCATGAACAAGCTGAATAACAGGTACTCAGAAGCCCTGAAGAATTACCAACTGTGCTGTAGGCTACAGATAAGCAATTGGCAGGGTGTGGTAAGCTAACGAAGCAGAAAAAACTAGAACCTGCTAATCTGGTTTGGCACGGGAATTGTGTAAGACTAATGAAAAGAACGTGAAGACCTTGAGAGCGAGAAGGGTATAAAAGTGTGCAGCAACTTGGTTCGGGGGGCAGTCTCCTCTTTCTCACTAACAAGAGAGGTTGGGGATGCTGTCCAACACATGAACGAGGGAGACACAATGTGCAAATTAACCTTATATCCTGTGCTTTCTGATTGACTGAAAAAAGGGAAAGCTTGCTTCATTTCTGAATGTGTCTGAAGTTCATTTCCCTAGTTTTGTGGGGTTAGACACGCAGCTGGACTGGGACCTTGAACCCCACAAGTGGCAACCTGGTCGTCCTTGTATTCATTTGTCAAGCATTACATAATTGATGTTCAGGCGGTGGGGGATGCTAGATTTGGATCAGCAGTGCTTCAGGCTGGTCTGGCAGGTCCCTCCCGATGAAGTGTTCACTGCTCTGTTACATCCCCAGAGTTTCGGGACTAGACTGGAGGGGATGATAAGGAAGGTGAAATAAGACTTACCTGCTAATTGTTGTTCCTTGAGGAACTCCAGTCTAGTCCCGTATCCCTCCCTAAGGTTGTGTGCCGGACGGCAGCCTGAAGCAGAGTAAGATTTATCAGTTTGACTGCAGAGATAGCTTTGTGGGCTGCGGTTCATTCGGGGAGTGGGGATGAGAACGGGCTTATCAGGAATGTGGCTTCTAGGTGGGCCTTGGGAGAAGGCGAGGCACGCCTACGCAGTACACCACATAGGATTTATTTGTTCAGTGGACTATTAACTTGTTTAGTTAAGATAGGTTTCTAAAGTTTTAATATATATACTTATTTATTGCTCTGGTGAGTCTGCTTTGTCAATAGGTTACTGGAGCAAGGAGGCGGTCCCTTGACTATTTATACGGGTGTTACCAAAAGAGTGACGTGCTCAGTCTCCAAGCTGCGAGAGGAGGTGCTTAAACCCAGAGGTTCGGGACTAGACTGGAGTTCCTCAAGGAACAACAATTAGCAGGTAAGTCTAATTTCACCTTAATTAAGATGAATGGCCCTTTGGTGATGGAATTTGATCCCTCCAAGGTTTTTGACTTGTGGTATTTCAATTTGAAAGTTACCAGATGTGTCCATGGTCACAGTAGACCACATAAATAGTTCTCGAATCATATAAACATCTTTGTTATATATATTTAAAATCTACCTTCTGGAGATTTTGTGAACTGGTCATTGTGTCTTTATGCAGGAAAAAATAACTGGGAAGAAAAGCAAGCAATTTGGCAACACTTGTATTTTGACTTTTTCAAGCATGCAGTGGAAGAGCATTTCTGTGTTGAAGATTTAGTTGTGAAATAAATAATTGCAGGTTGAATTTTGGGATTGTAATATTGCATTATTTTATATTTAAACTGCTACTGTAATAAGTAGCTTGCTGTACTTTACCTTAAGCACATTATGAATGCATGTTTTAAATTGCACATAAATAAAATTTCATTTGTTCTAAGTCTGGCTCCTAGTTTTTTGGGCTGTCTCCTAGATCCTAAGAAAATTTGTCGAGGCCTGTTCTAACCTCTCTTCACATGTCAATTGTGTTCAGACAGTTGTATTCAATGTCTCATTGAGTTATTGTTGGGTCTGAAGAGAAGCTCGTGAAGGGCTGTATTGGAATCCATAGTAGGAGTGGGAGCACAGTAATCATTTGCACAGGGCAGCAAGAAAGGTAGCATTGGTCTTGTGGGTTTAGGATTCTAGAAGTTAGGCAACATGCAAAACAGATGCAAACATACACACCACACATAGAAAACAGAAAAAATTAGGAGAGACACAGTGCAGATAACGCACATGTGTGTGCACTGTACACACACACATACACCACACATTTGTATGTAGAGTGGTAGAAAATTCCATGAGCCATGCTGTACATGCTTTCTCTACGTGTTCAGACAGCAGAATGTGAAAAAATGTACTACTGTGAAGACTTTTATAAGGCACTGTAATTCAGTTTATTTAAATAGTGAAGTTATTTTAGCATACATAATTTATTTTAATTTTGGCCAGTAAGGAATTTCACTGTGTTTGAACTTTTTCAATATTCTCTTATCTCTTGCTCCTTTAGGGTTGAAAATGGTATTTTCTTTGGAGATTTTTTCTCATTTCCCAAATCTAACTACATGTAAAATGCATAGTCCTAATTATAGTAGCTGCTCTGTTAAAATTAATTCAGAGTCTTTGTGAAGAATGTATAGCATTCATGAATTCCAATTTGTTTTTCAGGCTGGCCAATGAAAAGCAGGGAGTGAGGACACACACTGTGTCTGTCTCAGGTAAGGACTCCTATAACTGTGAGATGTCATAATATCTCTTAAAATGACAAAATAATGTGATAGCTTGTTTAGGTGTTCTTACTAGATTGCTAGTTTGTTGTTTCCTGCTTTAGCACTTAAACAAAAATGTGTGTCTACATTTTGAAGAGCTTACTTAACCCTCTCCTCACCAGCAACCTACTGGGTTCTTGAAGCTACAGAAAACTACATTCAAAACAATGGGAAGGTTAATCAAAAGACAGCAATAAAATACACACATCTATATAGAAATACACCAAAGCTTTAGTGGAGAGAAACTGAGAGAAACACGTTCTCCCTGTTTACTCTAACTTACTAGCCATCGTTCACTTTATTTATAAGGCTCTTTTAGATGATACAGCATAATTTCACTTTATTATTACACGTCAGATATACGTATTCATCATATCATAGGTCAATGTCTAATCACTGTAGGTCAGTATGTGGAGACATACATGGGGTCCAAGACATAACTGTTTACTGCTACATAGATCATTATGAGGAGACATACAGGATTCCAGGACATAATTGACATAATTGTTTACTGTTGACAGCTTGATATCTAATAACCCTGAGTACTGCTTGATATCTGCTAACCCTGAGAGTATTTTAGCTAATAACCCTGAGACAGAGAGGCTAGAGTACAACCTGCCCTTTTCTTTATGTATGTAGACCTTCACTTAGTAAGCAAATATATGAAGCTTTATTTCTAAGCAAGGTTCTGAACAGAATTAACTCTTTCTCAGGTTTAGTCAGTCTAATAGTGTACGGTACCCTGTACAAACATACATGCTTTCACATTTTACTAAGAAAAGCTAGCAGTAGTTGATCTGTAGCTTGAATATTTAAAGTTCTTAAACATTTCATAACTGAATGTAATTGACTGTGAAAAATATTTTCTGTTGTGGTTTATAAATATGATTTATGTATGCAAATAAACTACGCCTATGAATGTGATTTAATTATATAATTTTAATGTGAGAAACAAATACCTTTATTTCTATCTTTTAAATGTATCACTACATCAATATTTTCACAATGATTTTAAATTACAATCAAGACAATTTTGCTTCAGAACGTCCAGAGTACACAACAAAGAAAAATGCAAAAGAAATAACATTAAAGAAGCAAAATAAACTGAAATGTATAGCATCTGTTTAGTCCTCAAGAGGAAATTTGATCTCAACATTGTAATGTTACACTAATTATATTCAAGGTAAAGTAGCAGCAAAAGGGGACACATTTAAAAATGAGCATCGAGCATCACTGAACTAATCATGTCACCCTTTTATTAAGAAAATTCTGGAGCTGTTGGGAGTCATAGAAAATATACTTTTTGTTTTGTAATTTCATAATACATAAACATGAAAACTCTAGACTAATGAAAATACCATAAAAGCACATCCTTTAATTAAATAATCTGTGATGTTGAAGTGAGGATTAATGGGAAATGATGTATGAAACTGAGATTTACAGAACACTGCTTACTTTCGAGCTTGCCAGTTGTATAATAAAAACCATTAGAACTAGACTAGGTAGGTAAATAATGGGAAAAGTGAGTTTGACTTTCTAACTTTGTTTTTGCTCCAAGGCATCTGAGACTGGTGATGTAGAGGAGGCAACATTCACAACCCTTAATGAGAAAGAGATGTACCATTGCATAACAGTGATGCCTAAAGGCCAAGTAATAAATGAATGAATGCCATATCTCTCTTGCTGCAGACCACCACTGCAATTTCTGGGCGTATTTGGGAAGGGGAATATAAAATGTGAAGAGGAAACAGTCTAGCTGTGGATTAAAGCTCATGATGCCATAGCCCGGTAGATCTTAAGATCTCCAGGAACAAGCAGGAATGTAGTCTTCACATATGGGTATCGTCGGTACCGATGGAGCCTGCGCAGGAACGCCCCCCAGCATCCAACTAGGAAGCTTTTGGGAGCATCCCACATCGCCTGCGTGCTGCCTTCCCGCCTTTCCCAACTGCCTCTCTTCAGTTCTTCGTTTTCCGCAGAGCCAGCAGGTCGTGTTCCTGTCACCGCAGAAACTTTTTTTCCCCCTTATTCTTTGTGGTCGCATCTGCCTTCCTCGATGCTTTACCGGTACCGCCGGTTGTTCTTTCTTTCTTTAAAAAAAAAAAAATCATCTTTTTTTCCAAACTTTTCTTTTCCAGGTGCACGCACCATTTTGAGCCTTAGGCCCAAAATTTCCTCCATCATGGAGAAACCCGCCACGGGTTTTAAAAAATTCACCAAGTGTGACGGTACCATCTCCGTCACCGAAACCCATGAGTGGTGTTTTAAATGTTTAGGTCCTGACCACTCCATCTCCGAGTGTATGGCTTGTGCCATGATGTCAAGAGGGGTCGATATAACCGAGCTGCCAAGCTCAGCGCCCTTTTTCCCTCCGATGCAGCTTCGGTGGCATCGACGTCTTCCAGGGCTTCGTCTTCCTCCCATGGATCTCAGGTAGCTAAACATAAGTCCAGCTGGTCCTCAAAGGGTAGATCTCCTTCTAAGCATCAAGATGCCTCTGGTGTTGCCCTTGAGGGTTCTGTACCATCAAAATTGCCCTGGCGGGAGGCTTTGGCTTCCAAAGCATTATCGGGGCTCCAGGACGTTCTCGAGGCCTCGACTTCGGCAGAACTACTGGTGCCATGCTCCTGGGGTACCGGCAGCTTCCGGTACTGATACCCCAGCATTGGCAGCGTCGATAAACCAGAGGTTCCTGGCTATTGAACGCAGTTTGGCGGCTCTCATTGCGGCATCGACGCCCTCGGAACCACGTCAGACAGTTCAACCGGAACCGGTACCGATGGTGTCGGCTTTGCCGGTACCCAGTCATGCGATGCCTTCCAGTACCGAAACCCCGGTACTGATTCCCCCCGGTACCGACTTCGGTCGGTACGGGTATCGGGCTGTTCAAGAGCATCCGGACAGAAGATACTTCGAATCCTCAGAGGACTCTGAGGATTCTGATAGCTCTGTTGGTACTGGAATACTTTTCCCGGAGGAGCCTTCCTCTCCTAAACGTAGGATGTCTCCTCCAGAGGATATCTCCTTTCAGGACTTTATCAGGGAGGTGGCTCATGGTTCGTCCATTACTGTGGTTCCTGAAACAGAGCCCAGAGCTAAGGAGTTGGAGATTTTACAATATCCCAAAGCTCCTAAGGAGGCAGCTACCTTGCCTATCCATGAGATTTTACATGATCTCATGTTGAGAATGTGGGAGACACCTCTCACCACCTCTCCTCACTCTCGCAGACTGGATACCATGTATCGAGTCCCTCCTTGTCCTGGATTCCAAAAAACTCAGCTTCTTCACTACTCTATTGTAGTGGAATCAGCTATGAGAAGGATCAGGAGTGCAAAGAGGCATGCCTCTAATCCTCCAGGACGTGAGTGTAGAACTTTGGATGCCTTCGGACGTCGTACTTTCCAGGCTTCCATGCTTTCTGCCAGGATCAGTTCCTATATTTTATATATGGGAATGCTCCTTAAGGAAGTCACAGGTGATTTAGAGATTTTGAGCCCTCTTCTTCCTGAGGACAGAAGGCAGGATTTTCTCACACTGGTCAAACATGCCCAGAATGTCTCTAAGTTTGTCAACCGTGCAGCTTTTGACTGTTTTGAGTGCATAAGCAGAACCTCTGCCATTGCCATAGGTGCACATAGAATTGCCTGGCTCCAGGCATCCGATTTGGAGCTCTGGATGCAGGACAAACTGGGCAATATCCCTTGTACAGGTGAGAATCTATTTGGCAAAAATTGGCAAGAAAAAGCCAATGAATTAGATGCTGATAACTCCACTTTGGATAGGCTATCCAAAGCCACAGCTGATCCTGCGAGAAAGGCTTCTTGAAAGATTTCTTTCTTCTCAAAGAAGAGGTTTTATCCCTCTTATTCCCAGCAGGAACGTTCTGCAGGTCAGCCTGCCCGGAAGGGTCAACAACCACCTAAACAAAGGAAAGCAAAGACTGCTAAGCCTCAACCGTCTCAGCAGTCTCAGCCTCCACAAGGCCTTTGACTTTCATCTAGAGAACCTAGCCTTCCTGGCCCTCAATGGACCAGAGCCTTCCACCATTCCAGGAAGGTTGTCACTTTGCCCCCAGGTGGGAGCAGATAACAGCAGAGCATTGGACACTCCATTATAAGAGGGGGGGTACAAGCTGCATTTTCTGTGCATGCCCCCTCCCACAATGGTAAGACAGTTCAGTTCTCAGACCTTTCTCATCAACCTGTTAGGTCAAGATGTCACTATGCTTCTTGCCCAAGGGGCAATAGAAGAAGTACCCATTCATCAACAGGGTACAGGGTTTTACTCCCCCTATTTCCTTATCCCAAAGAAAACAGGGGGATACAGACCTATTTTGGACCTCAGAGAGTTGAACAAATTCCTGTTCAAAGAGAAATTCAAGATGATTTCTCTAGGAACTCTGCTGCCATACCTTCGGAGTCAGGATTGGCTTTGTTCTCTAGATCTCAAGGATGCGTACACTCATGTTCTCATTTACCCAACTCACAGAAAGTACCTTCGGTTCCTTTTTCAAGGAAAGCACTACCAATACAGGGTGCTTCCTTTTGGCCTGGCCTCAGCACCAAGCATGTTCACGAAATGCATGGCTGTGGTAGCAGCATTTCTCCGCACTCTAGGGATATTCGTCTTCCCCTACTTAGACGACTGGCTCATTCGAGCCCCATCAGAGTCAGAGGCCAGGACCTCCCTATCTTGCACAATGTGTATCCTTCAGTATTTGGGTCTTGTCATAAACGTCCCAAAATCCAGTCTAACTCCCACTTAGTGTCTAGAATTCATAGGAGCTTTGCTGGATACCAAAAAGGCAAGGGCCTGTCTTCCCCAGGCCCGTTGCCTTCGCATGGTGCAGTTAGCTTCTCAAGCAGTGCTAAAACCTCATCTCACTGCCCAAGAAATGTTACAACTACTAGGCCACATGGCATCTACAGTGCATGTGGTTTCTTATGCTCACCTCCATATGAGAGCAGCCCAATGGACTTTATCCACTCAGTGGACCCAGGCATCAGGGTGCCTATCAGACAAAATAGCGAACACAAATCGCCTTATTTTGTCCCTCCAATGGTGGCAGTTCACTCAGAACCTGTTGCTGGGGTCCCCATTTCAATTTCTCTTCAAATGCTCCACTTCAACATTCTGCGTGGTGTCACCAGCTCTCCTTAAACCCCCGTGTATAAGTGGGTAGAGGTTAAGTGAGTGGTTTTCCCCACTGAAGCAGCTACTTTACAAATCCTGAAGCTGGGCTTTTTGGGAAATGTAGTCCCTTCACCGAATCAGTGAGGAGCAGTTGTGGTAAAGTGGTTTAAGCAACCAAAGGATTTTATTACCCCTCCCAGAGTGGATTTCACCATGAACAAAGTAACACAAACCAGATATTTACTGGCATAAGGACAAATCAAAGGTTCTTTAACAGAAAAGGCTTACTTCAGCAATAAACAGGTTGATATCTAGCATTCCAACATAATAATGCTGTTTCTTCACAGCTCTCTGCTTCCCAATGCTAGTAGTGCTGTACTTTCTCTTTCAAAACATGCCTTCAGCGTAATGAGATTATTTCATTAGCAAGCGATATCGTACAGTCAATGATATCTTCATCAATATTCACACACTCAGGTTCAAAGTCCATTAACTCTTCCTGGCTAGAAGGAAATGTTTGTAACGGCAATCCTGATGCCACGCCCTTTCTAACTGCTTCAGGTTTCACCTGATATTCCTGAGTTAAATACTGGCTTTCACAAACGTTATCAGCACAGGTATTCTCTTCCCAGCTCCATCCCTCTGGGTAAATACAGTCACTGTAACTATTTTTATACCAGCCTTTTGGCTTACCTTTTAGCCTAGCTGGTGGAGGTTTTCTTTGTGGCTTTGGACTGGCTGTAGGTTCCCAACCTAAGCCTTGCACAGAAGATTTCACTTGCCTTCCTGGCTTCCTTTCACTTCTGTGTTCCCCTGGATACTGCAGGTAATCCACTCTGCCCTTATTATATCCTTCCCTTGGGGTTTCTTTTCTTTTCCTGAAGAAAGACTCTGTCTCACCCGTCCACAGAGACTTTGGCTTTTTCCTGGCACTGCTGTCTTCACCGTAACTCTCATTAGCTTCCTTATCCAGCACACATGCCTCATCCACTTCTCCTTCTTCCCCTTCCTCTTCTAACTCGATAAGCTGAACTGAACTCTCTTTATCAGGGTGAATTCTAGGGCAGTACTCAACTCCACCCCCTAGCAGGTGTCCTGCATTAGCTCGTGACTCATTCCCTGAATGGTAGCACGGGCGTTTCTCTTGCCTCTGTGCTTGGTTTCTAAGGTAACCAGGAGCCATGTGCTTTTGTTTACAACTCAGCCCTACTCCTGTTCCTGGCTTTTTAGCCTCTTCTACCGGGCTGGAAGGACCCACTATGTCACAGAGGTAGAAACACAACAGTGTGGACAGATTTAAATCATTAACCAGAGTAGTCTCACTCAGTCGCGCCAGAAGTCAGCCTGTATAGCTGCCGACTATAGCGCTTATAGCATCAACGACTTCTCTGGAAATTTTTTTTATATATCGTTCGTTTATATCAAATCTTCACACTCTAAGAAAAATATGAAAATGCTTATCTTGCTCATAGTCCCCAACGCCACCTTCAGGCGCCCATTCAAACGTTTCACTCTACTCAGAGTTTCTTCAGGGGGTCTGAAAATAAAACAAGCATTTCATGAAGCTAACTGTTTCCCACGATTTTCATTATCAGTTACTTTTACCACAAGCTACATACCAATTATTAAGCATTCTTGATGATGCCCGCATTTTCTGTATTTAGTTTTTACCAAAAAACGCCGCGCATGCGGAACTGAGTATCGGCTTTGATTTTTTAACCTGGAATGTAATGACATCACCACCATCCAGGTGAATTCATTAAAGATCCTCCAAATGGATTCTGAATGTTCATACACATACCCCCCAATCTATGCCGGAATTTAAACCTGCCGGAATTACGGTCTTGACATTAAAAATCCAGTGCTGTTCATATACAAGTAATGTTTGTTCCTGTGTTTTCCCATGTATTGCATGATTCACTTGCTCTATACCGAAGCAGCGAAGATCACCAAATTTATGAAAAAAGTCCTTACAATGTTGCACAATAGGTGCTGTCAAAATATTACATTTAAGGCGACTTCTATGTTCCATTATCCACACTTTCAAAGGTCGTGATGTTTTTCCTATATATAAAAGATTGCACGGGCAACGGATTGCATACACTACCGAACTGGAAACGCATGTCTTGGTTTTTAAACAATATGTTTGGCCATGATAAGTAAACTCTTTAATTTCCTCTGTTATACTGCCTGGAGAGAGAGTCCCGGTGGGACAGTGTTTTCAGCCAGGCAGTACTCCATAATCTCTTTGAGGTTTAGGCAACTCTTACCCTCCGGCCCTTTGTGTTTGGCTACCGTACGGGGGTGCGTTCTTAGAGAAAATTCTTATCACGGATGCTGAGGCTCTTGAGAGGGAGCCATTTTTTCAGCTTTGGGTTCACGGTAGCCTAGAGCTGGGGAGTCCCATATGTGAGGACTGACTTCTGCTTGGTCCTGGAGAAAGCGTAGTTACTCACCTGTAATAGGTGTTCTCCAGGAGCAGCAGGAATCAGTCCTCACGACCCTCCCTCCCTCCCTCCCTCCCTCCCCTGGAGTTGCAGTCATATACTTCATTTGTTTTTTTTGCTCTCTTTTAGCTATGTCATCAGACTGAGCAAGATGGCACCCTTGGGTGGGAAGGGGGACCGTGCATGCGCACTGCATTCCCAAAGGCTTTCTTTGAAAGCTGGGGAAATGCTCAGCATGAGGGCTTTGTCGGCACCGACGTCACCCATATTTGAGGACTGATTCCTGCTGCTCCTAGAGAACACCTGTTACAGGTGAGTAACTACTCTGTTGCATCATACCATCTCCATTAGAAGCCTAACAATATGCCTAACATACAGATTACCCACCGCAAAAACTGATAAATTATCAGCCCTTCTGGGGGCAAAATGTGGACACATAGCACAGAAAAATGGTTTGTTCTACTAAGTGATCTTTCTCATCAACATCCTCTCAACAAGGCCATTCCCTTCATCGATGCAGTGGAAGCTTTACAATACAAACCAATCATCAATGACTCAATCCATACGAAGGGAGGAACAGTAGACCTCATCTTCGACCCCAGCGTAATGTGTTAACAAAATTTTCAACCCTCCCTACAAATATCCCTAGTACCATGGTCCGATCACAGCTTTATAAGCTTCAATTTACCACCTGGAACCAACACAGATGCAGAAAGACCTACACAATATAACACCTGCATATTCCAGAAATTGATAAACAATCAGAACATGAGATGCCATACTGGGTCAGACTAAGGGTCCATCAAGCCCAGTATCCTGTTTCTATCAGTGTCAATCCAGGTCACAAGTACCTGGCAGGTTCTTAAAGTATAGATTCCATGACTCTTGCCCCATGGGAAAGCAGAGGATTTCCCCGGTCATCTTTAATATTGGTTTATGGACTTTTCCTCCAGGAACTCATTCAAACCACTTTTAAATCCAGCTACACTACCAACTTTTATTATATCATCTGGTAAAGAATTCCTGAGTTTGATTATGCGTTGAGTGAAAAAGATGTTTTCTCCAATTAGTCTTGAATGTGCTTCATTGTAGCTTCATTGTGTGTCCCCTAGTCTTTCTACTTTTTGAAGGAGTAAACAGATCTGCATTTACCTGTTCCACTCCATTCATTATTTTGTAGATCTCTATCATATTTCTCCTCAGCTGTCTTTTTCCATGTTGACGAGCCTTTACTTTTTAAGCCTTTACTCGTAGGGATATCCTTCCATAACCCTTAACATTTTTGTTGCTCTTCTCTGTACCTTTTCTAATTCTGCTATATCCTTCTTAAGATATAGTGACCAGAATTGCACACAATATTCAAGGTATGGTCATACCATGGAGTGATGCAGTGGCATTATAATATCCTTGGTTTTATTCTCCTTTCCTTTTTTGATTCCAAGTAGTCTATTTGCTTTCTTGGCCGCCGCTGCACACTGGGTGGAGGGTTTCAACGTATCATCTTTCTTTATCTTTCTTTTCGCTTGATATACCGCCCAAGCAAAAGCGTCAGGGCGGTGTACAAAATTAAATTCAAGCTGCAGGCAGGAAAGTTGAAAGGAACGTCAATGGCAGATGGGAGAGGGAAAGGAGACTAGATAGGAAGGAGCGGTATAGAAAAACGTTCCAAATAAAGTTAGAAGAGAGAGCGAGAGGCAGCAGAAACCCAGGCAGGCAGGGGAGGAGGGTGATCAGGATGGGTGGGAGTGGGGGTCGTAGGCAAGATGTAATAAGTGGGTTTTGAGTGCAGATTTGAAACAGGAGGAAAGATGATTCAGTGCGGAGTGTGTGAGGTAATGAGTTCCAAAGAGTGGGGCCCAGAAAGAAAAATGCAGAGTGGCGGGTGAGCTCTAGATGTGCGTGCGTGGGGGAAGGGAGAGAGAGATGATTCACATGTATGGACTGGAGTAGGCAGGGTGAAACGTGAAGATGAATGAGATCTGCAAAATACTGAGGAATGCTGGTTTGGATGACCTTATGAACAATGGTGAATATTTTATAGCTGGATCCGGATTTGAGGATTATTTATTTATTTATTTATTTATTTCAACTTCTTATATACCGCACTCTTTGACATCAGCGCGGTTTACAAATAACAGAGAGAAACCAGAACAACAGGCTGTTTGGTATTACATATAACAGGAGTATCAAACTTGGATAACATGGGGTAACTATTTACATGGAGTATATAATCTATTAGCTAGATAACATGCTCAAACTATTTACATAGAATTAGCAGGGGTGCTTGGGACAAGAGGGATATTGTGGAATGTGCTAGGGTGAGGTTTGTTATGTTACGGTTCTTGTGGGGTATTATTTGATGAAAAGGTTCAGTTTAAGTGCTTTTCTGAACTGTGTTAGGTCGGTTATGGCACGTAGATCAGGTGGGAGAGAATTCCAGTATTTTGGTGCGCTAAACATGAAAGCTCTGTTTGATGTTGATAGGCTGCACGTTGTAATAGCCTTTGGGGTTGTTAGTGAGTTTAATGAGCCAGTGTAAATGTATGAGGTGGGGGGGGGGGGGGGTAGCATGATCGAACCGGCAGGAGTGAGTAAGAAGATGGGCTACAGTGTTTTGGATAAGCTGTAGTCGATATAACTGATATAGGGGCAGACCTGCAAGGATAATGTTACAATAATCAAGTTTGGACAAGAGTGACAGTACAAGGGTTGTGAGGGATGGAGGAGGGAGAAAGGAACAGACGACACAAATCTGACGGAGGGAAACAAAGGAAAGGTGGACAAGTGAAGAAATGTGCTGATATAGGGTGAGGGGAATAGTTCAGAGTGACCCCAAGGTATTTAAGGGACAGCACAATAGGTATCAGGGAAGCAGATAATTGGGAGGCGAATGGAGGACAGGAGGCACCAAAGGTGAACCAGATGGCAGCAGATTTAGACGGGTTGATGTGCAAGTAATTGCTGTTTAACCAAGAAGAGACACGAGAAAGGGAGGGGGAGAGGTCAGGGGCAATGTTCCCTCTAATTTTCTGTAGGCTGTGTGCGCATAATATATCAGCTGTGTGCAGCTTTTGAAGGAAGGTAAAATTTTTGTGCGCCACATAATGACACTCTGAGTTATATACTTTAAAATTTGACTACACGTCAGAATACAGTATGTACACCACATTGATTTTAATCAAATTAAATGAAAATAGACGATTACTAAATGAAGCAGGAAATTTCTAGTAATTACAATCATAACTTTTAAATTTTAAGACATCTGTGTTGTTTTCTATCAGAATCAGAGCCATAATTTTTGTGCGCTCTGTTGTAAAGTATGTGCGCTCGCTCGGCGAGGTGTGTGCGCGCGCACACGCGCACAGCTTAGAGGGAACAGTGGTCAGGGGAAGAGGGGTTAGTGTGGACCAGAAGAATGTCATTGGTGTAGTAATAGCCTGAGACACTGAACCTTTGGATGATGAGGGTAAGCAGAGCATGGAAAATATTGAAAAGATGAGGGGCCAACACAGAACCCTGGGGAACACCACAGGGTAGAGAGGTTACTGGTGAAGTAGTAGAACCGACCTGGACTGAAAAGAAACGAGTGGAGAGGAAAGAGCGAAACCAGTGGTGCACAGTTCCAAAAATGCCGAGGTCATAAAGATGAGTGAGAAGGGTGGCGTGATCAACTAAGTCGAATGCAGAGGATCCACGTTGCTGCCTAGATCCTTTTCCTGGGTAGGGATTCCCTAATGTGGAACCTTGTATTGTGTTTAGTTTGGGTTGTTCTTCCCTAAGTGTACAACTTTGCAGTTTTCCACATTAAATTTCATTTGTCATTTGGATGCCCAGTCTCCCAGTTTATGAAAGTCTTCTGACAATTTTTTACGATCCTCTTTTGTTTTCTCAACTTTGAAAATTTTTGTCTCATCTGCAAAGTTGGTCACCTCACTTGTTGTTCCTATTGCATGTCATTTATAAATGTTAAAAAGCAGCGGACCCAGCACAGATCCCTGTGGGTACTCCACTTTCTCCATTTAGAAAATTGGCCATTTAGACTTACTCTGTTTTCTGTCTCTTAAC
Source organism: Ichthyophis bannanicus (assembly GCA_033557465.1). Lineage (NCBI taxonomy): Eukaryota > Metazoa > Chordata > Amphibia > Gymnophiona > Ichthyophiidae > Ichthyophis > Ichthyophis bannanicus. The sequence goes on along the minus strand of CM066031.1, from coordinate 1,841,637,557 downwards.
CAGTTCCTGATCCACAGTAGTACTTTGCCTCCTATCTCATGGCTTTTTAGTTTCCCCAAGAGTGTCTCATGAGGGACTTTGTAAAAGGCTTTCTGAAAATCGAGACACTATCTCAACTGGCTCACCTTTTATCTACCTGTTCACACCTTCAAAAAATATAAGAAATATTAGTAAGATAAGACTTTCTTTGGCAAAATCCATGTTGGCTTTTTGCCATTAAACCATGACTATCTACATGTTCAGTCATTTTTCTTTTTTATAATGGTTTCTACCATTTTGCACGGTACTGACATCAGGCTCATCGGTCTGTAGTTTCCTGGATCACCCCTGGAACCCTTTTTAAAAATTGGGGTTACATTGCACACTCTCCAGTCCTCGGGTACTACAGACAATTTTAATGATAGGTCACAGATTACTAATAGTAGTTCTGCAAACTCGTATTTATTTATTTTTTTTAACAGCTTTTCTATACCGCGCTCTTTAAAATCAGTGCGGTTTACATTTAACTTATCCTTGTACAATGAGGGAGGACCTGCATTGTACTTTCAACATCCTGGGATGTGTGCCATCTGGTCCAGGTGATTTGCTGCTCTTTATTTAAAAGCTTTTCTATACCGTGCTCTTTAATATCAGTGCGGTTAACAATTAATAATTCTTATACAGGGCAGGGCAGATCTGCCTTGTACTTACATTGAACAGGAACGGTAACTTGGAGTTGTAGCTGGGTTAACTATATACACTTTGTAACTGGAGTGACTATATACATGTAGTTTAGAGTTAGTGTCTTAGTATATATGCGTTTACATTTGTTTGTTGTTTACAGTTTACGGTCTTGATACATTTTCGTTAGTTTATCAGTTAGCTGTATTTTATCTTCCCAACTTATTAATTTGTTTTAATTCCTCAGATATATCACCTTTAAATATAATTTCCTACATCATCTTCAGTAAAAAGACTAAAACAAAGAATTCATTGTGTGTCTGCTATGTCCTTGTCTTCTTTCAATGCACTGTTTACCCCTCCATTATCTAATGGTCCTTCTGATTCCCTCATAGGTGCTTTGCTATGAATGTATTTGAAAAATGTATTAGGTGCTTTTGCTTCCACAGCATACTTATTTTCAAATTTTTTCTTTGCCTGCCTTATCAGTGCCTTGCATTTAACTTGCCAATACTTATGCTGTTTCCTGTTTTTGCCATTTGGCGGCTCTTTTCCCTGTTCTGAAAGATTTTCTCTTAGCTTATAACAGCCTCTCTGATTTCACCTTTAAGCCATGCTAGCTGTTTGGCTTTCTTCTACCCTTTTTTTTCCCCATTTTAAATATTTTTATTATGAATAACACTATCAATTACAACATATTTTAAACACAACATTGTACAGTCTCCCCCATATTCTAGCATTCGTTATTCTCCACATTATACATGCGCCCCAATATTTACCTTCCATAACAGTGTTACCTCTCTGACGAGTGCGTTCTTCCTATTTAGCACTCCCTATATGTTCCCCCCCTTCTTGTACTATCCACCCCTCCTCCCTCCTTTTGTGTTATATGCTCATCCATCATACCCTCATCTCCCTCACCAACTTCCACTTGTACATGTCTCACTCCTTGAACTCCAATTCCCTCTGGTTCAACACCTACACCCTACATCCGCACTAATTATCCTACCATGCAGCCAATCTTCCATCCTCCTTCCGCTCCCTCTCTTCTTGCCTCCAACCACCTCCACACCTCCTTCCATTGTTCTGCACTTATCTCACCTTTCCCTCGTCTCAGCTCAGTCAATTTATGCATCCAACTCACCTCTGCCACTCTGCGGACAAATCCTGCCAGCTGTGGTGCGCTTTGCCCCCCCCCCCCCCCCAGTGTTAGGCTATCTCGCACCTAGCTGCTACTATACAATGGTTCAGCACCCCCTCTTCCCGTCTAGGGATATCTTCATCGAGTTGGTGCAGCAAACATGTCTCTGGTCTTCTTTGCAATCTATACCCAGTCATACCATGTATCGTATCAATAATCTGTACCCAATAGACCTGTATCTGTTCACACTTCCACCACATAAGTAGCCTATCCCTCTCTCATGACATCCCCGCCAGCATTGTTCATCCTGTCCCTTTCCAGCTCTTTTCCTGCGTACTGGCATCCAATATCATCTAAAAAATACTTTATACGCATTTTCTTTTATTTGTGTAGCAATTGATATATTTGCTACCGTCTGGAATAGCTTATTCTATATCTCGTCATTCCAACTCACCCCCAAGTCTTCCTCCCATTTCAACATATAGCTCAGTTTACTATACCCTCCATACATTCGGTTGTCTTATAAAGTAGCTAAGTTGCAGATATGCAAAATAATCACTTTCCTTTTACTGATAGAGGTCCTTAATGCCCTCAAACTCATAGACTCCCTTTGGATATAGCAAGTGGTGTATGTGTGTCAGCCCCGCTTTGGCCCATCTGCGAAGAATTTGCACCCTCGGGCCCTGTCCCCTATCAAAACAGGCCTCGAATGTCATTCTCCAGGACCAAGCAGGAAGTCAGTCCTCACATATGGGTGTGATCGGCGCCGATGAAGCCCCAGCGGAGCATTTCCCCAGCTTTCTATGAAAGCCTTTGGGAATGCAGGCATGCATGCGCGGTTCCCTTCCCGCCTAAAGGTGCCATCTTACTTTAGTCTCTTTTTTTCCGTGAAGCCCACCGGACGTGTGTCCAGTTTTTCCTGGTTAAAAGTAGATTTTTCAGCGATTTTTTTCTCCCGGTTCGACGCTGGTTCCCCTCCCGCCGGGATCGGTACACCGGTATTGAGCCCGATTCTTCTTTTTCGGTTTTTGCCCTTCGTGGCTGGCGTTCGTGCCCTTTTTTCCCTGGAAGGCCGGTCCTTTGACCTCGCGGGGACTCTTTTTTTCCCCGATGGCTTCCAGCGGTTTTAAGAAGTGTGATCGGTGTAAGAAACTAATGTATCTCCAGGAACAAGCCGGAATGAGTCTTCACACGTGGGAGACGTCGCCGACGGAGCCCGCACAGGAATGCTCCCCAGCATCCAACCAGAAAGCCTTTGGGAGCATCCCCCGCGCCTGCGCGGTGGCTTCCCGCCCTTCCTACTGCCTCTCCCCAGTTTTTTGTTTTCCGCGGAGCAGGCAGGACATCCCTCCTGCCACCGCAGAAATTTTTTCCCTTGTTCTTGTTTCTGTAGTCGCGGCTTTTTCCCGCCGACGGTGGCACCTCCGTGCCCCTTTCTTTCTTTCTTTTTAATTAATTTTCATTTAAATTTCATTTATTTTTGGTTGCCTGGAGGGACCCTCCCCTCTGGGCGCCGAGGCCTACCGGGCTTACAGCATGGAGCCACCTTCTCCCCAGCAGTGCCCTCACTGCGGGGACCTAATTTTCCAATTGGACTCCAATGCCTGGTGCCTCTCCTGTTTGGGGTCTGACCCTTCTTTCCCGGATCCCCCGGGCTACAGTGTCAGGAGAAGACCCTCCCTTTTTCGGATATCCCTCGACGACGTCTTCGCGCCCAACGCGCGGTCGTCGGGTGGTTGTTCTCTCCAGGATCAGGTATCCACACAACAGTCTGTTAAGACTAGCCGAGTCTTGAGGGGCGAGTCTCATGTGCGGCATGGCGACAGCTCCAGCTGACCCCTCAAGTCCCCCTTGGCTAATATACCCCGGCGGGAGTCCTCGGGCTCCAAAGCATTTACGGGGTTTCGGGATGTTCCTGAGGTTCGCTCCTCACAGAACATTCCCGAGCCATGCCCAAGGGAGGTACCCGCTTCGAGCGGTGCCGATTCCCCGGCGTCGAGTGTTCCACTCTTCGCCAGGGATCGTCAGCTGGTGTCCTCGGCGCCTTCGGGGCCGATTTACTCGACCGGGTCTGACCTCCCTACATCCCAGCCATGCTCGGGTGTGGTACCTGCTCCGGGTGGTACTGAGACCCCGGCATCGGCGTCGGTGTCGAGCGTTCCGCTCCTCACCGAGGATCGTCGGCTGCTGTCCTCGGCGCCTCCGGGGCCGATCGACTCGGTCCAGCCGGGCATTCCTCCATCTCTGCCATGCGCGGGGGTGGTACCCGCTACGAGCGGTACCGACCCCTCGACGTCGGTGTCGAGCATCCCGCTCCTCACCGGGGATTGGCGGCTGCGGTCCTCTGCGCCTCCGGGGCTGACCGACTCGTGCCGGTATGGCGTCCCTATGGGGGTAGTATCCGCCTCGGGCGGTGCCGACCCGTGGGCGTCGAGTGACCCGCTCCCCACCGGGGATCGCCAGCCGCTGCCCTCGGCACCTCTGGGGCCGATCGGCTCGACGCGTTCTGGCCATGCACGGAGGCGGTACCCGCTTCGAGCCCGCTGGCGTCGATGGTTCCACCCCTCGCCGGGGATGATCTCCTGGCCTCACTCCCCTCGGAGCCGCTCGCTTCGACCCAAGCTGGGTCGCCGGTACCCCAGCCCTGCGCAAGGGTGGTACCGGTTTTGAGCGGCGCCAATCCGCCGGCGACGGCAGGGGCGTCGAGCTCAAGGAACTGCCATCAACCTTCCTCGGGGCGTGTCGACTAGCACACGGGCGACCCCCCGGCATCGACGCTGCCGTTGAGGGCCCCGCCCTTTCCTAGAAAAGGGGCCTTGGGGTCTTCGATCGCCTCGATCCCACCGCAGGGGCCTTGCACTCCCCCCCCCCGCAGGGACTCGTCGGGTGACCTGGCTCCCCTCGGGATCGGGCCATATGCCCCGGCAGTTTTTCCCTCCGGGTAGGACGGGTTCGAGAGGGGGCCCGGCATCGGGCAGCGCCCGCCGATCGACATCGGTGCCGGCGTCAGATGACCCCCTCTCCACCGAGCACCGTCCTCGGGTGCCCTTGATGCTCGCGGCACCGGTCGGCGCGGTTCTGATCCGCGCTCCGGGATCTCCACCACCAGCGCGGTCGCTCCCGCCGGGGTCCTCGAGGAAGGAGTCGATCTCCTCGCTCGGTTCGATGCCCAGCCTGGAGTCGTCCAGCCTTGAAAGCCTGGCCACGGCACGTGTCGGGATCGGCCCCTGTCTCCCCCCCCCCCCCCGCAGCGCAGAGCAGAAACTGCTGGCCCCTGCCCTCCGGTGGCCGCGGATTCGCTCCAGTCACGGGGGGAAGCGCCGCCCCCGGGTTCGGGGCCGAGGCCGATTCCTGCGGCACCGTCAGTGCCATCGACCCCTTCGATGCCTAGCTTGGAATCAATTCCAGGAGCCGACGACGTCATGTTGACTGCCCTGATCTGGGTCGGTTGGTACCCTCCTCTGCCCAGCGGGCATTGGCCCGAGTGGCCTCTTAGTGCCCTGGCGGCCTCTCCCGCCATAACTGCTCCGGCAGAGCCGCCTTTTCAGGATTTCCTCCTTGACATGGCGGACTTGCTGGCCATCCCTATCCCGGACCCGAGCCCAGGCCCTGCGGAACAGGCAGCCGTGATGCTTCCTCTGCATCCTTCCCTGCAGGATCTCTTGCTGGGTGCTTGGCGGTCGCCTTTGAGGGTTCCGGCGCCGTCGACTGCGATGCAGGCTCTGTACCGGGTGCCTCCGTCCCCGGGGTTTCGGCAGCACCAGCTTCCACATCGGTCCATTGTGTTGGAATCGGCGCTGATGAAGGCCGGAAGCAAGGAGAAGCATGCTTCTCGCCCTCCAGGCCGCGCCTCGAAGACACTAGATACTCTAGGACGTCAAGCCTTCCAAACGTCTATGCTGGCGGCCAGAATTATTTCATTATTTCAAAGACTTCAGAAAACAGCTGAAAACCATACTGTTCATAGAACACTATGGACACATCACATAACTTCAGAGAATGAACAACAGCACATGATCCCGCCTAACCAATGTATGCATGGAACTTGTTTTTGCACCACTGTATATATAAAACTCAGTGCAATCGCCATCCGCCCTCCAACGAACAAGAACCCAAAGAAGAGACCTACCGCCCCATGGTTCACAGCCGATTTAAAAACCTCACTAACCATTTTAAGAAGACTAGAAAAACGATGGAGAAAGTCACGTACCAGCAGTGACCAATCAGCTTACATCCAACACCTGGCAGAGCATCGCAAAGCCATCTCAGATAAAATCAGACAACACCACACAGATACTCTGAAACGGTCACTGAATAAACCTCACGACCTGTTTAACTTAGTTAAAACACTTGCCAAAGAGCCAACCCCTGAGCACCACAGCAGGATCCGCCCACAGGACTATGCAATTTACATGCAATCTAAAATGTGCAAGACCAACAAAATATTAATACCAGACCCTCCTGATGAACAAAACTACCCAGTATCACTGGCATCCTTCTTTACTCCCTCGAAGAAAGCTATTGAAGACACCATCCTAGCTCTAAACACAACCACTGCACACACAGACCCTTGCCCTGCGCACTGGATAAAGGACCTGCGATGTGACATATCCTCAACTATAGCAAAAATCTTAAACTACTCCTTCACCACTGGCTCTTTCCCATCTACGCTCAAACAGACCTCTGTAAGACCGCTGCTAAAGAACACCAAACTTGATCCTCAAAAAGTAGAATCTTATAGGCCCATATCTAGCATACCTATGCTAGCAAAAATCATCGAGAAAATAGTGCACAGGCAATTACAGGATCATATAGACACATCAGCCCCACTGGATCCAGCTCAACATGGTTTCAGAGAGTCACATGGAGTAGAAACACTACTCACAACACTCCTCAACAACATTACCTCAGGTGTGGATAACATACACCAGGGCTTCGCTCTTGTCTTCCTAGATATAGCAGCGGCTTTTGACTCGGTATGCCATGAAATTCTCATCTGCCGGCTAAGGGAAAAAGGCATCTGTGGAACAGCACTCGAATGGTGCAAATCTTACCTGTCCGACAGATGGCAGCATGTCAGAGTCGACGGGGATACATCTGAACCTTTCCAACAAAGTCAAGGTGTACCACAAGGATCCTCTTTATCTGCATTGATGTTTAATATATACATCCAACCCATCTGTGACATCATCAGATCCTTTAATGTCAGTTACATGATATATGCAGACGATGTGCTACTATATATGCCAATATCATTGGACTGCCTAGACCTTACCCCGCTGACTAACTGCTTTGACACCATATCAGAGTGGCTCCTATCACAAAACCTGAGAATACAACACAAAAAGACGGAAGTCCTGTTCGTCTCGAGGAACACCAACTTCACCCCTCCTAGTTGTATTAACGTAAAGGATGCCCAACTCCAAGTTAAACCGGCAATACGCTACCTGGGAGTAACGCTGGACCAAAACCTTGATATGAAGAATCACATAGCCAACACAGTCAAGGCAATCTACTTTAAAATCAGATCCCTCAGACACCTACGCATACTACTTGAACCGGATGATTTCCGTACCATTTATCAAGCCCTTATACTCCCCCATTTCGACTTCTCAAACTCCATACTACAAGGACTCCCCCGGGCCACCCTGAACCCCCTGCAATTAGCCATGAATAGTGCAGCGAGGGTACTCCTCGGGGCATCCAGGAGAGATCACGTAACACCCCTTCTAAAACAGCTACACTGGCTCCCCATTCAGGCAAGGATCAGTTTCAAGATCTTACTGCTAACATTCAAAGCGGCTAAGGGGCTCACCTCTTCCTCTCTCTCCAACCTCATACAACCACTTGCACCAAACAGGCCACGAAGAACAGCAGAATTAAACACACTAGTTATCCCAAATGACACCACAAGATGCACTAGATCAACAGCCAACAGAGCCTTCCAATTCTGCGCCCCATCTCTATGGAACACCTTACCAGCACAAATCAGAGCAATACCTAATCTAAGTCAGTTCAGAAAGGCTTTAAAGCATTTCCTCTTCCTTAAATATCTCAATGGCAGCGCCGAACATAACCCCCAGGTGAATAGCAGAAGTGGTCAAACAGATAGACCCCGCAACAGACCAACTTCACAATGTAAATAGCAAGTTGTTCCATATACTATTGTACCACTGTTGTATATAGTTAACCAGGATATCCTTTATCAGATAACCCTGCATTGTATTTAGTTTCCCCTATTTCGCCAAGTTATACTTCCTGTTAAATGTAACGACCAGACACGTGTAAACTGTCGGATGTTTTCTGTTCAATGTAAACCGTGCTGATGTCTAATAGTGCGGTATATAAGAATTGTTAATAAATAAATAAATAAATAGCCCACTCTGTAAATAGCTCACACCAATCTAGCACACAACACAACACACACTCAATTTCCCCCCACTGCATGTATAACACACTCACCTGACCTGATTGTTTGCTGTGATACCACCTTGATTATTAAGATAAGGCGGTTTAGAAATACTGTTAAATAAATAAAATAAATATGTATTGTCACAGGGGTTTTCCCGGACAATAAAATTACGCCATTGTGTCACGACGTTATTGATTAAAGAGACCAGGTGGAGGGAAATAAAGGCTTTTATTCCCTGGTTAATGCAAAGGTCCAACATAAGAGAGAAAATCAAGAAACAGAAAGTCCTTTGTGTCAAAAGGTACCAATATTTATAATGAACGCTTAACTGTTGCTTCACAGTTAAGGTAGGCTTTCAAATAGTAGAATTCAGTGCAGGAAACATTAATTACATTTCATTCATTCTTCTGTGTTATATGGAACATACAGATTCTGGAGCTGAGGCAGTGCACCAATCACATTCCATGAGTTCTGGCATAGGTGAGGGAACAGTGTTTGGATAATCAATTTCCATGGACTCTCCTTCACTGTACTCAGTTGAGGAGTATTCACTGTCCCTGTCTATCTCAGCCTTGTAATTTAAAACTCGGGAGTCTGGCTTCCCATAGCCAGGGATTCTCAAGGCTGCTGGTATTTTACTAAACCAATCTGGTTTCTTTTTTCTCACAGAAGGAACACTTGTTTTAGCAGAGCCTTTAGGAGCACAATAATTACAGTCAATGGTTAATGTCTCATACCTTGGTTTAGCTGAGTTGAAATCCACAGTGTTTTCTCTTCCAGCCCCTCTCCCTTGGTAGCTGAACTTCTGCCTGCCAGCGTGGGACACAGCTGTGCTTCTAGGCAGTGGAGTAAAACTTATCCTGGGTTCTCCTCTCACTCTGGGTAAAAACTCCTGTTGATTATAAAAGTGCTTTTCTCTCTGACCTGGTAAAACTTGGCAATAATCCTCCAGAGATAGTAAGCTCTTCTCAGAACCCTTCTCCCTGGTTCTTGGCTTCCGTCTCTCTGCTCTATATCCAGGTAGACTATAAGAACTGGGCGTGGCAGACACTCTCACCTTAGGGCAAGCTCTACCAAACTCCCCTTGTGCAACAGGGTCAGTTTGGGCCTTCTGGCTCCCCACCTTGTGAAGTCTGTTTCTCCTCAAGTTCTTCTCAGTCCTTTCTTGATGGCTCCCAGCCTTGCTTCCTTCACAGCCCTCAGGCTTGTCTCCTCGGTAGCTCCCAGGCTTCCCTCCTCGGTAGCTCCCAGGCTTGTCCTCTTGGCTCTCAGCCTTCTCTCTTTGGCTCTCAGCCTGCCTTCTCTCTCTGGAAGCATTCTGCTCTGACTTATAAAGCAAACTGTTTTGAATGACTTCGTGATTCCCTTCCAGCTGCAAGTCATCAGAGTTCCTAGGCTCATTAACTCCCGAATGTCTGTTCCTGCTCCCTCTAGCTGTGCCTGGGGGTAACTGCACACCCAGTTCCTCAAAAGAAACAGGATTTCTTTTCTTTAAACCAACTTTATCAGTGCCCACATCATGACAATATTTTATATGAGTCTGTCGCTTCGGGAGGTCACCGAGAGGTTCTCTCGGTTATCCACCTTCGTATCTGCAACCAAGGCCTTTGAATATTCCCTGCTTCTTTATCACTGCAGGAATATCTCTGGGTTCCTTTCTCGTGCTTTGCTGGACTCCTTCCGGTCGGTCAGCAGAGCCTCTGCTGTTGCCATTTGAGCACGCCGTACAGCATGGTTGCAGGCGTCCGAGTTGTGTAGACGGGCACAGCACAACCTGGGTAATTCTCCCTGCGACGGAGATCACCTCTTCAATAGCGAAGCCTTACGTCAGGTCGCACAGTGCTTCGCTAACCTTAACAGAGTTAGCAGCCAGCCTAGGGCCCGGCTCCCCCACGGCGGTGGTAAACGCCTCTCCATACCCCCCTTCCCTAGGAAGAGGAAATGTCAGCCCTCCGCCCACCCTCCAGGCGCGCCCAAGCAAGGGACCTCTCACCCCGGGTTGATGTCCCCAGGCCCGTGCCAGGACTCTCATACTAAGCATTTTTAGGCTCAGGTGGGCGGCTGCCTGCACTTAACCTCCTTACCAGAAGTTTAGAATAGAGCTCTACTCTGGGGCTCGTTCAGTTGGAAAATGGTTCGGGGACTTATCTAGGTGTTCAGGTCTTCTCCTCCGTGGGAAAGGGAGACCACCTTATGCCGTGATAGCTATGGCCCACGGTCACCCTACTTACTCTTCGGTACGTCCCCGAACCCCTCTCAGCCAGTATTCTCTTGCTGATTGCTTCCGTACCGGAATTCCCCTTCCAGCCGCTATAGTCCCCCAATACTCACCAGGGACTATACCCTCATGTCCCCCGATTGTGCGGGGGACAAGTTCTGCGTGCAGGTCCTGGGGACACATATAGGGCCTCCAACCCCTGCGGCGTTCTACCGGACTGATGCTATCCTCCGTCCTCCACGCTACCGCGCTCTTAGCTCGCCGATCTGCCCTTGCCCTCCGGAAAAGATCCCTCCCCTGACGGATCTTGAGGCCACCTCTCCAGGTGGACGTTCTGGGGATCGATGGCAGATCCGCCTTACCAGGGTGCTGCTCATGGAGGTAGGCCCCCCGGCGTACCTGTGTTAGTACCGGAGGGGGCGTCCCCATGTCCACCGGCTTAGATATACTAGATATCACCTGCTTGGCAGGCGCCTATTGGGGGATGCCCACAGTACCTGTGTTTAACCGCCTTTTTCCCCCTATGGCCGGTACTCACCCCCCCCCGGGGGTCCGGCCAGTCCGCCTGCCTATTCCCCGATCGGCCCGCGGACTGGTGATACCCTACTGCTGTGAAGTCAACAGCTTCTTTTTTCAGTTAGGTCCTCCTCCCGGAGGTCCGGACCCTTGTCTCCCTATCTCTCGCTAGGGCAGACTGTGTACCCCTTCTGCTCCGGGGTACACCTCTACTCTTCTTCGGGATAGGCTCTCTAGTTCGGCCTGTCTTCCACTGTTAGTCCTCTGAGTTATGGACTCTACTCCTAAGGGAGTGCTCAGCTTGCCGTGAGCCCCCTGGAAGACCTGCCGTCCTTCTCCTGACCCAGCTGACGCCTGGATCTCATGGCCTTCCGGATTTGGAACTTCCTCCTCGCTGCGGTGAAGTTTCTTTGATGACCTCGCTACTGCGTCTACAGTGCCTTCATCACAGGACTACTTCCGACAACCCGGTGGGTAAACTGTGCAGGGTTCTAAACCATTAATTCATTAAAACTTAATGGCCGGTGAGCTCTATATGGTACTAGGTCATTTACTCATTAAATGCTAAATGATTCTATTCATGCACCCCTCTGACTACTCCCGTAGCCTGGGTTTTTTTTTGCTGTACCTTCATGGTACCTGTTCTGCACTCTAAAGACTTTCCTCCGTAGTCTTTAGATTCGCTGTTCCTCTATTCAACTCCTGCCCTCCATCCTTCAGGGGATGCCGGGGATTCAGGTTGGGCAAATGCCATCCCGTCCTGGGCTGCGCTTATGGGATCTCCCCGGGCATCCTTAGCTAGGGAGTCCCCACGTGTGAAGACTCATTCCTGCTTGTTCCTGGAGATAGCACAGTTAGTTACCTGTAACAGGTGATCTCCGGAACAGCAGGAATTAGTCTTCACAACCCGCCCACCTCCCCTAGGAGTTGTATCTCTTTTTTCTCTATTCCTTCCTCTCCTCTCCTTCCGGCTCAGCTATGAAACTCAACTGGGGAGAGGCAGTAGGAAGGGCGGGAAGCCACCGCACAGGCGCGGGGGATGCTCCCAAAGGATTTCTAATTGGATGCTGGGGAGCATTCCCGTGCGGGCTCCGTCGGCGACGTCTCCCACGTGTGAAGACTAATTCCTGCTGTTCCGGAGATCACCTGTTACAGGTAAGTAACTGTGCTCTCTCACCAACACACACGACTGCTGCCTTTGGTGCCTCGGCCCCGACCACGATGCTAAGTCGTGCGGGGCCTGTGGAAAGATGTCTTCCAAGGCACTACGAAATCGCCAGCAGCAAAAAGAAAGGCTTTTCTCGGACTCAGCCTCCGGCCAGGCCCGGACCTCATCTGAGGCCTCGACATCTCGGGATTCCGATCCCGAGCGCCATCGAAGCTCCTCGGACAAGGGGTCCCCCGACCGGGAACGCAAGAGGAAGAAACGGCTCGCGAGGGCATCGTCGGAGGAGGTCCCTGGCTCCTCGAGGGCCAGGTCTAAGACCCCCGACCGTCGCCCTGGGCCCCTGGAACCGGAGAAGCCTGCCAAAGTTCCTCGTGTGGAGCCGGAGTCTGCTGGACACATAAGCCCCGTAGTCCTCGTGGACTCTCCTTCCAGGGAGCCGACGTCTGGCCAGGCGCCGCCGGGGCCCGAGTCGGTGGCTGCTGCATCTCCCGAGCTGGGTCTCGGGATGACAGCCTTGGAGAGCAGATTGTCTGCCTTCATGGAGCAGCAGCGGGCACTGATGGTCAGCCTGTCTGGCGCATCTGCCCCGACCACCGGGACATTGACGTTGAAGTTGACCCCGGAGACCGAGCCGATACTTGAGTCCATCTTGGCTCAGAGTCGACCTCAGTCGCGGTCTCCCTCGACCTCCCGTTCAGGACCGAGGGCATCGACGCCGGTGCTTCCTGCGTCGGGGCGGGTGCTCCAGGGCCCTGCGGGGTGGGACCCCGACTCTTCCTCGGATGAGTCGGCTTGGGAGACGGAGGACGAGGAGTCTCCTGATACCTTTAAGACTCGGTGCGTCCCTTCGGACTCACCACAGTCTGAGCCCCGGAATAGGTCCCCCCCGGAGGACACCCGGTTCTCGGAGTTCGTCCGGGATATGGCCACTGCCTTGTCTATTCCGGCGGAACCCGAGGAAGAGCCTCGAGCTGAAGAGCTCGAGGCGCTACAGTATGACTCTCCTCCGAAGGAGGCCTTTACTGTCCCGGTTCCTCCGATGCTGGAGCAGCTCTTCTTCCATATGTGGGAGGCACCGGCCTCGGCGCCGGTTCTTAGCAAGCGAGTCGATTCGATCTATCGACTCCGGAAGAGCCCTGGTTTTCAGAAGGCACAGCTACCACACCATTCCATGGTTGTGGAATCGGCCATGCATCGTCTGAAGAGCCAGAAGATGCACTCCGCGTTGCCTCCTGGCAGGGAGGCCCGAAACCTCGATGGCGTCGGTAGAAAGTGCTTCCAGGGCTCGATGCTTGCTTGCCGTGTCCAGTCCTACCAGCTGTACATGGGCATGTACTTGTGGGATCTGGCCAAGGAGTTGGCCGGGTTCTCTGCTGGTCTCTCCGGGGAACCCTTGCAGAGATTTAAGTCCTTGTCCTCGGGGATTCGGGACTGCTCGAAATTCATGTCCCGCGCCGCCTACGATGGCTTCAAGGCTTCGGCCCGAGTTGCGGCAGCCGGCATCGCAGCTCGACGCCAGGCATGGCTGCAGTCATATGACCTCGAGCCATGGGTTCAAGACAAGTTGGTCGATGTCCCTTGCCGAGGTGAAAACCTTTTTGGCAAGCCCATGACCGAGAAGGCCGCTCAGCTCGAGACCGAGCACCTCACACGGACAAGGCTGTCGAGGAAGACCTCTGCCCCGTCTCATAAAAAGAAGGGCTCGGGTAAAAAGCCCTTTTACCCGAGGAAGGGCACTGCCTACAAACAGTACCCGCAATAACAGGCTGCCCAAGCTGCCCCCCAGGGTCAGCAAGCCAAGGGCCAGGGTAATGGGCCCCGTAGGCAGAGGACCCCCAAGCCTCAGGCCCCTGCTACCACTCAGCAGGGTGGGGCTTTTGACTCCTTGAATGTAGCCTCTCCTCCACTGCTCTCCCAACCCTGCACAGGAGGTCGTCTCGTCCTCTTTGCCCACCGGTGGCCCCTTATCACTGGGGACAGTTGGGTGCTGGGGATAGTCCACAAGGGCTATGCCCTCCATTTTCACCAACTGCCTCCTCCATACTTCCCAGGGGAGCCTCCAAGGCCTCCCCTGCACACAGACCTTTTCCTTCAGGAACTTCAGGGTCTGTTGGTGGACAGGGCGGTGGAGCCTGTGCCTCCCCACTTGCAAGGTCACGGATTCTACTCCAGGTATTTCCTGGTGCCCAAAAGAACCGGTGGCCTTCGACCCATTCTGGACCTCAGAAACCTCAACAAGTTCCTAGTGAAGGAAAAGTTCAAGACGCTTACTCTTGGAACCCTTCTGCCCTACCTCCAGCAGGGAGATTGGCTATGCTCCTTAGATCTAAAGGATGCGTACACTCACATCCTCATTCATCCAGACCACAGAAAGTACCTCAGGTTCATTGTGGGAGGAAACCATTATCAGTACAGAGTGCTGCCTTTCGGCCTCACCTCCGCCCCCAGAGTCTTCACAAAGTGCCTAGCCGTGGTGGCGGCCTACCTGAGAAATCGGGGCATCTTTGTCTTCCCCTATCTGGACGACTGGCTCATCAGGGGTCAGACAGGTCAAGAGGCCAATCAAGCCACCCTCAGGACCATTGCTCTTCTACAACACCTGGGGTTTGTCATCAACTTCGCAAAGTCCACTTTGCTCCCCTCCCAGAACTTAGAGTTCATAGGAGCAAGGCTGGACTCTCTGCTGGCAAAGGCTTTCTTGCCAGCAGACAGGGCTCAAAGGTTGATGGCCTTGGCAAATCTGTTTCTCAGCAGGTCCCTGGTCTCCGCCAGACTCTGCCTGAGGCTTCTAGGCCACATGGCTTCGACAGTACATGTGACCCCCAATGCCAGGCTCCATATGAGGCCTGCACAGTGGTGCCTTCGGGCTCAGTGGTCACAGGCCATGGGCAGCCTCAGAGACAGGATAAGGGTGTCAAGACAATTTCTGCACTCCCTCACCTGGTGGCAGCACCCACCCAATCTACTGAAGGGGGGTGCCTTTTCAGATTCCAGGATACACAGTAGTGCTGTCCACAGACGCCTCCCTGTAAGGCTGGGGAGCTCATTGTCTGGGCAAGTGCACCCAGGGTCTGTGGTCTCCCTGGGAAGCTGCACCGCAGATCAATCTCCTCAGAGCTATTCGATTCACACTCAAAGCTTTCACTCCTACCTTGGCTCACCAGTCTGTCCTGATTCAGACAGACAACCAAGTTGCCATGTTTTATGTGACAAACAGGGTGGAACTGGGTCCAGGATCCTTTGTCGGGAGGCTCAGGACCTTTGTTCTTTTGCCCTCAAGCACAACATGCTCCTCAAGGCTGTGTACCTTCCAGGCCAGGACAACTACCTGGCAGACAGATTAAGCAGAATACTGCAGCCCCACTAGTGGCAGCTACATCCTTCGGTAGTTCAGAAGATCTTCCTGAAATGGGGTCTCCCTTTGATAGATCTCTTTGCCAGCCCCATAAACAAGCAACTGCCAAAGTTCTGCTCCAGGCAGCCACATCCTCTGCGGATAGCAGCGGATGCTTTTCTGATATCCTGGTCTCAGGGCCTCCTGTATGCGTTTCCTCCCACCCCCTTGGTGGCCCGAACTCTCTTCAAGATTCTTCAGGACAAGGCTTCGGTCCTGGTGGTGGCTCCCAGGTGGCCGAGACAGCCTTGGTTTCCTCTTCTGCTTCAACTGGCGGTGGATCCTCCACTACCTCTGGGGTTGCAACCCAACCTTCTCTCACAGGAGCAGGGTTCCCTTCTGCACCCCAATCTCAAAGCTCTCAATTTGATGGCCTGGAGGCTGCAAGGGTAGTCTTGGCTCCCTGGGGCCTGCCTCAGGATGTTGAGGAGGTTGTCCTAGCCTCTAGGAAACAGTCCACTAGGAAAACCTATGCTCTCAAATGGAAAAGGTTTCTGTGTGGTGTCAGCTACGTACAGAGGATCCTTTCTCCTGTACTGTGCCAGTAGTCCTTCAGTACTTACTGCACTTGTCAAATCAAGGCCTTAAATCCAGTTCTGTTCGGGTCCACCTTTCAGCTCTAGCAGCTCACCACTCTCTGGTGGAGGGACATTCTCTATCTGGTCACCCCTTGGTGTCCCGCTTTCTTAGGGGCTTGCTTTTGCTCAAGCCTCCCATCTGTTGTCCTGCCCCTGAGTGGGAGCTGAATGTGGTCTTGCAGCAACTGACTCGCCCACCTTTTGAGCCGATGGCTACTTGTCCACTACGCTTCCTTTCCTGGAAGATACTCTTCCTGATAGCCCTTACCTCGGCTAGGCGAGTAAGTGAGCTTCAGGCCCTAGTCTGTGATAGGCCTTACACCAGGATTAACAGGAACAGGGTAGTCCTTAGGACTCATCCCAAGTTCCTCCCTAAGTTTGTCTCCTCTTTTCACCTCAACCAGGAGGTGGTTCTTCCCACATTCTTCCCTAGGCCTCATGCAAGCCAGGCTGAAGCAGTCCTGCATACCCTGGACTGTAGGAGGGCCTTATCCTTCTACCTTGACCGTACGCAGGGGCATAGAAGGGCTACCCAGCTCTTCGTCTCTTTTGACCCCAATAATTTGGGGTTGGCTGTGTCCAAGCGTACCTTGTCCATCTGGGTTGCTGACTGTATTACCTGGGCTTATAAGGCGGCTGACCTTCCTTTGCAGAGTTGGTTTACGGCCCACCGAGTCAGGGCAATGGCTATCTCAGTGGCTCAGCTCCGCTCTGTGCCCTTGGTAGACATCTGCAGGGCTGCAACTTGGTCTTCAAGCCAGACTTTTGCGGCCCATTACTGCCTGGAGAGGGAGTCCCGTAGGGACAGTGCTTTTGACCAAGCAGTACTCCGGAATCTCTTTGAGGTTTAGGCAACTCCTGCCCTCTGTTGGGCTACCGGTGGAGGTTGTGTCCTTGAAAAGCCTTTCTTTTCTGCTGGGACTAGAGGGAGTTCTCTTGTTCAGCCTGGGTTCCTCGGTAGCCCAGAGCTTGGGAGTCACCCATATGTGAGGACTGACTTCCTGCTTGGTCCTGGAGAAAGAGTAGTTACTCACTTGTAACAGGTGTTCTCCATTAGCAGCAGGAATCAGTCCTCACAACCCTCCCTCCTCCCCTTGGAGTTGCAGTTGTACATAGTTTATTTTTCATTTTTGTGTGCTGTTCTTAGCTATGTCATTTGACTGAGGTAAGATGGCACCTTTAGGCGGGAAGGGAACCGCGCATGCGTGCCTGCATTCCCAAAGGCTTTCATAGAAAGCTGGGGAAATGCTCCGCTGGAGCTTCATCGGCGCCGATGACACCCATATGTGAGGACTGATTCCTGCTGCTCCTGGAGAACACCTGTTACAGGTGAGTAACTACTCTTTCCCTGTATATAGCCTTTATCGTGAACTAGCAATCTCTTATTTCATTTCCAGACTTTCAAACTATGCACTACCATGGGATTTAGAAGATGAGTATCAGAACCTTTACTCCCCCTCCATATCACTCTTTCCTATCCCGCTCCCCTACCAACTCTTTCTCCATGTGAACCCATTGTTTCTGTTTTCCTCTTTGCCGCGCATAGATCGTTTTCAGTTGCACGGCCTCATAATATTTTCTCAAATTGGGTACACCTAACCCCCCTTCTCCCTTAGCTCTTTGCATGACCATCATCGCCACTCTTGGGCGCCTCTTTACCCATACAAATCTGTTTGCAAGTCTTTGTACCCATTTCAGTCTATTTTGCGATACCATTATTGGGAGTGTCTGAAACAAAAACAGCAATCGGGGGCACTAGCATCATCTTTACGGTTGCTATGCGTCCGAACCATGAAAGGTATCCCCTCCCCCACCCATCCAGCCAGCTCTCTATCTGCACGAATACCTTCATATAGTTTAGTTTATATAGAGCTTCCACCTTATTGCTTATACGGATGCCGAGGTACCGAATGCTCTCCCTAGCCCACTTAAATGGATATTTCTTGTGCAGGTGATCCTTTACATCCCCTGGCACCACTAGATTTAAAATTTCTGATCTTGTCCAGTTGATGGTGAAGCCCAACAGCTTACCGTATTCTTCCAACTCCCACATTACTGTTGGGATGCTCACACAGGGTCTAGCTATGCTTAATATGATATCGTCAGCAAACATGGAGATTTTATAGGCACTCCTCCCAACTTTTATTCCCATTATATCCGCCCGTTCTCTCACCCTCTGTGCAAAAGGTTCCTTTGTTATTGCGAAAAGCAACGGTGATAGGGGACATCCCTGCCTCGTTCCCCTCCCCTGCTCAAAAAAACCCGAGTGGGCCCCATTCATCCTCACACAAGCTTTTGGTTGATAGTACATTGCCTTTACCCAATTTGTGAACTCTTTCCCCAACCCTATTTTCTCTAATACCTGAAAGAGAAAAGGCCACGATACCTTTTCCGTATCCAGTGACAGAAGTAAGGCCTCCTCCCCACTTTGTTCAGTGGACCAGATGATGTTAAGTATCTTTCTAATATTATCCGCTACTTGTCTATCGGGAATAAAGCCCGCTTGATCTTGGTGTATCAGTTTCCCTATTATCTTATTTAAATGCGTGTTAAGTATCTTAGCTAACAATTTAGCGTCTAAGTTGAGCAATGAGATGGGTCTATAGGATGCACACTCTTGCGGGTCCTTCCTCTCTTTATGTATTACGGTAATGCCCGCCCACCCCATTGTACCCATTAACTTCCCACCCTTCTTTGGTAAATTAAATAACCTCACCAGGGGCTCAGTTAGTAGATCTCCAAATCGTCTATAAAATCTTGCTGTGAGCCCATCCAATCCTGGCGCCTTCTCTAATTTTAACTGTTTAATGGCCCTCTGCACCTCCTCTCCTATTATGGGCTTACTAATTTCCTCCTGCTCTCCCTCCTCCAGTTTAGGTAATTTTATGGAATCAAGGTAGCTCTCTACTCTCTCGCTCTGGGGGTAGTCCCTTGCTTTATACAGCTCCTGATAATATTCCCGAAAAGCTTCTCTGATCTCCCCATCCTTAGTTACCATCTCCCCTCCCCTCTTTCGAACTCTCATTATATGCGAGCGCAGCTTCCGTTGTTTCAGTTTCTGCGCCATGTATCTCCCCACTTTGTTCCCCCCCCCCTCAAAAACCACCTGCCTTAAAAGCTGCATCTGATGCCGTATCTTTTCTGCCTGCAGGTCGTACTGCCATCACCTGCCCTCTGTAGGTTCTTGTCTGCCCCTGCCCATCTAGCTCTTCGAATTCCATCAATTGTTCTCTCAGGGCCCACTCCCTTCTCTCTCTTTCCTTCTTATTACATGCCCCCCGTTTAATTAAAATTCCCCTCACCACTGCCTTGTACCCATCCCACACTCCTCCCCAAGCAACCTCCCCATTATCGTTATATTTAAAATATTCCCGTGTTTCTCTCTCAATGTCTTCCTGCACCCTCCCGTCTTCCAATAATGACTCATTAAGCCTCCAGAACTGTATTCCTTTCCCCTCTTCCTCCATTGTTAATATCACCACAACTGGAGCATGGTCAGACTAAGTAATGGACTCCATTTCTGCCCCCTTAATCCTACCCCCCACCTCCTTCGAGACCCAAATAGCATCTATTCTTGAGTAGGAGCCATGCACTGGTGAAAAGTATGCGAATTGTCTCTTCCCTGGTTGTTGTAGTCTCCATGCATCTATCAAACAATGCTGCAAGACAGTTACGATATCTATTCCTGTCCGCCTGTTTACCCAGTCTGATCCCTGTGGCATCCCGAGCTGGGTTCCATGTTAAAATAAAGTCTCCTCCGCAGATGAGGATACCCTCCCCTAATTTCCCCACATCTTCATTAAGTTTTGTCCAGAATTCACGCTGTGCTCCATTTGGCGCTATACATTCACTATACAATACCATACGTTCCCCACCTTCAAACGCCGTAATACATATTTCCCCGCTTTATCCCTCACAATAGATTGCAGTTGCATCTTTAACCTGGTAGCAAGCAATATAGCAACTCCTCCTTTTTTCTTTTCTACGGTGTTAGATGCATGTATACACACTCCATATCCCCCTGGGCTTAACCAGGTACTCTGCCGTTCTTGTCAGGTGCATTTCCTGTATCATCACTATCGCTGCCTTCTGGCGGGCAAGCTCTGTAGACAGATTTTGCCGTTTGAATGGTGAGTTAAGCCCCTTTACATTTAATGAGACTATGTTTAACTCGCCCTTTCTTCCGTTTCCTCCCTACTCCTAGCCCTACCATGTGTAATCCTAACCGCCCCCACCCCCTCCCCTTATCATCCCTCCCGTCCACCCCTCCTCCCTTAACCTTCCCCCCTCTCATGTAGAGAGATTCGTCTTCCATTATGATGACTAGTTATCAGGTCTTGCCTGCCTCTATCCTTCCATTCCACATCCCCCCTCTATCTCTACACCTCCCCCTAAGGTCCCCATCTAACTCTACCTATTCCTCCTTCTCCCTAACCCTTAACCCCTATCTCCTTACCCTCTCTACCCTCTCCCTTTCCCTTCCTTCCCCCTAACTACCTTACCTTATCCATATCCTTTTCTATACCATCTGCCCCCTTCCTCCTATGTGTTTAACCACTTACATCCCCCCTCCCATCTAAAGTCTACTGCATTGTCAGAACAATACAATCTCCAGGAACAAGCAGGAATGAGTCTTCACATATGGGTACGTCGGTACTGACGGAGCCTGCGCAGGAACGCTCCCCAATGTCCAATCAGAAAGCTTTTGGGAGCATCCCTCAGCGCCTGCGTGCTGCCTTCCCGCCTTTCCAACTGTCTCTCCTCAGTTTTCGTTTTTCCTCGGAGCCGGCAGGACGTCGTCCTGTCACTGCAGAAAAATGTTTAATTCTTTAATTCTTGTTTTCTTGTGGTCGCGGTTGTCTCCCCGACTCCACCGGTACCGCCGGTGTTTTTTCTTTTCTTTTTCTTAAATTCAGGGAATTTTTTTCCCTCAGTTTCTGTCTTAAACCTTTTGGGCCTTCTAGGCCTCTCCATCATGGAGCCGCCTCCTTCTTTTCCCAAGAAGTGTCTAAGCTGTGGTGGTACAGTTTTGTTTTTAGACTCCAAGAACTGGTGTCTAACCTGTTTGGGTCCGGACCATTTTCCTCTGGAGCCATTAGGCTACAATATTGTGAGAAGAGATTTTCCATTTTGAGTTTCCCTCGATACCGAGTTCCCTTCCAGTGTCAGGGCACCGACTATTTCTTCTTCTCCACAAGATCAGGTAACCCACAAACAGTCTGTTAAGACTAGCCAACCCTTGAGTGGTACGTCTCATGCACAGCATGATGACCGCTCCGGCCTTGCCCTCAAGGGTCCATTGGCTTCAAAACCCCGGCGGGAGTCTTCGGCCTCCAAAGCCTATCAGGGGTTTCAGGTTGTTCCTGGGGCTCACCCCTCACAGAACATACCTGAGCCATGCTCGGTGGTGGCATCCGCTTTGAGCGGTACCGATACCCCGGCATCGGCACTGGTGTTGAGCGATTCACTCCTCACCAGGGATCGTCATCTGGCTTTCTCAGTACCTTCGGGACCGGTCGATACACCCCAGATTGACTTTCCAGTATCGGCATCAATGCCGATACTACCACCGACATCGGTACCCTCTAGACATGCATCGATAGACTCGCTTCCTTCGATGCCGAGTCTGGAATCGATCTCTAGTCTGGAAGACTGGGTACCGACACATCTCGGTACCGACGCTTACCGGTTCCGGATGCTCGGTACCGAGGGTGATTACCAAAGGCTTTCGGTTACCTCGGTACCGCTGGAGCAGCCACCGATGACTGCTTCGATGTCGGTGTCACCTTCGATTCTGACACAGCTACTGGTATCGGTATCGGTGCCGGTACCCGCAGTAACATCGGGGCCAGCTCCTTCCATGCTTCTTTCACCAGGATCGCTCCTTTCTATACCAAGTTTGGAGTCGATACCTGGCATGGACGATGCAGTACTGACTGTCTCAGGTCATGACCTCCAGTACCAGCATCCATCCCTTAAGGATCCTTTCTTGCACCGTGCAGGATCTTATATTCCTATATTCTCAAGTAGATCCTCCGGTGCCCAGGCTAGTTCTTCAGGTCTAGCCTGCCCAGGGATGGTTCCCTTTGGAGATCCTTCTTTTCAGAATTTTCTCCTGAATATGGCAACATCTCTTGCTATTCCTATCCCTGGCTATGATCCTACACAAGGCTCTCTTTCTACTGGAGAAAAGGAAAATATAATGCTTCCTTTACATCATTCCTTGCAGGATCTTCTTCTAAGAATGCGGGAAGCACCTTTAAGGGTTCCCTCGCCTTCTAGAGCAACTGATCTTCTGTATCAGGTGCCCCCCTCTCCAGGGTTTCAAAAGACTCAACTTCCCCATCATTCCATTGTGGTGGAATCAGCAATGAGGAAGGTGAAAAGTAAGAAGAAATACTCTTCTTACCCACCAGGTCGTGAGTCTAGGACACTAGATGCCTTTGGAAGTCGAACCTTCCAGACATCCATGCTGTCAACAAGGATTCTCTCATATATTTTTTATGAGTCTATCCCTTCAGGAGGTCACAAAGAAATTATATCTTTTGACTCCTTTTCTTTCAGAGCCCAAGAATGCAGACTATTCCTTACTACTTAGTCATATTCAAAGTATCTCTTGGTTTCTTATTCGTGCTTCCCTAGACTCCTTTGAGTCTGTTAGCAGAACTTCTGCTATAGCCATAGGGGCACGACGTAGAGCCTGGCTCCAAGCTTCAGACTTAAGCAGATGGGCACAACAAAGACTGGGTAATACTCCTTGCACTGGGGAAAATCTCTTCAATAAGGAGTCTTTACGTCAGGTTGCTCAGTGGTCCACTGACTTCCCTGTTTCTGAAGGCTATTCTAAGCCTTCTCCTTCCCCAGTAGGTAGGAAATGCCCTACCAAACCTTCTTTCCCTAGGAGAAGAAGGTTTCACTCTTCTCCTGCCCATCATACAGATGTTCCCAAGCAGGGGAAACCTCGCCCTGGTCTGAAGAATCCAAACTCTAGCCAGGCTGAACAAACCCAGCAACCATAGGGTCCTAAAGTTTACAACCTGCAGTTGACTTCTTCTCAGTAGAAGTTTTTTCACTGTTTTTTCATTCAAAACTCTACACATGGATTCCTTTTCCCAGGACATCCATTTGCTCCTAGGTATGCTGAGCTGTCAGGATATTCATGTCTATGGGTCACAGGTTTCTTTTCTTCTTCCTACCAAGAAGAGAAGTTTAACAACTATCCCATGATAGTTTTCTGTTCCAACATGAATTTTTTCCTTCCACAGACTTACCATATGATAAGTCACCCTTCAGCTCCTGTTTCTCTACCCTCTTATCCAGGGTTTTCCCTGAAAGAGTGGTACCATACCACTGAGGGCTTCTCTAGCCTTTCTAGTCATTTCTTTCATTCCAGTGTGGAGTTTTTTCTCTTGAATAAACTCCCTTCTTTTCTCTGGGCAGCTCATCAGACAGGGACAGGAATTTCTCCTCTTATTCTGTCTCTGTTCTCTGTTTTACACAGAAAGATTCTCTCTGCTGTCTTATTCAGCAGCTGCCCATGCAGGAGTTCCAGTGATTGGACTACTGGTACTTTTCCACAAGTTTCCAGTCTTGTCTTCCACTACTTTCTGTCTGGCCTTAGTAGTGATTCCAAGATAGTGCTTTCATCTATCTTGGATAATCCTAATCACTTCAGGCTTATCACACTATCTTCTTTTCTTGCCATCTTCAATTTCTTTGGATTTGGCAGCATAGTTGACGTACAGCCAGTTTTATTTCCCAATTCTCCTGCATAATGCTCTCTGCAATCTTACAGAGAAGCTTTCTACTATGGGCCCTTGCTAGAGAGCATGGGGCTTTGTCTCTGATGACTATCCTATATGGTTGGAAAAGGCTTCCTCAGTCATTTTCCATGACTGTGAGGGTTCTCCACACCCTATTATCTCCTGTTATAATACAGGACATAAGCCTTTTCTACGTGAACGTCTAAAGAGTTCTCCAATTCCTACAAGGAATATGCTCTTTTTTCCTTGCAGCTTGTCCTCATGGTATCCTACTCCTTCATGGACAGCACATATTTAACTAATAACGCATGATACCCCTTTGTGTCCCTCCAGTGGGTCAACCTGGTATCTCATCCTATGCGTTTTCTGTCCATTTACCATGCGAGAGTTCTACAGGACTCAGGACTTGCTGTTTACAGACTGATATTATCCTCTGTTTTTTCACGCAACCATCCTGGTTATTTCACTGGATAGCATTCCTGCACCATCTTAGCCAGGGGGAATAGATTCTCTATATATCTTCTCAAGTAGGTTCCACCTTCTTGTTATTAGATGAATCTTTCTCCTTCACATCTCCCATGTGAATGTTCTTATGAGCATATCTCTATCTGCTTAGTTGCAGACATTTATCTTTAGACATATATATATTCATGTATGTATATATCTCTATATACTTCTCTATAG
This sequence comes from Ichthyophis bannanicus, assembly GCA_033557465.1. Lineage (NCBI taxonomy): Eukaryota > Metazoa > Chordata > Amphibia > Gymnophiona > Ichthyophiidae > Ichthyophis > Ichthyophis bannanicus. Next base: position 1,841,613,023 of record CM066031.1, on the reverse strand, counting down.
ATACATGTCTGTAAGCTGCGTGTGCATATGTTATGCCCCTCCAGATCTCACTATAGACATATATATATATATATATATATATATATATATACACATATATATATATCCTTATATATATGTGTATCTGTCGAGATGCTTTCTTATAGGTAGATATGTATTTATATACTTATCTCTCTGTCTATGCTTATAAAGGTTTTACCTTCCTATAGGTTCCAGACAGTGGGCTTGCATATGTTCATACAGTCCCTCAGTATGTCTGGGGGTATTATGCACACAACCACTACTGTGGTACTGACAGCTCCTACCTTAACCCAAGGTTTAGGTATCCCTGAAGCTCCATGCTCCAATATCTTTCCTATCTCTCACCAGTTAGGAAAGACAGGGTGGATCTTCAGTAGATCTGAGGTTTCAACCCTTCAGACATCTGTCCTCCTTGGGAATACGGGCTTTTTTCCCATACCCCTTCTTCCCTCCAGGACTGGGCTAGTTGTCCAAATCGGTCAGTCTTCCTCTTTTGTTCCTAAATGTGAGTAACTCTGTAGCCAAAAGAGTTCCCAGCTTTTTCCATAAAGCTTTCCACTAAAGACCTGCCATTTTTGTACTACCCCAGTTGACACCTGGGTCACCTGTCAATTCCAGATTTGGACCTTCACTTCAGTGAGGTCACCTTGAAGATTCCTCTACTGGATCCCCAGTAGACTCCATCAGCCTCTCTACTTCCTGCAATCCAGTAGGTGAGGTCCATATTGTGATTGTTCATTTCAATATTTTTCATAATTATCATACATACAAGGACTCCTTACCTATAGTCCTATTTTAGGTTAGCTGTTTTTCTACAGCTCCTCTCTTTTCAACTCCTACCCTCTATCCTCAGGATGCCTGGCCATATGAGGTGTAGCATGTTCCAATCCCCACCATGCTAGGGCTCCAGGCATCTTAGCTTGGGAGTCCCCATATGTGAAGACTCATTCCTGCTTGTTCCTGGAGATAGCACAGTTACTTACCTGTAACAGGTGATCTCTGGGAACAGCAGGAATAAGTCTTCACAACCCTCCCACCTCCCCTAGGAGTTGTATCTCTCTGTCTTCCTTTCCTCTTTCTCTCTCTTTGTCTCAGCTATAAAACTCAACTGAGGAGAGACAGTTGGAAAGGCGGGAAGGCAGCACGCAGGCGCTGAGGGATGCTCCCAAAAGCTTTCTGATTGGACGCTGGGGAGCGTTCCCGCGCAGGCTCCGTCGGTACCGACGTACCCATATGTGAAGACTTATTCCTGCTGTTCCCAGAGTTCACCTGTTTACAGGTAAGTAACTGTGCTTTACAGCACATCACTGAGTACATAGTCCTCCATTTCAGCCAGCCCCTTTCTCCGCCTCTTGCACTCCTAGGCTCTCTGTTCAGTCTTGCCAATCTTCTGCCTGTCGCTGGTACTCTCTGCCATCTTAGGTTATTCCTCTTTGGGTTGGATGACACTGTGGTTATTGTTGGTGGCCCTGATGATGGGCTCTCCCCCTCCGGTAAGTTGGGTAATCCCAGTTCTTTAAGCGCTTTTCAGGCTTCCTCACTTGTCTGCACTCGTCTCCATTTCCCCTTAGCTGTTATTAGTAAACCGAATGGGAACAACCATTTATATCTTATGTCCTCTCGTTTCAGATATACCGTCACCTCCTTAAGGTTTCTTCTGCGCTGCAGCGTTCCCAAGGAGAGGTCTTGAAATAGCTCCAATGTTTTTTTCATCCCATGTGAACTGTCTCAGCTTCCTCGCTGCGCTCAGCAGCCATTCTTTAATTTTAAAAGAGCTTAGGCGCACAACTATATCTCTTGGTTTATTGTCTCTTACAGGGTCCAAGCCTCTGTATGCTCACTCTATTTGCAAAGGCTCTATTGTATCACCCACCTCCGAGTCTGCGGTTGCCAATAAAGATCTAAAGATTTTAACGATCATTCCTTCGCAGTTTCTGTATTTAGGTTCCTCTGGAAGGCCCCGCACTCGTATATTACATCTCCTGGATCTATCCTCCAAATCTTCTAATTTCACCTGCTGCTCCTCTTGAGCGCTCTTTAATTCCTTCCAGTCTTTTTGTAAGTCCTCTAGTTCCTCCCCTTGCTGCTCCATCTTGGTCTCTGTTTCTTCCACTCGGTTTCCTATGTCCACAATATCTTGTCTCAAAGATTGTATTGACTCTTTGAGTTCATGTTTCACTCCAGTGATTTCCATCTTGATCTCATCTTTCAGCTCGGTTAGCCATTCCTTCAGCTTAGCCACCCCTCCTGGACTACAGCTCCGCTCCAGCTCCTCCGCCAGATCATTTGGATCTACAGGCTGTATTCAGCCCTCCTTCTCCCCCTCTCTTCCTCCTTTTAGATGTTGCATATGGGGAGCGGAAGTCCGTCAATTTCTTCCTTGCTGACAAGCCTCCTATATTTTTTTCCATACGGTCTCTTTTTGCCTTTAAGCTGTTATCTGGTTTTCGAGGTTTTTCCTGGGGTGGCTCTCTCAAAGGAGACCTCTTCCTTCCTCCTGGGATTCTATCTTGCCCCTCTAGGTAGTGGTGATCATCCAAGGCAACGCTGAGCCCTGCTCTCTTATTCTAGAGCGTGTCTCTCAGGCTGCTGTAGGCTCAGCTCCTCGAATCCACCAAGCGCTTGCTGTGCTCCCTCTATGTTCGATTCCACCACTGCTCTCCTGCAGCCCCTGCTCTCCTGCAGGGGCTGCGTCTTCAGCGATCTTGCTCTCCTTGCTTTCAGAGAGGCCCGTTGCTCCTACCCTGTTTGCTCCCCGAGCCTCTGGAACTCTCTCCTCTTTCACCGGGGCTCTCCCCCGCTGCTCGCCGCTGCCCCATGGCTCCACTTTCCAGCCCCTCTGCTGCTGACTCTCGCTGGGCTCCTGCTTGCACCCTCCAGATCATCCTGACAATGCTGCTGCAACCGTCCCTGCTCACTTTGGCTCCTCTCTCGTCCACTCCACTCACCCGGCCTTTGCGCCGGCCTGCCCCACAATCCTCCGATCTGGCGACACTCCGTTAGACGCTTGCTGGGGTACACTTCCGCTTTTCGCAGCTCCCCTTTACGGATCTGTGCAGTGCCTCTACTGCCTTCCCTGCCCTCCGTGATGCGCTCGCAGCCTCCCCTTCTTCCGTGCTCTGCTCCAGCCTACCACGTGGTCCTCAGATCAGGCGGCTTGCTGTGTGTCTCCGCTGGCAGCAGCACACTTGTGGGGATACACCTTCTCTTGGTTCGCGGCTCCCCTTTGTGAAGCCGTGCAGTGCCTCTGCTGCCTTCTCTACCCTCCGTGGTGTATGCTCAGCTTCTCCACTCTTTCGTGCTCTGCACCGACCTGCCACGCAGTCCTCTGATCTGGCGGCTCGCTGTGTGTCCCCGCTTGCCGTTGCACCCTTGCGGGGGTATACCTTCTCTTTTTCGCGGCTCCCCTTAGCTGGTCCGTTCACAGTGCCCTCCTCTCCTCTGCTCCTCTTGGTTTACTCATTTAGGGGTACATTTCCCCCCTTATTGCAGGCTTAGGTGACGGAGCGTGATTGCTACACCACCATGTGTCCCGATGACGTCACTGGAAGTCCTCTTCTACCTTTTTTAAAGTTTGGGCTTCCAAGATCATATTTAATGTTCAGTGCTGATGTAAACTCTTAACTCTTAGATTAGGGGGGAGGGAATAGAGTGGCTCACACATCACACCCAGCCACTCACTACCTATTCAGACACCCATTCACCCACCACCTGCCCACTCAAATCCACTCACTCAGTCACACATCCACCCCTATTCATTTATACAGACATACCTCAACGATATCCACACTAACACACCACATCTGTGCAGTTATAAATCAATCATTTACTATTACCCACCTAGCCAATCCATTCACTTGTATACATATACATCCCAACTACACAGTCTCTCTCACACAAACACATACCCCCCTCCACTAACTCAGATACACATACTTGCACAGAGCCTCAACCTACACCTGTAGGAACCCTTTCACTTCCCCCTACCCATATTTATATGTTGAATCTTTAAGAAACACAATGAATGTGCTACTAATTAGGTTCTTTGTATTATTTGCTTTGCTTCATCTGGGGTCACATGAGTTTTTAATGGCTAAAATGGGGTCACCTCAAGAGTTTGGGAAGCACTGCTTTATCCTGTTTCACGCGATTCCCTTTTCAACATATAATCACCCCTCCACTAGTGTGATCTACCCTATCATTGAGAGAAAATTTGTAGCCTGGTATCACTGTCCCATCAGTTATCCTCCTTTCACCAGGTCTTTGAGATGCCAATTATTGTTTATCTAAACTTTCATTTGGTGCTGTATATTCTAACTTTCCCATCTTATTTTTTAAACTTACAGAATTTGCAAATAGGCATTTCAAAGTTTGCTAATATTAACAGTCTGGCTATTTGACTGGGTTAATTTTGAATCTTTCAACTCTGTCTGTATTTTGCTTAAAGGCACCTGGGTTACTTTTACCTTTATTGGACCTCTCTATTGGGATGCTCTGATTTCCCCTGCTAGTATCCTCCAAGGATACATCTTTATGAACCATGCACTCTTGGGCAACTCCAAGGATACATCTTTATGAACCATGCACTCTTGGGCAACTATCTGCTTTCCCAAATTATCTAGTTTAACCCTTTCCAGGCCGAGCCCAAAACTCTTGGGGTCCAAAATTCTGACTAAATATTCCTATCAAATGGTATATAATACATGATCATAGCAGAAGGAAAATCACTATTAGAACACATTGAATAAGACGGGTACAATTTTCCTGAAATATGCAAAAATTAACCCGGCTGCAGAATGTGGATTAAAAATTTAAAGTAGGCCTTGAAAGGGTTAAAAGCTGCTTTATCTCCTTTTTAAAGATTAATTTATTATTTATTTAACAGGTTTTTTTTATATTGTCTTATCTTACAATCAAAGCGGTTTACATAGTTTAACAATCTGAGTACACTGCAAGTGGAGGGGGGGGGAGCATGCAAGGGGATCATAGTGAATTATATGTTTACAAGGATTTGTTTAGAGTTCCAAAGTTAGATATAGTACTTTTAATTGTAGGGGGCTTGGGAGGTGACTTATTTACAAAATTGTGTGTGTGTATATATGTGTATGTGTGTATATGTGTATGTGTATGTGTATGTGTATGTGTATGTGTGTATATGTGTATGTGTATGTGTGTATATGTATATGTGTATGTGTATATATGTATGTGTATGTGTATGTATATGTATATATATGCAATGCAATGCAATGTGTGCCTTCGAGTCAGTCCTGACTCCTGGCGACACAGAAGCTCCTGGGTTTTCTTGGCAGTGTCACCGGAAGTAGATTGCCAGGCCTTTATATATATGTGTTGTTAAGTGCCATCGAGTTGGAGTCGACTCATGGCAACCCTCTGGATAGCTATCCTAAATTGTGTTCGGTCTTCAGTCAGGTGGCTCATTGTTGACAGACTGGTACCCGTAGCTGCTGTTATTGTATCAATCCATCTCATTGCTGGCCTTCCTCTTTTGCATATATAGATATAGATATATTGATCTGCTGGGTGGCTGCTGTTCAGGGGACTGTGTGGTTGGATGTTGCCAGATGCGGTAGTCCCAAAGTGGTCAATGAATAGGGTTTTTAGTTTCTTTTGGAAGTCTTTGATGATGATTGTGGCTCTCAGGTCGTCAGGGAGGGGAATCCATAGAGATGGTGCTGCGAAGGACAGTGCTCTGGATGATGTTGCCTGTGTGGTCCTGGGGTAGAAACTTGGCATTTGAATGGTGTCCTTTCTGCTTTGTCATCTTGGCCTGGTGCTTGTGTCAGGGTTGATTAGTCCCATCAGGCTGCTGGCATACATATTGTGCCTGATTTTGAAAATGTTCAGGGTTGTCTTGATTCTGCTACGGGATGCGATTGGGAGCCAGTGCAGTTGTTTGAGTATTAGAGTGATATGACTGCCTTTTTCTTCTTAGGTCCAGCTCTCTGGAGCTCTCCCTCTTTCCTTATCGTCCCTCCAGTTTAGTCCTTCACCTCTGGGTAGTGCACCTCCTCCTGCAGCTTGGAGACTGGGCATGTCAAAAACTTGACATCACTGGCAATGTCTGCTGGCATCTCCCATCAACCCCAGTGTGTCCAGTCTCCATGCAGCAGGAGGACGTAGTGAGCCTAGGTGCTGGGCTCACTAGAGGAACAGATAAGGAGCTGTTAGAGTAGCATAGGATTCAGTTTGGGTTAATTTTGATTTATTTTGGACTTTCTTTACATTTCTTTGTTTGAGGGTCTGTCTCTTTAAAAAAAAAAGAAAAAAAAAAAAAAGATTGACAGCAGTAATTACTTGTGCCGGGTCCTGTCTCCGCATTCAGGTTCTCACTTTCTCCTTAACCCTTTCCAGGCCGAGCCCAAAACACTCGGAATCCAAAATTCTGACTAAATATTCCTATCATATGGTATATAATACATGACCATAGCAGAAGGAAAATCACTATTAGAACATATTGAATAAGACGGGTACAATTTTCCTGAAATATGCAAAAATTAACCCGGCTGTAGAATGTGGATTAAAAATTTAAACCTGGCCTTGAAAGGGTTAATTACAGCCCGGCTCAGATCTCTCCCCCCTGCAGAATTCGGGGGAGAGCCCTGTAGTGGAAGAGCAGCAGCGGAGTTCCGGCAGTTCACTTCAGCCGTGAACCTGCGGGCTCGGTGTCTTAGCAGCGGGTAGCTCGTCTGGCGGCTCTTTGCTCGTTTTTTTTCAAGTTGAGCACAGCTGCGCGGACTAGAGTGCCGCCGAAATGTAAGGATAAGGAGATCAAGAGGAGCAGGTATTTGTGCCTAAGGGGGCAGGAAAATAAAATCTTTCAGCGGAAAAACGGCCCGGAGACTCGCTGGATGGTCCCGGCGATTTTGGCGCCCTTTTTACCATTCAGTCAGCAGTGGCCATTTTAGCAGCGTGTTTGCTGCGTGGTGGGCCGCTGACCCGGGGATCGTGCAGATTACAGCCTTCAGCCATCGTTTTATCTCTCTCTCTCTCCTTTGGCCCTTAATTTTTATTTATTTATTTGGTTACATTTGTATACCGCTTCTTCCAGCGATCAGTAGCAGTTAACATTAACTTATGACACAGCAAACATTTGTTACATATAACGAGAATCAAGATATCTACATCTGCATTCAAAGTGTATACAGCGTGAACTATTTACAGTTGTAAATTACATATTGTGAGCTAGTTACAAATATAAGTTTTTAGTTCTATTTTTGTGTTGAGCTTCATAGGTGTAGTGTTTTCTGTGCAGTGTACTTGTGGGTGCTGTGTGAAGATATCGTTTAGGTTGAATAGAGTTTGGTTCTTGTGCTGGGTGAGTAGTTTCTATCTATTTCTGCTTGTGGTGGGTGAGTAGTTTCTATCTGTATTTGTTATGTTGTACTGTTCCTGGAATAGGTAGGTGTTTAGCTTTTTTCAGAAGTCTTGAAGGTTGTTGATTGCTTTTAATATGTCTGGTAGCTTATTCCATTGTGTGGGTGCTATGTAGGTGAAAGTTCTGTTACTTGTGAGGGTTTTGGCGGTGCGTATGGAGGGTGGTACTTGTAAGGTGTTTAGGTTGTGTGATCTTCTGGTTCTGTTATGAGGTTGTGTTGCGATAAGGGTGGAGAAGTAAGACGGTGCTAGGTTGTGTATCAGTTTAAATGTTACTATTATTTTGTATCTTATGCGGGCATGAATGGGGAGCCAGTGTAGTTCCATTAGGATTGGTGTGATATGGTCGGCTAGCTGTACCTTCATTATGATCCGGGCGGTGACATTTTGCGCCATTTGTAGTATGTTGAGCGTTTTTTTGGGCAGTCCTTGGAGAATTCCGTTGCAGTAGTCCAGATGAGGTGTGATGAGTGCTTGGACTACTGTTCTGAAGTCAGACTGGTCAGTAATGTTGCGTAGAGGTTGTAGGATCCGTAGTTTGTGGAATATTGCCCGGTTCAGTAGTCTTAGGTGCTTTTCCATCTTGAGATTTGTCAAATGTTACTCCTAAATATTTTATCTCATTTTTGATATTGTAGGTGTTATTGTTCAGGAGGATAGTTGTGGGGGGGTTGAAGTCCGGGTTTTTGGAGATGAACATTACTTCCGTTTTTTTGTGATTGATGGACGTGTTCTGTTGCAGCCAAGATTGTGCTTCCTTGAGACATTCTTTCAAGTGATTATAGTTCGGATTGTTTGTGTCCAGTTGCGTATACAGCATTATGTCATCCGCATATAGGTAGTAATTAATTGCGTGTTTCTGAAATATTGTGCAGATGGGTTTTATGTACAAGTTGAACAGAAGGGAAGACAGCGCCGAGCCTTGCGGTATTCCCTGTGTCTGTGGGAATGCCTTTGATGTTTCTTTGTTTAAGTGAACCTGTTGCATTCTGTTGGAAATGTAGGAGCTGAACCACTTTAGGGGGGGGTTCCCTTTATTCTTATGGATTCCAGTCTGTTGATGAAGGTCTCATGATTTATCATGTCGAATGCCGCAGTTATATCTTTGAATATTAGTATGAACATTTTCTTATTGTTTTCAATGCCTTTATATAGTTTTATTAAGTAGCACTAGTAGTAGGGTTTCTACTCCATGGTATTGATGGAAGCCATATTATTGGTCGTCAAGTGCATTTCTGGCATCAATGTGATCTTGTAGTTGGTGCTGGACTGTTTTTTCGATAGTCTTGGCTATGAATGGTATGTTTGAGATAGGATGGTATGAGGATGTGTCATCCTTCTTAAGTGTTTTGTTTTTTTAGTATCAGTCTTTTGAGGGATCTTTTGAGCTCCATTGGCATGATTCCTTGTTGAAGCGATTGATTTACTATGTGCCTTAAGGGGCAATTTCTTCTTTTGTAGCGTTGATCCAGGCTGCTGGACAAGGATCTAGTGGGGAAGTTGTGGTGTTTAGGCTTGTGATTGTCTATTATTTGTCTGGATTCAATGGTGTAGAAGTATTCCCATTCCTCATTGTTGACCATTGCTTTTGTGACAGGATGAGGGGTGTTGCTTGTGGTCTGTGATTGAGAGGGGTTTGCTGCTGTTGGATTGAGTTTGGTGGCATAGTGGTCAGCTAGTATTTGTTCTTTTATCTCGTTGTTGGGGTTATCATCCTGGACATGGATGGTGATGGATTTGACGAGTTTGAATAATTCTCTTGGTCTGTTCAACGCCTTGTTAAGTATTTTGGTGTGGTGATTTTTCTTTGCTTTGTTGATTTCTTCTTTGTATTTTGAGAGGAATGACAAGTATTCCGCTTTGTTTTCAGGGATCTGTGATTTTCTCCATATTTTTTCTATTTTCCTGCGGTCTTTTATCATTTTGTTTAAAGTTGATGTGTACCAGGGTTCAGATTTAGTTCTTATTTTGTTTGCATTCTTTGGAACTTTCGTTTTTTGCTCTGAGACTGCTTCGACCCCCTTTGTTCCATTGGCTTATCAGGATTTCCAAGTCGTGGTCAGTGTTTACGTGTTTCGTGATTGAGTTTATTAGGGTTTCTTTGTCAAATTTTTGGAACTTCTTTCCAAATTGAGTTTTAGTTCCATGTTGCTGGTTATCAATATTCGTTTTTATGTAAAAAGTAAATTGTATTAGATGATGGTCTGACCATGGGACTTGTGTTATTTGTGGTGCAGGTTCTTTATCTTCATTGCGGTGGGCCATCTTGGGCAGAAATACCAAGTCTAGTGTGTTACCCTTGTTGTGGGTGGGATCTTGTATTATTTGCTTGTATCCCCGTTGGTCCATGGCTTCTAAGAAGGTACTTCCATGCGTGGGTGAGATTGAAGCAAGGTTGAAGTCTCCTAAAATAATTTGGTATTTTTTGATTGTTGCTTTACAGATCTTTTCTAGTGCGGCAGCAAGTGCTTCATGTTGTGATGTGGGGGGTTTATAGATGAGACATATTAGAGTTTTACTTTGGAGTTTGAGGATATCAATTCCATCGACTGAGTTCTGCATGGTGTTAAGTTTAGTGAGTCTTTTGCAATAATTAGGACTCCCCCTCCTCTTCTGCTGGTACGAGGACAGTTGAATAGCTTGTATCCTGCTATATTTAAGTGGTTGAGGAGAATTGCGTCAGCGTCCGTGATCCAGGTTTCCGTGACACATAGTATATCTAGTTTTTCATCTGTGATGATGTCATGGATAACATGTATTTTATTTCTTATGGACCTGGCATTTATTAGTATACAGTTGTGGGGGGTTTGTAGGCTAGTGTTGCCTTGTGGATTTATGTTGGGTTTTATATTGGTTACTCCTTATTGTGTTTTCTTTGGTTTTGTACTGCGGTGTTTGTACGTCTTGTTAAGGTATTTGTTGGTTGTTTTTTGGTTATGTTGCATTCCATTTTGTATGTTGATGGGGTTATGTGTGGTGTATAACGGGTAGGTGTATACTGTATACAGTGAGTAGGTATATGCGTGTTACCAATTTTTCATACTTGGGCTTAATTTAGGGGCTTAATAGGATTTGTTTTGAGGGGGAAGTTGGTTTTTCTCCTGAGGGCTGAAAGCAAGTGTTTGGCTCCCTGAGTTAGATCGCTAAGGCTGATAGCCTGGGATTACTGGGAGTTCCCTTACTTGGTGAAAGGTCTTGCTGGGGGGGGGGGGGGGAAGGTACGTTTTGAATAGAAAATTTTTTCCAGGTCATTGGCCATTTGGAAGCATTGCAGGGCCAGGGAAAGACGGCGTCCCATCCATTATGTGTGGTCTGCGGTTCCCGTAGGGGTGCTATCATGGACTCTGGCATTTGCCGAAGCTGTACGGCGGCTTCTGCCAGCGTGGAACAGCAGACGGAGATGAAGGTAGGGCAGGAGCTGCAAGGTGCGCCCCCTGGAATAGACGGTGAGAGCCTGCTGGCTGCTCCGCCAGGCCCCAATTTGGAGCCCACGGCTGGGCCCTCGGGGGGCCTACCCTGCTTTGGAATCGGGACCTCAGCTCGGAGATTTCTGCCTAGATTTCGTTTTAATTATGCATCAGGCGTTTTGCTCAAGGTGGCAGGGGAAAATACCAGAGCCCTTGCCTTTGTCTATGGCGCTACAGCAGCCAGGAACGGCAGAGATGGTTAACAGTTCCGCCAGACCACCTAAGCGATCCAGACTGCGAGAGCCTTCACCTTCTGAGTTGGAGTGGCAGGAGGCAGAAGAGAATGAGGTGGACCTGGAAGCTGGCATGGAGGAATTGGAAGAAGGAGAGATTCCAGAACCAGAGGATCAGGCGAAGATTATTCGGGTCTTCCGGAAGGATGAATTGACAGCTCTTGTCAGCTCTTGTCAGCTCTTGTCACGGAATCTCTTCAGACGCTTAAACTGGCCACGGAACAGCCTGTGGAGGAAGATAATGGGGAGGACCCAATCATTCAGGCAGTGAGACAAACTCAAATAGTGTTTCCCGTCCACAAGGTGGTAGACTGGATGATACAGGACGAGTGGGATCAGCCGGAAGCAGGGCTCAGGGGAGCTCGGATTATGAACAGATTGTATCCCCTGGCAGATAAGGACAAGGAAAGGTTTCGATCTCCACGAATTGATGCAGCGGTATCAGCGGTAACCAAGAAAACCACTATTCCGGTGGAAGGTAGTCCTGCGTTGAAAGATGCACAGGATAGAAAGGGGATGGGTTGTTAAAGCAATCCTTTCAGGCCAACGCCCTGCCATTACAAGCTTCAATTTGTGGGGCTTGGGTGGCGAGAGCATGTCTCCGATGGTCTCAAGGTTTACGGCAGTCTATGCAGCTAGAGCAGGACAGTCTGCGGGAGCTAGATCATTTAGAGTCGGGGTCGGCTTATTTGTCTAATGTACATGATGACTTGGTCAGGGCCCTGGCTAATAGTATGGCATTGTTAGTGGCTGCCCGTAGATCTCTGTGGTTAAGAAACTGGGCAGCAGACAGTTCTTCTAAGGCGCGTCTCAGTAAACTTCCTTTCAAAGAAAAGCTTCTTTTTGGAGAGGATCTCGATAAGCTAGTCAAGGACTTAGGGGAGTCCAAGGGGAGTAGACTCCTGGAGGATAGGCCTAAGCAGGGAAAGTCCTCACCGGCCTTTAGGGGTCCCTTTAGAGATTTTAGAAGGTTTCAGACTTCTCGCTTGGGGGGATTCCAAAGAGGAAGATTTGCTTCTAGAGCCCAGGGGTTTCGGGGAGCAGGTAGAGGCTTTGCCACTGCAGCCGCAGCAATGTCTCGAAAGCCGCATTGAAGTGAGGGGGGCTCCGTCAGGAAGTCATCCGATAGGAGGCCGACTTCGGAATTTTCTTCCTGCCTGGGCCCAAATAACGTCCGACCAGTGGGTGTTAGAGATAATCCGCGACGGCTATGCGCTGGAATTCGCAAAACTGGTTCAAAATTCATTTGTAATGTCTCCCTGCAAAGGGCAACAAAAAGTTCTGGCAGTCCGCTGTACTCTAAATCGTCAATTGCAAATCGGAGCGGTCGTGCCGGTGCCCAGAGAGGATTACGGCAGGGGACGATACTCCATTTATTTTGTGGTGCCAAAGAAAGATGGTTCTCTTCGTTCAATCTTGGATCTCAAAGGAGTGAACCGTTGTCTCCGGGTGCCGCATTTCAGAATGGAAACTTTACAGTCCGTCATTGTGGCAGTGCGCCAAGGAGAGTACTTTACGTCCCTTGATCTTATGGAGGCATATCTGCACACCCTGATCTGAGCAGGTCATCAGACGTTTCTGCGTTTCGCTCTGCCATGGGGACACTATCAGTTCCAGGCGTTGCCCTTTGGACTACCAACGGCTCCGAGGACCCTTCACCAAGATCATGGTAGTAGCAACAGCAGCAGCATTACGAAAGGAAGGAATTCTGGTTCATCCTTATCTCGACTGGTTGATTCCAGCAAAGTCCAGGGCCGAAAGCATACAGGTTACGAACAAGGTAGTCAACTTCTTGGAGGGACTCAGCTGTGTGGTCAATACGACAGTCACCTGAGCCCGTCCCAGGACCTGGAATATCTGGGGATAAGCTTCGACACCCAGAGAGGAGCGGTGTTCCTGCCGGATCGTTGAGTACAGATTCTTCGTCACGTGGTCCGCCAGTTCAGGACCACCACTGCGCCCTCGGCCTGGAGTTACCTCAGGGTGCTGGGAACGATGGCTGTGACCTTGGAGGCGATCCCTTCGACCAGGTTTCATATGCGGCCTTTACAGCAGGCATTGCTCTGTCGGTGGTCTCATCAGTCCGACTTGCTGAGCAGACATCTTCCCTATCCTCTACATGTCAGGCAGGCGCTGAAGTGGTGGTTAATTCCAGCATCGCTGTCGAACGGGATGCCTCTGGAGCAGCCAGAGTGGCTCCCAGTGTTGATGGAAACAAGCCTCGCAGGATGGGGAGCTCATTGCGGAGGGCTCTTCGCGCAAGGCCTTTGGTCAGTTCAGGAGAGCGCTTGGTCGATCAACAGGTTGGAGCTCAAAGCAGTGGCATTAGCGCTGCAGGCATTCGAAGCGACAGTGAAAGGGTCATGCGGTAGGAGTCCTGTCGGACAACTCCACTACAGTAGCTTATATCAATCAGCAGGGAGGTACAGGTAGTACAGCCATGGAAGAAACAGAGGCGCTGTTCGCTTGGGTAGAACTTCGACTACCGGCGATTTCGGCAGCACACATTGCGGGGAAGGAGAATGTGACGGCGGACTTCCTCAGCAGGGTTCAAGTGGATGCCGGAGAATGGGAGTTGCATCCGGATGTGTTTGCGCAGCTGGTTCGCCAGTGGGGGGTCGCCAATCATGGATCTTATGGCGACCTTTCAGTCAGCAAAGGTGAGCCGCTTCTTCAGCAGGCGGCGAGAAAGGTTGTCGGAGGGAATCGACGCACTAATGCAGAGTTGGCCGGTGTCAGGTCTACTCTGTGTTTCCTCCGTGGGCGCTAATAGGCTGGGTAGTCCAGCGTATAGAGTTTCATCGGGGGAGAGTGTTGCTGGTGGCTCCAGACTGGCCAAGGCGTCTGTGGTACGCCGATCTCATCCATCTTCTCGACTGGGAGCCGTGGAGGCTACCGGCATCAGAAAGTCTGTTGCTACAGGGGCCTCTGCGGATGCCTCAAGTGGATTGATTCTCGCTTATGGTCTGGCCATTGAAAGGGCGAGGCTAAGGAAAAAGGGCTACTCAACCGCAGTCATTTCGACCTTGCTTAAAGCGAGGAAGAAGTCTACGTCTCTGGTGTATGTTCGTATCTGGTGTGTGTTTGAGGATTGGTGTTCAAGGAGACAGGTGCGCGCGGTGAAGGTGTCTGTGCCGATAGTCTTAAGTTTTTTGCAAGAGGGCTTTGAGAAGGGCCTTGCGGCCAGTTCCTTGAGTCCAACTAGCAGCGCTCTCTTGCTATCGAGGCAAGGTGCAGGGAGTAGCGCTGGGCGCTGTCAGACGGCTGCCTGGGTGAGAATGTTCACAGTCTTGGCAAGTGCATATATCAATATGATTTGCAAGGGATTGTGGGAAATGCAGTCCATTCACACCAGACACAGCCACTCACAATAATTAGTTGTGCTTGAGTGTAAAGCCAATAAGATATTTATTTATGGGGTTATTTCTCCCAACACAGATATGCTTGGTAGCACATAAAACAGGATACTTGCTTTCAGTGTTAAACTTGGAAAAACAAAATCAGGAAAACAGTTGAACTTGTCAGGCAATCAAAGCAAAAGAATAAAGACCTGGTTGGTAACAAACTGGTCTTTTCTGTAGGCTTTAGCTAATATTTTCTTAGCAGTGTTTCAAACAACAAGCAAAACCCACAAAGAAGGGAAAAAACTGTTCTTTTCAGGTTAACTTCTCATATCTTCCCACATAGACTCAGAAGTGATTCCCTCAGAGCTCACAAGCAATTAGGTAAGGCTCAATTGCTAGCAGTTACCCAGCTGAAACCCCTTAGCTGGCTTGCTTTCTATTGCGTGGCTCAACTCCTACTTCAGGAGCTTTTCTGAGTAGATTAAAGAACAAGTTTGTATTTCTTTGTGATGGTTGCTGTACTTTGTAACAGAAAATTACCAAAGGAGTTTAGACAGAGAGCAATCCATATATTCACAGCCTGTATCTAAGACCGCTCCTTCCCCTTCTTCAACAATCATGGGTTCAATATCAGGGATTGGCACAGAGGAATTTCTCAATGGAGCACTTTCAGGAGAATACTTGTTTCCCTGCTGTCTTTCAAGGTTATAGCTAGGGCATAGATCAGTGTTCATACCTGAGCTTCCATTGCTGTTAGAGTTCCTCTCTAAATAGCCTGGCCAGTATGTAGTCCAGTTCTTATGTCCAGCCTTCCAATCCAGATCCCTGGACACTGGATCTCTCTTCACATACCTTCTGGCACGGGTCTTAGGGTCCCTTCCACGTGCAGCCGTCTCCCTCACAGGTACCGTCTGGAGATTCCTAGCCCTGCAGCACCATTCCTCTGGCTTTCCCCAGTCCAATGGTGTAAGCTTGCCTTTTGAATGTCTCCCAGTATACGTACTGCTCTGGACTCCTTTAGACCTCCCAAATGCTTTTCTCCTCTTTCTTCCAAAGGGTTTCTTGCCCTCTCTGTCCATCCGCTCTGGCTTCTGCTTCTGATGATCCTCCAGATGATGAAGCTGTCCAAGATGATCAAGATCCTGAGGATGAGGATCTCCCAGATGAAACTGAGGATGAGGATCAAGATGAGGATAATTCTCTGTAGAATAAACTCTACCTTTATTCTGCTTAGATGAGTGCTCCACCCTAGCACAGCGCAGCTGTGCTGAATCAGGCCCTGCCCTTTGAGATGAGTGCTTAGGGATTACCTCATAGCCCTCCTGATTGAACACACGTTTCCCCACTTCAGCTCCTCTAATGGCTGTTGGAAACCTGGTGCATTCTGGGACTGGTAGTCTTTTATGGAAAAATTCTGTTTTCTTATTTCTACCAGAACTGACAGGTTGCTTGTTCAGAGTCACTTCACCTTTACTATAGCTCCTTCCTGAGCTATGATAAGCTTCCTTATCACAGCGCTCATGCTGACGTGTTGCGTTTCCTGAAAGCAGTCTCCAGACTGTCCCTCTCATAGGGTCGTAGTACCACGGTGGGATCTTAATTTGGTTCTTGGAGCTCTAGCTAGGGAGCTTTTCGAACCCTTTCAGCAGGCATCAGTAAAGAACTTAACTTTGAAGACTGTTTTTGGTTACCATTTTCTCAGCAAGTCGTATTTCGGAGTTACAGGCGTTATCTTGCAGGGAGCCGTTTTTGGCTTTTTCAAAGGAAAAGGTGGTTCTACGGCCCGTTCCCTCCTTTTTGCCTAAGGTGGTTTCCCTGTTTCATTTAAATCAGACGATTGTTCTTCCGGTGCTGGGTTCGTTATCCGGTGATAGAGCAGACCGGGGGCTACGCCGCTTAGACATAGAGTACTGAAACAGTATTTAAAAGTTTCAAAGGCATTTCGCAAGTCAAACCTTCTGTTTGTTTTGTTCGGGGGACCCCATAAGGGCGAGGTGGCGGCGAAGGCTTCTATTTCTAGTTGTATTAGAGAAGCAATTGCTTCGGCATATCTGTTGTAGGGTCGATCAGTTCCATCTGGGTTGTGAGCTCATTCTACCAGAGCGCAGGCGACTTCATGGGCGGAGCACAATTTGGTTCCACTTGTGGAAATTTGTAGGGCGGCTACTTGGTCGTCACTACACTTTCAGTAAACACTACCGCTTAGATGTGCTGTCAGCAAAAGATGCGGTATTTGGGTTGGCGGTGTTGCAGGCCATCTGGAAAGGTCCCTCCCAATGAGTACTGCTCTGTTACATCCCAGAGGTGAAGGACTAAACTGGAGGGACGATAAGGAAATGGAAATTACACTTACCTGGTAATTGTGGTTCCTTAAGGAACTCCAGTTTAGTCCTTATTCCCGCCCGGAATAGCATGTTAGCAGGGGAGGTTCAGTCAGAAAAGGCAATAGTCGGTAGGTATCTTTACTTCTATAATTTTATGTCTGCTCTTACTCTTTCTGATCTGTCACTCTGGACGAGGCGGAAGGAAATGGCACAAGGGAAAAGGCCGAGCTTCCGAGGGAAAAAAAAAATATAGAATAAAATAAAATAAAAATTCTCTTATATAATACCAGTTAAACGTTCAGTTTTTTTTGCATTCAGTTCTTTCGATGATGTTAGCTACTTATTTGTCGCTCCTTTAAGTGTGCTTTGTCAATAGTTCACTGGGGTTGATGGGAGTTGCCAGCAGACTACATCCAGTGATGTCACGTTTTTGACATGCCCAGTCTCCAAGCTGCAGGAGAAGGTGCACTACCCAGAGGTGAAGGACTAAACTGGAGTTCCTTAAGGAAACACAATTACCAGATGAGTGTAATTTCCATTTCTCTCTACTCCGAGCTGTCTTTTCCTCGGTTTAAAGCCGTTTTAAAAACCTATCTCTTTCAAAAAGAATTAATCTCCCGCCTCAATCCCCCTGACTGGTCAGTATGTAAATTTTCCCCACTGTATTGTGGTGTTTCTTTCCCCCACTTTTTCCTTCCTTTTTTTTCTGTTCTTTTCTTTGCTTCTCTGTCCTATTAATTAATTACTGGCTTTCCTTTTTCTCTAGCAGTCATAGTGTTATAAACTGCTTTTATGCTTCGACCCTAGCGATATATCAAGTGCTTGAATAAGTAAATAAATAAATAATGACCGAGGAACCGTATCTCCAAAATGCTTACGTAACCAAACTAAATGAATATAGTATATAGAATGATATATGAGAGTAAGAGAGAATACCACACTGAGCTCCTAATGAACTCTGTCGCCCCAGATAATTGTTTATTCAATTTCTTGATATTGCACCCAGTCTGAAGGGCATTAGAACAGTTTACACACACTACAAGCAGGTACTGGATACATTCCCTTGTCCTCAAAGGGCTCACAATCTACATGTGTACGCGAGGCAACGGAGGGTTAAGTGGCTTGCCCAAGGCCACAAGGAGTGCCTATAGGACTAGAAACCCCATTCCCTCCAGCCTGAGATTGCTGTCCCTAAGTGGAAATCAAACCCCTGGCCCTCCGGCCTGGGGTACTTTGTCCCCAACCACTAGCCACTCCTATTTGATATAGTGAAATGATTAACAAAGGACCTGAACCAAAGGAAAGATAAGAGATGCCCACAAACACTGGCGAATTTCCTCCAAAGCAAGTTCGACATAAACTATGTCAGTACATTAACAATTCAAACAGCCCCTAATAATTTAAATAGCAGTAGCACCTGGAGCACCTTTAATAGGTAAACATAGATTGGTTATTTATGCCATCAAAAAGTAGAAAGACTAAGGGACACACATTGAAGCTACAATATAATCCATTTAAGACTAATAAGAGAAAATATTTTTTCACCCTCACTTAATCAAATTCTGGAATTCGTTACCGGAGGATGTAGTAAAAATTTTGTGTAGGTGGGTTTATTATTTTTTCATTTTATCAATTTAAACACAAATATCAAGTATTA
Organism: Ichthyophis bannanicus; assembly: GCA_033557465.1. NCBI lineage: Eukaryota > Metazoa > Chordata > Amphibia > Gymnophiona > Ichthyophiidae > Ichthyophis > Ichthyophis bannanicus. The sequence continues at coordinate 1,841,594,582 of CM066031.1, read as the reverse complement.
AACACTTGTGCAGAAATAGAAGGGGCAGGCAAAAAACTGAAAACAGATTTATCAAAAACTAACCCATAAGAAGAAATCAAATACAGCCCAATTCACTCTAGCCCAACACAATTAGGAGGAACCCCAAAAAAGGGAAAAATAGCAAAAACGATACATGAGGAAATAGATCTGCCAAATCAGCACGCCTATTACTAATACACTGCAAATATTTACCTGCTGTCGAAGTTGAGGCTATCAAGTACTGATGAAAGCAGCCATCTGAGGGATCATAGAAAACATAAGCCACAGACTGTAGCTTTGCCAAACATTTACAAGGCGATTTAAGGAAGGAAAGGCCCCCCTCCATGTCTTCCACGTATCACAGGCTGAGTCCGGAAAGATATGCACATTCAAACCCCAACTAGAACATGTATATAACTACCTAAAAGCTGTAAAATACCTTTAACCCAGATCATGTATATAGTTTCCCCAGTTAATAATCCAAGTTGAATAACCTTGTTTTCTGTAAATCCAGCAAGGGCGTTTACCTGTGTCTGAACAAAACTGATGTTATTTGTAAACTGAGCTGATGCCAAAGAGCGCAGTATAGAAAAGAAATAAATAAATAAAATAAATAAATAAATATGCGCTAGTAGATCCTTAAATGGTACAGAGCACTTCTTAAAATGTAACTTAAGCAACCATTCTTGATCAGAAGATAATGCAAGGGATTGCTGTGAATCCTCAGTAGGAACCTTCCTACCAGAAGGAATATGTTTGTTTATTAAACTTGATATACCACCTTTCAAACAACAATCAAGGTGGTTTACAATTAAAAATGAAAAAGTTGGCCACTGGCCCAGAAAAGGAAATGAAATTACAATCTCAGATTAGGACAGCCAGAAGATAAAGAGCCAAGAACAGACTCGGTGGACAAAACATCACAAGAGGAGAGAGAGGAGTACCGGGACACAGCTATGTGGGAGTAACTTGACATATATCATATCTTAGCAAGAGGAGACTAAGACACTGGAGGAATCCCTAGGACATCTGCCAAATACTTCTTAAATATGTCTCTGGTTTAAGTCAGTGATGAACGAGGAAAATTAATTAGGCGGAGATTAGAGGAACACACCTGGTTTTCTAGAGTCTCAATCTTAAAATTTTACAGCAGATATATTCTTAACAAAAGCAGAAGTACAATTCTCATGCTTTTGAGGATTAACTTTGACCTCAACAGTCTCCTTCACAGCAACAATATTGCTTGTATTTTTTTAATTGAAACAATGTTACCTTGAACTTGAGAAAAAAACCTTGTTAGACTGTGAGACCATAACATCACCCAACTTTGAGTGAGCACTCCATATAGATTCTAAGGTGAAATTCTCTGGATGTTCCAACATGAAAGAGGAAGCAGAAAGATGCTCAGAAAATACCTCTTTAGGAGATAGAGATCCTCCATCTGCCACAAACGATTGCACCACTATCATCAGACTACACATCGGTGTCTCCATAGATTGCACTTCTCCTTTAGCTGATAGAGATGGTCCCAGCATTGTCTTCAGCACCGGGGTTGACCCGGATGTACTCCCTCCTACTGGGGCAACCACTTAGACACGAATGGAGCTAGCTGACCCAGATGTATCCAGGCAGAGTTTTCCACCCCGACGTCAGCACAACCAGGGAAGGGCCATTATTTTCTTGTTGCTGCTCCGGACGTTCAACAAATGAATCCATTGGACTTTTCAAGATAAAAGGAGTGGAAGGGGGTCTCCTGCAGCTCAGGAGGTTTTTTCCTGTGGTTTCCCCTTCCTCTAAGGTATCACTTACAAAAGTGTCTGGAGCAGCAGCAGACTGTGGCCATCTGGTGTCTCCTAGCAGCCTCACTGTAGCTGGGTTTAAAAAAGGTTTGGACAAGTTCCTGGAGGATAGGTCCATAAATCATTATTAAAGAGAACACACAAAATCCACTGCTTACCTTTGGGACAAACATTTTGGAAACTGTCTCTTTTTGGGAGCCTGTCAGAAAACGTGGCAGGAGGTTCAAAAGTAACCTTTATTGATCCACGGATAAGGTGCGCCAAACCCAACACAGGCCGTGTTTCGTACACCACTTCCTCAGGGGTTATAGGCTCACTACAAAATATACATACATGTGAAACCAACAGCAAACAGAAATGGTTGTGTAAACATGAATACAAAAAGACAAATCATTTTATACCACACTAAATAAATAAATAACTGAGATAAATCATTAAAAAATATCTTAAACTGATTATAAAAAATAATAAATAATTAAAAAACTTTAATAATAAACAAAAAATAAATTAATTAAAAAACAATTAAAAACATGTAAACACTCATGATGCGATAACTCACTTGATAAAACTATAAAAAATTACGTCACATTAAGAATATATAAGGTGGTATTAATAATAACTAATAACAATAAAAGTGAAAAAATATTAAAAACCAGGATGTGTCAACTGTGTATATATATTCATAAAACCTCTTTTGATTATAACCACAAGAACAGGAGAAAACGAAGAAAAACGGAAAAAAGGAGGAGGACTTGAAAAACCAAATTGATATAAATTGTTAATGCCAATGTCCAAATTAAAATAAAACTAATTATAAAATAAAGATTAAAAAATTAATTAAAAATTAAAAATAAATTAAAATTAAAAAATGAATAAATGAAAATTGAACAATTATATAAAAAATAAATAAGATAAAAATAAAAAATTATTATTAATTATATTAAAATAAATATATATATAAAAAATAATAAAATAATAAAATAATTTAAAAGATTTTTTAAAATGTATATATGTTACACATATATACAATAAATATACAATAAAACTATATTTTTTAAAAAAGCATAAAAACACATTAAGAAATTGTATAAACATAAAGATAATTAATAAATATTATGAAAATAAAATTTAGCATAACCATAAAAATTAAAAAATAATAAATAATAATTAAAGTTAAAAATAATAATACAACCTACCACTGCACCAAGCCAAATTCAGAAAAACCTTTTGCTGAGCAGAGGCACGGATCCCACCTGCCTCTAGTGCGCGATGCAATTATGATTGTGTGTGAAAAAACTAAACAAATAAACAAATAAAATCAATGAATGATTTAAACATTGGCAAAGACAACATGGAGTGAAAATGATCTTTCAGAGAAATCGTAAACATGAAGGGCATCATGAAATGGGGAGAGCCCAGTTTTCCACTGACTAAATTATATACAACCCATTACGTGCTGTGATTCAAAATCCTGTATATTGCTCTCCTTAAAGAGACTTGTGAAGCAAAAGGTGTAAAATGTATCCTAACTAAATGCTGTATTGATTTTCTAAATTTGAACTACAAAAGTGGATATCTTAAATCGTTTAAACCACTATTGGCATGTTGCCAACACTTTAAAACCCAATAAAAAGGGGGAAGGGAAAAAGAAAAAATACGTCATCCTTACTCTGTATTTATTAAAGGCTAACCTATAATGATATTGTTGGCACTAAGTACTACTAGAATGAAAATATGTATGTAAATTGACTTCTGCTATGAAAAGTACAGGACCGTGAAAACAAAGACGGAGTGCAGTAAAAAACAAATGAATGCCAGAAGTCAATTGCTCTCATGCATTTCTCAAATGTACAGGCAAAACAAATTGTTAAACCTGCTCAATCTTCTAGTCATTATTCTTGCAACTAAGTGCTACTAGGATGAAAACATTCATGTAAATAGACTTCTGCTGTGAAGAGTGCAGGACCATGAAAACAACGGTGGAGCGCAGCAAGAGACAGATAAATGTCAGAAGCCGAATGCTCCCATACATGTCTCAAATATTCAAGCAGAATAAAATGTTAAACCTGATCAATCTTGTAGAATCATTATTCTTACGACAAGAAGAAAAAATGAAGAAAAATAATGTGTTTAGTGAAAATGAAAAAATTTTTTGTGTACCGGAGACAGTAAGCGACTGGCCGCCATCTACTTATAGCATAATTGTAGATATTAATGAAAACATTTGCTAGCCCCGTATACCCGTTGCTTTTGGTGAACAGTGAAAATCAAAAACACTCGTGAACAAATGTAAGATGCCCCTGTGGCCCATACAAATGCCACATCTAATAAAATGTCCTACCCGAGAATCACTCGATACCGCCGTGAACCGGGCAACCCGCGCTGATAATGACAGCACCGTCAACTGCACATACGTGCTTCTTTTAAAACGCCGTTTATGGCGGGAAACCGGAGGCATTCAAACCCCGAACTATCACCACATTAGGAGTACTGTTGAAAAATATTTCTACAACAAATAGTGTTTTAATTTCTTTGAAATTGTTTTTAAAAAACCCGAGGATGGCATGTGAATAATAATAGTAACAGTAATAATAAAACATAACATGGTTAAAATTCAAAAAACGTTTTTTATACCGAAGACAGTGATCGACTAAGCGCCGCACACTAGCATAGGTGTAGATGTAAACTGAGACACGTAAAAGCCCCGTGTGCATGTTGCTTTTAAGAGACCAAATAAAATCCATAATATATTGACAAATGTGAGACACCCCTGTAACCCCTAAAACCATACCACATATAATAGATGATCCAAACTCAAAGACCACTCGATACCACCATGAAACCAGGCACCCCGCACTGATTATGACATTGCAGTTAGCTGCACATGCGTGCTTCTTTTAAAGCGCCATTTTTGGCGGGGAGTAAGCATTTAAAACCCAACCTGTCAGCTGTGAGCTGTTTAAAAGATTTGTGCTGCCACAAAAATTGTTATAATTTCTGAAATCAGGGGATGACATATGAATAAAAATATAAATAGTAATATTATGGAACCCTAAAAACAACAACTAAAACAAAATGACTACTTAAAATATAAACTAATTAAAATATAATATAAATATCAACAATACTTAAAAATTATATTATATAAAAAACTACTCCATAAAAAACGTTAAAACCAACCCTAAGATACGGGTTCATTGGTTGTTGGAAGATCTGTCAGACATTACTTATTGGAAAAATTCCAAAAACCCAAAGGAGGGTGGTTAGAACAAAAATACATTTTTTTGCTTAATTCCATGGTACCACATGGATTAAACATGGATCAAGATTTATCAGTGTTTCTGTAGTAGGGTTAGGTACATTTTTGTTCCCTCCTTTGGGTTTTTGGAATTTTTAATTATATAATATAATTTTTAAGTATTGTTGATATTTATATTATATTTTAATTAGTTTATATTTTAAGTAGTCATTTTGTTTTAGTTGTTGTTTTTAGGGTTCCATAATATTACTATTTATATTTTTATTCATATGTCATCCCCTGATTTCAGTACCAAAAGGAGCTAAGGATCCGCACAATATAAGAGAAAACAAAAGAGCGGAGCCTGGACTGACAAATTGTAAACCTTGTTTATTACGCCCCAACGCGTTTCAGCCACCGGCCTTCTTCAGGGTGTCTTAAAGAGCACACCTCAAAAATAATAAACATATAGGTTAAACACATTATATAAAAAAACTGTCTTATATCAAAAAATAATAAAATAAAATAAATAAATGAAATAATAATTAAAAACATAATTACACCCAAAACATCTAAAGGACAATCTATTGATCCATAACGGTTAGTTAAAAAAACAAATAATAGATAAAAATAATATTTTACAGTTTACATCTACACCTATGCTAGTGTGCGGCGCTTAGTCGATCACTGTCTTCGGTATAAAAAAACGGTTTTTGAATTTTAACCATGTTATGTTTTATTATTACTGTTACTATTATTATTCACATGCCATTCTCGGTTTTTTAAAAAAAAATTTCAAAGAAATTAAAACACTATTTGTTGTAGAAAATTTTTTCAACAGTACTCCTAATGTGCTGATAGTTCGGGGTTTGAATGCCTCCGGTTTCCCGCCATAAACGGCGTTTTAAAAGAAGCACGTATGTGCAGTTGACGGTGCTGTCATTATCAGCGCGGGATGCCCGGTTCACGGCGGTATCGAGTGATTCTCGGGTAGGACATTTTATTAGATGTGGCATTTGTATGGGCCACAGGGGCATCTTACATTTGTTAACGAGTGTTTTTGATTTTCACTGTTCACCAAAAGCAACGGGTATACGGGGCTAGCAAATGTTTTCCTTAATATCTACAATTATGCTATAAGTAGATGGCGGCCAGTCGCTTACTGTCTCCGGTACACAAAAATTTTTTTCATTTTCACTAAACACATTATTTTTCTTCATTTTTTCTTCTTGTCGTAAGAATAATGATTCTACAAGATTGAGCAGGTTTAACATTTTATTCTGCTTGAATATTTGAGACATGTATGGGAGCATTCGGCTTCTGACATTTATCTCTCTTGCTGCGCTCCGCCGTTGTTTTCATGGTCCTGCACTCTTCACAGCAGAAGTCTATTTACATGAATGTTTTCATCCTAGTAGCACTTAGTTGCAAGAATAATGACTCTACAAGATTGAGCAGGTTTAACAATTTGTTTTGCCTGTACATTTGAGAAATGCATGAGAGCAATTGACTTCTGGCATTCATTTGTTTTTTACTGCACTCCGTCTTTGTTTTCTCGGTCCTCTACTTTTCATAGCAGAAGTCAATTTACATACATATTTTCATTCTAGTAGTACTTAGTGCCAACAATATCATTATAGGTTAGCCTTTAATAAATACAGAGTAAGGATGACGTATTTTTTCTTTTTCCCTTCCCCCTTTTTATTGGGTTTTAAAGTGTTGGCAACATGCCAATAGTGGTTTAAACGATTTAAGATATCCACTTTTGTAGTTCAAATTTAGAAAATCAATACAGCATTTAATTAGGATACATTTTACACCTTTTGCTTCACAAGTCTCTTTAAGGAGAGCAATATACAGGATTTTGAATCACAGCACGTAATGGGTTGTATATAATTTAGTCAGTGGAAAACTGGGCTCTCCCCATTTCATGATGCCCTTCATGTTTACGATTTCTCTGAAAGATCATTTTCACTCTATGTTGTCTTTGCCAATGTTTAAATCATTCATTGATTTTATTTGTTTATTTGTTTAGTTTTTACACACACAATCATAATTGCATCGCGCACTAGAGGCAGGTGGGATCCGTGCCTCTGCTCAGTAAAAGGTTTTTCTGAATTTGGCTTGGTGCAGTGGTAGGTTGTATTATTATTTTTAACTTTTTTAATTATTATTTATTATTTTTTAATTTTTATGGTTATGCTAAATTTTATTTTCATAATATTTATTAATTATTATCTTTATGTTTATACAATTTCTTAATGTGGTGTGTTTATGCTTTTTTAAAAAATATAGTTTTATTGTATATTTATTGTATATATGTGTAACATATATACATTTTAAAAAAAATTTAAAATTTTATTTTATTTTTTATATATATATTTATCATTTTAATATAATAATAATTTTTTATTTTTATCTTTTATTTATTTTTTATATAATTGTTCAATTTTCATTTATTCATTTTTTAATTTTAATTTATTTTTAATTTTTAATTAATTTTTTAATCTTTATTTTATAATTAGTTTTATTTTAATTTGGACATTGGCATTAACAATTTATATCAATTTGGTTTTTCAAGTCCTCCTCCTTTTTTCCATTTTTCTTCGTTTTCTCCTGTTCTTGTGGTTATAATCAAAAGAGGTTTTATGAATATATATACACAGTTGACACATCCTGGTTTTTAATATTTTTTCACTTTTATTGTTGTTGTTACTGTTATTATTAATACCACCTTATATATTCTTAATGTGATGTAATTTTTTATAGTTTTATCAAGTGAGTTATCGCATCATGAGTGTTTACATGTTTTTAATTGTTTTTTAATTGATTTTTAATTTATTTTTTGTTTATTAAAGTTTTTTAATTTATTATTTTTTATAATCAGTTTATTTTAAGATATTTTTTAATGATTTATCTCAGTTATTTATTTATTTAGTGTGGTATAAAATGATTTGTCTTTTTGTATTCATGTTTACACAACCATTTCTGTTTGCTGTTGGTTTCACATGTATGTATATTTTGTAGTGAGCCTATAACCCCTGAGGAAGTGGTGTACGAAACACGGCCTGTGTTGGGTTTGGCGCACCTTATCCGTGGATCAATAAAGGTTACTTTTGAACCTCCTGCCACGTTTTCTGACTGGTTCCTGTTACCCACGTGGTAATTTGCTGTTTTTTGGTGGACCCTCTTTTTGGGAGCCTGCCAGATACTTGTGACCTGGATTGGCCACTGCTGTGAACTGGATACCAGGCTTTATAGACCTTGGCTTGATCCAGCATGGCATTACTTATGTTCGTTTGGGGTCTCAGCATTATATTTTGGAAAAACAATCAATAACCTCAGTGCAATCACATCTCCCCTTGATTCATGTCCTGTATCGTGGATTAAACTGGCTTGAGCCAAACTAACACCTATGCTACTTAAGATTATCCAACTATCCCTCATAAAGGGTACATACTTGCCAGTCTCAAATATGCATTCATCAGATCCCTACTAAAAAAAACTCCTCACTAGACCCAAAGAGTCCAAGCTCCTACAAACCCATCTCCAGCATATGCTGTTCAATGCTAAAGCAGAAAAGACAGTCTTACACCATCTATAAGAGCACACACTCTGCTACACTTCTAGATACTCAAGCAGCATGGATTCAGACCTCTGTATAGAGACTGTAATGGCAGCTCTTCTATACAGTATAATAGAGGTATAGAAAAACCAAGACAAGGATTCATCCTAATATTCCTCAACATATCAGCAGCCTTTGACTCAATAAGCCACAACATACTAATATCATGACTACAAGAAATTGGTTTATGCAGCATAATATTGGCATGATTTCAATCCTACCTAAACAGATGCTAACAAGAAGTTAAAATAAGTCTTGAACTACCAAAAGGGACTTCTACTGTTGAAAAGAAATCTGCACTTGTATATATTTACCTGATGGGAAATCTTCTAAATCTTGGGGGAAAGAGAATTCTTTGGATTAAAGCTGATTAATCTGTGTATTCTCCAGGACCAAGCAGGAAGTCAGTCCTCACTTATGGGTGACGTCGGCGCCGACGGAGCCCTCGCGGAGCAATTTTCCCCAGCTTTCAAAGAAAGCCTTTGGGAATTGCAGCGCGCATGCGCGGTCCTCTTCCCGCCCAAGGGTGCCATCTTAGCCAGTCTTCTTTTTTCCGCGGAGCCCTACAGACGTCCCCGTCTTGTCCCCGCGAAAAAGTCGATATTTCTTCATTATTTTATTCTTTTTCCTTCGGTTCGACGCCGGTCTTTTTCCCGCCCGGACTCGCGACGCCGGTCACGAGTCCTCTTCCTTTTTTCGGTTTTTCTGACTTAGTCAGCTTTCGTTTTCGATTTTTCCCTGGCAGCCCGGTCCTTTGACCTCGCAGGGGCCCTTTTTCCCCCGATGGCTGCCAGTGGTTTTAAGCGGTGTGGTCAGTGTGACCGAAATATGTCACTAACTGACACACACGACTTTTGCCTCCGCTGCCTGGGCCCAGATCATGAGGAACTGATCTGTGGGCCCTGCGGCAAAATGTCCTCCAAAGCGTTGAGAAGTCGGCGGCATCAGCGTGATAGGATCTTCGCTGACCCCAGCCGTACCCGGACCTCGTCGGAGGCCTCCGCGTCCAAAGGCTCCAGCTCGGACCGTCGCCGGAGTTCCTCCGACAGGGGTTCTCCCTCCGGGGACCATCGTCGGCAGGTGAAACCCGTGAGGGCGGCGTCGGTGGACGCTCCTGGTTCCGCGAGGGCCAGGTCGCATAGCCCCGACAGCCGCCCCGGGTCCTTGGAGAAGGAGCACCTCACGAAGCGACCTCGCCTGGAGTCGGAGATGCCTGCTCGGGTAAGTCCTGTGGTCCTTCTGGACTCGCCTCCGCGACAGCCGACGTCGGGCCCGACGCCGTCGGGGCCTGAGTCGGGGGCTGCTGGGTCACCTGAGCTCGGACTCAGGTTGACGGCCTTGGAGAGCAGACTGTCTGCCTTCATGGACCAGCAGCGGGCACTGCTCGCTGGCCTCGCTGGCGCCGCTGCCCCGACCGCCGGGACGTCGACGTCCAAGTCGACCCCGGAGACCGAGCCGATCCTCGAGTCGATGCGAACTCGAGTCGATCCTCGGTCGAGGTCACCCTCGGCCTCCCGTTCAGGACCGAGGTCGCCGACGCCGACTCCCTCGGCGTCGGGGCGGCAGGCGCCGCGCCCTGCCCGGGCCGACCCCACCGAGTCCTCGTCGGAGTCGGTCTGGGAGTCTGAAGAGGAAGAGTCGCCTGATTCTTTCCGGACTCGGTGTGTCCCCTCGGACTCACCGGAGTCCGAGCCTCGGAAGCAGTCCCCCCCGGAGGATGCCCGGTTCTCGGACTTCGTCAGGGATATGGCCAAGGCTTTGGCCTTCCCTGCGGACCCCGAGGAGGAGCCTCGAGCCGAAGAGCTCGACGCCCTCCAGTATGACTCTCCCGCAAGGGAACACTTTACTGTACCGGTTCCTCCTATGCTGGAACGACTACTCTTCCGCATGTGGGAGAGTCCGGCCTCCTCGCCGGTCCTGAGCAAGCGGGTCAATTCTATCTATCGGGTCCGCAAGAGCCCTGGCTTTCAAAAGGCACAGCTACCACACCATTCCATGGTAGTGGAATCGGCCATGCATCGTCTTAAGAGCCAGAAGATGCACTCCTCGGTGCCTCCTGGCAGGGAGGCCCGTAACCTGGATGGCCTTGGTAAGAAGTGTTTCCAGGGCTCTATGCTCGCATGTCGTGTCCAGACTTACCAGCTATACATGGGCATGTATCTCCGAGATCTGGCTAAAGAGCTAGCCGGATTCTCCGCTGGTTTGTCCGAGGAACCCTTGCGGAGGTTCCTGGCCTTGTCCACTGGCATTCGGGAATGCTCAAAGTTCATGTCCCGAGCAGCCTATGATGGCTTTGAAGCATCGGCTCGAGTGGCCGCAGCCGGCATCGGTGCCTGCCGACAGGCTTGGCTTCAGTCGTCAGACCTTGAGCCCTGGGTGCAGGACAAGTTGGTCGATGTCCCCTGCCGAGGCGAAAACCTCTTTGGCAAGCCCATGGCTGAAAAGGCTGCACAAATTGAGACTGAGACTCTCACCAGGACCAGGCTTTCTAGGAAGACCTCTGCCCCTTCCCAGAAAAAGAAGGGCTCGGGGAAAAAGTCCTTTTACCCGAGGAAGGCGGCTGCCTAAAAACAATACCCCCATTATCAGGCCCCTGCAGCTCCCCAACAGGGCCAGCAGGCCAAGGGACGGGGTAACGGGTCCCGTAGGCAGCAAGCCCCCAAGCCTGCACCACCAGCCCCTGCTCAGCAGGGTGGGGGTTTTTGACTCACTAAGCATAGCCTCTCCCCCCCAGCTGGTTCCTCCCAGCACCGGAGGCCGGCTGGTTCACTTCGCCCACAGGTGGTCCAGCATCACCGCAGATGCCTGGGTGCTTCAAGTCGTGCGAGAAGGCTATCTTCTCCACTTCCACCAGGTCCCTCCCTCCTATTTTCCGGGAGAACCTCCACGACCCCCTCTGCACAGGGAATTACTCCTTCAGGAGTTAGCAGGTCTTCTGCAGGAACAGGCGGTGGAACCGGTGCCACACCACCTGAGAGGTCAAGGCTTTTATTCCAGGTATTTTCTAATACCAAAGAGAACAGGGGCCTCAGACCCATCCTGGACTTGCGCAACCTCAACAAGTTCCTTGTGCGGGAGAAGTTCAAAATGCTTACCCTTGGAATCCTTCTGCCCTACCTCCAGCAGGGAGATTGGCTATGCTCCTTGGATCTAAAGGATGCCTACACGCACATCCTCATCCACCCAAGCCACCGCCAATACCTAAGGTTTGTGGTGGCAGGAAATCATTACCAGTACAGAGTACTGCCCTTTGGCCTGTCCTCCGCACCGCGAGTCTTCACAAAATGTCTCGCGGTGGTGGCGGCCCATCTCCGGCTTCACGGCCTATATGTCTTTCCGTACCTCGACGACTGGCTCATCAGAGCGGCGTCCGCTCCGGAGGTCACCAGCGCCACACGCCGCACGGTGACTCTTCTGCAGTACTTGGGCTTTCTTATAAATTTCGCAAAGTCCACTTTGCTCCCCTCACAGGATCTCGAGTTCATCGGCGCAAGGCTCCACACTCCTCAGGCACGAGCGTACCTACCGCTTGACAGGGCTCGACGGCTCATGGACCTAGCAGACCGTTTTCGCAGCCAGCCCCTGGTCTCCGCCAGGCGCTTCCTGAGACTGCTCGGCCATATGGCTTCCACCGTCCATGTGATCCCTAATGCCCGCCTGAATATGCGGCCTGCTCAATGGTGTCTCCGCCAGCAGTGGCGACAAGCCACAGGCGGCCTAGCAGACCTAGTGCGCGTCTCCGAGCCGCTGATCTCGTCTCTCCGGTGGTGGCTTCGGCAGCCGAACCTGATATTCGGAATGCCTTTCCAGTCACCTCAGCCGACCCGGGTGCTGACCACGGATGCATCCCTCCTGGGCTGTGGAGCACGTGGGAGTCTGCTCAGCAGATCAATTTCCTGGAGCTCAGGGCGATCCGCCTGGCTCTCAAGGCTTTCTCCCACCTGACTTCCCACCAGTCCGTCCTTGTCCAGACGGACAATCAAGTTGCCATGTTCTACGTGAACAAGCAGGGGGGCACGGGCTCCTTCCTCCTTTGCCGGGAGGCACAGAAGCTCTGCTCTTGGGCCGTCAGTCACGGCATTCTCCTCAAGGCAGTTTATCTCCCGGGCCAAGAGAATTGCCTGGCGGACAAACTCAGCAGGATCCTCCAGCCACACGAGTGGCGTCTGGATCCCTTGGTAGTTCAGAAGCTCTTCCTAAAGTGGGGCCTCCCCACGGTGGATCTCTTTGCCAGTCCTCACAACCGGCAGCTTCCTCGCTTCTGCTCTCGTCGGCCACACCCCCTTCGGGTTGCGGCGGACGCTTTTCTAATTTCATGGTCGGGGAGCCTTCTGTACGCTTTCCCTCCCATCCCGCTAGTCTCTCGGACTCTTTTCGAGGTTCTCCGAGACAAAGCCTTCATGATCCTGGTGGCCCCTCGCTGGCCCAGACAGCCGTGGTTTCCGCTCCTACTGCAATTAGCGGTGGAGGATCCATTCCCTCTGGGGGTACAACCGGATCTCCTCACTCAGGATCAGGGGTCTCTACTACACCCCAACCTCAGGTCTCTCAACCTCATGGCCTGGCTGCTGAGAGGGTAGTCCTTGCTCCCCTTCTCCTGCCGGCAGAGGTGGAGGAGGTCGTCTTGGCTTCGCGACGGCCTTCTACCCGCAAATGCTACGCCCTTAAATGGCGTCGCTTTGCCGTCTGGTGTTCCCAACAGTCTCAGGATCCCTTCTCCTGCCCGGTGTCGGTGATCTTGCAGTACTTGCTACACCTCTCTAATCTGGGACTTAAGTCCAACTCCGTCAAAGTTCACCTCAGTGCTCTTTCGGCACATCATGTGCCGGTGGACGGTAGACCTCTCTCCAGCGACCCTCTCGTAGCGAGGTTTCTCCGAGGTCTCCTTCTACTTAAACCACCTCTGCGCCCGCCAGCGCCTTACTGGGACCTGAATGTGGTTTTGCAGCGGATCACCTGTCCGCCTTTTGAACCTATGGCTACCTGTTCTCTCCGTTTTCTGTCTTGGAAAACGCTGTTCTTGATAGCCCTCACTTCCGCTAGACGCGTAAGTGAATTGCAGGCCCTCGTGTCTGATCCCCCTTACACTCGGTTCTACAAAAATAGGGTAGTCCTACGGACTCACCCAAAATTTCTTCCAAAAGTGGTCTCCCCTTTTCACATCAATCAGGAGGTGGTACTTCCAACCTTCTTTCCCAGACCACACTCCAGCCGAGCTGAAACGGTCCTCCATACCCTGGACTGTAGAAGGGCATTGAACTTCTACCTTGACCGTACGCGGGAGCACCGTAAAGCTGCTCAGCTTTTTGTGTCTTTTGACCCCAATAAATTGGGGCTCCCGGTCTCCAAGCGTACTCTGTCCATCTGGGTTGCGGACTGTATCTCTTGGGCTTATGGGGCAGCCGGACTCTCCTTAGAAAGTCGAGTCACGGCTCATTGCGTTCGGGCAAAGGCTACGTCATTGGCTTACCTCCGCTCTGTTCCGCTGGCAGACATCTGCAGGGCTGCAACTTGGTCTTCAAGACAGACTTTTGCGGCCCATTACTGTCTGGAGAGGGAGTCCCGTAGGGACAGTGCTTTTGGCCAAGCAGTACTCCGGAATCTCTTTGAGGTTTAGGCAGCTCCTGCCCTCTGTTGGGCTACCGGTGGAGGTTGTGTCCTTGGAAAGCCTTTCTTTGCTGCTGAGACTAGAGGGAGTTCTCTTGTTCAGCCTGGGTTCCTCAGTAGCCCAGAGCTAGGGAGTCACCCATATGTGAGGACTGACTTCCTGCTTGATCCTGGAGAAAGAGTAGTTAGGAGCAGCAGGAATCAGTCCTCACAACCCTCCCTCCTCCCGTTGGAGTTGCAGTTGTACATAGTTTATTTTTTTATTTTTGTGTTCTGTTCTTAGCTATGTCATTTGACTGAGGTAAGATGGCACCTTTAGGCGGGAAGGGAACCGCGCATGCGTGCCTGCATTCCCAAAGGCTTTCATAGAAAGCTGGGGAAATGCTCCGCTAGGGCTTCATCGGCGCCGATGACACCCATATGTGAGGACTGATTCCTGCTGCTCCTGGAGAACACCTGTTACAGGTGAGTAACTACTCTTTCTCACAATCAAAGAACATAGTCTCAAAATGGGCTTGCACCTTAATGTAAAGACGTCAAAGATCATAACTGCCATAATCAACAGGTTCATCGTTGGAGAAGAAATTGAAATCGTGAACAGCTTCAACCTACTTGGATCAACTATCAATAAGGAAGCAACAAGCAGTGAAGAAATCAGACGACGTATTGCTCTTGGCAGAATGGCTATGAAAGACCTAGATAAGATTCTCAAGAGCCGAGATGTCTTTCTCCATACAAAGATTCGACTTGTTCATGCCATGGTATTTTCAGTAACATCATATGGATGTGAAAGCTGGACAGTGAAAAGGATAGACAGGAAGAAAATTGATGCCTTTGAATTATGGTGCTGGTTGCGAATACTGTGTATACCATGGACTGCCCGAAGAACATACCAGTCGGTACTAGAGGAGATCAAACCTAAGCCGCCTTTAGAAGCTCAGATGACAAGACTTTAACTTTCATGCGAAGAGAGAGATCATTAGAGAAAGACATCATGCTTGACAAGATAGAAGGTCAACGAGAAAGAGGAAGGCCATACAATAACAGCAGCTACGGGTACCAGTCTGTCAACAATGAGCTGCCTGACTGAAGACCAAACACAATTTAGGATAGCTATCCAGAGGGTCACCATGAGTTGACTCCGACTCAACGGCACTTAACAACAACTGGATTCTCAGTATAGAGTCTGTCGGAGCCCAGGCTTCCAAAAGACACAGCTGCCACAACGCCATGTGTCACATAAAAAGCCAGAAGATGCCCAGCAGGGAGGTCCACACTATGGATGCATTTGGCAGGAAGTGTTTCTAGGGTTCCATGCTCACAGCCTGGTGAAGGAGCTCACCGGGTTCTCTGCTGGACTGTCGGATGAACTTCTTGAGTGCTTCAGGATCCTGGTTTCCTCAGTCAAGGGGTGCTCCAAGTTTCAAACTCAGATAGCCTTCAACGGCTTTGAGTTGGTGGCTCGGGTAGCCGCGGTGGACATTAGTGCCAGACACCTTGCCTGGCTATAGTCCTCCAACCTGGAACAATGGGTTCAGGACAAGTTGGCCAACGTCCCTTGCAGGGGAGAGAACCTCTTCGGCAAGCCTGTGACGGAGAAGGCTGACAAGCTGGAGAAACTTCCTAACCAGAACCCAGCTGTCCAGGAAGACTGCAGACCCTTCCCATCAGAAGGCTTTAGGGAAAAAGCCCTTCCACCCAAAGATCAAGGGTTATCCCAAATTTTTAGCCTACCAGGCTTCAGCTCAGGGCAACAGGCCAAGGCACGGGCATGATCTCTGTAAGCCAAAAGTCCATAAGCTCCTAACAGCGTCGCAGGCACAGCAGGGGTGGGGTAGGGGGGTTTGACTCCTCGGGCATAGCCTCCCTCCACCAGGATGTACCAGACCCAAGGTTCACGGGAGAATGGCTGGTCTACTTCGCACATCTATACCCGGACATCACTGCAGATGCCTGGGTGCTGCAGGTGTTCAGGGAGGGGTACCACCTCCACTTCTTCCAGCTGCCTCCTCTCTACTTCCCAGAGAAATAACCATGGATCTCTTGCACAGGGAGCTTGAGGTCCTATTCGAGGATCACATGGTAGAACCCATTCCCCAGTCATTCCAGGCCAGAGGTTCTAATCCCACTACTACTTTGTCGCTAAAACAACCGGGGGCTTGAGGTCTGTTCTGGATCTGCGGGATCTCATCTGCTTCCTGGTCAAGGAAAAGTTTAAAATGTTATTCCTTGGAAACTTGCTGCCTTACCTCCTCCAGGGAGATTGGCTTTGCTCCTTGGATTTCAAAGATGCATGCACCCACATCCTGACACATCCAAGGCACCGTCGGTACCTCTGGTTCGTGGCTGGGGGCTGACACTACCAATGCAGGGTGCTCCCCTTAGGACTGGCCTCGGCTTCTCGGGTGTTCACCAAATGCCTGGAGGTCATGGCTACCTGCCTCCGTCTCCTGGGGGTTTTTGTCTTCTACCTGGAAGACTGGCTTATCAGAGCCAGCTCACTGGAGGAGGTGCGCCACTCAGCTCACCACACCATAGGGCTGCTCCACACCTAGACTTTTTGGTCAACTTCCCAGAGTCTTACCTGTTACCAACCCAGCACTTGGAGTTCATCAGCGCCTTGCTGGACTCCACCCAGGCATGGGCCTTCCTCCTGCAGGATCATGTGCTGCACCTCTCTACCCTGGCACAGGACGAGCAGGGCTTTTCAGCGGTGACAGCCATACAGATGCTTCGGCTGTTGGGACGCATGGCATCTATGGTCCACGTTCACACCCTTTGCTTGCCACCACATGCGGCAGACCCAGTGGACGTTCAGCACCCAGTGGATGCAGGCTTCTGGCCACCTGGTTGACAGGATCCAAGTTACATTGACCCTGGCGACGTGCCTTGCCTGATGGCAGGACCTCCACAACCTTAGTGTGTCTTCCTTGCTGGGCTCCTCCAGTGCAGCGCATCCTCACGACAGATGCATGCAAGGTGGGCCTAGGAACCCATTGTGATCACTTGCAGTCACAGAGCCCATGACCTCCAGGGGAAAGTGCCTTGCAGAACAACCTGCTGTAACTCAGGGCAGTATACCATGCCCTGCTGGTGTTTCAGGACCCATCTGATGGGACAGGTGGTTCAAGTCCAGTTGGACAATCAGGTGGCGATGTACTTCCTCAACAAGCTAGGTGACACGGGCTCTTACCATCTCTGCTAGGAGGCCGTTCACCTCTGGAACTTCGCAGCAGGGTGGAACATCTCCCTCCGACAAGTTTACCTGCCAGGCCAGGACAACATACTGGCTGACCGCTTGAACCAGGTCTTCCAACCCCATGAATAATAGCTGAACCTGGGAGTACTGGTGGAGATCTTTTACCGCTGGAGGATCCCAGAGATAGACCTCTTTGCCATTCTGGAGAAAGCACAACTGCCACGCTTCTGTTCCCAGACTCCAGCCCGGGGAAAAGAGGTGGCAGATGCCTTCCTCCTCCCCTATCCAGGGGCTTCCTATGCGCATTCCCACCTACACCTCTGGTCACCTGGGTGCTTCTCAAGATAAATATGGAGGCGACCTCAGTCATATTCATTGCTCCCAGCTGACCCAGGCAACCATGGTTCCTCCTGCTCCTGCAGCTGTCCAGAAGGGACACATTGCTGCTGGGGAACTCTCCACACCTCCTGTCACAGGAGAATGGGACTCATCTTCATCCTAACCTCCTGTCCCTTGCCCTGACTGTCTGGATACTGAGAGATTAACTGTAGCGCACCACCGACTCTCAAGGGAGGTAGATCATCTCCTGCTGGCCTCATGCAAGGATTCCATGCGTCTGACATATGTCTTTAAATAGTGCAGGTTTTCGCTGTGGTGCACAGATGTGGGTCTTAATCCCTTCTGCGCGGTGCAAGACATCTTTCGATACCTCTTGCATCTCTCCAGGATTTGCCTGAAGTCCAACACGATTAGAGCACACCTCTGTACCATTTCAGCTTACCACCATCTGATGGATGGCCAGACCATCTCGGTGTACCCTCTGGTGGACCGTTTCATGAGAGGACTCCTGCTGTCCCTGACCCCTGATCTGTCCACTGCCAGTGGACTGGGACCTTTAATGTGGTGTTGGGGAAGCTCATAGTTCCCTCCTTTGAACCCTTGGCTACCTGCCATCTCAAGTACCTTTCTTGGAAGGTCGTTTCCTAGTGGTGCTTACCTCTGCCAGGCGCATAAGCGAACTGCAGGCAATGGTGGACCATGTGCCCTACACTAGATTTCACAGGAACAGGCTCGTCATTCAGATTCAGCCCAAGTTCCTGCCAAAACTGGTCTCCGCCTTCCACGTGAATCAGTAGGTGGTGCTCCCCACCTTCTTTCCCAGGCCTTGCTCCTTGAGGACTGAGGCCTCTCTGCACACGCTTGACTGCAAGAGGGCATTGTCCTTTTACATTCAGAGGATGCAATCCCACTGCTGCTCAGTGAAGCTCTGTCTCCTTTGACCCCAGTCATCTTGGGGTTGCAGTCTTCAAGTGTACCCTCTCATGATGGATGGCCGACCTCATCTTCAGTAAAGAATTGAAACAAATTTCGAAAAACGGGGAAGATGTATTACAGCTATTTGGTGAACTAGAGAGAAGCAATTCTCCTGAACCGTATGGTATACATCTACGGGTGCTGAAAGAACTGAAATATGAGAATGCAGATCTACTATTAGTAATCTGTAAGATATCATTAAAATCATCTGTAGTACCTGAAGATAGGAGAATAGCCAGTGTTACACACAGTTTTAAAAAGGGTTCCAGAGGTGATCTAGGAAATTGCAGAAAGTGAGCCTGACATCTGTACCGGTCAGAATGATAGAAACCATATAAAGAATAAAATTTACTTAATAGATTAGTAAGACATGATCTTCCTTGGCTAAATCCTTGTTGGCTTTGTTCCATTAAATCATGACTATTTACATGTTATGTTTTGAAGGTGTGAATAAACTGATAAAGGTGAGCCGGTTGATAGTGTCTGGATTTTCAGAAAGCCTTTGACAAGATCCCCCCATGAGAGACTTGGTGAAATCAAGAAGTCATGGGATAGGAGGCAATGTGCTATTGTAGATCAGAAACTGGTTAAAAGATAGAAAGCAAGAGAGTAAGGCTCGGTGGCCAAATTTCTCAGTGGAGAAAAGTGAATAGTGGAGTACCCCAGGGGTCTTTGCTGGACCTGTTGCATTATGATAAATGACCTGAAAATGGGAATAACGAATGAGGCGATAAAATTTACACGACTCAATTATTCGAAGTTAAAACACAAGAGGATTGTGAAAAATTGTCAGAGGACCTTGACAAATTGGAAGACTGGACGTCCAAATATCAGATGAAATTTAGTGTGGACAAGTGCAAAGTTATGCATCTAGGAAAGAGCAATCCAAACTACAATTACACAATGCAAGGATCCACATTAGAAATCATCATTCTGGAAAAGGGATATAGGTGTCATCATGGATACATTGAAGCCCTCTGCCCAGTGTGCAGTGGTGGCCAAGAAAGCAAATGGAATACTAGGAATCATAAGGAAAGGAATGAAGAATAAAACCAAGGATATTATAATGCCTCTGCATTGTTCCATGGTGCAACAGCACCTCTAATTTTATGCATATTTCTGGTCGCCATATTTAAAAAGGATATAGCAAAATGAGAAAAGGTGCAGTGAAGAGCCACCAAAATGGTAAAGGGATGGAAAGATATCCCTTTGAGAAAGGGCTTAAAAGGTTAGGGCTTTTCAATTTGTAAAATAGACGGCTGAGGGGAGATGTGATGGAGTTCTATAAATTAATGAATGGAGTAGAATGGGTAAACATAGATCGGTCGTTGACTCTTTCAAAAAGTAGAAAGACTGTTACATGTAATGAAGCTACAATGTAACCCATTTAAGACTAATAAGAGAAGATTTTTTTCACTCAACGTGTATTCAAACTCTGGAATTCGTTACTAGAGGATATAGTAAAAGCTGTTAGTGTAGCTTTGTTTTAAAATATTTTGGACAAATTCTTAAAGGAAAGGTCTATAAACGGTTACTAAAGAGGACTTGGAAAATTCACTGCTTAACCCGGGACAAGCATTTTGGAACCTTTGTACCTTTTTGGGAAACTGCCAGGTTCTTGTGTCCTGGATTGGCCACTGTTGGAAACAGGATGCTGGGCTTGATGGACTTTGGTCTGACCCACTATGGCATTTCTTATGTTCTTAAATAGGTCCACACAAATCACTCCATTTAAACAACACCAAGGAGTGTACCATAAGGATCTGTCTTAACTCTTCTATTTAACATATACATACAATTGATAGGTACAGTAATACAAATCTACAACTTCCTCTGCCATGTATACCTAGATTGCATTGATGTGCACACCATTCTCCTTCCAGCCTACACATTAGTAACAAAATGTTTAAAGTCAGTAGTTCACTGGCTTAAGGTGCATATCCTATCCATAAATCACAAAAAACAGTTCTTTGTGACCATAGAATCAACCTTCAAACCACCACCTACCATAAAGATTTTGAACATCAACCTAGAGGTAAAACCAGAAGTTCATTATCTAGGGATAGCTCTAGATCAACGATTAAACCTACAACACATACTAAGAAAAGAATAACAGCTGCATATACCACAAGATGAAAATCTTACAACTCATCTGCTCACTGCTTGATATCATTTGAACAGTATGCCAAGCCATAATAACACCACACCTTGACTACTCAATATAATCTCTCAAGGAATGCCAAAGTAAATGTTGCACCTTCTACAGTTGGCCGAAAATAAAGCAGCTCGCATCATAAATGATAGATCAATACAGTCAAACACTAAATGCACTGAGAAGGTAGAACTTTTGCATTTAATGGTTTTGTTGTTCATCAGTTTTATTTATGCACCAGACAGTATGTTTTTTGATATATATATTTATCTCCAGGAACGAGCAGGAATGTAGTCTTCACATATGGGTGTTGTCAGTACCGACGCAGCCCGCACAGGAACGCTCCCCAGCGTTTTGCTTTTGGGAACATCCCACTGCACCTGCATTGCTGCCTTTCCTGCCTTCCCAACTCTCCCTCCTTAGTTCTTCATTTTCCACAGAGCCAGCAGGAAGCAAATCTGTCACTGCAGAAAATTCATTAATTCTATTTTTTTGGTTTTTGTGGTTCGCGTCTACCTTCCCATTGATGCTGGAACAGACTGTCCTTTCCTTTCTTATTTCTTTCCTGTAAAAAAAAAAAAAAAAAAGAGTAGAACTTTTCTTCGGGCGCATCATGCCATTTTAGGCCTTAAGTCTACCATTTTGTCTACCGACACTACGGAGAAACCTGCTAGTGGTTTTAAGAAATGTTCTAAGTGTGGCGATGTACTATCTTGGCTACTGATACCCGCGACTGGTGTCTCAAATGCCTTGGTTCCAACCACCAGCCATTAGAGTGTCCTCTGTGTAAGAAGATGGCGAAGAGAGGCCTACAGAATCGAGCTGCAAAGTTAGGCACCCTCTTTGACTCAGATGTGGTTTCTTTGGCATCGAGGGCATTGTCTTCCTCTCATGGATCTCAGGTATCAAAGCATAAGTCGTCTTCAAAGACAGGCCGTCCCCCCAAGAGTGGATCTCTTTCTAAATATTGAGATGCCTTGAGCATTGCCCTGGAGGCGAGTTGGCCAGCCAAACAACCACAGCAGGAGGACCTTCCCTTCAAAGCCATCGAGGGTCCCAGTACGCTCCCTCCTCTGAAGAGCTCCTGGTGCCATGCTCTGGGATGGTGTCCGTATCTCTGGTACCGATACCCAAGCATTGGCAGGTTCTATGGATCAGCGTATCCTGACCATTGTGCAGAACTTAGCGGCTATACTAGCGGCTTTGGTTCCAGTCAAATCTTTACTGGTGGTACCGCCGACACCAGCACAGTCTAAGGTACCAATGCAGACCGCGTTCAGTTATATGCTGCTCAGTGCGCTACCCACCCATGCCTGCCCTCAAATCCATTCCTGGTACTTGGGGTTCCTCCAGGCAAGTCCCTCGCTCTGATACAGACTTTAATCAGTATCGAGCCTTAGTGGAGCAGAGACATCGTTCATGCTGATACTTTGAATCTTCCGATTATGTTTCTTCCGATGATGAATCGATCAATACTCAAAGACTTCAAAGTCTACCGATCCTTCTCCGGAAAGGCACATGTCCCCTCATAAGGATATGTCTTTTCAAGAATTTATTCGGGACCTAGCAAGGTGCCTTTCCAAGGCTGGCACTCTTCCAATTCACCGCATTCTCCATGATCTCATGCTCCGGATGTGGGAGACGCCCCGTACTATTTCTCCACATACTCGATGACTCAGTACCATGTATTGAGTACCAGAGTGTCCTGGCTTCCAAAAGATGCAGCTGCCACACCACTCAATGGTAGTGGAATCGGCGATGCATTGAATTCAAAGTTCTAAGAGACATTCTTCTAACCCTCCGGGTAGAGAATCGAGAACCCTCTATGCTTTTGGGTATTGGTGTTTTCAGGCTTCCATGCTGTCAGCCACGATCAGCTCATACATACTCTATATGGGTATGTTCCTCAAGGAAGTTACTAGAGATCTGGAGTCAATGTCTCCTCTCTTCCCTGATGATAAGAGAGCTGACTATCTCATGTTGGTCAGACATGCCCAGAACATCTCAAAGTTTGTCAATAGAGTAACCTTTGATTGCTTTAAGTGCACCAGTAGAGCCACATTAATCTGTATCGGTGCACGCAGGATTGCTTGACTTCAGGCATCAGATCTTGAACACTAGGTGCAAGATAAACTGAGTAATATTCCTTGAACAGGTGAAAATCTTTTTGGCAAGGACTGGCAGGATAAAACTTCTCAGTTATAATCTGAGAATACTACTTTAAATAGGCTTTCTAGGACTACTGCCATCCCTGCTGAGAAGAAAGCAGCTGAAAAGAAAACTTTCTTTAGAAGTAGTTTTACCCTTCTTTACACCCCTGGTTCTCAATACCAACCCCAGGGTGCACAGAAGAAGCAACAGCTTCCCAAACAACAAAAGCCACAAGTTCCTAAGTTTCAACCAGCTCTGCAGGCTCAATCTGCTCCTGTTTTTTGACTTTTTCCTAGAGAACATAGCCACTCTGCTTCTGGAGAGCTCCCACCCACTCCACATTGCTAGTAGACTCTGTCATTATGCCCACAGGTGGCATCTCATCACTTCAGAGCAGTGGATATTACCATAGTGAGAGAGGGGTGCAGACTTCATCTACAAAATCTGCCCCCCTCCACCCTAATAGGGATATATCATTCTCAGCCCCCTCTCACTGCTGTTTTGCTGCAGGAGGTGAGTTCTCTTCTATCAACAGGTGCCATAGAGGAGGTTCCAACATCTCAACAGGTAATGGGTTTCTATTCTCCGTACTTTCTCATCCAAAAAAGAAAACCATGGGATACAGACCCATCCTGGATCTCAGAAACCTGAACAAATTTCTCGAGTGCGAGACGTTCAAGATGGTCTCTCTGGGGACCCTCTTACCCTATCTTCAGAGTTAGGACTGGCTCTGTTCTCTAGATCTGAAAGAAGTGTGCACACATATCCTTATTCATCCAGAACACAGAAAATATCTATGCTTCATGTTTCAGGGGAAGCCACTATCAATACAAAGCTCTTCCTTTTGGACTCACCTCTGCCTCTCCCCAAGAGTCTTCACAAAGTGCATAGCGGTTGTAGCCGCATTTCCTAAGATCTCTATGGATATTTGTCTTTCCTTACTTAGACGACTGGCTTATAAAGGCAGGCACCTCCCAGGAGGGTCCCCCTGTGTCTCTCCCATACCATGCAGGTACTGCAACATTTGTGATTTGTGATAAATCTTCCGAAATCTCATCTCGCTCCTTCTCAGACATTAGAGTTCATAAGAGCTCTCTTAAACAACCAACAGTCAAGGGCATTTCTACCCCAGCCCCATTGTTCTCGTCTCATTCAACTGGCATCTCAGGTACATCTCAGAGACCACCTAACTACCCAAGAAATGCTGCAGCTTCTACATCATATGGCCTCAACAGTACACGTAGTTCCATATGCCCATCTGCATATGCGCACAGTCCAATGAGCTCTGACCTCCCAGTGGAAACAGGCCTCAGGCCTTCTCAGGGACAAGTTCAGTGTGTCTGCCCCTTTGGCCACATCCCTTCAATGGTGGTGGTCCCCAGAGAAATCTCCTCATCAGGTCACCTTTTCAGATGCCTCCACATCAATGTACCAGGATGACAGATGCTTCCAAACTGGGGTGGGGAACTCATGTGGGGACTCTGTCCACTCATTGCCTCTGGACAGAACAGGAGTGTCAACTTCAGATAAATCTACTAGAGCTTCAGGCTATCTTCAATGCCCTCAGGGTGTTTCAAGAGCACCTACGTTCCCACAGGGTCCTGGTCCAGACGGACAATCAAGTGGCCATGTTCTATGTGAAGAAGCAGGGAGGAACAGGGTCTTGACCTCTCTGCAGGGAGGCTCTCCATCTCTGGTCCTTTGCCATTGCTCATCAGATACACCTCCAAGTGGTGTATCTCCCAGGGGAGCAAAATGCCTTGGCAGTATCCAGTATCTCCTCCATGTGTCCTCATCCAATCTCAAGACCAACTCTGTAAGAGTTCACCAAAGTGCAATTGAAGCCTCTCATTATCTCTTGGCTGGACAGCCCATTTCCTCACATAGCATACTTCATGAGAGGTCTTTTGCTGACCACGCCTCCCAACAGACCACCACCAGTGGCATTGGATCTCAGTGTTGTTCTAGGGCAGCTTTCCAAGCCTCCTTTTGAACCCTTGGCCACAACATCACTAAAGTTTCCCAAAATGGAAGGTCATCTTCCTTATTGCCCTCACCTCAACTAGACGCATTAGTGAGCTTTAAGCTTTGACGGTAGACTCACCTTAGACACAGTTCCACCATAACAAGGTTGTCCTTAGTGAAGAAAACTCCGTGATCTGACCACAATATCACGGCTCTTTAGGTCTCTGGTCCATCAGTAGTGAGAGACAGGCAGAGAGTAATACAGAACACAATCACACACACACAAAGTGCTATTTTCTTTGAGCTCAGAGGGAAGACAATAAGCGGACTATGAACAGGCATAATTCCAGGCTTATTGAATTCAAAGTTCTCCTCCTAAAAGCTCCCTTTTATTAGAGAAAAAGAGGAAGTAACAGTCATTTATTATAACCATGAAATAACACAAGGTGTCGCCAAAGTTCTTTTTACAGAGTAAGATCTGATTACAGTATATTAGATGAAATTTATAATTGCAAAAGTTGCAAAAATTATGTTGTGTCAGCAGGGACTTCCAGCTGACTGTACAGTGAACTTTATGCTTGCACAGTTCATAGCCTATGTTCTTTTTGCTTGCGTTAACACTGTTCCATCTATTTTAAAGACGGTTACAGAGAACTCATGATCATGACATCCTATTCTATTTAAAAGGAAGTAGGTGAAAAGTCAAACTTCTAAACATATTTTGTATCAAGAAATTCATCCATCTTCAATTACATATTGGGGATTCTGGTATCCCTTTATCTGTCCATCCCTACACTTAGGACTCATCCTCACGTAATGCCAATGTCTTTTACATTTTAATCAGTCAAATTATCTTCCTGTCTTTTTTCCTAGACCACATTTGTCTAGGGCAGAGGCAACCTTCCATACTCTTCACTGCAAATGTGCCTTAGCATTTTATCTTCAAAGGACTCAAGAGCATCATAGGGCTTCTCAGTTGTTCATCTCCTTTGACCCTAGTCACCTGGGGTTGCCAGTATCCAAACGTATTCTATTTAAATGGATAGCAGATTGCATCTCATTTTTTTATGATAAAGCAGGACTATCCCTTGAGGGTCATGTCACTGCCCATAATGTTTGCGCCATGGCCACCTCAATGGCAAATCTATGCTCTGTAGCCATTGACAAAATCTGCAAAGCAGCAACTTGGTCTTTGGTCCATACCTTTGCTGCTCATTATTGTCTGCACAATGACCCCCGCCGGGATGTCATGTTTGGTTAAATTGTTCTTCGGCATCTCTTTCAGTCTTAAGGTCAGCTCCTTCTCTCCTTTCTTGGAACTTAACGATACCAGACATCCAGTGAGGATTCATGACCTCTTGAAGCCTACCCTGAGGCAAACCTACCAGTTCTGAGGTCATTTTTCTTTATCATCTGGGAGCTAGGGAGTCCCATATGTGAAGACTACATTCCTGCTTGTTCCTGGAGATAGCGTAGTTACTCACCTGTAACAGGTGATCTCCGGGAACAGCAGGAATTTAGTCTTCACAACCCACCCTTCTCCCCTAGGAGTTGTAGGTTTTCTTTTTCTTTCCTTTTCTCTCAGCTACAAACTCAACTAAGGAGGTAGAGGTGGGAAGGCAGCAATGCAGGCGCAGTGCGATGCTCCCAAAAGCTTTGCTATTGGACACTGGGGGGCATTCCTGCATGGGCTCCATCGGTACTGATGTCACTAATATGTGAAGACTAAATTCCTGCTTTTCCAGAGATTACCTGTTACAGGTAAATAACCACGCTTTATACACATTGGTCATACTCTATACCACTGTCAATATTATTTGATATGTATTATGCATATTTATTTATCTTTCTTTTAGTGAATGCTTGTTTATAACATCCTTTTATAATTGTTTGCACCATTGATTTTGAGAGTCTGGTGCATTTTTTTTCTGTTTCTCCTTGTCATATTACTTTATATGTAGATTGTTTTATGTATATTTTATGTTCGTACACCCCTGATGCCGGAAGGTCGGTGGTTCAAGTCCCACTAGAGGACAGCAACCGTGGGCCGGAAGGACTGGGGTTTCTAGTCCCACAGGTGCTCCTTGTGGTCTTGGGCAAGCCACCTAACCCTCCATAGCCCATGTTCCCTGTAAAATAGTTATCTCCAAGTTATAATGCCCTGTTCAATGTAATTTCAGTTTGTTCAATGTAAACCGCACTGATGCAGAATAGCGCGGTATATAAGAGAATGTAAATAAATAAATAAATAAATGAAGGCTTTGCTGCCAAAACCTGGTGGAGTTGGGCTTATCTAAATTGAGAAATTTGTAATATAATCCTGATCTCTCTTTGCTGCTTCGTGTGTGCTGGCATCGACAGGTCCACATAACTTCCATACTAAAACCACACTGAGGGAGCCGAGGGTTGAGGAATTGGAGATCCTTCAATACCCAACGACACCTAAGGAAGCAGCCACCTTGCCGGTGCACTGCTTCCTTCATGACTTTATGCTGTGTATGTGGGAGATGCCTCTCATGGTCTCACCCCAAAGTAGACATCTCGATACCATGTATCTGGTACTGGAGTGTCCCGGATTTCAAAAGTCACAGGTTCCCCACCACTCCATGATGATTGAATCAGCTATGTGCCGAATCAAAAGCTCGAAGACTCGCGCCTCTAACCCTCCCGGTAGAGAATCGAGGACCCTCGACACCTTTGGGCATCTGCTTCCAAGCCTTCATGCTCTCAGCTAGGATTAATTTCTATATGCTGTATATGGGAATATTCCTAAAGGTCTCCAGGGATATTGAGGCATTTGTCCCTCTCCTCCTGGATGACAAACGGGTAGATTATTTCACCCTAGTTAAAATGTATCAAAGTTTGTTAATAGAGCTATCTTTACTTTTGAGTGCACGAGCAGGTCCTCAGCAATTTGTATCGGTGCAAATCACATTGCATGGCTTTAGGCTTCAGATTTTGAACAGTGGATTAAAGATAAGCTGGGCAACATGCCTTGCACAGAGGAAGACCTCTTTGGAAAAGACTGGCAAGATAAGGCCTCTCAATTAGAGTCAGAAAACACTATTCTAAAGAGACTGTCCAGAGTTACAGCTGACCCCGCTAGGAAGAAGACTCCTGCAGAGAATTCTTTCTATAATACATTCTTTCTTCCTATCATCCTGCTTCTCAGTATCCGGGCCAAACCACACAGAAGAGGCAACAACCTCCCAACCAGCAGAGGATGCCACAGGTGGCTAAACTCAACCAGCTCTGCAGCCACAGTCTGTGCTTGGTTTTTGACTCTTTCTTAGAGAACATTGCCACCCTGCCTCTAGAGGACCCTCATTCCCTCCACATAGCAGGCAGACTGTGTCACTATGTCCACAGATGGTACCTCATCACTTCTGAGCAGTGGACACACACCATAGTTCAGGAGGGGTGCAGACTTCACTTGCAAGCTCTGCCTCCCCTTCACATTCGTGGGGGAGTATGAAACATAACCCGCTCTCCTACAAGATGAGGTGTCCTCTCTTCTATCTCAGGGCGCCATAGAAGAGGTCCCAACATCCTAGCAGGGAGTGGGCTTCTACTCTCCCTACTTTATCATTTCAAAGAAAACCGGAGGGTACAGGCCCATTCTGGACTTCAGAAACCTCAACAAGTTTGTAGTCCACGAAAAGTTCAAGATGACCTCCCTCAGAACTCTTCTTCCCTACCTCCAGTCAGGACTAGTTATGTTCTGTAGATCTAAAAGTATCGTATACACACATCCTCATCCATCCAGAACACAGGGGGTATCTACGTTTCACCTTTCAAGGAAAACATTATCAATACAGAGGCCTTCCTTTTGGACTCAACTCTACCCTAAGAGTCTTCACAAAGTGCATGGTGGTCATGGCTGCATATTTATGAACTCTGGGGATATTCGTTTTCTTCTACTTAGACGACTGGCTAATAAAGGCAGACACCTTCCAGGTGGTTCTTCTGTCCTTGTATCGTACCATAACAGTACTACAGTACTTGAGATTTGTCATAAACTTTCCAAAATCCCACCTCATTCCAACTCAAAGACTGGAGTTCATCGGAGCTCTGCTAGACACCCAACAGTCCAGGACATTTCTGCCCCAGCTTTGTTGTTCCTGTCTAGTAGAACTACTGTCCCAGACGCTCCTAAGAGAGATCATCTGACAGCCTGAGAAATGTTCAGCTCCTTGGGCATATGGCCTCTACATTACATGTCGTTTCACATGCCTGACTACATATGAGGATAGCCCAGTGGAAGCAGGCCTCGGACCGTCTCAGGGACAGGATCCAAGTTGCTGCCTGTCTGATCACATCCCTTCAGTGGTGGTTTTCTCCAGAAAACCTGCACGTCAGATGCCTCCACGTCAATGCACCCTGGCTACAGATGCCTCCAAATTGGGTTGGGGAGCCTATCTGGGCTGCTTGTCTACACAGGGACTCTGGACGGTGCAGAAATCGCAACTCCAGATCAATCTCCTGGAACTTTGGGCTATCTCCAATGCCCTCCGGGTGTTCCAATAACACCTCACAGCACAACAGATCCTAGTCAGGACAATCAGGTTGCCATGTTCTATGTGAACAAACGGGGGGGAACAGGCTCCTGGGCCCTCTGCTAGGAGGCGGTACACCTCTGGTCCTTTGCCATTGCTCACCAAACGGTGTACCTCCCGAGGGAATCCAGTTTCTTAACAGACAGACTGAGTTGCATGCTTCTTCCCCACGAATGGTCTCCGTATCTGGACACTGTCCTACATCTTCCAGACCTGGGGAACTCCAAACATAAATGTGTTCAACGCCACAGAATGCCAAGCTTCCTCATTTCTGTACAGGGACTCTGACATCCACCAGCCAACAGGTGGATGCCTTCCACCTGCACTGGGGTCAAAGTCTGCGTTCCCTTCCATACCCCTCATTCTGAAGATACTTTTCAAGTTTCAGTCTGACAGGAACTCCATGATTCTCATAGCTCCTCACTGGCTGCGGCAACCGTGGTTTCTGCTGCTATTGTGTCTGACTCACTTATCCTCTTCGATTGGGATGTGAGCTGGATCTCCTCTCCCAGGACAATGGCTCTTTACTCCATCCTAATCCACAATCTCACTGCCTCACAGCTTGGCTGCTGAGAGCATAGCTTTACAGGGATTTGACCTTACTCAAGAGGTTAAGGAGATCCTTTTGGCTTCTAGAAAGCCCTCCACCAGACCTTCATACGCTTTTAAAAGGCGTAGATTTTCTGTCTGGTGTTCGCAGAAAGATCTCAATCTCTTTTCTGCTCCAGTGGAATCACTCCTCAAGTATCTCCTTCACCTGCCCTTGACAGGTCTACAGACAAATTCGATGAGAGTCCACCTTGGTGCCATTGTGGCCTCTCATCTGCTTAATGGGACAGCCCATCTCACAACTGCTAGTAGCACATTTTATGCGAGGTCTCCTGCTGTCCAAACCTCCCATTAAACCACTTCAATGTTCTAGCGCAGCTCCTCGATCCACCCTTTGAACCATTAGCTACAACCTCACTTTAAGTTCCTCTCATGGAAGGTGATCTTTCTAATTGCCCTCACTTCAGCATACCCGCTTCCACCATGATCAAGTAGTCCTTTGGACTCACCCACACTTAATGCTAAAGGTGGTATCTCCCTTCCATCTAAATCAATTAATTTACTTTCCAGTTTTCTTTCCTAAGCCACATGCATCTAGAGTGGAAGCAACTCTGCACACTCTTGACTGCAAGCATGCATTGGCTTTTTACATCCAAAGAACTCATGCTCATCTTAAGGCCTTGCAGTTGTTCATCTGTTTTGACCACAGTTACTGGGATTACCTGTCTCTAATCATGCTCTACAGTTGAATAGCGGACTGCATTTCATTTGCCTATGACAAAGCAGGGTTCTCTCTTGTAGGACATGTCTCTGCTCACCATGTTCATGCCATGGCCATCTCAATAGAATGTTAAAAATCAAAATAACAATGCTCTATAAGCATAAATCTGTGGAAAGGGACTGAACAACTATTGCTTGCTTTTGTAGAATGGCTTTCTCCAGGACCAAGCAGGAAGTCAGTCCTCACATATGGGTGACATCGACGTCGATGGAGCACCTGCGGAGCATTTCCCCAGCTTTCTATGAAAGCCTTTGGGAATGCAGGCACGCATGCGTGGTCCCCTTCCCGCCTAAAGGTGCCATCTTGCTCAGCCTTTTTTTTTTCCCCCAGGAAGGCTGGTCCTTTGACCTCGCGGGGACTCTTTTTTTTTTTTCTCCGATGGCTTCCAGTGGTTTCAAGAAGTGTGATCGGTGCAAGAAACTAATGTCTCTCACTGACACACACGACTGCTCCCTTCGGTGCCTGGGTCCTGACCACGATCCTAAGATCTATGGACCATGTAGAAAAATGTCCACCAAGGCGCTTCCAAGTCGTCAGCATCAAAAGGAAAGGCTTTTCTCTGACTCGGCCTCCGGCCGGGCCCGAAACTCATCTGAGGCCTCGACATCTCAGGAGTCTGATCCCGAGCACCGTCAGGGCTCCTCGGACAGGGGGTCCCCCGACCGGGAACGAAAGAGGAAGAAGCGGGTCACGAGGGCGGTGTCGGAGGAGGTCCCTGGCTCCTCGAGAGCTAGGTCTCGGACCCCCGACCGCCGTCCCGGGCCCGTGGAACAGGAGAAGCCGCCAAAAGTACTTTGTGTGGAGCCGGAGTCTGCTGGACACGTAAGTCCTGTAGTCCTCGTGGACTCTCCTCCCAGAGAGCTGCCGCCGGGGCCCGAGTCGGTGGCTGCTGAGTCTCCTGAGCTGGGTCTCAGGCTGACAGCCTTGGAGTGCAGATTGTCTGCCTTCATGGAGCAGCAGCGGGCGCTGATGGCCAGCCTGTCTGACGCATCTGCCCCGACCACTGGGACATCGACGTCGAAGTCGACCCCGGAGACTGAGCCGATACTCGAGACCATGAAGGCTCGAGGTCGACCACGGTCGCGGTCACCCTCGACCTCCCGTTCGGGACCAAGGGCGTCGGGGCAGATGTTCACAGGCCCTGCGCGGTCGGAGCCCGATTCATCATCGGACGAGTCTGCCTGGGAGATGGAGGACGAGGAGTCCCCCGATACCTTCCGGACTCGGTGCGTCCCGTCGGACTCGCCGCAGTCTGAGCCCCGTAGTAGATCCCCTCTGGAGGATACCCGGTTCTCGGAGTTCGTCCAGGATATGGCCACTGCGTTGGTTATCCCTGCGGATCCCGAGGAGGAGCCTCGAGCCGAAGAGCTCGAGGCCCTCCATTATGACTGTCCTCCGAAGGAGGCCTTTACTGTTCCGGTTCCTCCGATGCTGGAACGGCTCCTCTTCCGGATGTGGGAGGCAACGGCCTCGGCGCCGGTTCTAAGCAAGTGGGTCAATTCCATTTATTGACTCCGGAAGAGCCCTGGTTTTCAAAAAGCGCAGCTACCACACCATTCCATGGTGGTGGAATCGACCATGCATCGTCTCAAAAGTCAGAAGATGCACTCCGCGGTGCTGCCTGGCAGGGAGGCCCGGAACCTGGATGTTTTTGGTAGAAAGTGCTTCCAGGGCTCGATGCTTGCTTGCCGTGTCCAGTCTTACCAGCAGTACATGGGCATGTACTTGCGAGACCTGGCCAAGGAACTGGCCGGGTTCTCCGCTGGTCTCTCCGGGGAACCCTTGCTGAGGTTCAAATCCTTGTCCTCGGGGATATGGAAATGCTCTAAGTTTATGTCCCGCGCTGCCTATGATGGCTTCGAGGCTTCGGCCCGTTTTGCGGCAGCTGGCATCGCGGCCCGACGCCAGGCGTGGTTGCAGTCATCAGACCTCGAGCCTTGGGTTCAGGACAAGTTGGTCGATGTCCCTTGCTGAGGTGAGAACCTTTTTGGCAAGCCCATGACCGAGAAGGCCGCACAGCTCGAAACCAAGCACCTCACGATGACAAGGCTGTCTAGAAAGACTTCTGCCCCTTCTCAGAAGAAGGGCTCAGGTAAAAAGCCCTTTTACCCGAGGAAGGGCACTGCCTACGAACAGTGCCCACAGTACCAGGCCTCCCACGCTCCCCCACAGGGTCAGCAGGCCAAGGGGCAGGGGAATGGGCCCCGTAGGCAGAGGACCCCCAAGCCTCCGGCTCCTGCTCCCACTCAGCAGGGTGGGGGTTTTTGACTCCTTAGGCATAGCCCCTCTGTCCCTGCTCTCCCAACCCTGCACAGGAGGTTGACTCACCCTGTTTGCCCACAGGTGGCCATTCATCACTGGGGACAGTTGGGTGTTAAGCATCGTCCACAAGGGCTATATGCTACACTTCCAGCAGCTGCCTCCTCCATACTTCCCACGGGAGCCTCCAAGGCCTCCCCTACACACAGATCTTCTCCTTCAGGAGCTCCAAGGTCTGTTGCGAGACAAGGCAGTGGAGCCTGTGCCTCCCCACCTCCAAGGTCAAGGGTTCTACTCCAGGTACTTTCATGTACCAAAAAGAACCGGTGGTCTCCGGCCT
Organism: Ichthyophis bannanicus; assembly: GCA_033557465.1. Classification (NCBI taxonomy): domain Eukaryota; kingdom Metazoa; phylum Chordata; class Amphibia; order Gymnophiona; family Ichthyophiidae; genus Ichthyophis; species Ichthyophis bannanicus. Next base: position 1,841,561,047 of record CM066031.1, on the reverse strand, counting down.
ATCCTTGACCTCAGAAATCTCAACAAGTTCCTAGAGAAAGAAAAATTCAAGATGTTTACTCTTGGAACACTTCTGCCCTACCTCCAGCAGGGAGATTGGCTATGCTCCTTAGATTTAAAGGATGCGTACACTCACATCCTCATTCATCCAGACCACAGAAAGTACCTCAGGTTCATTGTGGGAGGAAACCATTATCAGTACAGAGTACTGCCTTTTGGCCTCACCTCCGCCCCCAGGGTCTTTACCAAATGCCTGGCAGTGGTGGCGGCATGCCTGAGAAATCAGGGTATCTTTGTCTTCCCCTATCTGGACGACTGGCTCATCAGGGGTCAGACGTGCCAGGAGGCCAGACAAGCCACCCTCCGAACTATTGCTCTTCTTCAAAGCCTGGGGTTTTGTCATAAACTTCGCAAAGTCCACTTTGCTCCCCTACCAGAACTTGGAGTTCATAGGAGCAAGGCTGGACTCTCTGCTGGCAAAGGCCTTCTTGCCAGAAGACAGAGCCCAAAGACTGATAACTTGGCAAACCAGTTTCTCAGCAGGCCACTGGTCTCCGCCAGACTCTGCCTGAGGCTTCTTGGCCACGTGGCTTCGACAGTACATGTGACCCCCAATGCCCGGCTCCATATGAGGCCTGCACAGTGGTGCCTCAGAACTCAGTGTACACAGGCCACAGGGAGCCTCAGAGACAGAGTAAGGGTGTGCAGACCATTCCTGAACTCCATCCGCTGGTGGCTGCACCCACCCAATCTACTGCAAGGGGTGCCTTTTCATATTCCTCGGTTCACAGTGGTGTTGACCATGGATGCCTCCCTGCAAGGCTGGGGGGGCTCATTGTCTGGACAAGTGCACCCAGGGCCTGTGGTCTCCCTGGGAGACAAAGCAGCAGATCAGTCTACTGGAACTCAGGGCTATTCGTTTAGCCCTCAAGACTTTCTCTCAAACCCTGGCTCATCAGTCTGTCTTAGTTCAAACAGACAACCAAGTAGCCATGTTTTATGTGAACAAGCAGGGCGGCACTGGGTCCAGGCTCCTTTGTCAGGAGGCACAGGACCTTTGCTTGTTTGCTGTCAGGCACATGTTCCTCAAGGCTGTGTATCTCCCTGGCCAGGAAAACTACCTGGCCGACAGTTTGAGCAGGATTCTGCAGCCCCGCGAATGGCAGCTCCATCCCTTAGTGGTTCAGAAGATTTTCCTGAAATGGGGACTTCCATCCATAGATCTGTTTGCCAGTCCATTGAACAAACAGCTGCCAAGGTTCTGCTCCAGGCAACCACATCCTCTGCGGCTAGCAGCAGATGCTTTTCTGATTTCCTGGTCCCAGGGCCTCCTGTATGCGTTTCCTCCCACGCCCCTGGAGGTCCGAACCCTATTCAAAATTCTACAGGACAAGGCCTCAGTCCTGCTGGTAGCTCCCAGATGGCTGAGACAGCCTTGGTTCCCACTTCTGCTTCAACTGGCAGTGGGTCCCCCACTGCCTCTGGGGTTGCAGTCCGACTTTCTCTCTCAGGATCAAGGTTCCCTTCTGCACCCAAATCTCAGAGCTCTCAATTTGATGGCATGGAGGCTGCAAGGGTAGTTTTGGCTCCCTGGGGCCTACCTCAGAAAGTTGAGGAGTTTGTCCTAGCCTCTAGAAAGCAGTCCACTAGGAAAACCTATGCCCTGAAATGGAAAAGGTTTTCTGTGTGGTGTCAGCTAAGTACAGAAGATCCTTTCTCCTGTGCTGTACCAGTAGTGCTTCAGTACCTGCTGCACTTATCCAATCAGGGACTTAAGTCCAATTCTGTTCGGGTCCACCTCTCAGCTCTAGCAGCTCATCACTCACTGGTGGACGGACATTCTTTGTCGGTTCACCCCTTGGTGTCCAGGTTTCTCAGAGGCTTGCTCTTGCTAAAGCCTCCAATCCGTTCTCCAGCTCCTGAGTGTGAGTTGAATGTGGTCTTGCAGCAACTGACTCACCCACCTTTTGAGCCGATGTCCTGTCCTGGAAGACACTCTACTTGATAGCCCTAACCTCAGCCAGGCGAGTGAGTGAGCTTCAGGCCCTGGTCTGTGATAGGCCTTACACCCACTTCTATAGGAACAGGGTAGTCCTTTGGACTCATCCAAAATTCCTTCCAAAGGTTGTCTCCTCTTTCCACCTCAACCAGGAGTTGGTTCTTCCGACATTCTTCCCTAGGCCTCATGCAAGCCAGGCTGAAGCAATTCTGCATACCCTGGACTGTAGAAGGGCCTTATCCTTCTACCTTGACCGTACGCAGGGGCATAGAAGGGCTACCCAGCTCTTCATATCTTTTGACCCTACTTAACTCTATGTAAATAATTGTATATACCATGTGAATAGTTCCATATATATACCATGTGAATAGTTTTCCCTGTTATCCCAGTTTGATTATGCCTTGTTCTATGTAAGCACATTGTAATATTTAATGCATTGTTGCTCTGTTCAGTTTTACTGTAAACCGCGCTGATCTCAATAGCGCGGTACATAAAAAATAAAAATAAATAAAATAAATAAATAAATAATAATTTGGGGTTAGCTGTGTCCAAGCGTACCTTGTCCATTTGAGTGACTGACTGTATCACCTTGGCTTACAGGGCGGCTGACCTTCCTTTGCAGGTTCGGGTCACGGCCCATCGTGTCAGGGCAATGGCTGCCTCAGTGGCTCATCTCCGCTCTGTTCCGTTGGTAGACATCTGCAGGGGCTGCAACTTGGTCCTCAAGCCAGACTTTTGCGGCCCATTACTGTCTGGAGATGGAGTCCCGTAGGGACAGTGCTTTTGGCCAGGCAGTACTCCAGAATCTCTTTGAGGTTTAGGCAACTCCTGCCCTCCAGCCCTCCGTTGGGCTACTGGTGGTGGTTCTTTCAGTGAAAAGCCTTTCTTTGATGCTGGGACTAGAGGGAGTTCTCTTGTTCAGCCTGGGTTCCTGGTAGCCCAGAGCTAGGGAGTCACCCATATCTGAGGACTGACTTCCTGCTTGGTCCTGGAGAAAGAATAGTTACTCACCTGTAACAGGTGTTCTCCAGGAGCAGCAGGAATCAGTCCTCACAACCCTCCCTCCCTCCCCTGGGAGTTGCAGTTGTACATAGTTTGTGTTTACATTTTTGTGTGCTGTTTTTTAGCTATGTCATTTGACTGAGCAAGATGGCACCTTTAGGCGGGAAGGGGACCGCGCATGCGTGCCTGCATTCCCAAAGGCTTTCATAGAAAGCTGGGGAAATGCTCCGCAGGGGCTCCATCGATGTCGATGTCACCCATATGTAAGGACTGATTCCTGCTGCTCCTGGAGAACACCTGTTACAGGTGAGTAACTACTCTAAAAAGCCTTAGAACTAATATTAAGTTCACCATGCATCATCATTTCCAACAGTTAGAGTTTTTGTATGTATTAGTGGTTAAAAAGGAGGGTAAGCTTTATACTACTTTATTTAGAAAGGAAGTACAAAGGAAGTACAAAGGGAGGAGTAGCCTAGTGGTTGGGGCAAGGTACTTCAGGCCAGAAGGTCGGGGTTCAAACCCCACTAGAGGACAGCAACCTTGGGCCGGAAGGACTGGGGTTTCTAGTCCCACAGATGCTCCTTGTGGTCTTGGGCAAGCCACTTAACCCTCCATTGCCCATGTTCCCTGTAAGTATTAGTGTATGTGTCTCATATCCCCATGTGTTAAATGTATCCCCCAATTGTGTTGTGACCGCTTTGATTGAAGGATAAGGCGGTATACAAAACTGTCTAAATAAAATAAATAAAGAAATAAAATAAATACATTACTTAAATTTTCAAGTTTTCATCCTGTGACTCTTAAAAGGGTTTTCCATATGGTCAATTTGTTCGTCTTCGAAGGATATGTTCAAATATGGAGGATTATATATATCATGCAAAAGATTTATTTAAACGTCTTCAACGGATGTACCCAATTGATGTATTGAAACTGGCATAGAAAAGGGCGCGTTTCACTCATCGTGAATGGCTCTTGTCATCTGTGCCTGCATTAAACCATACTTCATCTGAGGTGGCTTCCTTTCCTTTGGATTCATCTGAAAAATTTATTGGTATACTTCCATACATGACTCATTCTAACCAAATTAGAGAAATTTTGAACAAACACTGGGAAATTTTATCATTTCATTCATGTTTTCAAAAAACATTACAAATAGCTTATACCAGAGGTCCAAATATTCATGATCTTATTGGTTCTACAGCATCTTTTTTAATATTTATATTTTATTTCATTGTTTTTAATTATTTATGATTTTATGATTATTTTTGATGTTTTTATGATTTTGTAGTGAGCCTCTATAACCCCTGACGAAGTATCATACGAAACACGGCCTGTGTTGGGTTTGGCCACCTCTGGTAAAGATCAATAAAGGTTTTCCATACAGGGTTTCCTGCCCATATTTTTGGACTGGTTGTTTCTGCTGATCTCCAGGAACAAGCAGGAATGAGTCTTCAGATATGGGTACGTCGGTACCGACGGAGCCTGCGCGGGAATGCTCCCCAGCTTTCCAAAAAAGGAAAGCTTTTGGGAGCATCCCGCAGCGCCTGCGCGCTGCCTTCCCGCCTTTCCAACCGCCTCTCTCCAGTTCTTCTTTTCCGCGGAGCCAGCAGGTCGTGTTCCTGTCACCGCTGAAGAAGTTCTTTGTTTTATTTTATTTCTTTGGTCGCGCGTCTGCCTTCTCCGACGTCGGACCGGTACCGCTGGTCGGTCTTTCTTTTCTTAAAAAACCCCAAAACAAAACATATTTTTTCCCTCACTTGGTGTGTTTTTCCTTTTTGGGCCTTAGGCCTCACGAAACCTTTTCCTCATGGAAAAACCAGCCTCCGGGTTTAAAAAATGCACTAAGTGCAGCGGTACTATTTCTGTTACCGACACCCATGAATGGTGTCTCAAATGTTTGGGTCCTGAGCATTCCATTTTGGATTGTTCGTCCTGCTCCTTGATGTCCAAACGAGGTTTACAGAACTGAGCAGCCAAGCTCCATGTTCTGTTTCCCTCTGATGCAGCTTCAGTGGCATCGACGTCTTCCAGGGCTGCTTCTTCCTCCCATGGATCTCAGGTAACCAAACATAAAACCAGCCGGTCCTCGAAGGGTAGATCTCCTTCCAAGCATCGAGATGCCTCCGGGCTTGCCCTCGAGGATCCTGCACCGGCAAAACTACTCCGGCGGGAAGCTCCGGCTTCCAAAGCTCCACCTATGGGGTTACAGGTTGACATCGATGGCACGGCCTTGACCGATCACCTGTTAGAATGCTCTGGGGTACCGGCACAACCTTCCGGTACCTAATTCCAGGCATTCATGGCGTCGATGGATCAGAATGTTCTATCCATGCAGCAGGATATCACGGCCTTCATTCAAGCTGCGACGCCGCTGATACCACAACAAACTCCATTGTCGGTATCAGCCCAGGTACCGACTGCATCGACATCGGCCATGGTGTCGACTGCAGCGGTTCCCTGCCCAGGGTTGCCGATCGGTACCGAACCGGTACCGATAACGCCCGATGTCGATACGGCTCGGTACGCGTATCGAGCTTTGAAAGAGCACCCTGACAGTCTATTCTTTGATTCCTCCGAAGGTTCTGATGCATAGGAGGCGTCTGCTGAAGTATCCATAGCCCTTCCTGAAGAGCCGCCTTCTCCAAAAAGAAGAATGTCTCCTCCAGAAGACTTGTTCTTTCAAGACTTCATAAGAGAAGTGGCTAAAGGGCTTTCTATTTCAGTAACCTCTGAATCAGAGCCTAGAGCTAAAAAATTAGATATTTTAGGTTATCCCAAGGCTCCTAAGGAGGCAGTCACCTTGCCAATTCATGAGATTCTTTATGATCACATGATTGACTTATGGGAGACTCCTCTCACTATCTCTCCTCATTCTCGTAGGTTGGACACCATGTACCTTGTCCCTCCTTGTCCTGGTTTTCATAAAACACAGCTTCCTCACCATTCTATTGTGGTGGAGTCAGCTATGAAAAAGATAGAGTGCAAAAAGACACTCCTCTGCTCCTCCAGGAAGAAGAATGCAGGACCTTCGATGCTTTTGGTAGGAAAAGCTTCCAAGCCAGTATGCTCATTGCCAGAATCAACTCCTATAGTCTTTATATGGGGATGTTTCTGAAAGAAGTTGCAGATAAGTACACACTTTCCTCCCTTTTCTTCCAGAGGATAAAAGGGAAGAATTTATTTGGCTTAAGCATACTCAAGATATTTCAAAGTTTTCCAACCGTGCAGCTTTTGACTCCTTTGAGGGTGTCTGCAGAGCTTCGACCATTGCCATAGCTGCACGCAGAATTGCTTGGCTCCAAACTTCTTATCTAGAATCTTGGGTTCAGGATGGCTTGGGAAATCTTCCTTGTACAGGAGAAAACCTGTTTGGCAAAGATTGGCAAATAAAAGCCACTCAAATGGATGCAGAAAATTCTGCTTTGGATAGACTTTCAAAATCAACCTCCATTCCTGCCAAGAAAAAACCTTTCAAGAAGTCTTTTTTCCTCAAGAAAGGCAGATTCCATCCTGCTTCTGGCCAGCAATCTTCTACAGGTCGTTTTGCTGCTAAGAGTCGGCAACCTAAGCAGGCCAGGTCTAAGCCTACAGGGGCTGCTGCAACTCAGCAGACCCAGCCTCCTCAGGGCTTTTGACTTGATGCTAGAGAACTTAGCCTTTCTGGCTCTGAAACAGCCAGAGCCTCTCACCATTCCAGGAAGGTTAGCTCACTTTGTTCCCAGATGGGAGCAAATTACAACAGAGCAGTGGACCCTCTCCATCATAAGGGAGGGGTACAAACTTCATTTCTCAAACCTTCCTCCTCACACCATGGTGAGACATTTCAATTCTCCAACATCTCTCCTCGACCTTCTAGGTCAGGAGGTGGCTGCCCTTCTTGCCCAAGTGGCAATAGAAGAGGTACCTCTTCTTCAACAAGGGTCAGGGTTTTACTCCCCCTACTTTCTGATCCCAAAGAAAAGAGGGGGCTACAGACCCATATTAGATCTCAGAGAATTGAACAAATTTCTATGCAAGGAGAAATTCAAGATGCTTTCTCTGGACACTCTCCTTCCATACCTTCAGAGTCAGGATTGGCTTTGTTCTCTAGATCTCAAGGATGCGTACACCCATGTCCTCATCCATCCATCTCACAGAAGGTTCCTCCGTTTCCTTTTCCAAGGGAAGCATTACCAATACAGGGTGCTTCCTTTCGGTCTGGCCTCTGCTCCAAGAGTGTTCACCAAATGCATGGCAGTAGTAGCTGCATTTCTACGCACTCTGGGGATATTTGTATTCCCATACCTGGACGACTGGCTCATCCGAGCTCCATCTCAGTCAGAGGCCCAGACTGCCCTGGACTGCACAAGGCGCATTCTGCAGTATCTGGGACTTGTGGTAAATCTCCCAAAGTCCCAGCTCAACCCTACTCAGTCCCTAGCGTTCATAGGGGCCTGGCTAGATACTACCACTGCAAGGGCCTATCTTCCTCAGGCCCGTTGCCTACGCCTAGTGCAGTTAGCCTCCCAGATTCAGTCAAAGAGCCATTTAACTGCCCGGGAGATGCTACAACTGCTCGGCCACATGGCATCCACAGTGCATGTGGTCCCCTATGCTCGCCTTCACATGAGAGCAGCTCAATGGACTTTGTCCACCCAGTGGACTCAAGCTTCAGGGGGTCTGACAGAGAAAATAGCAACCTCCAGGCGCCTCTTTTGGTCTCTACAGTGGTGGAAGTCCACCCAAAATCTGTTGCTGGGGTCCCCCTTCCAACAGTTGTTGCCCCAAGCAACCCTCACAACAGATGCCTCCCCAACAGGTTGGGGAGCTCATCTACAAGACCTCTCCACTCAGGGCACTTGGTCTCCACAGGAGACCTCTCTACATATCAACCACTTGGAGCTCCGAGCAGTTTTTCTAGCTCTCAAGGTCTTTCATACCCTGCTCAGCTACAAGACAGTCCTCATTCATACGGACAATCAGGTAGCCATGTTTTACATAAACAAGCAAGGAGGAACTGGCTCTCTGTAGCTTTGCAACAAAGCTTTAAGATTGTGGGCCTTCGCCAGAGAGCATCAAATCCATCTACTGGCCGTATACCTTCCAGGAATCCAAAACTCTTGGGCAGACAGACTCAGTCGAGTTCTGCTTCCACACGAATGGTCCCTGCACATGGACCAGGTACTCAGAATCTTTCAAGAGTGGAGAACCACGGACATAGACCTCTTTGCAAGTCCGTGGAATGCCAAACTTTCCCGGTTCTGTTCCAGAATTCCGTGTCAGGGAGTTCAGGCCAGGGATGCCTTCCTCCTTCACTGGGGTCAAGACTTCCTGTGTGCCTTTCCACCCATTCCCTTAATTCCCAAGACTCTATTCAAGCTCCAGAGGGATCAAGGATCTTTGATCCTCATAGCTCCACGCTGGCCACGCCAAGTGTGGTACCCTCTACTTCTGCATCTCTCTCAAGCTCCCTCCCTAGACTTGGGAGCCGCTCCAGACCTCCTGTCCCAGGAGGAGGGAACTTTGTGGCTCCCAAACCCCAAGTCCCTTCACCTCAGGGCTTGGTTGCTGAAGGCTTAGACCTTCAAGGTTGGAATCTTTCTCAGCAGGTGAAGGATATCCTCCATGCTTCCAGAAAACCTTCTACTAGACGTTCCTATGCTTTTACATGGAAAAGGTTTTCCATTTGGTGTGCTGAGAAGGGTCTTGACCCTCTAGCATTACCTTTGAATTCTCTATTGGAATATCTCCTGCATCTCTCCAATGCAGGCCTTAAGACGAATTCAGTAAGAGTCCATTTGAGTGCTATTGCAGCATCCCTTAAGCCTCTCAATGGACAGCCTATTTCCTCTCATCCTCTTATTGCAAGATTCATGAGAGGCCTAACTTTAACTAAACCTCCCATTAGGCCTCCTCCGGTGGCATGGGACTTAAATCTGTTTCTTGGTCAGCTTATGAAGCCACCTTTTGAACCCTTAGCCACCACCTCCTTGAAATTTCTTTCCTGGAAGGTTATTTTCCTCATTGCCGTCACCTCAGCTCGCCGCATCAGTGAGCTACAGGCCTTGGTGGCTAATCCTCCTTATACAAGGTTTCATCATGATAAGGTAGTCCTCAGGACCAATCCACACTTTATGCCTAAAGTGGTCTCACCTTTTCATCTGAACCAAGAGGTATATTGACCTGTATTCTTTCCAGGTCCTCATGCATCAAGTGCAGAAAGGAATCTTCATACCCTGGATTATAAAAGGGCTCTTGCCTTTTACTTACAAAGGACTCAGCAACATAGAAGGTCTTCCCAACTCTTTGTTGCTTTTGATCCTTCTCATTTAGGACTTCCAGTCTCTAAAATGACACTGTCCACTTGGATTGCTCAGTGTATTTCTTTCGCCTACCAGAGTAAGAACCTTTCTCTGGAAGGCCATGTCACAGCCCACAATGTGAGGGCCATGGCAACTTCTATGGCTCATCTAAATTCTGTGTCCATCGACCAGATCTGTCGAGCAGCCACATGGGCCTCGGTTCATACCTTCACGGCCCATTATTGTTTGGACAAGGACTCCCGCCGGGATGCCTTGTTTGGTCAGGCTGTCCTAAAACACCTGTTCCATACTTGAACAACTCCTACCCTCCATCCCTGTTTAGATGCCTGAGATCCAAGGGGGAGGTAGGGCCCTTCTCAGGGTCTACAACCCTGGGGATCTCCCCGGCATCTCTAGCTGGGGAGTCCCCATATGTGAAGACTCATTCCTGCTTGTTCCTGGAGATAGCACAGTTACTTACCTGTAACAGGTGATCTCTGGGAACAGCAGGAATAATTCTTCACAACCCACCCACCTCCCCAAGGAGTTGTATCTTCTATCTCTCTTTCCTTTCCCCTCTCTCTCTCTTTGTCTCAGCTCTGAAACTCGAACTGGAGAGAGGCGGTTGGAAAGGCGGGAAGGCAGCGCGCAGGTACTGTGGGATGCTCCCAAAAGCTTTCCTTTTTTGGAAAGCTGGGGAGCGTTCCCCCGCAGGCTCCGTCGGTACCGACGTACCCATATGTGAAGACTTATTCCTGCTGTTCCCAGAGATCACCTGTTACAGGTAAGTAACTGTGCTTTCTGTGTGGCAGTGTGCTGTTTTTTGCTTGGTGGACATTCTTTTCAGCATGTTTTCTCCATGGAAAGACATACTCAGCTTCGGGGAGGACGCATTGGATAAATTGATATCCCAGGATTCGTCGGTAAATCTTAATGAAGCCAACACTGATGAGATATGTACATTATGGGATGATACAGTGAGATTGACACAGAGATTGGTAAAGGAAGAATTAAACGCCGCTTACCTCCTCGAGTGTTGTCAATCTAAGATTATACCTAGAGGTTTAAGCATTAATAAGGCTCCTGGATTATATCAAAGCGAGCAGGGATTTGTAAAATGTTGGAACGCAATATTGAATAAGTGCTCATTAGATTTAATGATTTTACTGATTACTACAGCGCATAAGAAATCAGAATTGTACAAAGTAGAACTGGATGAAAAATTGAATGAGTTAAAAAAGTGATAATGAATTTGAAAAGGTACATATGGATTATAATAAGAATATGATAAAATTACATTGCATTGCATTGCATGATAAAATTCAAGAAGGAAATAAAGAATAAGAAATTAGAGAAATTTAAGAGAGATGAGGAAGACTATAGAGTCAGATATGTATACCATTGGTGTAGAAGGGTGGAAAATGATAGACTTTGGGTTAAGAGAAGATCCACATTTTTCGATCGAAAAGAAAGTTTATCGGAGGATGTTCCCAATACCCCTAATAAAGACGACTCTTTGGAGCAAAAAAAGAAGAGGAGTAGGAGTGAATCAGTTGGACACAATGATGCCTCGGCTTCATTGTTTTCCTCCTATAAAGATAAATCAGATTATCAAAAGGAGAAGGGTAAAAAGAATTTTTTCGATATGGATCGCCTCTGGAAAGGAAGGGGAAGGAGCACTTCCCGCCCCCGCCCTCCCCAAGACATGATATCAGGCAGAGAACAAGGATCAGATCAAGAACGGACACGCAACGACAGCAGTATATACAGAGGAGATACGGTCGAACTCGGGGACGAGGGAGAAGCAGATGGGGGACAGACAGATCATATGAGAGGAGATATTAAACCCTTATAATGTGATTAATATCTCGAATTATACCCCTACCTCTGATGACATTTCTGTTTTAAATATGGGATTATCCTTTGTACCCAACCAAAGATTTGATCCTTTTGAGACTCAAGTGGACTTGTATAAAATTTTTCGTAAAATCCGCATTCAACATTTCTTTAGAAATCAGGTTGTCTCTATGGACAATAAATCCATCATTAGTAAGAAATCTAAATGGGTCCCTCCTTCACAGACTGATCCCCTCATTGAAGCTTTTGAAAAGGTTGTTGCGCAGCAGGTTGGAAATATAGTTGACGACACTCGCCTTCCCTTTCATAATTTAACTCGACAAGAAAAAAATGGCGATTAAATCTTTGCAAACAAATAATGAAATCATTATCAAACCCACAGACAAGGGTGGTGCAGTGGTGATATTGGATAAACACAAATATATAAAAGAAATTAATAGACAACTTCAGGATAAAAGGTTTTATCTTCGTCTAGATGGTGATCCCACAGATAGACTGAAAAGTAGTATTGACAACCTAGTAATTATTGCATATGAAACAGGTCACATTACGAAGAAGGAAAAAATAATTTTTTATCGTTGATAAACCTGTTATACCCACCATTTATGTGAGTCCTAATGTTCATAAATCTTCAGACAATCCCCCTGGCCATCCTATTGTGTCACCCATTGGCTCCCTTTTAGAACCTATTTCTCAATTATTAGATGTTATTTTGAGGCCACACGTCACCAAAATGTGGTCATACGTTTGTGATTCTTCTCGCGCTATAGACATTTTGTCTACTTATAATGACTTGAGTCCTCATACTGTTCTGGTTACATTAGATGTGGCATCATTATACACAAACGTACCTCAACGAGAAGCACTGAATATCATCGAACAATGTCTCCTCAGGCAAGATTATAGACTGATTTCCACCGCATTTCTTTTGGCATTAGCCGAACTTGCATTATGTAAGAACTTTTTTTGTTTTAGAGATCTGTTTTATCAACAGATCAAGGGGGGTCGCTATGGGTTCGTCAATGGCCCCCAGATATTGCTAATCTTTACATGTTTCGATTTGAGGAGAATTTTTTAAAAGATCACCTTTTTAAAGATATGGTGAGATTGTGGATCAAATATATTGACGACATATTGGTTATTTGGGATGGATCTATGGATCAGTTGTTGGAATTTAACACATGGATTAACAGCTTAGACGAAAATTTGCATTTCCAAATCACCTATGATCCTGTGCAGATTTCATACTTAGATTTATTGATAAGAATAGAAGGTGATAAGTTTATTCTCCAGGACCAAGCAGGAAGTCAGTCCTTGCTGATGGGTGACATCGACGCCGATGGAGCCCCCGTGCGGAGCATTTCCCCAGCTTTCTAAGAAAGCCTTTTGGAATACTGCACGCATGCGCGGTCCCCTTCCCGCCTAAAGGTGCCATCTTGCCCAGTCTTTCTTTTTTCGTGAAGCCCATCGGACGTCTGTCTGTGTCACCCGGAAAAGTTGACATTTTTTCTGCGATTATTTCGTTTTTTTTCTCCGGTTCGACCCCGGTTCCCCTTCCCGCTGGGTTCAGTACACCGGTATCGAGCCCGTCTTCTATTTTTCGGTTTTTGCCCTTCGTGGCTGGCGTTCATGCCCTTTTTTGCCTTTTCCCTGGAAAGCCGGTGCTTTGACTTTGTGGGGGCCCTTTTTTCCCCGATGGCTTCCAGTGGTTTCAAAAAGTATGATCGGTGCAAGAAACTGATGTGTCTCACTGACACACACGACTGCTGCCTTCGGTGCCTAGGCCCAGATCATGATCCTATGATCTGTGGCCCGTGTGGCAAAATGTCCACCAAGGCACTAAGAAGCCATCAGCGTCAGAAAGAGAGGATTTTCTCAGATTCTGCCTCCGGCCGGGCCCGGACCTCGTCTGAGGCCTCGACGTCTCGGGAGTCTGATCCCGAGCATCGCCTGGGTTCCTCGGACAGGGGGTCCCCCAATCGGGAACGTAAAAGCAAGAAACGGCTTGTGAGGGCGGCGTCGGAAGAGGTCTCTGGTTTCTCGAGAGCCAGGTCTAAGACCCCCGACTGCAGCCCCGTGCCCTTTGAGCAGGAGAAGCTGTCCAAACTGCCTCGCGTGGAGCTGGAGCCCGTCAGCCACGTAAGTCCTGTGGTCCTCGTGGACTCTCCTCCAAGGGATCCGACATCGGGCCCGGCGCCGCCGGGGCCCGAGTCGGTGGCTGCTGAGTCTCCTGAGTTTGGACTCAGGCTTACAGCCTTGGAGTGCAGACCGTCTGCCTTCATGGATCAGCAGCGGGTACTGATGGACAGCCTCGCTGGTGCATCTGCTCTGACCACCGGGACATCGACGTCGAAGTCGACCCCGGAGACCAAGCCGATACTCAAGACCATGAAGGCTCGAAGTCGTCCTCGGTCATGGTCACCCTCGACCTCCCGCTCGGAACCGAGGGCGTCGACGCTGCTGCCTTCGGCATCGGGGCGGGTGCCACCGAGGCCCGCGCGGTCGGAGCCCCCCGACTCCTCTTCAGATGAGTCCGCGTGGGAGACGGAGGACGAGGAGTCCCCCGATACTTTTCTGACTCGGTGCGTCCCTTCGGACTCACCGCAGTCCGAGCCCCGGAGTAGGTGCCCTCCGGAGGACACCAGGTTCTTGGAGTTCGTCAGGTACATGGCCAAGGCGTTGGCGATTCCCGCCGACCCCGTGGAGGAGCCTCAAGCCGAGAAGCTCAAGGCCCTCCAGTATGACTCTCCTCCCAAGGAGGCCTTTACTGTGCCGGTCCCTCTGATGCTGAAACGGCTCCTCTTCCGGATGTGGGAGGCACCGGCCTCGGTGCCGGTTTTAAGCAAGTGGGTCGATTTTATCTATCGACTCCATAAGAGCCCTGGATTCCAGAAGGCGCAGCTGCCGCACCATTCCATGGTGGTGGAATCGGCCATGCATCGTCTGAAGAGCCAGAAGATGCACTCTGCGGTGCCTCCCGGCAGGTAGGCCCAGAACCTGGATGCTTTCAGCAGAAAGTGCTTCCAGGGCTCGATGCTTGCTTGCCGTGTCCAGTCCTACCAGCTGTACATGGGCATGTACTTATGAGACCTGGCAAAAGAGATTGCCGGGTTCTCTGCTGGCCTCTCCGTGGAACCTTTGCAGAGGTTCCAGACTTTGTCCTCAAGAATCCGGGACTGCTCGAAGTTCATGTCTTCGAGGCTTCGGCTCGAGTAGCGGCAGCCGGCATCGGAGCCCGATGCCAGGCATGGCTGCAGTCATCGGACCTCGAGCCCTGGGTGCAGGACAAGTTGGTCGATGTCCCTTGCCGAGGTGAAAACCTTTTTGGCAAACCCATGGCCGAGAAGGCGGCTGAGCTCGAAACTGAGCACCTGACTAGGACAAGGCTGTCCAGAAAAACATCTGCCCCTTCTCACAAAAAGAAGGGCTCGGGTAAAAAGCCCTTTTACCCGAGAAAGGCGGCTGCCTACAAATCTTTCCCTCAGTATCGGGCCATCTCCAGGAACAAGCAGGAATGAGTCTTCACATTATGGGTACGTCGGTACCGACGGAGCCTGCACGGGAATGCTGCCCAGCTTCCAATCAGAAAGCTTTTGGCAGCATCCCTCGCGCCTGCGCAGTGACTTCCCGCCTTCTCCACAGCCTCTCTTCAGTTTTCGTTTTTCCGCGGAGCCGGCAGGACGTCCTCCTGTCACCGCAGAAACTTTTCTTTTTAATTACTTTAATTACTTTAGTTTTTTGTTTTCTTGTGGTCGCGGCTGTATTTCCCGCTGCTACTGGTATCGCCGGTGGATTTTTGACTAAATTCTGAGAAACTTTTTCTTCAGTTTTTTTGCCTTAACTACTTAGGCCTACTTGGCCATTTCATCATGGAGCCTTCTTTTCCTAAGAAGTGCATTCGATGTGGAAACACCTCTTTCTTTTTAGACACCAATAGTTGGTGTCTCAACTGTGTGGGTCCTGACTCTTTTTCCCCTGACTTTTCAGGAGATAATTTGGTGAAGAAACCTTCAGTATTTAGAGTTTCCCTCGATACCATTTTTTCCTCGGCACTGAGGGTACCCGGTTTCTCTACTTCACAGGATCAGGTAACCCAAAAACAGTCTGTTAAGACTAGTCAATGCTTGAGTGGTATGTCCCATGTCCAGCATGGTGACGGCTCTGGCCTTACCCTCAAGAATCCATTGGCTTTACCCCTGCGGGAGTCTTCGGGCTCCAAAGCGTTAAAGGGGTTTCAGGATGTTCCTGGGGCTCACCCCTCACAGAACATGCCTGAGCCATGCGCGGAGGTTGTATTCGCTTTGAGCGGTACCGAGCCTCCGGCATCGGCACCGGTGTCGAGTAATCTACTCTTCACCAGGGATCGTCATCGGGCATCCTCGGTACCTTCGGGACCGATCGATACGCACCGCATTGACTTCCCTCAATCTTAGCCATGCTCCGGGATGGTACCGGCATCGATCGGTTCCGATACCCTGCCATCGGCATCGAGATGAACCGCCTTTGCAAGAGGTGCTCCTTGGGTATCCTCGGTACCGTCGGTATCGATCGATGTAACCCAGGCTGCCTTGGTGGTATCGGCATCGCCGATGCTGCCACAGGCATCGGAACCCTCGCGACATGCATCGATAGCCTCACTTCCTCTGATGCCGAGTCTTGAGCCGATATCTAGTCTCGAGGGCTGCGTATCGATGCGTCCGGGAACCGACTCTTGTCGTTTCCAGATAGGCAGTTCCGAAGATCCCAGATTCATGATCTCGGTACCACTGCAGCAGTTCCCGATGGCGACTTCACCTGCTAATCCTGTATCAGTATCGATGTCGACGCCTGTTCTTGCACCGATGCCTAGTTTGGAACCGATACCTGGCATTGGTGCAGTACACTGTAAGTCCTCTGGTGCTCAGGCTTTTCCTTTAGCCTTACCAGGGATGGTTCCCATAGGAGATCTGTCTTTTCAGGCTTTTCTCCTGGATATGGCAACCTTTCTTAATATTTCTATCCCTGGTTGTGATCCTACCCATGGCTCACCGGCACAAATGCAAAATATACAGTTTCCTTTACATCCTGCTCTGCAGGATCTCCTTCTCAGGGTTTGGAAATCGCCCTTGTGACTTCCTCAAGTTTCTACAGACATTGAGGTTCGGTACCGAGTGCCACCCTCTCCAGGGTTCCAAAAGCCTCAACTTTCTCATCGTTCCCTTGTAGTGGAATCGGCACTGAGGAAAGTTAAGAGCAAGAAGAAGCATTCTTCATATCCGCCAGGTCGTTCTTCAAGAACACTCGATGCTTTTGGCCGTCAGGCCTTCCAAAACTCTATGCTGGCCTCCAGAGTTCTCTCATATATTTTTCACATGAGTCGAACACTCCAGGAAGTCACAGAGAAATTGTCTCTGTTGACCCCTTTTTTACCAGAGCCCAAGGCTACTGATTATTCCTTGCTCATCAATCACAGCCGGAATATATCCTGGTTCCTGTCTCGTGCTTCTATAGACTCTTTTGAGTCCGTTAGCAGATCCTCTGCTATTGCCATTGCAGCACGTCGCTTGAGGCTTCAGACTTGAGCAAATGGGCACAAACTATACTAGCTCATTCTCCTTGTACAGGGGAAGGTCTTTTCAATAAGGAGGCTTTACGTCAGGTTGCTCAATGCTCCACTGACTCTTCTTCCACTAGAAACCATTCTAAGCCACCTCCTTCTTCAAAGAGTAGGAAATGTCCTACCAAACCTTCTTTCCCTAAGAAAAGAAAGTTTCATTCATCTCCTGCCCATCATTCGGCTGTACCTAAATAAGGGACACCTCAGCCTAGTCTGAAGTCCTCCACTTCTGGCCAGTCTCAGCATTCCCAGCGACCATAGAGGCCGGAAATGGTAACTTACCTCACTTCTACATATTAGAAGTTTATTCACTGTGCTTTTCTTTTCAGTGTATTATCCTGTCGGAGGGAAAAATTCTTTGTTCAGGATCTGCACCCTTCTCCTTTTCTTATTCCCTAGAAGAGCAGTTGCAACTATCCCCTGGTAATTTTTATCCCAACTGAACATTTTTTCCTTCAGTTGACTTACCCTATGGATACGTCACCCTCTAATTACTTGAGGGGTACCATACTGAACAGCTTCTTTAGCAAGCTCGTTCCCCAGACAGAGAGAAAAGATATCTCCTCTCTTTTCTTCTCTGTTTTTCTTTATTCAGCACTGGACAACATCTCTGCTGTTTCCGTCAGCAGCTCTGCCTGCAGGAGTTCCAGTGATAGTATTACTGGGACTTTTCCCATGTTCCAGTCCCTTATTCAACATTTTGTCTAGCCTCAGTAGTGATTCCAAACTATCTGGATCCTCCTACTCATTTAGGCTTTCTCACATTATTCTACCATCTCCTCTCCTAGGATATGGCAACACACCTGACTTCAGTCAGTTTATCTCATAGCTCTCCTGCACAATGCTCTCTGTAGTCTTCAGAGAAGCTTTCTACTATGAGGGCCTTGCTATAGAGCATTGACCTTGTCTCTGAAGTTTTCTCTTTTAGTGAGGAAAACTTCTCATCCCTTCTTATACTTATGAAGGTTCTCCACACCCCCTCTGGCCTGGGGTGTTAACACGAGATATCAGTTCTTCTGCGTGGGACTCCAAGGCTTCTGTTTACGCATGCTACCTCTGGGTCCTTCCATAGGTCCCTCTGGTATTTCCCCTGCGTTTCTCCACATCTACCATATCGGTGTTCTGTGGAGCTCCCGCCTTGTTCTTCACAGATTCATATATTCATCTGTTCTCAAGTGAACATCACTGTTATCTGGTTAGATTGCTTTTCTGCATCCCTCAATCCTTGAAAATAGATTCTCTCTACATATCTCAAGTGGGTTCACCCTCTTGTAGAGCACAGAATCTTTTTCTTTTATATTCCCCATGTACAATTATGGGGATGGGTGGTAGACATGTATCTTCAACCTATTGTCTGCTATGTAGCATCTCCATATATGTCTACATACCTATATCATTACCATTGTGGTGCTAGACCATGCCCCACAAATTTACATATATTCAGGTATATCATATATATATATATATTTGATATATTTTACCACCCATATCCTAATATACATCTGTACATATGTATATATATATATACATATCTTCCAGCCACATGTATATATACATATATATATATATATGTGTTTCATGGAGGGCCTCTTAAGGGTTGGTCTGTCTTACACACTATCACCCTTACTGTCTATACTACATGTTTTACCTCCTAGAGGTTTTAGACAGTCTGTCGCCCTACGTCCCATGCCATATTTCGATGCAGAAACTGTTAGGCACCACTAACCACTTTGGTGCTAACATTTGCTATTTTTTCTTTAAGTCCATGAAGCATCAAGCTTCAATATTTTTTCCTATCTCTCGCCAGCTAGGAAAAACAATGTACCTCTTTATCTTGAGTACACAACTGTTTACAGTGGGAATAGGGTTTTTTTTCCAGTCCCCCTCTTCCCGCCAGGACTGGGCTAGTTGTCCAACTCCGTCAGTCTTCTTCCTTTAGTCCTCAATGTTAATGACCTTATGCCTAAAGGAGTTTTCAGCTTTTCCCATAAAGCTTTCCATTAAAGACCTGACGTCACATCCTTCCCAGTTGACACCTGGATCATCTACTACCTCCAGGGCTGGACCTTCATCCTCACTACTGAGAGGTCACCTTGAAGATTCCGCCACTGCTTAACCAGTAGACTCCATCATGCTTTCTACTTACTACAATACAGTAGGTAAGCTGCATATTTTAAGTGTACATTAAATGTCTTTTAATGCTACTCATCATATCTACCAAGGACTCCTGTAGTTTGTAAATCCCTCTAGTCCTTGACTATGCTGTTTCTTTCCTCACAGCTCCTTTCTTGTCAACTCCTGCCCTCCATCCCACATTGGATGCCGGGGATTCCTGGAGACAAAATGCACCCCTGGTCCAGGCTCCTGCATTTTTATGGGATCTCCCCCTGGCATCTCCAGCTAGGGAGTCCCCATATGTGAAGACTCATTCCTGCTTGTTCCTGGAGATAGCACAGTTACTTACCTGTAACAGGTGATCTCTGGGAACAGCAGGAATTAGTCTTCACAACCCTCCCACCTCCCCTAGGAGTTGCATCTCTTTTATCTTCTTCCTTTTCTCTCCTCGCCTTTGTCTCAGCTCTGAAACTCAACTGAAGAGAGGCTGTGGAGAAGGCGGGAAGTCACTGCGCAGACGCGAGGGATGCTGCCAAAATCTCTCTGATTGGAAGCTGGGCAGCATTCCCATGCAGGCTCCGTCGGTACCGACGTACCCATATGTGAAGACTAATTCTTGCTGTTCCCAGAGATCACCTGTTACAGGTAAGTAACTGTGCTTTCCCAGCTCCCCAGCAGGGTCAGCAGGCCACTGGGCAGGGACATGGGCCCTGTAGGCAGAAGACCCCCAAGCCTCCAGTTCCTGCTCCTCCTCAGCAGGGAGGGGGGGTTTTTGACTCCCACAGCATAGCCTTTCCACCTCTGCTGCTCCATTCCTGCACAGGAGGTCATCTAGCCCTGTTTGCCCACAGGTGGCCACCCATTACGGGGGATGCTTGGGTATTAGGCATAGTCCATAGAGGCTATATGTTCCATTTCCAGCAGTTGCCCCCTGCCTACTTCCCAGGAGAGCCTCTAAGGCCTCCTCTACACACAGACCTCCTCTTTCAAGAACTTCAAGGTCTGCTTCTGGACAAGGCGGTGGAGCCTGTACCTCCTCGCCTGCAGGGGCACAGTTTCTACTCCAGGTACTTTCTCGTGACAAAGAGAACCGGTGGCCTCAGGCCTATTCTAGACCTCAGGAACCTCAACAAGTTCTTGGAGAAAGAAAAGTTGAAGATGCTTACTCTTGGAACACTTCTGCCCTACCTCCTGCAGGGAGATTGGCTATGCTCCTTAGATCTCAAGGATGCGTACACTCACATCCTCATTCATCCAGACCACAGAAAGTACCTCAGGTTCATTGTGGGAGGAAACCATTACCAGTACAGAGTACTGCCTTTTGGCCTAACCTCCACCCCAAGGGTCTTTACAAAGTTCCTGGCTGTGGTGGTGGCCTACTTGAGGACTCAAGCTGTTTTTGTTTTCCCCTATGTGGACGACTGGCTCATCAGGGGTCAGACTTATCAGGAGGCCAGGCAAGCCACCTTTCGAACTGTATCACTCCAATACCTAGGCATTTGTCATAAACTTCGCAAAGTCCACTTTGCTCCCCTCCCAGAACCTAGAGTTCATAGGGGTGCGGCTGGACTCTCTGCAAGCCAGGGCTTACTTGCCAGAAGACAGGGCTCAAAGGCTCATGGAGTTGGCATCCCGGTTTCTCAGCATGCCAAGGGTTTCTGCCCGACTTTGTCTACAGCTCCTAGGCCACATGGCGTCGACAGTACATCTGACGCCCAATGCCCACCTCCACATGAGGCCTGCACAGTGGTGCCTCAGAACTCAGTGGAAGCAAGCCACAGGGAGCCTAGCAGACAAAGTAAGGGTGTCCAAACCCTTCCTGAATTTCCCTGCAGTGCTGGCTACACCCCCCCAAACTTACTTCAGGGGGTGCCTTTTCAGGTGCCTGTCCCCACACTGGTGTTGATGACAGATGCCTCCTTGCAGGGCTAGGGTGCACATTGTCTGCGATGGTGCACTCAAGGCCTATGGTCTCCATGGGGAGGCCACACAACAGATCAACCTACTAGAACTTTGGGCTATCCGTTTAGCCCTCAAGACCTTTTCTCACACTTTGGCTCACCAGTCTGTTCTGGTACAGACGGATAATCAAGTGGCCATGTTCTGTGTGAACAAGCAGGGAGGCACAGGGTCCCAGGCTCCTGTGTCAGGAGGCACAGGCCCTTTGCTCTTTTGCGCTCAAACACAACATGTTTCTCAAGGCTGTGTATCTCCCTGGCCAGGAGAACTTCCTGGCGGACAGGTTAAGCAGAATTCTGCAGCCCCACGAGTGGCAACTGCACCCATTGGTGGTTCAGAAAATTTTCCTGAAATTGGGACTTCCATCCATGGATCTCTTTGCCAGTCCCCTGAATCACCAGCTACCCAGGTTCTGTTCCAGACAACTGCACCCGCTGAGGTTAGCGGCGGATGCCTTCCTCATTTCTTGGTCCCAGGGCCTTCTATATGCGTTTCCTCCCACACCTCTGGTGGCCCGAACATTGATCAAGATTCTAAGGGACAAGGCCTCGGTACTTCTGGTAGCTCCCAGATGGCCGAGGCAGCCCTGGTTCCCACTTCTGCTTCAATTGGCAGTGGAGACACCCCTATCTCTGGGGTTGCAACCCGATCTTCTCTCTCAGGATCAGGGTTCCCTTCTACACCCCACTCTCAAATCTCTCAATTTGATGGCCTGGAGGCTGCAAGGGTAGTGTTGGCTCCCTGGGGCTTTCCTCAGGAAGTGGAAGAGGTGGTCTTGGCCTCTAGAAAGCAATCTACCAGGAAAGCGTATGCCCTGAAGTGGAGAAGGTTAGAACATAAGAACATAAGATATGCCATACTGGGTCAGACCAAGGTCCATCAAGCCCAGTATCCTGTTTCCAACAGTGGCCAATCTAGGTCATACGTACCTAGCAGTTTCCCCAAAAGACACAGGTTCCGCAATGCTTGTACTGGGTCAAGCATTGATATCCTGGGTCCCTTCTTAATAATGGTTTATGGACCTTTACTCCAGGAACTTGTCCAAACCTTTTTTAAACCCAGCTACACTAACAGCCTTTACTACATCATCCGGTAACAAATTCCAGAGTTTGATTACACGTTGAGTGAAAAAATATTTTCTTTTATTAGTTTTAAATAGTTTACCCTGTAGCTTCATTGCATGTCCCCTAGTCTTTCTATATTCTGATAACGTAAACAATCGATCTATGTTTACCCGTTCCACTCCGTTCATTAATTTATAGACTTATATCATATCTCACCTCAGCCGTCTCTTTTCCAGGTTAAAGAGCCCTAACCTTTTTAGCCTTTCTTCATAGGAGTATCCTTCCTTCCCCTTTACCATTTTGGTGGCTCTTCTCTGAACCTTTTCTAATAACGCTATATCCTTTTTAAGATACGGCGACCAGAATTGCAGACAATATTCAAGGTGCGGTCTCACCATGGAACGATAGAGATATTATAATATCTTTTGTTTTATTTTCCATTCCTTTCCTCATGATACCTAGCATTCTATTTGCTCTCTTGGCTGCCGCTGCACACTGGACCGAGGGTTTTAACATGCTATCCACAATGACGCCTAAATCTTTTTCCTGGGTGGTGGTTCCTAATGTGGAACCTTGCATCGTGTAACCATAGTTTGGGTTGTTCTTCCCTAGGTGCATAACTTTGCACTTGTCCACATTAAATTTCATCTGCCATTTTGGTGCCCAGTCTTCCAATTTATCAAGATCCTCTTGCAATTTTCCACAATCCTCTTGGGTTTTAACAACTTTAAATAGTTTGGTGTCATCTGCAAATTTGATAACCTCACTCATTATTCCACTTTCCAGGTCATTTATGAATATGTTAAAAGGCAGCGGACCCAGCACAGATCCCTGGGGTACACCACTATTCACTTTTCTCCATTGGGAAAATTGTCCATTTAGCCCAACCCTCTGCTTTCTATCTTTTAACCAGTTCTTGATCCACAGTAGTACACTGCCTCCTATCCCATGACTCTTTAGTTTTGCCAAAAGTCTCTGATGAGGGACCTTGTCAAAGGCTTTCTGAAAGTCTAGATACACTATATCAGCCGACTCAGCTTTTTCCACCTGTTTATTCACACTTTCAAAAAAACATAATAGATTAGTAAAACAAGATCTTCCTTGTCTAAAACCATTTATTTTTATTTATTTATTTATTTAAAGTCTCTTCTATACCACGTTACTCAGCATCAGTGCGGTTTACAATGAACAATGATTTACACATTTCCGATGGTACTTTGTGTTTACAGTTGAACAGGTAATACAACTTGGATAACAGGGGTAACTATTTACAATTTACAAAATAGTCGTGATCCATGTTGGCTGTCTCCCATTAAGCCATGACTATCTACATGCTGAGTAATTTTATTCATTATGATGGTTTCTACCATTTTTCCCATTACTGACATGAGGCTCACCGGTCTGTAGTTTCCCGGATCACCCCTGGAACCCTTTTTAAAAATTGGCGTTACATTGGCGATACTCCAATCTTCAGGTATTACAGATGCTTTTAATGAAAATTCACAGATTACTAATAGGTTCTGCAATCTCATATTTCAGTTCTTTCAACACCCTTGGATGTATACCATCCGGCCCGGGTGATTTGCTACTCTTTAGTTTATCTAATAGTTGTAATACATCTTCCCGATGTATCTATTTCCTTCAATTCTTCCGCACCTTTAAATACCACTTCAGTCATGGGTAACATCCCTACATCTTCCTCAGTAAAGACCGAAGCAAAGAATTCATTCAGTCTCTCCACTATCGCCTTGTCGCCTCTTAGTTCCCCTTTAACTCCTCTATCATCTAATGGACCAACTGACTCTCACAGGTTTTTTGCTACGAATGTACTTGAAAAAATATTTATTTCGCGTTTTTGCTTCCCCAGCAAGCTTCTTCTCAAATTCTCCCTTTGCCTGCTTTATCAATACCTTGCATTTGATTTGCCAGTGCTTGTGCTGTTTCCATGTTTCGTCGTTTGGCTCTTTTTTCCATTTACTGAAAGATGCTTTTTTGGCAACAGCCGCCTCTCTGACCTCCCCTTTAAACCATGCTGGCAGTTTTTTGGACTTCCTTCCACTTTTCTTAATGCGTGGAATACAGCTTGTCTGGGCTTCCAAGATAGTATTTTTCAACAACACCCAAGCTTGATGTAAGTCTTTAAACTTTGCAACTGCTCCTTTTAGTCTTTTCTTAACTATTTTCCTCATTTTATCTTAGTCTCCTTTTCGAAAGTTAAACGGTAGTACTGTGGATTTCCTTACTATCCCTCCTCCACTAATTAAATCAAAGGTGATCGTGCTATGATCACTATTGCCAAGTGGCCCCAACACCCTTATCTCTTGCACTAGATCTGGTGTTCCACTAAGGACTAGGTCTAATATGGCTTCCCCTCTGGTCGGTTCATGAACCAGCTGCTCCAAGAAGCAGTCATTTATGTCATCTAGGAACTTTATCTCCCTAGCATGTCCTGCCATGACACTGACCCAGTCGATACCGGGGTAATTGAAATCACCCATTATTATTACTGCACTATTATGTTTGTTAGCTTCCTTGATTTCTTTGAGCATTTCATCATCCATTTGTTCATTCTGGCCAGGCGGTCGATAGTACACCCCCACTGCCATCGCCTTCCCCTTTTTACATGGAATTTCAATCCATAGAGATTCTACAGCAAATTTTGTTTCCTGCAAAACTTTAATCCTTTCTGACTCAATGCTCTCTCTAACATAGAGCGCAACCCCTCCACCAATTTAATCAGCTCTATCATTACGATGTCGTTTGTATCCAGGTATCGCAGTGTCCCACTGATTGTCCTCCTTCCACCATGTCTCTGATATTCCAATCATATCTAACCTCTCATTTAGTGCTATATATTCTAACTCTCCCATCTTATTTTTTAGACTTCTAGCATTTGCATACAAGCATTTTAGAGACTGTATTTTATTCATATTAGTTTGGCTGTTGGTAGACATGGGTAATTTGGGATCTTTAAGCTCTGCTCCATTCTCCAGGACCAAGCAGGAAGTCGGTCCTCACTTATGGGTGACGTCGGCGCCGACGGAGCCCTCGCGGAGCAATTTCCCCAGCTTTCGAAGAAAGCCTTTGGCATTGCAGCGCGCATGCGCGGTCCTCTTTCCGCCCAAGGATGCCATCTTGCTCAGTCTTCTTTTTTCCGCGGAGCCCTACAGACGTAGTTTGTTACCACCGCTGAAAAAGTTGATTAATTCTTTGTTGTTTTCTCGGTTCGCATGTCCTTTTCCTGCCCGGCCTCAATTTTTTCCTTATCGAGTCCGTTCACATTTCTTTTTTTGTTTTCAGTTTTTAACTGGTGTTCCCGCCACTTATTTTTCCACCCCTGGCGGCTCGGTCTTTCGACCTCGCGGGGGCCCTTTTTCCCCCTATGGCTGCCAGCGGGTTCAAAAATGTGATCATTGTTCTAAATTAATGTCTCTTACAGACACACATAATTTCTGCCTCCGTTGCCTCAGACCCAACTATGACTCTGGGAGCTGTGGTCCGTGTGGCAAGATGTCCTCCAAGTCGCTGAGGAGTCGGCAATCGCAAAAGGACAGAATCTTCTCTGACCCCGAGTCCGGTCCGGCCTGGACCTCGTCTGAGGCTTCGACGTCTCGTGACTCCGGCCACGAGCTCCGTCGGAGTTACTCTGAGCGGGCATCGCCTGGACGGGAGCATTGTCGGCAGAGGAAACTCGCGCGGGTAGCGTCGGAGGACGCACCTGGTCCCTCGCGGGCCGGGTCGCATAGCCCCGCCAGCCGCCCCGAGTCCTCGGAGGCGGAGAGACCTTCTAAACTTCCTCGACTCGAGGTGGAGCCGCACGTGAGTACTATTGTCATCCTGGACTCCCCTACGGAACCGTCGTCAGGCCCGACGCCGTCGGGGCCCGAGTCGGTGGCTGCCGGGTCTTCTGGGCTTGACCTCAGATTGACATCCTTGGAGCGCAGTATCTCTGCCTTCTTGGACCAGCAGCGGGTTTGGATGACCGGCATCGCCAGTGCATCCGCCCAGACCACAGGGACGTCGACGCCCAAGTCGACCCCGGCGGCCGAGTTGATCCTCGAGTCGATGCATGCTCGAGTCGATCCTCGGTCGAGGTCTCCCTCGGCCTCCCGCTCGGGACCGAGGTAGTCGACGTCGGCATCGGGACGAACTCTCGCCCGCACGGAGCCCCTCGATTCCTCCACGGAGGCGTTGGACTGGGACTCGGAAGGGGACGAGTTGCCCGGCTCTTTTCAAACCCGGTGCGTCCCCTCTGACTCGCCCGAGTCGGAGCCTCGAAGGCGATCCTCTCCGGAGGATACGCGCTTCTCTGATTTTGTGCGGGATATGGCCAAGGCTTTGGCTTTCTCCGCGGAACCCGAGGAGGAGCCTCGGGCGGAAGAGCTCAAGGCACTCCAGTACGACTCTCGCGCGGAAGAGCTCAAGGCACTCCAGTACGACTCTCCCCCGAAGGAGGCCTTTACTGTGCCGGTTCCCCCGATGCTGGAGCGGCTGCTCTTCCGCATGTGGGAAAGCCCGGCCTCAACACCGGTGTTAAGCAAGCGGATCGATTCGATTTAACGAGTCCACAAGAGCCTCGGGTTCCAGAAGGCGCAACTGCCACACCACTCCATGGTTGTGGAATCGGCAATGCATCGGCTTAAGAGTCAAAAGATGCACTCCTCGGTGCCCCCGGGTAGGGAGGCCCGTAACCTGGATGCCCTCGGTAGGAAGTGCTTCCAGGGTTCCATGCTTGCCTGCAGGGTCCAGACATACGAGCTGTATATGGGCATGTTCCTCCGAGACTTGGCGAAGGAGCTCGCCGGGTTCTCGGCTGGTCTCTCCGACGAACCTTTGCAGAGGTTCCTGGCCTTGTCCGATAGTATTCGAGAGTGCTCGAAATTCCTTTCTCGGGCGGCCTACGATGGCTTCGAGGCGTCGGCCCGAGTAGCCGGAGCCGGCATCGGTGCCCGCCGACAGGCCTGGCTACAGTCATCCGACCTCGAGCCGTGGGTACAGGACAAGTTAGTCGATGTCCCCTGCCGAGGTGACAACCTTTTCGGCAAGCCCATGTCCGATAAGGCTGCGGAACTAGAGTCCGAGTCTCTCACTCGGACTCGACTGTCCCGAAAGACCTCCGCTCCCATGCAGAAGAGGAAGGGTCCGGGGAAGAAGCCTTTTTACCCGAGGAAGGTGCTTGCCTATAAGCAATCCCACCTTCAATACCAAGTACTGGCGGCTTCCACTCAGTGCCCACAGACTAAGGGTCAGGGGAATGGCCCCCGCAGGTCGCGGGCCCCCAAGCCCGCTGCACAGCCCCCTGCCACGCAGGGTGGGGTTTTTTGACTATGCCAGCATAGCTTCTCCCCCTCCGCGCCCGTCGCTCAGCACGGGGGCAGGCTGATCCACTTCGCTCACAGGTGGCCAGCCATAACATCCGATTCCTGGGTGCTGCAGGTGGTTCAAAGGGGCTACCTCTTGCATTTTCACCAGGTGCCTCCCCCCTACTTTCCGGGGGAGCCTCCGAGGCCCCCTCTGCACAGAGACTTACTCCTTCAGGAGCTGCACAGCATGTTCCTGCAGCGGGAAAAGTTCAGGATGCTTACCCTTGGAATCTTGCTGCCGTACCTACAGCAGGGAGATTGGCTATGCTCCTTGGATCTAAAGGATGCCTATACTCACATCCTGATTCATCCGGACCACCGACAATATCTCAGATTTGTAGTGGCCGGGAAACACTATCAGTACCGCGTGCTGCCTTTCGGCTTGTGCTCCGCCCCCAGGGTGTTCACAAAATGCCTGGCGGTGGTTGCGGCCTTCCTGAGGCTTCAGGGCCTGTTCGTTTTTCCTTACCTGGACGACTGGCTCGTACGGGCGCAGTCGGCCCCAGAGGTCGCGCAGGCCACGCAGCGTACGGTGGCTCTGCTTCAGCACTTGGGCTTCGTCGTAAACGTTGGGAAGTCCACGTTGCGCCCCTCTGAGGCTCTCGAGTTCATAGGAGCTCGTCTCGACACTCGGCAAGCTCGTGCCTTCTTGCCTCGAGAGCGAGCTGACAGGCTCATGGCTTTGGCCGGCAGGTTCCACAGTGCTTCTCCGGTTCCGGCCAGGAGGTTCCTGCAGCTGCTCGGTCATATGTCCTCCATGGTCCATGTCACGCCGAACGCCCGACTGCATATGAGGCCTGTCCAGTGGTGTCTCCGCACTCAATGGCATCAGGCCACAGGGGGTCTGGCGGACCTTCTACAGATCTCCGACCGCCTGGTCTCCTCTCTGCAGTGGTGGCTCCACCTGCCCAACCTGGTACGGGGTATGCCCTTTCAGTCTCCCGCACCCTCCCAGGTGCTGACGACCGATGCCTCTCTCTTGGGTTGGGGAGCGCATTGCCAGGGAGCGCGCACTCAAGGCCTTTGGACTCCTTGGGAGGCGGCTCAACAAATCAACTTCCTGGAGCTGCGGGCGATCCGCCTAGCTCTGCGGACCTTCTCTCACCTCACCTCTCGCCAGTCCCGTACTGGTGCAGACGGACAATCAGGTGGCCATGTTCTACGTGAACAAACAGGGGGGCACGGGCTCCCTCCTGCTCTGTCAGGAGGCCCGGCGACTGTGCTCCTGGGCTGTCGACCACAACATCCTCCTCAAGGCTGTTTACCTGCCCGGGCAGGAGAATTGCCTGGCCGACAGGCTGAGCCGGGTCTTGCAGCCCCACGAGTGGAGGTTGAACCCCGGCGTTGCCCAGCAAATCTTCCGCCGGTGGGGCACACCCACCGTGGACCTCTTTGCCAGTCCCCTGAACCGGCAGCTTCCCCGGTTCTGCTCTCGGCATCCGCATCCCCTCAGAGTGGCCCCGGATACTTTCCTCATTTCGTGGTCCACAGGCCTACTGTATGACTTTCCTCCCACGCCGCTGGTGTCCCGGACGCTCTTCAAGGTTGCCCGGGACGGGGCCTACGTGATCCTGATAGCGCCCCGATGGCCGAGGCAACCCTGGTTTCCTCTGCTCCTGTTAGCGGTGGACACCCATCTCCCTCTGGGGTTTCAGCCCGATCTTCTGACCCAAGATCAGGGTACTCTTCTGCACCCCAACCTTCGGGCCCTTCACCTGATGGCCTGGCTGCTGAGAGGGTAGTCCTGGCCCCGCTCTCGCTCCCCCCGGAGGTGGAAGCTGTCGTCCTGGCATCTCGGCGACCTTCTACCCGGAAGTCTTACGCACTCAAATGGCGTCGCTTCTCCGCCTGGTGTTCTCAGCGTTCTGAGGACCCCTTTGCCTGCCTAGTGTCGGTGGTACTGCAATACTTGCTGCACCTCTCCGATCTAGGCCTCAAGTCCAACTCTGTCAGAGTCCACCTCAGTGTTCTCTCTGCACATCATTTGCCGGTGGAGGGCCAGCCCCTTTCCTCGCATCCCTCGGTGGCGCGTTTCCTCAGGGGCCTGCTTCTGCTTAAGCCCCCGTTGCGCCCTCCGGCTCCTGACTGGGACCTCAATGTGGTTTTACAAAGGCTTACTTGCCCGCCTTTTGAACCCATGGCTACCTGCCCCCTCCGCTTCCTCTCATGGAAAGCTTTCTTCTTGGTAGCCCTCACCTCCGCTAGGCGCGTTAGTGAACTACAGGCCCTAGTGTCGGAGCCCCCTTACACTAGGTTCTACAGGAATAGGGTTGTCTTACGGACTCACCCTAAGTTTCTTCCTAAGGTGGTTTCCTCTTTCCACATCAATCAAGAGGTGGTTCTTCCGACCTTCTTTCCCAGGCCACATACCAGCAGAGCTGAGACTGTTCTGCATACCCTCGACTGTCGAAGAGCCTTGTCCTTCTATCTTGACAGTACGCGTGAGCATAGGAAAGCTGCCCAGCTTTTCGTTTCCTTTGACCCCAATCGGTTGGGGTTATCTGTGTCGAAGCGTACTCTGTCCATCTGGGTAGCTGACTGCATCGCCTGGGCGTATGGGGCAGCCGGCCTCTCTTTGGAGAGTCGAGTCACGGCGCACCGTGTCCGGGCGAAGGCGGCGTCTGTCGCACACCTCCGCTTGGTTCCGTTGGCAGACATCTGCCGGTCCGCTACTTTGTCTTCTAGCCAGACTTTTGCGGCTCATTACTGCCTGGAGAGGGAGTCCCGCAGGGATAGTGCTTTCGGACAGGCAGTGCTCCACAATCTCTTTGAGGTTTAGGCAACTCCTACCCGCCGGCCCCGATGTTGGCTACTGGCTGGATTCGTATTCAGAGAAGATTCCTTCCTTCTGTGCGGTTGAGCTGGAGGGAGCTCTCTTTTCTAGCTTGAGGTCTCCGGTAGCCTTAAGCTAGGGAGTCCCATAAGTGAGGACTGACTTCCTGCTTGGTCCTGGAGAAAGAGTAGTTACTCACCTGTAACAGGTGTTCTCCAGGAGCAGCAGGAATCAGTCCTCACTACCCTCCCTCCTCCCCTGGAGTTGCAGTCATTCTTATGGTTGCTGTCTTCCGCTATGTCATTCGACTGAGCAAGATGGCATCCTTGGGCGGGAAGAGGACAGCGCATGCGCGCTGCATTCGCAAAGGCTTTCTTTGAAAGCTGGGGAAATCGCTCCGCGAGGGCTCCGTCGGCGCCGACGTCACCCATAAGTGAGGACTGATTCCTGCTGCTCCTGGAGAACACCTGTTACAGGTGAGTAACTACTCTTACTCGAGGGCATTTGGGCTACATTACTCTTTTTTGGAACCTCTCTGCTTTTGCTAGTATCCTTCAAGGATACATTCTTCCGAACCATCCGCTCTTGGTCGACTGTCGGCTTTCCCCTATTATCTATTATCTCACAAGGTTCTCCTTGTGGTGTCAGCAACACAAGGCAGATCCTTTCACCTGCACTGTGCCAGTAGTGCTTCAGTACCTGCTGCACTTGTCCAATCAGGGCCTTAAATCCAATTCTGTTCGGGTCCACCTCTCTGCTCTGGCAGCTCACCACTCTCTGGTGGAAGGACACTCTTTGTCGGTTCACCCCTTTGTGTCCAGATTTCTCAGAGGCTTGTTATTGCTCAAGCCTCCTCTCCGTCCTCTGGCCCCTGAGTGGGAGTTGAATGTGGTCTTGCAGCAACTGACTCGCCCACCTTTTGAGCCGATGGCGACATGTCCTCTCCGCTTCCTTTCTTGGAAGACTCTCTTCCTAGTGGCTCTCACCTCGGCCAGGCGAGTGAGTGAGCTTCATGCCCTGGTCTGTGACAGTAAAACTACAAACGTCTGACAGGTCTCTTACTGGATGTATAAATCAATATGCTTCAAAGGTGCATCCAAACTAAACAATACACATGATGGTTGCTTAATACTCTTATGTGGACTTCACATTCTAGACCAACTGCAACTCCTGATTTCTTAAGGTCTCAGACTACTTCTTTGCATCTCAGCAGGCGGGCCTAGCTAGAGATTGCTAATATTGCATCAACGACCTTTACATAAAGAAATCTGTAGTGCAGTATTTTTTTCTTTCTAAACAAAATCTGTAGTGCAGTGTTCTCAATACAGAACCAAAAAAGGAAGTGCTAAAATGTATCCAGCGTGAAAACACAATAGCTTATCCAGGTACTTAGCTTTCAAAAAATTCATGCTCAATCTTCAAAGCACTCATTCTCACAATCCCGACGTTCATGCAGGGCACCACTGAGACCTTTCACCGTTTCCGGTTTCCTCAGGGGATCACAATGCTAATGCTGCAAATGTTTTTATGAATCATGATGCTGCCCGCGTTGGAACTCTTAGAACAAGAGCTTTGGCGGCGTTTTTGGGAGAAGCCGGGTGGCGGCAACTGCAAAGCTCTTGTTCTAAGAGTTCCAACGCGGGCAGCATCATGATTCATAAAAACATTTGCAGCATTAGTATTGTGATCCCCTGAGGAAACCGGAAACGGTGAAACATCTCAGTGTTGCCCTGCATGAACGTCGGGATTGTGAGATTGAGCGTGAATGTTTTGAAAGCTAAGTACCTGGATAAGCTATTGTGTTTTCACGCTGGATACATTTTAGCACTTCCTTTTTTGGTTCTGTATTGAGAACATTGCACTACAGATTTTGTTTAGAAAGAAAAAATACTGCACTACAGATTTCTTTATGTAAAGGTCGTTGATGCAATATTAGCCATCTCTAGCTAGGCCCGCCTGCTGAGATGCGAAGAAGAAGTCTGAGACCTTAAGAAATCAGGAGTTGCAGTTGGTCTAGAATGTGAAGTCCACATAAGAATATTAAGCAACGATCATGTGTATTGTTTAGTTTGGATGCACCTTTGAAGCATACTGGTCTGTGACAGGCCATACACGCACTTCTATAGGAACAGGGTAGTCCTTAGGACTCATCCAAAGTTCCTTCCAAAGGTTGTCTCCTCTTTCCATCTCAACCAGGAGGTGGTTCTTCCAACGTTCTTCCCTAGGCCTCATGCCAGCCGGGCTGAAACAATCCTGCATCCCCTGGACTGTAGGAGGGCCTTATCCTTCTACCTTGAACGTACGCAGGGGCATAGGAGGGCTACTCAGCTCTTCGTCTCTTTTGACCCTAATAACTTGAGGTTACCTGTTTCCAAGCGTACCTTGTCCATCTGGGTGGCTGACTGTATCGCCTGGGCTTACAGGGCAGCTGACCTTCCCTTGCAGGGTTGGGTCACAGCCCACCGTGTCAGGGCAATGGCTGCCTCAGTGGCTCATCTCCGCTCTGTATTGTTGGCAGACATCTGCAGGGCTGCAACTTGGTCCTCAAGCCAGACTTTTGCGGCCCATTACTGCCTGGAGAGGGAGTCCCGTAGGGAGAGTGCTTTCGGTCAGGCAGTGCTCCGGAATCTTTTTGAGGTTTAGGCAACTCCTACCCTCCAGCCCTCTGGTTGGGCTACCGGTGGAGGTATGTTTCAATGAAATCCTTTCTCTGATGCTGCGGCTAGAGGGAGCTCATTTTTCAGCTCTGGGTCCCCAGTAGCCTGAAGCTGGGGAGTCCCATAAGTGAGCACTGACTTCCTGCTTGGTCCTGGAGAGAGAGTAGTTACTCACCTGTAACAGGTGTTCTCCAGGAGCAGCAGGAATCAGTCCTCACAACCCTACCTCCTCCCCTGGGAGTTGCAGTTGTACATAGTTAATTTTTTTACATTTTTGTGTGCGGTCTTTTAGCTATGTCATCTGACTGGGCAAGATGACACCTTTAGGCGGGAAAGGGACCGCGCATTCGTGCAGTATTCCCAAAGGCTTTCTTAGAAAGCTGGGGAAATGCTCCGCACGGGGGCTCCATCAGCGTCGATGTCACCCATAAGTGAGGACTGATTCCTGCTGCTCCTGGAGAATACCTGTTACCTGTGAGTAACTACTCTTTACAACATTATATAGGAAACCTACCTACAGGAACCAACTACTACATTATACCAGTTTCTACAACTCGGCCTTAAAAAATAATTTACCTGTGGGACAATTTCTCAGAGCTAGAAGGGTGTGCACATCTGATGCCGATTTTGAACAGGCAAAAAATTTAAAGGAAAGATTTTTAAGTCACGCCAATATCCCAGTCAATTCATTGAAAAGGCGTATATGAGAGCACGGGATTCTTCTCGAGATATGTTATTAGCACCACAAGATAAAGAAGCAAGTTCAAACTAAAATCATATGCCCCCTTTTATATTCCCTGCAGTCCCATAAGATTATTAAAATCCTTAAGAAAGAATGGCACCTCATACAGGCCGTTCCAGGTTTTCATGATGTCTCCTTCATGGTGGCACATAAACTGAATGTTAACCTCTGAAACCTATTAGTTCCTTCAGCATTCACAGAAAAGAAAATGTTATCTAAACATAAAGGATAATATCAGTGTGGCCATTGTTCAGTCTGCGTACATGTGTTGCCAGTACGTAATTTTTTCATTCACCCTGGTACACAAAAAAAAATTTTCATTGATGACTTTTCGAATTGTGATACCACACATGTTATTTATGTCTCTCCAGTTGAACTCCGGCCCTCTTCCAAAGCTCTCCCATCGGGGATAGAGCGGGCCGGAGCAACTCTCTGAAGGTCCTCCCCTCCGCACTGCTGCCCAATCGGGGCACGAGGCCGCCTTTAAATCCATCGCCGGTCGGGCGATCCGGCCTCTCCAGCTTAACTCCGGTCCTCTTCTAGAGCTCTCCCATCGGGGATAGAGCGGGCCGGAGCAACTCTCCGAAGATCCTCCCCTCTGCACTGCTGCCCAATCGGGGCACGAGGCCGCCTTTAAATCCAACTCCGGTCGGGCGCGCCTGCGCCTGAGGGCCTTGCCTGCGCCTGAGGGCCTTGCCTGCGCCTGAGGGCCTTGCCTGTGCCTGAGGGCCTTGCCTGCGCCTGAGGGCCTCGCCTGCGCCTGAGGGCCTTGCCCGCACGCCCTTTGGCGTGGCACAATAAACGGGCACCATAAACAGCCAACTACACAACCACAATTACCTACTCATGATTTGTGCACCCGCGACAAGACCAGCTCATCTGAAACAAGCCTTAAATTAATTTGATCCTCACGAGCAACTCCTCGAACGAACACCGCCAATTTGAGAAACTGTTAAGCGCCACACACCCTTAATGAACTCAACCTTCAAGAACAGAAACGCTCTCCAGCCATAAACCAACTCATCGGAAACAGAAGCCCACATCAGAAACAGCAGTTATCTTCAGCGCGCTGCCCAACTGACCCTAGTGAGTGGTTTTAGTTAGCGAGGCCCTCAGACGGCTCTCGAAAAGTCAGGACCAAACAGCGGTCCATGAACTATCCTAGCACTTGTCCTAGTTGATCCACTGCTATTCCATCAGTAAGGTAACAGTAGACCTGGATTATACTCTATAGCATTTCACACCCTTGTTACTTTGTTGCAAACTGATCTTCCCGGAGTTAAGCTTTGCTACTGTTTCTTGTTAACAACATACATTGTTCATCTGTACCTCTATCACCAAAATACTCGGTTAGACCTTGCTATTGTACAATTCTTTGCCTATTACCACTTCTGTTGCATCCCTAGATATATGCTGATAGCCAATGGTTAAGGGAGGAGTGGCTCAGTGGTTGGGACAGGTTACCTCAGGCCGGAGGGCTGGGGGTTCAATTCCCACATGGGGACAAGTAACCTCAGGCCGGAGGGACTGGGGTCTCTAGTCCCATGGCTGCTCCTTGTGGCCTTGGACAAGCCACTTAACCCTCCATTGCCTCAGGTACACTTAGATTGTGAGCCCTGCGGGGACAAGGGAATAAAAAGTACCTGTTAGTATACATGTAAACCGCTCTGATGCATAAGTAAAGGGCGGTATAGCAAATGCCTAAACCATAACCAATACCATAACCATTACAATTAGCTCACAATCCTGCTGACCAGTCAATCTACATTTACTGTTTCCACCGACCTAAATTGCCTTATACTATATCCTTCCATTGTAATCATGGCTATCTTTTTATTTGCAATAGTTAGCCTCTATCTTTTAACTAACACCACCCACAATACAACAGCACTCTCACCCACCACAAACAATATCCCCATATTGCATAGAGTAGGAAGAAGGTACCACTCCTTCTACCATCACTCAGCACCACATCCGCACCATGTTAAGCATTCTCACCTACTATATATCTCCCTTAACACTACTAATAGCTCCAAATCCGATCCTGCTCCCTCACATATTAATCTAAATTGTGCACTCATCAATGCTCGCTCAGTGTGTAAAAAGTGGCCAGCCATTACAGATCTTATTACAAAGCTGAATTTAGACCTCCTCCTGGTCACCGAATCATGGTTAGCAGACACAGACAATGTCCTTATAAACCAACTCATTCCCCCAGCATATTCAATACACACCTGTCACAGAACAATCCGAAGAGGAGGTGGAGTCTTTATTCTATCAAGAACTAACCTCCAATTTAATCTACTATACTCTAGGAGTACCACACACATGGACTTAGTTTCTATAGCCAACAAACATATCACCCTAAATCTCATATACAGAGCTCCCTCCTCACCACCAGAAGATCTCTCTAGCATAATAGAGCTTGCCTGCAACCCCGAAAGCCCACACAAATCCAACTGGTTAATTGGTGACTTCAACCTCACCTCACTACACCCTAGCCACTCTGCCACGTTCCTTGATGCCATGTCTGAGCTCAATTACTCACAACTAGTCAGCTCCCCTACACACCTCAAGGGTAACACCCTTGATCTCATTTTTGCACCCCAGTCTATAGCAAACACCAATTTTAACCTATCGCTTACCCCTGTGCCATGGTCAGACCATAACTTAATATCCTTCCAAGTCCCATGCCAGCAAAACCTTATTCCAACAAGACAGACAAATATGGTCTCATCAGGATCAACAACCCGATTCAAAACGCTCGACAAGGATGACTTCATCAGCCGCACTCTTCCAGCTGTTCATCAACCAGCCAAAGACCTTGATAAACTGATCAACAAATGGTACACCACCCTGAACTCCTCTTCACAGCTACCTTCCTCGAGTAGATCACCAGCATCCAGCACATCACCAAGAAGTAGAAATCCAACACCATGGTTCTCGGCTGAATTACGACTATCCCTCCAGAAGCTAAGAAAACAAGAGAGAAAATGGCGCAGATCACGATCCCCTACCGACCAAACGAATTATGAAAATGCCCTAAAGCAACACTGGGAGAAAATAGCTGGAAAAATGAGAGAACACCATACAGAAACCCTTCTCCGATCGTTAAACAAACCACGAGACCTCTTTTACATTGCTAAATCCCTAACTAAGGCACCATCCTCCAACCTAAGGCACCAACCTCCAACCAAACAATATTAATTCAGCCTCAGTCCTTTGCTGACTACCTACAATCTAAAACTATTAATACAAACATGATACCAAGTTGTATACCCAACTCCGTTTCTCTGATACAGCCCCTAAAAGATTTTGTCGCCCCTACGGTGAAATTCATCACTGACTTTATTGCTACCTTGAATACTACTACAGCCCCAAACGATCCATGCCCCGCCTATTGGATCAGAACGATGCATGCTGAATGAGCCCCACACTAGCCCACATCATGCAACTTTCCTTCACAACTGGATCATTCCCAACATCTCTCAAGCAAACTTCCATACGCCCTCTCCTGAAAAACAATAAACTCGACCCAGCGAAAAACAGACTCCTATCGTCCAATTTCAAGTATACCCCTTCTAGCCAAAATCATCGAGAAGGTGGTCCAAATCCAATTGCAGCAGCACATAGATATTTCAGCCCCACTTGATCTCTGCCAACACGGGTTCCGTGAGTCCCACGGTATAGAGACCCTATTCACATTACTTATCAACACCTTATCTAGAGGGATTGACAAAATTGAAAATTGGTTCATTCTCATCTTCCTTGATATTTCGGCAGCTTTCGATTCGGTTAACCATGTGCAACTTCTCCACCGCCTTCAAGAGAAGGGAGTTCAGGGATCGGCTTGGGAATGGTGTAGATCCTACCTAACTAACCGCTGGCAACAGGTTCGGATAGGATCCTCAACATTTGATCCTTTCCATCAACAACAGGGTGTGCCTCAAGGATCCTGTTTATCTGCTCTACTATTTAACATATATATGCAACCGATCTGTGAAATCATCAGATCATTCAACATCTCCAGTTTGATCTATGCAGATGATGTCCTGATATTCACCCCAATAAGAATCAAGGCCCCCGACTTCTCCCCAATAATCGATTGCTTCAATACGATTACGGACTGGCTCTTATCCCAGAATCTGCGAATAAACTTTAAGAAAACTGAGGTCCTATTCGTAACCAGGAATAAGAAATTCTCTCCCCCCACAACATTGAAGGTGAGAGACGCGGAACTTCCATGTAAATCATCGATTCGCTACCTGGGAGTCACCATAGATCAAGAACTGACCTTCAAAGATCACATAAGGCAGACTGTCAAATCCATCTACAATAAAATACGAACGCTGAAACACCTGAGACCTCTACTTGCCCCTAATGATTTCAGAACAATCTTTCAATCCCTTGTGATACCACATTTTGATTACGCCAACATCATCCTACACGGTCTTCCCAAGAGCACCCTCAATCCACTTCAATTGACGATGAATACAGCAGCCCGCATCCTCTGCTGCATTTCCAGAAGAGACCACATCAATCCCATACTAATAGAGCTTCACTGGCTACCCCTACAAGCCAGGATCACCTACAAGGCACTATTGCTTTCCTTTAAAGCAATCAATCAGATAGCCCCACCTTCCCTCTCTTCACTCCTTACCAGCACTCCCACAAACAGGCTAAGAAGGTCAGCAGCCTCTAATTCCCTTGCTATACCAAATGAGTACACTAAATGTAACCAAGCAACCAGAGATAGGGCCTTCACTTTCTTCGCTCCGACCTGCTGGAACAATCTCCCTCTGCATATACGATCAATAAAGGACCTCTCCCAATTTAGAAAGGTCCTTAAACTTTACCTATTCTGCCTGCACCTTTTATGCACTAACCCTACGTCCCCTCTCCCCATTTCACAAATCACCCACACAGCCTCTGACACCCCAACAACATAGCCCTGATAGAACACGAAGCAGACCCTCTGCACACCCAAAAGGTCCATAGACCTCAAAGTTTCTCCACCATGATTTTCAACGTGTTACATGAACTGTAAATAGTCCACAGGTGAAATATCCGTTTTGGATATAGTTACCCCTGTTACTTCCAAGTTACTGACCCTGTTGTAATGTAAGCAAAAGATTGTTCTAATGCTAAAATTTATCTGTAAACCGCACTGATACCAAAGAGCGCGGTATATAAGAACTGTAAATAAATAAATGTCATCTTATGTCCGTGTAATAAGTTATATATAGGTAAAACTACACGCACTATACGCATACGAATAGTAGAACATAGGAGTTGTATAAAAAGGAAACTAGTTGATAAACCATTGGTTCAGCATTTATTTATTTATTTATTTAACAGCTTTTATATACCGCACTTTTGACATCAGCGCGGTTTACATTTTAACAAGTTTTGTACTTAAACATAAAAACAAATGTTAAGTTTACAGAGAACAGGGAATAAAAACATGGATAACAGGGATTAACAATTAACAGATATTTTCAATTATTTACAATAGGTTCTTAAATGCTTGAGTTTTAAAGGTAGGGTTTGTGAGGCCTGGTCTAGATCAAGTGGTAAGATTTCAGGAGCTTATTTGGCTAGCCGTGGTCAATGGTCTGTGTGGGAGGGGGGTCAGTATATTGAGAGAAGTGTTGTAGGAAGAGATATGTTTTTATGGATTTTCTGAACTGGGACAGGTCCTTTTGTGCTCTAATACTAGGTGGTAGCGTGTTCCAGCATCTAGGGGCGAAGGAAGAGAATGCTCTTAAAGTGGTTGTTTGAGTGAGTTTTTTTCGTTATTTTTGGAATGTTAGCAAGTTATCTGTTACAGAACGTCTAGATCTGGTGTTCTGTGTGTGTTGGAGGAGATCAGATAAGGAGGATGATGAGATATGGTGGAATGCTTTAAAGGTAAGGATGAGAGCTTTGTATAAGATTCTGCCAGCTAGTGGGAGCCAGTGGAGGTCAAATAGTATGGGAGTAATATGTTGACTCTTTTGGGATCCATGAAGAACTCTGGCCGCTGTATTCATGGCCAATTGAAGCGGGTTTATTTGGCTAGAGATGGACCACAGGACAACGGATTTAAAATTCTTTGTTATTAAAAAAGTATAATTGAATTGGAGAGGAGGAGACATTGACAGGACCATCTTGCGATTGGAACAGCGATACATTTTTCGGTTGATCACCATGGTTCCACACGGTTTAAATTTGGAAAGGGATCTATCTGTTTTTTTATGAAAATTTTTTTATCCTGGTATCCTTTTTGGAGTACGGTTTTAATTATTTATTTATTTTTCTAATGAATTCATTCATTTTTTTTATGGGTCACGCTTCAGAGCCATTTTTTTTTTTAGAATATTCCCCTATGGAGCACGGTTGTTTTAAATTATCTATCTATTTATTTATTTATGGATCCCTTCATTTTAATATGGTCCAGGCATTGGGGTCATTTTTTAGAATACTGTTTTATATGTATCATTCTCTGGATATCACGATGATGCATTATATTTTTATTTTTATTTCACATTACTGACCTTTTTACTGCAATCATTTCTTTCCTGTGGTGTTTTATCCCCTGTTTTGATGTATTTTGAAAGAGCCTATCATTCCTTTTATGTTTCATGCCCTTAATTCGCGCTATTTTTTCATTCATTCAAATGGGCTCAAGAAAAGCTGGGAAATAGCCCTTGTACTGGAGAACATCTCTTCAACAAGGATTGTCTATTTCAAGCTAGTCATTTAACCATTGAAAATGCTACCTTAAGAGGATTGTCAAAACTTTCCTCTGTCCCAGCTAATGATGGATCTTCTAAAAAACTTTATTCCTCTAGGGGGAAAAAGTTTTATCCATCTTCTTTCCCTCAGACAGATGTTCCCCAACAGGGGCAGCATCAAACCAGGCTAAGGAAACAGAAACCTCAACGGACTCAGCAAACCCAGTAACTACAGGGTTTCTGATTTCTCCTCTTCCTGTATGAGGTTCAGGACCCATACACCTGCCTTTTTCTCAAAAGAGGCGTCTGGCTTGATTCTCATCCATGCTGAGACAACACTGAGTTAACTCTAGGCATGAATCTCTTGTCTCAAGAGAACTTCATTCTACTAGCTCCAAGAGCTCTTGAGATATCTCAGGCCTACAGGTAATACGTTTCTACTTCCCTATTTAAAAAAAAAAACACAGGAGGGAAGGTCAATCAAGAAACTTAACAGGCTGAGTGGTACCTTTCACCCTTTTTTGACACTTACCTGTAAGACCTTAACTGCAAAGGACCCTATCCACAAACACTTACTAAATTGTAAGTTTTTCAACTCTGTATTACTTCTATCTTTTAGTTGGGACATCTAGTCTCCAACCTGAATATTATTCAACTGGAGAGCTTCTTACTGAAGCTATAGGAATTCCTACTCCAGTAAATCTTTCCAATACAGAGCTTTTTCCTTTTTGGGTCTTTCTGCACTGGGGTTTTTGCAGGATGCAATTCAGCATTCTGAAAGCCCCAACCAGATTTAGTCTATACATTTGAACAAGGTCAGCTCAGAAGGCTTCTAAAACCATCCATACTGGAAATATGAATAACCCACCAAGTGTTTACATGAGCTTCTTTAAACAGATAGCTCACATGGGTTTCCGCCTATTCGACGCTACTTGCGTGCGTTAGAGCTGACCCCTCAAATACTTCCTGTTCAATTAATCATTGCAGGGCAAAAAGCCTCTCTACCATTTTTGCCATCCTCAATTCTGTTTCAACAGAATTGATTCGGTGCACACTGGCTAACCAACAGCCAGGTCTCATCTAAGCAACCTATAACATGCTCTCTGCAACTATGCAATGAAGCTCTACAACTATAGGCCTTTGTCAGAGAGTGTCGTAGTCCGCCCGTGGTAGGTAACTTCCAGGCGGTTAAAGAACCTTTGACTGGCTGTCTCTACCCAGTCATGCTCCCACATGGCTGTTTGTTCCTAATTTTCCATTTTCCTTAAAATTCTTTCAAGGAGAAGGAACCAAGGCCTGGACGACTTCAAGTTTAAGGAATAGCACCACTACCTAAGTTGTTCCTTACGTATCCTCAAGGGAACTCCTACAACAGGGATGCATTCCTAATCATTGCAGTTGATCCTTATCTACTGCAAGTTTTCTACATTGAAGTCTTGAGAAGCAAAGAACGCATGATACTCATACTGCCCTCATAGAGAGACAGACATGGTATCCCCTTACATTGCGGGTTTTTTTTTTCCATCTTCTATTCTGAAGTGATAGAGGATTCCTTTTATCTTAGGATTAAGGATCTCCTCTGCACACCTTCGGGTACGTCTCAAGACCTAATTATCTGAGGACTAGTCGTTTTACGACCTAGACCTCTTGTCACGGGTAAGAAGCATCTTACTGGTTTCCATGTAACCTTGCATATGTTTCTTATACCTTGACTAATAAGTGATCCTCACTAACTATCTGCAATAAGGTCTTAACCCTTCTTGTTGTTACACAAGCATTCAATCTGATCCTGAAATATTGTTGCTGTCCATATCAATGCTGTCAGCATACTATAAACTTCTTAAATGGACATCCAATTTGTCTGGTAAAGTTAGGAAACTCCTTTTCTTTACCATAACCTTTTTTTCTATCAGAATCAGGTTACCTTATATCTGAAGCTCTCTAGGTAAAGTTGTTAGCCTAAGTGCTATCACTTATGCAACACACATTACTAATCTTCAGAAATTGGGGGCTAAACAGCCCAATACAATTTTCTCGTCTGGATGAAGGGGTTCTGCGAACCCATCCCCTTTTTCTATAAAGGTATCTTGACCTTTTCTTCCAGACCCGTCAGATTTGTCTTCTTTTCTTTCCCAAGGCACCATCCTGCTCTAGGGACAGAAATGTTTTAGACTTTGGACTATAGAGAAATTTAAACTTCTCTCCAAAGTCCCAACTCCTTATAAAATTCCCCAGTTTTTCCCTGGGGTTATGTCTAGACATTAATATTTCTTATTTCTGTCTACATTGCAAAACTTTATTTCCTTTACTCCTCACAGTAAGGGAATTCCATATGAGGACAATATGATGGTTCTTTACAACAGACCCATATTAACTTCCCCATATGTGTAGTTTTTTGCAGTCCTTGGTTAACTTCTTTTTTCAAAAATTGAGACTTCCTTTTTCCTTACTAACAGTTATTTCTACACAAGGACACCTTCCCTGATTCCTTATTTAGTCTGGATGTTCCACAGCACACCCTTTTACACTGTTAGCTCAACTCCTGCCCTCCATCCCTTGGATGCCTGAGGTCCTTGGGGGGAAGCATGGCCCATCCATTAGTTTTTGTAATATGCTGGGCCTCTCTCAGGCATCTCAGCTTGGGAGTCCCCATATGTGAAGACTCATTCCTGCTTGTTCCTGGAGATAGCACAGTTAATTACCTGTAACAGGTGATCTCTGTGAACAGTAGGAATAAGTCTTCACAACCCACCCACCTCACCTAGGAGTTGTTCTCTCTCTCTCTCTCTCTCATTTGTCTACTTCCCTCCTTTGGTCTCAGCTACAAACCCAACTGATGAGAGGGAAGTGTTTAGGCGGGAAGGCAGCGCGCATGCGTGTGGGATGCTCCCAAAGGCTTTCTAGACGCTGGGGAGCATTCCTGCGCAGGCTCTGTCGGTACCGACGTACCCATATGTGAAGACTTATTCCTGCTGTCCCCAGAGATCACCTGTTACAGGTAAGTAACTGTGCTTTACTGCTCATTGATCTATATAGGACGCACCATACATCCAGTTCGAGTACGTTTATGGGAACATGCATCTCATTTGAGAAATCGGACAATTAGTGCTCCTATAGTTCAACATTGTTTGGACAATGATCACTCGTTTTGTGATTTGAAATGGAGAGTATTGGAATTTGTTCCAGCAAACCCCCGTGGAGGGAATCGAGAACAAAAACTTAATATCGTGAGCAGATTTGGATTTTTAAATTTGTCATCTGTTTTCCCTGATAGTTTGAATCAAGAACTTGACTTAATAGTGGAGTAACCCAGGGATCTGTGCTGGGTCAGCTGCTTTTTGACATATTCATAAATGACCTGGAAAAGGGAATAATGAGTGAGGTTATCAAATTTGCAGATGACACAAAACTATTTTAAGTTGTTAAAACCCATGAGGATTGTGGAAAATTGCACGAGGATCTTGATAAATTGGAAGACTGGGCATCCAAATGGCAGATGAAATTTAATGTGGACAAGTGCAAAGTTATGCACCTAGGAACCCCCCCTCCCTCCCCCAGCTATGGTTACACGATGCAAGGTTACACATTAGGAACCACCACCCAGGAAAAAGATTTAGGTATCATTGTGGATAACATGTTAAAACCCTCCGCCCAGTGTGCAGTGGCGGTCAAGAGAGCAAATAGAATGCTAGGTATTGTAAGGAAAGGAATGGAAAATAAAACAAAGGATATTATAATGCCTCTATATCATTCCATGGTGCGACCGCACCTTGAGTATTTGGTACAATTCTGGTCGCCGTATCTTAAAAAGGATTTAGCATTATTAGAAAAGGTACAGAGAAGAGTCACCAAAATGGTAAAGGGGATGGAAGGGCTACCTCTATGAAGAGAGGCTAAAAAGGTTAGGGCTCTTCAACCTTGAAAAGAGACGGCTGAGGGGAGATATGCTAGAGGTCTATAAATTAATGAATGGAGTGGATGGGTAAACGTAGATAGATTGTTTACGTCAGAATATAGAAAGACTAGTGGACATGCAATGAAGCTACAAGGTAACCTATTTAAGACTAATAAGAGAAAATATTTTTTCACTCAACGTGTAATCAAACTCTGGAATTTGTTACCAGAGGATGTAGTAAAAGCTGTTAGTGTAGCTGGGTTTAAAAAAGGTTTGGACAAATTCCTAGAGGAAAGGTCCATAAACCATTATTAAAAGGGACCTGGGTTATCGCTGTTTGACCGAATACAAGCATTAAGGAACCTGTGTCTTTTGGGGAAACTGCTAGGTACTTATGACCTAGATTGGCCACCGTTGGAAGCAGGATACTGGGCTTGATGGACCTTGGTCTAACCCAGTATGGCATATCTTATGTTCTTATGAGTCTTTTGTGATGTTTCGATTCCTG
Source organism: Ichthyophis bannanicus (assembly GCA_033557465.1). Taxonomy (NCBI): domain Eukaryota; kingdom Metazoa; phylum Chordata; class Amphibia; order Gymnophiona; family Ichthyophiidae; genus Ichthyophis; species Ichthyophis bannanicus. Next base: position 1,841,516,521 of record CM066031.1, on the reverse strand, counting down.
ATTGGTTCCTTTTTTTACCTTTTTCATTGACTCTATTAATCATGTGGTTTAAATTTCAGCTGAGTTCCCATTGCATCTAAAAGGTTTGGGTGCCATTCATTATTGCGGTTCTTGAAGTATTGAAGCAGGGCGTGTTTCGCCGATACTACTGCGGTTGAAAGAATGATTTCCTGTGAGGGGATGTATGCACAAGTTATTTACAGTTTTCACAGAATTTTGTATGTTTTAATTATGTGGGGCACTTTGGTGTGTGCTTTTTTCACATGGTTATAACAAGGGCTTATAAAATTTAAGAAAAACCTATCACCGAGTAAAACGGAGGAGAGGTCACGAGAGGGGATTGCCCCTCGAGTCCATTCTTCCAACATATAAATATATACTATAGTGCTCAGCCGTGCTCTCTTGTTGTTTATGGCCACCTCAATGGCAAACCTACACTCGGTAGCCATCGACAAAATTTGCAAAGCAGCAACTTGGTCTTTTGTCCATTCCTTTGCGACCCATTACACAGGTCTGCGACTAAAAAGCTGTTTGATTATTTTCATCTAATTTCCATGTATTTTGGTGTGCTGAAAACAAATAAAATATTGAAAAAACTCCTAGACGTCATGATTTGCCACAACATGCAAAATTGTCTTCAAATTTATCAAATTTTTTCAAATTACTATTAATTAATTCAAATTACTATTAATTCACATAAGTGCATTTAAGAAATAAAATGCCAAAAAAACCTTAAAGGGGTTGTCCAAGTTATGTAAAAAAAAAATATGGCTCTGTAAATCTGATGGTCAGCAATATATACATAAGCTAAGCAAGTTTTAAGTCTGTGCTTCTAATGGTAGAAGGGGTTAATCTTTCCTGAAGAATCCAGTGGAAGGGAGAGACAGGGCAGATAGCAGCAGCTCCGGTCAGTGCAGGGGGGCGTGGCCAGCACTGTGACATCTCGTGTACAGACACAGAGCTGCTCTCTTCTGCATGCCACACTTGTGCACAAATCATCATCAGGTTCTTGGTTCTAGGCTGTTCACACTTTTTCATCGCAATTCGTGTTAGCTCGTCATTCTTCAACCGTTATGTTATGGCTCCGCGAAAGTGTATAAATTCGCCAGCCAGTTTCTGTTTCATCTGTGGTGAATATACAGTGTTGAAGCAACAGCAGAATATTAGACTTTGTGAAAAAAGTATACTTTGCATACTTCGGACTAAAAATTGGACATCAAGATAACGTCTGGGTGCCTCATAAAGTGTGCAAACGGTGTGTTGAGGACCTTCGAAACTGGTTCAAGGGTAAGAAAAAATCTTTCCGTTATGGGATTCCTATGGTATGGCGAGAGCAAAAGAACCATAGTGACGACTGTTACTTTTGTTCATGCGATGTGAAAGGGTTTAATTCCAAATGGAAGCATTCCATTTCATACCCCAGTCTTCACTCGACAAATCGTCCCATCCCTCATGGCACAGATATACCAGTACCCAAGCCGCCTGCTACCTTGGAAGATATACCTAGCTCCAATGAAGGTGAAGTCATACCTGAACCAGATGACGAATCAAGTTCTGACTTTGAAGATGATACAAGACCAAAATTGTTTTCTCAGGAGGAGATGAATGATTTGGTAAGAGACTAGAATCTTCCCAAAGATGCCGCTGAGTTACTCGGATCAAGGCTGAAAAGCAGGAATTTATTGTTGCCAGGAGTGTCATCTTCATGGTTCAGATATCGTGAAAAGGAGTTCGTTCCTTACTTCGCCCAGGATGACAAGTTGTTTTATTGCATCGATGTCGAAGGTCTGATGGGTCAATTTAAAATCCAGTATGATTCAGAGCAGTGGCGTCTTTTTATAGATTCTTCAAAAAGAAGTCTCAAAGCAGTTTTACTCCACAATGGTTTTTACGCTTCCATATACTTGAAGGAAACTTACGAGAACTTGGAATTGGTTCTTCGTAAACTTAAATATGAAGACCATGGTTGGCAAGTGTGTGGGGACTTGAAGGTCTTGTGCATGCTGCTCGGGCAACAAGCTGGGTATACCGAATATCCTTGTTTTCTGTGTCTATTGGACAGTCGAGACCGACAAAATCACTGGACCAAGAAGAGTTGGCAGCCGAGAGTGCTAACAGTCGGTGAAAAAAATGTCCTCCGTTAAACTTTGGTACCTTCCCATAAAGTTCTTCTACCACCTCTCCACATAAAATTGGGATTGATGAAGCAATTCGTAAAATCACTTCCAAGAGATGGAGAATGCTTCAAATACTTGGTCACCAAGTTTCCAGGCCTGTCGGAGGCAAAATTGAAGGAAGGTGTGTTCGTCGGACCAGACATTAGAAGGCTTATAGTTGATCAAGAGTTTGTCAATACCATGACAGATCCTCAAAAAGAAGGGTGGATTGCATTTAAAGAAGTCATACAGAAATTTTTAGGCAATAACAAAGATCCTCACTACAAAAAGATCGTTGGACGAATGCTGAAAGCATTTCAAGCTTTAGGTTGCCTGATGAGTTTGAAAGTGCATTTCCTCCAGTCCCACCTTGACTACTTTCCTGAAAATTTGGGAGCTGTGAGTGAGGAACAAGGTGAACGATTCCACCAAGACATTAAAGAGATGGAAAGGAGATACCAGGGAAAATGGAGCATTACAATGATGGCAGACTACTGTTGAATGCTTTAGAGAGACATTCCAGATGCTACTCACAAGTGTAAATGCACCAAGAGGAGCCTCACAAGGAAGAAGAATCGAGTTTAGTGTGTGTAGGTGAGCTCATTTCATTTCAAAAAAGGATTTTCATGAAAATATTGTAATACAACTTTAATTTTATAAATCTATTTCCATTTATTTTGAGGTATTGCCTTATTTAACATAGTTACCTAAATTGTCAGGAAACGTGATGTCCTATGACAAAATGGAGGTCATTTTCGGATTCAGCGCACCAGAAAACAAAGATTACGTGGAATAACCAAAACAGCTCTCGAAAAATTTTTTTTTGCAGACCTGTGTTATTGTCTGGACAATGATCCCCAATGGGATGCCATGTTTGGCCAGATTGTAATCCAGCACCTCTTTCAGATTTAGATGCAACTCCTACCCTCCGTCCCGGACTTCGAAGATACCAGAGGTCCATGTGGGATTCATGATATCATCATACCTGCTCTGAGGCGAACCAACTGGTTGAGGTCACTTCATCTGGGAGCTAGGGAGTCCATATATGAAGATTACATTTCTGTTTGTTCCTGGAGGTAGCTTAGTTACTCATCTGTAAATTGTGATCTCCAAGAGCAGCAGGAATTTAGTCTTCACAACCCACCCTTCTCCCCGAGGAGTTATATAGTTTCATTTACTCTCTTTTCTCCTCCTACATTGATTCTAATCACTGGATGGAGAGGAAGTGTTTTAAAAGGAGAAGGGGGATCAGTCCTTCAATATTTCTAGTTTAGGCTGTGGCAACAGTGAACACTGGGGATGGAAGGAAACTGGATTAGGGAGATTATGGGGAATGTAACTAGTGTGCTCTATGCTTTGCGTTCTTCGCAGCCTGGAGGCGCAAGTTGAGGAAAGCATTGGGTTGCTGCTAAATTTTTTGAGAGACATTTCAAAGCTCTTTGTGACATACCAGTGTGCCCGACACATTGGCTGAGAACTGCTGTTTTAGGTCCTTTCAGCCAATCCAGATGCTGTTCTGTGTTGGTCTCCTTTGTTTTTCTCCTCTCAAAGTGCCTAGGTGTGCTTGTACTAACTGTGATGCTGCTTTGCTGCCTTCTACTATCTTGAGGTGTTCATTACACTCTGCACTGATTTGCACTTCTGATGGCAGTTTTGGTACTTGTCCTGCCACTGTACTTACTTCGTCTTTCTGGTGTCTGTGAAAGGAGTATTTTGACACTCTTGATGGTTTGTAGTGCTGTTACAGATGTCTGCCATCAAGTTTCAAGCTGATTTTTTTGAAAACAGATGGCAGTCCTGACTGTTCCATTGCAAAGTAGTTTCCCCCATTGACTTTATGGAGACAAATTGAACAAAGACAAGAATGGTTCTAGTTCCAAAGACTAACTGAATTTGTTTTGTTATGAACAAAAACAAGCCTGAAAATCTTTGGTGTGGACTTGCCTACAAAAATATAACTAGAAATATTCAGGCAGTGAAAGAACAGAAAAATAGCTATTCCAAAGTCCATGCAAGATTACACAATATAACATGTCTTGCTACCTTAAGAGAGCTGTTTATGTTGGCAGTCATCTAGTTGGGGCCACCAGTGCAAATATATATTTGCTTCATAGTAGCTCTGTGACCTGTATTTGAAAATATAAAAGTGCAAATATAAGGAGTATGTGATTTATTAAAAAGAATATAAAGTTAACTCCAGTATATATAGAGTAACCAGCAGGACTCGCTCCAGGGCTAATGCAAGGTATGGGATGCCCTAGGCAAACCTTCAGCTTTACAACCCCCCTCTTTCCCCAAGATTTTTATAATTACTCAACAGTCATGATTGTCCAAACACCATCCTTCCACCAATCCTGTAAAAATGCTTAATTGGACATAATACTTCTAAACTTTGCGTTGTATGTATGTGTGTGCCTGCTCACAGTCCAACAGCAAAGCAAAGGTAACACTCGCAGCAAATAAACATATACCAGTCTGGAGCGAGGTATAGATGAACTAAGGAATCCTTTATTAGAGGAAAAACCCTATTCCTGGGATACAAGAGGACATACCCAGCATGGCCGTGTTTCGGCAAACCTTCATCAGGTGTAAATTCCTTATGGGTCTCAATCGAGCAAACTTTGGTGTTCTAAATAGGAGCTCTTCGATCCAGCTAATGCTCAGTTTGTGTGGCTGTCAGAATCTATTCTGCTTTGATTGCTGCTTCTCTTTGTTGCCTCCAGAAGCTACAGCCCTAGGTGACTGCGTATCCTTGCCTAATGGTTGGGCCAACCCTAGCAACCAATCAGAAAACATTTTTTGGCAAACTACATAGAAGAATTTGTATTTTTTTCTATTACATGCAAATAGAATCTAAAGCGATGAACTATGAACCACCCTAACTAAGAAATAAAATTGAGTGATTCAAGAATGCAACACTGTTATTAAAAAAAAATACTACCATCTCACCACAACTAATATGATTAACCTTTTAAATGAACAATTATTTTGTTTTGATGAGGTGGTGTGGGTGGGTTTTTTTTCCCTATTATTAGATGTTAAATTTTTACTTTTTTTCATGTTGCTTGTAATACATTGATAAAATATTGCAAATGTATATCACATTTCATTTGACTGGCTGAATTGAAGTTTAAAAAAGAAAATTCCCAAACACTGATTGGTTTAATTGAATTAAATATGTGACTAGTTTTCTCTTTATTACAATATAGGCATGGAGCTAAGGTTTAGAGTTTTCATATGAATCAGTATTTATTAACTACGCATGCTAATGCTGTTAACGCAAACTATCATATACTATTAGTAAATTACTCTACAAATGACAAAGTATATTTGTTCTGCTATGTGAACTTACCATTTTAATTTTTTTGTTTTTCCCTTTTTCTCTTTGCTCTCTTCTTGCATGCTATCTGGATCTGCAGATGAAATTAGTGGGGACGGTAATACCTCTTTTGTTAATTAAACATTTTCAAATCTACCAATAACCTGAAATATAGTGCGTCTTTTCCATTAATATATATTCTTTTTCTCCCCAGTTCCTTATCCTTTGTAATCTGCCCACAAATGGCGCATAGTCAAATATTCCGTGACTTAAAGAATCTTTTTTTCTTTTGGAGCGACAAATTTATGTATTTTTATAAGCAATTTAAAACGCAGTTGAAAAAATGCCCTATCTGTGCCATCCTTGGATGTATGTGAAGATTAATGTGGTATTTAATGATATATTCATTTTCAAGGCTCTGTCATGTTTTAGAGATTGCAGAATTATCTTTGAAACTGTACGTAATTGGGTCTGATTGAAAGTCAGTGCTGCACTTTGACATTTGGAAGATGAGGGTTTGATTCCTGAATCTAGCGTCCATTACTTCAGTCAGCTGAGGATGTTATGATGCTACAGAAGAAGTTTTAAGGACCATGAGGGTAGGGGGTGGGGAAGTGGAGTAGTAGTCTAGATGTTAGAGCAGCAAATTGTGAACCAGGGAAGTTAGGGTTCTTATCTTGCTTTTCCCACTGAGGCTCCTTGTGATCTTAGGCAAGTCAATTCATTCTCCAATGTCTAAGGTCCAGCTTAGATTGTAAGTCCTCTTCGGTAGTGAATACCAATTGTATCTGAATTTGTAGCTCACCTTGAACTCTAATTTAGAAGGATGAGCACGTCTAAATTTCAAATCCTAAATCCAAAGAGGCTCCAGCCATTGTGCAACTTTGACAGTTAATGGTGAGATTTAGGATTAACCTATTAGGTGCCAGAGGAAGCCTTTATCTCCAGGAGCAAGCAGGAACGTAGTCTTCACATATGGCTGACGTCTGTACCGACGGAGCCTGTGCAGGAATGCTCCCCAGCGTCCAGTAGGAAAGCTTTTGGGAGCATCCCACTGTGCCTGCGTAGCTGCCTTCCGCCTTTCCAGCTCTCCCTCCTCAGTTCTTTGTTTTCCGCAGAGCCGACAAGAAGCAATTCCTGTCACCGCATAAAATTTGATTTTTTTTTCTTATTTTTTTTGTGGTTACATCTGCCTTCCCATCGACGCTGGTACCAACTCTGTCGGTGCTCTTTCTTTTTCTGTGTGAAAAAAAAAAGTGTTCCAAATGTGGCAGTAAATTTCAGCCACAGACACCCATGACTGGTGTCTGAAATGTTTGTGACCAGATCCTCTCTGTAGGAAGATGACAAAGGAGAGGCCTGCAGAACAGAGCTGCAAAACTCTGCACCCTCTTTGCCACCGATGCAGTGTCCATATCATCGATGTCATCGAGAGCTTTATTTTCCTCCCTGGGGTCTCAGGTATCGAAACCCAGGTCTTTGTGAAGACTAGCTGGCCCTCCATGGGTAGATCTCCTTCTAAGCATCGAGATGCCCTAGGTGTTGCCCTGGAGGGAGACACATCGGCCAAACAACCTCGGCGGGAGGTCCTTGCCTCCAAAGCATTAGTGGGGTCGCAGGATGCTCTCGAGGCCTTGACCTCCGGAGAGCTCTTGGTGCCATGCTCAGGGATTGTGGCCTGCAACTCAGGTACTGATGCCCAGGCATCGGCAGGCTCCATGGATCAACGTATCCTGGCTATTGAGTAGAGCTTAGCAGCCTTGCTAGTGGTTTCCATACCAGTAAAGCCTCTATAGTCGATTCCCCAACCATCTGTACCGACATCGACATTTTTGCCTCTTACAACGCCACCACCTATGCCGGCCCTCGAGTCCATCTCTGGTACCGAGGTTCCGACACTGAAACTTTCCAATTCCAGCTTCGAGCGGTATCAAGTACGGGCAGAGCGTGAGCACCCAGCCCGTCGATACTTCGAGTCTTCAGACTCTGATTCGTTGGATGATGAATCAACTGGTACAAGGGAAATGAGAATTCTGCCAGAGGATCCTTCTCTGTCCCCACAAAGTCGCATGTCCCCTCCGGAGGACGTCTTTTTCAAGGTTTTATCCGCGATGTTGCTTGGGGCCTCTCCATCACGGTGACTTAGAAGAAGGAGCCTAGGGCTGAGGAGCTTGAAATCCTTCAATACCCTGCAGCCCCAAAGGGAACTGCTACTCTTCCTATTCATCGAATACTTCACAACCTTATGCTTTGAATGTGTGAGACATCCTTAACCATCTCTCCACATACTCAAAGGTTCGATACTATGTACTGAGTACCGGAGTGCCCCGGCTTCCAGAAGATGCACTTACCACACCATTCAATGGATGTGGAATCGGCAGTGCATCAAATTAAAAGTGCCAAAACGCATTCCTCGAACCCTCCGGGCAGGGAATCGAGAACCCTCAATGCTTTTGGTCATCGATGTTTTCAGGCCTTTATCGGCCAGAATCATTTCCTACATACTCTACATGTCTACATGGGTATGTTTCTTAGAGAGTTGGCTAAGGATTTGGAGTTGATGGCTCCTCTCCTCCCCGACGATAAGAGAGCAGGTTATCTCACCATGGTGAAGAATGCCCAAAATGTTTCCAAATTTAACAGGGCAACTTTCGACTATTTTGAATGCATCAGCAGGACTTCAGCTATATGCATTGGTGCACGCAGGATTGCTTGACTCCAAGCCTCTGATCTTGAACATTGGGTTCAAGACAAGCTGTGTAATATACCTTGCACAGGCAAAGACTGGCAGGATAAGGCATCTCAATTAGATTCTGAGAACACCACTCTAAATAGACTTTCTAGATCAACTGCCAACCCAGCTAAGAAGATAGCAAAGAAACCCTTTTTCAATAAGAAAAAGAAGTATTATTCTTACAACCCTGCGGTGCACTGTCCGATCCATGCTTCTCAAAAAGGGCAACAACCACCAAAACAACAGACTCCCAGGTCTCAGCCAGGTCAACAGACCCAGCCTCCTCAGGGTCTTTGATACCTTTCTAGAGAGCATAGCTGTCCTTCTGGAGATTCCAGATTCCATTCCCATTCCAGGCAGACTTTGTCACTTTGCCCACAGGTAACAGAACACTGGACTATCGCCATAGTAAGGGAAGGGTACAAACTTCACTTCTGAAGTCTACCCCCCCCCCCAGTCTCCTCTAAGAAAGTTCCGTTCTCAACCCCCTCTCACCACTCTGTTATTGCAGGAGATCACCTCCCTTCTCTTGCAGGGTGCAACAGAGGAAGTGCCACTCTCCCAGCAAGGTCTGGGCTTCTATTCTCCTTACTTCCTCATTCCAAAGAAGACAGGGATACAGGCCCATCCTGGACCTCAGAAAATTGAACAAGTATCTACTCTGGGAGAAATTCATGATGATCTCCCTAGGTACTCTTCTCCACTATCTCCAGAGTCAAGACTGGCTCTGTTCTCTAGATTTAAAGGGCACATATACTCACATTCTTATCCACGCAGAACACAGAAGGTTTCTGCGTTTCCTGTTCCAAGGGAAACATTTTCAGTACAGGGTCCTGCCTTTTGGCCTCGCCTCTGCCCCAAGAGTCTTTATAAAATGCATGGCAGTTGTAGCTGCATTCCTAAGGACTCTAGGGATATTTGTCTTCCCCCTACTTAGACGACTGGCTCTTTTGAGCAAGCACACCTCTAGAGGCCAGTCTTTTTCTCACGTGCACCAGGCAGGTGCTGCAACACTTGAGATTTGTAATAAATCTTCCAAAGTTCCAGCTCGTTCCCTCTTAAACTCTGGAGTTTATAGGAGCTCTCCTAGACACTCAAGGGCTTTTCTGCCTCAAGCCCACTGTGCTTGACTCATCCAGCTTGCATCCCAAGCAGGCCTCTAGACCTTTCTTACTGGTCGAGAAATGCTGCAACTTCTGGGGCATATGGCATCTACTGTACCTGTGGTTCCATACGCTCGTCTACATATGCGTGCATCTCAATGGACCCTGGCTTCCCAGTGGTCTTAAGCATCTGGTTGTCTGGGAGACAAGATAACACTCTCTACATGTCTCATCTCATCTCTCCAGTGGTGGCAATCCCCAGAACACCTTCTCGTAGGGTCACCTTTTCAGAAGCCTCCACATCAATGTACCCTGACGACGGATGCCTCCAAACTGGGCTGGGGAGCTCATCTGGGCAACCTCTCCACTCAGGGTCTTTGGTCTCATCAGGAGTTACAACTTCACATAAATCTGCTGGAACTCTGAGCCAGCCACAGTGCTCTCAAGGTGTTCCACACCACCTTCGCTTCCACACATTTCTAGTCCAGACGGACAATCAGGTAGCCATGTTCTACTTGAACAAGCAGGGCGGAACAGGCTCTTGGGCACTTTGCAGCAAAGCCCTGCACCTATGGTCCTTCGCCATACAACATCAGATTCGCCTACTTGCGGTTTATCTCCCAGGCAAATAGAATCTCTTGGCGGACAAACAGTCAGGTCTTACTACCCCACAAGTGGTCTCTCCATGCAGACAAGTTTGCTCACATTTTTCAGATCTGGGGAACCCCAGACATAGGCCTGTTTATAAGTCCTCAGAATGCCAAACTTCCCCGATTCTGTTCCAGAACCCCTGCTCACAACAGCCTTTCACCTTTACTGGAGTCAGGGCTTCCTATATGCCTTCCCTCCCATTCCCCTCAACCCCAAAACTCTTTTCAAACTCCAGAGAGACAAGGGCTACATGATTCTTAAAGCCCCGGGTTGGTCATGACAACCGTGGTATCCTCTGTGTCTACGTCTCTCTCGAGTTCAACCAGTAGATTTGGGGTCTGCCCCAGATCTCCTCTCACAGGAGAACGGGACACTGCTGCATCCCAATCCGCAGTCCCTACACCTAACAGCATTGCTGCTGAAGGCATAGAATTCCAGGGCATCAGCCTCTCTCAAGAAGTGAAAGCTATCCTTTAGTCTTCTATGAAACCTTCCACAAGGCTCTCCTACACCTTCAAGTGGCGTAGATTCTCTGTCTGGTGTTTGAAACGGGATCTTAACCCCTTTTCAGCTCCCGTGGAAACATTACTTGAATATCTTCTCCACCTCTCTTTCTCTGGACTTAGGACCAATTCGGTAAGAGTCCACCTAAGTGCCACAGCAGCTTCCCATATACCCTTGGATGGTCAACCCATCTCCTCCCAACCACTTGTAGCAAGCTTCATGAGAGGGATTATATTAACTAAGCCTCCCATTAAACAACCCCCAGTGGCATGGGACCTTAATGTGGTTTTAGGACAGCTTATGAAGCCTCCCTTTGAACCCCTAGCCACTACTTCCCTGAAGTTTCTTACCTGGAAGATCACCTTCATTATTGCCCTCACTTCAGCAAGGCGCATCAGTGAACTTCAAGCTTTTGATGGCTGATCCACCATGATAAGGTAGTCCTTAGGACTCATCTTCACTTTATGCCAAAGGTGGTCTCACCATTTCACTTAAACCAGTCAGTGTACCTCCCTGTTTTCTTCCCTAGACCTCATTCTTCTAGGGTGGAGGTAGCCCTTCATACTCTGGATTACAAATGTGCTTTGGCCTTTTATCTCCAGAGAACTCGGGAGCACAGAAGAGCTTCCCAACTTTTCATCGCTTTTGATTCCAGTCACCTAGGACTACCAGTATCCAAGCAAACTCTCTCCAAATGGATATCAGATTGTATCTCCTTTGCTTATGACAGTGCAGGACTCTCTCTTGAGGGTCACGTCACTGCACATAATGTTCGGGCAGTGGCTGCCTCCATGGCGAATCTCCACTCTGTGGCGATTGATGAGATATATAAAGCAGCAACCTGGTCCTCTGTCCATACTTTTGCTGCTCACTATTGCCTGGACAAGGACTCCCGCCGGCATGCCTCGTTTGGCCAAGCTGTTCTCCAGCATCTCTTTCAGACTTAGATCAACTCCTGTCCCCGGTTTCGATACTAGAAATCCTTGGAGAATATATGACCTACTACTTAGGCCTGTGTTCCACAGCCGACTCTGAGGTCATCTCTCTGGCATCTCCAAGCTAGGGAGTCCCACATGTAAAGACTACATTCGTGTTTGTTCCTGGAGATAGCATAATTACTCACCTGTAACAGGTGATCTCCGGGAACAGCAGAAATTAAGTCTTCACAACCCACCTTCCTCCCCTAGAAGTTGTACTTTCTTCTTCTCTCCTTTTATCTCAGCTACAAACTCAAGTGAGGAGGGAGAGCTGGAAAGGCAGGAAGGCAGGCGCAGTGGGATGCTCCCAAAAGCTTTCCTGTTGGACGCTGGGGAGCGTTCCTACGCGGGCGCCACCGACATTACCCATATGTGAAGACTCAATTCCTGCTGTTCCTGGAGATCACCTGTTACAGGTGAGTAACTACGCTATCTTTGATGGCTAAAAGAATATTATTTCATGCACTTCAAACAGTTCAAAGTAATTGCATTGGCATACTCTAAACAATTTTAAAATAATATTAATAATAAGGACCTTAGTAAAACTGGTCATTCTGACAGACTTCAGGAAATCCAGAAAACTAACAAACAAAGCTTTCTCTCATGTAGCCCCAAACCTTTGGAAAACCCTACCAGACGACTTCAGGGAATTAAATGGCCTACAAACATTTCGCAAAATCCTTAAAACTCACCTATTCTCCATCCACTTTGGCATACATGCAGAACACAATACCTCGGTAATAACCCCCCACCGCATCCTAAATCCTTTCAAATGTTATACCACACTTCAATCAGCCCAGAGATGTAAATAATTTCTGCTTAGAATTCCTAAGCACATTTATGTACATAGTTTAAATTTAGTATCATCTATGTATTTAGTTCTAATCTCGTTTTCTGTAACTGAATATGTACTTGTTATCTGTATGATTCATAATGTTGTTTGTAAACCACGCTTGATCTCTTGGAAAACGCGGTATAAACATTTTAATAAAATAAATAAATAAAGGCAATATTCTCAACTTTTAAATGCTGTTTGTGCCTTCTGTGCAATCAGTCACTGGTCCCATTAATACAAAAGATTAATTTATTTTATCTTCTTTTTTATGTATTTGCATTTAAAAATCCACAATTAAATCCCACTATTTGTGGTACTTGAATTTATGCACATCCTGCTGTACTGTGCTTTCATCTGGTGCAATCTTGGCAAATGCCAGTGTATTGTGTAACGAATGTGCCAAAATAGCATTTCATGACTCCTAAGGACTCCCAATTAGCATCTCACCAGAAAAGTCTCTCTGCTAAAGGCGAAATTCTTAATATGGCACAAAAAAATCTTTTTCCGTATTACTGCACTTCAAAAATCAGAAATGTCTCTCCATGGTTCCATAACCTTCAGTGCATTACTGAATGCCTCACGTCCAGTTTATGAACAGAACATGCAATCAAACAAAGCGGCAGAGCACATAGCATCTTCTCTGTAGTTAGATGGACATTTGATTTTGGCACATTTGTTATACAACACAGTGTGTCTCTGAGTTGCACTAGTTGGAAGGACAGTACAGCAGGATGTGCGCAAAGATAAGTATCTCAAATATTGGAATTTAAGTATGGATTTTTAGATGCAAATATAAAAAATATAAAATAAATTAATATTTTGTACTAATGAGACCAGTGATTGCACAGAAGGCACAAACAACATTTAAAAGCTGAGAAGAATGTCCTGTGCTATAATATCAATTTGAAATGTTTATTTTTAAATGCTAAAGGTGCATGCAGTGTTATTTTTAGAGGGGAATTTAAAAACACATACTTGAAGTTTGGAGCTTCATGAGAGAAGTAGTGTTCATTAAAAGATTGTTATTGTGCTGTTTGGGATAGGAGAGAGATGGGTATGGCTGAATGTCAGAAGTTTCATAATAATTTAAGTGAACTTTGCATAAAACATTCCTGCAGTTATAAAGAAAACAAAATAAGAATTTATTTCACTTTTAATTTGTTTTCCCATAATGGTTTTAAAGTCATATTTGAAATTTTAGCTTTGAAGGCTGAGGTTTGGGGAAGAAATTCCTTAAATTTTGAGTAGAATTTTGCTGTTTTGTATGTGTCCCTTCTGCTACCTCTCGACATCCCCTTTGCACAGCTATGCTTACCTGAACTATGGAGGAGCATGTGTTGAACAACCCTATGTCAGCTTCCCCACCCCTACTCCCCAATATTTTTACCTGACTTATTTCTTTCTCTACCACTGCTCTCTATATAGAATTCAGGCATGCCTAAAATGTGAATGTGTGCTGGCTTTGGCTGCCATCTTTGATAAGTCCTGTCTAGAGTTGTCATCCAGAATTTAGGTCTTTACCACATGGACATTTATTCTAACACCTAGGTCCCCTTCCATATCTTTCCACTTTTCTGAGAAAGTTTTTTAGAATAGTATTCTATAATACTCAAAATTGGTGAGGCGGCTAGTCAAGTTTGGAGTGTAGCTGCGGTCCCTCCATGCAGATTACCTTAGCTTTCTCTTGGAAGCAGGATGCCGCCTACCATGTCTATCATAAACACTGCTCCTTGCAAGCTACCAGAATACATTTTGTAAGCCTCATACAGACATAATGCTACTGTTATTGAGCTATAGATACCTTCATTGAGAGAAACTCTGTGCCGCCTTGAAAGCCTAATGCAGTCGTGCCTCTGCTGTTAGCATCCTACCACAGTTTTGCAATAATCCAAATGTCCATTCATCTGTGCTGCTCAACCCCTGTTGCTTCATAATGGAACACAATTATCTCCAGGAACAAGCAGGAATGTAGTCTTCACATATGGGTGATGTCTGCACCAATGGAGCCCATGCAGGAACGCTCCCTAGTGTCTTATATAGAAAGCCTTTGGTAGTACTCCACTGCGCCTGTGTGACTGCCTTCCTGCTGTCCTCTGTTCTTCTTTTTCTGTGGAACTAGCAGGATCAATAATTTTGCTTTCCTGTCATCGCAGAAAACCTTTCTCGGAATAGTGCTTCTGCCTTCCCATTTTTCACCCGACATCATCCCTGATTCCAGTACCTTCATTTTATTTCTTTTTACCTCATATTTTTTTTCATTTTTTACTTCAAGGGCCTCGTTCCTTGCCTAGGCCTTAGGCCAGTCCTCTCCACCATGGAGAAACACTTTAGCAGTTTAAAGAAATGCACAGTGTGTTCCCGGACAATTTCTGTCATGAACACACATAGTGGTACCTCAAGTGCCTCAGTCCTGACCATGACCCAGACTCTTGCTTCCTTTGTAAGCAGATGACTAAGAGAGGTCTCGGAAACCGGGCCAGAAAGTTGTCAGAGCATCTCCTGTCGGATTCAGTCTCATTGGCATAGACATCCTACCAAACTTCATCGGCTTTAATAGTATCTAAAACCTTGAAGACCTCAAAACATAATTTGGATTCTAAGAGAGAAGATTTTGAGATCCCCCCCAAAAATCTCCAGGGGATCTGAAGGAGTCTGGAGCTTCATCCAAAGAATTCAGAGACATAGAGAGAATAGAGGGAGAGGTCCATTCAAAACACAGACACTCCTCAAAAACATCCTCTGAAGCTGGCCATCAAACTGAACACCCCCAGTGGGAGGACTTGTCCTCTAAAGCCTTGGTGGGGACCTGGGAGGCCTCCGAGACATCGACCTCTGCAAAGCCCCCCAGTGCCATGCTCTGGTACAGTGGCTGCAAGCCCCTTTCTGTCTCTGGACCAGACACCAGCAATCTCCTTGGATCTGCGCATGCTATCCATTGAGACGACTTTAGCGGCTTTCCTAGCAGCCTCGGTACCACAGGCACCAGTGACTCCAGTATTGCTTACATCGGTATCGACAAAGGCACCGACAGCGGAAGCAGTATCGGTACAGATTTCTGTATCACCACTGGTGCTACCACCTGCTGTCCACATCCCCATACCTCTGCTTCACCACCAGGACCAGTGCTTGGAGCCCCATCAACTTGGTCAATTCCAGGTTTGGCACCACTGCTAAGACAGCAAGGGAAGGGCATTGAGCACGACCGGTACCACCAGCACTGACAACGCTCACTGAGCTCTGATTCGGAGGCTTCCGATTCAGGCCACCAGTTGCTTGACTCTGAGGAGCTACTGGATATGGCATTGGTATTGGAGCCATCACCTTCAAGCACCATCTCCTGCCGAAAGTCCCCACCGGAAGACATATCCTTCCAAGAATTTATTTGGGACATGGCGGCAGGACTTATCTATACCAGCCGTGATGGAACCGGAGCCCTGAGCGGAGGAAATGAAGATTCTACAGTACCCCACGGCCCCGAAGGAGGCATCGATCTTGCCAGTTCATAAGATTCTACATAACCTGATGCTTTGCATGTGAGAGATCCCGCTTAGTCTCGCCCATCAGATGATGCCTTGATACAATGTATTGAGTTCTGGAGGTCCCCGGCTTTCAAAAGACATAACTACCACATCACTTGATAGTAGTTGAATCAATAATGCACCGCATCAAAAGTGGGAAGGCACATGCATCGATATCCCCTCAGCAAGGAATCTAGGAACCTCAATGCCTTTGCTTGACAGTCATTCCAGACCTCCATGCTAGCAAGTTGGATCAATTACAACTCCTTATACATGGGAATGTCCCTTAAGGAAATTAATAAGGATTGGGAAGCCTTCTTTCCCTTCATACCAGAGGACAAGAAGCCAGCTTTTGAGGCAGTCCTCCAAAACAGCCAGAATGTCTCCATATTTGTGAACAGGGCAACCTTTGATGCATTTGAATCCACTAGCAGAGCATCAGCTATTGCCATCGGTGCTCAAAGACTAGCATGGCTACAGGCCTCTGACCTAGAGCAATGGGCCCAAGACAAACTGGGTAGCATACCCTGCACTGGGGAAAATCTCTTTGGTAAAAACTAGAGAGAAAAAGCTCGAGAGCTTGAAACTGATGATAGCACTCTGAAGAGGCTCTCCAGAAAGACTGCTGACCCTTCAAAAAAGAAACCAGCAACAAAGAAACCCTTCTATCCTAAAAAGAAGTTCTACCCTTCTTATTCACAACCCTCTTGCAAGCCTCAAGGCAAGCAACAGGATCCTAAACCTGCTAAGCAACAGCCAGCAGCTCAGCCACAAGTGATACCCAGCTTTTGATTCGGTCCTGGGGAACATTGTCATCTTACCCCTTCAAAGGCCCAATCCAACTAAAATAGCAGGTTGACTTTGTTTCTTTGCCAGCTGTTGGCAAATGATCTCCTCGGAACAGTGGATCCTAAGCATAATTCAGGCGGGGTACCAACTAAACTTCATACAACCTCCTCCGCCTCACTTCTGAGGCGAATATCCTCTCCAGCCTATCCTCAGGACCCTACTCAAAGAACACATCTCCAGTCTGCTCACCCAAGGTGCCATAGAGGAGGTTCCACAACAAGAACTTCATGAGGACTTCTACTCTCCTTACTTCCTTATACCGAAGAAGTTGGGGGAGGGGGGATACAGGCCTATCTTCGACTTCCGAAATATCAACAAATTCTTGGTCATGGAGACATTCAACATGATTTCCCTCTGAACCTTCCTACCCTACTTTCAGGAACTAGACTGGCTATGTTCCCTAGATCTCAAAAAAGTCCGGTCTTTCTGATCTGATTAATCCAGGACACATGAAATATCTTTGCTTTGCCTTTCAGGTGACTCACGACCAGTACATATTCCTCTCCTTCGGACTAGCATTTGCTCCCAGGGTGTTCACAAAATGCATGTCGGTGGTGGCAGCCTACCTACGAGGCAGTGGGATCTTCATCATCCCTTACTTAGACAACTGGATTGGATTAAATTCACCAAAGAACTCAGCACATTCATACAAAAGATAGTAAGCACCTCTCTTACTCAGGGCTACATGCCAAAGGCCCTCAAACAATCAACCATCTGCCCCATCCCTAAATCTACTTCATCCATTATTACCGACCCATCAACCTACCGCCCAATATCCAGCCTCCCATTCCTGGCAAAAGTAACCGAAAAAATTATACAGAGACAGCTCCAAGATCACATTGACGAGTTCGCCCTACTAGATCCCCACCAGCATGGATTCCGTACACAACATGGAGTTGAGACACTACTCATACATCTATTCGATAACATAATCAAAGGAATAGATAAGATGAAGCAGGGCTTCCTACTAATATTTATCAATATATCAGCTGCATTCGTCACAGTTTCCCATTACATCCTACTGAAGCGACTAACGGAGATCGGACTACAAGATACCACAATAAAATGATTCAAATCATACCTTGAAGATAGACACCAGAGAGTAAAATCTGGAAACCTCACCTCAGAACCCTTCAAGACCACACAAGGAGTTCCCCAAGGCTCAGCATTATCAGCTCTCCTCTTCAACATCTATATTCAACCTATATGCAAAATATTTAACAAACACAAGATATAATATGCCATATATGCTGACAACATTATGGCATATACCCCTATTCAACTGGACTCACCAGACTATACCAAAATATCAACATGCATTCAAGAAATAACAGCCTGGCTAACAACCACCTAAAAATCAACATAAAAAACTGAAGCAGTTATCACCAGAGACGACTCATTCATTCCTCCTACTACTATCAACATATCCGATACATCAATTACAATAAAAGACGAAGTCAGATACCTTGGAGTGATCCTAGACAAACAACTCACCCTCCAACCACATATCAACAAGCTATCCAGAGCAGCCTTCTTCAAACTTGTAACACTCTGGAGACTAAAACCCCTCCTCAGTCAAGAACATTTCTGTACAGTATGCCAAGCCATCATTACACCGCTGCTGGACTACTGTAACATACTATTCCAAGGTCTACCTAAATAAACCACCCGCCCCCTACAAATAGTCCAGAACACTGCTGCCCACATTATCACTAATGCTTCAATACAAGACCACATAACTCCAATACTACAAGATCTACACTTTCTACCAATCTCCTCACAAGCAAAATTAAAATCTTCAAAATTAAAATCATCATCTCAGCAGGAATACTACAAGAACTCATTGCAACCAAAACAAGCAAAAGACCAGACAGAAACAGCACCAAAAACAATATACCAACACCTAATCTATTCATAAGAACAAACAAATCCACATCCATGTGAGCCTTTTCTCTGGCAGCCCCTGCCATCTGGAGTGTCCCAGATAAAACCTAAAAGCAACAGCAGATATAAAGGATTTCCGGAAACTACTAAAAACTACCTTATTCATTGAACAATTCAGTGAAGACCACCAATCAACCCTAAACACACCACAAAACGAGTTACACAAGAAATGACATCCACAACTTCAAAACACCAAACAACTCTAAGAAAACTGTATATAGCCCAATGTATATAGCTCAAACTGTATATATTGTACCCCTAATCAAAATCTACCTATCCATACACTCATGAACACTAAACTTACAGCCATTGCATGCTGACACCCCTGCACTACCCCTACTTGATTGTTTGCAGTGAAATCTGCTTTGATTCAAGGATAAAGCAGGATATAAATACTTTTAAATAAATAAATAAAATAAGTAAACTGGTTGATAAAGGCAGACTCTCCATTAGAGTTCTGCACTTCTCTCAAAAGCACTCTTGCAATGCTGCAACACGTGGGACTTGTAGTAAACTTCCTAAAGTCCCATCTAACCCCAACCCAAAAGTTGGAATTCAAAGGGTCAGTGCTAGACACTCAGCTATCCAGAGCTTTTCTGCCCTAGACCATATGGACAGACTAGTAATCCTAATCACCCACATGTGTCAACAGACCAGCTCGACAGCTCAAGACTTCCTTCGTCTCTTAGGCCACATGGCATCCACAGTGCACGTGGTGCCATATGCAAGACTACATATGCACCTAGCACAATGGACCCTAGCATCCCAGTGAACACAGTCCAAAGGACACCTATGGGACATCATTCAGAGCTCCCACCCACTAGTCCAATCCCTCCTGTGGTGGGGCATCCCAGCAAACCTGCTGGTAGGGTCACCTTTTCAGATGCCTCAACCTCAACACACCCTAACCACGGATGCATCCAAACTGGCTTGAGGAGCCCACCTGGAGTCACAAGACCTGTGGACGACTCAAGAGTCATCCTTACGGATCAACTTGTTGGAACTTTGGGCAATCACAAATGCCCTGCAGGTGTTTCAAGACACTTCTCAAACAGCCAGGTGCTCATCAGGACAGACAACTAGGTGGCAATGTTCTATGTGACCAAGCAAGGCGGGACAGGCTCACTTCCCCTCTGCGAAGAGGCCTGTTGCCTGTGGAACTTCATCTCTCACCACATACACCTTCATGCAGTGTATATTCTCGGCGATCAAAATCACCTGACTTGACAGGCTGTCGCATCCTCCACCCACATGAGTGGAGTCTAGACCCTCGCTCAGTGGCATTGATCTTCAAAACCTGGGGAACTCCAGTCATCGACCCCTTTGGCACTCCACAGAACAGCAAACTCCTGCAGTTCTGTTTCAGAGTTCCGTCTAAGCTAAGCCAAGCAAATGATGCTTTTCACCTATATTGGGGTCAGGGACTGCTTTATGCATTTCCCCCCACACTCCTAATACTGAAGACCCTCTTCAAACTCCAGCTTGAGGGAGGCACTATGATTCTCATAGCTCCCTTCTGGCCCTGCCATTCCTGGTTTCCCCTTCTACTTCGACTACAACAGATTGGTTACCAATCTGTCTGGGGTTGCAAACCGGGTCTTTTATTCCAGGGTGACTGAACAGTTCTACATCCTAATCTGCGATCTCCCCGTCTGACTGCATGGCTGCTGAAGGGGTGATGCTTCAGCATCTCCTTCTTCCTCAGTATGTAAAGGATATCCTCCTGGCTTCCAGAAAGCCCTCCACCAGATGGGCCTATGTGTTCAAATGACGCAGATTTAGATTGTGGTGCCCATAAGAGAACCTCAATCACTTTGACGCTTTGTCCTCCTCAGTTTGGTTT
The DNA here is from genome assembly GCA_033557465.1 of Ichthyophis bannanicus. Classification (NCBI taxonomy): domain Eukaryota; kingdom Metazoa; phylum Chordata; class Amphibia; order Gymnophiona; family Ichthyophiidae; genus Ichthyophis; species Ichthyophis bannanicus. The sequence goes on along the minus strand of CM066031.1, from coordinate 1,841,496,088 downwards.
TAGTTCACCTCCGTGCCATTGTGGCTTTTCACAAACCTATCAATTGTCATTCCATCTCTGTGCACCCCCTAGTGGCACATTTCGTGAGAGGCCGTCTCCTCTCTAAACCACCCATTCGACCACCTCCAGTGGCATGGGATCTGAAAGTGGTCTTGGCTCAGCTTCTCAAACCCCTGTTTGAACCCCTAGCTACCGCTCACCTGCAATACTAGTTTTGGAAAGTCATATTCCTAGTTGCACTGACCTCGGCCAGGCGCATCAGTGAATTACAAGCCCTGGTGGCCCATCCACCAGATTTCATCATGACAGTCATCCTATGGACACATCCTCACTTTCTACCAAAAGTGGTATCGCCCTTCCATATCAGTCAATCTGTAATGCTTCCGGTCTTCTTCCCAAGACTACACTCTCCCCGTGCAGAAGCAACCCTGTACACTCTAGATTGCAAATGAGCCCCGGCCTTCTATCTGTGGAGCACTCAGGATCTTCGTAAGTCCTCCCAATTGTTTGTTTCCTTTGACATCACTCACTTGGGGTTTCCTGTAACAAAGCGTATGCTCTCCAGATGGATAGCAGACTGCATCGCTTTTACTTACGATAAAGAGGACCTCTCCCTCACAGGGCCTGTCACTGCTCACAATAGCCGAGCCATGGCAACTTCGGTAGCCAACCTACACCCAGTAGCCAGTGACGAAATATGCTGGGTAGCCACCTGGTCCTCCATCCACACCTTTGCCGTCCACTACTGCTTGGACAAGGACTCCTGCCAGGATGCGGCCTTCAGCCAGGTGGTCCTCCAACATCTCTTTGGAACAAAGCTACAACTCCTCCTTCAACCCATGCTATTTATTCCAAATCTCCATGGTGGGGATGTCTATATATTTATTTTATTTAACATTTGTTATATACCGCCTTTCATGATATCAAGACGGTTTACATTGAACAAACTGAAATTACATTGAACAGGGCATTATAACTTGGACATAACTACTTTACAGGGAACATGGGCTATGTCCAACAGAACCCAGTCTGGCCTTTCTGATCTGGTTTCCAAGTCTCCTGAAGATCTGGGAGCTAGGGAGTCCTATATGTGAAGACTACATACATGCTTGTCCCTGGAGATAGCATAATTACTCATCTGTAACAGGTGATTTTCGGGAACAGCAGGAATTTAGTCTTCACAATCCACCTTCCTCCTCATGGAGTTGTAGGGTTATTTTTACTCTTCCTTCTCCGCTACAAATCAGTTGAGGAGAGGGAGTCAGAAAAGCGGGAAGACAGTCACTTAGGTACAGTGGAGTACTCCTATAAAACCTATAAAAGGCTTTTTATCTTCTTTACTTTACTGGTTATGCTTCTCCCCAGGTTTCCTAGCATCCCTCTGGCTGTGGCCCTACTACATTAGCACAGTGTTTAATTGTCTCAAGGTCATCAGGCACTATCATTGAAGAGCTCTCTCCCTGTTGAAGGATATCAATGAGGGACCCCCCCTCCCCCTTCAGATTCCTGCACACCTAATATGACAGTGCACCTTTTTTCATTGAATCATAACTATGAAGCATTGACACACTCTACCTGTCTTAGATCACTTCTGCTGCTGCCTGCTCCTTCAAGAGTGTTGCTTTGTGGCAGATCTTAATGTTGGCAAAAAGACAAAAAAGAAGCCCGAATGGTGAAGTCTTATTTGTGGGACACATCTAATTTTTTACAGATCTTGTCCAGTTATGAGGATTCTATTGATCATGCTATATTGGTCACTTTAGATGTAACAGTATTATACATCAACATTCACCAGGGAAGAGGCTTTGACTCTCCAGGAATCAGCATTCACATCCGCCCTTTCATGGATTCCTAAATCCTTTCTTTTGGATTTGATCCATTTGGAGCTTACAAAAATTTTTTTGTTTAATGGCCAGTTTTATCAATAATGTTGGGGTATCGCCATGGGAGCCATGGCTGCCCCATCTATAGCAACCTTGTATTTATCAGACATGGAAGAAAAGCATATTTATTTGGCCAATGATTTCCGATTCATTCCACTGTGGGTACGGTTTCTTGATGACATATTTTTTCTTTGGTTATCAACCCCCGAGAGTCTTCAACGCTTTGTCTTGTGGCTTAACACTATAAAATCCAACATACAATTTACTGCCCATACCCATGAATATCACATAGAGTTTTTGGAGTTTCTTATACGCAAACATAATGACACATTATCCACCACTTTGTTTCGAAAGTCTAGTCAACGCAGCAGTTTATTACATTATCATAGCCACCATCTGACACCATTACGTAAGGGGCTCCCTTTTGATCAGTTTTTGAGACTTCGTCGGATCTGTTCTACATTAGATGAGTTTAAACATCAGGCACATCTTTTATGTAATCGCCTATTGGAATGGGGATATCCCAAAAAAGTCATCAAACGGGCATACACTCGGGTCCGTTTCACTCATTGTGAATGGTTATTGACAGCTCCTGCCACTGAGATCAACACAACAAATGACCGAATTGTGGGGTGTTACCTTTCATGAGCCACACCTCGGTGGTAGTAAGTCTGCTCAAGAAGCATTGGAATATACTTCAGTTGCACACGTGTTTTCAAAAAACTTTGTCTTCTGCATACACCCGGGGTTCAAACCTACGGGATCGTTTGGTATGGTCGACTTTACCTTCCGACCACCCGACCAGAATATTTCAACGACAGGGACACTATGCATACAATCAGTGCAAATTCTGCCATAACACCTTAGAAGGCATCACTTGGACCCACCCGAGCACTGGTCATATGTATAGAATTTTGGGCACAAGCAATTGCCTTACCAGTTTTGTAGTATATTTACTACAATGCTCTTGTGATCTTCTCTATATTGGCCGGACTATCCGTCCTGTAAAAATCCGTCTGGGAGAGCATGCATCCAGGATCAGGACATCAAACATCTCAGCCCCCATAGTGGAACATTGCGTCACATATGGTCATTTTTTCAGATTTAAGATGGAGGCTAATTGACAGCGTTTTACCAGATCCCAGAGGGGGCAATCATGCTTACCATCTACAGTGGTTAGAACAAGAATGGATTTTTCGTCTTCGGACAGTAACACCCAGAGGACTAAATTTAGAACATGAATGGTGGAGTCTCTCTTGTAATGAAATGTTTAATCTACGCCCCTTATCAGCGCCCAGTTGAAAAGGACATTGACATCTTCATAATCATATTTATTTTGAGTAGTTTCTTCCGCTCGGATTCTTATTCAGGTTTGAGTATTAAACATTTTTTTTTTTTTTTGTAAGTTTATTTAAATTTTCCAAAACCAAAACAATACAAACAACCAACAATCCCAATCATCCCTCCCGTAAATCCCCACCTCCCTTCCCTCCCGTGACCACCTCCCTGGGTTACAGCACTCCCAACTCCCTCCTTTACACATATCAGTACAATAATGTTAATTAAGGACCGTACAATGTTGCTCATCCACAGGGCGCAGAAGAGCCAATTTACAGAGAGCAACGAGCTACCTTACAGAAACATAATAGGGGCTGCCACTTTCTGCCATCGCTGTCTAGAGTACGCCTACCTCTACGGGGCATCATTTCATATTTACTATACAGACACACACAGTTCCACCAAACCTGCCACTGAAGATCAGACACCACTTTCCAATTGCGCATGCGGCAAAAAATGGCAATTCCCAGGAGAAAATCTAGGAGAAAGGAGTCATGCTGCAAAGGGACCCCCGAACCAGAGCGGTAAATCAATATCTCCCATGAGAGAGGGGCTCGAAAACCTAAGATTTCTTGGATACGATCCCAAACCTGAGACCAGTAATTATCAAGTTGGGGGCATTCCAGCACGGTATGCCGAAAGGTCCCCACTGCAAGCTGACAAAGCCAACAGGTATTATTAGCTGGAGTGGCCCACTTGCTGAGCTTCACTGGCGTGATAAAAGCCCTATGAGCAAAAAAAAACAGGGTCTGCGTGACTGAGGCTGACTTGGAAACGCGCGTTTGCTTGGCCCAGAAATCCCTCCAACACCGGGGGGGCAGGACAACACCAGATTCGCTCTCCCACCTCTCTTGCGTCCTCTGGACACCCAAAGAAAGCGGAGGACCCAATCGTTTGTATAAAGAGGAGGCTATACCTCGACCCGCCCACGCCTGGGCGATTTGGGTCAATGTCTCCCCAGTTTCCCCAGAGAACCCAACCCCTCCCAGCGCTTCCCCCATACAATGTTTCAACTGAAGCCATTGGAAAAACAGCACTCCTGGGATGTTGAATTCCAGCTGCAAATCACAAAAGACCTTCCAAGTCCCACCGCTAATAAGCTGTCCCAACGTCCACACTCCTCTACTATACCACTGTTTCCAGGCGAAGGGCTTGGCTTGAATCTTAAAAAGGGGATTATACCAAATTGGGAGGTCAAGAGAGAATCTTTCCGCCAATGTTCCCTGAGAGAAAACCTCCTGAAATGCTCTTTGGGCAGCTGTTATGAGCAGAGATCCCGGCTTAGCCGAAGGAAAAAGCATACCCGTGGCCAACGGCAACGGGAACGGAGACACTATATTCCTCTCCAGGGCCAACCAAACAGGGCTAAGAGCAGTAACATCCTCCATCCACCGTCCCCCTTGTTTAATCAGAAAGGCACAGTGATAACGTTTAAAGTCGGGAAAGTTCACCCCCCCATCCTCCTTGGCTCCCTTAAGCTTGGAGAGCGCTATACGCGGGGGTTTGCCATTCCATAGAAAACCCACAAGTATTCGCTCAATCTGCTTGTACACCGACTCAGCAAATAGCAACGGTACCATCTCAAGGATATAATTAATTTTGGGCATGATAGTCATTTTGATAGTCTCCAGGCGCCCCCACCACGACAAAGACAAGGGAGACCACTTAGTAATCAGGAACTTCGCCATGGCAACCAATTTGTCTGCGTTCCGACGAACCGTTTCCTCCATGGGAAAACAGTAGGAAACCCCAAGATATTTGACCATCCCCGACTCCCAGACAAACGGGTATTGTGTCATATGGGATTTAAACACCCGAGAATTTAAAGGGAAAGCTACCGACTTTGACCAATTTATCTTATATCCCGAGAGAGCTGCATAATCCCCAATCTGAGCAAGGATATGCGGGACCGAGTCCGGATGAGTGAAAAGCAACAAGTCGTCAGCATAAGCCGACAGTTTTATCTCAATATCCGAGACCCTAATACCATGAATCAACCCATTCTGCCTAATTAAAAGGGCTAAAGGCTCCAGGGCCAAATTAAATAACAGAGGTGAGAGAGGGCAGCCCTGCCGCGTTCCCCTGCCTAAATGAAATTCCTGAGAACAGGCCCCGTTGACGCAAATCCGAGCAGTGGGGTTAGCATACATCACTCTCAGGAGGTCAAGAAATCCTTCACCAATACCAAACCATCGAAGGGTATGAAACAGGAAGGACCACTCCAAGCGGTCGAAGGCTTTTTCAGCGTCCAGGGATAAGCCGACCCCGGGTTCAGCCTGAGACTCAGTCGCGACCAACACATGGCATAACAGCCTGGCATTATCTGCGGTCGAGCGACCCGCAATGAAGCCACACTGGTCCGGATGAATCAACCGCGGAATCACAGAAGACAACCGCTTCGCTAGAATAGTGGCATAGATCTTATAATCCGCATTTAACAAAGAGATGGGGCGGTAATTCCCAACCTCCAGCGGGTCTCTCCCGGGTTTCTCTATGACAACAACATTCGCTGACGCAAAAGAGCCGGTCCGAGGACACTCTCCCAGGAGGGCTTGATAATATAGCAACAAAGAAGGCCCTAACTCGCGGAAAAACACCTTGTAGAACTCAGCCGGCAGGCCATCTGGGCCCGTCGCTTTGCCTACCTCCAGGGAGGCCACCGCTTCATCAATTTCCGTCAAAGAGATGGGTAGGTCAAGCACGGCCATCAACTCTGGACTCATCTCTGGACTCTGGACCGTAGACAGGAGCTGTTGAAAGGCCTCAGAAGAACAATCCGTTTCTGAGGAATATAAGCTCTCATAAAAGACTCTAAACAACTCTAGTATAGCCGCATCCTTGACCTCAATTATATCTCGACGGTCATCCCGCAGAGCGGCGACTCTCCCCATTTCTTGCCGTGACTTCAGACGACTGGCGAGGAGTTTTCCGGCCTTATCACCTTCCCAGTAATATAACCCGTCTTGCAAGCGGATATGTTTAACCGCCTCAGAGGTGAGGGCATGATTATATTGAAAACGTAGGCGCTGTAGTCGAAGCAGGGCACACGGATCCGCTCCCTTAACCAAGATCCGTTCCCCGGCCCTGATTTGCTTATCCAGCGCCTCCAGGCGCTGTTTACTGAGTTTTGCCCTCCCAATGCCGAAACTGGTGATAACTGCCCGTATGGAGGCTTTAAATCCTTCCCATCTAGCCCACCCAGAGGATAGGTGAGGGGGATTAAGCTCAAAATAATCCACTATGGCTGATTTCAGTTGCAGCTGGAACTCATCATCCGCCAGCCAGGTCCGGTCAAACCCCCATCTGCCAGAACCCACAGCCGGCCGAACATCCTCCAGAACGAGGGACACAGCGGCATGGTCCGAGACATTCGCACTATGAATACCTGCTTCCGTTAGGTGTGGGAAGAGAGATCTGGAGAGCAGAAAAAAATCGATGCGCGACAGGGACTTATGAGGGCACGAGAAAAATGTAAACTCCTGCGCATCCGGGTGCAGTAGTCTCCACGCATCTACCAGCCCCGATTCCCGCATCATAGAGTGCAAAATACCCCGGGATCGACTCCCCCCCTTGGTTCTGGGAGGCTTCCTATCCACCAGCATATCCAGGACCAAATTGAAATCGCCCCCCAGAATCAAAGAAGTGGAAGACGCGGCACAGACCAAGTCAGCCAAAGTCTGAAAAAACCCCGGGCTATCCCCATTAGGAGCATAAACATTGATAAAGACCAAGTCCAAGGCTCCCAACCCAACACAGACCTTGACCCATCTACCCTCATCATCTGTCTGAGAATGGCTCACCTGCAGCTTGAGCTCCTTTCGGGCAAGGATAGCCACCCCATTGTGTTTACCCTTCGCTGCTGAAAACGCTAGCAGCGTAAAGGGACTGATACTCAGTTTCAGGGATTCCTTTTCATTCAAATGTGTCTCTTGCAAAAACAAGATGTCACAACTGATGTGCTTGGCATAGAGAATAATTTTCTTTCTCTTGATAGGACTATTTACCCCCTTAACATTTAAGGAATGTATTCTCAGGGTAGCCATAGAGCCCGCCATAAGGTATAGATACTGACATATCTGTAGTGGCCACACGCCCCCCCAGCAGCATGACTCCCCACCCCAACCAAAGTTCCGCCCCTTAATCGATTAGCAGCAGTAAGATGCCTACAGTTCTGTACAGACAATGACAAAATATCCCTTACATACCCAGGGTTAATGTCGCCCAGGAAGCCCACGGGAGGGAGGACCCAAACATTCTTAATGGGTGAACCCAGACTGAAGGGGATAGGACGCGCAGAGGGAGAACATCTGCAGTAAATACAAAAAAACAGTCAGCGCCGAGCAGCCCACTATACCAATATCATCCCACAAGCTACCACATTACACTCACACAGGAATGGGGCCCCTGCAAGCAAGCCGCTGAGCCGCCACTTTAGCCGCCCAGCAGCCGCCACACAATCAGCAACTAAGAAAAGAACCAGGGCCCCTGGTAAAAGATCAACTGTTCATCAGCTCAGCTTCTTTCTCTTCAATGAACAGTCCCAAGGCATTCGGGTCATCAAAAGTCTTGGTGACATTGTGTAAAGTGACCCTCATCCGTGCAGGTTGGAGCAATCCAAAACGCGCTTGCAGGCGATTCAATCTCGGTCTCAGATCCAAAAAACGCTTCCGTTTATCCACAGTATTTTTGGCAAAATCGGGGAAGAACATCAATTTATGGCCCTCGAATTCCACGGGGTAGCGAGCCCGCGCTGCTTCAAAAATCCTCACCGCATGTTGGTGCCGGAGAGTCTTAAAAATAATAGGCCTCGGTCTTTTGCTGTTAAGCAGGGCCTGTGTGGGAACGCGATGTGCCCTCTCGATCTCAAAGGGCACATCAAATGAAAGGCTCAGCGTGGAAGCCATAAGCTTATGTATAAAGGTGAACATGTCCTTCCCTTCCGCCCCCTCAGGGACTCCCACCACGCGCACATTATTCCTCCTCGCTCTGTTGTTAATATCGTCCAGCTCCTTCTGCAGCTGCTCAATCTGCCGCGAGTGCTTCTCCGAGATTTTCAATCGTTCCTCATGCACCACCAACCTGCTTTCCATGTGGTCCTGTCGACTCATTAGGTTCCCGAACTGCTCCTTCAACTGCACCATGTCGTCCTGCACACTCTGGAGTGAAGCGTTGGTGGCAGTCACAATGTCCTTCACCGCGCGGATCTCCTGCAGTAATTCTTGCAGCGCTTCCGGGTGATCGCGCCCAGCCGCCATTTTCTGTGGCGAGGGCGGCTCCGTTTTCGATCTCTTATTCCCGGCTCCAGTCCCGGAGACAAAATCTAATCTGACTGGCTTGGAGTTTGCCATCTCCGTTCACTCTCCAGTAAGTTTGGTAGCAAGTGGATCAAGAGTTTTAGCGCTGACACAGGATTAAGGCCGTCTCTCTCTGGAGCTCACGCTCTATGCGTCCATTCCTCTCCTTGCCAAGCTCCGCCTCCCGAGTATTAAACATTTGATTCATTCACTTCTCCAGGACCAAACAGGAAGTCAGTCCTCACATATGGGTGACGTCGGCGCCCTCGTGCGGAGCATTTCCTCAGCTTTCAAAGAAAGCCATTGGGAATGCAGTGCGCATGCGCAGTCCCCTTCCCACCCAAGGGTGCCATCTTGCTCAGTCTTTCTTTATCTGCGGAGCCCAACTGATGTGAGTTTGTGTCACCCGGTAAAAGTAGATTTTTTTTTCTGAGATTTTTGCTTTTTCTGATCCGGTTTGATGCCAGTTCCCCTTCCCGCCTGAGCTTGGTACACCGGTCTCGAGTCCGGTATTCTTTTTTCGTTTTTTGTCCTTCGTGGCTAGTGTTCGCGCCTTTTTTATTTTCACTGGCAGCCCGGTCTTTTGACCTTGCAGGGGCCCTTTTTCCCCCGATAGCTGCTAGCGGTTTCAAAAAATGTGATCGGTGCAAGAAACTTGTCTCTCACCAATACACATGACTGCTGCCTCGGGCCTGACCATGACCCGCCGGCCTGTGGCCCGTGCGGCAAAATGTCATCATAGGCACTTCGGAGCCGTCAGCATCAACGTGAGAGAATTTTCTCGGAGTCTGTATCCGGCCGGGCCCGGACTTTGTCAGAAGTCTAAACATCTCGGGAGTCGGAACCCGAGCGCTGTCGTGGTTCCTCTGAAAGGGGGTCTCCCACCCAGGAGCACAAAAGGAAGAAGCTCGTGAGGGCGGCGTCGGTTGAAGCTCCTGGGTCCTCGAGGGCCAGGTCGCATAGCCCTGACCACCGCCCCGGGCTCTCAGAGTCGGAGAGGCCGTCCAAGCTACCTCGTATGGAGCCGGAGTCCCCGAATCACGTAAGTTCAGTTGTCCTCGTGGACTCTCCTCCGGGAGAGCCGACGTGGCCCGAGTCGGAGGCTGCTGGGTCTCCTGAGCTTGGACTCAGGTTGAAGGCCTTGGAGAGCAGCTTGGCTGCCTTCATGGAACAGCAGCGGGTGCTGATCGCCGGTCTGACCGGTGCATCTGCCCCGACCACTGGGACCTCGACGTCTAAGTCGACCCCGGAGACCGAGCCAATCCTCGAGTCGATCCTCGGTTGAGGTCCCCCTCAACCTCTCGTGCGGGGCCAAGGTCGTCGACGCTGGTGGCACTGAAGTCCACACGGCCAGAGCCGCTTGACGACTCCTCAGAGGAGTCGGCTTAGGAGACGGAGGATGAGGAGTCTCCAAACACCTTCCCTCCCTCCTCCCTTGAAGTTGCAGTCATATCATTCATTTTAATTTTTTGCTGTCTTTTAGCTATGTCATCAGACTGATCAAGATGGCACCCTTTGGCGGGAAGGGGACTGCGCATGCGCGCTGCATTCCCAAAGGCTTTCCTTGAAAGCTTGGGGAAATGCTCCGCACAAGGGCTCCGTTGGCACCAATGTCACCCATATGTGAGGACTGATTCCTGCTGCTCCTGGAGAACACCTGTTACAGGTGAGTAACTACTCTTTCTTTAGGGGTTCCCCCCCTTTTCGTTTTTGACGATCCACCTCCTGTATGGATGATGTCCCTCAGCCAGCCTATCACCATCATGCAGTCACTACATAACTGACCCATAGTTCCCGGTGATTCTTTAGGACATTCAATAGATTCTAATCCACAGCTGTTTTCACACATGAAACAGGGCCTTGCACCGGCCCGAAACATGCATGTTGTGTAGCAACTGATCCCCAGCGATTGAAGGAATATTTGGACACCCCTGCCGTTTCTTAAGATAAGCGTTTCATGTTCACGAATATATTTAGTAAAAGGGCTTCACAAACATCCGAGCAGAAAGTTCATTCCTGTTTGTTTGACCCGACAGTTGTATATATTTTTCAGCAATAGTAGTGCAGTGCTATGTTAAGGATGACTTTTCCTTTTTCATTGTTTGTACAACAATAGTCAATTTGGCATTTGGAGGTACATATTCTCCAGGATCAAGCAGGAAGTCAGTCCTCACATATGGGTGACATCGAGGTCGATGGAGCCCTTGTGGAGCATTTTCCCAGGTTTCTATGAAAGCCTTTGGAAATACTGCACGCATGCGCGGTCCCCTTCCCGCCTAAAGGTGCCATCTTGCTCAGTCTTTCTGTTTCTGAGGAGCCCAACGGATGTCTGTCCGTGTCACCCGGAGAAAAGTTAGATTTTTCTTGCGATTCCATCGCGGTTCTTGTCCGGTTCGACGCCGGTTCCCCCTCCCGCCGGGTTCGGTACACCGGTATCGAGCCCGTCTTCTGTTTTTTTGGTTTTTGCCCTTAGTGGCTGGGGTTCGCGCCCTTTTTTTCTTTTCCCTTGAAGGCCGGTCCTTTGACCTCGCAGGGGCCCTTTTTTCCCCGATGGCTTCCAGTGGTTTCAAGAAGTGTTATCGGTGCAAGAAACTGATGTCTCTCACCGACACACACGACTGCTGCCTTCGGTGCCTCGGTTCAGATAATGATCCTAAGATCTGTGGCAAAATGTCCACTAAGGCACTGCGAAGTCGACAGCATCAAAAGGAAAGGCTTTTTTCTGATTCGGCCTGCGGCCGGGCCCGGACCTCGTCTGAGGCCTCGACGTCTCAGGAATCTGACCCCGAGCATCGCCGGGGTTCCTCGGACAGGGGGTCCCCCCATCGGGAACGAAAGAGGAAGAAGCGGCTCATGAGGGCGGCGTCGGAGGAGGTCCCTGGCTCCTCGAGGGCCAGGTCTCAGACCCCCGACCTCCGTCCCGGGCCCTTGGAACAGGAGAAGCCATCCAAAATGCCTCGTGTGGAGCCGGAGTCTGCTGGACACGTAAGTCCTGTTGTCCTCGAGGACTCTCCTCCCAGGGAGCCGACGTTGGGCCCGGCACCGCCGAGGCCCGAGTCGATAGCTGCTGAGTCTCCTGAGCTTGGACTCAGGCTGACAGCCTTGGAGTGCAGATTGTCTGCCTTCATGCATCAGCAGCGGGTGCGCTGGTGCATCTGCCCAGACCACCGGGACATCGATGTCTAAGTCGACCCCGGAGACCGAGCCGATACTCGAGACCATAAAGGCTCGAGGTCGTCCTCTGTCGCAGTCACCTGCGACCTCCCGCTCGGGACCGAGGGCGTCGACGCCGGTGCCTTCGGCGTCGGGGCGGGTGCTGCCGGGATCCACGCGGTCGGAGCCCCCCGACTCCTCTTCGGACGAGTCCGCATGGGAGACAGAGGACGAGGAGTCCCCCGATGTCTTTCGGACGCACCGCAGTCCGAACCCCGGAGTAGATCCCCCCTCGGAGGATACCCAGTTCTCGGAGTTCGTTAGGGATATGGCCACAGCTTTGTCGATTCCCGCGGATTCCGAGGAGGAGCCTCGAGCCAAAGAGCTCGAGGCCCTCCTGTATGACTCTCCTCCGAAGGAGGCCTTTACTGTCCCGGTTCCTCCAATGCTGGAACGGCTCCTTTTCCGGATGTGGGAGGCACCGGCACCGGCCTCGGCACCGGTTCTGAGCAAGCGGGTCGATTCCATTTATCGACTCTGTAAGAGCCCTGGCTTCCAAAAGGCGCAGCTACCACACCATTCCATGGTGGTGGAATCGGCCATGCATCGTCTGAAAAGCCAGAAGATGCACTTTGCGGTGCCCCCCGGCAGGGAGGTCCCGGAACCTGGATGCGTTTGGTAGAAAGTGCTTCAAGGGCTCGATGCTTGCTTGCCGTGTCCAGTCCTACCAGCTGTACACGGGCATGTACTTGCGGGACCTGGCGAAGGAGCTTACCGGGTTCTCTGCTGGTCTCTCTGGGGAACCTTTGCAGAGGTTCAAGTCCTTGTCCTCGGGAGTGCGGGAATGCTCTAAGTTCATGTCCCGAGCAGCCAATGATGGCTTTGAGGTCTCGGCCTGTGTTGCGGCAGCCGGCATCGCGGCTCGACACCAGGCATTGCTGCTGTCGTCAGACCTCGAGCCATGGGTGCAGGACAAGTTGGTTGATGTCCCTTGCCGAGGTGAGAACCTTTTTGGCAAGCCCATGGCCGAGAAGGCTGCTGAGCTTGAAACCGAGCACCTCACTTAGGACAAGGCTGTCCAGTAAAACCTCTGCCCCTTCCCTCTGCCCTCTGCCCCTTTCTCTGCCCCTTCCCTGGGCAAGGAAGGCGACTGCCTACAAAGAGTTCCCACATTACCAGGCCTCCCCAGCAGGGTCAGCAGACCAAGGGGCAGGGACATGGGCCCCGTAGGCAGAAGACCCCCAAGCCTCCAGCTCCTGCTCCCACTCAGCAGGGTGGGGGTTTTTGACTGCCAAAGCATAGCCTCTCCGTCTCTGCTGTCCCATCCCTGCACAGGAGGTCGACTAGCCTTGTTTGCCCACAGGTGACCACCCATTACAGGAGGCAATTGGGTCTTAAGCATAGTCCACAAGGGCTATATGCTACATTTCCAACAGTTGCCTCCTCCTTACTTCCCAGGAGAGCCTCCAAGGCCTCCTCTGCACACAGACCTCCTCCTTTGAGAGCTTCAGGGTCTGCTGCGAGACAAGGCGTTGGAGCCTGTGCCTCCCCACCTACAAGTCACGGTTTCTACTCCAGGTACTTCCTAGTACCAAAGAGAACCGGGGGCCTCAGGCCTATTCTCGACCTCAGAAATCCCATCAAGTTCTTGGAGAAAGAAAAGTTCAAGATGCTTACTCTTGGAACATTACTGCCCTACCTCCAGCAGGGAGATTGGCTATGCTCCTTAGATCTAAAGGATGCGTACACTCACATCCTCATTTATCCAGACCACAGAAAGTACCTCAGGTTCATTGTGGGAGGAAACCATCATCAGTACAGAGTACTGCCTTTCGGCCTCACCTCCGCCCCCAGGGTCTTTACCAAATGCCTGGCAGTGGTGGCGGCCTACTTGAGCAATCAGGGTATCTTTGTCTTCCCCTACCTGGACGACTGGCTCATCAGGGGTCAGACTTGCCAGGAGGCCAGGCAAGCCACTCTCCGAACTATCTCTCTCCTTCAACACCTGGGTTTTGTCATAAACTTCGCAAAGTCCACTTTGCTCCCCTCCCAGAACCTAGAGTTCATAGGGGCAAGGCTAGACTCTCTGCAGGCAAGGGCTTACTTGTCAGAAGACAGAGCCCAAAGACTGATGGACTTGGCAAACCAGTTTCTCAGCATGCCACTGGTTTCCGCCAAACTCTGTCTGAGGCTCTTGGGCCACATGGCATCGACAGTGCATGTGACGCCAAATGCCCAGCTCCACATGAGGCCTGCCCAGTGGTGCCTCAGAACTCAGTGGACACAGGAAGCCTCAGAGACAGAGTACGGGTGTCCAAACCATTCCTGAACTCCCTACGTTGGTGGCTGCACCCCCCAACTTACTACGAGGGGTGCCTTTTCAAATACCTGTGTTCACAGTAGTGTTAACCACCGATGCCTCCTTGCAACGCTGGGGGGCACATTGTCTGGACAAGTGAACCCAGGGCCTGTGGTCTCCCTGGGAGGCCACGCAACAGATCAACCTACTGGAACTACAGGCTATTCGCTTAGCTCTCAAAACTTTCTCTCAAACCCTGGCTCACCGGTCTGTCTTAGTACAGACAGACAACCAAGTAGCCATGTTCTATGTCAGGGGTCTCAAACTCAAATTGCTTTGAGGGCCAAATGAGGACTTGTAAAATAACCCGGGGGCCGCATGAGACGTGGGACCTCATTTGCATAAGGGACCTCATTTGCATAAATATTTGCATAATGTTACCATACCCTAACTTTTAGTAAACATGCCTCTTAATGAGTGCATGAATAAAGAAAGACTAAAAGATTTCTACATTACTATAATCCAGTGCCAACCGCCAGGCACATTAGGAACTACTACTGCTGTCCCGATCGCTCTTACCCTGCCGCCGCGGCACCTGAACCCTGCACCCAGAAGAGTCTGCTGGCCCCTTTAAGACTGGCTCCCCCTCCAGAATTCTAGACCTAGCCGTGCCTAGCATTGCCTGCATTCTCCTGCTCTGGAGCCCCCAATGCTGCTCCCCTATCCTGCCACCTACTGTAAGTCCTGATGCCGTCAGCCAGTCCCATGAGCAACAGCAGATCCAATGCTGACATTGCTCCAGCCGCGATCCGTGGTCCAACCTCATGGAAGAGGACCACACTCATGGAAGACACGGCACCACTTCAGCCACTCCCTCAACCAAAATGAGGACCATGATCCCCCGGCAGCCCCAGGAGAAGCCATGAGCTCTGCGGCCCTTCTCCCGTGGGAGCCATGAGGATCGCGGCCAGTCATGCCTCCACTCTTCCCCCTGCCTCTTCTGCTAAGATCGGGAGCTGCCGCAGTGCTCCTGCTGCTCCGATCCTGCAATTGCCACCACCAGCCACACGTGGAGCAAGGCCCGGTGACAGGCGCAGGAACATGGCTCACCCAAGACCTTTGCTCCCGGCTCAGCACTCTCCATATTTAAAAACAAACCAGAATCTATTCTCAGCAGCCCCCGAAGCTGCAAACACCCGGGACTATTATTTTTTTTTAAACATAGCCACTATTGGCAGCAGTCAGTCCCTGATCCCAATTGAATTTTCATAGATAAAAGAATGTCAAAAAATCCTCGCCTTAGCAGGAATAGTGAAGCCTCTAAATCTAAAAAATAATTACATTTGGCAAAATGTTCTCCTTGAGGGGCAACAGTCAAGTTACTGTGGCCCAAATTGCTTCCCAGCATGTTTGAATTTCTGGATAGAAACGAGGTATATGGACCAAAGTGCCCTCTTTAGGTCCACAATGCCAACAGTATTAAGCGTCCCGCGGGCCCCTCTGCCTGCTCTGAGTCCTCTCCTCCCTGCAGCATCAGTTCCAAAAGCGGCGGCTTTTCAGAGCCGCGAAGAGAGAGAGTTTCTCTCGCGCGGTTCTGAAGAGAGTTCAGAACCGCGCGAGAGAAACTCTCTCTCTTCGCGGCTCTGAAAGCCGCCGCTTTTGGAGCTGATGCTGCAGGGAGGAGAGGACTCAGAGCAGGCAGAGGGGCCCGCGGGATGCTTAATACTGCGGCGGCAAGTTTGGAATTTTTTTTTTTTTTTAGACGCCGGTAAGTGCTTCGCGGGCCGCACAAGATGCTCTCGGCCCGCGGGCCGCTTGTTTGAGACCCCTGTTCTATGTGAACAAGCAGGGCGGCACTGGGTCCAGGCTCCTTTGTCAGGAGGCACAGGACCTTTGCTTGTTTGCGCTCAGGCACAACATGTTTCTCAAGGCTGTTTATCTCCCTGGCCAGGAGAACTTCCTGGCAGACAGGTTGAGCAGAGTTTTGCAGCCCCACGAATGGCAACTGCACCCATTAGTGGTTCAGAAAATTTTCCTGAAATGGGGACTTCCATCCATAGATCTTTGCCAGTCCCCTAAACCGGCAGCTGCCCAGGTTCTGCTCCAGGCAACCACATCCCATGAGGTGGGCAGCGGATGCCTTCCTGATCTCCTGGTCCCAGGGCCTCCTGTATGCGTTTCCTCCCACACCTCTGGTGGCCCGAACCTTGTTCAAGATTCTGAGGGACAAGGCCTCGGTACTTCTGGTAGCCCCCAGGTGGCCGAGGCAGCCTTGGTTTACACTTCTGCTTCAACTGGCAGTGGACACCCCACTACCTCTGGGGTTGCAGCCCGACCTTCTCTCTCAGGATCAGGGTTCTCTTCTGCACCCCAACCTCAAATCTCTCAATTTGATGGCCTGGAGGCTGCAAGGGTAGTGTTGGCTCCCTGGGGCCTGCCTCAGGAAGTTGAAGAGGTGGTCTTGGCCTCTAGGAAGCAGTCCACCAGAAAAACCTATGCCCTGAAATGGAGAAGGTTCTCTTTGTGATGTCAGCTACGCACAGAAGATCCTTTCTCCTGCTCTGTGCCAGTGGTGCTTCAGTATCTGCTGCACTTATCCAATCAGGGCCTCAAGTCCAATACTGGTCGGGTCCACCTCTCAGCTCTAGCAGCTCACCACTAACTAGTGGAAGGACACTCTTTGTCGGTTCACCCCTTGGTGTCCCGGTTCCTCAGAGGTTTGCTCTTGCTCAAGCTTCCTATCTGTCCTCCAGCCCCTGAGTGGGAGTTGAATGTGGTCTTGCAACAACTGACTCGCCCAATGGCTACTTGTCCTCTCCGCTTCCTTTCCTATAAGACGCTCTTCCTGGTAGCTCTAACCTCGGCCAGACGAGTGAGTGAGCTTCAGGCCCTGGTCTGTGACAGGCCTTACACTCGCTTCTGTAGGAACAGGGTAGTCCTTAGGACTCATCCTTAGTTCCTCCCAAAAGTTGTCTCCTCTTTCTTCCTCAACCAGGAGGTGGTTCTTCCGACATTGTTCCCTAGGCCTCATGCAAGCCAGGCTGAGGCAGTCCTGCATACCCTGGACTGTAGAAGGGCCTTATCCTTGTACCTTGACCGTACGCAGGGACATAGAAGGGCTACTCAGCTCTTCATATCTTTTGACCCTAATAATTTGGGGTTATCTGTGTCCAAGCGTACCTTGTCCATCTGGGTGGCTGACTGTATCACCTGGGCTTACAGGGCAGCTGACCTGCCCTTGCAGGGTCGGGTCACGGCCCACTGTGTCAGGGCTATGGCTGCCTCAGTAGCTCATCTCCACTCTGTACCTTTGGCAGACATCTGCAGGGCTGCAACTTGGTCCTCAAGCCAGACTTTTGCAGCTCATTACTGCCTGGAGAAGAAGTCCCGTAGGGACAGTGCTTTTGGCCAGGCAGTACTCCGGAATCTCTTTGAGGTTTAGGCAACTCCTGCCCTCCAGCCCTCCATTGGGCTACCGGTGGGGGTTCTCTTTCAGTGAAAGCCTTTCTCTGATGCTGGGACTAGAGGGGGAGTTCTCTTGTTCAGCCTGGGTTCCTGGTAGCCCAGAGCTAGGGAGTCACCCATATGTGAGGACTGACTTCCTGCTTGGTCCTGGAGAAAGAGTAGTTACTCACCTGTAACAGGTGTTCTCCAGGAGAAGCAGGAATCAGTTCTCACAACCTTCCCTCCCCCCTGGGAGTTGCAGTTGTACATAGTTCATTTTTGCATGTTTTTTTTTTGTGCTTTTAGCTATGTCATCAGACTGAGCAAGATGGCACCTTTAGGCGGGAAGGGGACCGCGCATGCGTGCAGTATTCCCAAAGGCTTTCATAGAAAGCTGGGGAAATGCTCTGCAAGGGCTCCATCGACGTCGATGTCACCCATATGTGAGAACGGATTCCTGCTGCTCCTGGAGAACACCTGTTACAGGTGAGTAACTACTCTTTTTGGAGATTGATAAAGAGCAGGCAGCCATAACCATGATTAAGCAACATAGTGACACTCTTAAAATCCTCTTCAGGCCCATTTCTGACCTGACCACCTCATCTAGGAGGTACCAGGGCAGAGGTCAAAGGAGGTCCTATTATTCTCCTAGCTATAGATGCGCTCCTCCTTCAACTTCTTCCCATCCTGGACAGGAATCTCACTCACGACGTTGTCAGCAGAGAGTCCAGAAGTCCAACCTAGTCCTCAGCCAGAACCAGAGTTGGGGTTCTGAATGCCTCCAGGAGAAACCTAACCTGTTGTCTAGAGTCTGTGCCAGATGACTTTCCAGTATGAGAAGGTAGGATTTTGTGCAAATCAATGGCCCCCAATAATCTCAGACCATTTGGTACTAAAACTTGACTAGGATATCATTTAAACCTTTCAGACCTTCCACCAAATTGCCCACTAAGAGGAACATAGACAATCTGACAGCATCAGGAGATGCTCTCAAAGGAGCTCACTTCCCTTCTAGATGGGGCCAAACCCATTGTACCAGGGGAATCAGGGTAGGAATTACATTCCAGATATTTCTTGATCACAAAGATGATAGGTCTATGATGGGACAGAATTCTTCCCTAAGGGCTCCAAACAAGCACCCTATAAGAGAAAAGGTCAGAGTGGTTATTCTGGGCCATCCTCATTTCTTACCTCCAAAATGGAGACTAGTTATATTCTCTGGATTTGAAGGATGCTTACATCCTCATTCAGATACATCCCAGTAATAGGAAGTATCTCAGATTTATTATGGGGAAACATCACTACCAGTACTACGTATCTTTACTTTATTTTTTCTGTTTCTGTGCTTTTTAATTATTTGTTTTTTGCAGCCCTCCTGGATTGCTTTCTGTGCCTGCTCTGTCCTACTGAATAGAAGCCCCACCTCCTGGAATGCCTCTCCCCGCGTCAGCAGCCCTCCTGGGTTGCTTTCTGCACCTACTCCATTCTAGCAAATAGAAGCCTCGCCTCCTGGAATGCCTTTCCCAACGTCAGCAGCCCTCCTGGACTGCATTCTGTGTCTACTCCAGCCTACCAAATAGAAGCCCTGCCTCCTGGAACACCTCTCCCGACATCAGCAGATGACATCAGTTGTCTGCACTATATTTTACATTTAACCCAGCGGCTTTCACCCAAGGAGCAGACCTGCTTCTTGGGGTGACTCCTGGGCGATGTCTCACCAAACGTTCCCCTTTGATCTACTCTTTCCCCATCTTTCTTGTGTCCTAGCTCTGTGTCTCACCCGTTGAGACTAGCTCTCCAGCCAGCGCTATGGCTACCATTTCTGTCCTCTGGAAACAGCAGGCCCCCCTTACCAGCGGAGCTGTCCCCCCACCCCGCCTCCAGTGCTGCTTCTCGACACAGTAAGATATTAACACCTAATCAGCCTCTTCCTAAGCCTCATGCTTGCTCCACCCAACAGGCTCCCTTCCTGGGTTCCTCAGGATGGCCTTGCTCAACAGTAGATCACTTAAAGCCCAAACTGATCTTATACTAGATACTATCCTGTCCAACAACTTGGACTTATTCTGTTTTTGAAAGACTGTGACAAACCATACCTTCTCTGCTGCCTGCCTCACGGTTATTCTGCTCCACACGCACGAAAAGGGGGAGGGGAGAGTCACCTTTTGCCTTTCACCCTTTTTTTTTTATATTCCCTATTAGCGAACTCCCAGGAGATCCCTGGGCTGGGCCAGGCCAGAAAAGCTTATTGTTCAGGTGGCACCTCCCACCCTTTTCAATTCCTCTTCACGTATTGTGCACCTCCCCTACGCAGTGCACACTGGGATACCCTCTAACAGACTCTTCTGGACCTTACTGTGATACTTCCCAATCTACTAATCCTTGGAAACTTTAATATTCATTTCCATATATCTTCCAGACCTTGGGATTTAGCCTTCATTCAATTCTTGGATGATCATGGATTTCACCAGCACACCCCTGGCTCTACGCATACAGCCAGTTATACTTGACCTGATCCTGGCTCTGCCTGACTTCCTTCCCCTTTCTGCGAATTTCTCTTTATCCTCCCTCTCTTGGACAGATCACTCTGATCTGCTTTCATCTCCTGGGGTTGGTCTCTCCCCCCATCAGCTCCTTGTCTCTCCCAGCCCATTTTTCACACTCACATAGGTGTTTTACTCCAGAGGTTCTAGTCCATTTTCCTACGGCTGATAGTTCCTTCCCACCCAAGACTCCTTTCCTATCCCACATTGGAGTTCCTTTTTACTTTAACCTTATATGTGACTTTATTTTTTTACTTTGTAAACCACTCTGTATATCTCTCAAAGGACAGTATATCAAAAATATAATAAACGATCTTTGGCCTTACATCAGCTTCATGGGTGTACACAAGTGTTTTGCTGTTGCAGCAAATCTATAGCAGATCTTGGCAAATTTTGTGCAGATTTAGAAGCGAGACCAAAATTTTAGGAGCCAGTGTTTGTGACCACCTCGTGCTCCCCCTTTCCTCCATCCCAGTTGTCTCTCACTCTCAAGTCTCATGAGACCATTGTCAGAGTTCCTATACCATGCGTCATCTTTAGATAAGTTATGGCTTCAGATAGCAAGTGCGTATGTGGGTGTGTAGTGCAATGGTGATGTGTCTGGCTGTGCATGGGATGTGTCGGTGGGTGCCTCTGTGTGGGTGGGGTGGAGGGCTGCGGTGTATGTGAGTGTGTTCTGCAGAGCTGATGAGTCTCTGTGTGATGTGCGGAGGTGGGGTGCCCATGTCTGTGTGTGAATGTGTGGTGTGGAGGTGAAGTGCCTATATGGGTACATGTCTGGGTTCCTTTGTGCATATGAGTGTGTGGTGTGGGATCCTTGTGTGTGTGTGTTCTGGGGAAAGGGGAATGCACCTTTTGGCAAATATGTATTGTGGCCTTTTGATTTCATCCCTTTAACATCCAACATATTGCACTCTTCCTTCCCCCCTCCAACCCCTCCCCACTCTGTTTCCATTCCAGACTCTCTCCCTTCCCCCCCCCCAGCACTTTCATCTCCCTGCCCTACTTCACCTATTCTCTTTTTTTTTTTTAATTTAATTTTGTTATGGGCCCTTAAGATTTTGCCGTTTTACTCCCCCCTCCCTGTCGTCTAACATTTTTTATTCTCCAGGACCAAGCAGGAAGTCAGTTCTCACATATGGGTGACGTCGGCGCCGACGGAGCCCTCGTGAGGAGCATTTCCCCAGCTTTCAAAGAAAGCCTTTGGGAATGCTGCGCGAATGCGCAGTCCTCTTCCCGCCCAAGGCTGCCATCGTGCTCAGTCTTTCTTTTTCCGCAGAGCCCAACGGACCTAGTTTGTGTCACCCGGTAAAAAGTTGATTTTTCTGTGATTTTTCGCATCCCTTTATCCGGTTCGACGCCGGTTCCCCATCCCGCCTCGGCTCAGTACACCAGTATCGAGCCCGAAACTTTTTTCGTTTTTTGTTCTTTGTGACTAGCGTTCGCGTTTTTTCTGTTTTCACTGGCAGCCCTGTCTTTTGACCTTGCAGGGGCCCTTTTTCCCCCGATGGCTGCTAGTGAGTTTAAGAAATGTGATCATGTAAGAAACTTATGTCTCTCACTGACACACACGACTGCTGCCTCCGATGCCTCAGGCCCGACTATGACCCACTGTTCTGTGGCCCGTGCGGCAAGATGTTGTCGAAGGTACTTCGGAGCCGTCAGCATCAATGTGAAAGAATTTTTTCGGAGTCCGCATCCGGCCGGGCCCGGACTTCGTCAGAGGCCTCGACATCTAGGGAGTCTGACCCCGAGCGCCGTTGTGGGTCCTCTGAAAGGAGTTCTCCCACCCGGGAGCGCATAAGGAAGAAGCAGCTCGTGAGGGCAGTGTCAGTGGAGGCACCTGGATCCTCGAGACAGGTCGCGCAGCCCACCACCGTCCCGGGCTTTTGGAGTCTGAGCGGCCGACCAAACTGCCTCGTCTGGAGCCGGAGTCCCCGAGTCAAGTAACATCTGTTGTCCTTGTGGACTCTTCTCTGGGAGAACCGACATTGGGCCTGATGCCATCGGTGCCCGAGTCAGGGGCTGTGGAGTCTCCTGAGCTCGGTCTCAGGTTGACGGCCCTGGAGAGCAGCCTGTCTGCCTTCATGGAGCAGCAGCGGGTACTGATCTCCGGTCTTACTGGTGCATCTGCCCCGACCACCAGGACCTCGACATCTAAGTCGACCGCTGAGGCCGAGCCAATCTTAGAGTCCATCAAGTCTTGAGTCGATCCTTGGCCAAGGTCTCCCTTGACCTCCCGTGCGGGGCTGAGGTCGTGGACATGGGTGCCCTCGGCGTCGGGGCAGGTGGCATCGAGGCCCACATGGCTGGAGCCGCTCAACTCCTCTTCAGAGGAGTTGACGTGGGAGACGGAGGACAAGGAGTCTCCTGACACCTTCTGGACCTGGTGCGTCCCGTCGGACTCCCCGGAGTCCAAGCCTCAGAGAAGGTCGTCCCCCCCCCCCCCCCCAGAGGATACCCGGTTCTCAGACTTTGTCAGGGACATGGCCAAGGCTTTGGCATTCCCGGCGGAGGCCAAGGAGGAGCCTCGAGCCGAAGAGCTCGATGTCCTCCAGTATGACTTTCCTTCGAAGGAAGCCTTTACTGTTCCGGTTCCTCCGATGCTGGAACAGTTGCTCTTCTGTATGTGGGAGGCACCGGCCTTGGCGCAGGTTCTTAGCAAACGGGTTGATTCCATTTATTGATTTCATAAGAGCCCTGGGTTCCAGAAGGCGCAGCTACCGCACAACTCTATGGTTGTGGAATCGGCCATGCACAGGCTGAAAAGTCAAAAGATGCACTCCTTGGTGCCTCCCGGCTGGGAGGCTCGGAACCTGGATGCCCTCGGTAGAAAGTGCGTCCAGGGCTCTATGCTATCTTGCCGTGTCCAGACTTACCAGCTGTACATGGGCATGTACCTACGGCACCTGGCAAAGGAGATTGCCAGGTTCTCGGCTGGCCTCTCGGAGGATCCCTTGCAGAGATTCAAAGCCTTGTCTACAGGGATCCAAGAGTGCTCAAAGTTTATCTCTCAAACAGCCTATGATGGCTTCGAGGCTTCGGCCCGGGTAGCCGCGGCTGGCATCGGTGTACGCCGTCAGGCCTGGCTACAGTCATCGGACCTGGAGTCATGGGTGCAGGTCAAGCTGGTCGATGTCCCGTGCCGAGGTGGCAACCTGTTCGGCTAGCCCATGACTGAAAAGGCTGCAGAAATAGAGACTGAGACTCTCACCAGGACAAGGCTGTCCAGAAAGACTTCTGCCCCTTTTCACAAAAAGAAGGGCTCTGGGAAGAAGCCTTTTTTCCCCGAGGAAAGGTGCTACCTACAAAACCTACCCTCAGTATCAGGCCTCTCCAGCTCCCCAGCAGGCCAAAGGGCAGGGGCATGGGCCCCCTAGGCAGAAAACACCCAAGCCTCCAGCCCCAGCCCCTGCACAGCAGGGAGGAGGTTTTTGACTCCCACAACATAGCCTCTCCGCCAGGGGCTCCACTCAGCACAGGAGGTCGGCTGACCCTGTATGCCTACAGGTGATACCTGGGTACTGAGCATAGTCCAGAAGGGCTATATGCTCTATTTCCATCAGCTACCCCCTCCTCCTCTCCAGGGGAGCCTTCAAGACTTCCTCTGCACAGGGACCTCCTTCTTCAGGAGTTGGCAAGTCTTCTAAAGGAACAGGCGGTGGAACCTGTGCCACACCAGCTGGAAGGGCAAGGCTTCTATTCCAGGTACTTCCTGGTACCAAAGAGAACAGGAGGCCTCAGGCCTATCCTAGACTTGCGAAATCTGAAACATTTCTGGAGAGGGAGAAGTTCAAGATGCTTACCCTTGGAATACTGCTGCCCTACCTCCAGCAGGGAGACTGGCTATGCTCCTTAGATCTAAAGGATGCTTACACTCACATCCTTATCCATGCAAACCACAGACAATATCTCAGATTTGTGGTGGAAGGAAACCAAATGCCCGGCGGTGGTGGCGGCTTTTCTCAGGAATCGGGGGATTTTTGTCTTCCCCTACCTGGACAACTGTCTAATCAGGGGCCAGTCACTCCAGGAGGCCCGATAGGCCATTCTCCACATTGTCTCTTCTTCAGCATCTGCACTTTGTCATAAACTACGCAAAGTCCTCTTTTCTCCCCTCTCAGAACCTAGAGTTTATAGGGGCCATGTTGGACACTCTTCAGGCAAGAGCTTACTTTATTTACATTCTCTTATATACCGCGCTATTTGGTATCAGTGCGGTTTACATTGAACAAACTGAAATTACACTGAACAGGGCATTATAGCTTGGAGAACTATTTTACAGGGAACATGGGCTATGGAGGGTTAAGTGGCTTGCCCAAGACCACAAGTAGCACCTGTGGGACTAGAAACCCCAGTCCTTCCGGCCCAAGGTTGCTGTCCTCTAGTGGGATTTGAATCTCCGACCTTCCGGCCTGAAGTACCTTGCTCCAACCACTATACCACTCCTCCACTCCACTTGCCCGAGGACAGGGCCCACAGACTTATGGACTTGGCCAACCAGTTCCAAAGCAATTCTCATGTTTCCGCCAGGCACGACCTGTGGCTCCTGGGCCACATGGCATCTACGGTACATGTGACCCAGAATGCCCGTCTGCATATACGGGCTGGTCAATGGTGCCTCAGAGATTAGTGGACATAAGCCACCGGTGACCTCCGAGACCGAGTAAAGGTGTCCAGACGACTTCTGAGCTCCATACAGTGGTGCTATCTGCCAAACCTTCTCAGGGGTGTACCTTTTCAGGCTCCAGCGCACACAATGGTGCTGATGACAGATGCCTCCTTAAAGGGCTGGGGTGCACATTGCCAGGGCACGTGCACTCAAGGCCTGTGGTCCCCTCGGGAGGCCACACAGCAGGTCAACCTTTTAGAGCTGCAAGCAATCCGCTTAGCTCTGCAAACCTTCTGCCATGCTCTCTCTCAACAGTCTGTCCTAGTTCAGGCGGAGAATCAGGTGGCAATGTTCTATGTGAACAAACAAGGAGGCACAGGCTCCAGGCTCCTATGTCAGGAGGCACTGGACCTTTGCTCCTTTGCGGTCAAACAAGGCATGTTTCTCAAAGCAGTTTATCAACCTGGTCAGGAAAACTTCCTAGCAGACAAGCTAAGCAGGATTCTCCAGCCCCACGAATGGCAGTTGAATCCATTGGTGGTCCAGCAGATCTTCCTCCGCTGGGGACTTCCATCCATTGATCTCTTTGTAAGTCCACTAAACCGTCAGCTGCCCAGGTTTTGCTCCAGACAGTCGCATCCTCTGAGGATGGCAGCAGATGCTTTTCTAATCACTTGGTCTACGGGCCTCCTGTATTTGTTTCCTCCCACGCCCCTGGTGGTCCGAACTCTGTTCAATATCCTCCGGGACAAGGCCTTGGTGATTCTGGTAGCCCCCAGATGGCCAAGGCAGCCGTGGTTTCCACTTCTACAGTTGGCAGTGGAAGCCCCGTTCCCTCTGGGGCTGCAACACAATCTCCTGTCTCAAAAGCAGGGTTCCCTTCTGCACCCCAACCTCAGTTCCATCAATCTAATGGCCTGGCTGCTGAAAGGATAGTGCTAGCTCCCTTACTTCTACCTAAGGAGGTTGAGGAGGTGGTCTTGGCCTCTAGGAGGCAGTCCACCAGAAAGCCCTATGCCCTCAAGTGGTGTAGGTTTACGTTATGGTGTGCTCAGCGCAATGAAGATGCTTTCTCTTGCCTTGTGCCAGTAGTACTGCAGTATCTACTTCACCTGTCAGACCTAGGCCTTAAGTCTAACTCTGTTCGGGTCCACCTCAATGCTCTGTCCGCGCACCACTCACCGGTGAAGGGACAGTCTCTGTCACTTCATCCCTTGGTGTCCAGATTTCTCAGAGGTCTGCTTCTGCTTAAGCCTCCGGTTTGTCCACCGGCGACTGAGTGGGATTTGAACGTGGTCTTGCAGCAACTGACTTGCCCACTGTTTGAGCCAGTGGCTACTTGCCATTTGTGCTTCATCTTTTGGAAAGCGCTCTTCCTGGTGGCTCTTACCTCGGCCAGATGTGTGAGTGAACTACAAGTTCTGGTTTCTGATAGACCATACACCCCATTCTATAGGAACAGGGTGGTCCTACGGACCCATCCCAAGTTCCTCCCAAAAGTGGTCTCCTCTTTCCACCTCAATCAGGAGGTGGTTCTTCCGACCTTTTTTTCCCAGGCCGCATGCCTTCCGGGCTGAAGCAGTCTTGCATACTCTGGACTGTAAGAAGGCATTGTCCTTTTACATAGAACGTACCCGGGAGCATCGAAGGGCTACTCAGCTCTTCGTCTCGTTTGACCCTAATAGGATGGGGTTACCTGTCTCCAAGCGTACGTTGTCCACTTGTGTGGCAGATTGCATCGCCTGGGCGTACAGGGCAGCTGACCTCCCTTTGCATGGTCGGGTCACGGCCCACTGTGTCAGGGCGAAGGCCGCATCAGTAGCTCATCTCCGCTCTGTTCCATTGGTAGACGTCTGCCGGGCCCCAACTTGGTCTTCAAGCCAGACTTTTGCAGCCCATTACTGCCTGGAGAGAGAGTCCTGGCAGGACAGTGTTTTCGGCCAGGCAGTACTCCGTAATCTCTTTGAGGTTTAGGCAACTCCTACCCTCCGGCCCTTGTGTTGAGCTACCTTGCGGGGTGCGTTCTCAGAGAAATTTCTTATCACGGATGCTGAGGCTCTTGAGACGGAGCCAATTTTTCAGCTCTGGGTTCACGGTAGCCTAGAGCTGGGGAGTCCCATATGTGAGGACTGAGTTCCTGCTTGGTCCTCGAGAAAGCGTAATTACTCACCTGTAACAGGTGTTCTCCAATAGCAGCATGAATCAGTCCTCACGACCCTCCCTCCTCCCTTGGAGTTGCAGTCCTATCCTTCATTTTGATTTTTTGCTGTCTTTTAGCTATGTTATCAGACTGAGCAAGATGGCACCCTTGGGCTGGAAGGGGACAGCGCATGTGCGCTGCATTCCCAAAGGCTTTCTTTGAAAGCTGGGGAAATGCTCCGCACGAGGGCTCCATTGGCGCCGACGCCACCCATATGTGAGGACTGATTGCTGCTGCTCCTGGAGAACACCTGTTAGAAGTGAGTAACTACGCTAAATTGCCGCCCAATCAGCTCTCCTCTTCTGCCTTCCAGGCTGCAATCTTGGCCTTCCCCTCCTGTTCTGCTTGTGGGGTTGTGATCTCCCGTGGGCAGAAAAAAAGGGGAAGGCTGTGATCGCGACCTGGTTGCAAGTTGTTTGCCTGCGGACAATGTTCCCTCTAATTTTCTGTAGGCTGTGTGCGCATAAAATATCAGCTGTGCAGCTTTTGAAGGAAGGTTAAATTTTTGTGCGCCACATAGCGACACTTGGAGTTATATACTTTAAAGTTTGACTACACGTCAGAATACAGTATGTACACCACATTGATTGCACTAGAAAATACTGTAGAACTTGTGAAAACCATAAATACACAACTTTTCAATGTTAAGAACGTCTGCGTTGTTTTCTATCAGAATCGGAACCGTAATTTTTGTGTGCTCTGTTAAGTATGTGCGCTCACTCGGTGAGGTGTGTGCACGTACACACGCGCACAGCTTAGAGGGAACAGCGCCTGCGGGGAACAATTTCCCTTGGGTAGACAGATTCTTGCCCCATGATCTTTTTTTTTGTTGTTTTTTGAGGGACAAGTGAATCCCAGGCGCCAGATGCAAATATCTGTTTGCTATTGTGAACTGGCACCTAGGATTTGTCGATCCTTGATCTCTAGAAATTGGTAGTGCATGTATTCCTTTGTCTGGATTATTGTCTGGTCAAGAGTACATCACAAAAAAGAGACTCAAGAATCTGTTTGCTCAAGTATCTGGTGCTGGAGTTGTAGGATGTATCATAAATTATCTCCAGTGTAAGCCTGTCAGCATAGGACACCTGCTGGACATCACTATGTTAGAATCCTTTCTTCTATAGTGGTCAAGGTTGGTGACATTTTCTTGTGCAAGAAATTGAGCAGACAGCTTCAAATTTAAGTGTTGGGCCACATAGCCTCAACAGAGAGCATAATGCCCTTTGCATTTCTCAAAATGAGACAAACTCAATAGACCTAGAGCATATAGGTGGACTCAAGCCACTCAGGCTCCAAGACATCTTATCTATAATTACTCCTCTCTGGGACATCATCTGGTGGACAATCCATTCCAATCAGGTAAAAGAAATTCCCTTTCAATTTCCATCTTCTTAAAATGTATTAACAGATGTGTCCAAACTGGGCTGAGGAGCCTATAAAGATGTACTTCATGCTCAAGGATTGTGATCCACCCACGAGAAACATCACCAAATAAATTTCCTGGAATTGAAAGTAATATTAAACAGTGTAAAGACTTTTCAAAAATAAGTGGACAATCAGGTAGTTAAGTTCTATAGTGAGAATCAGGGAGGAACCGGATCTGTATGTCCTGTGTTGGGAAATTGTTGGGATGTGGAGGGATGAGATGATGATCCTGAGCCACATACTTAGCAGGCAAGAACATTTTCCTAGTGGACAGGCTGAGCCATGTACTGCAACCACATGTATGGTCTATGGACATGAGGTTAGCACATAAGCTTTCGAAAATGGAGCCACTCCCTCACTAGTTCTGTTTGTTATACTCCGGATCTGGAAAGCAACTCCATTATATTCTAGGATAAAGGATTTCTTCCTTCTGGATTGGGGAGAAAGCCTTCTTTGTGTGTATTTTTATAATCAATTTGGAAAACTCTCCTGAAAATCAGAAGAGTTCAAGATTCCATGTTATAGCGCCTTATTTGCTGAGGCAATCATGGTTGATTCTTTTAGAACTCTGTCCAGTCTACCTTGAGGCCAGGCAGATCTCCAGGAAAAAGCAAGAATGTAGTCTTCACATATGGGTATCGTCGGTACTGATGGAGCCTGCACGGGAACGCTCCCCAGCGTCCCATAGGAACGCTTTTGGGAGCATCCCTCAGCACATGCACGTTACCTTCCTGCCTTTCTAACTATCCCTCTTCAGTTCTTCGTTTTCTGCGGAGCCGACAGGACACACACACCCTGTCACCACAGAAAATGTCGTCTTTAAACTTGTTTTCTTGTGGTCGCGCCTGCCTCCGCACGACACCTACTGATACCGCCGGTTCTTTCTTTCTTTTAAAAAAAAATAATAAAAAATCTGTTTTTGAACTGTTTCTCTTCAGAAACTTTTTCTTTTGGTGCTAGGCGCCATTTTGGGCATTAGGCCCCATTTTTCCCAAAAGATGGAAAAATCAGCTAGTGGTTTTAAAAAAAATTTACTAAATGTGGCAGCACCATCTCCGTCACCGACACCCATGACTGGTGTCTAAAATGTTTAGGCCCTGACCATTCTCCATCTGATTGTTCCTCCTGTTTGGGGATGACTAAAATAAGCTCGGTACCCTCTTTTCTTCAGATACCAGGTCCATTGCATCGACGTCTTCAAGAGCCTCGTCTTCCTCCCATGGATCTCAGGTAACTAAACATAAGAGCCAGTCCTCAAAGGGTAGCTCTCCTTCAAAGCATCGAGAGGCCATTGGCATTGCCCTTGAGGAAACTACACCGGCAAAACAGCCCCGGTTGGAGGCTTTGGCCTCCAAAGCATCAACGGAGTTCCAGGATGTTCTCTAGGCTTCGACCTCGGCAGAACTACTGGTGCCATGCTCAGGGGTTCCGGTCGCTTTTACCGGTACCGATACCCAGGCATCGGCAGTGTCAATAGACCAGAGATCCTCGCTATCGAACGCAGTCTTGCAGCTCTCCTTACAGCTGCGGTACCATTGACACTAGTGGTTCAACGGAAACCGGTACCGATGCCGGTTCCAGCACCGACGATACCGTCCCCGGTGGGAATCCTTCCTATGCAGACTTTTTCTGCCATCGACAGATCGGTACCGGACCAATTCGGTACCGACTTCGATCGATACCGAGACCGTGCTTTGCATGAACATCAGAGATACTTATAATCCTCTGCTTCCGATGACTCTGATAATTCTGCTGGTACCAGTGTGTTTCTCCTGGGAGACTCCTCTTCTCCCCAACTCAGAATGTCTCCTCCGGAAGACATGTCTTTTTAGGATTTTATTTGTGATATGGCCCAAGGCCTTTCAATCACGGTAGCTCCTGAAAAAGAACCTAGAGCAAAGGAATTGGAAATTCTCCGATACCCTAAGGCTTGCAAGGAAGCAGCCACTCTGCCCATTCATGAAATTCTTCATGATTTGATGCTCAGAATGTGGGAGACATCTTTGACTACATCTCCTCATTCTAGGAGACAAGATACCATGTATCGAGTTCCACCATGTCCTGGTTTTCAAAAGACTCAGCTGCCACACCATTCAATGGTAGTGGAGTCAGCCATGCATAGGATGAAAAGTGCAGAGAGACATGCATCCAGTCCTCCAGGTCATGAATGCATGACTCTTGATGCTTTTGGGCGTCAAACATTTCAGGCTCCCATGCTTTCAGCTAGGAGATTTGGAGCTTATGAGCCCCCTTCTCCCCGAGGACAAACGACAGGACTTTCTCACTCTGGTCAAGCATGCTCAAGATGTCTCCAAGTTTGTAAACCGTGCCGTCTTTAACTGCTTTGAATGTATCAGCAGAACCTCTGTTGTTGCCATAGGTGCACGTCGGATTGCCTGGCTTCAGGCATCGGACTTGGAGATTTGGGCACAAGATAAATTGTGTAACATCCCTTGCACAGGAGAACACCTCTTTGGCAAGAATTGGCAGGTGAAGGCTAATGAGATAGATACTGATTGTCAAAATCTACAGCCACCCCAGCCAAAAGAAAACCCTATAAACCCTTTTTCAGCAAAAAGAGGAAGCTTTATCCATCGTGTACCCACCAAGGGCAAGCTCAGGGTCAAGTTGCCCAGAAAGGACGACAACAACAATCCAGACAAAAGAAGCCAAAAGGTCTTAGAGCTCAACCAGCTCCACAGGCCCAGCCCCCTCAAGGGCTTTGACTCCTTCATAGAGAACTTAGCCTTCCTGCCTCTGAAGGGTCCAGAACCCCTAAACATTCTAGGCAGGTTGTGTCATTTTGCCAAAAGATGGCACCAAATAACAGAAAACTGTACTCTGTCCATTGTCGGAGAGGGGTACAAGCTTCATTTTCACAGTATGCCCCCTCCTACAATCATAAGACAGTTCAATTCCCAAACCTCTACAGACAATCTACTGGATCAAGAGGTCTCAACACTCCTTGCTCAAGGAGCAATAGAGGAAGTGCCCATTCTTCAGCAGGGTGCAGGGTTCTACTTTCCCTATTTTCTTATTCCAAGAAAACAGGACGCAGACCCATTCTAGACCTCAGAGAATTGAACAAATATCTGTTCCGAGAAATGTTCAAAATGATTTCTCTGGGAACTCTTCTGCCATACCTTCAAAGTCAGGATTGGCTTTGTTCTCTAGATCTAAAGGAGGCAAGTACTCACATTCTGATCCATCCAGATTAGAGAAATTCTTATGATTCCTTTTCAAGGGAAACATTTACAATACAGGGTCCTTCCCTTTGGTCTGGCTTCGGCACCAAGCGTATTCACGAAATGCATGGCAGTAGTAGCTGCATGTCTGCGAATGCTGGGGATATTCATCTTCCCTTACTTGGACGACTGGCTCATTCGAGCCCCCACGGTTCCAAAAGCCAGATCTGCACTCTCACACACATTGCGAATCCTTCAATACTTAGGATTGGTCATCATGTTGTTGTTAAGTGCCGTCGAGTCGGAGTCGACGCATGGCGACCCTTTGGATAGCTATCCTAAATTGTGTTCGGCCTTCAGTAAGGCGGCTCATTGTTGACAGACTGGTTACCCGTAGCTGCTGTTATTGTATCGATCCATCTCATTGCTGGCCTTCCTTTTTTACGTTGTCCTTCTATCTTGCCAAGCATGATGTCTTTCTCTAATGATCTCTCTCTTCGCATGATGTGTCCAAAGTATGAAAGTCGAAGTCTTGTCATCTGAGCTTCTAAAGAAAGCTTAGGTTTGATCTCCTCTAGTACCGACTGGTTTGTTCTTCGGGCAGTCCATGGTATACACAGTATTCGCCGCCAGCACCATAATTCAAAGGCATCAATTTTCTTCCTGTCTGTCTTTTTCACTGTCCAGCTTTCACATCCATATGATGTTATTGAAAATACCATGGCTTGAACAAGTCGAATCTTTGTATGGAGAGAGACATCTCTGCTCTTGAGAATCTTATCTAGGTCTTTCATAGCCATTCTGCCAAGAGTAATGCGTTGTTTGATTTCTTGACTGCTTGTTGCTTCTTTATTGATAGTTGATCCAAGTAGGTTAAAGTTATTTATTATTTATTTATTTACATTCTCTTATATGCCGCACTATTCGGCATCAGCGCGGTTCACATAGAACAAAAAGTCTCAGTACAATAACATGCATGAGTTTACAGATAACAAGGGGAGGAACTTGGATAACAGGGGAAACTATTTACAGTCTATTTACAATTCTGTTCACAATTTCAATTTCTTCTCCTTCAACGATGAACCTGTTGATTATGCCAGTTGTCATGATCTTTGTCTTCTTTACATTAAGGTGCAGGCCCATTTTGAGACTGTAATTTGATTGTGAGAAGCAAATGTTTCAGATCATCTTCACTTTCAGCCAGTAATGTAGTATTATCAGCATAGCGAAGGTTGTTAAGTCTTCCATCAATCTTCACACCTCTGTTGTCTTCATACAATCCTGCTTCTCTGATGGTCATAAACCTCCCAAAATCGCAACTTGCTCCGTCTCAGTCCCTAGAGTTCATAGGTGCTTATCTAGATACCAGACAGTCAAGGGCTTTTCTCTCACAACCCCGCTGTCTTCGTATAATGCAGCTAGCTTCTCAAGCAGCGGTGAAGTCCTCCCTAACTGCTCGAGAACTACTACAACTATTGGGAGATATGCATCCACGGTTCATGTGGTTCCCTACGCTCGCCTTCATATGCGAGCAGCCCAGTGGACCCTATCCACACAATGGCCACAGGACATCTGTCGGACAAGATATCAAACTCGCAGCAACTGATCTTGTCCCATAATGGTGGCAGTCACTGGAAAATCTTCTAGTGGGGTCTTCTTTCCAGCAAACCCCTATTCCTGGCCACCCTAACAACAGATGCATCACAGTTGGGATGGGGAGCACACCTGCATCATCTCTCTACCCAGGGTACCTGGACTCCACAGGAGGCTTGTCTTCAAATAAACCACCTGGACCTCAGAGCAATCTATCTAGCTCTTCGAGTATTCCATGCCCAGCTCAGCTACAAGACAGCCCTAGTCCAAACGGACAATCAAGTAGCTATGTTCTACGTGAACAAGCAGGGTGGAATTGGCGCTCTGTCGTTATGCAACGAAGCTTTACGACTATGGGCCCTCGCCAGAGAGCATCAAATTCACCTTCTCGTGGGTATATCTTCCAGGCATTCAAAACTTTTGGGCAGACAAACTCAGCCGAGTATTGCTGCCTCACGAATGGTCTCTCGACCTAGACTAGGTGGCTAAGATATTTCAGAACTGGGGAACCCCAGACATAGACCTATTTGTATGTCCACTGAATACCAAACTTCCCCGGTTCTGTTCCAGGATTCCGGCTCAAAATTGCCAGGCAAGGGACGCCTTCCTTTTTCACCAGGGTCACGACTTCCTCTGTGCCTTCCCACCTATTCCCCTCATCCCCAAAACACTCTTCAAGCTTCAGAGAGACAGGGGTCATATGATCCTCATAGCGCCACGGTGGCTATGCCAAACGTGGTATCCCCTGCTTCTACATCTCTCTGAAGCTGCGCCTATGGAGTTAGGCTATGCTCCAGATCTCCTCTCCCAAGAGAACGGGATGCTATGGCATCCGAATCCCCAGTCCCTGCATCTCAGGGCCTGGTTGCTGAAAGCTTAGACCTTCAGGATCTTAACCTTTCCCAACAGGTAAAGGATATCCTTCAGGCTTCTAGAAAAACTTCCAGAAGACGCTCTTACACCTTCAAGTGGAAACGTTTTACTATATGGAGTTCACAGAAGGGGTTAAACCCGCTTATAATACCTTTGGAATCGATACTAGAGTATCTAGTTCATCTATCAAATTCTGTTCTAAAGACCAATTCAGTAAGAGTCCATCTTAGTGCAATTGCAGCTTCCTATAAGCCTCTAAATGGACAACCAATTTCCTCTCATCCACTCATAACAAGATTTATGAGAGGTCTTCTATTAACAAAGCCTCCCATCAGGCCACCACCGGTGGCATGGGATTTAAACCTAGTTCTCGGGCAGCTCATGAAACCGCCTTTTGAACCTTTAGCCACTACAACCATAAAGCTTTTGTCCTGGATGGTCATCTTTCTAATTGCAATCACCTCTGCACGTCGCATTAGTGAATTGAAAGCTTTAGTGGCTGATCCTCCTTATACTAGGTTTCACCATGATAAGGTTGTTCTCAGAACTCATCCACACTTTATGCCAAAGGTGGTTTCACTTTTTCATTTAAATCAATCAATTTATCTTCCTGTATTCTTTCCGAGGCCTCATTCCTCTAATGCAGAAAGGAACCTTCATACTTCGCATTGTAAAAGAGCCTTGGCTTTTTACCTACAAAGAACAGAGCAACATAG
This sequence comes from Ichthyophis bannanicus, assembly GCA_033557465.1. Classification (NCBI taxonomy): domain Eukaryota; kingdom Metazoa; phylum Chordata; class Amphibia; order Gymnophiona; family Ichthyophiidae; genus Ichthyophis; species Ichthyophis bannanicus. The sequence continues at coordinate 1,841,461,530 of CM066031.1, read as the reverse complement.
AAAGTCTTCTCAACTTTTTATTGCTTTTGATTCTAGTCATTTGGGACTTCCGGTCTCCAAGAGAAATCTGTCCAAATGGATTGCACAATGCATATCCTTTGCTTATGAGAGTAAGAGTCTTCCTCTTTAAGGACATGTCACAGCTCATAATGTGAGAGTCATGGCAGCCTCTATGGCTAACCTTCACTCTGTGTCTATTGATGACATTTGTCGAGCAGCCACCTGGGCTACGGTACACATCTTTACAGCCCACTACTGCCTAGATAAAGCCTCCTGTTGGGATGCCTTCTTTGGCCAAGCTGTTCTTCAAAATCTCTTCCAGACCTAATTCAGCTCCTACCCACCTACCCTGGTGGAATGCCAGGGATCCATGGGAGGAAGGATGGCCCACCTTACTTGGTTGGCAGCTTCCTGGGGCTATCTCCTTGGCATCTTCTGCTAAGGAATCGCCATACGTGAAGCCTACATTCCTGCTTGTTCCTGGAGATAGCGTAGTTACTCACCTGTAACAGCAGGAATTTAGTCTTCACAACCCACCCACCTCCCCTAGGAGTTCTCTCTCTATCTCTTTCTCTTTCCTCTTTCTCTCTCTATCTTTTCATTCAGCTACAAACTTAACTGAAGAGAGACAGTTGGAAAGACAGGAAGGCAGCGCGCATGTGCTGAGGGATGCTCCCAAAAGCGTTCCCATTGGACGCTGGGGAGCGTTCCCACACAGGCTCCATTGGTACCGATGATACCCATATGTGAAAACTAAATTCCTGCTGTTCCCGGAGATCATCTGTTAAAGGTGAGTAACTGCGCTTTACCAGCACTGCTTGTGCAGGTTCAGGGAACCCTGTTACACCTCAGCATGGAGTCCCTTTGCTTCACAGCTTGTATGTTGAGGGGGTAAACTTGGCTTTCTTAAATTAAACCAGCCAGACGTTGGCTCAAGTCATACGTTGCCTCAGGTACAAAACAAAGATTGTGAGCCTTTCATGGACAAGGGAAATACATACTGTACCTGAAAAGCGGTATTTAAGCATTGCTAAATAAATAAATAAATTCTGGCTAGAAGGTCATACATTTTTAAATGGAAAAGATTTACTGTCCAGCATTGATGGAAAAGCCATAGAGCCTTTTTTCTGTCTCTCACAGAAGCTGCTTGAATACCTTTTACATTTATCCATTAGGGTAAACTGTCATGCAATTGGTGCATACTATTACCATGAAAAAGATAAACCTAACTCTGTTCAGCCTTTAATTATTTGCTTCATGTTGGGTTTGCTTCTGTTGAAGCCTCACAGCAAGCTGCTTGCTGTATCATGGAGCCTAAATGTTGTCTTAACCCAGCTAATGAAAACTCCTTTCGAGTCATTCAATACCTGTAAACTGAATTTCCTGACCTAGAAGATCCTATATTTGGTGACCACTTAAGCTCAGAGTGAACTGTTCCACCTTATATTAATTATTAATAACATTTTGGGTTCTGTGCATTCATCCAAACTTTCTTCCTATGGTAATGCTGAAGTTTTGCCTTAAACAGTTAAACATTCTGCCAACATATTTCCTTAGACCTCATGCCCACAAAGGTGAAAGTGCATTATACACTTTGAACTGCCTTAACTTTCTATTTGGAGCAGACTAAAGCCCTTAGAAATGGAGTGGAGTAGTCATTTAGTGATCAGAGCAGCAGCTGGTGACCAAGAGACCAGGGTTTGATTCCTGTTGTCACTCCTTGTGACCTTGAGCAGGTCGCTTTACCTTCCATTGCCTTTGAAGAAAGGCAAGACTTTGAGTTTCAGCTTTGAGAAAAGAGCCGCTGGGCCTGGATTGGTGGCAGCGTGGCAAGCCACCCAGCTTTAAGATACGTTTGCCATTCTGTCTCCAAAGTATGGGCCCTGTTGTGGGTGCACTCTCCTACTGGCCACCACCCAGGGTAGGCCGCATTTTGATACATCACTGGTCCCAAGGACTGGGTTGAGAATATCTGGGCTAGCAGATTGTATGTCCTTCACTTTTACTCAAGCAGGCTTGACTCTGGAGGGTCATGCCAGTACTCAATGTTAGAACTATGGGCGCATCTGTAGCCCACTTGAGATCAATTTCCATGGAAGAGATTTGTAAGGTTGCAACATGGACAGTTGTCCATATGTTCACATCCTATTATTGTTTGGAAAGAGATTCCTTTTTCTTAAATGTCTTGCATATTCATTTTGGGAATATGTGAAATGTGGTCAGTTTTCAGCAACAGAGGGTCCAGAGCTGGTCAAGACAGATTTTTCCACATTTTCCCTGAATAAATAAAACAATGTGCTAATCTTTTTGGATTTCATGACTGTGTATGATTATAGTTGCTGATAACTTACTTTCTCCAGGACCAAGCAGGAAGTCAGTCCTCACATATGGGTGTCATCGGCGCCGATGAAGTCCTAGTGGAGCATTTCCCCAGCTTTCTATGAAAGCCTGTGGGAATGCAGGCACGCATGCGTGGTTCCCTTCCTGCCTGAAGGTGCCATCTTACCTCAGTCTGGTTTTTTCCGTGAAGCCCACCGGACGTGTGTCCAGTTTTCCCGGTTAAAATTAGATTTTTCAGCAATTTTTTTGCTCTTTTTCTGTTTTTGCCCTTCGTGGCTGGCGTTCGCGCCCTTTCTTCTCTTTTTCCCTGGAAGGCCGGTCTTTTGACCTCGCGGGGACTCTTTTTTTCCCCGATGGCTTCCAGTGGTTTTAAGAAGTGTGATTGGTGTAAGAAACTAATGTCTCTCACCGACACACACGACTGCTGCCTTCGGTGCCTGGGCCCTGACCACGATCCTAAGTCGTGCGGGGCCTGTGGGAAAATGTCTTCCAAGGCACTACGAAGTCGCCAGCAGCAAAAGGAAAGGCTTTTCTCGGACTCAGCCTCCGGCCGGGCCCAGACCTCGTCTGAGGCCTCGACATCTCGGGATTCCGATCCCGAGCGCTGTTGAAGCTCCTTGGACAGAGGGTCCCCCGACCGGAAACGCAAGAGGAAGAAACGGCTCGCGAGGGCATCGTTGGAAGAGGACCCTGGCTCCTCGAGGGCCAGGTCTAAGACCCCCGACCGTCGCCCTGGGCATGTGGAACCGGAGAAGCCTGCCAAAGTTTCTCGTGTGGAGCCGGAGTCTGCTGGACACGTAAGCCCCGTAGTACTCGTGGACTCTCCTCCCAGGGAGCCGCCGGCGGGGCCCGAGTCGGTCGCTGCTGCGTCTCCCGAGCTGAGTCTCAGGATGACAGCCTTGGAGAGCAGAATGTCTGCCTTCATGGAGCAGCAGCGGGCACTGATGGCCAGCCTGTCTGGCACATCTGCCCCGACCACCGGGACATCGAAGTCGACCCCGGAGACCGAGCCAATACTCGAGTCCATCGTGGCTCGGAGTCGACCTCGGTCGCGATCCCCCTCGACCTCCCATTTGGGACCGAGGGCATCGACGCTGGTGCTTCCGGCGTCGGGGCGGGTGCTCCAGGGCCCTGTGGGGTCGGACCCCGACTCTTCCTCGGATGAGTCGGCTCGGCTTGGGAGACGGAGGGCAAGGAGTCTCCTGACACCTTTAAGACTCAGTGCGTCCCTTTGGACTCACCGCAGTCTGAGCCCCGGAGTAGGTCCCCCCCGGAGGACACCCAGTTCTCGGAGTTCGTCCGGGATATGGCCACTGCCTTGGCTATTCCGGCGGATCCCGAGGAAGAGCCTCGAGCTGAAGAGCTCGAGGCACTGCAGTATGACTCTCCTCCGATGCTGGAACGGTTCCTCTTCCGTATGTGGGAGGCACCGGCCTCGGCGCCAGTTCTTAGCAATTGAGTCGATTCGATCTATTGGCTCCGTAAGAGTCCTGGTTTTCAGAAGACACAGCTACCACACCATTCCATGGTTGTGGAATCGGCCATGCATTGTCTGAAGAGTCAGAAGATGCACTCCGGTGCCTCCTGTCAGGGAGGCCCGAAACCTAGATGGTGTCGCTAGAAAGTGTTTTCAGGGCTCGATGCTTTCTTGCCGTGTCCAGTCTTACCGGCTGTACATGGGCATGTACTTGCGGGATCTGGCCAAGAAGTTGGTGGATTCTCTGCTGGTCTCTCCGGGGAACCCTTGCAGAGATTTAAGTCCTTGTCCTCGGGGATTCGGGACTGCTCGAAGTTCATTTCCCGTGCCGCCTACGATGGCTTTGAGGCTTCGGCCCGAGTTGCGGAAGCTGGCATCGCGGCTCGACGCCAGGCATGGCTGCAGTCATCGGACCTCGAGCCATGGGTTTCAGTACAAGTTGGTCGATGTCCCTTGCCGAGGTGAAAACCTTTTTGGCAAGCCCATGACCGAAAAGGCTGCTCATCTCGAGACCGAGCACCTCTCCCGGACAAGGCTGTCGAGGAAGACCTCTGCCCCTTCTCATAAAAAGAAGGGCTCAGGTAAAAAACCCTTTTACCTGAGGAAGGGCACTGCCTACAAACAGTACCCGCAATATCAGGCTGCCCAAGCTGCCCCCCAGGGTCAGTAAGCCAAGGGCCAGGGTAATGGGCCCCATAGGCAGAGGACCCCCAAGCCTCTGGCCCCTGCTACCACTCAGCAGGGTGGGGGTTTTTGACTCCTTGAGCATAGCCTCTCCTCCACTGCTCTCCCAACCCTGCACAGGAGGTCGCCTAGCCCTCTTTGCCCACCAGTGGCCCCTTATCACTGGGGACAGTTGGGTGCTGGAGATAAACCACAAAGGATATGCCCTCCATTTCCACCAACTGCCACCCCCAGACTTTCCAGGGGAGCCTCCAAGGCCTCCTCTGCACACAGACCTTCTCCGTCAGGAGCTTCAGGGTCTGTTGGTGGACTGGGCGGTGGAGCTTGTGTCTCCCCACTTGCAAGGTCACGGATTCTACTCAAGGTATTTCCTGGTGCCCAAAAGGACCGGTGGCCTTCGTCCCAGTCTGGACCTCAGGAACCTCAATAAGTTCCTAGTGAAAGAAAAGTTCAAGATGCTTACTCTTGGAACCCTTCTGCCCTACCTCCAGCAGGGAGATTGGCTATGCTTTTTAGATCTAAAGGATGCGTACACTCACATCCTCATTCATCCAGACCACAGAAAGTACCTCAGGTTCATCATAGAAGGAAACCATTATCAGTAGAGAGTGCTACCTTTTGGCCTCACCTCCGTCCCCAGTCTTCACAAAGTGCCTAGCAGTGGTGGCGGCCTACCTGAGAAATCAAGGCATCTTTGTCTTCCCCTATCTGGGCGACTGGCTCATCAGGGGTCAAACAGGTCAGGAGGCCAATCAAGCCACCCTCAGGACCATTGCTCTTCTACAACACCTGGGGTTTGTCATAAACTTCGCAAAGTCCACTTTGCTCCCTTCCCAGAACTTGGAGTTCATAGGGGCAAGGTTGGACTCTCTCCTCGCAAAGGCATTCTTGCCAGAAAACAGAGCCCACAGGTTGATGGCCTTAGCAAGTCAGTTTCTCAGCAGCTCCCTGGTCTCCGCCAGACTCTGCCTGAGGCTGCTTGGCCACATGGCTTCGACAGTACATGTCACCCCCAATGCCAGGCTCCATATGAGGCCTGCACAGTGGTGCCTTCGGACTCAGTGGTCACAGGCCTCAGAGACAGGATAAGAGTGTCCAGACCATTTCTGCACTCCCTCAACTGGTGGCTGCACCCACCCAACCTACTGAAAGGGGTGCCTTTTCAGATTCCAGGGTACACAGTAGTGGTGACAACAGATGCCTCCCTGCAAGGCTGGGGAGCTCATTGTCTCGGCAAGTGCACCAGGGACTCTGGTCTCCCTGGGAAAGCTGCACAGCAGATCAATCTCCTCGAACTCAGAGTTATTCGATTAGCACTCAAAGCTTTCACTCCTATCCTGGCTCAACAGTCTGTCCTGATTCAGACAGACAACCAAGTTGCCATGTTTTATGTGAACAAACAGGGCGGAACTGGGTCCAGGATCCTTTGTCAGGAAGCTCAGGACCTTTGTTCTTTTGCCCTCAAGCACAACATTCTCCTCAGGGCTGTGTACCTTCCAGGCCAGGACAACTACGTGGCAGACAGGTTAAGCAGAATACTGCAGCCCCACGAGTGGCAGCTGCATCCTTCAGTAGTTAAGAAGATCTTCCTAAAATGGGGTCTCCCTTTGATAGATCTCTTTGCCAGCCCCATGAACAGGCAGCTGCCAAAGTTCTGCTCCAGGCAACCACATCCTCTGCGGATAGCAGCGGATGCTTTTCTGTTATCTTGGTCTCAGGGCCTCCTCTATGCGTTTCCTCCCACGCCCTTGGTGGCCCAAACCCTATTCAAGATTCTCCAGGACAAGGCCTCGATCTTGCTGGTAGCTCCCAGGTGACCGAGACAGCCTTGGTTTCCTCTTCTGCTTCAACTGGCGGTGGATCCTCCACTGCCTCTGGGGTTGCAACCCGACCTCACACAGGACCAGGGTTCCCTTCTGCACCCCAATCTCAGGTCTCTCAATTTGATGGCCTGGAGGCTGCAAGGGTAGTTTTGGCTCCCTGGGGCCTACCTCAGGAAGTTGAGGTTGTCCTAGCCTCTAGGAAACAGTCCACTAGGAAAACCTATGCTCTCAAGTGGAAGAGGTTTTCTGTGTGGTGTCACCTACGTACAGATGATCCTTTCTCCTGTACTGTGCCAGTGGTGCTTCAGTATTTGCTGCACTTATCCAATCAGGGACTTAAGTCCATATCTGTTCGGGTCCACCTCTCAGCTCTACCAGCTCACCACTCATTGGTAGAGGGGCAGTCTCTATCTGGTCACCCCTTGGTGTCCTGCTTTCTCATGGGCTTGCTTTTGCTGAAGCTTCCCATCCGTCGTCCTGCCCCTGAGTGGGAGCTGAATGTGGTCTTGCAGCAGCTGACTCGCCGACCTTTTGAGCCGATGGCTACTTGTCCACTTCGCTTCCTCTCCTGGAAGACACTCTTCCTTATAGCCCTTACCTTGGCTAGGCGAGTAAGTGAGCTGCAAGCCCTGGTCTGTGACAGGCCTTACACCAGGATTTACAGGAACAGGGTAGTCCTCCGAACTCATCCAAAGTTCCTCCCTAAGGTTGTCTCCTCTTTCCACCTCATTCAGGAGGTGGTTCTTCCAACATTCTTCCCTAGACCTCATGGGCCTTATTCTTCTACCTTGACCGTACGCAAGGACATAGAAGGGCTACTCAGCTCTTCGTTTCCTTTGACCCTAATAAGTTGGGGTTGGGTGTGTCCAAGCGTACCTTGTCCATCTGGGTGGCTGACTGTATCACTTGGGCTTACAAGGCGGCTGACCTTCCTTTGCAGGGTAGGGTCACGGCCCATCGTGTCAGGGCAATGGCTGCCTCAGTGGCTCATCTCTTTTCTGTGCCCTTGGTAGACATCTGCAGGGCTGCAACTTGGTCTTCAAGCCAGACCTTTGCAGCCCATTACTGCCTGGAGAGGGAGTCCCGTAGGGACAGTGCTTTTGGCCAGGCAGTACGCCGGAATCTCTTTGAGGTTTAGGCAACTCCTGCCCTCCTGCCCTCTGTTGGGCTACCGGTGGAGGTTGTGTCCATGAAAAGCCTTTCTTTGATGCTGGGACTAGAGGGAGTTCTCTTGTTCAGCCTGGGTTCCTCGGTAGCCCAGAGCTTGGGAGTCACCCATATGTACGGACTGACTTCCTGCTTGGTCCTGGAGAAAGAGTAGTTACTCACCTGTAACAGGTGTTCTCCAGGAGCAGCAGGGATCAGTCCTCACAACCCTCCCTCCTCCCCTTGGAGTTGCAGTTGTACATAGTTTATTTTTTTCAATTTTGTGTGCTGTTCTTAGCTATGTCGTTTGACTGAGGTAAGATGGCACCTTTAGGCGGGAAGGGAACCGCGCATGCGTGCCTGCATTCCCAAAGGCTTTCATAGAAAGCTGGGGAAATGCTCCGCTGGGGCTTCATCGGCGCCGATGACACCCATATGTGAGGACTGATTCCTGCTGCTCCTGGAGAACACCTGTTACAGGTGAGTAACTGCTCTTTTTTGAGAAGGTGAACATGCTTAATGTTTTAACTTGAATGGATTAGAAAAACAATTCCAATGTTTAATCCAATAACTAATAGGGACCTAATCTGGCATCCCACTGCACAATTAAAATCTAAAGATAATTAAAAAGTAACATTCATAGGTTTAGAGGGAAATCAGTAGCAACAGTATTGTATTGTATAGGTTTGTCAAAGAATAGCCCAGATTTTAACCAGGAAAAAGTTTCCTGATGTGACAGTATGTTTCAGGCCAGTCCATCCTCCAGAATCTTTTGGGGAAAACTCCATTTCCCTCTAAGCCCATTTCTTTTTATTTCCAGGCTGCCTTTTGCCAAAAAATGAAAAAGGCTGGTTGTCACTAAAAATATTGTGGTTGTCTGCCTGTTGCAACACCAATCTCCAGGAACAAGCAGGAATAAGTCCTCACATATGGGTACGTCGGAAACGACGGAGCCTGCGCGGGAAAGCTCCCCAGCTTCCCAGGAAGGAAGCTTTTGGGGTCTCCCACTGCACATGCGCGCTGCCTTCCCGCTTTCCTGACCAACTCTCCTCAGTTTCTCTTTTACCGTGGAGCCAGCAGGTCGTGTTCCTGTCACCGCTGAAGAAATTGTTATTTTTATTGTTTTCTTTAGACCGCGTACCTGCCTTCCCCATACCGAAACCGGTACCGCCGGTCTCTCTCTTTCTTTCTTTTAAAAAAAAAAAGAAAAAAAATCTTTTTATTTTTCTTCAGCACAGCTTGGTAGCTTTTGTTAGGCCTTCAGGCCTACTCAAATTCTCCTCATGGAGAAGCCAGCTCCTGGTTTCAAAAAGTGTACCAAGTGCAGTGCTGTCATTTCTGTCACAGACACCCATGAATGGTGTCTTAAATGTTTGGGACCTGACCACTCCATACCGGACTGCCCATCCTGCTCCCAAATGTCTAAACGTGGGTTGCAGAACCGGGCCAACAAGTTCCATGTGCTGTTTGCTTCGGATAATCCAGCATCACAGTCATCCAGGTCTTCCTCTCCGGATGGATCTCAGGTAACCAAACTCTCTGTGGGCAGGTCCTCAAAGAGCAAATCTCCTTCAAAGCATTGAGAGGCTCTCTCTTTTGAGTCTGAGGATCCTGCCCCAGCCAAACAACCCCGGCGGGAAGCTCTGGCTTCCAAAGCACCATCTATGGGGTTACAGGTTGACATCGATGGCACGGCCTCGACTGATCACCTGTTGGACTGCTCTTGGGTACCGGCCCATACCGGTACCGACATCCAGGCAGCAGTGGCGTCTGAGCAATACTGTTCAGACCATGCAGCAGGCCATGCTGGCTTTTATCAATGCTGCGACGTCCTCGGTATCGCGTTCAGCGATACCGGGTCCGGTTCCGGTATCGTCTCCCATACCGGAACCGAGACCATCGACTTCCAAACGCAGATCGGTTCCGCATGCCGGATCCGGGTTTTTACCCGATACCGATCCCATACCCGGTACGCCCGATGTCGATACCGATCGGTATGCGTATCGTGCGTTGGAAGCAAATAGAGAATACTGTGATTCCTCAGAGGATTTTAACTCCTCTGAGGACTCTGATGAGCTGTCTCTGGTTCTTCATGAAGACCCCTCTTCCCCAAAGAGGAGAATGTCTCCACCAGAGGATTTGTCCTTTCAAGAATTCATTATTGAATTAGCTAAAGGACTTTCTATTACCACATCCTCAGAAAAAGAACCTAGATCAAAGAAATTGGATATTTTAGGATACCCCAAGGTTCCTAAAGAGGCAGTCACCCTGCCTATCCATGAAATCCTTCAAGAACACTTGATGGACTTATGGGAGGCTCCTCTAACGTTGTCTCCTTATTCTCGTAGGCTGGACACCATGTACCGGGTCCCTCCTCCTCCTGGTTTTCAAAAGACTCAGTTGCCTCACCATTCCATTGTGGTGAAGTCTGCACTGAAAAAGATTAAGAGTACCAAAAGGCACTCTTCTACCCATCCAGGACGAGAATGTAAGACCCTAGACTCTTTTGGCAAGAAAATTTTCCAGGCTACTATGCTTATAGCCAGGATTAACTCTTACAGTCTGTATATGGGCATGTTTCTTAGAGAACTTGCCCTAAAGATACGACCTTTTGCCTCCTTTATCCCTAAGGATAGAAAAGAGGAGTTCATTTCTCTGGTGAGACAGCTTTTAGATGTTTCTAAGCTCTCCAACAGAGCAGCTTTTGATTCCTTTGAGGGTGCCGGTAGAGCTTCGGGCATTGCTATTGCATCCCGACGACTCGCTTGGCTCCAGGCCTCTGACCTAGAACCCTGGGTCTTAGATGGCTTACGGAATCTGCCCTGTACAGGTGAGAACTTATTTGGTAAGGACTGGCAAATTAAAGCCACCCAAATGGATGCAGAGAATGCTACCTTGGATAGACTTTCTAAGTCTTCCTCTGCTCCTGCCAAGAAAAAGTCTTTCAAGAGGCCTTACTACAAGAAGGCCAGATTTTCCACAAATACTGGCCAACAATCTTCTCAGCCTCGCTTTGCTACTAAACGTCAGCAACCTAAACAGGCTAAGTCAAAGCCTGCAGTGTCTACCACTCCTCAGCAGGCTCAACCCCCTCAGGGGTTTTGACTTGCCCCTAGAGAACTTAACATTTCTGGCTCTAGAACAACCAGAGCCCCTCACCATTCCCGGAAGGTTAGCTCACTTTGCTCCCAGATGGGAGCAAATCACATCAGAGCAATGGACCCTCTCTATCATCAGAGAGGGCTACAAACTTCATTTTTCCAACCTTCCTCCATATACCATGGTGAGGCATTTCAATTCTCCCCCATTTCTCCTGGACCTGTTGGATCAGGAGGTCTCTTCTCTCATTGCCCAAGGGGCAATAGAAGAGGTTCCTCTCCTTCAACAAGGGACAGGATTCTACTCCCCTTATTTTCTCATAACAAAGAAGACAGGGGGATTCAGGCCTATCCTAGATCTGAGAGAATTGAACAGATTTCTGTACAAGGAGAAATTCAAAATGCTTTCTCTAGGCATTCTCCTTCCATACCTTCAGAGTCAGGATTGGCTTTGTTCTCTGGATCTCAAGGATGCGTACACACATATACTCATCCACCCATCCCACAGAAAATATCTAAGATTTCTGTTTCAGGGAAAACATTTCCAGTACAGAGTACTTCCCTTCGGTCTAGCCTCTGCTCCAAGAGTGTTCACCAAATGCATGGCAGTTGTTGCCGCATTTCTAAGAGGTCTGGGAATTTTTGTATTGCCATATCTGGACGACTGGCTCATCCGAGCTCCATCTCAGTCAGAGGCCCAGATTTCCCTGGACCGCACAAGGCACCTTCTGCAGTATCTGGGACTGGTGGTAAACCTTCCCAAGTCTCAACTTACCCCTACTCAGTCTCTAGAATTCATAGGGGCCCAGTTGGACACCACCACTGCAAGGGCTTACCTGCCTCAAGTCCGGGGCCAACGTCTGCTGTGCTTGGCCTCCCAAGCTCAGTCCAGCAGTCACTTGACAGCCAGAGAAATGCTGCGACTTCTGGGCCACATGGCCTCCACGGTACACGTGGTGCCCTACGCTCGTCTTCATATGAGAGCAGCTCAATGGACCTTGGCCACCCAGTGGACTCAAGCATCAGGAGCGCTCTCCGACCAAATACTCACCTCAAAACGTCTGTTTTGGTCCCTCCAATGGTGGATGTCCACCAAGAATCTGTTGTTGGGGGCCCCCTTCCAACCTTTGTTGCCCCAAGCAACCCTCACAACAGATGCCTCCCAAACACGGTGGGGAGCCCATCTACAATCCCTCTCCACTCAGGGTACTTGGTCTCCGCAGGAGACCACCCTTCACATCAACCTCCTGGAACTGCGAGCAATCTTCTTTGCCCTCAAAGTATTCCATACCCTCCTTGCCAACCTGACCGTCCTAGTTCAGACAGACAATCAGGTGGCCATGTTCTACGTAAACAAACAAGGAGGGACAGGCTCTCTGTCGCTTTGCAACGAAGCTCTCAGATTATGGGCCTTCGCCAGAGAGCATCAAATTCATCTTCTGGCAGTATATCTTCCAGGGGTTCAAAACTCTCGGGCAGACAGACTCAGTCGAGTTCTGCTTCCACACGAATGGTCCCTACATATGGACCAGATAAACAGAATCTTTCAGGAATGGGGAACCCCGGACATAGACCTCTTTGCAAGTCCGTGGAATGCCAAACTTCCCCGGTTGTGTTCCAGGACTCCGTGTCAGGGAGCTCAGGCCAACGATGCCTTTCTCCTGCATTGGGGTCAGGAATTCCTATATGCCTTTCCACCCATTCCTTTGATTCCCAAGACTCTGTTCAAATTCCAGAGGGATCACGGATCGATGATCCTCATAGCTCCACGCTGGCCACGCCAAGTGTGGTTCCCTCTACTTCTGCATCTCTCCCAGGGACCCTCCCTGGACCTGGGAGCTGCGCCAGACCTTCTCTCTCAGGAGAAAGGGACTTTGTGGCATCCAAACCCCAAGTCCCTACACCTCAGAGCTTGGTTACTGAAGGCCTAAGCCTTCATGACTTCAGTCTTTCTCAACCAGTGAAAGATATCCTTCATGCCTCTAGGAAACCCTCCACGAGGCGTTCCTATGCTTTCAAATGGAAACGCTTTTCCATTTGGTGTGCTCAACAGGGTCTTGACCCTCTAGCACTTCCTTTGAATTCTCTACTAGACTATCTCCTGCATCTTTCTAATGCAGGCCTTAAGACAAATTCAGTAAGAGTCCATTTGAGTGCTATTGCAGCATCCTTAAAACCTATAAATGGACAACCTGTCTCCTCTCATCCGCTTGTCGCAAGATTCATGAGAGGCCTGACTCTAACTAAGCCTCCCATCCGACCTCCTCCGGTAGCATGGGACTTGAACCTAGTTCTAGGTCAGCTTATGAAGCCACCTTTTGAGCCTTTACACTCCACCTCCTTGAAATTTCTTTCATGGAAGGTAGTTTTCCTCATTGCAGTCACTTCAGCTCGCCGCATCAGTGAATTGCAGGCTTTAGTGGCTAATCCACCTTATACTAGATTTCATCATGATAAGGTGGTCCTTAGGACGAACCCCCACTTTATGCCCAAAGTGGTTTCGCCTTTTCATCTTAATCAAGAGGTATATCTACCTGTCTTTTTTCCGGCTCCTCATGCATCCAGTGCAGAGAGGAACCTTCATACTTTAGATTGCAAAAGAGCTCTTGCCTTTTACCTCAACAGGACCCAGCCACATCGAAAGTCTTCCCAGCTTTTCGTGGCTTTTGATCCTTCTCATTTGGGACGTCCAGTCTCCAAACGTACACTTTCCAATTGGATTGCTCAGTGTATTTCCTTTGCTTACCAGAGTAAAAACGTTCTTCTGGAAGGCCATGTCACAGCTCACAATGTGAGAGCCATGGCCACTTCTATGGCTCATCTTCACTCTGTCTCCATAGATCAGATCTGTCGAGCCGCCACATGGGCCTCGGTTCATACCTTCACAGCCCATTACTGCTTGGACAAGGACTCCCGCCGGGATGCCTTGTTTGGTCAGGCTGTCCTCAAACACCTGTTCCATACTTGAACAACTCCTGCCCACCTTCCCAGGATGGATGCCTGAGATCCATACAAAGATGGCGAACCGTGGAACGGGATCTCCCAGGCATCTCAGCTAGGGAGTCCCCATATGTGAGGACTTATTCCTGCTTGTTCCTGGAGATAGCACAGTTACTTACCTGTAACAGGTGATCTCTGGGAACAGCAGGAATTAGTCCTCACAACCCACCCACCTCCCCTAGGAGTTGTATCTTCTATCTATCTTCCTTTCCTCTCTATTGTCTCAGCTATAAACTCGAACTGAGGAGAGCTGGTCAGGAAGGCGGGAAGGCAGTGCGCATGTGCAGTGGGAGACCCCAAAAGCTTCCTTCCTGGGAAGCTGGGGAGCTTTCCCGCGCAGGCTCCGTCGGTTCCGACGTACCCATATGTGAGGATTAATTCCTGCTGTTCCCAGAGATCACATGTTACAGGTAAGTAACTGTGCTTTATGTTCTTATGCTGTTTCCTTTTCTTTCAGTGAAAGGCAGGCTGTAACTAGGGGTTTCCCTTAGTGGGGAATGCCTGTCCTACTTGCTGAGGGAGACATTTTCTGTGAACAGCATGAGAGCAGCTCCTCAGCTTGATTGCTTTTTATTGAAATGTCTTCATTGCCTCTAACAATGCCACAAAGTGATTTAAAATAGCATCAATATCATATCACTTCATGATTTTGTGATTTCTTAATCGCCTCTAACAATAGTTAAAGTTGAAGAGCTGCTCCCGTGCTGGGCTCCTTCAATGACATTATCCATACCTGAGGGCTCATCTTGTATGAATGAAGTAAATTTATGTTTTGCTATCTGAAATATATTTCATTAGTTTTGTTACCGAAACTACTTTTTCTTCTCACAAAAATAAAATGTCGGGGCGTTTCTGAGTAGTCCATACCTCTGCATTCTTCACAGGCTTTTAGTCTGGCTCTGGGTTATGACATTATTTTCTGTCTTTTAACAGTAGTTCTCTGTAGCAAAACATTTATTTTAATCTCTGAAACACTAATATTAACGAGTTTTCAAAGCATAATGTCATTGCATGTGTTCATGAACATTCATGCAGTACACAAAATGTGGTGTTCATTTTTAGTGTTCTTTACAGATCTTATAAAAACATTTTCTCATATTTTATAACCTTTTTTTCTTGTTTATAGAAACGGATGATTATGCTGAAATTATAGATGAGGAAGATACTTACACTATGCCCTCTAGTAAGTAGACTATTAAGATGTTGATGATGTTGTCGTCCCGGTGCTGATTCAATGACCCATCTCCTGGGTTTTCTTGTCAAGATGCAAAATAGACAGGCCTTTCTTCTGATCAGTACGCCAGGTGCTGCTCAAGACAATTGGCTGCCTGTGGTGAGATGAGCTGGCGACACCCCCCCCCCCCGAAGCCAGAATGGAGGGGAAATTTCAGAGCTCCAGTCAGAGAATAAGGGGTCTCCCTCACTCAGAACACTGCTCAGGTGGTTCCCCCAAGAATAAAGACAGCGATATATTCCCAGGCTGTATTATTTTTTTTTAGAACTCTACAATGATATTTTCATGCATCATAAATTGTAGCAGTTTAATTGTATAGTCTGGGAATCTAAATATAAAGCATATCTATTCCTGACACTACACACTGGACCAGCATGGTATTTAATGTAAATGTATACTCTGAAAAAGACAAAGGAGATGCGAAGTGATCACATAACAAGGAACAAAAACAAAAAGAGCCACAGCGCAGTTTGTAACAACAAAATTTAATTATTGTAACTACTTTTATTTTGATTTGTTAAACTGTGCTGCTGTTTTTGCTTTTTTCTTTTTAAACATATATTCTGCATCCAAAGGAACCCCTTTCCCAACAATGGGTGCAGACAGAACTATAACATTTCTCACAAAACTCAACATACTGAAAATTTCTGATTCTGGTGTCTTCTCAGTTAACAGCAATATAAACCTTCATCAGTACTGGACATATTGTGAAATAATACATGGATCTATACCATGAAAGCATCAACTTCCAGAACTTACACAAGGGGTCTGTCTAGAAAAGAGCAGCACAGTAAATATTGCAGCATGCCCAAGAATATCCATACACCTGTTCAAATAACTGAATAAACCGGATTGCCACAAACCCCTGCATAAAACCCCCATTCTAACAGAACATCTTCTCTGTCACACACTCTGAATATAAACAGATACTCACTAAGTAAGGAATAAATGACTACAAATTAAAAATAGAACAGATGTAGACAAAAATTAAGCTGAAACCCAAAGAAGCCAAACTCTGCATTAGTACCAATCCCAACTTTCACTGTAACAGTACCTCACTTCTCATTAGTTTTTGTCGAAGCTGGACCGTGGGAGGGACAAAACAAACATATGTCCCCCAACCAGACTGTCAGCTACTTTTTTTCTTTTTTAGTGGTCCTAACAAAACCAAGAATTTGTGCCGAAATTTAAAAGTCTTTACTTAACTGAAGTATCTCATTCTTTCTTCTCGTTGCTCATAAGATCGACGCGCGCGTTTCGAGCCTCCAGGCTCTGTATCAAATGCTGTTATAATACTCTGCGCTCGGCAACGAATTACCCTGATAATGCCGTCGATGCGGCCAAGGTACTCCTCTGCATTAGTGGCATAGCCAAGGTACTCCTCTGCATTAGTGGCATAGCCAGGAATGTGGGTTTTTTTTAACGGGGCCTGGGATTAGTTTAGGTGACACTACTCTATGATGGTTTCAAGAATACCTGTCCAACCACACCCAGCAAGTATACTTTGACAATAACATCTCCAACCTATTCACCCAACCGCAAGGAGTCCCCCAGGGTTCTGCATTATCTACATTACTTTTCAACATATATCTACAACCTATCTGCAAAATCATTCAATTGCACAATATTGACTACAGAATCTATGCAGACGATATAATGTTAATCTCCAGGAACAAGCAGGAATGAGTCTTCACATATGGGTATCGTCGGTACCGACGGAGCCTGCGCGGGAACGCTCCCCAGCGTCCAAAAGGAAAGCTTTTGGGAGCATCCCACAGCGCCTGCGCGCTGCCTTCCCACCTTTCCTAACTGCCTCTCTCCAGTTCTTCTTTTTCCGCGGAGCCAGCAGGTCGTGTTTCCTGTCACCGCTGAAGAATTTCTTATTTTTTCTTTTATTTCTTTAGTCGCGTGTCTGCCTTCTTGACTAAGGACCGGTACCGCCGGTTTTTTCTTTCTTTCTTAAAAAAAAATAAATAAATAAACTACTCTTTTCTACTTCAGTGAATTTTTTCTTTGTGGCCTTAGGCTTACAGAAAATTTTCCTCATGGAAAAGCCCGCCTCCGGGTTCAAAAAGTGCACTAAGTGCAGTAGCAATATTTCTGTCACCGACACCCACGACTGGTGTCTTAAATGTTTAGGTACTGACCATTCCATCGTGGACTGTGAGTCCTGTTCCATGATGTCTAAAAGAGGTTTACAGAATCGAGCAGCCAAGCTCAGTACCCTGTTTCCCTCTGATGCTGCTTCTGTGGCATCGACGTCTTCCAGGGCTGCTTCTTCCTCTCATGGATCTCAGGTAACCAAACTTAAATCTGGCCGGTCCTCGAAGAGTACATCTCCCTCTAAGTATCGAGATGCCCCCGGGCTTGCTCTCGAGGAATCCACACTGGCAAAATTACCCCGGCGGGAGGCTCCAGCTTCCAAAGCTTTATCTATGGGGTTACAGGTTGACATTGATGGCTCGGCCTCAACCGATCACCTGTTACAATGTTCTGGGGTACCGGCGGTTCACACCGGTACCAACATCCAGACATTGGTGGCGTCGATGGAACAGAATATTCTGACCATGCAGCCGTGCCATCACGACATTCATACAAGCTGCGACACCTTCGGTACCGCAACAAACTCCGTTGTCGGTACCGATTCCGGTACCGGACCCGATACCGGTTCCGCTGCTGGTACCGATTGCATCGACGTCGACGGCAGCGGTACACTATCCTGTGATGCCCATCGGTACCGATCCGGTACCGAGTACTCCCGATGTCGATACCCCCCGGTATGCGTATCGGGCTCTGCGAGAGCATCCAGACAGGCGATACTTCGATTCTTCTGAGGACTCTGATGAATCAGAGACCTCTATCGAAGCATCGGGGATCCTTCCTCAGGAACCCTCTTCTCCAAAAAGGAGAATGTCTCCTCCAGAGGACTTGTCTTTTCAAGACTTTATCAGGGAGGTAGCCAGGGGCCTTTCCATCTCTGTGGCCTCTGAGACAGAGCCTAGAGCCAAAAAATTAGATATTTTACAATATCCTAAGGCTCCCAAAGAGGGAGCCACTTTACCAATACATGAGATTCTCTATGATCACATGTTGGGTATATGGGAGACTCCTCTTACCACCTCCCCTCATTCTCGTAGGTTGGACATCATGTATCGTGTTCCTCCTTGTCCTGGTTTTCATAAGACTCAGCTTCCTCACCACTCCATTGTGGTGGAGTCTGCTATGAAAAAGATCAAGAGTACAAAGAGGCACTCTTCTACTCCTCCAGGAAGAGAATTCAGAACCTTAGATGCCTTTGGCAGGAGAAGTTTCCAGGCCAGTATGCTTGTAGCCAGAATCAACTCCTATAGTCTCTATATGGGGATGTTTCTAAAGGAAGTTACAGATCATCTGCAAACCTTATCTCCTTTTATGTCAGAAAATAAAAGGGAAGAGTTTCTCACCTGGCTCAAACATGCCCAGGATATTTCCAAGTTTTCCAACCGTGGAGCCTTTGACTCTTTTGAAGGTGCCAGCAGAGCCTCGGCTATTGCCATAGGTGCACGCAGAGTTGCTTGGTTACAAGCCTCTGATTTGGAATCCTGGGTTCAGGATGGGCTAGGTAACCTTCCTTGTACAGGTGAAAACCTGTTTGGCAAAGATTGGCAAGCAAAGGCCAACCAGATGGATGCTGAAAATTCTGCTTTAGATAGACTTTCAAAGTCTACTTCTGCTTCTTTTAAAAAGAGATTGTTCAAAAAATGATTTTTCCCAAAAAAATTTATTTATTTATTTATTTTATTTTTATTTATTTACTGCACATTTATATACCGCTACTTCCAGTGATCAGCAGCGGTTTGATTCATGTTCTGGGATTGTCAATCAAGACTGGGGGGGGGGGTGGTATGTACAAATAACTGGGGTCACAGCACACATGGTTAGCGTCTTAGGGGGTGACTTATACATTCTTACATCTATATATACATATTTACATAATTATACATATAGCAGTTTTGAATACTCTCTCAGTTGATGGTCATAGCTGATTGTAATGACATCGAAATAGGTGAGTTTTTAGCTCCTTCCTGAATTTGGTGATGTCCTTGATTAAACGCAGCTCACACGGGAGGTGATTCCAGAGAGTTGGTGCAGAGAATGAGAACGCTCTACGACTCGTACTTGTTTTCACTGTTCTGAAGTTGGTGGGGACTTGTAGGTTGCCTGAGTTGATAGTTCTTCTGTCCCTATTTGTAGGTTGCGTGCTGATTAGTGATGATAGGAATGATGGGGATATGTTGTTTATTAGTTTGAAGGTGGTCACCAACATCTTGTATTGTATCCTAGCTGCAATTGGGAGCCAATGTAGCTCTATCAGGATGGGGGTAATGTGTTCAGTAATGCCTGTTCCCATTATGATCCTGGCCGTCACGTTTTGGGGCATCTGAAGTATATTTAGTGATTTTTTAGGCAGACCTTGAAGGATGGCATTACAGTAGTCTAGGTGTGGCATTATGAGGGCTTGTGCTACTGACCGAAAATCACTGGGCTCAAGTATTTTCCGTAGTGGTTGTATCACTCTAAGTTTATGGAAGATGGCTTTATTTGTTTTGCGTAGGTGTGTCTCCATTTTCAGGTTGCAGTCGAGTGTTACTCCGAGATATTTGATTTCCTTCTTCGTGCTATACGTGTTGTTGCAGAGTGTGATTGTGGGAGGGGGGTTGAAGTTTGGTTTGCTGGATATATACATGACTTCTGTTTTCTTATGGTTAATTGCCATGTTGTTGTTTTGTAGCCATCTTAACATCTCCTCCAGACAATTTTCGAGCGGAGTATAATGAGGGTCCTCGGTATCTAGTTGCGTGTACAGCATAATATCATCTGCATAGATGTGGTATTTAATATTATGCTTTTTGAAGATGTCACAGAGGGGTTGCATGTAAACGTTGAACAGTAATGCCGATAGGGCTGAACCCTGGGGTATGCCCTGCGTTTGAGAGAACGGTTCAGCTTTCTCCCCGTTGAATTGTACCTGCGGCGTTCTGTTCGTTATGTAAGAGGAGAACCATTTGAGGGGGGTTCCCATTACTCCTATAGATTCCAATTTATTGAGGAGGATCCCATGGTGTACAGTGTCAAAGGCGGCAGAGATGTCAATGAAAATGAGTATAAACATTTTCTTTTTGTCTTCTAGGCCTTTGAGGAGATTGTTCATTAGCGCTATCAAAAGAGTCTCAACTCCATGATTTCTTCTGAACCCGTATTGCTGCGCATCTAGGGTATCACAGTCGTCAAGATGTTCTTGAAGTTGTATGAGTACTGCTTTTTCAATGATCTTTGCGAGGAATGAAATGCTGGAGATGGGGCGGTATGATGTCGGATCTTCCTTATTGAGCGAGTTGTTCTTTAGTATTGGTCTTATTATCGATTGCTTCAGTTGGGCAGGCATTATTCCTTGACTTAGTGACTGGTTTATGATGTGGGATATTTGCTGGTTTATTTCTTTTTTTGCTGCTTTTATCCATGCCGTTGGACAGGGGTCGAGTGGGGAGGTGGTGGTATTTATTGAGGTTAGTATGTTTATGGATTGTTGCATATCGATGGTGTGGAATGTACTCCATGCCTGTTTGGGCGCATCTTCTGTTCGTTGGCATGGTGTGTGTAGATAGAGGGTGGAGCTTTTGGTGGTGAGCTTGCTTTCGTAGTGGTTTGCAAGCGTTTGTGGATGTATGGGGCTACCTTGATGTTCGGGTTGGGCTGTTTTCGTTAATGATTTAACTAGTTCAAAGAGTTCACGTGGTTTGTTGATGGCTTTGCTTAGGATGTTGGTATGGTGCATCCTCTTGGCTTTGTTTACCTCTTCCTTGTATTTTGCGAGGAGGTTGAGGTACACAGATTTGAGGTCGTTGGTTTTGGTAAGTCTCCACTTCCTTTCGTGTTTTCTAAGGTCTCTTTTCATTTTGGTCAGCGTTATGTTGTACCAAGGTTCTGATTTGTGTTTGTTTGCGTTTGTTTTGAGTTTCTCTTTAGGGATCGCCATGGCTTGAATTCCGGAATCCCAGCTATGCGTTAATTCATTGAGGTCTGTTTTTTCCCCAAGTCTACGTGGGATTTGATGGCCTTGATGAGACATTCCATATTTGGTTTGTTAAATCTTCTTTGTTGGGTTGCTATTCTTCTTGCCTTTGTGTCTTTAGCCACGGTAGGAAGCTTTATCCGCATATTGATTTGGTGGTGGTCTGACCAGGGTAATGGGATGATCTCAATCAGGGGCTTTTCAACGTTGTTGTGCTCTCCTGTAGGTGTGAAAACCATGTCTAGTGTGTTTCCCTTTTCATGGGTGGGCTCTGTTATTAGCTGTTGATACCCTAGCTGGGTCATAGCCTCCATGAAGGTGTTTGCATGTGTGGTTGTTGTTGATGTAAGGTTAAGGTCCCCTAGTATGATCTGGAATTTTTTTGGTTGCGTTGAGGATATGTTTTCTAATGCTGAGGCAAGAATCTCATGTTGCAGTGAGGGGGGTCTGTATATCAAGCAGATGGATACCGCAGTGTTTTCTACCTTTAGGAGGTCTATGTTTGCGTTTGAGGACTGATATGTGCTTATGAATTGCAGGTTGTCTTTGGCTATTATGAGGATCCCTCCTCCCTTCTTGTGGGCTCGGGGACAGTTGTAAAGGTTGTATCCAGGTTTACTGATTTGATTTAATATGGCTGCATCGGTGTCGGCGACCCATGTTTCAGTTATACATAGGATGTCTGGTTTCTCGTCTGTGATGATGTCATGGATTATGTGGGTCTTGTTCCTGATGGAGCGAGCGTTGATGAGGGTGATATTACATGATTTGTGTAGCGCTTGTGTCGCCAGATTGTTAGTGGCTTGTGTCGGTGGTTGGTTGTGTGTGTGGGCCAATGTTGCTTTAGGCCCGTGGCGCCTCCCATTTCTTGTGTGACTGTTAGTGTAGGTCTTGTGATTCCCTGTAAGTGTTACTATGTCTCTGTTGCAGATGTATGGTGTGAGTAGGAGAGGTTGCGGCATTTGCAAGGTGTAGAGGAGGTAGAGTGTTGTGCATAGGTGTGATTGGTATAGGTTTGGACTGAATGTGTATGCATGGATTAGCGTGAGCAGGCATATCCCAATGTATAAGAGCAGAGCTTTCATTTTTATAGCTATGTATTGTAAATTTTTTCAGTGCAGTTTAGCCTGCCAGCTCTGTTATAACTCCTGGTAACTATATTAGGAGCAATATGAGGCGTAGTTATTGACAGTAAATGATGGTATAGTTAGCACTAGCACGGCTAAGAGTACTTGCAGGGTAAGGTGTCAACTGTAGCGGGTGGACGTTTCGGTAGCAGGTGTAGGTTTCAGGGGTATGTAGTAGTTTCAGTGACAGTGTCAACGTTAGGACTAGTAGCAGTATCGACAAACAGTATGAACATTAGTAGCACTAAGTAACAGTATAAACGAATAGCACTATGTAAAAGCACTATGTAACAGTATAAACAAATATTGCTGTGTAACAGTATAAACGAATAGCACTATGTAAAAGCACTATGTAACAGTATAAACAAATATTGCTGTGTAACAGTATAAACGAATAGCACTATGTAAAAGCACTATGTAACAGTATAAACAAATATTGCTATGTCACAGCAGTATGTAGCAGCCCTGTGTAGCAGCAGTATGTGGCAGTATAAACAAATGTCACAATAGTAGCAGAACAGGCAAACAATAGCAGCACTATAGTAGTAGCCTAATCAACCAGTATGAGCATTAGCAACGGTAACAGCGTAACATTAGTATCAGTAGTAACATTAGTATTAGTAGTGGTGTCGTAGATCAGTCAGAAGATTTTTACGGATTAACCCTTTACTATATGCGTAGCTGCACCCCTGTGGATGGTTTTCACAGTCAGGTTACCACAGTTTCCACAGTCTGGATTTAAGTGTCAGTTGTGTCGGTTTGTAGGTAGTGGTTAGCAGTAGTATTCCTTTAGATCTTGAGATCTACTTACGTGGTGTTGGTCCACAGTGTGGTGGGCTGTGCAGAATGATGCCGGAGGTGTTGATATTCCTTGTTTTTCAGATTCGCTGAGGCCAGGGGGGTTCGGGATGCTAGGTTGGTGGTGTCGGCGAGCTCACACCCATCTCTGGGGGCTCAAGCCAAGGGCGAATGCGATCCAGTTGTCATTGATGTATGGGCCTTTCCCGTTGCGATGCCTTTCCGTGGAATGGGCCCCGCCAATGGCCACCGCCTAAGGGCCACGCCAAAGGGCCCTCTGGCGAGGCCCTCAGGCGCGGGCGCGCCCTGTAGGGACGCCGCCTTTTAAGGCCCTCTTGGGAGCTCAGCTCCTCCTCTCCCACTGCCCCGATATGGGCAGGAGCACCTCCCACTGCCCCGATTGGGCAGGAGTGGAGGTAGTGAGCAGCTGGGTGTTCGCTGCGGAAGCGGCTCCCTCGGTGTAGGGACGCCGCCTTTTAAGGCCCTCTTGGGAGCTCAGCTCCTCCTCTCCCACTGCCCCGATATGGGCAGGAGCACCTCCCACTGCCCCGATTGGGCAGGAGTGGAGGTAGTGAGCAGCTGGGTGTTCGCTGCGGAAGCGGCTCCCTCGGTGTAGGGACGCCGCCTTTTAAGGCCCTCTTGGGAGCTCAGCTCCTCCTCTCCCACTGCCCCGATATGGGCAGGAGCACCTCCCACTGCCCCGATTGGGCAGGAGTGGAGGTAGTGAGCAGCTGGGTGTTCGCTGCGAAGCGGCTCCCTCGGTGTAGGGACGCCGCCTTTTAAGGCCCTCTTGGGAGCTCAGCTCCTCCTCTCCCACTGCCCCGATATGGGCAGGAGCACCTCCCACTGCCCCGATTGGGCAGGAGTGGAGGTAGTGAGCAGCTGGGTGTTCGCTGCGGAAGGGAAATATTCTTCTGTTTATGGTCAGGCCTCTTCTGCAGGTCGTTTTGCTACAAAGAGGCAACAACAACCAAAACAGGCCAAGCCTAAGGCTCCGAGGACTGCTACGGCCCAACAGCCTCAGCCTCCTCAGGGCCTTTGACTTAACACTAGAGAACTTAGCCTTTCTGGCTCTAGAACATCCAGAGCCTCTCACCATCCCAGGAAGGTTAGCTCATTTTGCTCCCAGATGGGAACAAATCATAGCAGAGCAATGGACCCTCTCTATCATAAGAGATGGGTACAAGCTTCACTTCTTAAACCTTCCTCCTCATGCTATGGTGAAACAGTTCAATTCTCCAACATCTCTCCTCAACCTTCTAGGTCAAGAGATTAACACCCTTCTTGCCCAAGGGGCAATAGAAGAAGTACCCCTTCTTCAACAGGGCTCAGGGTTCTACTCCCCCTATTTTCTCATTCCAAAGAAAACAGGGGGCTACAGACCCATTTTAGACCTCAGAGAATTGAACAAGTTTCTATGCAAGGAGAAATTCAAGATGACCTCTCTCGGAACTCTCCTTCCATACCTCCAGAGTCAGGACTGGCTTTGTTCTCTAGATCTCAAGGATGCGTACACCCATGTCCTCATCCATCCAACACACAGAAGGTTCCTTCGGTTCCTTTACCAAGGAAAGCACTACCAATACAAAGTGCTTCCTTTCGGTCTGGCCTCTGCACCAAGAGTGTTCACCAAATGCATGGCAATAGTAGCTGCATTTCTATGCACTCTAGGGATATTCGTATTCCCATATCTGGACGACTGGCCCATCCGAGCTCCATCCCAGTCAGAGGCCCAGGCTTCCCTGGCCTGCACAAGGCGTGTTCTTCAGTATCTGGGACTGGTAATAAACATTCCAAAATCCCATCTCACCCTTACTCAATCTCTAGAGTTCATAGGGGCCTTACTGGATACCACAACTGCAAGGGCCTATCTCCCCCAGGCCCGTTGCCTACGCTTGGTGCAGTTAGCCTCACAGATTCAGTTAAAATCCCATTTAACTGCTCGAGAGATGTTACAACTCTTAGGCCACATGGCATCCACCGTGCATGTGGTTCCTTATGCTCGCCTTCACATGAGAGGAGCTCAATGTACTTTGTCCACCCAATGGACCCAGGCATCAGGGTGCCTGTCAGACAAGATAGCGACCTCCAGTCGCCTCTTTTCCTCGCTCCATTGGTGGAAGTCCTCTCAAAATCTGTTGCTGGGGTCCCCCTTTCAACAGGTGTTACCCCAAGCAACCCTTACCACAGATGCCTCTCCAAAGGGTTGGGGAGCTCATCTACAAGATCTCTCCACCCAAGGCATCTGGTCTCCACAGGAGACATCTCTACATATCAACCTCTTAGAGCTCAGAGCAATCTTTCTGGCTCTGTCTTCCACACCCTGCTCAGCTACAAGACAGTCCTCATCCACACGGACAACCAAGTAGCCATGTTCTACGTGAATAAGCAGGGGGGGACTGGCTCTCTGTCGCTTTGCAACGAAGCTCTGAGATTGTGGGTCTTCGCCAGAGAGCATCAAATCCATCTCATGGCAGTGTATCTTCCAGGAGTTCAAAACTCTTGGGCAGACAGACTGTCGAGTTCTGCTTCCACACGAATGGTCCCTCCATGGGGACCAGATAGCCAGGATCTTTCGAATTTGGGGAACCCCAGACATAGACCTGTTTGCAAGTCCGTGGAATGCCAAACTTCCCCGGTTCTGTTCCAGGATTCCGTGTCAGGGAGTTCAGGCCAGGGATGCCTTCCTCCTTCATTGGGGGCAAGATTTCCTCTATGCCTTTCCTCCTATTCCCCTCATTCCCAAAACACTGTTCAACTTCAGAGAGACAAGGGGTCTATGATCCTCATAGCACCACGTTGGCCACGCCAAGTGTGGTACCCTCTACTTCTGCATCTCTCTCAAGCTCCCTGCCTGGACTTGGGGTCTGCTCCAGATCTCCTCTCCCAGGAGGAAGGAACGTTGTGGCACCCAAATCCCCAGTCTCTTCATCTCAGGGCCTGGTTGCTGAAGGCTTAGACCTTCAAGATTTACCTCTTTCTCAGCAGGTGAAGGATATCCTTCATGCTTCCAGAAAACCTTCCAACAGACGTTCCTATGCTTTTAAATGGAAGAGGTTTACCGTTTGGTGTGCAGAGAAGGGTCTTAACCCTCTTGCAATACCTCTGAATTCTTTACTGGAGTATTTGCTGCATTTATCCCATGCAGGCCTTAAGACGAATTCAATCAGAGTCCATTTAAGTGCTATTGCAGCATCCCTTAAACCCCTCAATGGACAGCCTATTTCCTCTCATCCTCTTATAGCAAGATTCATGAGAGGCCTTCTTTTGACTAAACCTCCCATTAGACCACCTCCAGTGGCATGGGACTTGAATTTGGTTCTTGGCCAGCTTATGAAGCCACCCTTTGAACCCTTAGCCACTACCTCCTTGAAATTCCTTTCCTGGAAGGTTATTTTTCTCATTGCAGTCACCTCAGCTCGCTTTATCAGTGAGTTGCAAGCCTTAGTGGCTAATCCTCCTTATACAAGGTTCCATCATGACAAGGTAGTCCTCAGAACTAATCCACACTTTATGCCTAAAGTGGTCTCACCTTTTCATTTGAACCAGGAGGTATATTTACCTGTCTTTTTTCCAGGACCTCACGCATCAAGTGCAGAGAGGAATCTTCATACCCTGGATTGTAAAAGAGCACTTGCTTTCTACTTACAAAGGACACAGCAACATAGAAAGTCCTCTCAACTTTTTGTTGCTTTTGATCCCTCTCATTTAGGACTTCCCGTCTCTTAGAGAACTCTGTCCAACTGGATTGCTCAGTGTATTTCTTTCACCTACCAGAGTAAGAACCTTTCTCTGGAGGGCCATGTCACAGCTCACAATGTGAGAGCCATGGCAGCCTCTCTGGCTCATCTAAACTCTGTGTCCATCGACCAAATCTGTCGAGCGGCCACCTGGGCCTCGGTTCATACCTTTACAGCCCATTACTGCTTGGACAAGGACTCCCGCCGGGATGCCTTGTTTGGTCAGGCTGTTCTCAAACACCTGTTCCATACCTAATCAACTCCTACCCTCCATCCCTGACTGGATGCCTGAGATTCATGGGTGGAGGTAGAGCCCTTTCCAGGGACTCACAACCTGGGTGATCTCCCAGGCATCTCTAGCTGGAGAGTCCCCGTATGTGAAGACTCATTCCTGCTTGTTCCTGGAGATAGCACAGTTACTTACCTGTAACAGGTGATCTCTGGGAACAGCAGGAATAAGTCTTCACAACCCACCCACCTCCCCTAGGAGTTGTATCTCTCTATCTATCTTTCCTTTCCTCTCTCTCTGTCTTTTCTTTCCTCTCTCTCTCTCTCTCTCTCTTTGTCTCAGCTTTAAAACTCGAACTGGAGAGAGGCAGTTAGGAAAGGCGGGAAGGCAGCGCGCAGGCGCTGTGGAATGCTCCCAAAAGCTTTCTTTCTGGACGCTGGGGAGCGTTCCCGCGCAGGCTCTGTCGGTACCGACGATACCCATATGTGAAGACTTATTCCTGCTGTTCCCATAGATCACCTGTTACAGGTAAGTAACTGTGCTTTCACAACCTTCGACACTTCAGACCCCAACTACATAAAGATCATCAACTGCTTTAGTGACGTTTCTGCATGGTTCAAAGTTAGTTTTACAGTCAACTTAAAGAAAACAGAAGTACTCATCATTACCAGGAACAAAGCATTCGACCCACCTTGCTCACTCCAAGTAAACAATGCCACACTTGAAGTTAAAAAAAGAAATAAAATACCTTGGAATCTACCTCGACCAAAATCTTGACATGACCAAACACATCCTCATGACTACTCGCGCAGTTTACAATAAAAACAAAATGATATAACATCTGAGACCTCTGCTCTCCCACTCCCGCTTAGTAGCCCAAGCACTGATATGCCCACATTTGACTACAATAACATACATGGTCTCCCCAAGAAAACCCGAAAGCCATTACAACTTGCCCAAAACACGGTTGCACATACAATAATGCAAGCTGAAAGATCAGAGCACATAACACCCATCTTGTTCTAACTCCACTGGCTCCTGATACTTAAAAGAATCAAATTCAAAGCCCTTATGAACATTTTCAAAATCATAAACATAGCACCAACATACCTCAGCATACTGATAAACATACAGCAACACTCAAGAACAGCAAGACACAACTTGAAAAACACCCTATCCACCCCAAAAAATGTAAGAAAAGTAGATCAATCAACAACCAATAGAGCATTCTCACTCTATGCACCTGCCATTTGGAATAATCTACCTAATACTCTAAGGGAAACCAAAGACCTCACTCAGTTTAGACCACTATCAGTGTGCTCAACCCCCATAGATATCACAATAATACTGGTCAACATTTCAAGGACACGCCCCATCTCTAACTATTGCGCCACACTCCCTCATGTAAATCGCCCTTAACCACCAATGATACTCTTCATGTAAATAGTTAATGCATGCTTCTGTTATTGTTAACTCTAACTGTTCTCTGTAATTGTTCCTTGTAAACTGCCATGTGCAGTAGTTAAAATGTTCATTGTAAACAGCTCTGATTACTACGACAAAGCGGGTATATAAAAACAAATACATAAATTAGCACAAAGCAGTGCAAATATTGGCATTGTCTCCCGTTATCCTCTAATTAAACTGTTCTCTGCTGATGATTGAGTGAGCCTGATGCTAGAGTGGAGAAGCCATGGCCCACCCTTTCTTACACCCCTGTATACAAAGCAACTAGAAAGAGATGCATATGCCCCTGTAATGTGCAAAATATAAATTTAGAACAAGCAAATTCCAAAAACCGACACATTCCATTTGCTAAATTGAAAATAAAATTCACTTTTTTACCTTTTTATTGACTGCTCATTTTATTCTATTTTATTTATTTTATTGGTGGGAAGAGTGGTCTAGTGGTTAGGACAAGGTACCTCAGGCCGGAGGTCCGGGGGTTCAAGTCCCACCTGGGGACAGCAATCTCAGGCCGGAGGGACTGGGATTTCTAGTCCTGTAGGCACTCCTTGTGGTCTTGGGCAAGCCACTTAACCCTCCATTGCCCATGTTTCCTGTAAGTATTGGCGTATATGTCTCATATCCCCTCATGTTAAATGTATCCCCCAATTGACCGCTTTGATCCGGTGAAAAGCAGGATATAAATACAGCTAAATAAATAAATAAATTCTCTAATCATATTGATTTCAGTCTCTGGTGTCCACTTTCCTCTGTCTTCTCTTAACTCGCTTTCTAGGGTCTCTGGCCCATCTGCCACTTCTCTCCTACTCCTGTTCTCTTCACTTCCTTACATCTCTGGCATTTATCTTTTCCTTTCAGCTTTCTTCCATTTATTTTTCTATCAACTCAGATTTTATTCCTCCTCCTTACCATCCAGTCCTCAATCCCCCTTCGATACTGCATCTATCTTCCAAGTCCCCATCTTTCTTCTTCCCCAGCCTCTTATTTCTTCCTGTCTTTAACTCTCCCCTTTCTCTCATCCTTCCCCCGCATCCAGAATTTCTACCCTTTTCTCCTCCCCTGTGCAGTTACGCTCCCCTTTCGCTCTTCCATCTCGTGCCTTGCCCCCTTTATCACCTCATCCCAAGTCCACCATTCCCCTGTCTCTCTATTCCTGCCCCATGTCCAATATATCTTTCTCTCCATTCCCCACTGTCCAGCAATTCACCTCATCCCATGTCCAGCTTGTTTGTTTATTTATTTATTTTAATTCTCTTATATACCGCGCTATTCTGCATCAGTGCGATTTACATTGAACAAACTGAAATTACATTGAACAGGGCATTATAACTTGGAGATAACTATTTTACAGGGAACATGGGCTATGGAGAGTTAAGTGGCTTGCCCATGACCACAAGGAGCACCTGTGGGACTAGAAACCCCAGTCCTTCCAGCCCAAGGTTGCTGTCCTCTAGTGGGATTTGAACCACCGGCCTGAAGTACCTTGCCCCAACCACTAGGCCACTCCTCCATGTCACCTCTCTCCTTCCCCCTCCCCTCCCCCTTCCCTTCCCCCTTCCCTTCCCCCTCCCCTCCCCCTTCCCTTCCCCCTCTAGTATTTCCTCCTCTCTCTCCCCTCCCCTACAATGTCCATCATCTCTCCTCTCTTCCCACCTGCTCCCAATATCCAGCATCTTTCTTCCCCCACCCCCAATATCCAGTATCTCTCCCCCCCGTGTCCCCAATATAGAGTATTTCTTCCCTTCCCTCCTGCCCCCAATATCCAGCATCTCTCCCTTCTAGCCTCCCACTTCCCAATATCCAGTATCTCTCTCCAGGAACAAGCAGGAAGTTAGTCTTCACATATGGTGATGTCTGCGCCAACATAGCCCATGAGGAATTATCTCCCCAGCTTTCAAAGAAAGCCTTTGGGAGATGCCACCATGCATGCATGATCCCTTCCTACCTAAGGGTGCCATCTTGCTCAGTCTGCTTTTTTCCAACAGAGCCCAACAGACATGCGTCTGATCCCACGGAAAAAGTTGATTTTTTTTTTCTCAGAGTAATCCTTTCTTTCTCCAGGACCAAGCAGGAAGTCAGTCCTCACATATGGGTGACATCGACGCTGATGGAGCCCTTGCGGAGCATTTCCCCAGCTTTCCAAGAAAGCCTTTGGGAATGCAGGCACGCATGCGCGGTTCCCTTCCCGCCTAAAGGTGCCATCTTGCTCAGTCTCTCTTTTTCCGTGAAGCCCGCCGGACGTGTGTCCTAGTCCTCCCAGAAAATAGTTAGATTTTTTCACGATTTCTTCGCTATTTTTTCTCCGGTTCGACGCCGGTTCCCCTCCCGCCGGGTTCAGTACACCGGTATCGAGCCCGATCTTCTTTTTTCAGTTTTTGCCCTTCGTGGCTGGCGTTCGCGCCCTTTTTTTCTTTTTCCCTGGAAGGCCGGTCCTTTGACCTCGTGGGGACTCTTTTTTCCACGATGGCTTCCAGTGGCTTCAAAAAGTGTGATCGGTGGAAGAAACTAATGTCTCTCACCGACACACATGACTGCTGCCTTCAGTGCCTCGGTCCTGACCACGATCTTAAGACATGTGGACCATGTGGAAAAATGTCTTCCAGGGCGCTTCAAAGTCGTCAGCACCAAAAGGAAAGGCTTTTCTCCGACTCTGTCTCCGGCCGGGCCCGGACCTCGTCTGAGGCCTCGACATCTCGGGAATCGGATCCCGAGCACCGTCGGGGCTCCTCAGACAGGGGGTCCCCCGACCGGGAACGAAAGAGGAAGAAGCGGCTCGCGAGGGCGTCGTCAGAAGAGGTCCCTGGCTCCTCGAGAGCTAGGTCTCAGACCCCCGACCGTCGCCCCAGGCCCGTGGAACAGGAGAAGCCTCCCAAAGTACATCAAGTGGAGCCGGAGTCTGCTGGACACGTAAGCCCCATAATCCTCGTGGACTCTCCTCCCAGGGAGCCGACTTCGGGCCCGGCGCCGCCGGGGCCCGGGTTGGGGGCTGCGGAGTCTACTGAGCTGGGTCTCAGGCTGGCAGCCTTGGAGAACAGACTGTTTTCCTTCATGGAACAGCAGCGGGCACTGATGGCCAGCCTGTCTGGCGCATCTGCCCCGACCACCGAGACATCGACATCGAAGTCGACCCATTAGACCGAGCCGATACTCGAGACCATAAAGGCTCGAGGTCGACCTCGGTCGCGGTCTCCCTCGACCTCCCGTTCGGGACCGAGGGCGTCGATGCCGGTGCCTTCGGCATCGGGGCGGGTGCTCACAGGCCCCGTGCGGTCGGACCCCGATTCCTCATCGGACGATTCCGCCTGGGAGACGGAGGACGAGGAGTACCCCGACACCTTCCGGACTCGGTGCGTCCCGTCGGACTCACCGCAGTCCGAGCCCCAGAGTAGATCCCCCCCCCCCCCGGAGGATGCCCGGTTCTCTGAGTTCGTCTGGGATATGGTCACCGCGTTGGCTATCCCTGCGGACCCCGAGGAGGAGCATCGAGCCGAGGAACTATCGACTCCGGAAGAGCCCTGGCTTTCAGAAGGCGCAGCTACCACACCATTCCATGGTGGTGGATTCGACCATGCATCGTCTGAAAAGTCAGAAGATGCACTCCGCAGTGCCCCCTGGCAGGGAGGCCCGGAACCTCGAAGGTTTTGGTAGAAAGTGCTTCCAGGGCTTGATGCTTGCCGTGTCCAGTCTTACCAGCTGTACATGGGCATGTACTTGCGAGACCCTGGCCAAGGTGTTGGCCGGGTTCTCTGCTGGTTTCTCCGGTGAACCCTTGCAGAGGTTCAAGTCCTTGTCATCGGGGATCCGGGAATGCTCCAAGTTTGTCCCGCGCTGCCTACGATGGCTTCGAGGCTCCGGCCCGTGTTGCGGCAGCCGGCATCGCGGCTCGACGCCAGGCATGGCTGCAGTCATCGGACCTCGAGCCATGGGTTCAGGACAAGTTGGTCAATGTCCCTTGCCGAGGTGCGAACCTTTTTGGCAAGTCCATGACCGAGAAGGCCGCACAGCTCGAAACCGAGGACCTCACGAGGACAAGGCTGTCTAGGAAGACTTCTGCCCCTTCTCACAAAAAGAAGGGCTCGGGTAAAAAGCCCTTTTACTCGAGGAAGGGCACTGCCTACAAACAGTACCCACAGTACCAGGCCGCCCAAGCTGCCCCTCAAGGTCAGCAAGCCAAGGGGCAGGGTAATGGGCTCCGTAGGCAGAGGACTCCCAAGCCTCCGGCCCCTGCTCCCACTCAGCAGGGTGGGGTTTTTTGACTCCTTAGGCATAGCCTCTCCGTCCCTTCTCTCCCAACCCTGCACAGGAGGTCGCCTCGCCCTGTTTGCCCACAAGTGGCCACTCATCACTGGAGACAGTTGGGTACTAAGCATAGTCCACAAGGGCTATCTGCTGCACTTCCAAACAGCTGCTGCCTCCATACTTTCCAGGGGAGCCTCCAAGGCCTCCCCTGCACACAGATCTTCTCCGTCAGGAGCTCCAAGGTCTGTTGGTAGACAGGGCAGTGGAGCCTGTGCCTCTCCACCTACCAGGTCAGGGGTTCTACTCCAGGTATTTCCTTGTACCCAAAAGAACCAGTGGCCTTCAGCCTATTCTAGACCTCAGAAATCTCAACAAATTCCTAGAGAAGGAAAAGTTTAAAATGCTTACTCTTGGAACACTTCTGCCCTACCTCCAGCAGGGAGATTGGCTATGCTCCTTTGATTTAAAGGATGCGTATACTCACATCCTCATTCATCCAGACCACAGAAAGTACCTCGGGTTCATTGTGGGAGGAAACCATTATCAGTACAGAGTTCTGCCTTTTGGCCTCACCTCCGCTCCCAGGGTCTTTACCAAATGCCTGGCAGTGGTGGCGGCCTACCTGAGAAATCAAGGAATCTTTGTCTTCCCCTATCTGGACGACTGGCTCATCAGGGGTCAGACGTGTCAGGAGGCCAGACAAGCCACCCTCAGAACTATTGCTCTTCTTCAAAGCCTGGGGTTTGTAATAAACTTTGCAAAGTCCACTTTGCTCCCCTCCCAAAACTTGGAGTTCATAGGGGCAAGGTTGGACTCTCTGCTGGCAAAGGCGTTCTTGCCAGAAGACAGGGCCCAAAGACTGATAAACTTAGCAAACTAGTTTCTCAGCAGGTCACTGGTCTCCGCCAGGCTCTGCCTGAGACTTTTTGGCCACATGGCTTCGACAGTCCATGTGACCGCCAATGCCAGGCTCCATATGAGGCCTGCACAGTGGTGCCTTCGGACTCAGCGGTCACAGGCCACAGGCAGCCTCAGGATAAGGGTGTCCAGACAATTTCTGAACTCCCTCCGCTGGTGGCTGCACCCACCCCATCTACTGCGAGGGGTGCCTTTTCAGATTCCTGGGTTCACAGTGGTGCTGACCACGGATGCCTCCCTGCAGGGCTGGGGAGCTCCTTGTCTTGGCAAGTGCACCCAGGGCCTGTGGTCTCCTTGGGAAGCTGCACAGCAAATCAATCTCCTAGAACTCAGGGCTATTCGGCTAGCCCTCAAGACTTTCTCTCCAACCCTGGCTCATCAGTCTGTCCTAGTTCAAACAGACAACCAGGTAGCCATGTTTTATGTGAACAAGCAGGGTGGAACTGGGTCCAGGCTCCTTTGTCAGGAGGCACAGGACCTTTGCTTGTTTGTTTTCAGACACGACATGCTCCTCAAGTCAGTGTATCTACATGGCCAGTAGAACTACCTGGCAGACAGCCCCATGAGTGGCAGCTCCATCCTTTGGTGGTTCAGTAGATTTTCCTGAAATGGGCACTTCCATCCATAGATCTGTTTGCCAGTCCTCTGAACAAACAGCTGCCAAGGTTCTGCTCCAGGCAACCGCATCCTCTGCGGATGGCAGCAGATGCTTTTCTGATTCCCTGGTCTCTGGGCCCTCCTGTATGCATTTCCTCCTAGGCCCTTGGTGGCCCGAACTCTGTTCAAGATTCTTCAGGACAAGGCCTCGGTCCTGCTGGTGGCTCCCAGGTGGCCGAGACAGCCTTGGTTTCCACTAATGCTACAGCTGGCAGTGGATCCCCCACTGCCTCTGGGGTTGCAACCCGACCTTCTCTCTCAGGATCAGGGTTCCCTTCTGCACCCCAATCTCAAAGCTGTCAATTTGATGGCATGGAGGCTGCAAGGGTAGTTTTGGCTCCCTGGGGCCTACCTCAGGAAATTGAGGAGGTTGTCTTAGCTTCTAGAAAACAGTCCACTAGGAAAACCTATGCTCTCAAATGGAAGTGGTTTTCTGTGTGGTGTCACCTACGTACAGAGGATCCTTTCACCTGTACTGAACCAGTAGTGCTTCAGTACTTACTGCACTTATCAAATCAAGGACTTAAGTCCAATTCTGTTCTGGTCCACCTCTCAGCTCTAGCAGCTCACCACTCACTGGTGGAAGGACATTCTCTGTCGGTTCACCCCTTGGTGTCCCGGTTTCTCAGAGGCTTGCTCTTGCTCAAGCCTCCAATCCGTCGTCCTGCTCCTGAGTGGGAGTTGAATGTGGTCTTGCAACAACTGACTCGCCCACCTTTTGAGCCGATGGCTACTTGTCCTCTATGCTTCCTGTCCTAGAAGACACTCTTCTTGGTAGCCCTAACCTCGGCTAGGCGAGTGAGTGAGCTTCAGGCCCTGGTCTGTGACAGGCCTTACATCCGCTTCTATAGGAACAGGGTAGTCCTCAGGACTCTTCCAAAGTTCCTCCCAAAGGTTGTCTCCTCTTTCCACCTCAACCAGGAGGTGGTTCTTCCAACATTCTTCCCTAGGCCTCATGCAAGCCAGGTTGAAGCAATCCTGCATACCCTGGACAGTAGGAGGGCCTTATCCTTCTACCTTGACCGTACGCAGGGGCATAGAAGGGCTACTCAGCTCTTCATATCTTATGACCCTAATAATTTGGGGTTAGCTGTGTCCAAGTGTACCTTGTCCATCTGGGTGGCTGACTGTATCACCTGGGCTTACAGGGCGGCTGACCTTCCTTTGCAGGGTCGGGTCACGGCCCATCGTGTCAGGGCAATGGCTGCCTCAGTGGCTCATCTCCACTCTGTACCGTTGGTAGGACATCTGCTGGACTGCAACTTGGTCTTCAAGCCAGATGTTTGCGGCCCATTACTGTCTGGAGAGGGAGTCCCGTAGGGACAGTGCTTTTGGCCAGGCAGTACTCCGCAATCTCTTTGAGGTTTAGGCAACTCCTGCCCTCTGTTTTGCTACCGGTGGAGGTTCTGTCAGTGAAAAGCTTTTCTTTGATGCTGGGACTAGAGGGAGTTCTCTTGTTCAGCCTGGGTTCCTTTTATCGCAGAGCTAGGGAGTCACCCATATGTGAGGACTGACTTCCTGCTTGGTCCTGGAGAAAGTGTAGTTACTTACCTGTAACAGGTGTTCTCCAGGAGCAGCAGGAATCAGTCCTCACAACCCTCCCTCCTCCCCTGGGAGTTTCAGTTGTACATAGTTTATTTTTACATTTTTGTGTGCTGTTTTTAGCTATGTCATTTGACTGAGCAAGATGGCACCTTTAGGCGGGAAAGGAACCGCGCATGCGTGCCTGCATTCCCAAAGGCTTTCTTGGAAAGCTGGGGAAATGCTCCGCAAGGGCTCCATCGGCGTCAATGTCACCCATATGTGAGGACTGATTCCTGCTGCTCCTGAAGAACACCTGTTACCGGTGAGTAACTACTCTTTCTCCAGCTGTGGCCAATTCCTTTCCCATCCCCAGGCTTGCCTGCCTTAGCACTGCATCCTCGCTCCCATGAATTTTTATTTTTAGCACAATTTGTTCCTTTTTTCCTGCTGGCAGTCCCTTGGGTCTTTGACCTCACTGGGGCTTTTTCCCCCTCCCCGATGGCCAGAGACTTTAAAAAGTGTGATTGGTATTACAGTGATTTTTCTATCACCGACACTCGCAACTGCTGTCTTTTGTCTTGGTCCTGACCATGACCCGGGGACTTGTGGGTCTTGCAAGAGGCTGACCCCCAAGGCAGTCAAAAGCAGGCAGGAAAAGCACGACCGGATGTTCAGATCAGACTCTGCCTCGAAAACCCCTTCCAGGTCTAGTCTGAGTCCTTGGGATTGCGCAGTGACTCTGCGGTCACCAGCCAGGGCCACATGTCCTCTGACCAGGTGTCTTCGATCTGGATCCCAAAGAAGAAGAGAGCCTTGCAGGACTTACTGAAGGACTCAGAGAAGGCAGATAAGTCCCACGCCAGATCCCAGAGCCCCCCGAGGAAGACCAAGGTGTCAGAGCAGGATCAGATGCCAAAACCTCCCCCAAAGGACTCGATGGACCTCGGCGATTGGCCCCAGGTCCCCATGGTCCTCTCCACCAGGTACTCTCTTCCACTGGCACCGGACCTGATACCCTCGGCATCCGCGCCAATTGCTGTGACCACATCCTGGATGGAGGCCCTGGAACACAGCTTGTCTGCCTCCTTGGCCACTCAGCATGCAGCACTGTCTGGCTCTGTTGGTTCATCTGCCAAAAACACAGAGATCTCGAGGACGTCCCTGGCATTGTGTTGATCCCCTGGAGCTTCCTCGCCCAGGCCGATCACGGACTGAGGTCACATTCACGGTCCAATTTCTTGGGACCCTGTTCCTCGCCGGCCTGCGACTGTGGCTCTGGCCACACCTCCGAGGCCTAAGAGCCTCCAACCCCGACCCGGGTCCGATCGATCTTCGATTCCACCTCTGAAGACTCCAACTGGGAATCAGAGGATGACACTTCTCTGGACACCCAGAGGCATCGAGACCTCCCATCGTACCTGTCCCCTCCAGGGGCCTGATGTCTGATCCTGCCCGAGGACAAAGCCTTCCTCGACTTCGTTTTGGAGATGGCCAGAGCTCTAGCCTTCGCCACCGAGTCGGCAGATAACCCTTAGTCAGAGGATCTCAGGATCCTCCAATATGACTCCTCCCCTCCCCCTGAAGGAGTCCCTATCTGTGCCAGTCCCGGCGATCCTCGAGATGCTGCTTCTAAATTGTGGATAGTGTAGCCAGTATCTCCCACATGTCAGTTGCTGGCTCGACCTTATATATAAAGTCCACCGGGTCTTCCGCTTTACCACACAACTCTGTGTTGGTCGAGTCAGCTATGCATCAGCTTCGAAACCAAAAGACACATTCCTCGATGCCCCCCAGCAGGGAGGCCTGGAGCCTTGACGCCTGGAGCCTCGACACCCTCAGCAAAAAAAATGTACCAGGGCTTCATGCCAGACTATCGGATCCAGGCATACCTCTCAGACATGGCCATGGAACCAGTGCCCCATCAACAATGTGGCAGAAGGTTTTACTCAAGGTTCTTCCTTGTCCCCAAAAGGGCAGGAGGCCTTAGGCCCGTTCTAGACCTCAGACCTAAACAAGTTCCTGATGCATGAGAAATTCAAGATCCTCTTTCTTGGAACCTTGCTGCCATACCTCCAACAGGGAGACTGGCTATGCTCCTTGGATCTAAAGGATGCCTATACACACATCCTCATCCATCCCAGGCAAAGACAGAACCTCAGGTTCATGATTGGGGGCGACCACTACCAATACAGGGTACTACCCTTCGGGCTGGCCTCCGCCCCCAGAGTCTTCACAAAGTGCCTGGCAGTCATGGCATCCTACCTATGTCTCCAAAGAGCCTTCGTCTTCCCCTACGTAGACAACTGGCTCATCAGATGGGACACAGCCACTGAGGTGCAACAGGCCACAAGCTGCACCATTGGTGTCCTGCAATACCTGGGTTTCGTGATTAACAACCCAAAGTCCCACCTCACCCCAACACAGAGCTTGGAGTTCATTGGGGCATACCTGGATACTCTCCAGGCAAAGGCCTTCCTGTCCAGTGACCGGGCCAGACAGCTCATGGCCCTGGCCACAAAAGTCCAGGGCAGACACTCCGTTCTGGCATGCGGCATGCTCCGCCTGCTCAGTCACATGGCCTCTATGGTACATGTCACACCGAACACCTGCCTTCACATGAAGGTGGCTCAGTGGTGCCTCAGGTCTTAGTGGACACAGGCCACCGGCTGCCTCTGGGACAAGATCTACATGACCCGCCCTCTGGCGGAGTCGCTCTGCTGTTGGCAGACCACTCAACACCTGAGGGCTGGCTTGCCTTTCCAATCCACCAGTCCTCAGCAGGTCCTCACCACGGACGCCTTGTTGCTGTGTTGAGGAGCCCACTGTGGGAATCTCCACGCAGAGGGCACCTGGTCCTGGGCTGAAGCTCAAAAACAGATCAACATTTTGGAGCTCGTGGCCATATTCCTGGCACTCAAGGCCTTCCGCCACAGTCTCCAGCTCCGGCCGGTGCTTATCCAGATGGACAAGCAAATGGCGACGTTCTACGTGAACAAACAGGAAGGCACGGGCTCCTATGTCCTCTGCCAGGAGGCAGTAGCCCTCTGCTGATACGCAATCAGCCAGAGGATGCTCCTGAGAGTGGCCTAGCTGCTGATTCAAGACACTGTCCTCGTGGACAGGCTAAAGCAGTCCTGCAACTGCACGAATGGTGGCTAAACCACGGAGTAGCCCACTGGCTATTCCGTCTCTGGGAGACCCCCCAAGATGGACCTCTTCACTAGCCTGGCCAATGCCCAGCTGACCTGCTCCTACTCCTGCCAACCTCACCCATCCCATGCAGCGGTGGGCGCTTTTCTCATCTCGTGGTCAGAAGGTCTTCTGTATGCCTTCCCACCCATGCCACTGGTCGCCAAGAACCTGTTCAAGGTCCTTCTGGACAGGGCGTCATTAATCCTGGTAGCCCCCCAGTGGCCCAGGCAGCCATGGTTCACACAGCTGCTCTCTCTAGTGGTGGAACCCCTGGTCCTTCTTGAACTCCCCGGGGCTGCTGACTCAGGAGGAGGGCTCCCTCCTTCACCCCAACCTAGGGTCTCTGGCGTTAATAGCATGGCTGCTAAATGGGTAGCCTTAGCTCCCTTTAACCTCTCTGAGGAGGTGGAAGTCCTGCTGGTCTCCTGCAAGTCTTCCACAAGACATGCTTACGCCTTCTAGTGGTGGAGATTCTCCATGTGGTGCTTGGAGATACGGGCAGACCCCTTCTCCTGCACAGTGCAGCTAGTCCTGCAATACTTGCTGCACCTCTCCCATGCCAGTCTCCAGTCCAGCTCAGTCAGAGTGCACCTGTGTGTCCTTTCAGCCCACCACCACCCTATCAAGAGCAAGCTTCTCTCGGTTCAGCCCCTTGTCACTTGCTTTCTGCGGGGCCTACTGCTCTCCAGGCCCCCAGTCTGCCCACCCCTGGCAGAATGTAGTGCTGACATGGCTCACCCGGCCACGGTTCGAGTCCCTAACCTCCTGCGGTACCTTTCCTGAAAAGGTTGCCTTTTTGGTGATGCTCACCTCTGCTTGCAGGGTCAGCGAACTCCAGGCTCTGGTGGTGGAGCCACTATATACGAGGTTCTATAAGAACAGGGTCGTGCTTTGCATGCACCCCAAATTTCTGCCAAAGGTGTCTGCTCCTTCCATCTCAATCAGGAGTTGGTGCTCCCCACCTTCTTCCCACGTCCTCACGCCAGCAACGCAGAAGCTATACTTCAAACTTTGGACTGTAAGAAGGCCTTGTCCTCCTACCTGCAGCATACCCAGGGCCACCGCAAGCCTCCCAGCATTTTGTCTCCTATGTCCCCAGTCGGCTGGGGGAGGCGGTGACCAAGCAGACCCTGTTCACCTGGGTTATGGACTGCATTGCCCTTGTCTACGAACAGACTGAGCTCCCACTGGAGCGTCGAGTCACGGCTCATTGCATCAGCCCTGTGGCAACCTGTGTTGCAAACTTGTGCTCTGTCCCCGATGACAGACATCTGCCGGGCCACCACCTGGTCTTCTGTCCACACCTTTGCAGCTCACTACTGCCTGGAGAAGAGTCCCGATGGGACAGAACCTTTGGCCAGGCTGTACTCCGTAATATTTTCAGGGTTTAGGCGACTCCAACTCTCCGACCCTTCTGTGTTCAGGTTACCGAAGTGATGGTTCTCTCTGGACATTGGGGCCCTTTCAGAGTCTATCCTTCGGACTCACCAGTTGCCTCTCACCGGACTCACCGGTTGACCGTATCTTTCTCCAGATTCTTGATAGCCTGTAGCTAGTGAGTCCCATATATGAGGACTAACTTCCTGCTTGTTCCTGGAGAAAGCATAGTTACTCATCTGTAGCAGGTGTTCTCCAGGGACAACATGAATCGGTCCTCACAACACTACCCATAGAGTTGTCTTAACTATACCAATTTGTTTTTTGCTGTCTTAGCTATGTCATATGACTGAGCAAGATGGCCCCCTTGGGCGGGAAGGGGATCACTCTTGCATGGTGGCATCTCTCAAAGGCTTTCTTTGAAAGTTGGTGAGATGCCTCCATGTATGCTCCATCGGCACTGACGTCACCATATTTGAGGACTGATTCCTTCTATCCCTGGAGAACACCTGTTACAAGTGAGTAACTATACTTTCTACCCCCTGTCCCCAATACCCAGCATCTTTCCTCTTTCCCCGCTCCCAATATCCAGCATCTCTTCTCCGGGAACAAAAAGGAAGTCAGTCCTCACATATATAGGTGACTTCGGCACCGACGGAGCCCTCGTGCGTAGCAAATCCTCAGCTTTCAGAGAGAGCCTTTGGGAGTTGCCATCATGCATGCGCAGTCTCCTTCCCGCCCAAGGGTGCCATCTTGTTCAGTCTCCTTTTTTCTGCGGAGTCTTTCAGACATAATCCCTGTGTCCCCGAAATAAAGTTGATTTTTCTTTTGTTTTTTCAACTGGTCGACACCGGTACCTCTTCCTGCCTTCGGCTCGGTACGCTGGTATCGAGTTCATCTCTTTTTTTTTAGGTTTTTGTCCTTTGTGACTGGCGGCGTTAGTGCTTTTTTTCTCTTTCACTGGCAGCCTGGGTCTTCGACCTTGCAGGGGCCCTTTTTCCCCTGATGGCTGCCAGCAGGTTTAAGAAATGCGATCGGTGCGTGAAACTTAACATCCCTCACTGATATGCACGACTGCTGTCTCTGGTGCCTCGGGCCTGACCATGACCCATCGGTCTGTGGCCCATGTTGGAGGATGTCCTCTAAGGCCCTGAAGAGCCACCAGCAGCAGCATGATAGGATTTTTTCTGAGTCCTTGCCTCCGAGAGCTCGAGGTCCGCCAGTATGAGGCCTCCCCTCAGGAGACCCTTACTGTACCCGTGCCTCCGATCCGGGAACGACTGATGCTCCGCATGTGGGAGACACCGGCGTTGGTGCCGGTTATCAGTAAATGGCTCGACTCGATGTATCAAGTTCGCCGGAGCCCTGGGTTTCAAAAGTCGCAACTGCCGCACAACTTCATGGTGGTTGAATCGGCCATGCGCGGGCTGAAGAGCTAGAAGACGTACTCCTCAGTGCCTCTCGGCAGGGAAGGCCCGTAACTTGGATGCCCTCGGCAGGAACTGCTTCCAGGGTTCTATGCTGAATTGTCAGATCCAGGCATACTAGCTGTACATGGGCATGTACCTGAGGGACCTGGCGAAGGAACTCGCCGGGTTCTCGGCTGGTCTCTCTGAGGAGCCTTTGCAGCGCTTCAATGTCCTGTCCAAAGCCGGCCGTGAGTGCTCGAAGTTTGTCTTGAGCAGCCTATGACGGGTTCGAGTCGGCGGCCTGGGTAGCTGCGGCTGGCATCTGTGCACGCCGCCATGCTTGGCTGCAGTTATTGGACCTTGAACAATGGGTTCAGGACAAGTTGGTCGATGTCCTATGCCAAGGGGAGAATCTCTTTGGCAAACCCATGACCGACAAGGCCGCAGAGTTTGAGACAGAGTACATGTCGAGGACACGGCTCCCCAAGAAGACCTCTGCCCCTTCTCGTAAGAAAGGCTTGGATAAAAAGCCCTTTTACCTGAGGAAGGGTGCTGCTTGCCGAAGCTACCCCCATTTTCAGGCCTCCCTGGCTCCCCAACAGGGGCAGCAGGCCAAGGGACAGGGGCATGGCCCGCGCAAGCAGAAAGCCCCCAAACGCCAGGCTCCTGCTCCGG
Organism: Ichthyophis bannanicus; assembly: GCA_033557465.1. Taxonomy (NCBI): domain Eukaryota; kingdom Metazoa; phylum Chordata; class Amphibia; order Gymnophiona; family Ichthyophiidae; genus Ichthyophis; species Ichthyophis bannanicus. The sequence continues at coordinate 1,841,419,324 of CM066031.1, read as the reverse complement.
CCCAGCCTGGGAGTGGCTTTTGACTCCTTCAGCATGGCCGCTCTTCCAACAGGACCACAGGAGGCCGGCTGGCTTTTTTTGCCCAAAGGTGGACAGCCATTACCACCGATGCCTGGGCCTTGCAGGTAGTCCAGGAGGGCTATCTTCTTCACCTAGCCCAGGTGCCTCTTCATTATTTCCTGGGAGAGCCCCTCAGGTCTCCTCTTCACCTGGACCACCTTCTGAAGGAGTTAGCAGGCCTTCTTGAGGATCAGGCGGTAGAACCGGTGCCCCACTACCTGCAGGGCAGGGTCTTCTACTCCAGGTACTTTTTGGTGCCAAAAAGGACAGGAGGCCTCAGACCCATCCTTGACCTGCACAACCTCAAAAAGGTTCTGGTGAGGGTGAAGTTCAAGATGCCCTCCCTTGGAATATTGCTGCCTTACCTCCGCCAGGGAGACTGGATATGCTCCTTAGACCTAAAAGATGCATATACACACATCCTAATACACGCAAGCCACAGGCAGTATCTGTGCTTTGTGGTGGGGAGCAATCACTACCACTACAGGGTATTCCCCTTTGGCCTGGCATTGGCCCCCAGGGTGTTCACAAAGTGCCTGGCTGTGGTGGCTGCCTTTCTTAGGCTTCAAGGGGTCTTTGTCTTCCCCTACCTCGACGACTGGCTCATCAGAGGCACTTCAGCCATCGAGGTCCACCAGGCCACATCTCGCACCATCCAGGTGCTGCAACACCTAGGGTTCGTAATCAACTGCCACAAGTCCAGTCTCACTCCAACTCAACAGCTGGAGTTCATTGGGGCCAGGATCAACACCCTTCAAGCAAAGGCCTATCTGCCTGCAGATAGCGCAAGCAGGCTTCTGGCTCTGCCAGGACAAGTGAGTCGCAGGTCTCTGGTGTCAGCAAGACAATTCCTGCGCCTCCTCTGGCACATGGCTTCCACAGTCCATGTGACCCCGGATGCCTGCCTCCACATGTGGACCCCTCAGTGGTGTCTCAGAAACCAGTGGTCTAAGGCCACAGGGCGCCTTCCGGACAGGGTCAAAGTGTCCAGGTGTCTGGTACGGATCCTGGTCTGGTGGCTCGAGGTGGAAATGCCTTTCCAGGCTCCTCTACACACGAGGATCCTTACCACAGATGCATCCCCTACTGGACTGAGGGGCCCATTGCCAGGGTTTTCGTACTCAGGGAGTGTGGTCTCCGAGCGAGAGGACCCAACAAATCAATTTCCTGGAACTCCGTGCCATCCGCCTTGCCCTACACGTTTTCAGGCAGCTCCTGGCACATAAAGCTGTTTTGGTGCAGACAACCAAGTGGCCATGTTCTGTGTGAGCAAACAGGGTGGTACAGGGTCACGTCCCCTATGTCAGGAAACCCTGAACCTGTGCTCGTTCGCAACCTGGCATGGCATTTGTCTCTGAGCAGTCTATCTGCCGGGCCAGGACAACTGTCAAACTAGAGAAAAAGCTCTGTATCAAAACCTATGAAAGTAGACTGTGTCAAAAAATAAAAAACTATTATGCATTCCCTGAAGAAGCAGGATTCAAGCAAAGATATTGAAAGCAACAGGAAGGTCTCAGACTTTAACGGGCAAACTGTATACCCAAGGCAGTGTTCACCAACAGAGCACAGTAAAAGCCCTTACTTGCATCAACGACCTTAGAAATTATGTTGCTTTAACTAAATAGCTATCACACTCCTTAAACATAAATTAGAACAGCATTTCGCTCAAAAAATCAGTATAGGAGGGTGAGTAGTATAACTTAGCTGCAAAACGTCTTATTTATTTATTTATTATTTATTTACATTTTTTATATACCGCACTATTCGGCATCAGCGCGGTTTACAGAGAACAAAACAAAAACCAGAACAACAAGCTGTTCGGTGTTACATATAACAGGAGCATAAACTTGGAAAAAACAAATTTAAAATGGGAGAACTATCTACATGGAGTATATGATCGGTTAACTAGACAACATACTCAACTATTTACACAATTTAGCCAGAATGTTAGTAACAATGAGAAATCTTGCTTGAATTACTGCACAGCCTTCGTCTCGACTCCGCTCATACCCCAACGCTCTCAATCGCGCTGTTATAGCGTTTCACCTGAGCAGGTTTCTTCAGGGGGTGGCAGGCAGAGGATATCGAGAACACTGAATGATGAAAAATAGGAATGCATTAGTTTTGTAAACGGCACATACTTTCCTTAATGTGCTGTAAGAAGACATCCAAAGGAAGCAGAACAGGTAGCTTACGGCCAATTGCAGGAACAGAGACATTACTAACTGCTGCCGAAAGCCACGCATGCGGGCTACATACTTATAGCCCCAGCTGATTAGATAATTAAAGGGCAAACACTATACACATGCTTCCCATTCAACCCGTGCATTGAGGCCAAAAGGAACAACCGAGCCAACACGATGAATCCACCGTTGTTCAGACCAAGATAGCACACAGTCTCTCGTTTTTCCACGTTGTGCAGAATCAACTTTATCTAGGCAAAAACATCGTAGTTCAGAAAATGTATGATGCAGGCTAAGACAATGTTCAACAATTGGAGCTTCACGGCGTTGGCATTTAAGCCTACTCTTGTGCTCATTCATTCTAACTTTAAACATTCGAGTGGTTTTACCAATGTAGGCAAGCCCACATGGACAGAGAATGCAATATATCACAAAAGTAGAAATACAGGAAGTCTGATGTCTTAGTTGATAGTCGCTGCCTCGATAGTGAAATTCAGTCAACTCATTAGTAATAGCACAGATGTCACATTCACCACACTTGACATGGCCAGATTGGACAGAAAGAGAAGGAGAGGGAGTCACAAGCGGCCGGAGCACTGCAGGACTGAGCAGTTCTTTGAAATTTCTGTTCCGCTGCCCCACACAGCGCACATTCTTGGTTTCCAAACCAGGAATACTGTGCAACACATTCGCATGCCGATGAATTATTCGTTTGAGCTGTACACTGAAAGGTGAAAACTTTGTAATCAAATTGACAGAGGAATCAGCCTCAGACTGATCAGGTGAAGTCCTACGTGGATGCAGAAGCAAATCCCGATTGAGATGCAGTGCTCTTTTATACGCCTGATTAATGACAGACGGAGGGTAACCTCTCTCAAGAAAATTCTTTTTCAGCACACAAGATTGAGTTTTATACATTTGAACATGAGTGCAATTTCGCCGGAAGCGCACGAACTGTGAGAATGGTAAACTATTCTTCAGGGGACCCGGATGAGCACTTTTATAATGAAGAAGTGTATTTCGATCAGTCCCTTTCCGATGCACTGAAGTAAGCCAACCGGTCAAGGTTTTACAGACCACAACATCCAAAAAGGGCAGGCTGTCCATATGATGATGTAGGGTAAACTTCAGATGGGCATGGCAGCCATTAAGCCAGACAAAAAATTCTTGCAAGCTCTTGTGGGCCAGGACAACTGACTAGCAGATAGGCTCAGCAGGATTCTCCAGCCTCACGAATGGTAGCTGGACCACCAAGTAGACATTTGGCATTTCCAGACCTGGGGGCAGCCTGTGATGGACTTATTTTCAAGTTTGGACAATTACCGGTTGCCCCGGTTCTGCTCTAGACAGCTGCACCCGCACAGGGTGGCCGCCGATGCTTTTCTAATATCATGGTCTGTAGGCCTTCTGTATGCGTTTCCCCTGTCGCATCTGGTGGCCAAGACTCTGTTCAAGATCCTCCAGGACAGAGCCTTGGTCATTCTTATTGCCCCACGGTGGCCCAGGGAGCCCAGGTTTCCGCTTCTTCTGCAGCTAGCAGTGGAGGCTCCCATTCCATTCCCAACATTTCTCCTTTCTTCACGCCTGCCTCCAATATCCAGCCTATCTCACTCCATAATGTCCAGTATTTGCCCTATCTCCAGGAACAAGCAGGAATGCAATCTTCATATATGGGTGAATGTTACTGACAGAGCCCTCACGGGAACACACCCCAGCATCCAATAGGAAAGCTTTGGGAGCACTGCACTATGCCTGCCTTCTCAACCCCTCTCCTCAGTTTTTTGTTTTCCGCGGAGCCAGCAGGATGTACAATCCTGTCACTGCTGAAAACGCCTCTTTTTTTTGTGGAACATCGTGCTTCTGCCTTCCTGTTGCCGTCGGTTCTGTCGAATTGAACACCAGCCCCAATAATTCTTTCTTTTTTATTTTATACATTTTCTCTCTTCATTTTTCATGTGGTTTCATTGCTAAACTTGCTTCAATTTCAAAGACAACTTTTTTGAGGTATGGAAATGCCAACTAGTAGTTTAAAAAAAAATGTTATCAAGTGTGCCGGTACCATATCAGTCACTGATGAACATGACTGATGTCTAAAATATTTGAGCCCTGAACATTAATCCAATTCTTATCCTTTGTGCCAGCAAAATGACAGAAAGGCCTAAAGAACCGAGCCAGAAAGTATGGATCGTTCGCCCCAGACTCAATTTCAGTGGCTTCCACTTCATCGAGGCCATCATCTTCCTCTTATGGGTCTCAGGTTTCTTCAAAGTTCAAGCATAAAAGTAAGTCAAATTGGCTGTTCCCAAGTCATCAGCATCGAAGACTGAAATGGAGACTAGAGAGAAGTCCCAGCATAAGCATTGCAACTCTCTTAAGGGTGTTCCTGATGCAGGTCAGCCAGCCAAAGAGCCCCAGTGGGAGGATGTGTCTTCCAAAGCACAGGAGGTGCTCCGGGACGCTCCAGAGATCTACCGGTTCCATGTTCTGGGACGGTGGCTCAAAGCCCTGAGTGTGGTTCCACCCATACATCAGCCGTTTCCCTAGACCAGCACATGCTGGCTCCTGAGAGGAGTTTGGCTGCACTCCTGGCAGCCTTGGTACCGATAGCGTCGAGAGTCCCAGGTGTGTGCAGGCTTCGGCACCCATCCTACAGCCAGGTGTATTGGCCCCCATGCTGGCCCTCGAACTGACATTGTCAGAACCCCCGAGGCTGATACCTTTGTTGGAACCTACTGATACCCCCGGTAACCAACAGACTCAAACTGCCATGGCTCTCAATTCAGATACCTCTGAGCACATTGGTATTGGCATCGACCCTCACCGTGCATGAAACATCGAGGTCAAACCCGAGACTGCTGATACTTCAACTTCTTAACAAGCTCTAATTCCCGTTCTTCAAAATTTGATGAGGGATCATTCAATTCTCCAGGACCAAGCAGGAAGTCCCAACCTAGACAACAAAAGAAAGCCAAAAGCTGCAAAACCTCAGTCAGCTCAGCAGGCTCAGCCTCCTCAGGGGCTTTGACTCCTTCCTAGAGAATTTGCCTTCCTGCCCCTGAACGGTCCAGAACCCTCGGCCATCCCAGGCAGGTTATGTAATTTTGCCCACAGATGGTACCAAATAACAGCAGAAAATTGGACTCTGTCCATTGTACGAGAGGCGGTACAAGCTTCATTTTCACGTGTCCCCTCCTACAATTGTAAAACAGTTCAATTCTCAGACCTCTCTCGACAGTCTCTTAGGTCAAGCAGTCACAATGCTCCTTGCTCAAGGAGCAATAGAGGAAGTACCCATTCCCCATCAGGGTACAGGGTTCTACTCCCCCTATTTCCTTATTCCAAAGAAAACAGGAGGACACAGACCCATTTTTAGACCTCAGAGAATTGAACAAATATTTGTTCTGAGAGAAATTCAAAATGGTCTCTCTAGGAACTCTGCTGCCATACCTTCAAAGTCAGGATTGGCTTTGTTTTCTAGATCTCAAGGATGCATATACTCATATTCTCATCCATCCAAATCACAGAAGATTCTTCCGATTCCTGTTTCAAGGAAAGCACTACCAATACAAGGTTCTTCCCTTTGGCCCGGCTTCTGTGCAAAGAGTGTTCACAAAATGCATGGCTGAGGTAGCAGCATTTCTCCGCACACTGGGAATATTCGTCTTCCCTTACTTAGACGACTGGCTCATTTGAGCCCCTACAGTGCCAGAAGCCAGCTCTGCTCTGTTTCGCATAATGCGAATCCTTCAGTATCTGGGACTGGTCATAAACCTCCCAAAATCCAATCTTGCTTCCACTCAGTCCCTAGAGTTCATAGGAGCTCATCTGGATACCAGACAGACAAGGGCTTTCCTTCTGCAGCCCCGCTGTCTTCGCATAGTACAACTAGCTTCCCAGGCAGTGCTCAAACCTTGTCTTACTGCTCGGGAAATGCTACAATTACTAGGCCACATGGCATCCACCGTGCATGTGGTTCCTTATGCTCACCTCCATATTTTATTTTATTTATTTACAGTCTTTTTTATACCACGCTATTCGACATCAGTGCGGTTTACATGAAACAGAAACTTATACGGTGCAGGGGACTGTTCTGTATTTACAATAAACAGGTGCTTAAAATTTGGATAAACTGGGGTAACTATTTACATATAGGCTTCATATGCGAGCAGCCCAGTGGACTTTATCCACTCAGTGGACACAGGCCTCAGGCTTCCTGTCGGACAAAATAACAAACTGAAAACATCTTATTTCATAAGAACATAAGAACATAAGAAATGCCATACTGGGTCAGACCGAGGTCCATCAAGCCCAGTATCCTGTTTCCAACAGTGGCCAATCTAGGTCATACGTACCTAGCAGTTTCCCCAAAAGACACAGGTTCTGCAGTGCTTGTACTAGGCCAAGCATTGATATCCTGGGTCCCTTTTTAATAGTGGTTTATGGACCTTTCCTCCAGGAACTTGTCCAAACCTTTTTTAAACCTCGTCCCTCCAATGGTGGCAATTGCCCAGAAACCTTCTGGTGGGGTCTCCTTTCCAGCAACCCCTATCCCAAGCCACCCTAATAGATGCATCACAGGTGGGATGGGGAGCCCACCTGCACGATCTCTCTACCCAGGGTACCTGGATTCCACAGGAGGACTGTCTTCACATCAACCTCCTGGAGCTCAGAGCAATCTTCTTTGCTCTTCGAGTATTTCACCCCCAGCTCAGCTACAAGACAGTCCTAGTTCAAACGGACAATCAGGTAGCCATGTTCTATGTGAACAAGCAGGGTGGAACAGGCTCTCTGTCTCTCTGCAACGAAGCTTTGCAACTATGGGCCCTTGCCAGAGAGCATCAAATTCATCTCCTTGCGGTGTATGTTCCAGGCATTCAAAACTCTTGGGCAGACAAACTCAGTCGAGTTCTGCTTCCACATGAATGGTCTCTCCTGCAGACCAGGTTGCCCAAATATTTCAGATTTCGGGAACCTCGGACATAGACCTCTTTGCAAGTTGGCTGAATGCCAAACTTCCCCGGTTCTGTTCCAGAATTCCGGCTTGATGTTGTCAGGCAAGGGACGCCTTCCTCCACTGGGGTCAGGACTTCCTAGATGCCTTCCCACCCATTCCCCTCATTCCCAAAACCCTATTCAAGCTTCAGAGAGACAGATGATATGATCCTCGTAGCTCCACGTTGGCCACGGCAAGCGTGGTACCCTCTGCTCCTACATCTCTCTCAAGCTCCGCCTCTGGAATCGGGATTCGCCCCAGATCTTCTCTCCCAAGAGGATGGGATGCTCTGGTATCCGAATCCCCAGTCTCTGCATCTCAAGGCCTGGTTGCTGATAGCCTAGAACTTCAGGATCTTAATCTTTCCCAACAGGTAAAGTATATCCTTCATGCTTCTAGGAAACCCTCCAAAAGACGCTCGTATGCCTTTAAGTGGAAAAGATTTACCATATGGTGCTCGCAGAAGGGTCTTAACCTTCTTGCGATACCTCTGGCATCGATACTGGAGTATCTCCTTCATTTGTCAAATGTGAATCTCAAGACAAATTCAGTAAGAGTCCATCTTAGTGCTATTGCAGCTTCTTACAAGCCTCAAAGTGGACAACCTATTTCCTCTCATCCTCTCATAGCGAGATTTATGAGAGGCCTTCTTTTAACAAAGCCTCCCTTTAAGTCACCACTGGGGGCATGGGACTTAAATCTGGTGCTTGGGCAGCTCATGAAACCGCCCTTTGAGCCATTAGCCACTACATCTTTGAAATTCCTTTCCTGGAAAGTCATCTTTCTCATTGCAATCACATCAGCACGTCTCATCAGTGAATTGCAAGCGTTAGTGGCTTATTCTCCTTATACAAGGTTCCACCATGATAGGGAAGTTCTTAGGACTCATCCACACTTTATGCCAAAGGTGGTTTCGCCTTTCCATTTAAACCAAGCGGTTTACCTTCCTGTATTCTTTCCAAGGCCTCATGCCTCCAGTGCAGAAAGGAACCTTCATACATTGGACTGTAAGAGCTTTGGCCTTTTATTTGCAGAGGACACAGCAACATAGAAAATCTTCTCAACTCTTTGTTGCTTTTTTTCCTAGTCATTTGGGACTTCCAGTTTCCAAAAGAACTCTATCTAACTAGATTGCTCAGTGCATATCCTTTGCTTATGAGAGTAAGAACCTTCCTCTTGAAGGCCATGTCACATCTCACAATGTTAGAACCATGGCAGCCTCAATGGCTTATCTTCACTCTGTGTCTATCGACGACATATGTCGAGCAGCTACTTGGGCTTCGGTACATACCTTCACAGCCCATTACTGCTTAGACGAGGACTCCAGCCGAGATGCTTTGTTTGGCCAGGCTGTTCTTCAACATCTTTTTCAGACTTAATCAACTCCTACCCACTGTCCCTGGTAGGATGCCAGAGATCCACGGGGGGATGTATCGCCCTTTCCCAAGGGCTAACAACTTCCTGGGGCCATCTCCCTGGCTTCTGCAGCTAGGGAGTCCACATATGTGAAGACTACATTCCTGCTTGTTCCTGGAGATAGCGTAGTTACTCACCTGTAAGTGGTGATCTCCGGGTACAGCAGGAATTTAGTCTTCACAATCCGCCCACTTCCCCTAGGAGTTGTATCTCTCTCTCTCTCTTTTGTCTCAGCTACAAACTCAACTGGAGAGGGACAGTTGGGAAGGCAGCACGCAGGCATTGAGGGATGCTCCCAAAAGCTTTCCTATTGGACGCTGTGGAGCGTTCCCGTGCAGGTTTGTCGGTAGCAATGATACCCGTATGTGAAGACTAAATTCCTGCTGTTCCCGGAGATCACCTGTTACAGGTGAGTAACTACACTTTTCTGGTGCATAGGATCCTGCAGGTTCTTATGCTCTGCATGTGGGAGGCTCCGCTCATGGTTCTGCCTGTCAGCAAGAATCTCGATACCAGATATCGAGTACCAGAGTGTCCAGGCTTCCAAAAACCTTAGCTTCCTCATCACTTCATGGTGGTTGAATTGGCGATGTGCCAAAGAGCGAGCTCAAAAAAACATTCATCCGTTCCTCTTGGCAGAGGCTCAAGGATACTCAATGCCTTTGGACATTGATGCTTCCAGGCATGCATGTTGGCCTCCGGACTAAACTCGTACATGCGGTACATGGGCATGTTTCTGAAGGATGTCACCAGTGATATGGAGACTTTCACCCCCCTTCTTCCTTGAGGATAAGTGGAGTGCATTCCAGGCACTCATCATGCAAGGTCAAAATACTAAAGTTTATTATCATGGTCACTTTTGATGCCTTTGAATCAACAAGCCGAGCTTCACAAGGCATCAGCTCTCGAGCAATAGGTCAACATTAAACTGGCCACTATCCCATATACTGGAGAAAATGAAGGAGAAAGCAGGAGGGATTGAGACAGATGAAATCATAGTTAAATGTTTTTCCAGGAAAACAGCTGACCCATCCAAGGCTCTTCCCAAGAAATCTTTCTGTTCTGGAAAGAAGAGATACTATCCTTCTTACCCAACTTCAGCTGCCTATCAGCCTCAGCAGAGTCCTTGCCAATCCAAGAAGCCCAAGGCTCCTAAGCCTCAACCAGCTGCACAGGCATAACATGCGCCTATTTTTTGTCTCCTTCATAGAGAGCATTGCCAATCTGCCTTTGAAGGTTCCCCAGTTCCTCCACATAGCAGGCAGACTCTGTTACAATGCCCATGGGTGGCACCTCATAATAGCAGAGCAGTGGACACCCCATATTGTCCAAAGGGGTTATCAGTTTCACTTTGAAACCTTACTCTCCCCACCAGCTTCACGGGATTATCCCACCTATTCCCTACAAAGCACTCTCTTAAAAGAAGAGGTGACCACCCTGTTGTCTCAGGATGCCATAGAAAGAGTTCCTCTGCCTCAAGAAAAGGAGGGCTTCTGCTCTCCATATTTTCTCATTCCAAAGAAAACAGATGGTTTCAGGCCCATCTCAGAGACCTAACAAGTTCATGGTCCGAGAAAAATTCAAAATGATTTTTCTAGGAACTCTTATTCAATACCTTCAGAGAAACAATTGGCTATTTTCTCTAGACCTAAAAGAGGCCTACACGCATTTACTGATCCATCCCTTGAACAGAGACAGTATCTGTGCTTCTTGTTTCAGGGAAACTATTATCAATACCGGGTTTTCCCATTCGGTCTTGCCTCTTCACCAAGTCTTCATAAAATGCATGGCAGTTGTCGCTGCCTACCTACGTACTTTGGGGGTATTCAACTTCTCTTACTTAGACCACTGGCTCAACGGGGAGACTCCCCTCAGAAGGTAAGACTCTACATTCATCGCACCAACATGGTGCTCCAGCACCTGGGCTTTGTCATAAACTTCCCAGAGTCTCATCTCACTCCAACTCAGCGACTGGAGTTTATTGGAGCACTCTTAAACACTGTGATAAGGAAGCTTATCATAGCTCAGGAAGGAGCTATAGAAAAGGTGAAGTGAACTCTGAACAAGCAACCTGTCAGTTCTGGTAGAAACAAGAAAACAGAATTTTCCCATAAAAGACTACCAGTCCCAGAATGCACCAGGTTTCCAACAGCCATTAGAGGAGCTGAAGTGGGGGAACGTGTGTTCAATCAGGAGGGCTATGAGGTAATCCCTAAGCACTCATCTCAAAGGGCAGGGCCTGATTCAGCACAGCTGCGCTGTGTTAGGGAGGAGCACTCATCTAAGCAGAATAAAGGTAGAGTTTATTCTACAGAGAATCAGCTTGAGCTTGATCATCTTCATCATCAGGAGGATCATCAGAAGCAGAAGCCAAACCGGACGGACAGAGAGGGAAAGAAACCCTTTGGAAGAAAGAGGAGAAAAGCCTTTGGGAGGTCTAGAAGAGTCCAGAGCAGTACGTATACTGGAAGGCATTCCAAGGGCCAGCATACACCATTGGACTGGGGAAAGCCAGAGGAATGGTGCTGCAGAGCTAAGAATCTCCAGACGGTACCTGTGAGGGAGACGGCCACACGTGGAAGGGACCCTAAGACCCGTGCCAGAAGGTATGTGAAGAGAGATCCAGTGTCCAGGGATCTGGATTGGAAGGCTGGACATAAGAACTGGACTACATACTGGCCAGGCTATTTAGAGAGGAACTCTAACAGCAATGGAAGCTCAGGTATGAACACTGATCTATGCCCTAGCTATAACCTTGAAAGACAGCAGGGAAACAAGTATTCTCCTGAAAGTGCTCCATTGGGAGATTCATCTGTGCCAATCCATGATATTGAACCCATGCTTGTTGAAGAAGAGGGGGTGATAGCAGATGAAAAATCTGTTTACATGGACTGCTCTCTGTCTAAACTCCTTTGGTGATTTTCTGTTATAAAATACAGCAACCATCACAAAGAAATACAAACTTGTTCTTTAATCTACTCAGAAAAGCTTCTGAGTAGGATTTCTAGCCACGCAGTAGAAAGCAAGCCAGCTAAGGGGTTTCAGCTGGATAACTGCTAGCAATTGAGCCTTATCTAATTGCTTGTGAGCTCTGAGAGAATCACTTCTGAATCTATGTGGAAAGATATAAGAAGTTAACCTGAAAAGAACAGTTTTTTTCTTTCTTTGTGGCTTTTTGGTTTGTTGTTTGATACATGCTAAGAAAATATTAGCTAAGCCTACAGAAAAGACCAGTTTGTTATCAACCAGGTCTTTATTCTTTTGCTTTGATTGCCTGATAAGTTAAATTGTTGTTTTCCTGATTTTGTTTTCCAAGTTTAACACTGAAAGCAAGTAACCTGATTTATGTGCTACCAAGCATATCTGTGTTGGGAGAAATAACCCCATAAATAAATATCTTTTTGGCTTTACACTTGAGCACAACTAAATTATTGTGAGCAGCTGTGTCTGGTGTGAATGAACTGCATTGCCCACAATCCCTTGCAAATCATATAGATATAATCACTTGCCAAGACTGTGAAGATTCTCACCCAGGCAGCCGTCTGACAACACTCGACAGGCCCAAGCTTTCCTCCCACAGTATCGTTATGCCCACCTCATTGAGCTGACCACAACAGCAAAGCCGAGTAACAGCTCAAGGGATGCAGTGACTATTAGGGTACATCGCCTTTACTGTCCGTATTGTCCCCTATGCTCAATTACACATGCGACAAGTGCAATGGCCTCTGTCTTTTCAATGGGCACAGGCAATGGGGTGTCTCAGAGACAAGATCCAAATTTCCCCTAAACTGGTCAAGTCCCTTTCAGTGGTAGTGTTCCCAATAAAATCTACCCATCTGGTCACCTTTTCAGATACCTCCACCTAGATGCACCTTTACAATGGATGCTTCTATGCTGGGTTGGGGAGCACATCTGAACAACCTAATTACACAGGACTATGAACACCAAAGGGATCTACCTTGCAGGTCAACCTGCTAGAACTATAGGCACAGACACATGCTCTAAGGGATTTTTCAACCCCAACCTTCGGGGCAACCTGTTCAAGTCAGGACAGACAACAAAGTTGCCATGTTTTACATAAACAAACAGGGGGGAACAGGTCCCTAGGGTCCTTTTCCATCTCATAACATATTCACCTCACAGCAGTGTACCTCCCAGTTAAACTCAACATCCTTGCAGACCAGCTAAGCAGTATCCTTCATCCACACAAATGGTCCTTGCATCGGGAGACAGCTGCTAGACTTGCGGACGTGGGGAACCCCCACTCATAGATCTTTTTGCCACTCTGCAAAATACACAGCTTCCATGCTTCTGCTCCAGGGTTCCGTCACTGCACAGAAAGGCCCCGGATGCCTTCCTCCTTCATTGGGGACAGGGACTGCTCTATGCATTCTCTCCCATCCCCTTAATACCCAAGATGCTGTTCAAACTACAGGCCGACAGGTGCTTGATGATTCTCATATCCCCCTACTGGCCCCATCAACCATGGTTTCCTTTGCTTCTTTGCCTTGCACAGACTCGGCCACTCCACCTTGGGATGTGCACCTGACCTCCTCCATCCAAATCTTCACTCACTATGTCTGACAGCATGACTGCTGAAAGACTAGTGCTCACCAACCTCGACCTACCACAGGTTATCAAGGATGTCTTAGCATTCCATAAGGATTCCACCAGGCGATCTTTTGCCTTCAAATTGCATAGGTTTGCCCTCTAGTGCTCCTCAAAGGACATTGACCCCTTTTCTTGCCCAGTGGAATCACTTCTACAATATCTTCTCCACTTATCCTTGACAGGTCTGAAAACTAACTCAGTGAGAATTCACCTTAGTGCCATTATGGCCTCTCATAGACCAGTGCTCTCATAGACCAGTGGATAGACAGCCTATCTCCTCACACCCCTTAGTAGCACGCTAAATGTGGAGTCTCCTGCTCTCCAAGCCACCCATTAAGCTGCCTCTGGAGGCTGGAATCTGAATGTGGTTCTGGTGTAGCTTCTAAAGCCACCTTTCGATCCTTTAGCCACCACTTTCCTGAAGTTTCTATTTTGGAAAGCTGCAAGCTTCAGTAGCGGATCCCCTCTACACTCAGTTCCACCATGACAAGGTGGTTCTCCATACCCATTCACACTTCCTCCCAAAGGTGGTTTACTCTTTCCATCTAAACCAGTCTGTAATCCTCATTTTTTTTTCCTAGACCACATACATCTCAGGATGAAGCAGCGATACACACCTTAGACTACAAGCAAACTCAGGCTTACCACTTCAATAGAACTAAGCATCACAGAAGATATCTTTGTTACTACTAAAGCAATATTCGACAAAATCCGTCTACTGCAACACATAAAGCCCTTAATACAGCCATCAGACTTCAGAACAATAATGCAGGCGATGATAACCCCACACATAGACTATTGTAATAGTCTACACTACAGCATGGTCTACTGAAGATAACCCTACATTCACTTACGATGGCGCAACACACTGCTGCTCGAATCATTCACAGTACACATCAAATTGACCATATTACACCGATCTTGTATGACCTACACTGGTTACCCATCCATTAGCCATACAAAGTGCAAGTTACTTATAATAGTTTTCTAATGACTTTGAAAGTGATCGCCCCTACCTCTCTCGCAATTAGTCAAAATCGTACCTAACAACCGACAAAGACGAGAGCAATTGAATAACACCCTGGTTACTCCATCTGAATTCTGTAAAACTAAAAAATGCACAAGCAATAGAGCTTTCGAATATATCTCCCCTATGCTCAGGAATGCTTGACCAGCTAGCCTTTAAAACATCACAGACCTCACCACCTTTCATTACCACCTCAAAACTCATCTCTTTACTGAATCATGTAAATTATTGATTGCAGCACCAGTTATTCTGTTAACATGTTTTATGTACTTGTTGTTCAATTGTAAACCACTATGTAAATGTAATGTGTGCCTTTGAGTCAGTCCTGACTCCTGGCGACCCAGAAGCTCCTGGGTTTTCTCGGCAGTGTCACTGGAAGTAGATTGCCAGGCCTTTCTTCCGAGGCAATGGAGGGTTAAGTGACTTGCCCAAGGCCACAAGGAGTGCTAGTGGGAATTGAACCCTGGTTGCTTGGTTACCAAGCCAGTGTTCTAACCACTAGGCTACTCCTCCACTCCGTAAACCACTATAATTATCTGATATAGCGGTATAGAAAACACTCAAATAAAAATAAATTAGATCCTAGTCATCTAGGTCTATCTGTGACAAAACGTACTCTATCCAAATGGATAGCAGATTGCATTTCTTTCACTTATGCATAGGCAGGACCTTTTTTGGAGGGTCATGTAACCACTCATAATGTGCGGGCTGTGAAAACCTCTGTAGTCAATCTCCGTTCAGTATCCATTGAGATTTTTTGGGCAGCTACCCATCCTCCTTTCATACTTTTGTTGTGCACTGCTGTATGGATAGAGACTCTGGTCGAGATACTGTCTTTGGCCAAGCTGTTTTCCAGCAGTTTTTTGGGACTTAAACTCAACTCCTGCTCTCCACCATGGACTTCTACAAGATACCAGCAGACTATCATTGTGTGTGTGTGTGTGGGGGGGGTTTATCTTCTCCTAGAATAGTCCAATCGTACACAACTCATCCAGGCTCTTCGTCTGCAAATATTTTTCCTTACGGATTGTACTGCTCTAACCCCTACCAGTCCGGTACCTGGGAGTTAGTGAGTCCCATATGTGAAGACTGCATTCCTGCTTGTTTCTGGAGATAATGTAGTTACTCACATAGAAACATGATGACAGAAAAAGACCACATGGCCTATCTAGTCTGTCCTTCCATATCAACAACTACAACAGTCCACTTTTTACCTTTAGAGATCCTCTGTGTTGGTCCCATGCTTTTTTGAATTCAGTTACTGTCCTCATCTCTACCACCTCCACTGGGAGACTATTCCATGGATCCACTACTCTTTCCGTAAAGAAATATTTCCGCATATCACTCCTGAATCTATCTCCCTTCACCCTCATCCCATGTCCCCTTGTAGCAGAACTTGCTTTCATTTGAAAGAGGCTCTCTCCCTGAACATTTATGCCACGGAGGTATTTAAACATCTTATTCATATCACCTCTATCCCGCCTTTCCTCTAAGGTGTACATATTAAGATCCTTAAGTCTGTCCTCATATGCTTTATAATGAAGCCCACTAATCATTTTAGTAGCCACCCTCTGCACCGACTCATCCTGTTCACATCCTTTTGAAGGTGCGGTCTCCAGAATTGTACACTATACTCCAAATGAGGTCGCACCAAAGACTTATACAGAGACATTATCACCTCCTTTTTTCTGCTAGCCATTCCTCCCCGTATGCACCCAAGCATCCTTCTAGCTTTTGCCGTCGCCTTTTCTACCTGTTTAGCTACTTTAAGATCATCAGACACAACCACGCCTAGGTCCCGCTCTTTAGTGGACAAAAGTACTTCACCTCCTATACTGTATTGCTCCCTTGGATTGCTGCAGCCCAAATGCATGACCTTACATTTTTTAACATTAAATCTCAGCTGCCAAATTCTAGACCATTCTTCAAGCTTCATATCACTAAAAGATATTCCTACACTCTAACAATCTATTGTCATCAACAAGTTGAAATTTAATGCAAGGGATTTTGCTGTTTCTTTTCTCGGGTCTCAGACTTCACAGTGGCATTAATTTCTGGGTGTTTTTAAATTCCGAGTGTTATGCCTGTTAGCATCAATGACCGAACATTTTGCAAAATTCTTCCCTTTATCACATGTGTCTTCAAGCAACTATTGTTGGTACTTTAACTTAATTTCCACTTAGCTCATATTGTTTAACTCTCTGTAAAGGTTGCTTGATTCAATTTCCTTATCTTGAAGTCCCAACGCTGTAATTGAAGCGCCCCCGCGTTTCACTATTCAGGTTCTTCAGGGGACCAGAAATCCATCTATAATAAACAACAAACACACACCACTTATCTAAAATCCAACCCAAATTAAAACTCTACAATTTCTGCTTTCTTGAAACTATTTGTAAAAACTGACCACTCAATGAGGAAAATACAAACAGATTACCTGACATATCGATGCTGCCCACGTCTTACTACCAGACCGATATTCTCTCAGGAACCTCTAATGGTCTCAAAACACCGCGCATGCGGACTATAGTTTTTTTTTCTTCAAGCTTAGCTAGATCCCTCCTCATGTTATCTACACCTTCCTGGATGTCTACTCTATTGCAGATTTTGGTATCATCTGCAAAGAGGCAAACCTTACCCGACAGCCCTTCCGCTATATCACTAACAAAGATGTTAACAAGAATCGGACCAAGGACAGATCCCTGGGGCACACCACTGGTAACATCCTTCTCCTCAGAGTGATCTCCATTTCCTTGTACTCGTTGTCGCCTCCCACCCAACCAATTTCTAACCCAAGCAGTAAATTTAGGGTCCATCCCTAGGGTGCTCAGTTTGTTTATAAGTCGCCTGTGAGGAACAGTGTCAAAGGCTTTACTGAACTCTAAATACACCACATCTAGAGCTCTCCTTCGGTCCAGCTCCCTGGTCACCCAGTCAAAGAAATCAATCAGATTTGTCTGACAAGACCTGCCTCTGGTGAATCCATGCTGCCTCGGATCCTGTAATCCTCTGGACTCCAGAAATCTCACTATTTTCTCTTTCAGCAGCGTTTCCAATAATTTACTCACCACCGAAGTTAAACTAACCGGCCTGTAGTTTTCAATCACATCCTTACTTCAGCTTTTGTGTAAAGGCACCACATGAGCCTCTCTCCAGTCCTTTGGCACCACTCCCAACTCCAACGAGCCATTGAAAAGGTCAGTCAGTGGAGTTGCTAGAACGTCCCCAAGTTCCCTCAGTATTCTAGGGTGTATCCCATCCGGTCCCATCGCTTTGTCTACTTTAAGTTGAGCTAGTTTCTCACGAACACAGTCTTCTGAAAATTGTTCAAGATGTCCCTCGCTTCTGTTCCTATTTGTGGGTGTTTTCTGAGGTCCTGCTCCTGGTTCTTCATCTGTGAACACAGAACAAAAATATTTGTTAAGCAATTCCGCTTTATCCTTATCAGCTTCTACATATTCCTCCCCTGCACCCTTGAGTCTGACAATACCACTTTTGCCCTTCCTTTGCTCACTAATATATCTGAAAAATGTCTTATCCCCCCATTTTATTGCATTGGCTATTTCCTCCTCCTTTTTGAATCTTTGCCTTCTTGACTACTTTGCTAGCTTCTCTAAGTTTTTCCAAATACAGATGCCTGTCTTCCTCTCTCTGTGATCTCTTGTATTTCATGAAGGCCTCCCTCTTTTTCTTCACTTTTTCAGCTACTTCCTTAGAAAACCATAGCGGTCTCCTTTTCCTTTTGCCTTTATTTACCATTTTAACAAAAAGGTTGGTTGCCCTTAAAATACACCCTTTCAGTGTTGCCCACTGTTTTTCTACATCCCACAGCTGTTCCCATCCCACTAGCGACTCCCTGAGTTATTGGCCCATCTTCGCAAAGTTAGTCTTCCTAAAGTCTAAGATCCTCACCTTGGAATGGATTCTAACAGCCCTAGTCCTAATACTTAACCACACCATCTGGTGATCACTGGATGCAAAATGATCTCCCACTACAACATCAGAAACACTTTCACCATTGGTAAGCACCAAGTCCAGTATGGCCCCTTCACGTGTGGGGTCTGTTACCAATTGCCTAAATAGTTTTCCCTATAGAGAATCCAGGATCTCCTTACTTCTAGATGATACTGCAGCAGGAATGTGCCAATCAACATCTGGCATATTGAAATCTCCTATCAGTAGCACTTCCCTTTTCCTAGCAATGCTGCGTATGTCTTCAATTAACTCTGTCCACCTCTTCCTCTTGTGAGGGAGGTCTGTATATCACACCAATGCAAATAGATTTCCCTTTCCCTCTTTCTAGTTTAACCCACAATGCCTCCTCTCTCTCTCCCTTTTAAGCTCTGTAATTCCAAAGCTTTAATAGTAGTTTTTACATATAGTGCCACTCCTCCTCCCCTTCTTCCTATCCTGTCCTTTCTGAATAAAGTATAGCCAGGTATATTTACATCCCAGTCATGGTTTTCTGTGAACCATGTTTCTGTAACTGCCACTAAATCCGTCAGCCACTCCCACCAAAGCTTCAACATCAGGGATCTTATTTCCCATGCTACGGGCATTTATACACACTGCTTTCCATATGTTACCCCTGTTACCCATTTCCATAAAGGTATTTAATGTATCACCTACCTGGGGGCTCTCACTTACCTGGGGGCTTTCTTCACCTATCCCCAATGAATCTAGCTTAAAGCCCTTTTCAGTAGATTAGCCAGTCTACTACCGAAGATGCGTTGACCTTTCTTGGACAGATGGATGCCATCTCTGCTCTGCAACCCTTGGAACAGCATACTATGGCCCAGGAAACCAAAACGCTCTCGATGACACTATCCACGCAGCCATGCATTCATCTCCAGGATGCGAGCCTCTCTGCCTTGGCCTTTACCCTCAACAGGGAGGATTGAAGAGAACACCACCTGTGCACCTAACTGCTTCACCCTCTGTCCCAGAGCCATGAAGTCACTTTTGATATGTTCCGAGGTATACCTGGCAGTATCATTTGTTCCAACATGGATTAGCAACATTGGGTAATAGTCAGTGGGCTTGATGAGTTTCGGCAAACTCTCCATAACATCTTGGATTTTGGCACCAGGCAGACAGCATACCTCTCTGGACATCAAGTCTGGTCGGCAGATGGACGCCTCAGTACCCCTCAGAAGAGAGTCTCCAACCACCACTACCCTTCGTTTCCTTCTGGTCACTGATTCTGCAACTTTGGGGTACTTGAACTCTGGTTCTTCCCTTTCCAGGGATGCTTTCATCTCCTCCACTTCCAGTGCTGCATAATGGTTCTTCAATTCAAGGGCTGGAGAAGTTGGATTGGTGATTTTGCAGGCTCTGGTGACTTGTGTCCAACCATCGACATTCTGTTGGCACCCATCTTCTCCTGTGCTGGAGAGCTTGGTTGCTGCAAGAAGCATCTCATCAATGTACTTCTCACTGTCTTGAATGCTCCTCAGCCTTGCCACCTCCTCTCTGAGTTCTTCAACTTGTTTCCTCAGAGCTTCAGCATGCAGGCACCCTGCACATGGAATTGGTCCTTCACCTGGCATTAGGACCTCTGTCTGGACCGAGGCAGAAGCTGTAACGGGGGCAACAGCTTTAGCAATACGATTTTTCCCAGCCATTGTTCTGTTCGTGGAGCTTAGGTATCTGTTAAAGCAAAAGAGAGAAATATCTGCCAAGTACCAGCCGGTTTCGCAGCTGTCCTTTCAGTGAAAAAGCAGTTAAATCTCTTTAATTATATTCAAAATGTGCTGGTCCAATTCTCTGTGATTTGTTAAAGGGGGAGGTGCCCTATAAAGCAAGACTGCTCACTAGTGGTGGGTGGGAGTCGGGGTGGGTAGGGAGGGAACTAACACCTGATTAGGTGTTAGCAGTTTCCAAACCTGAGGAGGTTACTAGAGTTCAGCAACCTACTGTGCTCAAGGAAAGTTCCCCTAAAGCACCAAAAAGAAAGTAACCTTACTTTAAAAAATATACAAAAAACCTTTTAAGAGCTCCCAGTCAGAGAGCTAGCAATGTAATATAATAAAAACAAACAAACAAACCCTCAAATCCTTACTGTTTGTTGATCTGTAGAGCCCTCGTTAGGAAAGCCCTCATGTAAAAGGTACTTTCTGGGAACAGCAGGAATCAGTCTTCACAACCTGCCCTCCTCCCCTAGAAGTCAAAAAAGGATTACCACTCCAAGTCAAAAAAGGATTACCACTCCAAAGTAATAAACATGGCTATCAACCGCCCCAGAGAACTATTCGCAATCGTAAAAACTTTGACAAAAGCTAAAAACCAAGAGACAAAACAGTCGGCTATAAGCATACAGACCTTAACAACCCACTTTGCAGAAAACTAAAGTGCAAATCCAACACCATACCAATGACACTACCTACAAACACTGAATCTAATAACACATGGACCTCCTTCCACACGATAGATCAAAAACACCTTCTTAGGATCATAACACTTATCAACACCACAACTTCTCCACTTGACCCATGTCCTGTGTCATGGATCAAATGCACAAAGGAAGAACTCGCTGAAAACATCCAACAAATGGTGAACCAATCCCTTGTCCAGGGCATCATGCCCAACGCCCTAAAACTCACAACGCTCCGACCAATAATAAAAAACAATAAACTTGACCCAAAAGACCCAAACTCTTACCGACCGATAGCCAGCATTCCATTTATAGCTAAAATAATAGAAAAAAACGTCCAATTACAATTACAAGACCATATCGATGAACACAAACCCTTAGACTCTCACCAGTTTGGCTTCCGCCCCTATCACGGTGTAGAAACCCTTCTAACTACACTGATAGACTTCCTCATCAAAGGCACAGATGATAGCAGTCAAGGCTTCCTACTCCTCTTCATAGACATCTCTGCCGCCTTTGACAACATCAACCACCTTACTTTGATCAATAGACTAGAAAATCTAGGAATAGGTGGGACAGTACTCAATTGGTTTAAGTCTTACATCACAAACAGACTAATACGTGTTCAAATAGACCAGGAAGTGTCAGAAACCTTCCCCCAAGGACAAGGAATACCCCAGGGATCCGCCCTTTCTGCCCTCCTTTTCAACCTGTACCTCCAACCCATTACAAAAATATTCAGAAAACACAAAATTAGTCACTTTATCTATGCTGATGACATCATGCTTGCCCTCCCCATATCCACCAAAAATCCTACCTATGATGCCCTAACAAAATGCATGGTGGAGACCACCTCCTGGATGGAATCTAACTACCTTAGCATCAACCTCAAAAAAACTGAGGCAATGTTCGTAACAAGATCACCCGTGACTGAGGACACCTATCCAACATCAATCTCAATCATAAATACAACTATACCCGTCAAAAAGAGGTAAAATACCTAGGGGTAATAATAGACCATACACTCACCATGCTACCACATATAAAACAGACGGTAAAAACCATATTCTACAAACTCAAAACCATACAACACCTAAGACCCCTTCTTGACACCCATGACTTTAGATCAGTTGTTAACACACTCATCACACCATACTTCGACTATTGTAATAGTCTCTTAATCGGCCTACCACAAAAAAGTACATACCTACTTCAAAGAGCCCAGAACATCTGTGCCAAAGTAGTCACAAAAGCCCGTCTAGTAGACCATGTAACCCCAATAATGCTGGAACTGCATTGGCTCCCTATAAACAGCAGAATCAGATATAAAATCCTCCTAATCACATTCAAGCTCCTGAACAACATCGCCCCATCATATCTATCCATGCTATTACATGCCCCATCAGAATCAAGAACTCGCAGACTAAACGCAACACACTCACTTGAAATACCAAATTCATTCAAAAAAACTAAAAAATCCACCAGCACCAGAGCCTTCTCATTCACTGCCCCCATGCTCTGGAATAATCTCCCAATAAACCTTCGGATCATAAAAGACCTCACCCAATTTAGAAAGGAACTCAAGACATACCTTTTCTCCGAACACTTTGAAATCCCATACCCCCAAGTCCAACCACACACCATCCCCAAACACTCAAACACAAAGCCCTAAAACCACACTCAACTACCCACACACATACACCCACCACATACTTCCACCACATACACCCCAAAATGCTCCCAAGAGATGAAAAAAGGAAATAAATTCCTCCACACACACACAAACATATGAAAGGTAGAAAACTCTGACTACCTATAAAAAGGTAGAAAAACTCTGATCAACACTATGATACAGAAACTTATTAATGTATATAAAATGTAAATAGTTTTGACAATTAATGCACAGTTATTTGTATAAAGTTACAATGTTATAAATCTCTGTTAATAACTATTATATGTATAAAGTTAAAAGAATCTCTGTTCCATGTAATGTATACATTAGTATACAAATTTGTTTACTTGTTCCATGTAAACCGCCCCTGATCTCTGGAAGGGGCGGTATAGAAGAAATAGATAAATAAATAAAATAAAATAAATAAATAAAAATAAATTCACAAGTACCTAGCAGTTTCTCCAAAGGATACATAAGAACATAAGATATGCCATACTGTGTCAGACCAAGGTCCCTCAAGCCCAGTATCCAGTTTCCAATAGTGGCCAATCTAGGTCATAAGTACCTAGTAGTCTCCCCGAAAGAGACAGGTTCCTCAATGCGTGTATTGGGTCATGCAGTGATATCCTACGTCCCTTTTAATAATGGTTTATGAACCTTTCCTCCAGGAACTTGTCCAAACGTTTTTTAAACCCAGCTACACTAGCAGCTTTTACTACATCATCCGGTAACAAATTCCAGAGTTTGATTACACATTGAGTGAAAAAATATTTTCTCTTATTAGTCTTAAATAGGTTACCCGGTAGCTTCATTGCAGGTCCCCTAATCTCTTCATATTCTGATAACGTAAACAATCCAGGGGAAATGAACGCAATTGGGGGCGAGAGGTAGGTGTGCACGGACCAAGGGAAGGACCTTGGTGTGATTATTTCTGAGAATCTCAAGGTGGCAAAACAGTGCAAAAAGGCAGTGGCAAAAGCCAGGAGGATGTTGGGTTGCATACAAAGAGGAATTACCAGCAGAAAGGAAGAGGTACTAATGCCACTGTATAAGTCACTGGTGAGGACTCACTTAGAATATACTGTGTTCAGTTTTGGAGACCATATCTTGCAAAGGATATAAAAAGACTGGAAACAGTTTAGAGGAAGGCTACCAAAATGATTTGGAGCCTGCGTCAGAAGCTTTATGAGAAGACTTGAAGACCTAAATATGTACACTCTGGAGGAGAGGAGGGACAGGGGAGATATGATTCAGTTGTTTAAATACTTAGAGAAATAATGAACAAACAAACCTCTTCCAAAGACAGGGAAGCTGTAAAACTAGAGGGGCATAACATGAAGCTGCAAGGGGGTAAATTGAAAGGCAATGTCAGGAAATACTTTTTCACTGAAAGGGTGGTGGATGCTTGGAGTGCTCTTCCGATGGAAATGTTAGGGGCAAATACAGTGACAGAATTCAAAATGGCATGGGACAGACAGTGGATCCTTTTACAGCAACAGGATAAAATCAAAATAAACTTAACTATCTAATTTCTCAACATACAGTGGTGTCCTACAGGAGCGGTGGGTTCACCCCTAAAACAAAGACATGGGGAGGGGTGGCCTGCATGGAGTGGCAGGTGCACCTGCTCTCGCCATCTTACAGGGCAGACTAGATGGACCATACTGGTCTTTATCTGCCGTCATTTACTATGTTTACCCGTTCCACTCCATTCATTAGTTTATAGACCTCTATCATATCTCCCCTCAGCCATCCCTTTTCCAGGTTGAAGAGCCCCCAGCCTTCTTAACCTCTCTTCATAGGTATATCGACTCCGTAGATCACACACAGCTTCTGAAGCGTCTTCACGAGAAAGGAATCCATGACCGAGCATGGGAATGGTGCAAATCTTACCTGGAAGGCCGACTGCAACACATACGTATTGGTAACGCCACATCTGATCCCTTCCAGCAGACAATGGGTGTGCCCCAAGGCTCCTCCCTGTCTGCACTTCTGTTCAATATCTACATGCAGCCAATTTGCGACATCACACGCTCCTTCGGCATATCCTGCCTCATGTACGCAGATGATGTACTGCTATTTTCACCCATATCGGTCGCATGCCCAGACTACACAGTGTTAATCAACTGCTTTAATGCAATAACTGATTGGCTTCTCACATAGAACCTCCGCATCAACTTCAAAAAGACGGAAGTCCTAATAATTACAAAAAATAAATGTTTCTCCTCTCCACCTACTCTAAAAGTCAGAGATGCTGAGCTCCTGGTCAAATCCAATATACGCTATTTGGGAGTGATATTGGATCAACAACTTGACTTCAAGGAACATATAAGACGCACCGTAAAATCGATATACTTCAAGATTAAAACCCTAAGGCACCTTAAACCTATGTTGGAACCTGACGACTTCCGTACCATCTTCCAAGCTCTAGTCACATCGCACTTCGATTACGCTAATATAATACTCCACGGCCTCCCTAAGATCACCATCAACCCCCTACAGTTGGCCATGAATGCAGCAGCATGTATCCTCCACGGAGCCTCAAGGAGTGACCACATCTCCCCCATTCTAGAAAAACTTCATTGGCTTCCAATTAGCTCTAGGATCCTATATAAGACCCTCCTTATGACTTTCAAGGCCTTCAATAAACTATCTCCTGCAGCCATCTCGGACCTCATTACACACACAGAAAACAACAGGCCTAGAAGATCTTTTGCTGTTGACATGCTAATCATACCAAGTGACTCCATAAAGTCTAACCAATCAACTATCAACAGAGCGTTTGTTAATTTCGCCCCCAGATGCTGGAATAAACTCCCTCCCGGCATTAGAGCAATCAGGGACCTTAGACACTTTAGAAAAGCCATCAAACACCACCTTTTTACCACTCACTTTAATCTTCTAGACATACCTCCCCCCCCCCCCACCCTTACCCTCTCAACCCCATACCTTTCCTATATGAATGCATAAAGCTGATATATGTCCCAACAGGTAGTTTCTAAGATTGTTTATAGTTCCCCTGGTTTACCTCCATGTTAATTTTCCTGTTATCTGTAAACGAAGGCTAAATTATCTGGCCTATGTGTTTTATTGTTACAATGTAAACCGCACTGATGACAAATAGTGCTGTATATAAGAAATGTTAAATAAATATCCTTCCATCTCCTTTACCATTTTGGTGACTTTTCTCTGCGCCTTTTCTAATAACGCTATATCCTTTTTAAGATACGGCGACCAAAATTGCACACAATATTCAAGGTGAGGTTGTACCATGGAACGATACAGAGACATTATAATATCCTTTGTTTTATTTTCCATTCCTTTCCTTATGATACCTAGCATTTTATTTGCTCTCTTTGCTTCCGCTGCACACTGGGCAGAGGGTTTCAACATGTTATCCACGATGATGCCTAAATCTTTCCTGGGTAGAGGTTCCCAATGTGGAACCTTGCAATGTGTAACCATAGTTTGGGTTGTTCTTTCCTAAGTGCATAACTTTGCACTTGTCCACATTAAATTTCATCTGCCATTTGGATGCCCAGTCTTCCAATTTATCAAGGTCCTCTTCCATTTTTTTTTACAATCCTCTTGGGTGTTAGCAACTTTGAATAGTTTTGTGTCATCTGCAAATTTGATTACCTCACTCTTTATTCCCATTTCGAGGATATTTATGAATATGTTAAAAAGTAGCGGACCCAGCACAGATCCCTGGTGTACTCCACTATTCACCTTTCTCCAATGGGAAAATTGGCCATTTAGCCCTATTCTCTGCTTTCTATTTTTTAACTAGTTCCTGATCCACGATAGCACACTGTCTCCTATCCCATAACTTTTTATTTTCGCCAAGGGTCTCCTATGAGGGACCTTGTCAAAGGTTTTCTGAAAATCCAGATACACTATATCAACCGACTCACCTTTGTCTGCCTGTTTATTCACACCTTCCAAAAAAAATGACATATTAGTAAGACAAGACCTTCCTTGGCTAAAGCCATGTTGGTTTTCTCCCATCAAGCCATGACTATCTACACATGTTCAGTAATTTTGTTCTTTATAATGGTTTCTACCATTTTTCCCAGTACTGACATCAGGCTCCCAAGTCTGTAGTTTCCCGGTTCACCCCGGCACCCTTTTTTAAAATTGTTACATTGGCCATTCTCGAATTTTCAGGTATTACAGATGATTTTAATGATATTCACAGATTACTAATAGTAGGTCTGCAATCTCATATTTCAGTTGTTTCAACAACCTTGGTTGTATACCATCTGGTCCAGGTGGTTTGCTACTATTCAGTTTATCAAATAGTTGTAATACATCTTCCCGGTGTATCGATATTTCTTTCCATTCTTCTGCAGCATCACCTTTAAATACCTTGTGTCATGGGTAACATCCCTACATCTTCATCAGTAAAGACCAAAGCAAATAATTCATTCAGTGTCTTCGCTATGGCCCTGTCCCCTTTTAGTGTCCCTTTTACCCCTCTGTAATTTAATGGTTCAACTGACTGACTCACATGACTAGAAAAAGGGACTGCTACTTCTGGAGAGAGATCTGCAATCATGAGTATATACTTCTGGGAATTTTCTGAAAGGACTTCTTTGTATTAAAGCTAATTAATTTGTGAACCCAGTATTTCTCCAGGACCAAGCAGGAAGTCAGTCCTCACATATGGATGTCATCGGCGCCGATGAAGCCCCAGCGGCGCATTTCCCCAGCTTTCTATAAAAGCCTTTGGGAATGCAGGCACGCATGTGCGGTTCCCTTCCCGCCTAAAGGTGCCATCTTACCTCAGTCTCTTTTTTTCCGTAAAGCCCGCCGGATGTGTCCTGTTTTCCCGGTTAAAATTAGATTTTTTCGGCGATTATCGCTATTTTTTTCTCCCGGTTCGATGCCGGTTCCCCTCCCGCCGGGTTCAGTACACCGGTATCGAGCCCGATTCTTCTTTTTCGGTTTTTGCTATTCGTGGCTGGCGTTCACGCCCTTTTTTCCATTTTTCCCTGGAAGGCCGGTCCTTTGACCTCGCGGGGACTCTTTTTTTTCCCCGATGGCTTCCAGTGGTTTTAAAAAGTGTGATCGGTGTAAGAAATTAATGTCTCTCACCGACACACACAACTGCTGCCTTCAGTGCCTCGGCCCTGACCACGACCCTAAGTCGTGCGGACCATGTTGGAAGATGTCTTCCAAGGCACTCCGAAGTCGACAGCAGCAAAAAGAAAGGCTTTTCTCGGACTCAGCCTCTGGCCGGGCCCGGACCTCGTCTGAGGCCTCGACATCTCGGGATTCTGATCCCGAGCACCGTCGAAGCTCCTCGGACAGGGGGTCCCCCGACCCGGAACGCAAGAGGATGAAGCGGCTCCCGAGGGCGTCGTCGGAGGAGGTCCCTGGCTCCTCGAGGGCCAGGTCTAAGACCCCTGACCGTCGCCCCGGGCCCGTTGAACACGAGAAGCCTGCAAAAGTTCCTCGAGTGGAGCCGGAGTCTGCTGGACACGTAAGCCCCATAGTCCTCAAGGACTCTCCTCCCAGGGAGCCAACGTCGGGCCCGGCGCCGCCGGGGCCCGAGTCGGTGGCTGCTGCGTCTCCCAAGCTGAGTCTCAGGATGACAGCCTTTGAGAGCAGATTGTCTGCCTTCATGGAGCAGCAGCGGGCACTGATGGCCAGCCTGTCTGGCGCATCTGACCCGACCACCGGGACATCGACTTCGAAGTCGACCCCGGAGACCGAGCCGATACTCGAGTCCATCGTGGCTCGGAGTCGACCTCGGTCGCGGTCTCCCTCGACCTCCCGTTCGGGACCAAGGGCGTCGACGCTGGTGCCTCCGGCGTTGCGGCAGGTGCTCCAAGGCCCCACAGGGTTGGACCCTGACTCCTCCTCGGACGAGTCAGCTTGGGAGACGGAGGACGAGGAGTCTCCTGATACCTTCAAGACTCGGTGCGTCCCGTTGGACTCACTGCAGTCTGAGCCCCGGAGTAGGTCCCCCCCCCCCCCCTGGAGGATACTCGGTTCTCGGAGTTCATCCGGGATATGGCCACTGCCTTGACTATTCCGGCGGACCCCGAGGAGGAGCCTCGAGCTGAAGAGCTCGAGGCCCTACAGTATGACTCTCCTCCGAAGGAGGCCTTTACTGTCCCGGTTCCTCCGATGCTGAAACGGCTCCTCTTCCGTATGTGGGAGGCACCGGCCTCGGCGCCACTTCTCAGCAAGCGAGTTGACTCGGTCTATCGACCCCGAAAGAGCCCTGGTTTTCAGAAGGCACAGCTACCACACCATTCTATGGTTGTGGAATCGGCCATGCATCGTCTAAAGAGCCAGAAGATGCACTCCAGGGTGCCCCCTGGCAGGGAGGCCCGAAACCTCGATGGCGTCGGTAGAAAGTGCTTCCAGGCCTTGATGCTTGCTTGCCGTGTCCAGTCCTACCAGCTGTACATGGGCATGTACTTGCGGGATTTGGCCAAGGAGTTGGCCGGATTCTCTGCTGGTCTCTCCGGGGAACCCTTGCAGAGATTTAAGCCCTTGTCCTCAGGGATTCGGGACTGCTCGAAGTTCATGTCCCGCGCCGCCTACGATGGCTTCGAGGCTTCGGCCCGAGTTGCGGCAGCCAGCATCGCGGCTCGACGCCAGGCATGGCTGCAGTAATCGGACCTCGAGCCATGGGTTCAGGACAAGTTGCTCGATGTCCCTTGCCGAGGTGAAAACCTTTTTGGCAAGCCCATGACTGAGAAGGCCGCTCAGCTCGAAACTGAGCACCTCACACGGACAAGGCTGTCTAGGAAGACCTCTGTCCCTTCTCATAAAAAGAAGGGCTCGGGTAAAAAGCCCTTTTACCCGAGGAAGGGCACTACCTACAAACAGTAACCGCAATATTAGGCTGCCCAAGCTGCCCCCCAGGGTCAGCAAGCCAAGGGCAGGGTAATGAGCCCCGTAGGCAGAGGAGACCCCTAAGCCACCGGCCCCTGCTACCACTCAGCAGGGTGGGGTTTTTTGACTCCTTGAGTGTAGCCTCTCCTCCACCTCTCTCCCAACCCTGCACAGGAGGTCACCTCGCCCTCTTTGCCCACCAGTGGCCCCTTATCACCGGGCAC
Source organism: Ichthyophis bannanicus (assembly GCA_033557465.1). Lineage (NCBI taxonomy): Eukaryota > Metazoa > Chordata > Amphibia > Gymnophiona > Ichthyophiidae > Ichthyophis > Ichthyophis bannanicus. The sequence continues at coordinate 1,841,389,916 of CM066031.1, read as the reverse complement.
AGTTGGGTGTTGGACATAGTCCACAAGGCTTATGCCCTGCATTTTCACTAACTGCCTCCACCATATTTTCCAGGGGAGCATCCAAGGCCTCCCCTGCACACAGACCTTCTCCTGCAAGAGCTTCAAGGTCTGTTGGTGGACAGAGCAGTGGAGCCTGTGCCTCCCCACTTACAAGGTCATGGTTTCTACTCCAGATATTTCCTGGTGCCCAAAAGAACCGGTGGCTTTCGACCCATTCTGGACCTCAGGAACCTCAACAAGTTCCTAGTGAAGGAGAAGTTCAAGATGCTTACTCTTGGAACATTAGTGCCCTACTTCCAGCAGGGAGATTGGCTATGCTCTTTAAATCTAAAGGATGCGTACACTCACATCCTCATTTATCCAGACCACAGAAAGTACCTCAGGTTCATTGTGGGAGGAAACCATTATCAATACAGAGTGCTGCCTTACGGCATCACCTCCGCCTCCAGAGTCTTCACAAAGTGCCTAGCAGTGGTGGCGGCCTACCTGAGAAACCAGGGCATCTTTGTCTTCCCCTTTCTGGACGACTGGCTCATCAGGGGTCAGACGTGCCAGGAGGCCAAGCAAGCCACCCTCAGCACTATTGCTCTTCTCCAAAGGCTGGAGTTTGTCATAAACTTCGCAAAGTCCACTTTGCTCCCCTCCCAGAACTTGGAGTTCATAGGAGCAAAGCTGGAGACTCTGCTGGCAAAGGCTTTCTTGCCAGCAGACAGGGCCCAAAGGTTGATGGCCTTGGCAAATCAGTGTCTTAGCAGGTCACTGGTCTCCGACAGACTCTGCCTGAGGCTTCTGGGCCACATGGCTTCGACAGTACATGTGACCCCCAATGCCAGGCTCCATATGCGGCCTGCACAGTGGTCCCTTCGGACTCAGTGGTCACAGGCCACAGGCATCCTCAGAGACAGGATAAGGGTGTCCAGACCATTTCTGCACTCCCTCAACTGGTGGCTGCACACACCCAATCTACTGAAGGCGGTGCCTTTTCAGGTTCCAGGGTACACGGTAGTGATGACCACGGACGCCTCCCTGCAAGGCTGGGGAGCTCATTGTCTGGGCAAGTGCACCCAGGGCCTGTGGTCTCCTTGGGAAGCTGCTCAGCAGATCAATCTCCTCGAACTCAGAGCTATTCGATTAGCACTCAAAGCTTTCTCTCATACCCTGGCTCACCAATCTGTCCTGATTCAGACAGACAACCAAGTAGCCATGTTTTATGTGAACAAACAGGGTGGGACTGGGTCCAGGATCCTTTGTCGGTAGGCTCAGGAGCTTTGTTCATTTGCCCTCAAGCACAACATGCTCCTCAAGGCTGTGTACCTTCCAGGCCAGGACAACTACCAGGCAGACAGGTTAAGCAGAATACTGCAGCCCCACGAGTGGCAGCTGCATCCTTCAGTAGTTCAGAGGATCTTCCTAAAATGGGGTCGCCCTTTGATAGATCTCTTTGCCAGCCTAATGAACAAGCAACTGCTAAAGTTCTACTCCAGGCAGCCGCATCCTCTGCTGAAAGCAGCGGATGCTTTTCTGATATCCTGGTCTCAGGGCCTCCTGTATGCGTTTCCTCCCACGCCCTTGGTGGCCCGACCTCTCTTCAAGATTCTTCAGGACAAGGCCTTGGTTTTCTCTTCTGCTTCAACTGGCTGTGGATTCTCCACTACCTCTGGGGTTGCAACCCGAACGTCTCTCACAGGAGCAGGGTTCCCTTCTGCACCCCAATCTCAAAGCTCTCAATTTGATGGCATGGAGGCTGCAAGGGTAGTTTTAGCTCCCTGGAGCCTACCTCAGGAAGTCAAGGAGGTTGTCCTAGTCTCTAGGAAACGGTCCACTAGGAAAACCTATGCTCTCAAATGGAAACGGTTTTTTGTGTGGTGTCAGCTACGTACAGAGGACCCTTTCTCTTGTACTGTGCCAGTAGTGCTTCAGTACTTACTGCACTTATCAAATCAGGGACTTAAGTCCAATTCTGTTCGGGTCCACCTCTCAGCTCTAGCAGCTCACCACTCTCTGGTGGAGGGACATTCTCTGGCTGGTCACCCCTTGGTGTCCCGCTTTCTCAGGAGCTTGCTTTTGCTCAAGCATCCCATCCGCCCTCCTGCCCCTGAGTGGGAGCTGAATGTGGTCTTGCAGCAACTGACTCGCCCACCTTTTGAGCCGATGGCTACTTGTCCACTACGCTTCCTCTCCTGGAAGACACTGTTCCTGATAGCCCTTACCTCAGCTAGGCGAGTAAGTGAGCTTCAGGCCCTGGTCTGTGATAGGCCTTACACCAGGATTTATAGGAACAGGGTAGTCCTTAGGACTCATCCAAATTTCCTTCCTAAGGTTGTCTCCTCTTTCCACCTCAACCAGGAGGTGTTTCTTCCAACATTCTTCCCTAGGCCTCATGCTAGCCAGGCTGAAGCAGTCCTGCATACCCTGGACTGTAGGAGGGCCTTATCCTTCTACCTTGACCGTACGCAGGAGCATAGAAGGGCTACTCAGCTCTTCGTATCCTTTGACCCCAATAAGTTGGGGTTGGCTGTGTCCAAGCGTACCTTGTCCATCTGGGTGGCTGACTGTATCACTTGGGCTTATAAGGCGGCTGACCTTCCTTTGCTGGGTAGGGTCACGGCCCATCGTGTCCGGGCAATGGCTGCCTCAGTGGCTCATCTCTGCTCTGTGCCCTTGGTAGACATCTGCAGGGATGCAACTTGGTCTTCAAGCCAGACGTTTGCCGCCCATTACTGCCTGGAGAGGGAGTCCCATAGGGACAGTGCTTTTGGCCAAGCAGTACTCCGGAATCTCTTTGAGGTTTAGGCAACTCCTGCCCTCTGTTGGGCTACCGGTGGAGGTTGTGTCCTTGAAAAGCTTTTCTTTGCTGCTGAGACTAGAGGGAGTACTCTTGTTCAGCCTGGGTTCCTCGGTAGCCCAGAGCTAGGGAGTCACCCATATGTGAGGACTGACTTCCTGCTTGGTCCTGGAGAAAGAGTAGTTACTCACCTGTAACAGGTGTTCTCCAGGAGCAGCAGGAATCAGTCCTCACAACCCTCCCTCCCTCCACTGGGAGTTGCAGTTGTACATAGTTTATTTATTATTTTTGTGTGCTGTTCTTAGCTATGTTATTTGACTGAGGTAAGATGGCACCTTTAGGCGGGAAGGGAACCGCGCATGTATTCCTGCATTCCCAAAGGCTTTCATAGAAAGCTGGGGAAATGCTCCGCTGGGGCTTCATCGGCGCCGATGACACCCATATGTGAGGACTGATTCCTGCTGCTCCTGGAGAACATCTGTTACAGGTGAGTAGCTACTCTTTTTTGTTAAATCAGTCAGGGCCTAGTAGCAGCAGATTAAGTTTAAATTTAAAATACAGAAGAGAACTTTCTGGTTACATTTCATACCCAGCAGAGAGCTTGTAGTTACAATTTCATAGCAGGAAATGGACAGGAAATGGAAAATACTATCTTGGAAGCCCAGACCAGCTGTATTCCATGCTTTAAGAAAAGTTGAAGTAAGTCCAAAAAACTGCCAGCGTGGTTTAAAGGTGAGGTCAGAGAGGCTGCTGTTGCCAAAAAAGCATCTTTCAGTAAATGGGGAAAAAAGAGCCAAACAACAAAACCTGGAAACAGCACAAGCACTGGCAAGTCAAATGCAAGGCATTGATAAGGCAGGCAAAGGGAGAATTTGAGAAGAAGCTTGCTGCGGAAGCAAAAACACGAAATAAAGACTTTCAAGTACATTCGTAGCAAAAAACCTGTGAGAGAGTCAATTTGTCCATTAGATGATAGAGGGGTTAAAGGGGCACTAAGAGGCGACAAGGAGATAGCGGAGAGACTAAACAAATTCTTTGCTTCGGTCTTTACTGAGGAAGATATAGGGATGTTACCCATGACTGAAGTGGCATTTAAAGGTGCAGAAGAATTGAAGGAAATATCAATACATTGGAAATATGTATTATAACTATATCTGCCAGCGGCTAAGAGAGCAAATAGAATGCTAGATATCATAAGGAAAGGAATGGAAAATAAAACAAAAGATATTATAATGCCTCTCTATCGTTCCATACTGAGACCGCACCTTGAATATTGTGTGCAATTCAGTTTGCCGTATCTTAAAAAGGATAAAGCGTTATTAGAAAAGGTTCAGAGAAGAACCACCAAAATGGTAAATGGGATGGAAGGATACTCCTTTGAAGAAAGGCTAAAAAGGTTAGGGCTCTTTAACCTGGAAAAGAGACGGTTGAGGGGAGATATGATAGAAGTCTATAAATTAATGAACGGAGTGGACAGGTAAACGTAGATCGATTGTTTACGTTATCAGAATATAGAAGTACTAGGGGACATACAATGAAGCTACAGGGTAAACTATTTAAGACTAATAAAAGAAAATATTTTTTCACTCAACGTGTAATCAAACTCTGGAATTTGTTACCGGAGGATGTAGTAAAGGCTGGTAGTGTAGCTGGGTTTAAAAAAGGTTTGGACAAGTTCCTGGAGGAAAGGTCCATAAGCCATTATTAAGAAGGGACCCATCAATGCTTGACCCAGTACAAGCATTTTGGAACCTGTGTCTTTTGGGGAAACTGCTAGGTACGTATAACCTAGACTGGCCACTGTTGGAAACAGGATACTGGGCATGATGGACCTTAGTCTGACCCAGTATGGCATATTTTATGTTCTTATGTTCAATGTTAGAACAAATTCCGGAGAAAGTTATTTATTTATTTAGACAGTTTTTTGTACCACCTTATCTTTCAATCAAAGTGGTCACAACACAATTTTGGATACATTTAATACGTGGGTATATGTGACACATACACTAATACTTACAGGGAACATTGGCAATGGAGGGTTAAGTGGCTTGCCCAAGACCACAAGGAGCACCTGTGGGACTAGAAACCCCAGTCCTTCTGGTCCAAGGTTGCTGTCCTCTAGTGGGATTTGAATCCCCGACCTTCCGGCCTGACGTAACTTGCCCCAACCACTAGGCCACTCCCCCATTTACACCTCCTCCAAAGCAAGTGTAAATGGTAATTTTTATTTAAATTTACTTTATTGGTTGCCAATTGAAGCGCTATATCTTTAAAAGACTTGTTTTTTCTTTTAAATATTTTCATGGTCACCTTCCAACTTACGTTGTACTTAAATTGCAGAAGTATACCCGAGTCCGTACTTTGAGGTCCTAATCAGACTGTTTGCTAGTGGTTCAGTTTCTGTCATTTTCATCTTGAATGTGCACGTCATAATGCTTATTCATGCTCTCTGCCATTACTCTGGAATGGAATGACAACAATTTACCATTCTATGGACAATCTGTTATATTTTCGGAAGGCAATAAAAACATTCCTTTTTCTGAGACATGATTGTAGGATTTTGGAAAGCAATTATCTGTTTTTTCCTTTTTTAAAATTTTTTTATGAAGAATATTGTGTTGTGTTAAGATACTGTCAGTCTATGCTGTGCTATTTGTTATATATGTAATTTGTAACCTGCCCTGAGCAGTTTGAGAGGACAGGATAAAAATTGAATAAATAAAATACAAAAATATAATGTTCACACACGCCCAAATTCCTTCCCTGAATATGTCTATACCTTGGTTGTGTAGAAGTGAACTTATTCTTATTGCACATGCATATATGCCTGAAGTGGTTTTATAAGAGGCCTATTTATGTATGATGTATGACCACTTTGTTTGAAGGATAAGGTGGTATACAAAACTGTCTAAATAAATAAAATAAATGATGGCATATACACTCCAAAAAGGCTTCATAATATTATTCTTATTGTGTCTTTTCATTGAATCCCTAAACAGAGACTGTTATAAACCTGTACATTTGTACGGTGGGGCCCTTCTGCTAAAGTGTGGTAAATATTTGCAGTTATTGTGAGTAAGTTGCAAAAATTAATGCGTGATAACGGGTGGCATGCTCATCATTTTCCTATACAGTTAATGCAGTGGCCCTACACTCTCTAGTCATTAACTGCATTGCAGATAATTTAAATGTACTTATATTGAGACGGCAATAACTGATATACGCTATGTGCTGCTTTAAGAGACGACCTGTGGTAAGTTACTATGTGTTAACTGCATGGCGCAGTCCACACCTATTCCCCACCCCATTACACACTACATAGCTAATGTGGGAATTTTTGCACAATAAATGTTATTCTCCAGGACCAAGCAGGATGCCTGTCTCTTTTCGCTTCCGAATGGGCGGCTATTACATCGGACACCTGGGTCTTGCAGGTGATCCGGGATGGGTATCGTCTTCGTCTAGACAGACTCCCTTCTCCCCAGAGGTACCTACTCGGTTTCTCTCGCACCAGGCTTGCTTGCAGCAAGAGCTGAACAGCCTCCTCGGTCAACAGGCTGTCGATAGTTCCGCCGCACCTTCGGGGTCAGGGATTTTATTTCCGGTACTTCCTCTTTCCAAAGAGGACGGGGGGCCTGCACCCTATCCTTGATCTCAGGAATCTAAACAAGTTTCTGGTGCTGGAGATGTTCCAAATGCTATCTCTTGGCGTCCTGCTGCCCTATCTCCAGCATGGCGATTGGCTATGCTCCTTGGATCTCAGAGACGCCTATGCCCACATCCCTGTCCACCCCAAGCACAGGAAGTACCTGCGTTTCAGGGTGCAGGGAGAGCACTTCCAGTACAGAGTGCTCCCCTTAGGGTTTGTGTCTGCCCTGCAAGTCTTCACCAAGTGCCTGTCAGTGGCCATGGCCCACCTCCGGCTGCAGGGCATATCCGTCTACCCTTATCTAGTTGACTGGCTCGTCTCGGGCACCTTGGTGCAAGAGGCTCGCGTCTCGGCTTTGCGCACAGTTCTCAAGTGCCTTGGTTTCCTGATCAACTACTCCAAATCCCACCTCAAACTGGTGCAAACCCTGGAGTTCATTGGCGCTCTTCTCGACCCAGAACGTGTGACCACCTTTATCCCTCGAGCACAAACAGATTGGCTCTGCACTCTGGCTGCCGAGGTCCAAAGCCGTTCCAGGGTCTCAGTGTGGGCCATGCTATGCCTCCTGGGGCACAGCCTCGACTGTCCACATCGTTTCCCATGCTCGCATGCACATGTGAGCGGCCCAATGGTACCTCAGAGCGCAATGGGCCCAAGTCTTGGGCTGCCTCCAGGACCCTGTCCAGGTTTCTTGCAGCCTAGTTGAGTCCCTAGTCTGGTGGCAGGACCCCTGGAGCCTCCTTCGGGGCATGCCCTTCCAGACTCAAGAGCATGAGCTCATCCTGACGACGGATGCCTCGTTGTTGGGCTGGGGAGCCCACTGCGACCATCTCTGCACCCAGGGGCGTTTGTCACCCGAGGAATCTCGACAGCAGATTAACCTGCTCGAGCTTCGAGCAGTCTGGTTGGCCTTGAAGGTCTTCAAGTACCACCTGAAGAGCAAGTCGGTGCTCGTGCAGACCGACAACAGAGTCGCGATGTTCTACATAAACAAGGAGTGGGGCACGGGCTCCTGCCTCCTCTGTCGGGAGGCAGTCCTCCTCTGCTCCTTCACAGTGCGCCGGGACACGACCCTAAGAGCTGTCTACCTTCCGGGCCAATACACTGTCCTCGCAGACAGGCTCAGTAGACTTCTCTGCCCGCACGAGTGGCGCCTGAGTCCAGAGGTGGTTATCCACATGTTTCGGAAGACAGTCCTCCTCTGCTCCTTCACAGATCGACCCGTTCTCCTGCTCCACCCGTTGCGTTCTCCAGTACCTTCTCCACCTCTCGCAGATGGGACTGAAGGTCAGGGTTCACCTGAACGCCATCTTGGCCAACCACTTGCCCGTCGGGTAAACCCCTCTCGGGCCAGCCTCTGGTCTCCTGCTTCATGCTGGGCCTCTTGCTTTCCAAACTCCCCATCTGGCTGCCCCTGGTGGAATGGTTCCTAGACATTGTGCTCATGCAGCTGACGCAGCCGCCCTTCAAAGCCGATGATGATGTGCTCGCTCCGGCACCTCTCCTGGAAGGTGGTTTTTCTTGGTGGCACTGACCTCGGCGCAGTGAGTCAGCGAACTTCAAGCTCTCATGGCCGAGGCCCCCTATACCAGGTTTTACAGGAACAGGGTGGTCCTTCGCACCCCCTCCAAGTTCCTATCGAAGGTTGTCTCGGATTTCCACCTCAATTAAGAGATGGTCTTGCTGACTTTCTTCCCGAGACCTCATGCCGACTGAGCATCGGAGGTCCTGCATATTCTCGACTGCAAGAGAGCTCTCGCCTTCTACCTGCAGCGCACACAAGGTCATCGCAAGTCCAACTGGCTCTTCATTGTCTACGATCCCAATCGCCTGGGGCTGGCAGTCACCCTCTCCATCTTGGTGTCGGAATTCATCGCCTTCGTCCAGGCAAAGGCGGACACCCCGCTGTATTGTCGGGTCACCACGCACGGCATCCGCGCCAAGGTGGCGTCGGTGGCTTCGCTGTGTTCAGTGCCTCTGACAGACATCTGCCGGGCTGTGACCTGGTCTTCAGCAAATACCTTCGCTTCGCACTACTGCCAGGAGAGGGAGTCCCTCCAGGACAGCACCTTTGGCCAGGCTGTACTCCGTATTCTGTTCGGGGTCTAAGCAATTCCTGCCCTCCAACCCTTCTTCTGCAGTTACCGAGAGCTTGCCCTGAAGGCCCGAGGACTCTGGCTTCCTTTGGACAACAACTTCTGCTCACGGTCTTGCGGAAGCATTTTTAGCTTACAGGTTCGGTAGCCTGTAGCTGGGGAGTCTCATAAGTGAGGGCCGACTTCCTGCTTGTTCCTGGAGAAAGCGTAGTTACTCACCTGTAACAGGTGTTCTCCAGGGACAGGAATCAGTCCTCACTACCCTCCCACCTCCCCTGAAGAGTTGCAATTTTTTTTATCCTTCCCTTGCCATCTGCTTAGTAGGGCTCTAGCTCTGGGATCTGACTGAGCAAGATGGCACCTTTGGGCGGGAAGAGGACCACGCATGTGTGTCAGTATTCCCAAAGGCTTTCTTTGAAAGCTGGGGAATTGCTCCGCGTGGGCTCCATCGTTGCTGACGTCACCCATAAGTGAGGACTGATTCCTGCTGTCCCTGGAGAACACCTGTTACAGGTGAGTAATTACGCTTTCTGCTTTGAAAAGAGACTGAGAGGAGATATGGTAGAAGTTAATAAAATCATGAATGGTTATGGTTTATTAGGACTTTCTGTACTACCCTTCAAACATCAGAGCAGTTTACAATATTAAAAAAAAAATAAAAAATGGGGTAGAACAGAGGACCGTTGTCTAACTTTTCAAAGAACATTAAAACAAGAGGGCATTCCATGAAACTAGCAACCAATAGATTGCAAACAAATCATATGAAGTGTGTTTTTATGCACTGATTGCACTTTGTATTAAAATTTGGAATGTTGAAGAAATACAACCCGACTACCCCCGAATATTATTGAAGCACAAAAGCTGCAGAAGCTGGGTATTTGTTACTTTAGGAAAAAGATGAACACTTTGGCTTTTAGGCAATTCTCACACTTGGGGCGGCCCTAGGGTTTCTGCTGCCCTAGCCCCAAAGCCTGCCCCCCCCCCCCCTGCTGCTGATTTGGTCTCGGGGGGGGGGGGAGGGAAAGGTGGTCAGTGGCAGTATTTTAAAAAGCGGCAGCAAAAATCCGCCACGTTTGGAAATACTGTTGCTGCCCACCTCTCCTTCCTGAGATGGAACTGACGGCAGCTGGGGGGTGGGCAGCGTGGCCAGTCATGTGTACTGCGGCTGCCTAGCTCGCCTAGTGGATGTGATGGCCCTGTTCAACTTGTAAAGAGCTAGCATGTGAACACAGCCACACCCCCTCCCCTTCCAAGGTTTTGCAGAGCATTAACAAGGATATCTGTGCCAGGAGACAGTGATTAACTTCATTATGCTGATCTAGGAAAGAAAAGGGAATATGGGGAACAAAGAGTAGGATTCAAAAGAAGTTTGAATAAGTTCCTGGAGGAAATGTTGGGGATACTGCTAGATACGTATGACCTAGATTGGCCACTGTTGGAAACAGGATACTGGGCTTGATGGACCTTGGTCTGACCCAGTATGGCATATCTTATGTTCTTAAAAAAATAACTAGGTAGACCTGAGAAAGCAATTGCTTATCCCTGAAAATGAGCCAAGAGAAACTCACAAACATTTTGATATCTGGGGGGGTACTTGTGACCTGCACTGACCACTGTCAGAGTCAGGATGCAGACCTGCATGGACCTTAGTCTGAATCAGTATGACTTATCTGTATAGTCTTTTTTCATGCTTTGCGGTTGCCAGTGCCATAGCAAATATTGTAGAGAAAGAGGAGGTGGTGGAAGGGATTTTGCTATCAATGTATCCTAAAAACATATAGCAGTGAAGAACTGAAGCTGAGAAGAGAGGGTATTTCAGCAAGACGATGGTCCAAAAGATACCTGAACATCAAACATGAATTAACTACAGGAAAGCAAAATGCGAGTTTTGGAAAGACCTTCATGGTTCATGAGGATTTGAAAATTATTGGAAATCTGTGGGGAGATTACAGACTAGCAGTGCATGCAAGGAGACTAAAGAATATTTCTTAGACAAGTTCTGCAAGTAAGAATGGGAACAAATTCCTAAAGTGTGTATAGAAAGACGGCTCGTTTTAAAAAACTTATAGAGGCTGTTGTTTCTGTCAAAGGTGTCCAAACATTTGCATCTGCCATATACCTATTTTCTTATGATGAATCTTTAAAAAGAACAAACAAACCTGCAACAAGTAATTGTTTTAAAATTTGCAGAAAGTTGCTGCATTTAACTTTGTAATGTGCATAGTTTATTCTCTGTGAACAAACAGGAAATAAGTCCTCATGTATGGGTGGCATCTCTGATGGAGCCCTGCACATAACACTCCCCAACTTCCAAAGGAAGCTTTTGGGAGGTACACATCTCATGTGTACTTGCCGTCCTGCCTGCCATGGTGCCATGTTCTCTCCAGTCTTCTTTTTTTCTGCGGAGCCCCTAGGACGTGTTCCTGAAGTCCAGAAAAAAGTTTGCTTTTTCTGGCCCTTTAGGCTGGCTTTTTTTCTCTTGCCGCCTGTCATCTTATTTATTTATTTATTATTTATTTTATCTTTATACATTTTACAAAAATTCAAGCACAAAACTTGAAAGGAAAAAGGCTTCAAGGTTACAAAAATTAAAGAAAAATTACAACAAGGAAAACATAATGCTCCAAAAGCTCACTAGCCCAACAATCAGGTGGTCCAAGACAATAGGAAACCAAAGTATTACAGACATGAGAAGAAAGCATAAACAGGCAGTTTAATCCACTTCCAATATTACCGCTGCATCATATACAAAGCCTAACTGGTTTTCTCCGTAGATGGAGGAAAGAGGCGTGCGCTAGGAAAAGCTGTCAACTGGCTTACGAAGAATGCTGCCTCCATCGTTGGCTTAGTTTGTGTTGCTGACTGAAGTTTCCTTTTTATTCTTTTTTTTTCTCTATTTTCAGAGATTTTCCCATTTTGAGAGTGTTTTCCTGCCTACGTCAGCTCTCCAGTTTAACATTGCCGAGGTGGTATCTTTCAGCATGTCTAAACCAGCTAGTGGTTTTAAAAAACTGTGGCAAGACCATTTCGGCCACTGACAGCCTCAACTGGTGCTTACAGTGCCTTGGACACCAATCACTAGCCGGCGTCCTGTGAGCTTTGCCTGCAGATGATGCCCCAATGACCGAAGGGTCAGGAAAAGCAGGAGTCATCCCTCTTCGGCTCATTGGATTCAGTATCCTCAGCCTCGACCCCATCGTCCATGCCTTCAAGGCTCCTAAGATGTCTATGGGGAAGGAGCTTCATGACAAGACTGAGCCCAAGGGCCTGAGTGGGGAGAGACTCTCAGATCTCCCGTCAACATCGAAGGGTGAGCACTGGGAGAAATTCCGGATGAACAGTTATTGTAGCCCTCCTCAACGCGACCTGGAAAGTGATGGCCAGGAGCAGCCAGTCATGCTTGCCAGGCAGGAAGACTCGACCCAGACAGAGTCGACCCCCCCCCCTTTGCCCATGAGGGCAGCTGAATGTCTTCTGATGCACCAATCATTGTGGAGTCCCTGCCCGAAGTGTCGACGCTGGTGTCTGCAGATGTGGCATCGACCCCCTCCATGGTAGTGGTTCTGGAGGAACACATTAGAGCCCTCGAAGCTCATTTGGCAGTGGTTATGGCCTTGCCCAAAGCAGGCTTTGTCGCGTGTCATGTCGTCACCACAGTCCGTCCAGCCCCGATGGAGCATCGGATGGGAGATTAGAATCAACCCTGGTTCCTGGAGCTATTTCCCTGTCCATTGTGTCAGTTTGATGCCCAAGGGCACCAGTGCCAGTGCACTAGCCGAGACAGGGGTCACCGGCATCCATTCTTTCTCTCGCCAAGGACCAGATGGAAGGTGGAGACCCAGCACTACTTCAACTTCCTTTCATAGTCCGAATCAGACTGGGAGTCCAAGGAAGGGTCGATCAGCTTCAGACCTGCGGTCTCCAGACCTCCTGTCCAACTTGTTACCTCCCCCTGAGCTGTGCAAGTTGCCTCTGGAGGACATGTCCTTCCAGGACATCATCAGGATCTTGGCTAATGTCATCCCCTTTTCTCTGGAATTGGAGGAAGAACAGAGGGTGGAGGACCGGGAGCTGCTCCAGGATCCCTCAGCTCCCAGAGAAGCTGTCACGGTTCCTGTGCACTGTGTCCCCTCAGTTGTGCGAAGCTTACTGCTCTCGCTGTGGTAAACCCCTCTCATGGTGCCTGTTGTCAGCTGGTGACTTGATTCCCTGTACTAGGTCCAGAAAGCCCCAGGTTTCGAGAAGCCTCAGTTACTGCACAACTCCATCATGATGGAGTCCATCCTTGAAGTGGGCTAAGAGTGCCAAGACCCACTTGCTGATGCCCTTGGACTCCTTTTGGAGGAAATGTTATCGGGGTTCCATGCTGCTTGCCAAGGTGCTGGCTTACCAGACCTATATGAACATGTTCCTCAAGGACATCATGCTGGACCTTGTGGACTTTGCTGCTTTTGGTCCTTGGACTGTCGTGAGGCTTTCCTGGCCTTGGTGGCCCACAGTAAAGACTGCTGCAAATTCATGGTGCGTGATGCATTCCAAAAGACTCCTTTAGAAATTGTGGAGCATTCCGTGTGGGACTCTGTCGGTGACGACACCCATGCATGAGGACTTATTCCTGCTGTTCAAGGGAAACACCTGCTTCAGGTGAGTAACTACGCTTTTTTCAGCTTTTGTTCATTTAGAGGTTCATTGAAACAGATAGTTTGATCAGGGATACTTAAACTTTTGTACACACATATATTCATACATTTGAACTAATAGATTAAACAACATAGTTTAGTGAACAGGGTTGCTCACAACACAAAGCATATGTGTATTCCTTGAACTGTCTATCAACCTACTTCAAATTCAATGGACAAATCTATGAACAACTGAAAGGATCACCAATGGGATCCCTCATATCTCCAGGAACAAGCAGGAATGAGTCTTCACATATGGGGAGACGTCGCCGACGGAGCCTGCAAGGGAATGCTCCCCAGCATCCATTCAGAAAGCCTTTGGGAGCATCCACCGCGCCTGTGCGGTGGCTTCCCGCCCTTCCTACTGCCTCTCCCCAGTTTTTCGTTTTCCGCGGAGCAGGCAGGACGTCCCTCCTGCCACCGCAGAACTTTTCACCTTTTTCTTTTCTTGTTTCTGTAGTTGCGGCTTTTCCCGCCGACAGCGGCACCTCTGTGCCCCTTTTGTTTTCTTTTCTCACTTATTTTTCGTCGCCTAGCGGGGCCTTTTTTCCCTCTGGGCGCCGAGGCCTACCGGGCTTACAGCATGGAGCCCCAGAAGTGCCCTCACTGCGGGGACTTAGTTTTCCACATGGACTCCAATGCCTGATGCCTCTTGTTTGGGGCCTGACCCTTTCCCCCCGGATCCTCCGGGCTACATAAGAACATAAGTACATAAGATATGCCATACTGGGTCAGACCAAGGTCCTTCAAGCCCAGTATTCTGTTTCCAACAGTGGCCAATCTAGGTCATATGTACCTAGCAGTGTTGGGAGAAGACCTTCCCTTTTTCGGGTATCCCTCGATGACGTTTTCACGCCCAAGGCGCGGTCATCGGGTTTTTCTTCTCTCCAGGATTAGGTAACCACGCAACAGTCTGTTAAGACTAGCCAAGTCTTGAGGGGCGAGTCTCATGCGCGGCATGGCGACGGCTCCAGCCAACCCCTCAAGTCCCCCTTGGCTACTATACCCCGGCGGGAGTCCTCGGGCTCCAAAGCATCTACGGGGTTTCGGGATGTTCCTGGGGTTCGCTCCTCACAGAACATTCCCGAGCCGTGCTCGAGGGAGGTACCCGCTTCGAGCAGTGCCGATTCCCCGGCATCGGCGCCGGCATCGAGTGTTCCACTCTTCGCCAGGGATCGTCAGCTGGTGTCCTCGGCGCCTCCGGGGCCGATCGACTCGACCGAGTCTGACCTCCCTATATCCAAGCCATGCTCGAGGGAGGTACCCGCTTCGAGCGGTGCAGACCCCCCGGCATCGGTGTCGGTGTCGAGCGTTCCGCTCCTCACCGAGGATCGTCCGGGGCCGATCGAATCGGTCCAGTCTGGCGTTCCTTCCTCCCTGCCATGCGCGGGGGTGGTATCCGCTACGGGCGGTGCCGACCCGTCAGCGTCGGTGTCGAGTGACCCGCTCCCCACCGGGGATCACCTGCCACTGCCCTCGGCAGCTCTAGGGCCGACCGACTCGACACAGTCTGGCGGCCCTACGTTCAGGCCATGCGCGGAGGTGGTACCCGCTTCGGGCGCGTCGGCGTCGATGTTTCCACTCTTCGCCGGGGATGGTCATCTGGCCTCACTCCCTTCGGGGCCGGTCGCTTCGACCCACGCTGGGTTGCCGGTATCCCAGCCCTGTGCGAGGGTGGTACCGGGTTTGCGCGGCACCGCTCCGCCGGAGACGGCAGGGGCATCGAGCGCCAGGGACCGCCGTCGGCCTTCCTCGGGAGCCTCGGGGTATGTCGATCAGCCCCAGACGGGCGACCCCCCGGCATCGTCGCGGCCGTCGAGGGCCCTGCCCTTTCCAAGAAAGGGGGCCCCGGGGTCTTCGATCGCTTCAATCCAGCCTGGATCCGCGCCGTCCCTCAACGGTACCCCGGCGTCGGCGCAGGAGTTTTGCATTTCCCTCCCCGCAGGGGCTCGTCGTCGGGCGACCTGGGTACCCTCGGGGACGGGTCGTATGCCCCGGAAGGATTTCCCTCCGGGTCAGGCGGGCTCGAGAGGGGCCCCGGCATCTGGCAGTGCCCGCCGCCCGACATCGGCGCCGGCGTCGGATGACCCCCCTCTCCACCAAGCTTCGTCCTCGGAGGGCCCTTGATGCTCGCGACACCGATCGACGCGGTTCAGATCCGCTCCCCGGGATCAGCACCGCCGGCACAGCCGCCCCCGCCGGGGCCCTCTAGAAGGGAGTCGATCTCATCGCTCGGTTTCGATGCCCAGCCTGGAATCGGTATCCAGCCTCGAAGACTTGGCCACGACACGTCTCGGGATCGGCCCCTGTCCCCTCCCGCTACGCAGAGCGGAGATCGTTGGCCACTGCCCTCCGGCTGCCACGGAACCGCTTCAGTTGCCGGGGGCAGCTCCGCCCCCGGGTTCGGGGCCGAGGCCGATTCCGGCGGCTACGTCGGTGCCATCGACCCCTTCGATGCCTAGCTTGGAATCAATTCCAGGAGCCGACGATGCCTTGTTGACTACCCGGTCCGGGGCTGTTGGTCCCCTCCTCTGCCCAGCGGGCATCAGCCCGAGAGGCTTCTCGGTGCCCTGGCGGCCTCTCCCGCCACCGCCTCCCACGGCATAGCCCCTCTGGGAGAGCCATCTTTTCAGAATTTCCTCCTTGACATGGTGAACTTGCTGGCCATCCCTATCCCGGACCTAACTCCAGGCCCTGCGGAACGGGCCGCCGTGATGCTTCCTCTACATCCCTCCCTGCAGGATCTCCTGCTGGGGCTTGGCGGTCGCCTTTGAGGGTTCCGGCACCGTCGACTGCGATGCATGCTCTGTATCGGGTGCCCCCCTCCCCGGGTTTTCGGCAGCACCAGCTTCCACATCATTCCATTGTGGTGGAATCGGTGCTGAGGAAGGCCGGAAGCAAGGAAAGGCATTCTTCTCGCCCTCCAGGCCACGCCTCGAAGACACTAGATACCCTAGGACGTCAAAACTTCCAAACGTCTATGCTGGCGTCCAGGATTATTTCATATATTTTTTATATGAGTCTGTCGCTCCGGGAGGTCACCGAGAGATTATCTCTGTTGTCTCCCTTCTTGTCTGCAAACAAGGCCTTTGAATATTCCTTGCTTCTTTATCACTGCAGGAATATCTCTGGGTTCCTTTCTCGTGCTTCTCTAGACTCCTTCCTGTCGGTCAGCAGATGCTCTGCTGTTGCCATTAGAGCACGCCGTACAGCATGGTTGCAGGCGTCCGAGTTGTGTAGACGGGCACAGCATAACCTGGGTAATTCTCCCTGTGACGGAGATCACCTCTTCAATAGCGAAGCCTTACATCAGGTCGCGCAGTGCTTCGCTAACCTTCCCAGCGTTAGAAGCCATCCTAGGGCCCGGCTTCCCCCCGGCGGTGGTGCGCACCTCACCAGGCCCTCCTTCCCTAGGAAGAGGAAATGTCACCTCTCCGCCCACCCGCCAGGTGCGCCCAAGCAAGGGACCCCTCACCCTGGGTTGAAGTTCCCTGGCCCACGCCAGAACTCTCATACCAAGCAGTTTTAGGCTCCGGTGGGCGGCTGCCTACAATTTACCTTCTTACCAGAAGTTTACAATTGAGCTTTTCTCTGTGGCTCGTTCAGTAGGGCAAATGGTTCGGGGGCTTATCCAGGGGTTCAGGTATTCTCCTTCCGTTGGTAGAGCGAGACCACCTCTACTCCATGATAGCTCTGGCCCACGGTCAACTGGCCTACCCTTAGGTACGTCCCCGAACCCTTCTCGGCCAGTATTCCCCTGCTGATTGCTTCCGTACCAGAATTTTCCTTCCAGCCGCTATAGTCCCCCAATGCTTACCAGGGACTATGCCCTCATGTCCCCCGATTAGTGCTGGGGGTGAGTTTCTGCGTGCAGGTCCTGGGGACACCTATAGGGCCTCAAGCCCCCTGGTGTATTCTTCCGGACTGATGCTATCCTCTGTCCTTCACGCTACCGTGCTGTTCGTTCGCCGATCTGCCCTTGTTCCACCGTAATAGATCCCTCTCTCGGACGGATCTTGATGCCACCTCCCCAGGTGGACGTTCTGTGGGTCACTGGCAGGTCCGCCTTACCAGTGTTATGCTCATGGAGGTAGGTTCCTCGGCGTACCTGCGTTAGTGCCGGGGTGGGGCGTTCTCCATGCCCAACGGCCTAGATATGCCAGATATCACCTGCTCGATAGGCGCATTTTGGGGGATGCCCACAGTGCCTGTGTTCTGCCGCCTATTTTTTTCCCAATGGCCGGTACTCATGCCCCCCCCCCCCCCCGGGGTCCGGCCAGTCCGCCTGCCTATTCCTTAGATCGGCCCTCGGACTGGTTGTACTCTACTGCTGTGAAGTCAACAGCTTCTATTTTCAGTTATGCCCTCCTCCCAGAGGTTCAGACCCTTGTCTCCCTATCTCTTCGCTAGGGCAGGCTGTGTACTCCTTCTGCTCCGGGGTACACCCCTATTCTTCTCCGGAATAGGCTATCCAGATCGGCCAGTCTTCTACTGTTAGTCCTCTGAGTTATGGACTCTGCTCCTAAGGGAGTGCTCAGCTTTGCATAAAGCTTCCTTGAAGACCTGCCGTCCTTCTCCTGACCCAGCTGACTCCTGGATCTCCTGGCCTTCCGGATTTGGAACTTTCTCCTCGCTGCGGTGAAGTTCCCTTGAAGACCTCGCTACTGCGTCTACAGTACCTCCATCACAGTCCTACTTCCTACAACTCAGTAGGTAAGCTCTACATGGTACTAAGTCATTAATTCATTAAAAACTTAATGATGCTTCCATGCATTCTAATGACTACTCTCCCTGTAGTCTTTGGGTTTTGCTGTTCCTCTCTTCTCAACTCCTACCCTCCATCCCTCGGGGGATGCCGGGGATTCAGGTTGGGCAAATGCCATCCTGTCCTGGGCTGGGCTTACGGGATCTCCCCTGGGCATCCTCAGCTAGGGAGTCCCCATATGTGAAGACTCATTCCTGCTTGTTCCTGGAGATAGCGCAGTTACTTACCTGTAACAGGTGATCTCCAGAACAGCAGGAATTAGTCTTCACAACCCGCCCACCTCCCCTAGGAGTTTTATCTCTTTCTCTCTATTCCTTCCTCTCCTCTCCTTCTGGCTCAGTTATGAAACTCAACTGGGAAGAGGCAGTAGGAAGGGCGGGAAGCCACCGCGCAGGCGCGGGGGATGCTCCCAAAGGCTTTCTGATTGGATGCTGGGGAGCATTCCCATGCGGGCTCTGTCGGCGACGTCTCCCCATATGTGAAGACTAATTTCTGCTGTTCCGGAGATCACCTGTTACAGGTAAGTAACTGTGCTATCCAGCCTAGTTGCTGAGATTGTGATGCAAAAGCTCGACAACATCGTACTCCCACAGTTAAATCCCAAACTGTGGATAATAGTATGTCGATACCTTCGTCATAATAAAACGTAACCAAATTGAAGAAACATTCCAACTAAACAGCATCTTCGAGGTCATGCAGTTCACAATGGAAATGTTCTTGTCACGAATACCAAAACCGGCGAATTCCACACATCCGTCTACAGCAAAGCAACACACAAGGACCAAATCCTGAACTTCTACAGCAACTATCTGAAATACCACAAACAAAACTGCATAAAAATGCTATTCAGAAGAGTAGAATCCCACTGCAACATGACAGAAGCTAGAATGGAAGAATAGAAACACCTATACAAGGCGATAAGGAACAGATGCCCATGGAACTAAATCTGCAGATGCCCATGGAACTAAATCTGCAGATGCCTACAGCCAAAAAGCCCCAACCTCCAGACTGAAAGAGCACCCTAATGATTCACCCTCTCTTATATCCAGAATACCTCCAAAATGACCGCAAGACTTCTAAGAGACCTCGGCATTACAATAGTCCACAAACAAACCACGACCCTGAGAAAAATCCTGTCAAAACCAAAAGGACAACCAGAGAAAGATCAAAGGACAATCTTTTTGTACAAAATTCAATGCAATGACTGTGACAAGAACTAGGTCTGCCATACAGGAAGAAAACTATCTACCAAACTACACGAACACCAACTAGCCAGCAAAAAACATGACCCATCTCCCTGGTTTCAATTCATGAAGATGTGGAAGGGAAGTCATTCAAATGGAACACAACTGAAATCATAGCACAAGCACAAACAAAATGAGAATTTCTGGAAGCCTGGTTTTCCACCACAAACTCAATAAACAGACTCATCGACATTAACCCAATTTACCAATACCTGCCGACCAAACAGTTGACACATCACCAACACCACCTGGGAACAGCAGCCACATCTTAGCAACCCTAAGGGAAACCAACCAGCCAATCAATCCCTGTGAACCAAAGAGCTTAATCATCACCAAAAATACAGAGAAATAATAACCATACCAATAACCTTCAGGGAAACCAGCCAATCAATCCCTGCGAACAAAAGATCAGAATCACCACCAACCCCAATATAAGTACAACCACAAGCATTCAAGCACACTACCATCTGGAACCCCACACTGATGATGTCCCCTCGAATGGTGATGAAATGTCTGCAATCATAGTATTAAGCTCAGAGAACAATCCAACATCACGATCGACAACCTGAGCTACCAATATTCACTAATAATTTAGCTACTTTGGAAATCAGATTGATGTGTGGTGCTTGAGGAACCAGAGTTGCATGCTTTTGATCTAGATGGAGGTAGCAAAAAATAGAATTTTTTTTTTTTAGAAGCTAATACATGTTTTGCACATTGATGTACCAGCATGCGCACACATGCAAACTATATGCATGTGCAAATAGCCATTTTAGAAGGGTCTGATATTGCACATCTGCCCCAGTTATGTCCAAATTACATGGGCCCCCCCCCCCCCATGTAATTTGGACATAACTGGGGCATGTTGAAGGCTAAAACTGACCACATCTGACTTTACACCTACTCTCTAACATGAATAGGCACTTTAAATGTGCTTGTTTTGGCCATTCCTCTACAATGTTATTTCCTCCTCCTAATTGAACGGAGGTAAACTTTGGGTCTTCTGTGGTTGATCGAGAGTGGCTGCACATCTGAGTTCGAAAAATGGCTTTGATGCACATGTAAGTGCTAGCATTACATGCCTGGATTGTGAAATGAAGGTACTTACACATGTAAGTTGCCAGATTTCCGCAGTTGATTTTTCCTATGTGTACATTGGTAAAATGGTTCCTCCCCGTGTGTTCCTATACTTCTTCCTATGATTTAAAAAAACACATCCATATCGAGGGATGGGAGATATGGCAATCACATCAGATCTATATCTGTACACTCTAAAATCGAAATAGCTTTTTGGACATTTTCACTTCCATGTCGATACTGCCCCCTAAACAGGCTTTCTAAAATGTGCCTCTGAATGTTGACCAGGTTGTGGGAAATGTCAGGGACTTGGGATTTGGATTGGTCACTGTTAGAACAGGACACTGGGCTTGGTGGACCTCTGGTCTGACCCTGTTTGGCCATTCTTGTTGTTGGCATGAAAATAAATGTTTTTATCTTTCATTCCTGTAGCTTTTGTTTTTTCTTCTTTCTGCTGTAAATTTGTGGTTTTGTGATTCTGCATTCCCTAATAGAATCTTCCCATATGGATTGCTTTGTCAGGGGACACGTGATAGAATGCTGCTTCAGAAATATACATTTGGCAGCTTAGCCCTTGACCAGTTTTACAGAGAGAGCTAAGAAAAAGTGGGAGAATCAACAGCTTGTTTCTAGGACATAATTTGTTACCAAAGGTTGTGCTTGTACGCTTACTGGCAGGACCTGCTCAACCATTAGGCAAGACTAGGCAGTGACATAGGGCAGCAGCTTCTGGCAGGTGACAAATAACCACTGAAATCCACACAATCCATTATGTCCTGACAGTCCAGCACATTACCCACAGGAAGGGTGACAGTTTTCACTTAGTCATTTATTTAGGTAAATCCCTGTTTAAAAGGGCAGATCCTGTTGATGAACCCTCAGATATACTGCAGTTTGAATTCATATTGGGCAGTAACTTAAGTACCTCCTAGTAGTAACATAATGATTTCAACTACAGATATAATTTTAGCAAAATCAACATGCATTAGCAACATAAGATCTTAATAGGCTCGATCACAGGCACTGTTAGCCTCATCTCAGTTTCATTTTTCTCTACCACTATACTGTGGTCACTGGAGGAAGGAGAAAACTCATGTTCAACATTGAAAGCCAAGTTTGGCCACCATTAAGAATGACCGCTACTCAAGACTCATGGTCCCTTTATCCTGCCATGCATTAGCTTTCTTAAACATCCAGTTTTATACAAAATTATAAGTTGCTACTGACCAGCACACCAGTGACTTAGGATGGTCAAACTGCAAGCCTTTTCCAAGTACATCAGTATAATGTGCATTGTCCGCCGAATTCTGAAAAGACTCAAAACATTCCTTTTTCAAGAATATTTTACCTTACCCCCCCTAAACTATTGCCTCCAATCTAGCATAATCCAACATTACATTGCCCACCCCCTCTGTCCCCCCATATGCTCTACCCCTCCTCCTCCCACCTCTTCCCTGTCCCCCACTCCCCTTCACATTGTAAATATGTAAAAAGTTAACTTTTCAATTTACTGTTGTGTTAGAAGTTATTGTTCTCTGTAAAACAGATGTGTCAACACTATTACCTCATGCTCTATGTAAATCGTTTTGAAATGTAGAAAGACGGTATATAAAAAGTGTTAAATAATAAATAAGGTTATGACCCACATGATTTTTCCCATTCTGTTATTTTTTTCCTTTGTAACAAGCAAGCAAGGTACAAATGATATTGTAATTTTGAATAAAAGTGCTATGTAAGACACAATTTTTGTGTGTGAAGGATGTTTTATAGGCATAAAGTGGCAATTAAAAATTATGTGCACACAAATATACATATTGAAAAGAGCATGAATACTTTTATGCGTTTCATACATAGAAATTCCAGGGACAATGTTTTTGAACAGAGTTGGTGCAGCATTTTAAGTTATGTATGTATTTTATAAAATATATACACATATGCATAGAGTACACAAACATAGTTGTGTAACCACTCTGATGCCCTTCAGCCTGGGCGGTATATCAAGAAATTGCATAAACATAAACATAAGGTACTATAGAAATACACTGTGGAGAGAATTATGTTGATAAATTCTAGATCATCCTTTTAGACTAGCCCAGACAAGTGGGTTGTGTTCCCTTATCAGCAGATGTGGAGACAGAACTAGAAACTTCCAGTGACATCACTGCTGCTAATGCTGATGCAGCTAGGCGCCCCCATCAGTATTTCTATATCTCTAGCAGATGGTGGGTGCTGTTCTGATGCAGCTTGGTTTGATATTTGTTTCTGGGCAGTTGATCAAAGGGTTCCTTCCCCATAGAACATGATGGTGGATATCCCAGAAGGTACCTTGGATACTCCGTTGGCATTTTCCTTATGGAGGGGGATAGTGTTAAAACTCCCAGTCAGTATTACAGACCAGTGGAGCAGCCAGGATTCTGTCTGACAAAGGTCCTGTGATTCTTCTGCTCCCTCTCACCCCAGGACCATTTGGACAGAAGAAAGAGTAGAGTATGTGCCAGGAGACCTAATCACAGGGGAGTGGCCTGTAGCCCACATCTTGTCTGGCCTGGGCTCCTCTGGGGTGAATACAGCCTTATTTTAGATTCCAGTGGTGGCATCCTTGCAGCATTGCCATGGGGGATGGTCTGAGTTCATCCAATTGCATAGTTTTGTAATCTGGTCTGGCAGGTGTCTGTTATTGTCTTTGAATGGGTTTACATGGTCTCATGCCTATTAGGCCTGTGCCATTGTGTACACGTACTAACTCCATGTGTAAACTACTCATTAAGCTGCATTTTCTGACTGCCTCAGCTGTGCATTTGTTCTGCACACGGGTTATGCAGCTGGAGCACATGCAAACTGCGGGAGCGAGCAGTATGTTTGGAGATACTGTCATGACCCCCTGCCTGGGCCAGAGGCTTACAGGCAAAGGGCTGCCATATTTATCCTTAAATAAAGATTTGTAACTTTGTCTCCAGCAGGGAATCCTGGGACTTGTAGTTCTTTATCATTTACTTAAAGACAAAATAGTATGTGACCACCTGGGTTTGTTAAGGCAAAACAAGAATTTTATTTTTGGGTTTCTTTCCATGCATTAAATTCAAACGCAGGCAAAAGATCATTCTCCAAATGAAAAGCTTACAGGAAACAAAAGTATAACTGGAGTTGAAGAACTGAAAACACTTTTAAACACGGCAGTTGTTTTCAGCAAACATTTCAGCACATGTATTACAGCTTCTTTTCCATTCATTCAGCAAAGGTAAATTCTTGTCATCTATCCAAATGCTGCTTTACTTATCAAACGCTGGCTTTAGCAAGGTTCTTTTACCTTAATGGAAGCTCCTAGCATTCTCCTGGCTAGGTGAAAGATTTCTCTTAAAACTTCTTTTCACAGTCCTTTCTAGCAACTTTCAAGCTTCTCTCTTGCATAAAGAACAATCCATTGGAGATTCATCACAAACAGAATCTGGATCAAGAGAGTCAATTTGCCAGCCCTCCTGCCTTACAAATTGTTTGTCTCTTTCTGGGTTCTCAGTAATTCCTTCCAACTTACTACTTTGTAGAAACTTCAGGATTTCTTTCCAGGGCTGCTCTCCCTGGTAAGAAATGGTTGTATCTTGGGAGTGGGGCTTCTTTCCCTGGAATAACTGTTTTAATGCTTCAGCTGTGTTCAGCTCTGCTTCTCTGCCGCTGACTGGGTTCTGGTCACCTCTGTTTGTAACTACATTCACCCACCTTCTGGCAGCTTGGGTTCTGTGAACTGGCTCTTGAACACTTTGCACTGCACTTAGTTCCACCTCGTCAGCAACCTTCCCAGCTACCCATCTGCTGGTCTCTGGTTCAAGCGTACCTCTCACAAGGATTGCTTCCTCTATGGCTGGGACTGTTCTCCCACGTGGAGTTAAGCTTCCCAGATCTCCCTTCTGTCGTGATCCTTCTTTCACTCCTTCCTCTCTCCCTTCTTCCGCTCTCTTCTCTCTCTGCACTGAAGTAGGTTTAAAAAGCTGCTTCCTAGCTACCACACCCTTATCTCTGCACAGGTGGTTGTCATTAGAGTCTAAGCCTGCACCTACGTTAGGGCGTGGGTGTGTCTTAGCCTCAGCAAGTATGTGCTTCTTTTGCTTGGCTGTAGTTCTAGCCCTGTGGAAACCTTGCCTGTCTCTTGTCTTAAAGGCATATTCACTATTTTCCTCTGTTTCCATCGGCTCAGCACAGCTCTCATTGTCACAATACATATATTTTCTGCACTGCACACATCACTTCCTAACAACGTATATAGTCACCTTATAGAGCTTAATTCACGCAAGTAATTAAAATGCACTTTTACAGCTCTACCCTTCACCACCAAGTTTAGATTATTCTGTTCCAATAGTAAAAACTACCTTGGTGACAACGAGGTCTCAGACTCTCTTCAGGCTACAAATCCAACCGGACTTGCCGGACTGGACTGCCGTGATTTGCATTAATGACCTCACCCTTGTGTCACCTTAGTAAGTTTTTAAAAATATTTTTATATTTTTTTTTTAAATTTTTCATTCTTTTTATATTACTTCAACTAATGGCAATCTGTTCACTGATCATTCAACTGCTGCTTTGACGTTCCAATCAATATTTACAACTCATTCAACAGTCCCGTAAAATTTGCACAGAAAACCAGATGATCCGCTGTCAAACTGATTACTTCCTAAACCAGCATTAAAGCAAAATAATTAGTTAAAAGGCAGCTCTTATCTGGTAATGAATGGTGTGTCCACAGTGCTGTTGTTTTTTCACTGTTGATGTTGCCAGTCTCATAGCTGGTGATCCCACATAGCATTTGCTACGTGTATAAATTTTGTCCCTAGTACACAGTCCCTAGTCGCAGGACACTGACCCAGTCGATACCGGGGTAATTGAAATCACCCATTATTAATACTGTATTGTAACTTTTGTTAGCTTCTCTGATTTCTTTGAGCATTTCATCATCTATTTGTTCATTCTGGCCAGGCACCCCCACAGCCATCGCCTTCCCTTTTTTACATGGAATTTCAACCCACAGATATTCTACTGTGTATTTTGTTTCCTGAAACACTTTAATCCTGTGTGACTCAATGCCCTCTCTAACATAGAGCGTAACCTCTCCACCAATTTGATCTACTCTCATTGTGATATAATTTGTACCCGAGTATCACAGTGTCCCACTGATTGTCCTCCTTCCACCATGTCTCCGAGATACCAATCATATCTAGCTTCACATTTAGTGCTATATATTCTAACCCTCCCATCTTATTTTTTAGACTTCTATCATTTGCATACAAACATTTTAGAGGTCGTTTTTTTTATATTAATCTGGTTATCTGTAGTCAGGGGTAATTTGGAATCTTTATGCTCTGTCTGCTCTGTACTTAAGGGTATTTGGGTTATTTTTGTTTTTATTGGAACCTCTTTGTCTATATGCCCTAACTTCAGTCTTTTGCTAGTATCCTTCACGGATACATCATTTCGAACCATGTGCTCTTGGACTACTGTTTTCCCCTATTATCCAGTTTAAAAGCTGCTCTATCTCTTTTTTAAAGGTTAAAGCCAGCAGCTTGGTTCCCTCCTGGTTAAAGTGGAGCCCATCTCTTTGGAAAAGCCCCTCCTTTCCCCAGAATGTACCCCACTTCCTAACAAATCTAAAACCCTCTTGTTTGCACCCTTGTCTCATCCACACATTGAGACTCAAGAGCTCTGCCTGCCTTTTGCATCCTGCATGTCAAACAGGAAGCATTTTTGAGTATGCTACTCTGGAAGTTCTGGATTTCAACTTCCTACCTAAAAATGTAAATTTGGCCTCCTGACCTCCCTACCTTATAAGCTGGCTTGCTTCACTGTGCCCTGAACTCTGCTTCTAAGGGAAAGTCTTGCCAATTTCCTGGGTGATTCATACAGCCCTTGATTTGATAGAGGGGGTCTTTAAAATTTCCACTTTGATCTGTCACTTGCCTTTAACACCTATTTAAGACACCTTCACAGATTTTTTGCTTCCTACCTGGAATGCCTCTTTGTTAAACGTCACTAGAAACACTTGTAGTTCTTTATTCTTAGAGCCTATATTCTACTTGTATGCTAAGCTATATTCTGATTTGATTTAAATAAAGCCCTCTGTAAGCAAAGTTATTTTAGTAACTTCAATACTCTTGGATGTATCCCATTTTGACCCATTCTTTATCTTTATCTTTATTGAAAACTTAATATACCGCCAGAACCGAGGCATATGGCGGTTTACAATAAAAACAAAGGGAATACTGCTGAAGAAGGAAATGGAAGAGGAACGCCATTTGTTGATAGGAAAGGGACAGTGTTAGAGGAAAGGGACAGTAGGCAGCAATAACAAGAAGAATAAGTACTCATTGGGTATCAACGAGGGGAGGAGAGGAAGAGGGAGAGGGGAGAGGGGTGAGGAAGGTCAAAAGCTGTGCAGAAGATAGGTTTTGAGTTTCGCTTTGAAGGCGGGAAAAGAAAGTTCCAGACGGAGGGCGGATGGCAGGGAATTCCAGAGACGAGGACCGAGAAAGAAGAAGGCGGAAGAGCGTGTTGACTCAAGGCGAGCCTGGGATGGAGAGGGAAGAAATAAACGGTTGGCATAAATGGATATGAGGATTCTTGGGGGGCAGTGAAAATGGACCAGATCGGAGAGGTAAAGTGGAATGCCGGTGTGGAGTGATCTTATGTACGAAAATGAGGATCTTATACTGAATACGGAAAGGGATAGGTAGCCAGTGTAGCCGGATAAGAAGGGGGGTGATATGAGCAGACCGTGGGGGGTGGGTCAAGAGACGGGCAGCAGTGTTGTGAACCAATTGAAGTCATTGCTTTGTCTATTTTTATTTTAGCTAGTCCTCATGAGCAATCTTTCATTTCTATTCATATTTGTCTTTTCTTCTGAGGTCCTGATCCTGGCACGTCATCTGTGAATACAGAACAAAAATATTTTTTAAGCAATTCTGCTTTATCTTTAACAGCTTCTACATATTCCTGCCCTTCACTATTCAGTCTGACAATAACCCTTTGTACTTCCATCTCATGTTAACAAATCTGAAAAATGTTTTGTTTCCCTATTTCTCTGCATTGGCTATTTTTTCTTCGATTTGTGTCTGCGTCCTTGATTACTTTCCTATCTTTTCTTAGATTCTTCAAATATTGATGATTGTTTTCCTCTTTCTGTGATCCCTCATTTTATAAAGGCCATGTTCTTTTTCTTCACCTTTTCAGTTGCTTGTTTTGAGAACCATGGTGGCCTTTTTCTTTTTACATTTATTTACTTTCCTAACAAAAAGGTTTGTTTTCTTTAAAATGTCCTTTTTCAGTTTTGCCCACTGCTTTTCTGTATTCCCCAGCTTTTCCCATTCCACTATTGACTCTGAGGTATTGTCCCATGTTGACAAACTTATTTTTCCTAAAGTCTAGGAACCTCACTTTTGAATGGACTGTATATCAGCCCTTGTCCTATTACTGAACCAGACCATCCAGTGCTCACTAGATGTTTGATGATTCATCTACTACATTATAAGCATTCTCCCCATTTATAAGTACCAGATTCAGTATGGCCCCCTTCTAATGTGAGTTTGGTTATCATTTGCTGGATATTTTTTCTTGGTATAGTATCTAGGATCTAGATGACAGTGCAGCAGAGATGTCCCAGTCAACTTCAGGCTTATTGAAATTGCCTATCTGCAGCACTTTAGCTTTCATAGAAAGAGGGAAAGAGAATCCATTTTGCATTGGTGTGATAGTCAGACTCCCCCCCTCTCCCCCCGCCCTCATAGGGAGAAGACGTGAACAGAGATTTAATAGAAGTTATACGCAGCATTGCCAGGACAAGGAAAGTGCTACTGATAGGTGATTTCAATATACCGTATGTTGATTGGCACATCCCTGCTGTGGTGTCATCTAGAAGTAAGAAGATCTTGGATTCTCTACAGGGAGAACTATTCAGGCAACTGGTAACAGAACCCACACGTGAAGGGGCCATACTGGACTTGGTGCTTACCAATGGTGAAATTTTCTGATGATATAGTGGGAGATCATCTCGCATCCAGTGGTCACCAGATGGTGTGGTTCAGTATTAGGACTGGGGCTGATATAATCCATTGAAAATCAAGGGTCTTAGACTTTAGGAAAATTAATTTTCCCAAGATGGAACAATATCTCGGAGTCGTTAGCAGGATAGGAACAGCTGGGGATGTCAAAAAAACAGTGGACAAAACTGAAAAATAATATTTTAAGGATAACAAGCTTTTTGTTAAAAAGGTAAACAAAGGAAAAGGAGGCCACCATGGTTTTCAAAAGAAGTAGCTGAAAAGGTGAAGAAAAAGGGGGGGAGGCCTTCATGAAATACAAGAGATCACAGAGAGAGGAAGACAGACATCTATATTAGAAGCTTGCAAAGTAGTCGGGCGAAAGTCAGGAAAGCAAAGATGTAAAAACAAGAATAAATAGCCAATGCAATAAAATGGGGGGATAAGACATTTTTTCAAATAAGTTAGTGAAAGGAGGAAGGGCAAAAGTTATATTGTCAGATTCAAGGGTGAAGGAGAGGCATATGTAGAAGCTGGTGAGGATAAAGTGGAATTGCTTAACAAATATTTATTTTCTATGTTCACAGATGAAGGGCTAGGAGCAGGACCTCAGAAAACACCCACAAATAGGAACAGAAGCGATGAGGATCTCAAACAATTTTCAGAAGACTTTTCGTGAGGAACTACCTAAACTAGAAGTAGACAAAGCGATGGGACCGGATGGGATACATCTGAGAATACTGAAGGAATTTGAGGACATTCTAGTGGCTCCACTGATTGTCCTTTTCAATGCCTCTTTGGAGTATGGAGTGGTTCTAGAGGACTGGAGCGAGGCACATGTTGTGGTTCCTTTACACAAAAGCGGAAGTAAGGATGTGGTTGAAAACTACAGGCCGGTTAGTTTAACCTATGTTGTGAGGAAATTATTGGAAATGCTGATGAAAGAGAAAATAGTGAGGCTTCTGGATGGATTCACCAGAGACAAGTTTTATCAGACAAATCTGATTAATTTCTTTGACTGGGTGACCAGGGAGTTGGACTGAGGGAGAGCCCTAGATGTGGTGTACTTGGATTTGGATTTTGCCTTTGACACTGTTCTTCACAGCGACTTATAAGCAAACTGAGCACCCTAGGGATGGACCCTAAAGTTACTGATTGAGTTGGAAATTGGTTGAGTAGGAGGCACCAAAGGGTACAGGTAAATGCAGTTCACTCCGAAGAGGAGGTTACCAGTGGTGTGCCACAGGAATCTGTCCTTGGTCCGATTCTTCGTTAATTATATTACTGAAGGGCTATTTGGTAAGTTTTGCTTCTTTGGAGATGATACCAAAATCTGCAGTAGAGGAGACACCCAGGAATGGAGGGATCTAACTAAGCTTGGTCTAGAATTTGGCAGCTGAAATTGTGCTAAAAAAATGCAGGGTCATGCATTTGGACTGCAAAAATGCAAGGGCTCGGTACAGTGTAGGGGATGAAGTACTTCTGTCCATAAAAGAAGAGCGGGACCTGGACATGATTGTGTTTGATGATCTTAAAGTAGTTAAACGGGTAGAAAAGGCAGCAACAAAAGTTAAAAGGATACTTGGTTGCATAGGGAGAGAGATGGCCAGTAGAAAAAAGGAGGTGATAGTTCCTATTATAAGTCTTTGGTGCAACCTCATTTGGAGTATTGTGTGCAATTCTGGAGATCACATCTTCAAAAGGATATAAACAGGTTGGAGTCTGTACAGAGGGTGATACTAAAATGGTTAGTGGTCTTCGTTATAAAGGTTGAGGACAGACTTAAGGATCTTAATATGTATACTTTACAGCAGGGGTTCTCAACCCTGTCCTCGGGACCCACCTAGCCAGTTGGGTTTTCAGGATAACCACAATGAATGTATGAGAGAGATTTGCACACACTGCCTCCATTATATGCAAATCTCTCCCATGCATATTCATTGTGGTTATCCTGAAAACCCGACTGGCTAGGTGGGTCCTGAGGACAGGGTTGAGAACCCCTGCTTTAGAGGAAAGGTGGGATAGAGGAGATATGATAGAGATGTTTAAATACCTCCGTGGCATAAATGCACAGGAGGAGAGCCTCTTTTGATTTATTGATTTATTTATTTTTTATACCGCGCTCTTTAGAATCAGTGCAGTTTACATGTATACTAACAGGTACTTTTTATTCCCTTGTCCCCAAAGAGCTCACAATCTAAGTGTACCTGAGGCAATGGAGGGTTAAGTGGCTTGCCCAAGGCCACAAGGAGTGGCCATGGGACTAGAGACCCCAGTCCCTCCGGCCTGAATTTGCTTGTCCCCATGTGGGAATTGAACCCCCAGCAAACTCTGCTACGAGGGGACATAGGATGAGGGTGAAAGGTGATAGACTGAGGAGTAATATGTTGAACTATTTCTTTATGGAAAGACTGGTAGATGTGTGGAATAGTCTCCTAGTGGAGGTGGTAGATATGAGGACAGCATCTGAATTCAAAAAAGCATTGGAGAAACAGAGGATCTCTAAAGGAAAAAAGAGGGACTATTGTAGTAGTTGACATGAAAGGGCAGACTAGATAGGCCATGTATTCTTTTTCTGCCATCATGTTTCTATAGCAATACTGCAAATTTCTTGAATTAAATCTGTCTACTTCTTTTGCCTGTGAAGGAGTTCTGTATATCACACCTATGCAAATGAATGCTCCATTCCCTCTTTACATTTTAATCCACCATGCCTTCTCCTTCACTAGTAGGTTTTTAATTCTGTAGCTTTATTATTTTTACATATAGTGCCCCTCTATTTCTTCCTACCCTATCCTTCTTGAAGAAATATTGCCTGGTATAATTACATCCCATTCATCGTTCTCTGTGAACCATGTTTCCATCACTGTCACTAAATCCAAGTTTGCCTTTCCCATTAAAGCCTCACCATCTAGTATATTTACTTCCCGTACTATGGGAACTGATACACACCGCTTTCCAGATGTTGCCCCTTTTGCCCGTTTCTGCAGAGGTTTTTAATATTTTACTTACCTGGGAATTTTCTTCACCCATCCCCAGCAAATCTAGTTTAAAACCCTCTTCCATAGGTTAGCCAGTCTGCTACGGAAGATGCTTTGACCCTTATGGATAGCTGGACACCAGCTCTGCTTGGCAGTCCTTGTAAAGTCTTCCCATGGTGCAGGAAACCAAAATGCTTTCGATGGCACCATCCATGTAGCTATGCATTCATCTCTAGGATGCAAGCTTCTCTGCCTCAGTCTCTACCCTCAACAGGGAGGACTGAGGAGAACACCACCTGCGCACCTATCTGCTTCTGCTTTATCCTCTCTCCCAAAGCCATAAAATCACTTTTGATATGATCAGAGGGATACATAGCAGTATCATTTGTGCCAACTTGGATGAGCAGTATCAGAGTCTCATTAGGTTTTATGATTCTCAGCAAACTCTCAATAACATTTTGGATTTTGGCATGCCTTAAGAGTGGAGCATGCTGCCTCCAGTTTTACCTAGGTGAACCTTTGCTGTCTCTTTATGGACTAGTGTAGTGACTGCAACATAGTTTCCAGGATATTTGATTCACCATCATTCAGGATAGTTTGTCAAGGGTCTGTTCCTCAGTTTCTGTAGGATTTAGGTTGTCTCCAATGACTGGTTACTTCATTACTTTGCATCAGGATGATCATTTTCTTTGTGTGTGTGTTGTTTTTTTTTTTGGGGGGGGGGGCTGATATTGAATCCTCCCCTGATTCCTCTAGTCTTCTCTTCACCTCCTATGTTTTTTGTTACCATTCCCCTAGATATATCCTAATCCTCAGTTGGTTTGTCTGTCTTGACTAGACTGTAAGCTGCTAGGAGCAAGGACTGTCTGTTACATGTCTCTGTACAGTGCTGTGGTAGTGGTTTGTCATAAGAACATAAGATATGCCATACTGGGTCAGACCAAGGTCCATCAAGCCCAGTATCCTGTTTCCAACAGTGGCCAATCTAGGTCATACGTACCTAGCAGTTTCCCCAAAAGACACAGGTTCCACAATGCTTGTACTGGGTCAATCATTGATATCCTGGGTCCCTTCTTAATAACGGTTTATGGACCTTTCCTCCAGGAACTTGTCCAAACCTTTTTTAAACCCAGCTACACTAACAGCCTTTACTACATCCTCCGGTAACAAATTCCAGAGTTTGATTACACGTTGAGTGAAAAAATATTTTCTTTTATTAGTCTTAAATAGTTTACCCTGTAGCTTCATTGCATGTCCCCTAGTCTTCCTATATTCTGATAACGTAAACAGTCGATCTACGTTTACCCGTTCCACTCCGTTCATTAATTTATAGACTTCTATCATATCTCCCCTCAGCCGTCTCTTTTCTAGGTTAAAGAGCCCTAACCTTTTTAGCCTTTCTTCATAGGAGTATCCTTCCATCCCCTTTACCATTTTGGTGGCTCTTCTCTGAACCTTTTCTAATAACGCTATATCCTTTTTAAGATACGGCGACCAGAATTGCACACAATATTCAAGGTGCAGTCTCACCATGGAACGGTATAGAGGCATTATAATATCTTTTGTTTTATTTTCCATTCCTTTCCTTATGATACCTAGCATTCTATTTGCTCTCTTGGCTACCGCTGCACACTGGGCCAAGGGTTTTAACATGTTATCCACAATGACGCCTAAATCTTTTTCCTGGGTGGTGGTTCCTGAT
Organism: Ichthyophis bannanicus; assembly: GCA_033557465.1. Classification (NCBI taxonomy): domain Eukaryota; kingdom Metazoa; phylum Chordata; class Amphibia; order Gymnophiona; family Ichthyophiidae; genus Ichthyophis; species Ichthyophis bannanicus. The sequence goes on along the minus strand of CM066031.1, from coordinate 1,841,356,899 downwards.
GTGGAACCTTGCATCGTATAACCATAGTTTGGGTTGTTCTTCCCTAGGTGCATAACTTTGCACTTGTCCACATTAAATTTCATCTGCCATTTTGATGCCCAGTCTTCCAATTTATCAAGATCCTCTTGCAATTGTCCACAATCCTCTTGGGTTTTAACAACTTTAAATAGTTTTGTGTCATCTGCAAATTTGATAACCTCACTCGTTATTCCACTTTCCGGGTCATTTATGAATATGTCAAAAAGCAGCGGACCCAGCACAGATCCCTGGGGTACACCACTATTCACCTTTCTCCATTGGGAAAATTGGCCATTTAGCCCAACCCTCTGCTTTCTATCTTTTAACCAGTTCCTGATCCACAGTAGTACACTGCCTCCTATCCCATGACTCTTTAGTTTTGCCAAAAGTCTCTGATGAGGGACCTTGTCAAAGGCTTTCTGAAAGTCCAGATACACTATATCAACCGACTCACCTTTGTCCACCTGTTTATTCACACTTTCAAAAAAACATAACATCTACCATGAGCCTTAGGTTTCATTATTGATGCCATGATGTCTGCGCATTCCCAGCCTTTGAAGCGTTATACACTTGTAGATCTATTCCTCAAGGATCTGTTACTTAAAACCATCCTCTTGGTGGAGAGAGATTTTGTGTCTCACATTTCAGAGCTACAAGTGCTCTCGTGCAGTGACCCATACCAATCTTCCTCAGAGGAGGCTGTCTCTTTTCGGCCATTTCCTTCCTTTTTGCCAAGGTGGTGACTGCCTTTCATGTCAATCAAGTAGTTTTGGCTCCTTTTTTTATTTGGAGTAGTGCCAAGGGAAGGATGGGATCTTTACTTGATTAATTTCAGAGGTATGCTTCTCATATACCTAGAGGTCACTTAGCCTTTCTGTAGGTCGAACAGACTGTGCTCTTCATGTGTAATAGGACACACAAGGACCTTCATGGGGTTTGTGTCTATGGAGTACTCCTCCAGGGACTGTAGATCACTGTCTCATTCACGAGGTCATTATGGTTGTTGCGGGGCTGTGCAGGGCTGAAGCATCCTTTCAGGCTCCCTTGGGCTGTTGAACAGAGACAATGTCATATTCTTTTGAGGGTTGGACTGGTCCGGAGGGATTGCCGGCACATTCCATTCAAACACAAGTTTAGTCCTGGGTACAGTGAAATTCTGTCGCCTCTGTGGACATTGGTAGGGCCACAACTTGTTCATCCCTCTCTACCTTTCTCAAGCAGTGCTGCTTGGATATCACCACTAAGGCGGATCTGGCCTTCAGTTCAGAGATTTGAAGGCAGCTGTGTCTTCATGCCCACTGGAGCAGTACCTTTGTTACTTCCTATTTGTCTGGACTGGTCTAGCAGGACGATCTGGAAGGTGATATTTTACTTATCACATAATCTCCTTTGCTGGAGTTCTGCTTGACAAGTCCAGGATCCACACCTTTGTGATGTGTTTTCATAACTGTGTGTCTTGCGGGCTTGTCCTTGGCTGTCTTGTTCATAGTTCCCTGTCTTGTGGGCTTGGCCCCTGACAAATTTTGCATGGTGGCTGTTTTGTATGTAGTTTTGTATATTCTTTCTGTTATCCTTAGTGAGGTTGAATGAAATCAGGTTCTTGACCATATGATTGGGTATGAATACTGAAGTGTGCCTCTAGCTCAGTGGTTCTCAACCCAGTCCTCTGGGACCCTCAGGCCAGTCAGATTGTCAGGATATCCACAATGACTATGCATGAGAGAGATCCACATGCACTGCTTCCATTGTATGCAGATCTATTTCATGCATATTTATTGTGGATATCCTGAAAATCTGACTGGCCTCTAAGGGTCCGGGTTGAGAACCACTGCCCTAGTTACATTTAGCATTAGTAGCAGTGAAGATATCACTGGAAGTTTCTAGTTCTTTATCTCCACATCTGCTGGTAGGGGAACACAATCCACAGGTCTAGCAGGACTCCAGGAAAAGGGATTCTGGTAAGTAAAATCTCACTTTCTCCTTGTCAACGGTTTGTGTTGCACTTACAAATAAAACTATTTTGTTACAAACCATATAAAGTAATTTGATTATTTTTTCTGCTGTTTCTGTAAAATATTCATGAATGGGTCCAATGTACATACAGTTAAACATAGATTTTTAATATTAAGTCATTTTAATTTTCTTTCAAATGCAATGCAGAAAGCTATGGATTAGATGAAGGTAACAACATTCATTTTTAATTACCTGTATGCTTGCTGCTTTAGAACATTTGCATTTTTAAAGTGTGTTTTGTTTTAGAATAATATAGTATTGACAGGTATTTTAAAAAGGAGAGTATAAAATCATGACTAAGGGACTGATATACTAAAGTGCATCAACACTTCAACAAGCATAAAATGTGTGTTGAAAGTTCTGTTAGAGCATGTGAAGCTAGTTTCTGCACAGTAAATGTGCTGTAATGCTCATAATCAGGGTGCCTTTATAGGCTCCCGAGCCATTCATTACCGCCTTCAGCATTTGCACTGGGGCTGGGAATGCCATAATGACTTGGGTGCTGCTGCACTTTATGCTGTGATCCCCAGTTTCTGATAGCACGGTTGAAACGGAAAGGGAGGTAGGAGGACTGCAGAGCAGGCTGAGCATTGGGGGAGGGGGGTATACTGAAGAATCTTGTACTAGCCAATGTTAACATGTTTGTCAATGTCATAGAGCGATTGGGTCCCTCTAATTGGTTGGAGAATTATGGGGCAGTAAAGGGAGTAACGCATTCATAAGCTGCTTCAGCTTCTGGGCCTAGCTTACTTTTGCTGCCTTCGATCCATATCATTTTCTCCCATACTCCATCCCTTTGTGCCTTTAATAAAGTATTACATTGCAGCTTTGGATATACAGTAGTCATATTTATTTGTTCATTATTTATGACAGTAATGACTGTAACATCTTTATATCTCCCGATTCTTAACTGTGTACTCTGTCAGTGTGTGTGGGTACTCAAGGCCAGGGAGGGGATGAGTTTTTGGGATGAAGTTAATATCCCTGAATATTCATAATATAATCTCCAGGAACAAGCAGGAATGTATTTTTCACATATGGGTGACGTCTATACCGACGGAGGCCATGCGGTAACGCTCCCCAGTATCGAATAGGAAAGCTTTTGGGAGCATCCCAGTGTGTCTGAGTAGCTGCCTTCCCGCCTTTCCAGCTCTCCCTCCTCACTTCTTTGTTTTCCGTGGAGCTGACAAGAAGCAATTCCTGTCACCGCAGAAAATTTGTGTATTTTTTCATATTTTGTTTTCTTCGCATCTGCCTTCCCGTTGACGCTGGTACCGACCTCCATCAGTGCTTTCTTTCTTTACAAAATAAAAAAAAAATCTGTGAAGAAAATTTATTTCTTTTCTTCAGGTGCATCAATGCCATCTTAGGCCTAGGCCTTCCATTTTGTCACAGTCACAATGGAAAAACCATCCAGTGTTTTTAAGAAGTATTCCAAATGTGGAGGTACCATTTCGGCTACAGACACCCATGACTGGTGTCTAAAATGCTTAGGACCGGATCATCAGCCATCAGAATGTCCTCTCTGTAGGAAGATGACAAAGAGAGGCCTATAGAATTGAGCTGCAAAGCTGAGTACCCTCTTGATGTTGATGCCGACGTCATCAAGAGCTTCATCTTCCTCCCAATGATCTCAGGTATCGAAATCTAAGTCTTCATCGAAGGCTGGCCGACCCTTCAATGGTAGATCTCCTTCTAGGCATTGAGATGCCTCAGGCCTTGCCCTGGAGAGGGATACACCGGCCAAACAACCCCGGTGGGAGGGCCTTCCCTCCAAAGCCTTAGTGGGGTCCCAGGATGCTCCCGAGGCCTCCACCTCTGGAGAGCTCCTGGTGCCATGCTTAGGGATTGTGGCTCGCAATTCGGATATTGATAACAGGCATCGGCAAGCTCCATGGATCAACGTATCCTGGCCATCAAACGGAGCTTAGCGGCCTTACTGGTGGCCTTGTTACCAGTAAAAACCTTACAGATGGTTCCGCAAGTGTCTGTACCGGCTTTGGTACCATTACAACCTGCATCGACTTTGTCACTTTCCATGCTACTGCCCATGCCGGCCCTCGAATCCATTTCCGGTATGGAGGTTCCGAAAGCACAGGCTTCAATTACTGATTTGATTGGTACCGAGTTCGTGCAGAGTGGGAACACCTTGCCCGTCGATACTTCGAGTCTTCAGATTCCGATTCATCGGATGATTAATCAGTCGATACCTGAGACAGACTGTTCCATAAGATCCATCTCCATCTCCACAACGTTGCAGGTCCCCACCAGTGGACATGTATTTTCAAGACTTTATTCACGATGTTGCTAGTGGTCTGTCCATAACATTGATATTGGAGAAAGAGCCTAGGGCCAAAGAACTCAAAATTCTTCAATACCCTACAGCTCCGAAGGAGGCTGCTATGCTCCATATCCATCAGATACTTCACGACTTCATGCTTCATATGTGGGAGACACCTCTTACCGTTTCTCCCCATACCCAGTGACTCGATACCATATACTGGGTACCGGAGCATCCTGTTTTCCAAAAGATGCAATTGCCACACCATTTCATGGTAGTGGAATCGACAATGCGTTGAATAAAGAGTGCTAAGACGCATTCCTCGAACCCTCCGGATAGGGAATCAAGAACCCTCGATGCCTTTGGTCAATGTTTTCAGGCCTCCATGCAATCGGCCAGGTTTAGTTCCTACATACTCTATATGGATATGTTCCTTAGAGAGGTGGCTAACGATTTGGAGTTAATGGCTCCTCTTCTCCCCGATGACAAGAGAGCAGATTCTCTCACCCTTGTAAAGCATGCTCAGAATGTGTCAAAGTTTAACAGTGCAACTTTTGACTGTTTTGAGTGCACCAGCAGGACTTCATCCATCTGCATCGGTGCACGCAGGATTGCTTGGCGTCAAGCTTCGGATCTTGAAGAATGGGTTCAATATAAGCTGGGTAATATCCCTTGCACCGGTGAAAACCTTTTTGGCAAGGATGGGATAGGACAAGGCCTCTCAGTTAGCCTATGAGGATAGTGTTCTCAGATTCTATCTAGATCTACTGCCAAACTGCCAATAGGAAAAAAGCAGCAAAGAAAACTTTTTTCAATAAGAAGTGGTAGTATTGCCTCAGAAAAATCCAAGTTATTAATGTCCCTGTTTAATGTACATTACCAAGGTGAAGTTACAATATGTACCGCTTTGATTGAAATGATAAAGCGGTATAAAAAAACCAGTTAAATAGTACTATCCTTTTTATACTCCTGCTGTTCAGTGTCAGCATCATGCTCCTCAGAAGGGGCAGCAACCACCTAAGCAGCAGAAGAAGGCTCAGACTCTTAAGTCACAGCCATCCCAGCAGACCCAGACTACTCAGGGTCTTTGACTCCTTTCTAGAGAACATAGTTGTCCTGCCTCTGGATAGTTCAGATCCTGTCCACATTCCTGGCAGACACTGTCACTTTGCCCACAGGTAGCATCTTATCACATCAGAGCAGTGGACATTGTCCATAGTACGGAAGGGGGTACAAGCTTCATCTATGAAGTCTACCTCCCCCCCCCCCCCCAGACTTCTCCAAGAGAGTTCCGCTCTCAACCCCCTCACTGCTCTTTTGCTACAAGAGGTCACCTCTCTTCGATTGCAGGGTGCAATAGAAGAGGTTCCATCATCCCAGCAGGGAATGGGCTTTTATTCTCCATACTTTCTCATTCCAAAGAAAACAGGAGGATACAATCCCATTCTTGACCTCCGAGAACTGAAGAAGTACCTGCTACGGGAGAAATTCAAAATGATCTCCCTAGGGACCCTTCTCCCCTATCTCCAGAGTCAGGATTGGCTCTGTTCTCTAGATCTAAAGGAAGTGTAGACTCACATACTTATTCATCCGCAGCACACAAAGTTCCCGCGCTCCATGTTCAAGGGAGACATTATCAATACAGAGTTCTGCTTTTCGGCCTCGCCTCTGCCCCAGGATATTTCACAAAATGTATGGCGGTAGTAGCCACATTCCTAAGGACTCTAGGGATATTTGTCTTTCCTTACTTAGACAACTGCCTCATTCGAGCAAGCACCTCTCTAGAGGCCAGCCTATCCCTCTCGCGTACCATGCAGGTGCTAAAATACGTGGGATTTTGTAATAAATCTTCCATAGTCCCAACTCATCCCCTCTCAAACTCGAGTTCATAGGGGCTCTTCTAGACACTCTGCAATCAAGGGCATTTCTGCCCCAGCTCCACTGCGCTCGACTCAATCAGCATTTCAAGCATGTCTCAAGAATTTTCTCACTGCTTGAGAAATGCTACAGCTTCTGGGCCATATGGCATCAACGGTGCATGTTCTTCCATATGCTCGCTTACATATGTGCACAGCCCAATGGACACTGACATCCCAGTGGTCTCAGGCATCGGTTCACTTGGAGACAAGATAAGTCTCTTTCCTTCTAATCTCGTCTCTCCAGTAGTGGCAATCCCCAGAAATCCTCCTTGTAGGGCCACCTATTCAGATGCCAGCACATCAATGTACTCTGATGACATATGAATCCAGATTGGCTGGGGAGCTCATATAGACACTCTCTCCACTCAGGGACTCTGGTGTCAAGAGTCACAGCTCCACATAAATCTGCTGGAACTCAGAGACATTCTCAATTCTCCAGGAACAAGCAGGAAGTCAGTCCTCACATATGGGTGACGTCGGCGCTGACAGAGCCCTCGTGCGAAGCAATTCCCCAGCTTTCAAAGAAAGCCTTTGGGATTTCATTGTGCATGCGTGGTCCCCATCCCGCCCAAGGGTACCATCTTGCTCAGTCTTTTTTTCCGCGGAGCCCAACAGACGTGGTCCCGTTTCCACCGTGGAAAAAGTAGAAAATTTAAATAATTTCTTTCAGCTTCCCGGTTCGACACCGGTTCCCTTTCCCGCCTTCGGCTCGGTACACCGGTATCGAGTCCGGTCATATTTTTAATTTTTTGTCCTTCGTGACTAGTTTTCACACTCTTTTAATTTTTCACTGGCAGCCTGGTCGTTTGACCTCGCAGGGGCCCTTTTTCCCTCGATGGCTGCCAGCGGGTTTAAAAAGTGTGATCGGTGTAAGAAGTTAATGTCTCTCACCGACACACACGACTGATGCCTCGGCCCTGACCATGACCCGGTGGTCTGTGGGCTGTGTGGTAAGATGTCTTCGAAATCTTTGAAGAGCAGACAGCACCAGCGTGACAGGATTTTTCCTGAGTCCGCATCCGTCTGGGCCCGGACGTCATCAAAGGCCTCGACATCTCGGGACTCGGAGCCCGAGCACCGTCGTGCCTCTTCGGAGTGGGGGTCTCCCTCCAGGGAACACCGGAGGAAGAAAAAGCTTGTGACGGCTGCGTCGCTGGACACCTCTGATCAACCTGGACTCTTAGGTTCCAGGCCGCAGACCCCGGACCGCCGCCCTGGGTCCTCGGAGTCAGAGAGGCCAGTTAAACAACCTCGCAAGGAGCCGGAGACGTCGGACAAGGTAATTTCTGTTGTAGACTCTCCTCCGGGAAAGCTGGCGTCGGGCCTGATGGCGTCGGGACCCGAGCCGGGAGCTGCTGAGCCTTCTGAGCTCGGTGACAGGATCGCAGCCCTGGAGAGCAGCATGGCTGCCTTCATGAAGCAGCATGGCTGCCTTCATGGAGCAGCAGCGGGCGCTGATGGCCGGTCTCACCGGTCCAACCACCCTGACCACTGGGACTTTGACGTCGAAGTCGACACTGAAAGCCGAGCTGATCCTAGAGTCAATCCTCGGCCAAGGTCCCCCTCGACCTCCCGTTCGGGACCGAGGTCGTTGACGCCGGTGCCCTCAGTGTTGGGGCGGTCAGGCTCGAGGCCAGAGCCCATCGAGTCCTCCTTGGAGGACTCGGCTTGGGAGACAGAGAAGGGAAGACTCCCCAGACACCCACCGAACCCAGTGTATCCCATCGGACTCTCCGGGTTCAGAGTCTCGGAGAAGGTCTCCTCTGGAGGACATTCGGTTCTCGGACTTCGTAAGCGACATGGCCAAGGCTTTGGCATTCCCTGCGGACGCCGAGGAGGAGCCTCGAGCCGAAGAGCTTGAGGCCCTCCAGTATGACTCTTCCCCAAAGGAGGCCCTTACTGTACCGGTGCCTCTGATGTTGTAACGGCTGATGCTCCGCATGTGGGAGTCCCCGGCCTCGATACCAGTGCTCAGCAAGTGGGTCGGTTCCATCTATCGAGTCCGCAAGAGTCCTGGGTTCCAGCAAGCGCAGCTGCCGCACAACTCCATGGTTGTGGAATTTGCCATGCAGTGGCTGAAAAGCCAAAAGACGCGCTCCTCGGTGCCTCCCAGCCAGGAGGCTGGGAACCTGGATGCTCCCGACAGAAAGTGCTACCAGGGCTCGATGCTGTCATGTTGTGTCCAAACCTACTAGCTGTACATGGGCATGTACTGTCAGACGGCTGCCTGGGTGAAAATCTCCACAGTCTTGGCAAGTGCATATATCTATATGATTTGCAAGATATTGTGGGCAATGTAGTTCATTCACACCAGACACAGCTGCTGACAATAATTTAATTGTGCTCTTGGGTAAAGCCAATAAGATTTTTATTTATGGGGTTATTTCTCCCAACACAGATATGCTTGGTAGCACATAAATTAGGTTACTTGCTTTCAGTGTTAACTTGGAAAAACAAAGTCAAAATCAGGAAAACAACAAATGAAAAGCCACAAAGCAAGAAACAAACTGTTCTTTTCAGATTAACTTCTGATTACTTCCCACACAGATTCAGACTAGATTATCTCCTAGCTCACAAGCAATTAGGTAAGGCTTAATTTCTAGCAGTTATCCAGCTGAAACCCCTTAGCTGCCTTGCTTTCCACTGTGTGGGTCAAATCCTGCTTCAGGAGCTTTTCTGAGTAGATTAAAGAACAAATTTGTATTTCTTTGTGATGGTTGCTGTACTTTATAACAGAAAGGTACCAACGGAGTTTAGATAGAGAGCAGTCCATATAAACAGGATCCTCATCTGCTATTATTCCCCCTTGTTCAACAAGCATGGGTTCAATATCATGGATTGGCACAGATGAATCTCTCAATGGAGCATTTTCAGGAGAATACTTGTTTCCCTGCTGTCTTTCAAGGTTATAGCTAGGGCATAGATCAGTGTTCATACTTGAGCTTCCATTGCTGCTAGAGTTCCTCTCTATATAGCCTGGCCAGTATGTAGTCCAGTTCTTATGTCCAGCCTTCCAATCCAGATCCCTGGATACTGGATCTCTCTTCACATACCTTCTGGCACAGGTCTTAGGGTCCCTTCCACGTGCAGCCGTCTCCTTCACAGGTAGCGTCTGGAGATTCCTAGCTCTGCAGCACCATTCCTCTGGTCTCCCCCAGTCCAATGGTGTATGCTGGCCCTTGGAATACCTCCCAGTATACGTACTGCTTTGGACTCTTCTAGACCTCTCAAAGGCTTTTCTCTTCCTTCTTCCAAAGGGTCTCTTTCCCTCTCTGTCCGTCCGGTTTGGCTTCTGCTTCTGATGATCCTTCAGATGAAACTGATGATCAAACTCAAGCTGATTCTCAGGATACTAAGGACAATTCTCTGGATATCCAAGGTGATCATGAAGATGGTCATCTGTAGAATAAACTCTACTCTTATTCTGCTTAGATGAGTGCTCCTCCCTAACACAGCGCAGCTGTGCTGAATCAGGCCCTGCCCTTTGAGATGAGTGCTTAGGGATTACCTCATAGCCCTCCTGATTGAACGCACGTTTCCCCACTTCAGCTCCTCTAATGGCTGTTGGAAACCTGGTGCATTCTGGGACTGGTAGTCTTTTATGGGAAAATTCTGTTTTCTTATTTCTACCAGAACTGACAGGTTGCTTGTTCAGAGTCGCTTCACCTTTTCTATAGCTCCTTCCTGAGCTATGATAAGCTTCCTTATCACAATACTTGTGAGACCTGGCAAAGGAGATTGCCGTGTTCTCAGCTGGTCTCTCCGAGGAACCCTTGCAGAGCTTCAAGGCCTTGTCCACGGGGTCCGAGAGTGCTCGAAGTTCATGTCTCGAGCAGCTTACGATGGCTTTGAGGCTTCGGCCCGACTAGCCTCTGCGGCATAGGTGCACGCCGTCAGTCCTGGATCATGTTGTTGGACCTGGAGCCATGGGTTCAGGACAAGTTGGCCACACTTCAAAATCAATCTTCTAGAGCTTCGAGCCATCCGCCTAGATCTTCAAGCATTCTGTCATCTTCTTTCACATCAGTCGGTGCTGATACAGACAATCAATCAAGTAGCGATGTTCTACATCAACAATCAGGGAGGCACAGGATCTCGCATCCTATGCCAGGAAACTCTGGACCTCTGCTCTTTTGCAGTGGCGCATCACATGTCCCTAAAGGCAGTTTATCTGCCAGGTCAGGAGAACCTACTGGCCGACAAGTTGAGCAGGATTCTTCAGCCTCACGAATGGCAACTGAACTGGGATGTAGCCTGTCAGACGACTGCCTGGGTGAGAATGTTCACAGTCTTGGCAAGTGCATATATCAATATGATTTGCAAGGGATTGTGGGAAATGCAGTCCATTCACACCAGACACAGCTGCTCACAATAATTAGTTGTGCTTGAGTGTAAAGCCAATAAGATATTTATTTATGGGGTTATTTCTCCCAACACAGATATGCTTGGTAGCACATAAAACAGGATACTTGCTTTCAGTGTTAAACTTAGAAAAACAAAATCAGGAAAACAACAGATGAACTTGTCAGGCAATCAAATCAAAAGAATAAAGACCTGGTTGGTAACAAACTGGTCTTTTCTGTAGGCTCTAGCTAATATTTTCTTAGCAGTGCTTTAATCAACAAACAAAACCCACAAAGTAGGGAAAAACTGTTCTTTTCAGGTTAACTTCTTATATCTTCACACATAGACTCAGAAGTGATTCCCTCAGAGCTCACAAGCAATTAGGTAAGGCTCAATTGCTAGCAGTTATCCAGCTGAAACCCCTTAGCTGGCTTGCTTTCTACTGCGTGGCCCAAAATCCTACTCAGGAGCTTTTCTGAGTAGATTAAAGAACAAGTTTGTATTTCTTTGTGATGGTTGCTGTACTTTGTAACAGAAAATTACCAAAGGAGTTTAGACAGAGAGCAATCCATATATTCACAGCCTGTATCTAAGACCGCTCCTTCCCCCCCTTCTTCAACAATCATGGGTTCAATATCAGGGATTGGCACAGAGGAAATTCTCAATGGAGCACTTTCAGGAGAATACTTGTTTCCCTGTTGTCTTTCAAGGTTATAGCTAGGGCATAGATCAGTGTTCATACCTGAGCTTCCATTGCTGTTAGAGTTCCTCTCTAAATAGCCTGGCCAGTATGTAGTCCAGTTCTTATGTCCAGCCTTCCAATCCAGATCCCTGGACACTGGATCTCTCTTCACATACCTTCTGGCACGGGTCTTAGGGTCCCTTCCACGTGCAGCCGTCTCCCTCTCAGCCCTGCAGCCCCATTCCTCTGGCTTTCCCCAGTCCAATGGTGTATGCTGGCCCTTGGAATGCCTTCCAGTATACATACTGCTCTGAACTCCTTTAGACCTCCCAAAGGCTTTTCTCTCCTTTCTTCCAAAGGGTTTCTTGCCCTCTGTCCATCCGGTTTGGCTTCTGCTTCTGGTGATCCTCCCGATGATGAAGATGTCCAAGATGAGGATCTCCAAGCTGATCCTGAGGATGAGGATCTTTCTCTGTAGAATAAACTCTACCTTTATTCTGCTTTGATGAGTGCTCCACCCTAGCACAGCGCAGCTGTGCTGAATCAGGCCCTGCCCTTTGAGATGAGTGCTTGGGGATTACCTCATAGCCCTCCTGATTGAACACACGTTTCCCCACGTCAGCTCCTCTAATGGCTGTTGGAAACCTGGTGCATTCTGGGACTGGTAGTCTTTTATGGAAATATTTTGTTTTCTCATTTCTACCAGAACTGACAGGTTGCTTGTTCAGAGTCACTTCACCTTTTCTACAGCTCCTTCCTGAGCTATGATAACCTTCCTTATCACAGACCCCCCTGCTTAAGTTATTACGGACTGGTGTCACTGGTGAAACTTCTTCTCTACAGTCCGTAATACGGGAAAGGGCATCCGCATTCTTGTGTAACTTCCCAGCACGATGTTCCACTTGAAAATCAAATGCCTGTAAGGCCATGTACCAGCGTGTCAACCTGGCATTGTGGTTCTTCATTTGCTGCAACCACTTAAGTGGGGCATGGTCTGTGACCAACTGGAACTTTCTCCCTGTAAGGTAAAACCTTAACGCCTCCACTGACCACTTTATAGCTAAACATTCTTTTTCTATTGTGGAATACTTTTGTTCAGCCGGTGACAACTTCCTGCTCAGGTACATCACAGGATGCTCCTCCCCTTCATGACACTGGGATAGACCCGCTCCTAGCCCTACATCCGATGCATCTGTTTGAACCAGAAAGGGTTTCCTGAAGTCCACCCCTTTCAGTACCGGTCCTGTACACAATTTTCCTTTTAGGACTGAAAATGCTTTTTCAGCTTCAGGTGTCCACTTTAGCTGGTTTGGACAATTCTTCCGCAGCATATCCATGAAAATTGCACTTTTCTCTGCAAATTGCAGTATAAATCTGCGGTAGTATCCAATAAGTCCCAAGAAACTTCTTAGTTGTTTCTTTGTTGTTGGAGGAGGAAAATTCCTGATGCTATCTACTTTACTCATTAGAGGTTTAATTTTTCCTCTTCCCACTAGGTGGCCCAGGTATTTTACCTCCCTATTTGCAAAGGCACACTTCTTCGGGTTTAAAGTGATTCCCGCTTGCTTCATGGAGCACAAGACTGCCCTGATCCTCTTTAGATGCTCCGCCCAGGTGTTACTATGGATTGACATCATCCATATATGCAAAAGCATAATTTTGGTGGGGTCGAAGTACCTGATCCACTAACCTTTGGCAGGTAGCCGCTGCTCCATGCAGTCCGAAAGGCATCCTCTTGAACTGGAAAAGGCCAACGGGGGTGCTGAACGCAGTCTTCGGCTTCAACTCCCTGGTTAGAGGGATTTGCCAATATCCTTTTGTCATATCAAGGGTGGTTAAGTATTGAGCTTGTCCAAGCTGGTCCAACAGCTCTTCAATTCTTGGCATTGGATATGCATCAAAAACTGATATTGCGTTTACCTGCCGGAAGTCAATACAAAATCTTAAAGATCCATCAGGCTTCGGCACCAGGACTATGGGCTATTCCAGGGACTCTTTGACTCCTCTATTACTCCCATGTCCAACATCTCCTGGACTTGTGCCACAACTTTCTGTCTCTTGGCTTCAGGCAAGCGGTAGGGCCTTTGACTAATTAATTTCCCAGGTGGAGTTATTATTTCATGGGCAACCAAATGTGTCTCCCCAGGTATGGGTGTCAACACATCTGGGAATTCTTTAAGCAATTTCCTAATTTCTTCCTGTTGTACCACTGTCAGGTCCTCCCCTATTTGGGGCTCTGATTTTTCTTTACAATCAGATACCTGGGGTCCCAAATCTTCCTCTTCATTCACCTCCCTCTCTCGGGCACAGGTGGCAGCTAGGCTTTTAACCCCTTTGACATCAGTAGAACCAAAGCCTTTGGTTCCATGCTCAGAATTTTCCAGGGATGTGACCTCCTCCACAGGTGGAAAACCCAGTCTCTCACAGATCAATTGGGCAATTCTGTCTCCTGTCTTCATGTGATAATCATTCTGTCCAAAATTAAATAACAGAACTTTAATATTGCCCCTGTAATCGGAATCAATTACTCCCGCACCCACATCGATGAAATATTTAAGGCCTAATCCGGACCTTGGGGCTACTCTCCCATAGCATCCAATAGGTATTTCCACTTGGAGACCAGTGTCAACCAGGGCTCTCCCTTGGCTAGCTACAGTCACATTTTCTATACTGCACAGGTCAAACCCAGCAGCTTGAGGGGTTGCCCGCTTAGGAGCTTGGGCCTTCTCTGTGACCCTATGGTACTTTAAGACAAATGTTTGCTTTGGGGTAGTTTGGTCTTCTGGACGCTTAACCATCTTTTTAGCTGGGGTCTGAGGACTTCTAAATAAAGGCCCTGGAGCTATTACCATTAATCCTTCTCCCTCCTTCTTTCCTAGTCCTTCCACTAGACCCTGTTTAAATCTTGGCCACTCTCTTCCTAGAACCAAATCAAAGGGTATCCTAGGCACCACTGCTAACAGGACTTCCTCTTGCTCCCCCAGGCACTTAACCTTTAGCCTATAGGTGGGATATGATGTTGCAGCACCATGAATGCATCTGATGTGAACTTGGCTTTCAGGGGTTCTAGGCACAAATCCTTCTTGGGCCTCTATTCTCTTCCAAAGCCTTTTTGACATCATACTCTGGTCTGCCCCAGAGTCTAACAAAGCATTTGTGGTAATTCCTTGCACATCAACCATCAAAAGAAATCCTTCTTTGGGCTGTTTTAAATCCAGACCCATTAAGCTAGTGTGTGTCTGGCATCCCTTTTCTAAATGTCCCCATTTTCCACACTTGAAACATTTCTTTCTATTCCACTGTGTCATCTGGTTTGGCACAATACATTTATTTTCAGAAATATTTTTAACTAATTTCTTTTCTGATACAGCACAGCTTGCCTCAGCACCACTCTTCAGAGGGCCACCCATTCTATGGCAAGCCTGCGTGGCTTCCAAGAATCTCTCTGCTTGCATGGTTGCCTCTCCAAGATTTTGGCAATTTTGCTGTATAAGGAAAGTGTACAAATCTTTAGGCACCGCAGACATAAATTGTTCAAGCATAATAATGTCTAATAACATTTCTACCGTCTTTTGCTCAGGCTCCAACCATTTTACAGCTAATCCTCTGATTCTCTGACTCAGAGCCCTGGGTGTTTCACCCACTCTCAATGTAGTAGCTCTAAACATTCGCCTATACTCTGAAATAGATAACCCTAGGCGATCTCTAATAGCAGCCTTTACATCCTTATAATTCAAAGCCTGGGCTGCTGGCATTGCTCTATAAGCTGCAAGCGCCTCTCCAGTTAATGAGGCTGCCAGCCTTACTGCCCACTGGGTCTCTGGCCATGCTAATGCTTGTGCCACTCTTTCAAAAGACTCTAGAAAATCATCAACATTATCATCTGGAGTTAACTTCCCAAAACTAAATGCCCCAATTCCTTGATTGAGTCCCACACTGTCCACATGTGGTGTACCAGTATTTACTGCTGGTCTTGCATCTGGTCCACTTTGGTTCTGCAGTTTAACTAGGGCTTGCACCAGATCAAGCACTGGCTTCTGCTGGTCCATTAAGGCTTTCATAGCAGTGTCCTGAGCCTGCTGTGCTAGCTCCTGTTGCCTGCTAAACTGGGCTGCCATCCAATCAGCTAGTTCCCTCGGATCCATCTTGATCTCTGCAAGAAAACACACAAAAAAAACCCCCACAGTGCACTACCTTCCAAACAGGTGTTTTTTCTACACTTTTTTTTTTTCAATTACCCCTGTGCCTTACTCCCATCCACCACTAGACATGCCCAGGAACTTGTTACCTTATGCCAGTGATGAATCCAGCTCTGCACAGGGTCTTTTCTTCCTGGAACAGCTACCTCTCCTCCAAAGTGCAGTTGAGGGAAAATCTTTTCTTTCAGCTTTTAAGCTTGAACTGTCTTTTCCTTCAGACTTGAGTTGTAATCCTTTAGCAAGTAAATCCCTTTGCGCAAAAGCAATTCCGAAGAACTACGCCATTTGTCAGACGCCTGCCTGGGTGAGAATGTTCACAGTCTTGGCAAGTGCATATATCAATATGATTTGCAAGAGATTGTGGGAAATGCAGTCCATTCACACCAGACACAGCTGCTCACAATAATTAGTTGTGCTTGAGTGTAAAGCCAATATGATATTTATTTATGGGGTTATTTCTCCCAACACAGATATGCTTGGTAGCACATAAAACAGGATACTTGCTTTCAGTGTTAAACTTAGAAAAACAAAATCAGGAAAACAACAGATGAACTTGTCAGGCAATCAAATCAAAAGAATAAAGACCTGGTTGGTAACAAACTGGCCTTTTCTGTAGGCTCTAGCTAATATTTTCTTAGCAGTGCTTTAATCAACAAACAAAACCCACAAAGTAGGGAAAAACTGTTCTTTTCAGGTTAACTTCTTATATCTTCACACATAGACTCAGAAGTGATTCCCTCAAAGCTCACAAGCAATTAGGTAAGGCTCAATTGCTAGCAGTTATCCAGCTGAAACCCCTTAGCTGGCTTGCTTTCTACTGCGTGGCCCAAAATCCTACTCAGGAGCTTTTCTGAGTAGATTAAAGAACAAGTTTGTATTTCTTTGTGATGGTTGCTGTACTTTGTAACAGAAAATTACCAAAGGAGTTTAGACAGAGAGCAATCCATATATTCACAGCCTGTATCTAAGACTGCTCCTTCCCCCCCCTTCTTCAACAATCATGGGTTCAATATCAGGGATTGGCACAGAGGAATTTCTCAATGGAGCACTTTCAGGAGACTACTTGTTTCCCTGCTGTCTTTCAAGGTTATAGCTAGGGCATAGATCAGTGTTCATACCTGAGCCTCCATTGCGGTTAGAGTTCCTCTCTATATAGCCTGGCCAGTATGTAGTCCAGTTCTTATGTCCAGCCTTCCAATCCAGATCCCTGGACACTGGATCTCTTCACATACCTTCTGGCACGGGTCTTAGGGTCCCTTCCACGTGCAGCCGTCTCCCTCTCAGGTACCGTCTGGAGATTCCTAGCCCTGCAGCACCATTCCTCTGGCTTTCCCCAGTCCAATGGTGTATGCTGGCCCTTGGAATGCCTTCCAGTATACGTACTGCTCTGGACTCCTTTAGACCTCCCAAAGGCTTTTCTCTTCTTTCTTCCAAAGGGTTTCTTGCCCTCTCTGTCCGTCCGGTTTGGCTTCTGCTTCTGATGATCCTCCCGATGATGAAGATGTCCAAGATGAGGATCTCCAAGCTGATCCTGAGGATGAGGATCATTCTCTGTAGAATAAACTCTACCTTTATTCTGCTTTGATGAGTGCTCCACCCTAGCACAGCGCAGCTGTGCTGAATCAGGCCCTGCCCTTTGAGATGAGTGCTTGGGGATTACCTCATAGCCCTCCTGATTGAACACACGTTTCCCCACTTCAGCTCCTTTAATGGCTGTTGGAAACCTGGTGCATTCTGGGACTGGTAGTCTTTTATGGAAATATTTTGTTTTCTCATTTCTACCAGAACTGACAGGTTGCTTGTTCAGAGTCACTTCACCTTTTCTACAGCTCCTTCCTGAGCTATGATAAGCTTCCTTATCACAAGCCCAGCAGATCTTCAACCATTGGGGTCTCCCATCCATGGATCTCTTTGCCAGTCCGTAAAACCACCATATGCCCCAGTTCTGCTCGAGGTAGTCGCAACTGCTGAGCGTGGCATCAGATGCTTTCCTGATCTCGTGGGCACAGGGCCTTCTCTATGCGTTCCCACCCACCCACACCCCTGGTGGCACGCACTCTGTTCAAAATTCTTCGGGACAAGGCCTCTGTCATCCTGGTAGCCCCCAGGTGGCCAAGACAGCCTTGGTTCCCTTGTCTCCTTCAACGGGCGGTCGAAACTCCACTCCCACTGGGGGTGCAGCCCGACTTCGACCCAGGAACAGGGTTCCTTACTTACGCCCCAATCTCAGATCCCTCAACTTAATGGCATGGCTGCTGAGAGGGTAATTCTTGCTCCTCTACTCTTCCCAAGGAGGTTGAAGAGGTGTTGCTGGCCTCTAGGAGGCAATCCACTAGAAAATCGTATGCGTTCAAGTGGCGTAGATTCGAAGTGTGGTGTGCCCAAAATAAGAAGAACCCGTTCACTTGCCAAGTACCTCAGGGTATTACAGTACTTGCTCCACCTCTCAGAGTTGGGCCTCAAGTCTGTCAGAGTCCACCTGAGTGCGCTATCAGCTAACCTCTCTCCAGTGGACGGACAACCTCTTTCAGCTCACCCTTTGGTTTCCCGATTCCTCAGAGGCCTCCTACTCTTGAAGCCTCCGATTCACCCACCGGCTACAGAGTGGGACTTAAATGTGGTCTTGCAGCGGCTTACTCGCCCACCTTTTGAACCAATGTCCACCTGTCATCTCCACTTCCTTTCCTGGAAAGCACGCTTTCTGGTGGCACTCATGTCTGCTCAACGTGTCAGTGAGCTGCAAGCTTTAGTATCCCATAGACCGTATACACGGTTTTATAAAAACAGGGTGGTCCTATGTACTCACCCCAAGTTCCTTCCAAAAGTGGTTTCCTCGTTTCACCTCAACCAAGAGGTGGTTCTTCCAACCTTCTTCCCCAGGCCATATACCAGCAGGGCAGAAGCGGTTCTGCATACCCTGGACTGTAAGGGCGCTCGCCTTCTACCTGGAGCGTACGCAGGGACATCGGAGAGCTTCCCAGCTCTTCGTCTCTTATGACCCTAGTAAACTTGGTCTACCTGTCTCCAATCGCATGTTGTTCACCTGGGTGGCAGACTGCATCGCCTGGGCGTATAGGGCAGCTGACCCCCAGCTGCAGGGCCTAATCACGGCCCACTCTGTCAGGGCTAAGGCCACATCAGTGGCTAACCACCGCTTTGTTCCGTTTGCAGACATCTGCTGGGCCGCAACTTGGTCTTCAAGCCAGACTTTTGCAGCCCATTATTGCCTGGAGGGAGTGTCCCGGCGGGACAGTGTTTTCATTCAGGCGGTACTCCGTAACCTATTCGAGGTTTAGTCATCTCCTACCCTCCGACCCTTTGGTGTCAGGCTACCGTGTGGGTTGCGTTCTCAGAGAAAAATCCTATCACTGCTGCTGCGGCTCTTCTAGAGGGAGCCATGTTCAGCTATGGGTTCACGGTAGCCTATAGCTAGGGAGTCCCATATGTGAGGACTGACTTCCTGCTTGTTCCTGGAGAAAGTGTAGTTACTCACCTGTAACATGTTCTCCAGGGATAGCAGGAATCAGTCCTCACGACCCTCCCTCCTTCCCTGGAGTTGCAGTCCTTTTATTAATTTTTTTCTCATTTGCCGTCTTTTTAGCTATGTCATCTGACTGAGCAAGATGACACCCTTGGGCGGGAAGGCGACCGTGCATGCGCGATGCAATCCCAAAGGCTTTCTTTGAAAGCTGGGGAATTGCTCTGCACGAGGGCTCCATCGGCACCGACATCACCCATATGTGAGGACTGATTCCTGCTCTCCCTGGAGAACACCTGTTACAGGTGAGTAACTACGCTTACTCTCAAAGTGTTCCAGGACCATTGCTGCAGAGTCCTTATCCAGATGGACAATCAAGTAGCCATGTTCTGCGTGAACAAGCATGGCAGAATAGGCTCTTGGATCCTCTGCAGGGAGGCTTTACATCTCTGGTCATTTGCCATACATCATCACATTCACCTACATGCGTGTATCTTCCCGGCAAACACAATGTCTTAGCGGACAGACTGAGTCGAATCTTTCTACCCTACGAGTGATCTCTTTATGTAGACACAGTCTCACATTTGTCAAGTCTGGGGACTCCAGAGATAGACCTTTTTGCAAGTCATCAGAATGCCAAACTTCCCCGCTTCTACACCAGGACTCCTGCACCAGACAGCCAGCAGGTGGATGCTTTTCACTTACACTGTGGTCAGGGCTTCCTATATGCCTTCCCTCCCATTCCCCTAATTCTCAAAACTCTCTTCAAACTCTAGAGAGACAAGGGCTCAATGATACTCATAGCCCCAAGCTGGCCACGCCAACTGTGATACCCTCTCCTCCTATGTCTGTCTCAGGCTCAACCCATAGATCTCGGGTCTGCTCCATATCTCCCCTCTCAAGAGGAAGGGACGCTGTTCCATCCCAATCTGAAGTCTCTCCATCAAACAGTATGGCTGTTGAAGGCATAGCCTTCCAAGACATTAACCTTCCCCAGGAGGTTAAGGACATCCTCTTAGCTTCTAGGAAGTCATCCACCAGTTGGTCCTATGCTTTCAAGTGACAAAGTTTTTTCTTTCTGGTGCTCTCAGAAGAATCGCAATCCCTACTCGGCTCCGGTGGAGGCTAGTGTATCCTTCACTTTTCATCTTCTGGACTCAAAACTAATATAGTGAGAGTCCACTTAAGTGCAATTGCGGCCTCTCACCTGCCCTTAGATGGCCAGCCCATCTCTTCTCAGCCGCTCGTAGCATGGTCCTTGAGGGGTTTTCTGTTAATCAAACCTCCCATTGATGGGGGGAGGAGCAAGATGGCGGCAGTGTGACTCTACCGGTCGGAGCACACATTTTGTGGGGTCTGTTGCTGCGCCGTGTTCCGAGGCTAATATGGGCCGGAGGAAGAGAAAGCAGGCTTACCTTCCCTCTGGGGAACCTGCTTCTAGTGCTGCGGCACAGAGGACTCTCCAGATGTGTGGTTTTTCGGGTCCGGTGGAGCGAGCGGCGTCTACAGCGGGTCCGGAGGGATCTTCGGACCTGAGCACGGTATCCGGGGTGTTTTTTTCTCCGGAGCAGCGGGCCCCCCCTCCATGCCCCGGAAGCGTTCTGGCCATTAGCGGTGACTCTCCTGCTGGCGTGGTGACGAGTACGCCGCGGCAGGAGAGTGTCGGGGGCTCTTCTATTGTGGCGAACGCTCCGTGTGGGGACCCTGGAACCCGAGGTCGATCTGGAGTTGGCCCAGAGACGCTGGGTAGCTCTCTCCGGGGAAGTGAGTCCCCGCTTTTGCAATCAGGTGCTGGAGTGTTGGTGAAGCCTGCAGTAATTACAATGGAGGTGCTATGGGAGGCTCTTGCTACAATCAATGCTTCTTTGGAGAAGTTTGTGGTCTCTGAGTTCTGAATCTGTATTTGTGAAGGGTCAAATTCAACAGGTCTCGTCGGTACAGAAGGAACAGGAGGGGAAATTGGACCAGTTGGCTGCTGAAATGGAACATTTCCGTGACTTACACCAGGCCCACGTGAAAGATCAGAATGTGAATATGAGGAAGCTGGAGTACTTGGAGAACCAAGTCCGGAAGAACAATTTAAGATTGGTTAATTTTCCCAAGTCTCCTTTATGCTCCCCTCTGGAAATGGTTCGTAGATACTTCCGGGAGGTTTTAAAGATCCCCGAGGAGGCTCTACCACCATTAACCAGAGTTCAATATTTACTGGTGGGTACTGGTAGTCAAGGGAATAATAATACTTCCCCGGGGGGCCTCTGGGGATATTACGGGATTCCTAGAGAGCTCGTTGGAGTTAGTCACGGCCCGTACTACCCTCCTTATTACGCTTGCCCTCGAGTCTGATAAAGCATTAATTTTCCGTTTGTATTTTAGAAATTTCCAGGAACAGTTTATGGGAGCAAATGTAAGGATTTTTTCCTGATTTAGCACGGGGTACCCAGCTTAAGAGGAAGGCATTTCTGGGGTATAAATCCCGGGTACTTTCTCTGGGTGGGTCATTTTTGTTAAAGTTTCCTGCACGTTGTTATGTTACATATGATGGGAAGTTGTATATTTTTTTTGAGCCCTCTCAGCTCTTGGAATTTCTTGTAGCTAGGGAAGAGATTGATGTGAAAGTTTCCTCCCCTATGGCTGACGCATAAGTCTTACATTGCTTAATTTTTTGCTTTCTATTTTTTTTTCCTGATTCCTCCCCTCTATTTTGTGGTCTAACATGGTATTCATAAGAAACTATTTCCTGTATATATGGTGTAATATTATTTTGCATTATTGTATTACCAATGTTTCCTGTCATTTAGCTATTTGGATGTTAAATGAGAAAATTTAATAAATATTAAGTTCAATCAAACCTCCCATTAAGCCGCCTCCAGTGGCATGGGATCTTAATGTTGTCCTAGGACAGCTTCTCAAATCTCCCTTTGAACCTCTAGCCACTACTCTACTTAATTTTCTCACATGGAAGGTTATTTTCCTTATTGCCCTCACTTCAGCAAGGCGCATTAGTGAGCTCCAAGCTTTGGTGACTGACCCTCCTTATACACGGTTCGACCATGATAAGGTTGTTCTTAGGACTCATCCTCACTTAATGTCAAAGGTGATCTCACCCTTCCATTTAAACCAGTCATTCTATCTTCCTGTCTTTTTCCCTAGACCTCATTCCTCTAGGGCAGAGGCAACCCTCCACACTCTGGATTGCAAATGTGCCTTAGCTTTTTATTTCCAGAGAACTCGAGAGCAGCGAAAAGCTTCCCAGCTTTTCATTTCCTTGACTCAAGTTACCTTGTCTTGCCAGTATCCAAACAAACACTCTCCAAGTGGATAGCAGACTGCATCACTTTTGCCTATGAGAAGGCAGGACTTTCTCTCGAGAGTCACGTCACTGCCCATGATGTTCGAGCCATGGCTGCCTCTATGGCAAATCTACGCTCTGTAGCTATTGTTGAGATATGCAAAGCAGCAACTTGGTCTTTGGTCCACACTTTTGCTGCTCACTGCTGCCTAGACAAGGACTCCCACCAGGATGCCTTGTTTGGCCAAGCTGTTCTCCAGCATCACTTTTGGACTTAGTGCAACTCCTACCCTCCGTACCGGGTTTCAATACCAGACATCCATGGAGGATACATGACCTCTCTAGGTATACTGGTGCGATCCACAGCAGACTCTGAGGTCAACTCTCTGGCATCTCCTAGCTATGGAGTCCCATATGTGAAGACTACGTTCCTGCTTGTTCCTGGAGATAGAGTAGTTACTCACCTGTAGCAGGTGACCTTCGGGAACAGCAGGAATTTAGTCGTCACAACCCAGCCTCCTTCCCTAGGAGTTGTAGGGTTTCTCTTTTTTCTCTTTCTCTCCTTTTATCTCAGCTACAAACTCAACTGAGGAATGAGAGCAGGGAAGGCAGCTACACAGGCACAGTGGGATGAAAAAAATAATGCATTAAGGGACTAATGGACCCTACCATTTTGTGTCCATGGGGAAAATCTGTCCCTAAATCACTTTGTATAGCATTCATACAAGCTTATTTATCTAGAATTTATTTAGAAGTGTATCTTTAGTAATGTTCCTTTGTTAAATTTGCTTTAGTGGTTTTCACTTCTTGATGGTACGTGTGGATTGATGTGCAATACATGCCAATCTATTCACCACATCTCCAGTATTAGAGTGGATTTCATGTTCAGTTAAGTACCTTTATTTTTTCCATGAAATCTGTTGTCAGCTGCTTTTTGACATCTAACTTGGTGGTGTTTTTACAGCCAGGGATTATGAGATTCAGAGAGACAGAATTGAACTGGGACGCTGCATTGGTGAAGGACAATTTGGTGATGTACATCAAGGAGTTTACATTAGCCCTGTAAGTAACACTCTGTGAACCGCTAGCAGGGCCTATTTCTACTGGTAAATATGAGTAAAATTTGTAAAAACCCATGTTCTCGTAGATCAATATTGTACAAGCATGTGTCTGAAAACTTCTGCAGAGATATAGGTGCTTTGCTAATTCTCAGTAATTTCTGACTTGGTCCATATTTCGATGCAATTGTGCCAATATCACTTATTTTCTTTTTTTTTAAACTTTTATTTTCATTTTGCAACAAACAAAAGAAACAACACACCAAAAGAGACAAAACAAGTATACAATAAGGAAAAGTAAACCCATTACCCCCCACCCCGATGCTTCTTCTCTACCCGATTATATCAGCATGTGAGCGCTTCCAATTAACAGTGATTATACATCAAACGATCAAAAGAGTATCTACAATACAGCATGATCATGGGACAGAGATATATACAAAGTTAGACAGTCAGATGAGAGCATTTAGCAAAATGTACATAGTCATTGAGCATCTTCCATTGAGACCAATGAGAAGGAGTCTGAACGGAGGAAGCGAACAGACGAGGTATTTGTTCATATTTACTGTAAAGACAGGCATGATTCCACCATTCATTGGGGCTCAAATGGGAGCTAATTTTCCAGTATTACTTAATTAGGGAAATAGCAATGCCAAGCATAAAGTTCGAAAGGAGATAAGCCATTTTTGGGAGAGAGGGGATCCCCGCAACTGGGCGAAGTCCCACTATCCTCCAAGAAAGGGGCTCCTGAGAGTGCGAGATAGACTAAATACGACCCCAGACCCGACGCCAGTAATACTGTAGTGCGGGATATTCATGCATAACATGAGGCAATGAACCAATGGCCGCAGGACGTGTCCAGCAACCATTGCCCTGAGTAGTGTTCCATTTGTCTAATCTGTGAGAAGTGTAAAAACACCGGTGGGCTAGAAAGAAGAGGGTCTGAATGAGTGAGGCGGATCGGGAACCCGTGTCCCTCTACTCCAGATAAGGCTCCATTGCTCCGAGGTCAAAGTCACATGCAATTCTCTCTCCCATACTTTCTGCGCTATAGGGGTATCTCTAGTTATAGCATTACAGAAGGTTTAGTAAAATTGGATGCTACACCCGGTGAACTACCGAGAGATCGGAAAGTCTCCAATCAACCTTATGTAAAGAATGCCGATGGCGGGAGTACTCTAGTGCACCGAAGGCGATGCTGAAGTTGCACTGACCAGAGTCGGGAGTCTAAAGATTGCATAAGAGCATTAAAGGCACCTAAAGTGTCTAAAAGCATTGGTGGATGGTGGGAGTCTGATGGGAGAGTCATACCAGGGAGAAAGGTAAGAGGAACCGGTTTGCAAAGGCCCGCTTCTATATCTAGCCACACAGGTCTACTCGGTACTGGATCTTCCAACCAACGAGCACCTTGTTTGAGAAGAAAAGATTGAGGGAACACTTGAGTAAAATCGCCACCAAGTATTAATGGAGCATTGGCAGAGGCCGAGGCCAACTGCGCAATACTTGCATAGTAAGCAGGGTTGTCCACATTCGGGGCATAATGCAAATACACGTGAATTCACTATCTCCAACCTCAAGGTGTACACGGGCCCATCTACCCTCCTTGTCAGTGCTAATATCAGGTACAGTAGCGTGCAAAGACTTCGTAACCAGAGTGGCTATCCCGTATCATTTGAAAACGGTGGGAGAATAGGCAGCTACCATGTGAGGCTTAGCATTGAGTTTCAGTGTTTCAGCAGAGTTTAAATGCGTTTCCTGAAGAAACACTAAATCAACATGCTCATGGCTAAGATAGCTAAGGATTTTCTTTCCTTTGAGTGGACCATTAATGCCTTTGACGGTGAATGATAAGATTTTACATAAGGCCATTCAGAAAAGTTAAAAATTCTGAGCATGATAGCACACATAATTTCACTATGTCCCTCAAACTGACTGTATCTGGCTGTACACATGACATAGGAAAAATAAGCTAATATAATACAATGAAGCGCCCCACATTAACAAAGAAAACCGCAGTACGGTAGAGGAGAAGCAAAACCCCAAAATTACTGGCGACCATGTGTCTGCGGGGAGAAACCCCAGAGAAGGCCGAAATTGAAAAAACACATAACCTGTAGGACTGTGCGTGCTCCGAATCCGACCGAGGCACACATCATGAAGGGATAGGAGACCAAAAAACAAAAGTCATATAGAGAAAGAAAGAAAGTCCAGGCTATTTCTGTACTTGGCTATGACCGCCGCATCGGGCCCTTCAAAATGGCGGATAGAGCCGGCAAATAAGAGTCCAAGATTTGGGATTAGCGCATCTGCTCTGCTTCTTTGGAGTCTAAAAATGTTGATAGTAGATCAGGATCTTCGAACGTCCTGGTTTGGTTGTGGAGAGTCACTCGGAGCTTCGCTGGATATAACAGGCCAAAGCGAGCTTGTAGCTGTTGAAGTCGAGGGCGAAAAGCAAGAAGTTTCTTCCGACGGTCAACGGTAGGCTTTGCCAAATCAGGAAAGAAGGAGACCTTACGACCTTCAAATTCCAAATGATGATTCGCTCGGGCAGCATGTAAAATTTGTTCCACTTGTTGATATCGTAGCAAGCTAAAGACAATAGGCCGGGGGGTCGTGCGGTTGAGCGCCATGTGGGCAGGAACACGGTGTGCTCGATCGATTTCCAGTTCTCTGTGAAAAGTGATCTTCAGCAAGGAGGGAAGAGTTTTGAGCAAGAATTCTCTTATATCTCCTGCTTCCACCCCCTCCGGCATTCCGAGGAGCCTCACATTGTTGCGACGGGCTCGATTATTGCTATCTTCTAACTCCTTTTGAAGATTCTGTATCTGGCGCTCAGCCTCGTCCAGTTTGCCCAAGCGCACCTCGTGCAAGTCGAGGACCCCCGCCATGTTGTCCTGCCGTAATGAAAGACTTTCAAGTCGGTCCTGGAGCACTCCAAAGTCTTCTCGCATGGCTCGAAGCGCTTCTCCATTGGACTGCACCAATTCCTTCACGCCGCGTATTTCCTCCAAAATCTCCAGGTGCATCTCGGGGTTTTCACGAAATGGAACCATCTTCTGTGGGGAGGACACCTCTGTTTTGGAGCGTTTTCCGTGAGAAGAAGAAGGAGACCCGAAGTCCAAGCGCGCTGGTTTATGGGCCGCCATTCCCCCCGAGGTGCCCCGGTCAGCTCGGAGCGAAATAGTAAATTTGTATAGGTATTAAGTCAGGATTCTAAGTAGGCCTCTCGGGAGCTTCAACGCAAAGCGTCCTACCCGCTGGACATCAGGCTCCGCCCCCCCAATATCACTTATTTTCTTTTATTGAATCAGATGTTTCCAAACTTTGACTGTGGGAGTTCCTTTATCAACGTCCAAAAGGTTAACGGACCTGTAGTTTTTCCCAACCACTCTCCCTTTCCCGCCTTCAACTGGTATCCCTCTTACCTCTCCTGCCCCTCCTCCCCCAGCCAATTTCTTCCTTTCTCTCTCTCCCCCCTTCTCCCAACCATTTCTCATTGGTCTTTCTCTCCCCATCAATCAGGCCTATTCTTTGCCCCTTCCCTTTTACCCATCATTTTCCTTTTGCTACAGCCCATCCCCACATGTCTCTCACTGTTCCCTATTTGCCTGTCTCCCAGTTTTTCAAAGTCCTCTTGCAATTTTTTACATTCCTCTTGTGTTTTAACAACTTTGAATAATTTTGTCTGTCCCTACGTTATTGACCCCACATTGTTGTTTCCCCTCCTCATCCTGACCCACCAATATGTATCTCTTGTCCCACTCCTAGCCACACCACCCTCTCTCTTGGCCATCAGCCTAACTTACTGATTTAAATTCCCATCCCCACTGTCAATATAGGCCCCTTACCATATTGCTGCTTATTTGGCTACTGTTACCGTTTTCAACTCTTTGCTGATTTCACTGCTTTTCTCGCAGCCACTATTGCTGCTACAGACTAGCTGCTTATTCTACCACTGCTATTCCTGCCACTATTGCAGGGTGATGAGATACATAAATATGGACATTGCCCTATTACAACAGTTAGTCGTCCCTCGTTTATCGCGGTTAATCCATTCCAGACTCTACCGCAATAAGTGAAATTCCGCAAAGTAGGATTCTGTATTTATAAATCGCATATTTTCGTAGTTAGAGCATAGAAAACCTGTTTATGACCTATAACACCCCTTTAGTCACCATTACACTCGTATTTGAAAAAAACCGCGATAGAGTGAAGCGGCGAAAGTTGAAGCGCGAAGTGGCGAGGGACGACTGTATGCCATTATCCTGGTTCACTCAAGTAGTAATTTTTTATTATGTTGAACTGCAAATTAAATATAGCAGAATTCGATGTATTCTGTGACAACAATGGACCGAAAACATGGCTGTATTCTCATATGATCAACTGTTTGTATTTCCACATACTGCACTTGATTCCTTCTGATAAAAATAATTTTAATAGAGTTTCAACTAACATAGTAACACGGTAAATGGAATTTGTTACCGGAGGATGTAGTAAGAGCTGTTAGTGTAGCTGGGTTTAAATAAGGTGTGGACAAGTTCCTGGAGGAAAGGTCCATAAACCATTATTAAAAAGGGACCCAGGATATCAATGCTTGACCCAGTACAAGCATTGTGGAACCTGTGTCTTTTGGGGATACTGCTAGGTTTGTATGACCTAGATTGGCCACTGTTGGAAACAGGATACTGGGCTTAATGGACCTTGGTCTAACCCCAGTATGGCATATCTTATGTTCTTATGTTCTAGATACAGACCAGCTTGGTCCATCTTGTCTTCTCAGTATGGTCGCCAGAGTCATATCTGCTGCTCCATGCAATTTATCCTCTAAGCCTTTTTCTAGGGTTGTATCTGCCACTCTGCAGATTGTTTTGAAATGTAAAAGTTATTTGTTTGTTTTGATTCCATCTCCACTCTATATAGGGATCCTCTGTGGTTCTCCCATGCTGTTTTTAAGTCAGTCACTGTTTTTACCCCCATTGCCTCCATAGGGAGGGGGTTCCAGGCATTCAGCAACCTTTCTGTTAAAAAGTATTTCCCGATACTGCTTTTCAGTTTATCTCCTTGCAGCTTCATTTCATGTCCTTTAGTTCTACAGCTCCCCCGTCTTTGAAAAAGTGTGATGATTAATACCTGTTAATCATTTAAACATCTGTATTGTATCTACATTGTCCTTCCTCTATGATATAGGTATTTAAGTCTTCAAGTCTCTTCTATTATGTTTTAAAGCACAGGAGCCATATCACTTTTGTTGCCTTGCTCTTTATATCTTTGCAAGGTACAGTCTCCAAAACTGGATACAGTACTCTGTGAGGCCTCATCAATGATATACAGGAACATTAAGAACGCCTTCCTTCCTTCTACTAATGCCTAAGAACATAACATATGCCATACTTGGTCAGATCAGGGATCCATCAAGCCCATTATCCTGTTTTCCCAAAAGGTATACAGACTCCTGCTACTTATTCCAGGGTTAAGCAATAGATTTTCCCAGTTGCCTTTACTGGTGGTTTTTGGACTTTCTCCAGGAACAAGCAGTCCTTGCATATGGGTGACGTTGACAGAGCCCACACAGAGCATTTCCCCAGCTTTCAAAGAAAGCCTTTGGGAATTCTACCACACATGCATGGTCCCCCTTCCTGCCCAAGGGTGCCATTTTGTTCAGTCTCCTTTTTTCCGTGGAACCTAACGGACGTGGTCCTCATCTCTCCCAGAAAAAGTGATTCTTTCCCTTCCAAATTGTTTGATTTCGGTCTTATACCGCCCTCCGCCACAGGTTGGGCACCTTGGTGCCTTTCTCGGCCTCGTTGCCGTTCTTTTTTGTCGAGGTTTTTCCTTCATCTGCTTTTTTTGCCTGGGGGTTCTCGACCCCAGCCAGGTGTTCTCCCACCATGACTCTTGGTGGATTTAAAAAGTGTAACCCATAGTGGTCAGACCATATCGGTTACTGATACTCATGATTGCTGCCTCCGCTGTCTGGGCCCAGATCATGACAGCTACTCCTGTGATTGGTGCCAGGCCATGATGCCCAAAACCAACAGGAAGAGGTCAGAGTTGCAAGGGAAGCTGTTCCCCAAGCCAGACTCTGCTCTGGTGTCCCCCTCTCCCAGTCCAAAGGAGGGTTCCTCTTGGGAGGTCCGTGCATCCTTAGAGTCCCATGGCTGTGGTTCCTCCGGTATGTCACCTGACCCTTCTAAGAAGGAGGAGGAGGTGCGGCCTCCCGAGTTCCCGACGAAACCTCGGAAGGTCCCACGGCGGGACTCGGCTCACTCAATGCAGCGCCCTCCTAAAGTCTTGAGGCAGGAGCCCTCGGCCAGCGGTGACCGCACCAAGGTTTGAGAACCCATAGTCGTCCTAGAGGACGCACTCTCTGGAGTGCTGGCATCTGACCCAAGGCCCTCAGTGTCCACGCTGAAGACTGCTGAGCTATCAGTCTCAAGGCTCCATATGACGGCCATGGAGCAGTCTCTCTCATCCAATCACAAACTGATCATCATCCAGATTCCTTCATACAAAGCCTATACAAAAATCAACAAAATACAAAGCAACACTACAAGACCGCCCTCTTGATGTTTCAAGCCTTACAACAGAGATCTTATCCTTGATGAAACACAACTACTCTTCTCTGAAACCACTCAGAACCTTGACGACCTAATTTCCCTTTGGAACAATTGCCTCAGCTCAATTGCCCAACATACGCCAATCAACAGGCCTCCAGGTAAAAGGGCAAGTGCCCCATGATACTCAGCTGATCTTAAAGCATCACTTAACCAGTTACGGAAACTAGAAAAACGCTGGCGACGATCTCATTCTATAAATGACCTGACAACATACAACTGTCATCTGGCCGAGCATCGCAACGCAATCTCCAAGACGACGAAGCAATACTACTCGGACACCTTAAAGAGATCACTTAATAAACCACATGACCTTTTCGACCTGGTTAAGACCTTATCAAAAGAACCATCCTCCGGACCTTCATTTGAGATACACCCACAAGATTTCGCAACCTATCTTCAATTCAAGATATGCCAGACCAACAAAACTACTACTACAACTTCCACAATAGAGCAGGAATGCCAAACAACACTAACCATGTTTTCTACCCCTACCAAGAGAGGACTTGAGGACATCATTGCTGCCCTTAATACCACTACTGCCCAGTCTGATCCATGCCCAGCCTTCTGGATCAAGGAGCTTCGCAATCATTTCAGCCCAGTACTTTACAAAATAATTAACCTCTCCTTTTCAACCGGCTCCTTCCCTTCAGCCCTTAAACACACCTCCATTAGACCTCTGCTAAAAAACTGTAAGCTCGATCCCCAACAGGTGGAATCTTACAGACCCATATCCAGCATTCCACTACTTGCGAAGATTATTGAAAAGGAAGCTCAACGTCAATTGCAGGATCACATCGACTCTGCCGCACCATTAGACCCATGCCAACATGGTTTTAGGGAATTCCATGGCGTGGAAACTCTCCTTACCACCCTATTCTGCAAGATAATCACAGGCATTGATGACCTCCGTCAAGGATTTGCTCTCATCTTTCTGGACATCGCTGCAGCTTTTGATTCAGTGAATCATGAGCTGCTTTTAGGACGACTGACTGACAAAGGCAATAATGGACGAGCGCTCGAGTGGTGCAGATCCTACTTGTCCGAAAGATGGCAACACGTTCGTTCTGGAGGGATAAATTCTGAACCTTTCCACCAAAGTCAAGGAGTCCCACAAGGATCTTCCCTTTCGGCGCTCTTGTTCAATATTTACATGCAACCAATTTGTAATATCATCCGGTCCTTCAATGTTGATTGCATGTTATACGCAGATGATGTCCTGCTCTATTTACCCTTCTCTACCGAGAATCTGGACCTATCCCCATTGACGAACTGTTTCAATGCTATATCTGATTGGCTTCTTTCCCAAAACCTCAGAATACAACATAAGAAAATGGAAGTACTCTTCATTACGAGGAACCCCAACTTTACCCCACCGCAATATCTTAAAGTAAAAGAAGCTGAGCTGAACTCTAAATCCTCAGTATGATACCTGGGAGTCACCTTAGATCAACGCCTGGATATGAAGGCCCACATAGGAAACATAGTCAGATCAGTCTACTTCAAGATCCGCTCACTTAGGCACCTATGTTCCATACTTGAACCAACTGATTTTCGGACAATCTTCCAAGCTTTGGTCATACCCCATTTTGATTATGCCAATGCCATATTACAAGGTCTTCCCCAATCTACATTAAGCCCTCTTCAGCTAGCCATGAATGCGGCAGCAAGAGTCCTCCACAGAGCCTCCAGGAGCAACCACGTGACGCCTCTGCTGATACAGCTGCATTGGCTACCCATTCAGGCAAGAATAATTTTCAAGATCTTGACAATCACCTTTAAAGCTGTTCACAATCTCTCAGCTGCATCCTTAACCTCTCTCATCCATTCCACATCCACAAATAGAGCAAGAAGATTCACGGCTATAAACTCCCTAAAAGTCCCGAAGGCACTTACTGTTTGCACCAAATCAACAGCCAACAGGGCCTTCAATCTCAGTGCCCCAAGATACTGGAACGCATTACCCCATGAGATCCGAGCTATTAAGAACCTACCACAGTTTAAGAAAGCCCTCAAAGGCCACCTCTTTAACAAGTACCTTATAGAGCATAACTGCACCCCCTAGAGCTCTAAGATACTCCGATACCATTCCCAGACAAATGTACAGTATATCATGCAACCTCTTTGATTATGACCCCATATAGTAAGTACTGTACATAGTTTTCCCCGGTTATCCAAGTTTTTGTTCCCTGTTTATCTGTAAACTCATACATGTTAACTGTACTGAGCATTTTGTTCCATGTAAACCGCGCTGGTGCTGAATAGTGCGGTATATAAGAGATTGTAAATAAATAAATAAATCTGGCCTTTCTGTAGGCATTGATGTCTGGACTCCCAGCATCATTGGCCTTGACACCCAGCCCCCCCCCTCGGTCTCGGGGGATCCCCGGGGCATCGAGCCAGGCACCGAGCACCGCCAGCCTCGGGTTAGTCCTTTGCTCTGGTCAAGGTCCCAGTCCTCGGGACTCCGGTCCTCCCTGGCGAACCTATGGGGGTCTGTCCCCAGTTCTTCGGGGCTACCCCTAAGGCAGCATCTTTGACTACCTCTGGATTCAAATAGGAGACCGAGGACGAGGCTTCTCCCGAGACCTGGCATCGGGATGTTCCCTCAGAGCACTCTCCCCTGCAGCCTCGACACTGCTCTCCACCCGAGGACGTGGCGTTCCATGATTTTGTTCGGGACATGGCCCATGCGCCGTTGGTACAAACGGAGTCCGAGGAAGGCCTGCGCATCAAGGAGCTGGAAATTTTGCAGTACGAGTCTCCGCCCAAGGAGACTCTCTCAGTCCCGATACTGCCCATCCTCGAGAGGCTCCTGCTCCGGACATGGGAGATGCTGGCCTCGGTGCCGGTGGTCAGCCGGCGTGTCGATGCCATTTATCGAGTCCTGAAGGGTGTGGGGTTCCATAAGCCTCAACTCCCCCACAACTCTATGGTGGTGGAGTTGTTAGTGCGGAGGCTCAAGAGTCAAAAGAGCTACTCATCTGTGCCCCCGGGCAAGGAGGCCCGGGCCTTCGACACTTTGGGCCGTAAGTGCTACCAGGGTGCCATGCTCGTGTGCCATATACAAGCCTACAAGCTGCATATGGGGATGTATTTTGAAGAGCCTGGTCCTGGAGCTCTAGGGGGTTCTCGGCGGGCCTCGCTAGGAAACCCCTCCAGCGCTTCTTGGCCTTGACCGGGTCTATCTGGGACTTCTCTGTCTCTAGAACTGCCTACAATGGGTTCGAGGCCTCAGCCCGGGTGACTGCCGCGGACATCAGTTCCCGGCACCAGGAGTGGCTGCAGATCGTGGACCTGGAGCATTGGGTGCAGGAGAAGCTCCTGGCCATGCCCTGCAATGGGGAGAATCTTTTTGGAAAGCCTATGTCTGATAATGCCGCTGAGATCGAGGCCGAGGTAGTTACCCAGCAGAGACTTTCCGAAAAGACCTCGGCTCTCCCCAGGAAGAAGCCCTCGGGAAAGAAGGCCTTTTTTCCAAGGAAATAGGGTTACCCCTTGGCTAGTCCATTACCAGCCTTATCAGGGTCAGCCTCACCAACCCGCACAGCCAAAGGGCCAAGGGCATGGGTCCAGGCCCTTGCTTGGTGGAAGTCCCCACTCCACCTTAGGGCGTGGATGCCTTTCCAGGCACCAGCACCTCAGAGGGTTCTGACTATGGATGCCTTCCTGGCAGGCTGGGATGCACATTGCGAAGTCCAGCGCACTCAGGGCTACTGGTCTTCTGAGGAGTATCTCCTGCAGATCAACCTCCTCGAACACCGCGCCGCCTTTCTGGTCCTGCGGACCTTCTGCCACCTGCTCTGAGGCCTTCCGATTTCATATAGATGGACAACTAGGTGGCCATGTTCTATGTGATCAAGCAGGGCGGAACGGGCTCCTACTCCCTCTGTCAGGAGGCCGTAGCCCTTCACTCCTTTGCGGTATACAACCGCATGATCCTAAGGGCTGTGTACCTACCAGGCCAGGACAACTTCCTTGCGGACAAACTCAGCAGGTTCCTCCGGCCACACAAGCGGTGCCTGGACCCCGAGGTGCCCCAGAGACTCTTCAGACTATGGGGCAGGCCCTGCCTGGACCTGTTCGCCTCTACGAACAACTCACAGCTTCTGTGGTTCTGCTCCCCTCAACCACACTGCGGGAGGGTGGCGCCAGATGCGTTTCTGATATCATGGTTACAGGGCCTGCTTTACGCATTCCTGCCGAACCCCCCCCCCCCCCCCGATACCCAAGTGTCTGCTCAAAATCCAGAGTGAGCACACCTCAGTCATCATGGTGGCCCAGGCAGCCCTGGTTCCCCCTGCTGCTCTCTCTTTGTCATTGACAGCCCCGGTACCTCTGGGCCAGGCCCCGGGTCGCCTCTTGCAGGAGGAAGGCTCCCTCTTGCACCCCAACCTGAGGGGCCCTACCTCTGACAGTGTGGCTGCTGAAAAGGTAACGTTGACCCCTTTCCACCTCACAAGGCAGGTCGAGGAGGTTTTCCTGGCCTCCAGGAAGCTCTCCACTAGGAGGGCTTACGCCTTCAAGTGGAGGAGGTTTTCCGTCTGGTGCGCAGACAGGAAAGTGAATCTGTTCTCCTGCCAGGTACAGCTCATGTTGCAATATTTTCTGCATTTCTCACATTCAGGCTTGAAATCTAATTCAGCCAGGGTACATCTCAGCACTATCGCTCCTCTCGACCCTGCCCCTGGTCTCCTGATTCCTAAGGGGCCTTCTGTTGTCTAGGTCCCCCCTCTGCCCTCCGACTGTGGAATGGGACCTCAATATGGTGCTGTCCCAGCTCACCAGACTCAGTCCAAAAACGTGACTAAAGTGGAAAAACAGTTTTATTTAGCAAAGGCTCTTGTCAACCCAACACAGGCCGTGTTTCGCAAACCTTCGTCAGGGGTTGATCGGGTAGAATCCTACAAACATAGAAAACATAGACATTTGGCACTAAGACATAATTAAAATAATGTGAATAGAACAGAACAATAAATGTAATCCATAAAATATACAGATATACCTAAGTAATTGTCATAAATAATTTAAAAAAACTAAAAACATAATAAATATAGTATAAAACCAATATAAAGAAAGGAAAGTGTGGATACGCAGTTATAAATAGTTAGGTAAAAGCATACTATTTACATATAACTAATAAAGATCAGTATGAACTGATAATTGATTAAAAGACAGAACAGAAATGTGACAAACCAAAGGTACCTCTACAAGAAGACCCATCAGATGGTGGCCTTCAAAGGAAACTGTACTTGTCAAGCTAAAATGGAAAAGCCACAGACAAATAAATAACTATAAATAACAATTACCTATAAAACATCCATAATAAACAGTGAAATCTTAAGAACAAATAAGTACAACCAGGGACAAAGTAAAACAAAAAGCATCAGGAGCAAACAATATATATTAAATAGCCCTCAAACAAATAAATAGTTAAAAGTAGCGTTAGCACATAATAAACGCACATAATAAATAGCATTGTTACAAAATCAAATAATAAAACTGAGGACGTGGTAACTGGAGAGAAAAGAACGCAGCAGGAGCGAAAATGGACAAAAGAATTGTTCCTCTAGATAGCGTGATTTCTTGCCTTTTTTGTTGGACGATTCCAGCTCACCAGACTGCCATTTGAGTCTATGGCCACCTGACACCTGAGGTACCTCTCCTGGAAGGTGGCCGCGATCTCTGCCCACAGGGTGATTGAGCTGCAGGTCCTGGTGGCAGATTCTCCCTATACCTGGTTCTACACCAACAGAGTGGTGCTGTGTACGCATCCCAAGTTCCTTCCTAAGGTGGTGTCTGCTTTCCATCTCAAAAAATATATCCTCGGGGAGCAACTGATACAAAAATTAAGCAAAACTCCGAACCACACTCTCTAAAAATAAAACAAAAAACAAAAATGTGAGAATAACGCCACAAATATTACTGACAAGGTGTATACTGCTACAGACAACACTGTGTTAGAGGAAAAAAGACCTCAGCCTCCTTCTCTGGCAATAGCAACAGAAAGGACGAGCCAGTCATAAGGCAAGACCAAGACAGAAATCCTGCCAAAGCAATGCTCAAGTAATGAACTACACTCAGGATGACATCAGCGGTCAGAAAAAAAATTCTAGAACAAGGGGAGTTGAGCCAAAACTATAATCATTTAATAGCACAAAAAAACCCACACAGTAAGCAGCTCCTGGGAATAGTGGAAGAAAAATAGTCGGTACACTAAAAAAGCAGCCACAAAAACTTCTTGCAAAAACAGCAGCAAAACACAGGAAGTCCAGTATCAGCAGGGCAACCAGTCCAAATTCAACAAGACAAACGCCTGAAGCTTTCCACCTCAACCAGGAGATGGGTCTCCCTACCTTTTTTACAGCCTCACGCTGGCAAGGTAGAGTCGGTCTTGCATACCTTGGATTGCAAGAGGGCCCTCTCCTATCTTCATAGGACCAGGTACCATCGCAAAGCACCCCAGTTCTGTCTCGTTCGACACCAGTAAGTTGGGGCTGCCGGTAACAAAAAGGACTCTGTTCTCTTGGATGGCAGACTGCATCGGCTTCACTTATGAGCAGGCTGGCCTTTTCCATGGAGCACCGGATTACTGCTCTTCGCGTCAGGGTCATGGCCATGTCGGTGGCCAACCTGTGCTCGATACTGGTGACGGAAATGTGCAAGGCCGCCACATGGTCTTCAGTGCATACCTTTTCAGCACCTTACTGCCTAGAGAGTGAGTCCTTTAGGGACAATGCCTTTGGCTAGGTGGTAATCTGTAGCATACTCTGTGTATAAGCAACCACTGCCCTCCAGCCTGTCGATGGTCAGGCTACCGGACTAATAGCAATGAGGGTAGCTGGGCGTTGCGAAGTCTCTGGATAGGGACTCATCTTCTGCAACTGGTGGCCTCCCCTGGTGGTCACTGTTGGTGCTGTCGTGGTTCGGGTCCTGGCAGCCTGGAGCTAGGGAGTCCCATATGTGAGGACTGACTTCCTGCTTGTTCCTGGAGAAAGCGTAGTTACTCACCTGTAACAGGTGTTCTGCGGGAACAGCAGGAATCAGTCCTCACAACCCTCCCTTCTCCCCTGGGAGTTACCTCCTCAATCTGTTTTTATCTTTTTGTCTAAGCTATGTCATCTGACTGAACAAGATGGCACCCTTGGGTGGGAAGGGAACCACATATGCATGGTAGCATTCCCAAAGGCTTTCTTTGAAAGCTGGGGAAATGCTCTGCATGGGCTCAGTCGGCGCCGACGTCACCCATATGTGAGGATTGAGTCCTGCTGTTCCCACAGAACACCTGTTACGGGTGAGTAACTACGCTTTTCCTCCAGGAACTCATTCAAACCTCTCTTAAACCCAGCTATGCTAACAGCTTTTACTACATTATCTAGTAATGAATTCGAGTTTGATTATGCTTTGAGTAAAAATATTTCTCCAGGACCAAGCAGGAAGTCAGTCCTCACATATGGGTGACGTCTGCGCCGACGGAGCCCTCGTGCGGAGCATTTCCCCAGCTTTCAAAGAAAGCCTTTGGGAATTGCAGCACGCATGCGTGGTCCCCTTCCCGTCCAAGGGTGCCATCTTGTTCAGTCTTCTTTTTTCCGCGGAGCCCGACGGACGTAGTTTGTTTTTCACCGAGGAAAAGGTTGATTTCTCTGTTTTTTGTTCTTCTCCTTCGGTTCAATGCCAGATCCTTTTCCCGCCTGGGCCCGATACACCGTTATCGAGCCCACTCTCTCTCTTTCGGTTTTTGTCCTTTGTGACTAGCATTCGCGCCATTTTTCTTTTTTCACTGGCAGCCTTGTCTTTTGACCTCGCAGGGCCCCTTTTTCCCCCGATGGCTGCCAGCGGGTTTAAAAAGTGTGATCGGTGTAAGAAACTTATGTCTCTTACCGACACGCATGACTGCTGCCTCCGCTGCCAAGGACCCGATCATGACCCGATGATCTGTGGTCCGTGTGGCAAAATGTCCTCGAAGGCGTTGAGTCGGCAGCACCAGAAGGATAGGATCTTCTCTGACTCCGCGTCTGGATGGGCCCGGACCTCGTCAGAGGCCTCGACGTCTCGGGACTCCGGCCCCGAGCAGCGTCAGGGTTCCTCTGAGTGGGGGTCTCCTTCGCGGGAACAGCGCAGGAAGAAGAAACCCACGAGGGCGGCATCGGTGGACACTCCTGGTTCCTCGAAGGCCAGGTCGCATAGCCCCGATAGCTGTCCTGGGTCTTCGGAGTCGGAGAGGCCTGCCAAGCAACCTCGTATCGAGATGGAGTCTCCTGGACACGTGAGTGCTGTAGTCCTCGTGGACTCTCCTCCAGGGGAGCCGACGTCTGGCCCGACGCCGTCGGGGCCCGAGTCGGGGGCTGCTGGGTCTCCTGAGCACGGACTCAGGTTGACGGTCTTGGAGAGCAGCCTCGCTGCCTTCATGGAAAAGCAGCGGGCATTGATCACCGGTCTCACTGGTGCATCTGCCCCGACCACTGGGACATCGACGTCCAAGTCGACCCCGGAGGCCGAGCCGATCCTAGAGTCCATGCGGGCTCGAGTCGATCCTGGGCCACGGTCTCCCTCGGCCTCCCGTTCGGGACCGAGGTCGTCGACGCTGGTGCCCTCAGCGTCGGGGCGGAGGGCATCGGTGCCCGCCAGACCGAAGCTGCTCGATACCTCCTCCGAGGAGTCGGGCTTGGAGACGGAGGACGAAGAGTCACCCGACACCTATCGGACTTGGTGTGTCCCATCGGACTCGCCGGAGTCCGAACCTTGGAGACGATCCCAACCGGAGGATACCCGGTTCTCGGACTTCGTGCGGGATATGGCCAAGGCCTTGGCAATCTCCAGGAACAAGCAGGAATAAGTCCTCACATATGGGTACGTCGGTACCGACGGAGCCTGCGCGGGAAAGCTTCCCAGAAGGAAGCTTTTGGGGCCTCCCACTGCACATGCGCGCTGCCTTCCCGCCTTCCTGACCAGCTCTCCTCAGTTTCTCTTTTTCCGCGGAGCCAGCAGGTCGTGTTCCTGTCACCGCTGAAGAAATTATTGTTTTAGTTTGTTTCTTTAGACCGCGTACCTGCCTTCCCCATATCGAAACCGGTACCGCCGGTCTCTCTTTTCTTTTCTTTAAAAAAAAACAAAAACAAACTTTATCTTTGCACAACTTGGTGACTTCGGTTAGGCCTCAGGCCTACACAAATTCTCCTCATGGAGAAACCAGCCCCTGGTTTCAAGAAGTGTACCAAGTGTAGTGCTGTTATTTCTGTCACAGACACCCATGAATGGTGTCTTAAATGTTTGGGACCTGACCACTCCATTCCGGACTGCCCATCCTGCTCCCAGATGTCTAAACGTGGTTTGCAGAACCGGGCCAACAAATTCCATGTGCTGTTTGCTTCAGATAATCCAGCATCACAGTCATCCAGGTCTTCCTCTCCGGATGGATCTCAGGTAACCAAACCTTCTTCGGGCAGGTCCTCAAAGAGCAAATCTCCTTCAAAGCATCGAGAGGCTCTCACTTTTGAATCTGAGGACCATGCCCCAGCCAAACAACCCCGGCGGGAAGCTCTGGCTTCCAAAGCACCATCTATGGGGTTACAGGTTGACATCGATGGCACGGCCTCGACTGATCACCTGTTAGACTGCTCTGGGGTACCGGCCCATACCGGTACCGACATCCAGGCAGCAGTGGCGTCTATGAGCAATATTGTTCAGACCATGCAGCAGGCCATGCTGGCTTTTATTAATGCTGCGACGCCCTCGGTACCGCGTTCAGCGGTACCGGGTCCGGTTCCGGTATCGTCTCCCATACCGGAACCGAGACCATCGACTTCCAAACGCAGATCGGTTCCGCATGCCGGATCCGGGTTTTCACCCGATACCGATCCCATACCCGGTACGCCCGATGTCGATACCGATCGGTATGCGTATCGTGCGTTGGAAGCAAATAGAGAATACTCTGATTCTTCTGAGGATTTTGACTCCTCTGAGGACTCTGATGAGCTGTCTCTAGTTCTTCATGAAGACCCTTCTTCCCCAAAGAGGAGAATGTCTCCACCAGAGGATTTGTCCTTTCAAGACTTCATTATAGAGCTAGCTAAAGGACTTTCTATTACCACATCCTCTGAAAAAGAACCTAGGTCAAAGAAATTGGATATTTTAGGATACCCTAAGGTTCCTAAAGAGGCAGTCACCCTGCCTATCCATGAAATCCTTCAAGAACACTTGATGGACTTATGGGAGGCTCCTCTAACATTGTCTCCTTACTCTCGTAGGTTGGACACCATGTACCGGGTCCCCCCTCCTCCTGGGTTTCAAAAGACTCAGCTGCCTCACCATTCCATTGTGGTGAAGTCTGCGCTGAAAAAGATTAAGAGCACCAAAAGGCACTCTTCTACCCCTCCAGGGCGAGAATGTAAGACCCTAGACTCTTTTGGCAGGAAACCTTTCCAGGCTAGTATGCTTATAGCCAGGATTAATTCTTACAATCTGTATATGGGCATGTTTCTCAGGGAACTTGCCCTAAAGGTACGGCATTTTGCCTCCTTTATCCCTGAGGATAGAAAGGAGGAGTTCATTTCTCTGGTGAAACAGCTTCTAGATGTTTCTAAGTTCTCCAACAGAGCAGCTTTTGATTCCTTTGAGGGTGCCGGTAGAGCTTCGGGCATTGCTATTGCAGCCCGACGACTTGCTTGGCTCCAGGCCTCTGACCTAGAACCCTGGGTCCTGGATGGCTTACGGAATCTGCCCTGTACAGGTGAGAACTTATTTGGTAAGGACTGGCAAATTAAAGCCACTCAAATGGACGCAGAAAATGCTACATTAGATAGACTTTCTAAGTCTACCTCTACTCCTGCCAAGAAAAAGTCTTTCAAGAGGCCTTACTACAAGAAGGCCAGATTTTCCACAAATACTGGCCAACAATCTTCTCAGCCTCGCTTTGCTGCTAAACGTCAGCAACCTAAACAGGCAAGGTCAAAGCCTGCAGCATCTGCCACTCCTCAGCAGGCTCAACCCCCTCAGGGGTTTTGACTTGCCCCTAGAGTACTTAACATTTCTGGCTCTAGAACAACCAGAGCCCCTCACCATTCCCGGAAGGTTAGCTCACTTTGCTCCCAGATGGGGGCAAATTACATCAGAGCACTGGACCCTCTCTATCATCAGAGAGGGCTACAAACTTGATTTTTCCAACCTTCCTCCATATACCATGGTGAGGCATTTCAATTCTCCCCCATCTCTCCTGGGCCTGTTGGATCAGGAAGTCTCTTCTCTCCTTGCCCAAGGGGCAATAGAAGAGGTTCCTCTTCTTCAACAAGGGACAGGATTCTACTCCCCTTATTTTCTCAT
The DNA here is from genome assembly GCA_033557465.1 of Ichthyophis bannanicus. Lineage (NCBI taxonomy): Eukaryota > Metazoa > Chordata > Amphibia > Gymnophiona > Ichthyophiidae > Ichthyophis > Ichthyophis bannanicus. The sequence goes on along the minus strand of CM066031.1, from coordinate 1,841,315,685 downwards.
AACAAAGAAGACAGGGGGATTCAGACCTATCCTAGATCTGAGAGAATTGAACAAATTTCTATACAAGGAGAAATTCAAAATGCTTTCTCTAGGCATTCTCCTTCCATACCTTCAGAGTCAGGATTGGCTTTGTTCTCTAGATCTCAAGGATGCGTACACACATATACTCATCCACCCATCCCACAGAAAATATCTAAGATTTCTGTTTCAGGGAAAACATTTCCAGTACAGAGTACTTCCCTTCGGTCTAGCCTCTGCTCCAAGAGTGTTCACCAAATGCATGGCAGTTGTTGCCGCATTTCTAAGAGGTCTGGGAATTTTTGTATTCCCATATCTGGACGACTGGCTCATCCGAGCTCCATCTCAGTTGGAGGCCCAGATTTCCCTGGACCGCACAAGGCACATTCTGCAGTATCTGGGACTGGTGGTAAACCTTCCCAAGTCTCAACTTATCCCTACTCATTCTCTGGAATTCATAGGGGCCCAGTTGGACACCACCACTGCAAGGGCCTACCTACCTCAGGTCAGGGCCCAACGTCTGCTGTGCTTGGCCTCCCAAGCTCAGTCCAGCAGTCACATGACAGCCCGGGAAATGCTGCGACTTCTGGGCCACATGGCCTCCACAGTACACGTGGTGCCCTACGCTCGTCTTCATATGAGAGCAGCTCAATGGACCTTAGCCACCCAGTGGACTCAGGCATCAGGAGCGCTCTCCGACCAAATACTCACCTCAAAGCGTCTGTTTTGGTCCCTCCAATGGTGGATGTCCACCAAGAATCTGTTGTTGGGGGCCCCCTTCCAACCTTTGTTGCCCCAAACAATCCTCACAACAGATGCCTCCCAAACAGGGTGGGGAGCCCATCTTCAACACCTCTCCACTCAGGGTGCTTGGTCTCCACAAGAGACCACCCTTCACATCAACCTCCTGAAACTGCGAGCAATCTACTTTGCCCTCAAAGTCTTCCATACCCTCCTAGTCAACCTGACCGTCCTAGTCCATACAGACAATCAGGTGGCCATGTTCTACATAAACAAACAAGGAGGGACGGGCTCTCTGTCGCTTTGCAACGAAGCTCTCAGATTATGGGCCTTCGCCAGAGAGCATCAAATTCATCTTCTGGCAGTGTATCTTCCAGGGGTTCAAAACTCTTGGGCAGACAGACTCAGTCGAGTTCTGCTTCCACACGAATAGTCCCTACATATGGACCAGATAAGCAGAATCTTTCAGGAATGGGGAACCCCGGACATAGACCTCTTTGCAAGTCCGTGGAATGCCAAACTTCCCCGGTTCTGTTCCAGGACTCCGTGTCAGGGAGCTCAGGCCAACGACGCCTTTCTCCTACATTGGGGTCAGGAATTCCTATATGCCTTTCCACCCATTCCTTTGATTCCCAAGACTCTGTTCAAACTCCAGAGGGATCACGGATCGATGATCCTCATAGCTCCACGCTGGCCACGCCAAGTGTGGTTCCCTCTACTTCTGCATCTCTCCCAGGGACCCTCCCTGGACCTGGGAGCTGCGCCAGACCACCTCTCTCAGGAGGAAGGGACTTTGTGGCACCCAAACCCCAAGTCCCTACACCTCAGAGCTTGGTTACTGAAGGCCTAAGCCTTCATGACTTCAATCTTTCTCAACCAGTGAAAGATATCCTTCATGCCTCTAGGAAACCCTCCACGAGGCGTTCCTATGCTTTCAAATGGAAACGCTTTTCCATTTGGTGTGCTCAACAGGGTCTTGACCCTCTAGCACTTCCTTTGAATTCTCTACTAGACTATCTCCTGCATCTTTCTAATGCAGGCCTTAAGATAAATTCAGTAAGAGTTCATTTGAGTGCTATTGCAGCATCCTTAAAACCTATAAATGGACAACCTGTCTCATCTCCTCCGCTTGTTGCAAGGTTCATGAGAGGCCTGACTCTAACTAAGCCTCCCATCCGACCTCCTCCGGTAGCATGGGACTTGAACCTAGTTCTGGGTCAACTTATGAAGCCACCTTTTGAACCGTTGGTTTCTACCTCCTTGAAATTTCTTTCCTGGAAGGTCCTTTTCCTTATTGCAGTCACTTTGGCTCGCCGCATCAGTGAACTACAGGCCTTAGTGGCTCATCCACCTTATACCAGGTTTCATCATGATAAGGTGGTCCTTAGGACGAAGCCCCACTTTATGCCCAAAGTGGTCTCGCCTTTTCTTCTTAATCAAGAGGTATATCTACCTGTCTTTTTCCCGGCTCCCCATGCATCCAGTGCAGAGAGGAACCTTCATACTTTAGATTGTAAAAGAGTTCTTGCCTTTTACCTCAACAGGACTCAGCCACATCGAAAGTCTTCCCAACTTTTTGTGGCTTTTGATCCTTCCCATTTGGGACTTCCAGTCTCCAAACGTACACTTTCCAATTGGATTGCTCAGTGTATTTCCTTTGCTTACCAGAGTAAAAACATTTCTCTGGAAGGCCATGTCACAGCTCACAATGTGAGAGCCATGGCCACTTCTATGGCTCATCTTCACTCTGTATCCATAGATCAGATCTGTCGAGCCGCCACCTGGGCCTCGGTTCATACCTTCACAGCCCATTACTGTTTGGACAAGGACTCCCACCGGGATGCCTTGTTCGGTCAGGCTGTCCTCAAACACCTGTTCCATACTTGAACAACTCCTGCCCACCTTCCCAGAATGGATGCCTGAGATCCATACGAAGATGGCGAACCCTTGGAACGGGATCTCTCAGGCATCTTAGCTAGGGAGTCCCCATATGTGAGGACTTATTCCTGCTTGTTCCTGGAGATAGCACAGTTACTTACCTGTAACAGGTGATCTCTGGGAACAGCAGGAATTAGTCCTCACAACCCACCCACCTCCCCTAGGAGTTGTATCCTCTATCTATCTTCCTTTCCTCTCTCTATTGTCTCAGCTATAAACTCGAACTGAGGAGAGCTGGTCAGGAAGGCGGGAAGGCAGCGCGCATGTGCAGTGGGAGGCCCCAAAAGCTTCCTTCTGGGAAGCTGGGGAGCTTTCCCGCGCAGGCTCCGTCGGTACCGACGTACCCATATGTGAGGACTAATTCCTGCTGTTCCCAGAGATCACCTGTTACAGGTAAGTAACTGTGCTTTCCCCGCGGATCCCGAGGAGGAGCCTCGAGCCGAAGAGCTCGAGGCCCTCCAGTATGACTCTCCCCCAAAGGAGGCCTTTACTGTACCGGTTCCTCCGATGCTGGAGCGGCTGCTCTTCCGCATGTGGGAGATCCCAGCCTCCACGCAGGTGTTAAGCAAGCGGGTTGATTCCATCTATCGAGTCTGCAATTGCCCCGGGTTCCAAAAGGCACAATTACCGCACCACTCCATGGTTGTGGAATTGGCCATGCATCGACTGAAAAGTCAGAAGATGCACTCCTCGGTGCCTCCCGGCCGGGAGGCCCAGAACCTGGATGCCCTCTGTAAGAAGTGCTTCCAGGGCTCTATGCTTGCTTGCCGTGTCCAGACATACCAGCTCTACATGGGCATGTATCTCCGAGACCTGACAAAGGAGATTGCTGGGTTCTCTGCTGGTCTCTCCGAGGAACCTTTGCAGAGGTTCCAGGCCTTGTCCACTGGTATTCGAGAGTGCGCGAAGTTTATCTCTCGAGCAGCCTACGATGGCTTCGATGCTTCTGCTTGAGTATCCGGGGCCGGCATCGGTGCCCGCCTACAGTCTTGGCTACAGTCATCCGACCTCAAGCCATGGGTACAGGACAAGTTGGTCGATGTCCCCTGCCGAGGTGAAAACCTCTTTGGTAAGCCATGGCTGAAAAGGCTGCAGAACACGAGACCGAGACTCTGACCCGGACTAGGCTATCTAGAATAACCTCTGCCCCTTCTCAGAAAAAGAAGGGCTCGGGGAAAAAGACCTTTTACCCGAGGAAGTCGTCTGCCTATAAACAATACCCTCATTATCAGGCCTCTGCAGCTCCCCAGCAGGGTCAGCAGGACAAGGGGCACGGTCATGGGCCCTGTAGGCAGAAGGCCCCCAAGCCACCAACACCGGTCCCTGCTCAGCAGGGTGGGGGTTTTTGACTCAGAAGGCATAGCCTCTTCTCCTCACTGGCTCACATCAGCACAGGAGGCCGGCTGGCCCACTTTGCCCACAGGTGGTCAGCCGTCACATCAGATACCTGGGTGCTCCATATAGTCCAAAAGGGCTATCTTCTCCATTTTCACCAGGTACCTCCCTCCTATTTTCCTGGGGAGCCTCCAAGACTCCCTCTGCACAGGGACCTACTCCTTCAGGAGTTAGCAAGTCTGCTAAAGGAACAGGCTGTGGAACCGGTGCCCACCACCTGAGAGTTCACGGCTTTTATTCCAGGTACTTTCTAGTACCAAAAAGAACAGGAGGCCTCAGACCCATCCTAGACTTGCACAACCTCAACAAGTTCCTGGAGAGGGAAAAGTTCAAGATGCTTACCCTTGGAATCCTGCTGCCCTACCTCTAGCAGGGAGATTGGCTATGCTTCTTAGATCTAAAGGATGCTTATACTCACATCCTTATTCATCCAGACCACAGACAATATCTCAGGTTTGTTGTGGGGGGAAACCACTACCAGTACAGAGTATTGCCCTTTGGCCTAACCTCCGCTCCCAGGGTGTTCACCAAGTGCCTGGCGGTGGTGGCGGCCTACCTGAGGCTTCAAGGTCTTTTTGTGTTTCCATACCTGGACGACTGGCTCATAAGGGGCCAGTCTTCCCAGGAGGCCAGTCAAGCTACCCTTCGCACTGTGGCTCTGTTTCAGCACTTGGGGTTTGTCATAAACTTCGCAAAGTCCACTTTGCTCCCATCCCAGAACTTAGAATTCATAGGTGCAAGGCTGGACACTCTTCAGGCGAAGGCTTTTCTGCCAGTGGACAGGGCCCACAGGTTGATGGATCTAGCCAGGCAGTTTCACAGCAATTCCCTGGTCTCTGCCAGGCAATTCCTGAGACTTCTCGGCCATATGGCTTCCACGGTTTATGTAACCCCCAATGCCCGCCTGCCCATGCGGCTTGCTCAGTGGAGCCTTCGAACTCAGTGGCATCAAGCCACTGGGAGCCTTGCAGACTCATTCAGAATATCCACCCTGCTCGTCTCCTCTCTGCAATGGTGGCTTCATCTTCCGAATCTGGTACTCAGAGTGGTTTTTCAATCCCCTCCGCATTCTCAAGTGCTGACGACAGATGCCTCTCCAAGGTTGGGGAGCACATTGCCAAGGGACATGTACTCAGGGTCTCTGGACCCCTTGGGAGGCTGCTCAGCAGATAAACTTCCTGGAGCTACGGGCAATACGCCTAGCTCTGAGAGCCTTCTCCCACCTCACATCTCACCAGTCTGTACTGGTCCAGACGGACAATCAAGTTGCTATGTTCTACGTAAACAAACAAGGAGGCACAGGCTCCTTCCTTCTCTGTCAGGAGGCACAACGGCTGTGCTCCTGGGCCGTCAATCACGGAATCCTCCTCAAGGCTGTCTACCTCCCAGGTCAGGAAAATTACCTAGCGGACAGACTGAGCAGGATCCTGCAACCACACGAATGGAGATTGAATCCGTTGGTGGTTCAGCAGATCTTTCTCAGTTGAGGCCTCCCCACCATGGATCTTTTCGCCAGTCCTCTGAACCGGCAACTCCCGAGATTCTGTTCCAGACAACCGCATCCTCTCAGAGTAGCAGCAGATGTGTTTCTGATTCCGTGGTCCAAGGGCCTACTGTATGCGTTTCCTCCCACGCCACTAGTGTCCCGAACACTGTTCAAAGTCCTCAAGGACGGGGCCTCAATGATTCTGATAGCCCCCAGGTGGCCGAGGCAACCATGGTTCCCACTTCTGCTGCACCTGGTGGTGGACATTCCTATTCCTCTGGGGCTTCAACACGATCTCCTGTCTCAGGAACAGGGATCTCTCTTGCACCCCAACCTCCAGTCCCTTCATCTGATGGCCTGGCTGCTGAAAGGGTAGTCCTGGCTCCCCTGCTACTGCCTAGGGAGGTGGAAGACGTAGTCTTAGCCTCTAGGAGGCAATCCACCAGGAAATCCTACTCTCGTAAGTGGCGTAGATTCTCCGCATGGTGTGCTCTGCACAGCGAGAATCCCTTCTCGTGCTTGGTAGTGGTAGTATTGCAATATTTGCTTTATCTCTCCAATCTCGGCCTTAAGTCCAACTCTGTCAGGGTTCACCTCAGTGCTCTCTCAGCGCACCACTCGCCGGTGGATGGGAGGCCTCTTTCCAACCACCCTTTGGCTCGTTTTCTCAGAGGCCTCCTCCTGCTTAAGCCTCCTTTACGCCCACCAGCCCCTGAGTGGGATCTGAATGTGGTCTTACAGCGGATTACTTGTCCGCCATTTGAACCTATGGCTTACCTGCCCTCTCCGTTTTCTCTCCTGGAAGCCTTCTTTCTGGTAGCTCTTACCTCTGCTAGGCGAGTAAGTGAACTTCAGGCACTAGTGTCTGACCCCCCTTATACTAGGTTCTACAGGAATAGGGTAGTCTTACGGACCCACCCAAAGTTTCTCCCTAAGGTTGTCTCCCCTTTTCACCTCAATCAGGAGGTGGTTCTTCCGACCTTCTTTCCCAGGCCGCATGCCAATCGGGCTGAGATGGTCCTGCATATCCTGGACTGTAGGAGGGCGTTATCCTTCTACCTTGACCGTACGCAGGAGCATCGGAGGGCTGTTCAGCTCTTCGTTTCTTTTGACCCCAATAAGTTGGGGTTACCTGTCTCCAAGCGTACTTTGTCCATATGGGTCGCTGACTGTATCGCCTGGGCTTATGGGGCAGCAGGCCTCTCGTTGGAGGGTCGAATCACGGCTCATCGTGTCAGGGCGAAGGCTGCATCAGTGGCTCATCTCCGTTCTGTTCCGTTGGCAGACATCTGCCGGGCCACTACTTGGTCTTCAAGCCAGACTTTTTCGGCCCATTACTGCCTTGAGAGGGAGTCCCGCAGGGACAGTGCTTTCGGACAAGCAGTACTCCATAATCTCTTTGGGGTTTAGGCAACTCCTACCCTCCGGCCCTGGTGTTGGGCTACCGGTCGGGGGCGTTCTCAGAGAAGATTCTTTCCTTATGTACTGACGAGTTAGAGGGAGTTCATTTTTTCGGCTTGAGGTCTCCGGTAGCCTTAAGCTGGGGAGTCCCTTATGTGAGGACTGACTTCCTGCTTGGTCCTGGAGAAAGCGTAGTTACTCACCTGTAACAGGTGTTCTCCAGGAGCAGCAGGAATCAGTCCTCACAACCCTCCCTCCTCCCCTTGGAGTTGCAGTCATATGATTTATTTTGCTGATTTTTTTGCTGTCTTTTAGCTATGTCATCAGACTGAGCAAGATGGCACCCTTGTGCGGGAAGGCGACTGCTCATGCGCGCTGCAATTCCCAAAGGCTTTCTTTGAAAGCTGGGGAAATGCTCAGCACCAGGGTTCCGTCGGCGACGACGTCACCCATATGTGAGGACTGATTCCTGCTGCTCCTGGAGAACATCTGTTACAGGTGAGTAAGTACTCTATTTTCCCCGATTAGTCTTAAATATGCTACATTGTAGTTTCATTGTGTGTTCTCTAGCCTTTCTACTTTTTGAAGGAGTGAACAACCAATCTACATTTACCCATTCCACTCCATTCATCATTTTATAATCCTTTTACATATCTCCCCATAGATGTCTCTTTTCCTAGTTAAGAGCCCTAACCTTTTAAGCCTTTCTTGAGAGAGATATCTTTCCCATCCTGTTTACCGTTTTGGTCACTCTTCTCTGTACCTTTTCTAATTCCACTATATCGTTTTTAAGATATGAAAACCAAAATTGCACATAATGCTCATGGCGTGGTTGCACCATGGAGCAATACAGAGGCATTTATCATATCCTTGTTTTTATTCCCTATGCCTTTCCTTATGATTCCTGGTATTCTATGTGCTTTCTTGGCTGCTGCTGCACACTGGGCAGAGGCTTTGATTGTATTATCCATGATGGTGCCTAGATCCAGGGGTACCCAAAACTGTCCTAGGACCTCTCCAGCCCATCGGATTTTCTGGATATCCACAATGAACAGGCATGAGAGAGATTTGCATACCAAGTTAAAACCTTTCCCCTCTTAATTCCAAGTTACATGTACCCTACCCTACAGTAAGTTCTATGTAAAACCCTAATTCATTCAAGATGTTTTTTTCTGTTCAATTTAAGTTGCTTTGATGTAAGATAAAGTGATATTTAAAACATGTTAAATAAATCATCCCTGGAACCCTTTAAAAAAATTGGCGTTATCTTGGCCACTCTCCAGTTTTCAGGTATTATAGATGTTTTTAATCATAGTTCATGGATTAATAAAAATAATTCTGCAATGCTATATTTTCAGTTCTTTCAGGCCCCTGGGATGTATGCCATCCGGTCCAGGTGATTTGCTACTCCTTAGTTTATCATATAGCATGTTATACATCCAGTCTGGGCTTCCAAGATAGTGTTTTTAAAATACAACAAGGCTTGATGTAAACTCTTAATATGTGCATTTGCTCCTTTTATTTTTTTTAACCATTTTCCTCATTTATTTTTATTTATTTGTGCTTATTTACCGCTTTTTGTGAATCAAAGCTGTTTACATAGAACAAAGCTTAATATAGTGCATTTAACGATTTAACAAAAATAACAAGATTAAAAATTTAACACATTTATCACATAATGCAGGAAACATTGGCAAGAGGAATGATGGGCATTGGGGGAAGTAAAATATTGAATTCGCACTGTGCTGTGCTCCGCTTTGAAATGTATACAGGAAAGAAGTAAGTTCATAACTAGGGAGTGGTATATTTATTATTTTATTTATTTATTTTATTAACAATTCTTATATACCGCACTATTAGACATCAGCGCGGTTTACATTGAACAGAAAACATCCGACAGTTTACATATGTCTGGTCAGTTACATTTAACAGGAAGTATAACTTGGCAAAAATAGGGGAAACTAAATACAATGGAGGGTTATCTGATAAGGGATATCATGGTTAACTATATACAAAGGTGGTACAATAGTACTTGGAACTGCTTGTTATTTCATTGAGAAGTTGGCCTGTTATGAGGGTCTGTTTGTTTGACCACTCAAGCTATTCGCCTGGGGGTTATGTTCGGAGCTGTCATTGAGATATTTAAGGAAGAGGAAATGTTTTAGTGCCTTTCTGAACTGACTCAAGTTGGGTACTGCTCTGATTTGTGCTGGTAAGTTGTTCCATAAAGTCGGGGCGCAGAGTCGGAAGGCTCTGTTGGCTGTTAATCTAGTGCATCTTGTGGTGTCATTTGGGATAATTAGTGTGTTTAATTCTGCTGTTCTTCGTGGCCTGTTTGGTGCAAGTGGTTGTATGAGGTTGGAGAGAGAGGAAGAGGTGAGCCCCTTAGCCGCTTTGAATGTTAGCAGTAAGGTCTTGAAACTGATCCTTGCTTGAATGGGGAGCCAGTGTAGCTGTTTTAGAAGGGGTGTTAGGTGATCTCTCCTGGATGCCCCGAGGAGTACCCTCGCTGCACTATTCATGGCTAATTGCAGGGGGTTCAGGGTGGACCGGGGGAGTCCTTGTAGTATGGAGTTTGAGAAGTCGAAATGGGGGAGTATAAGGGCTTGATAAATGGTACGGAAATCATCCGGTTCAAGTAGCATGCGTAGGTGTCTGAGGGATCTGATTTTAAAGTAGATTGCCTTGACTGTGTTGGCTATGTGGTTCTTCATGTCAAGGTTTTGGTCCAGCGTTACTCCCAGGTAGCGTATCGCCGGTTTAACTTGGAGTTGGGCATCCTTTACGTTAATACAACTAGGAGGGGTGAAGTTGGTGTTCCTCGAGACGAACAGGACTTCTGTCTTTTTGTGTTGTATTCTCAGGTTTTGTGATAGGAGCCACTCTGATATGGTGTCAAAGCAGTTAGTCAGCGGGGTAAGGTCTAGGCAATCCAATGATATTGGCATATATAGTAGCACGTCGTCTGCATATATCATGTAACTGACATTAAAGGATTTGATGATGTCGCAGATGGGTTGAATGTATATATTAAACATCAATGCAGATAAAGAGGATCCTTGAGGTACACCTTGACTTTGTTGGAAAGGTTCAGATGTATCCCCGTCGACTCTGACATGCTGCCATCTATCGGACAGGTAAGATTTGCACCATTCGAGTGCTGTTCCACAGATGCCTTTTTCCCTTAGCCGGCAGATGAGAATTTCGTGGCATACCGAGTCAAAAGCCGCTGCTATGTCTAGAAAGACAAGAGCGAAACCCTGGCGTATGTTATCCACACCTGAGATTATGTTGTTGAGGAGAGTTGTGAGTAGCGTTTCTACTCCATGTGACTCTCTGAAACCATGTTGAGCCGGATCCAGTGGAGCTGAGGTGTCTATATGATCCTGTAATTGCCTGTGCACTATTTTCTCGATGATTTTTGCTAGCATAGGTATGCTAGATATGGGCCTATAGGATTCAACCTTTTGAGGATCCAGTTTGGTGTTCTTTAACAGCGGTCTTACAGAGGTCTGCTTGAGCGTGGTTGGGAAAGAGCCAGTGGTGAAGGAATGGTTTAAGATTTTTGTTATAATTGGAGATATGTCACATCGCAGGTCCTTTATCCAGTGTGCAGGGCAAGGGTCTGTGTGTGCAGTGGTTGTATTTAGAGCTAGAATGGTATCTTCGATAGTTCTCTTCGAGGGAGTGAAGAAGGATGTTAGTGATACTGGGTAGTCTTGTTCATCAAGAGGGTCTGGTATTAATATTTTATTAGTCTTGCACATTTTAGATTGCATGTAAATTGCATAGTCTTGTGGGTGGATCATGCTGTGGTGCTCCGGGGTTGGTTCTTTGGCAAGCGTTTTAACTAAGTTAAACAGGTCATGAGGTTTATTCAATGACCGTTTCAGGGTGTCTGTGTGGTGTTGTCTGATTTTATCTGTGATGGCTTTACGATGCTCCGCCAGGTGTTGGAAGTAAGCTGATTGGTCACTGCTGGTGCGTGACTTTCTCCATCGTTTTTCTAGCCTTCTTAAAATGGTTAGTGAGTCTTTTAATTCGGCTGTGAACCATGGGGCTGTAGATCTCTTCTTTGGGTTCTTGTTCGTTGGAGGGCGGACAGCGATTGAGCTGAGTTTTCTGTTCCAGGAAGAGATCAACTCTTCTAGGCTTAGTGAGGTGTCATCAAAGAGTGTGTCCATTTCAGTGAGGATGCGTTCTCTGTTGAATGGGTGGAAACTTCTGGTCGCTGAGTTAGCGGGCCTGCTTTTATCCGTTTTTGTCTTGTGCGAACAGTTAGTGGTGGGCATCTGAAAGGTGATGAGTTTGTGGTCGGTCCAAGGGACTGCAGTTATTGATAGCACGATGCTTTGTGGTTGATCCAAAATTAGTCGCGGTGCGAATATGAGGTCGAGGATATTGCCTTTCTCATGAGTAGGTTCTTGCACCATTTGCGTGTATCCTAGGCTATCTAGGGCGTCTATATGAACTTTTGATTTCAATGAGATTAATAATATTGTGAATTGTGACTAGTAATTTTGGCGAGGAGTTGAATTTGGTTTTTTTTTTGTAATTGATTGGTATTACAACTAGTCATTAATACAGTTTTTTATTAAGTAATTGTCTCCCCGAAATGTTCCTTGAAGAGAGAGGTTCTCCTTTTTGAATGTTAAATGCTAGTGCATGCAGGGAATTTCCTTGCTATCCTTCCTGCATTTATTAAATCAGACGATGATACGCTATGATTGCTGTTGCGAAGCAACTCCAACACCGTTACCTCTCGCATTTGATCTTGCATTCTACTAAGGACTACATCTAAAATAGCTATTCCTCTTGTTAGTTCCTGAATCAGCTGCTCCATGAAGCACTCATTTTTTTCATCTAGAAACTTTCTCTAACATGTCCTGATGTGACATTCACCGAGTCAATATTGGGGTAATTGAAATCTCCCTTTATTACTCTATTGTAAATTTCGCTACCTTCCCTAATTTCTGTTCCTGATCGCCCCTTCAGTCTATTCCTGAAATCTCTGAGTTGTCATCCTCTTCCAGTAGCTTTGGAGACTGAGAAACGTCATCCTTTTCATGACCCTGGTATATATATAGAGGTACCGCCTCCTCACACCAGTTTTCTCAGTCTCCAAGCAGCTTGGAGAGTGGTGAGCCCAGAGGTTAAGGGCTCACTAGAGGAGCAATTAAGGTTTTAGTGAGTTAGAAGTTGGAATCTAGTACTTTTTAGATTTAAATCCAGTTTTTTGTTTTCAGGTGCTCTGTAGCTTTAAAATTGAAAGGAGTGTGTAAGCCCCCCCCCCCCTCCCCCTCAGGCTTAATTGTCAGGAGTAAGGCAGCACCGAGGATCAGCCATTTGGAGGGACAGGAAGAGAGGAGTCCGGTTCCCGAACCCACATTGCTGGGTGAGGAACCGGTCCCGAGGCTCTGGATTGCGCCAGAAGTGTTTCCTGAGAGCGACCAGAGCTGACGGAATCGGAACGGGAGAAGCGGTGGCTAATAAACTAATGTGAGTTTTCCCTCTGGGGCGGCAAGCCGGACAGCAGCAGGGGGCCCAGGAGGACTGTGGCAGTGGGGGTACTATTACCCCGTCGAGGTAAGCCGCCGGGTAACGGGACGCCGGGGCCGCAGAGCGTGGGTGTCCCTGAAGGCCCGACCGCGTGAGACAGCGCGGGAAACGTTTCAGATCGGGAGGCCTGAGAGGTCTCCATTTTCGGAGCCGGAGCTTCGTTAAAAAAAAAAAATTTCAGCTCCCATCTAGGACGCCAGGGGGGAGTGGGCCTATAACTTTCAGGTGTTTAAAAAAAAAAATTTTGGTGGTTACTGCTGACTGGAACCTGTATAGGTTAGGGCTCCAGAGGCCATTATTGTTCTCAGGTCCCTTTTTTGTGGGCAGAGATGCCCTCTAGGCCGCAGTGCATGCTCTGTGGTGCCAAGAGTGGAGTGGTCTCGGACACGGGAGTGTGCAGAGGCTGCATGCTGGAGGCGACCGTGATGGAACAAGCCTTAGAGGTGGAGAGTCCAAAGGTAGTGGTGAAACCTTCTCAGGAACCAGTTTCTCCAGCAGAGCAGCCGGCAGAGCCCGTGTAGGGGCCTTCCTCGGTTCCGGATGTCCCTCTGACCCTGGCCCACTACCGGGGGGTTTGGAAGCTATTTTTTCCCCGGCCTTTGTTGCGCTAGTGCAGCAGGTGTTTGGGGGTGTTAGGGGGGCTTTTCCGTCTGCCTCTGCAGTTGCGGAGTCGGCGGTTAAGCGGCCAGGTACACCGGTTACGGTAGGGTTAGCTAGGCGTCCGGCCAAGAAGCCCAGATTAGACAGAGAGGCAGATCAGTCAGTGGGTTCTGACGTAGCTCTCTCTGATGAGGGAGATCAGGACCTAGAAGTGGATGACGAGTTAGAGGAAGGAGAAATCACGGAGGAGGAGGACCAGGCTAGGGTGGTCAGAATTTTCCCAGAGAGGAGTTACCTGCCCTCATTTTAGAGGCGCTTAAGGCGCTTAATATGCCGGCAGTGGGGCCGGCAGAGGAAGAGGCCTTGGAAGATCCCGTTTTGCTGACCTTTCGGAAGACACAGAGGGTGTTTCCGATCCACAAGGTCGTCAAGGACATGATGCAAGGGGAATGGGATTTGTCGGAGGCGGCTCTCAAGGGATCCCGTGCTATGGGCCGTCTTTACCCGCTGGTAGAGCAGGATAAGGAGCTGTTTCAGTCCCCGAGAGTGGATGCGGCGGTCGCAGCGGTTACCAAGAAGACTACTATTCCGGTAGAGGGTAGTGCGGCTCTGAAGGATACTCAGGATAGGAAATTGGATACTTTACTGAAGCAGGTGTTTGATGTGAGTGCGTTGTCAGTGCAAGCTTCGATATGTGGAGCCTGGGTAGCTAGAGCTTGTTTGCGTTGGTCTCAGTGAATTCAAGGAGATCAGATGGAAGCAGCGACAGCGGGTCGGTTGCAAGAGTTCTACCCTGCCTGGGTCCAGATAACTTCAGACCAGTGGGTGCTTGAGGTTATCTGAGAAGGTTATGCTCTAGAATTGCTACGGCCAGTATCAGACTCATTCGTTCAGTCCCCCTGCAAGGCATATCTCAGATTCAATGCCATCAAACAGACGGTAGAGAGGCTATTAGCCCTCAAGGCAATAGTTCCTGTTCCCGTGAAAGAATGCAGGTCCGGTCGGCACTCCATTTATTTTGTGGTACCAAAGAAGGAGGGAACGTTTCGTCCTATTTTGGATCTAAAAAGAGTAAATCGTTGTCTGAGTCTCTCATTTTCACATGGAAACTTTGAGGTTGGTCATAGTGGCCATGCGAAAAGGGGAGTTCCTTACTTCCCTAGACTTGTTGGAAGCGTACCTGCACATTCCCATTCGACAAGAACACCAAATGTTTCTCACGTTTGCAGTGCTGATGGGACATTTTCAGTTCCGAGTGCTGCCTTTCGGGCTGGCTACTGTGCCAAGGATGTTTACCAAGGTGATGGTGGTGGTAGCCGCATCGCTGAGGAAGGAAGGCATCCTAGTACATCCTTATCTGGACGATTGGCTAATCCGGGCAAAGTCAAAGGCCGAAAGCTAGAGTGCCAAGGCCAGGGTGGTAGCGTGTCTCAGAGAACTAGGTTGGGTAGTCAGTGGGGCAAAGAGTGCCTTGTCTCCGTCGCAGAGTCTGGATTACCTGGGGGCAAGGTTCGATACGGCAGTCAGCAGAGTGTTCCTTCCTCAACAGCGAGCAGAGGGTCTCAGGAGGTTGGTACGCCAGTTTCTGCAGAGGCCGTGCCCCACGGCGTGGCATTATCTTCAGTTGCTTGGGACAATGGCAGCAACGCTTGAGCTGGTGCCTTGGGCGAGGGCCCATATGAGACCTGTAAACGGGGACGCTGGTCGTGAATGTCCACAGTCTTGGCAAAGGCAAAATATTATTATGACTTGCAAAGGAGTGTGGGAGTTGTAGTTCATTCATACCAGAATCAGCCGTTCACAAAATAATGAGTTGTGATGCTCGCGTGTAAGCAAAGAAAAACAGATTTTATTCATGGGGTTAATTCTCCCACACAGATTTACTTGGTAACACAAAAGGACACTTGCTTCAAGTATTGTACTCAGGAAAAACAAAACATGTTATAAGGTAACTGAACTTCTTAAGCAATAAATCAATAAAGACCTTGATGGGAAACAGAAAAGGTCTTTTTGATGGCTCCTGCTAATGACCTTCTTAGCAGTGCTCCAAAAGGCAAAAACAAACCCAAAAGTAACAAAAAAACTGTTCTTTATCAAGGATAACTTTCTTCTATTCACACACACAAGAAAGACGTTTCCTTCTAGAGCTCACGTGCACTTGTGCCTGGCTCAATTACAAATAATTAGCCAGCTGCAAACCCCTTTGCTGGTTCACTCTCTCTACGTGGCTCAATCCTACCCTAAAGCTTTCTTGCAGAGACTTTTCTGGGTAGATCAAAGAAGAAGTTACAGTTCCTTTTGGTGGTTGTTGTATTAGTGAGAAACTACTTTAAAACAGCAGCCTAGACAGTGAGCAGTCCATGTATTCCAACTGATCATTTGATATATCTCCTTCCTCAAATATCATGGAATCAATATCATGGTCTGGCTCAGAGGAATTTCTTAATTGATCACTCTCAGGATATTTGTTTCCCTGCTGTCTTCCAGATGAAGAGCTAGGGCATAGATCAAAGTTCATACCTGAGCTTCCCTTGCTGTTAGGTTTCCTCTCCTGGTATCCTGGCCAGTAAGTAGTCTAGCTTTTATGTCCAGCCTTCCAATCAAGATCCCTGGACACTGGGTCTCTCTTCACATACCTTCTTGCACCGGTCTTGGGGTCCTTTCCAAATGCAGCCGTCTCCCTCAAAGGTGCCATTTGGGAATTCCTGGCTCTATAACCCCAGTCCTCTGGCTTCCTCCAGTCCAATGGATTATGCTTGCCTCTGGAATCACTCCTAACACACGTACTGCTGTGGGCTCCTTCTTTAGACCTCCAAGATGTCTTTCTGTTCTTCCTTCCACGTTGCTTTGGCTGTTGTAGTTCTCTCTCTTCTTTCTCCAATGGCTTCTGTTTCTGGATCTGCAGCTTCTGCTTCTCCCTGTGCTCACCGTTCTGCCTGTTCTGTCTCTGTGTAGAATATCCTTTACTTTTAACGTGCTTAGAGGGACACTCCACCCTAGCACAGCCCAGGTGTGCTGAATCAAGCCCTGCCCTTGGAGATGAGTGATTGGGGATTACCTCATAGCTCTCCTGATTGAACACACGTTTCCCCACTTCAGCTCTCCTAGAGGCTGTTTGTAACCTGGTGCATTCTGGGACTGGTAGTCTTTTATGAAAACATTCTGTTTTAGTATTTCTACCAGCAAAGACAGGTTGCTTGTTCAAAGCCAATTCACCTCTTTTATAGCTCCCTCCTGAACTATGATAAGCTTCCTTATCACATACCCCCCTGCTTAAGTTATTACGGACTGGTGCAACTGGTGAAACTTCTCTCCTACAGTCCATAATACCTACGAGAGTATTATCTTTTTGACGCTCACCTACTTCTTGGCTGGCTTCTGGGTCATTATTATTTACAAGCCTCTCCTTCCAAGATTTAAGTACATTAATGTGGTAGGTCTGTCTACGATCTCTTGCATTTTCTACCACATAAGATACTGGGCTCACCTGTCTAACAACCTTCCATGGCCCTTTCCACTGTACTTCAAATTTTGGGGCTGTACCTGCTACTTGAACCAAAACCTTTTCACCAATGCTTAATTGGCGGCTTTTGGCCTTCCTATCATACCACCCTTTCTGGCGCACTTGACTGTCTTGCAGGTTTTTCTCAGCAACCTGCGAGGTCCTTTTTAAACGTGCTCTCAAGTCACGTAGAAACTGTGGCACCTCCTGATTTTCTGGTTCAGGATCAATCCAATGTTCCCTCAAAATAACTAACAAACCCCATGGAGCTCTACCATACATCAGTTCATATGGAGTTACACCCAGGGAAACCTGAATTCGTTCCCTGCAGGCATATAAGGCAAAGGGCAATAACATATCCCATTCTTTTACCTCTCCTGCTAACCCCCTTCTCAACATTTGTTTGAGAGTTTGGTTGAATCTCTCCACCAAACCGTTTGATTGAGGATGGTAGGCTGAGGTTTTCACGTGATGAATGCCAAAGGCATCCCAGACCTGGGCCAAATATTTGGATACAAAATTGGACCCTCGGTCAGTCAACACCTCTCTTGGGAATCCCACTTTGCAAAACAATTTGACTAGCTCTAAAGCTATTGTTTTTGCAGAAACATTCCTCAATGGTATGGCCCAGGGAAACCTTGTTACCTGATCTACCATAACTAGGATGTATTGGAAACCTCGGGGCATTTTGACTAATGGGCCTACAATATCCATAGCAATACGACCAATTGGGTCTGTAATAATTGGTGTGGGAATCAAAGGCACCACCGGTGGGTGAGTCGCTGTAACTCGCTGACACGCTGGACATGCAGCACAAAACTGGGCAGTTTCTTTGAAAATACCTGGCCAGTAAAAACGTATAAGTATTTGATCCAGCGTTCCTTGCATCCCTTTATGACCTCCAACTGGATGATCATGTGCTAATCTAAGTACTAGTCCTTTGAAAGTTGTGGGTACCACCAATTGTTTACGTATGGTCCCATTTCTGGGGTCCTGACTCTCTCTATATAATATTTCATTATCTAGTCTGAATCTGGGCAACTCCTCCCTGACCTCCTGAGCATACTTAAAAGCTCGGGTGAGAGCTTGATCAGCTCGCTGTTCTTGTGGAAAGTTAGGAAACTTTGCCACTAACTCAGCTGGCACCCAGGGTAAACTTTGACCAGCCAACATCTCAGCCCTACCCTGTGCTCTGCAAAGTCTCTCACGACGCTTTTGTGCTTTCAACTTTCTTACTTTTCCAGATGGTGGAGTTATTAAATCATCATGAGAGGGTAAGTCTCCTAATAACTCTGCCTGCTCCCCCTCCTCCTGGCTCTTTACCTTAGCCTGTGAACGGTTGGATACAAGGCCCCTCTTCTTCCCTAGTTCCTTCTTTATAGTTTGGCCTTCTGGAAGCTTAACCATCTTTTTAGGTAGGGACTGAGGACTTCCAAACAAAGGCCCGGGAGCTATTACCATCATTCCTTCTCCCTCCTTCTTTCCTAGTCCTTTCACTAGTCCCTGCTTAAATCTTGGCCAGTCCCTTCCTAGAACCAAATCAAATGGAAGCCTAGGCACCACTGCTAAAAGAACTTCCTCTTGTTCCCCCAGGCACTTAACCATTAGCCTATAGGTGGGATATGATGTTGCAACACCATGAATGCATCTGATGTGAACCTGGCTTTCAGGGGTTCTAGGCACAAATCCTTCTTGGGCCTCTATCCTCTTCCAAAGCCTCTTTGACAGCATACTCTGGTCTGCTCCAGAGTCTAACAGAGCATTTGTGGTAATTCCCTGCACATCAACCACCAAAAGGAATCCTCCTTTGGGCTGTTTTAAATCAAGACCCATCAAGCTAGTGTGTATCTGGCATCCCCTTTCCAAATGTCCCCATTTTCTACATTTCTTTTTACTCCACTTTGTAATCTGGGTTGGCAGAGAACAATTATTCACAGAAACATTTTTAACCATTTTCTTTTCTGATACAGCACAGCTTGCCTCAGCACCAACCTTCAGAGGGCCACCCATTCTATGGCAAGCCTGTGTGGCTTCCAAGAATCTCTCTGCTAGCATGGTTGCCTCTCCAAGGTTCTGGCAATTTTGCTGTATAAGGAAAGTGTGCAGATCTTTAGGCACAGCAGACATAAATTGTTAAAGCATAATAGCTTACCCCTGTTATCCAAGTTACTTGCCCTGTTATCTGTAAACTCTTACATGTTAACTGTACTGAGCATTTTTGTTCCATGTAAACCGCGCTGATGCCGAATAGTGCGGTATATAAGAGACTGTAAATAAATAAATAAATAAATAATAATGTCTAATAACATTTCCACCGTCTTTCCCTCAGGCTCCAACCATTTTACAGCCAATCCTCTGATTCTCTGACTCAGAGCCCTGGGTGTTTCACCCACTCTTAATGCAGTAGCTCTTTTTTTTTTTAATAGTAGTTTTTATTCAGTTTTAACATATAAAATAACAATACAAACGATCGTGATATAGCAGGATACAAGCAGATGTTATTGATCAAAATAGCAAAAGAATATAATAACTTGAACAAGACAGTACAATAACGTTAACAAGAACTAGTATCAGTCCATGCCAGCACGCCACCCTCCCTCTCTCCGTTCAATGTGGTTACAGCAGAGACCATTCCACAAGGCAGCCTCCAGCAATCATTTTCATCAAACATAATTTTGTAAAGCTGACCATTTCTTACTTAGTTTACCAGACCATGGGTTCTTGGCTATATAGATCTCTTCGTAGGTCTTATGTAGGATTAAGAGACTCCACCAATGCTCGAAACAAGCTTTGTCGAGATTCTTCCAGTGTATTAGAACTATTTTAAGCGCTATCCCGAGCATTAAGTCCAGCAGTTTACCATCCCATTTCATCAGAGTAGGTTCCAGAGCTATGGATTTATATATCACTATCCGATAAGTGATAGGAGTTTGTAAGTTGAGGATCTGTGATATGCGTTCCCAAACTCTGTTCCAATATATTTCCAGGGATTTACAATGGAACAACATATGTGCCAGTGTCCCAATTTCCATGTTACAGGACCAACATCGATTTCCCTCCTGTAGTGTCCATTTCATTTTCTTAGCCGGTGTAATATGCGCTCGATGTGCTATAAAGTACATAGATTGTGTGAGAGACGCTGCTCTCGTGGCACGTATTTGAGTTCCCCAAAAAGTGTCCCAATTTTCCGGAGGTAGATCTTGACCGGTTTCAGTAGCCCACACCGACTGTATCTTAGAACATGTCTTGTCACTTTTGGATCGGAGAATCGCAACACATCTTGAAACAGCTTTAGCATCTGTTTGTAATTCTTGAAGTTTCTGTCGCAGTGGCCATCCTGTACGTATCAAGACAGGTGACACACCCGCTTTGCTCATGCAGGATCGGAGCTGACACCATTGGAAATAGCATGTATTAGGCAATCGGAATTCCGTTCTTAATCTGTCAAAGGTTTTAAATGCACTTCCATTGATCAGTTGTCCAATGGTGATAAGATCATGTTCCACCCATTTTTTCCATAAGACAGGCTTCCCTCCGATGATAAGACGCGGGTTCAGCCATATGGGCATATCTGCGGCAAAGTCATCCCCTCCATCGATACATGATGCCAATAATCGACAGGCATGCTGTGTTTCTCGGATAATAGCATTATGTGGTGCAGTCTGGTCTACTACTGTGCCTACCAGTAGCCATGTGGGCAGGGGGGAATGTAGGGCCCGCTCCACACTCAGCCATCTAGGTCCTTTATCCGTGTCGGCAGAGTCGACCCATTGAGCACCCTGCTTTAAAAGAGAGGCAGTGTGTAGCCAGCCGAGATCTGGGAAATGGACGCCTCCTTGTGTATTAGGTAACTTCAGTTTCCAGGCAGCTATTCGGGGTACTCGGTTGTTCCATAGAAAGGCTATCAGTTGACTATTCATTTTCTTATAGAAGGCTGTCGGGAAACGTAAGGGTATCATACTTAATATATAGCTGAGTTTTGGTACCAACATCATTTTTATCGTTTCTAGCCTGCCCCACCAGCTCAAATGAAGGGGGGTCCACTTGCAGATGTTATCATGTACAATTTCTTGACACATCTTAATGTTGATTGCGACAGTCTCTTCCAAGGTGGTGCCATAGGTCACGCCCAGGTATCTAAAGGATGACTTCTCATATTGAAAGGGGTATCCACGCATCAGTTCTTCGCTGACCTGTTCATTCAGAGGAATAATTGTTGTTTTATTCAAATTTACTTTATATCCGGATATCGCTGAGTATGCATCTATGAGTTGCAGTGTTTCAGGAAGGTCTGATGGTTGTAGAAAAATGAGCAGGTCATCGGCATATGCTGACAATTTACAGGGACCATCAGCTAACTCAATTCCTTTTATGTTTTCCTTCTGTCGGAGCGCTATTAATAAGGGTTCCAGGGCTAAATTAAAAAGCATCGGTGACAGGGGGCAACCCTGTCTGGTCCCTCTTTGCAACTGAAAAGGGGCTGAGAGGTGTGAGTTGACCGCTATTCGAGCTGTGGGTTTGGTATATAACAATTCAACGCGTTTTAGGAACTTTTCTCCTATCCCAAACCACCGTAGGGATCGAAATAGAAAGGACCATTCCAGTCAATCGAAGGCTTTTTCGGCATCCAATGCTAGCCCTATCAGGGGCTCGGCCTTGGTCTTGGCAGATGCCAGTACATGTGCCAATAATCTTCCATTATCTGTAGTGGATCTGTTTTGTATAAATCCACATTGATCCTCATGTATCAAATCTTTTAAGATCCGTCCTAATCGGTTAGCAAGCACTTTAGCATAGATTTTATAATCAGAGTTTAGGAGAGAGATGGGTCTGTAATTCTCTATCTTTTGTGTATCCCTGCCCGGTTTCGGGTGAATTACCACCACAGCCTCTGCCAGGGCTCCAATCTCTGGAGATTCATCTTGCAGGCCACTGTAGTAGATCTGTAGCATGGGAGCCAATTGAATGCAATATTTATTATAGAATTCCAACGGGATACCATCTGGACCGGCGGCTTTGCCACGAGCCATCTGTTTGATCGCATCTTGTATTTCAGTTACTGAGATCTCTTGTTCCAGCGTTCGACTTTGATGACTGGTTAATGTGGGTCCTACTATCTTGGAGACAAAATCTTCAAAGGCTCTGTCACTACATTGGGTATCTGAGCGATATAGTTCCTCATAGAATTCTTTGCAGCGGTCTAGTATTTTGTCAGATCTCAGGAGAAGGCCCCCGGAATTGTCCTGCAACGCCGCTATAGCGGTCTTGCTGGTTTTTGGTCTGAGCTGCCGAGCTAAGAGGGATCCTGAGCGGTTGCTGTCATAGTAGTATATACTACGTTGTAGCTGGATGCTACTCAGTGCTTCTTTGTTGAGGAGAGCATTATATTGGTATCGCAATTTTTGGAGTCTAATCAATATCATTGAGTCAGCTCTTTTGGCTAGTAACCTTTCCCCAGCTTTTATTTGGAGTTCCAATTCATCTTTTTCTTTTTTCCTGGCTTTACGCCGTCTAATGGTGTAGGTGGTAATATGAGCTCGTATGGTCGCTTTAAAACCTTCCCACCAGCTCCAGATGGAGGTATCAGTGGGTGTATTATATTTAAAATAGGTCTCAATTTCCCCTGACAGTAGCTGTACAAAGGAGTCATCTGCTAGTAGGGATTTATCAAATGTCCATCTTGGTGGAACATGCTGTGTAACGTTGGTATTCAACACTAGGGAGACAGCGGCGTGGTCCGATACCGTTGTAGCATATATCTCTGCGGACAACACTTGGGGCATCAGCTCTGTGGACAGTAGGAAGAAATCGATCCTTGTTTGGGTATTATGTGGGATGGAATAAAATGTGTAGTCTCTTTCTTGGGGATGAAGTAGGCGCCAGGGGTCTACCAAGTGTAGCTCTGTTATGATGCCTTTAAGAATCGCCTGCGATTTGACTTTGTCTACAGCCCGATAGGGCGTGCGATCTAACAGTGGATCCAAGATGACATTGAAATCGCCCCCTAATATGATATTGGTGTGAGCCGCGGCTGTAACTTCTTTAGCTATCAGTTTGAAAAAGTTAGGGTCATCGAGGTTGGGCGCGTAAATATTGAAGAATGTGTAAAGCTGTTGATTTATTTTCATCGTCACTCTGGCCCATCGACCTAGCGGATCAATCCGTGTGTCGGTAATGGCGGATTGCAGGAATTTGCGCACTAATATTATTACCCCCCTTTGCGTTGAGTGGCAGAGGCCGAGGCCGCCACCAGGAAGTATTTAGAGGTTACTTTCTGCGATTCAGTATCTGTTAAATGTGTCTCTTGTAAGAGGGCAATATCTGCTTTTTTTTGCTGGCAGTACGCTAAAATCTTCTTTCGCTTGACAGGGCCAGTAATACCTTTTACATTTAACGAGAGCATTAAAAGATCACTAGACATCAACGTTGGGATAAGCTGTCTTATAGGTGAAAGCTATCCTATGGATAGGCCTGCCGCGTACTTGCATTTGCGTGTATGTGGAGGGTTTTGTACTGGACTGGACTGACACAAACAACTGCATAACTGGCAAACATTGTATCGCTAAGGTGAACACAATCCACTGAAACAGTAACCAACCCCGACCTCCCGTTGCCACCCCTACATTTCAAGCAGAAATAGCTGTTTAATTAAAACTATTTAGAACAACAGAAATACAATCAATGAGGTGTTTAACAAGGCTTAAGGCGTTCTAAAATTTGTGAGAACGCACGGCCGCACCCCCTGAGTATATGCTGAGTTCTCTACACTGCGTGAGAGATCAGAATATTGACCTCAGGTTTCCATACCGCATTTTTCTTGTAGGAAAGTTTTCAGTTTTTCAGCATCAACAAAATTCCTCGTTTCATTATGCAGCGTGACCCGCATGGTTCCTGGGTAGTATAGCCCGTATCTTGCCTGTGCACTTTGTAGCATGGGTCTACAGGCCAGCAACGCTTTTCTGCGATCTACCGTTTGCTTGCTCAAATCCGGATAAAGTGTTACTTTGTGTCCCTGGATTTGCAGTGATCCGGCCTTCCGTGCAGCTTGAAAGATCTGTAGGACCTGTGGGTATCTCAGTACCTTCATTATGAGTGGGCGCGGGTATCGTGTGTTTTCAGCTTTGTGTGCTGGGATTCGATGGGCCCATTCTAGTTCAAAAGGCCTTGCAAAGACAAGCTGCAGCATCTCCGGTATGGTTTTTTCAGAAATCCAATCGGATCGGTACCTTCAGCGCCTTCAGGGACTCCAACAAGGCGGATATTATTTCTACGGGAATGGTTATTTTGATCTTCAATCAGATTTTCTATGTGCCGGACTCGTTTGGCCAAAGGGCCCAGCTGTTCTAATGCAACGCCATGCTTCTGGGTTTGTAATTCAACTGCATTAAGTCGAGTGGTGATGGTGAGGAGTTTCTCTTTTACCTCCAGCAAGTCTTCTTGAATCATGTTCAGTGAACTAGAATTGGCTGCAATCATTTCTTTAACGCATTTCAATTCCTGTAGCACTTCACGTAGGCCACCGGCAGTCACTCCCTCCTTCTCTCCCGTGGCCATTTTCTGCGGGGAACCCACTTCGGGTTTGGATCGTTTCGCTGCTGAGCCGGATCCCTGTGGAAATTCCAGCCGGGCAGGCTTCAGGGATGCCATCCAGCTGTATTGCGGTGTTATTGATGTAGGTAGGGGGTACAAACTTCAATGGAATACCGGGATATGTTCAGGATTCTTGGGCAGCAATGGGAGCAAAAATTCAGGCGTCCATTCTGTTCAGTGGCTAGCTCCGCCCCCCTTAATGCAGTAGCTCTAAACATTTGCCTATACTCTGAAATAGACAACCCTAGGCGATCTCTTATAGCAGCCTTTACATCTCTATAATTCAAAGCTTGAGCTGCTGGCATTGCCCTATAAGCTGCAAGCGCCTCCCCAGTTAATGAGGCTGCCAGCCTTACTGCCCACTGGGTCTCTGGCCATGCTAATGCTTGTGCCACTCTCTCAAAAGATTCAAGGAAATCATCAACATTATCATCTGGAGTCAGCTTCCCAAAACTAAATGCCCCAATTCCGTGATTGAGTCCCACATTGTCCACATGTGGTATACCACTTGTTACTGCTGGTCTTGCAGCGGTCCACTTTGGTTATGAAGAGCAATTAAGGCTTCCACCAGATCAAGCATTGGCTTCTGCTGGTCCTTTAATGCTTTAATTGCAGTGTCCTGAGCCTGCTGCGCTAGCTCCTGTTGCCTGCTAAATTGGGCTGCCATCCAGCCGGCCAGTTCCCTTGGATCCATCTTGTATCCCTGCAAGAAAACAAAAGAAAAAAAACACAGAGCAGCACCCTCCAAACAGGTGTTTTTCTCCTATTTGTTTTCCAATTACCCCTGTGTCTTACTCCCATCCACCACTAGACATGCCCAGGTACTCATTACCTTATGCCAGTGATGAATCCAGCTTACACAGGGTCTTTTCCTCCTTGGAACAGCTCCTGGAACAGCCACCTTTTTTTCCTCCAAAGTGGTGTTAAGGGAAAAATCCACTTTCCAGCTTTTAACTTGAACTTTTTTCTTTCAGATTTCAGTTGTAATCCTTATAAATCCTGTAAATCCTTTGTGTAAAAGCAATCCGAACTACTACGCCACTGTAAACGGGGGCGCTGGTCGTGAATGTCCACAGTCTTGGCAAAGGCAAAATATTATTATGACTTGCAAAGGAGTGTGGGAGTTGTAGTTCATTCATACCAGAATCAGCCGTTCACAAAATAATGAGTTGTGATGCTCGAGTGTAAGCAAAGAAAAACAGATTTTATTCATGGGGTTAATTCTCCCACACAGATTTACTTGGTAACACAAAAGGACACTTGCTTCAAGTATTGTACTCAGGAAAAACAAAACATGTTATAAGGTAACTGAACTTCTTAAGCAATAAATCAATAAAGACCTTGATGGGAAACAGAAAAGGTCTTTTTGATGGCTCCTGCTAATGACCACCTTAGCAGTGCTCCAAAAGGCAAAAACAAACCCAAAAGTAACAAAAAAAACCCTGTTCTTTATCAAGGATAACTTTCTTCTATTCACACACACAAGAAAGATGTTTCCTTCTAGAGCTCACGTGCACTTGTGCCTGGCTCAATTACAAATAATTAGCCAGCTGCAAACCCCTTTGCTGGTTCACTCTCTACGTGGCTCAATCCTACCCTAAAGATTTCTTGCAGAGACTTTTCTGGGTAGATCAAAGAACAAGTTACAGTTCCTTTTGGTGGTGGTTGTATTAGTGAGAAACTACTTTAAAACAGCAGCCTAGACAGTGAGCAGTCCATGTATTCCAAATGATCATTTGATATATCTCCTTCTTCCTCAAATATCATGGAATCAATATCATGGTCTGGCTCAGAGGAATTCCTTAATTGATCACACTCAGGATAATATTTGTTTCCCTGCTGTCTTCCAGATGAAGAGCTAGGGCATAGATCAAAGTTCATATCTGAGCTTCCTTTGCTGTTAGGTTTCCTCTCCTGTTATCCTGGCCAGTAAGTAGTCCAGCTTTTATGTCCAGCCTTCCAATCAAGATCCCTGGACACTGGGTCTCTCTTCACATTCCTTCTTGCACCGGTCTTAAGGGCCCCTTCCAAATGCAGCCGTCTCCTTCAAAGGTGCCGTTCGGGAATTCCTGGCTCTATAACCCCAATCCTCTGGCTTCCTCCAGTCCAATGGATTATGCTTGCCTCTGGAATCACTCCTAACACACGTACTGCTGTGGGCTCCTTTAGACCTCCAAGATGTCTTTCTGTTCTTCCTTCCACGTTGCTTCTGCGGTTGTAGTCCTCTCTCTTCTTTCTCCAATGGCTTCTGCTTCTGTCTCTCCTTGTTCTCCTGGTTCTGCCTGTTCTGTCTGCTCTGTGTAGAATATCTTTTCCTTTTAACGTGCTTAGAGGGACGCTCCACCCTAGCACAGCCCAGTTGTGCTGAATCAAGCCCTGCCCCTGGAGATGAGTGATTGGGGATTACCTCATAGCTCTCCTGATTGAACACACGTTTCCCCACTTCAGCTCTTCTAGAGGCTTTTTGAAACCTGGTGCATTCTGGGACTGGTAGTCTTTTATGAAAACATTCTGTTTTAGTATTTCTACCAGCAAAGACAGGTTGCTTGTTCAAAGCCAATTCACCTCTTTTATAGCTCCTTCCTGAACTCTGATAAGCTTCCTTATCACAGACCTTTACAAAGGGCACTGCTTAGGTGCTGGTCTCACCAGAACGAAGAGCTGTCCCGGAGGTTGCCCTGTCCAGGCGAGACAAGGAAGGCGCTGCGGTGGTGGTTGGTTCCAAGGAATCTGGAGAAGGGCATGCCCTTGGAAACGCCCAATTGGATAGCCCTGACAACGGATGCCAGCCTACGGGGCTGGGGGGCACACTTCCAGGGGAGAATTGTGCAAGGATGATGGTCAGAGCAGGAGAAGCGTTGGGCAATCAACAGGCTGGAACTCAGAGCAGTAACATTAGCCCTGCTGGTGTTTCGGCCTAATGTGCGCGCGAAGGCGTTTCGGGTATTTTCCGACAACACACCCATGGTAGCCTACATCAGTCGGCAAGGAGGCACAAGAAGTGTGGCGCTGGAAGCCGAGGCGGAAAGGTTGTTCGAGTGGGTCGAGCTGAATCTCAAGGCTCTATTGGCAGCACATGTGGCAGGGGTAGACAATGTCGAGGCCGATTTCTTAAGTCAAGTGAGGGTAGATCCAGGAGAGTAGATTCTTCATCCGGAGGTCTTCGAAATGGTGGTTCGTCGATGGGGGTCACCAGTAATGGATCTCATGGCGACCTTTCAATCGGCAAAGGTCATTTGGTTCTTCAGCAGAAGACGAGAACGAATGTCAGAGGGGCTGGATGCTCTCATTCAGGAGTGGCCAGTAGGGCAGCTAGTGTACGTGTTTCCGCCGTGGGTATTAATAGGCCGGGTGCTTCAACGCATCGAGCTGCACAAGGGCTTGGTGATCTTGATAGCTCCAGACTGGCCAAGGAGGCCTTGGTATGCGTATCTCAAGAGGCTGTTGGTGGACCGCCCTTGGCGTCTACCAGTCAGGTCAGACCTATTGTTCCAGGGACCTCTATACGTGCCCCAAGTGGCTCGATTCTTGCTTACAGCCTGGCTCTTGAAAGGCAAGGTTGAGAGCGAGAGGATATTCCACAGCAGTGGTTTTGACTTTGCTGAAGGTGCAGAGAAGGTCAACTTCCTTAGTTTATGTGCAAGTGTGTCGAGTATTTGAGGCTTGGTGCGCAGAAAAGGGGTTGGATGCATTAAAGACATCTATTCCGCATTTTCTGGCGTACTTATAGGACGGATTTAAAAACGGTTTGGCAGCTTCGTCCTTAAAGATACAGCTGGCAGCGCTGGCCTGTTATAGAGGTCGGATTAAAGGGGTGACCATGGGAGTGCACCCGGATGTGAAGCGGTTTCTCCGGGCAGTGTTGCTGATGAGTCCCCCAGGTCGTCATGTAGTTCCGTCATGGGATCTGTCCTTAGTTTTGGAGGCGTTAGGGCGAGAGCCCTTTGAGCCCTTGGCAAGGTGGTCATTGAAGAATCTAACTCTCAAGGTGGTCTTTTGGATAGCCATTTGTTCAGCCAGAAGAATTTCAGAGTTGCAGACCTTGTCTTGCCGGAAGCCCTTTCTGTCTTTTTCCGAGTTGAAGGTGGTGTTGCGTACAGTTCTCCAGGACCAAGCAGGAAGTCAGTCCTCACATATGAGTGACATCGACGTCGATGGAGCCCTTGCGGAGCATTTCCCCAGCTTTCTATGAAAGACTTTGGGAATACTGCACGCATGAGTGGTCCCCTTCCCGCCTAAAGGTGCCATCTTGCTCAGTCTTTCTTTTTCCGAGGAGCCTAACGGACGTCTGTCCTTGTCACCCGGAGAAAAGTTAGATTTTTCTTGTGATTTCATCGTGGTTCTTGTCCGGTTCGACGCCGGTTCCCCTTCCTGCCGGGTTCGGTACACCGGTATCGAGCCCGTCTTCTATTTTTCGTTTTTTGTCCTTAGTGGCTGGCGTTCGCGCCCTTTTTTTCTTTTCCCTGGAAGGCTGGTCCTTTGACCTCGCGGGGTCCCTTTTTTCCCCGATGGCTACCAGTGGTTTTAAGAAGTATGATCGGTGCAAGAAACAGATGTCTCACCGACACACACGACTGCTGCCTTCGGTGCGTCGGTCCAGGTCATGATCCTAAAATCTGTGGCCCGTGTGGCAAAATGTCCACTAAGGCACTGCAAAGTCGACAGCATCAAAAGGAAAGGCTTTTTTCTGATTCGGCCTCCGGCCGGGCCTGGACCTCGTCTGAGACCTCGACGTCTCGGAAATCTGACCCCGAGCATCGCCAGGGTTCCTCGGACAGGGGGTCCCCCCATCGGTAACGAAAGAGGAAGAAGCGGTTCGCGAGGGCGGCATCGGATGAGGTCCCTGGCTCCTCGAGGGCCAGGTCTCGGACCCCCGACCGCCGTCCCAGGCCCTTGGAACAGGAGAAGCCATCCAAAATGCCTCATGTGGAGCCGGAGTCTGCTGGACACAAGTCCTGTTGTCCTCGAGGACTCTCCTCCCAGGGAGCCGACGTCGGGCCCGGCGCCGCTGGGGCCCGAGTCGGAAGCTGCTGAGTCTCCTGAGCTTGGACTCAGGCTGACAGCCTTGGAGTGCAGATTGTCTGTCTGCCTTCATGGATCAGCAGCAGGTGCTGATGGCCAGCCTTGCTGGTGCATCTGCCCCGACCACCGGGACATCGACATCGAAGACCCCAGAGACCGAGCCAATACTCGAGACCATGAAGGCTCGAGGTCACCCTCGACCTCCCGCTCGGGACCGAGGGTGTCGACGCCGGTGCCTTTGGCATCGGGGCGGGTGCTGCCGGGACCCACGTGGTCGGAGCCCCCCAACTCCTCTTCGGACGAGTCCGCATGGGAGACGGAGGACGAGGAGTCCCCCGATACCTTTTGGACTCGGTGCGTCCCTTCGGACTCACCGCAGTCCGAACCCTGGAGTAGATCTCCCCTCCCCTCGGAGGATACTCAGTTCTCGGAGTTCGTTAGGGATATGGCCACAGCTTTGGCGATTCCTGCGGACCTCGAGGAGGAGCCTCGAGCCAAAGAGCTCTTGGCCCTCCAGTATGACTCTCCTCCGAAGGAGGCCTTTACTGTCCCGGTTCCTCTGATGCTGGAACGGCTCCTCTTCCGGATGTGGGAGGCACCAGCCTCGGCGCCGGTTCTGAGCAAGCGGGTCAATTCTATTTATTGACTCAGTAAGAGCCCTGGCTTCCAAAAGGTGCAGCTACCACACCATTCCATGGTGATGGAATCGGCCATGCATCGTCTGAAAAGCCAGAAGATGCACTCTGCCGTGCCCCCCTGCAGGGAGGCCCGGAACCTGGATGCGTTTGGTAGAAAGTGCTTCCAGGGCTCGATGCTTGCTTGCCGTGTCCAGTCCTACCAGCTGTACATGTGCATGTACTTGCGGGACCTGGCAAAGGAGCTTGCCGGGTTCTCTGCTGGTCTCTCCGGGAAACATTTGCAGAGGTTCAAGTCCTTGTCCTCGGGAATGCTCTAAGTTCATGTACCGAGTAGCCTACGACTGCTTCGAGGCCTCGGCCCGTGTTGCGGCAGCTGGCATCGCGGCTCGACGCCAGGCATGGCTGCAGTCATTGGAACTCGAGCCATTGGTACAGGACAAGTTGGTCGATGTCCCTTGCCGAGGTGAAAACCTTTTTGGCAAGCCCATGGCCGAGAAGTCTGCTGAGCTCGAAACCGAGCACCTCACTTAGGACAAGGCTGTCCAGGAAGACTTCTGCCCCTTCTCAGAAAAAGAAGGGCTCGGGTAGGAAGTCCTTTCATCCGAGGAAGGCAACTGCCTACAATCAACTCCCACATTACCAGGCCTCCTCAGCTCCCCAGCAGTGTCAGCAGGCCAAGGGGCAGGGACATGGGCCCCGTAGGCAGAAGACCCCCAAGCCTCCGGCTCCTGCTCCCACTCAGCAGGGTGGGGGTTTTTGACTCCCAAAGCATAGCCTCTCCGTCTCTGCTGTCCCATCCCTGCACAGGAGGTCGACTAGCCTTGTTTGCCCACAGGTGGCCACCCATTACAGGAGACAATTGGGTCTTAAGCATAGTCCACAAGGGCTATATACTCCATTTCCAACAGTTGCCTCCTCCTTACTTCCCAGGAGAGCCTTCAAGGCCTCCTCTGCACACAGACCTCCTTCGAGAGCTTCAGGGTCTGCTGCGAGACAAGGCGGTGGAGCCTGTGCCTCCCCACCTACAAGTCACGGTTTCTACTCCAGGTACTTCCTAGTACCAAAGAGAACCAGGGGCCTCAGGCCTATTCTCGACCTCAGAAATCTCAACAAGTTCTTGGAGAAAGAAAAGTTCAAGATGCTTACTCTTGGAATATTACTGCCCTACCTCCAGAAGGGAGATTGTCTATGCTCCTTAGATCTAAAGGATGCGTACACTCACATCCTCATTCATCCAGACCACAGGAAGTACCTCAGGTTCATTGTGGGAGGAAACCATTATCAGTACAGAGTGCTGCCTTTCAGCCTCACCTCCGCCCCCAGAGTCTTTACAAAGTGCCTGGCAGTGGTGGCGGCCTACTTGAGCAATCAGGTTATCTTTGTCTTCCCCTACCTGGATGACTGGCTCATCAGGGGTCAGATGTGCCAAGAGGCCAGGCAAGCCACCCTCCGAACTATCTCTCTCCTTCAACACCTGGGTTTTGTCATAAACTTCGCAAAGTCCAATTTGCTCCCCTCCCAGAACCTAGAGTTCATAGGGGCAAGGCTAGACTCTCTGCAAGCAAAGGCTTACTTGCCAGAAGACCGAGCCCAAAGATAGATGGACTTGGCAAACCAGTTTCTCAGCATGCCAATGTTTTCCGCCAGACTCTGGCTGAGGCTCCTGGGCCACATGGCATTGACAGTACATGTGACTCGAAATGCCTGGCTCCACATGAGGCCTGCCCAGTGGTGCCTCAGAACTCAGTGGACACAGGCCACAGGAAGCCTCAGAGACAGAGTACCGGTGTCCAAAGCATTCCTGAACTCCCTACGCTGGTGGCTGCACCCCCCCCCCAACTTACTACAAGGGGTGCCTTTTCAGATACCTGTGTTCACAGTAGTGTTAACCACCGATGCCTCCTTGCAAGGCTGGGGGGGCACATTGTCTGGACAAGTGCACCCAGGGCCTGTGGTCTCCCTGGGAGGCCACGCAACAGATCAACCTACTGGAACTACGGGCTATTCGCTTAGCCCTCAAAACTTTCTCTCAAACCCTGGCTCACCTGTCTGTCTTAGTACAGACAGACAACCAAGTAGCCATGTTCTATGTGAACAAGCAGGGCGGCACTGGGTCCAGGCTCCTTTGTCAGGAGGCACAGGACCTTTGTTTGTTTGCGCTCAGGCACAACATGTTTCTCAAGGCTGTTTATCTCCCTGGCCAGGAGAACTTCCTGGCAGACAGGTTGAGCAGAGTTATGCTGCTCCGCGAATGGCAACTGCATCCATTAGTGGTTCAGAAAATTTTCCTGAAATGGGGACTTCCATCCATAGATCTCTTTGCCAGTCCCCTGAACCTGCAGCTGTCCAGGTTCTGCGCAAGGCCCCCGCATCCCATGAGGTGGGCAGCGGATGCCTTCCTGATTTCCTGGTCCCAGGGCCTCCTGTATGCGTTAACTCCCACGCCTCTGGTGGCCCGAACCTTGTTGAAGATTCAAAGGGACAAGGCCTCGGTACTTCTGGTAGCCCTCAGGTGGCCGAGGCAGCCTTGGTTTCCACTTCTGCTTCAACTGGCAGTGGACACCCCACTACCTCTGGGGTTGCAGCCCGACCTTCTCTCTCAGGATCAGGGTTCTCTTCTGCACCCCAACCTCAAATCTCTCAATTTGATGGCCTGGAGGCAGCAAGGGTAGTGTTGGCTCCCTGGGGCCTGCCTCAGGAAGTTGAAGAGGTGGTCTTGTCCTCTAGGAAGCAGTCCACCAGGAAAACCTATGCCCTGAAATGGAGGAGGTTCTCTTTGTGGTGTCAGCTACGCACAAAAGATCCTTTCTCCTGCTCTGTGCCAGTGGTGCTTCAGTACTTGCTGCACTTATCCAATCAGGGCCTCAAGTCCAATTCTGTTCGAGTCCACCTCTCAGCTCTAGCAGCTCACCACTCACTAGTGGAAGGGCACTCTTTGTCGGTTCACCCCTTGGTGTCCCGGTTCCTCAGAGGTTTGCTCTTGCTCAAGCTTCCTATCCGTCCTCCAGCCCCTGAGTGGGAGTTGAATGTGGTCTTGCAACAACTGACTCGCCCACCCTTTGAGCCGATGGCTACTTGTCCTTTCCGCTTCCTTTCCTGGAAGACGCTCTTCCTGGTAGCCCTAACCTCGGCCAGACGAGTGAGTGAACTTCAGGCCCTGGTCTGTGACAGGCCTTACACTCGCTTCTATAGGGACAGGGTAGTCCTTAGACTCATCCTACGTTCCTCCCAAAAGTTGTCTCCTCTTTCCACCTCAATCAGGAGGAGGTTCTTCCGACATTCTTCCCTAGGCCTCATGCAAGCCAGGCTGAGGCAGTCCTGCATACCCTGGACTTTAGAAGGGCCTTATCCTTCTACCTTGACCGTACGCAGGGACATAGAAGGGCTACTCAGCTCTTCATATCTTTTGACCCTGATAATTTGGGGTTATCTGTGTCCAAGCGTACCTTGTCCATCTGGGTGGCTGACTGTATCACCTGGGCTTACAGGGCAGCTGACCTTCCCTTGCAGGGTCGAGTCACGGCCCACCGTGTCAGGGCTTTGGCTGCCTCAGTAGCTCATCTCCACTCTGTACTGTTGGTAGACATCTGTAGGGCTGCAACTTGGTCCTCAAGCCAGACCTTTGCAGCTCATTACTGCCTGGAGAGGGAGTCCTGTAGGGACAGTGTTTTTGGCCAGGCAGTATTCCGGAATCATTTTGAGGTTTAGGCAACTCCTGCCCTCCAGCCCACCGTTGGGCTACTGGTGGGGGTTCTTTTTCAGTGAAAGCCTTTCTCTGATTCTGGGACTAGAGGGAGTACTCTTGTTCAGCCTGGGTTCCTGGTAGCCCAGAGCTAGGGAGTCCCCCATATGTGAGGACTGACTTCCTGCTTGGTCCTGGAGAAAGAGTAGTTACTCACCTGTAACAGGTGTTCTCCAGGAGCAGCAGGAATCAGTCCTCACAACCCTCCCTCCTCCCCTGGGAGTTGCAGTTGTACATAGTTCATTTTTGCATTTTTTGTGCTGTCTTTTAGCTATGTCGTCAGACTGAGCAAGATGGCACCTTTAGGCGGGAAGGGGACCGCGCATGCATGCAGTATTCCCAAAGACTTTCAGAGAAAGTTGGGGAAATGCTCCACAAGGGCTCCATCGATGTCGATGTCACCCATATGTGAGGACTGATTTCTGCTGCTCCTGGAGAACACCTGTTACAGGTGAGTAACTACTCTTTCCGTTCTTTTTGCCGAAAGTAGTCTCGCCCTTTCATATGAGTCAAGTAGTGTCGTTGCCAGTTTTCAGGGAAGGCTCCCACTCTTCGGCGACGGGGAGTTTGCATCGGCTTGATGTGCGCCGGACTTTAAAGAGATATATTCAGTGGACCGCTGATTTCAGGAGGTCAGATAGACTTTTTGTTCTCTTTGGGGGTCCGTAAAAAGGGGAAGCAGCTTCAAATGCTTCCATTTCCAGATGGATTAAAGAAGCGATAGCATCGGCGGATCTTTTAAAGGGCAAGCAAATACCAGAAGGGCTGAAGGCTCATTCGACTAGAGTCCATGTGTCTTCCTGGGCAGAGTGCAAGTTGGTGCCGGCGGTTGAGATTTGTAAGGCAGCGACCTGGTCATCCTTAAATTCATTTGTTAGGCACTACCGTCCAAACGTGCAGGCGGAAAGGGATATCTGTTTTGGCACAGCTGTGCTTCAGGCGGGGATAGCAGGTCCCTCCCTGTGATATCTTTCACTGCTCTGTTACATACCCAGATATTCTGGGACTAGACTGGAGGGGCAATCAGGAAGATGAAATTAGACTTACCTGCTAATTGTAGTTCCTGGAGGAACTCCTGTCTAGTCCCGTATCCCACCCAAGGGTTCAGAGTTGATCTGGAGCCTGAAGCAAGCAGTTTATTACAGGTAAGCGAATGTCAGCCTATATGGGTACTATTCACAATATGAGTGTTGATTCCAGGCTCTAGTAAGAGGTCGCCTTGCTCCGGGAGAGGAGGGAGCGGGCCTGACAGTTTTTACCACAGTTAGATTTGGGTAGGGGGTATCAGGATGGTACTAGCTCTCCCTTATTGTTTTCTAGTTCAGTTAGTTAATGCGTGTTTGCGTACTAGTTGTTTCTTAATAGTTGCTCCGGTGAGTGTGCTTTGTCAATATGTTACTGGTGTGAGGAGGCAGTACCTCTGTATATATACCAGGGTCATCAAAAGGATGACGTTTCTCCGTCTCTAAAGCTGCTGGAAGAGGTTGACAACCCTGAGATTCTCCAGGGCCAAGCAGGAAGTCAGTCCTCACATATGGGTGACGTCGGCGCCGACGGAGCCCCCGTGCGGAGCATTTCCCCAGCTTTCAAAGAAAGCCTTTTGGAATGCAGTGCTCATGCGCGGTCCCCTTCCTGCCCAAGGGTACCATCTTACTCAGTCTTCTTTTTTCCGCGGAGCCCGACGGACGTGTTTCGTTTTCACCCGAGGAAAAAGTTGATTTTCTTCTGCGTGGACCCATTTTCTTCGGTTCAACACCGGTTTTCCTTTCTCGCCTGGGCCCGATACATCGGTATCTAGCCTGTACTTCTTATTTCGTTTTTTGTCCTTCGTGACTAGCGTATGCGCCATTTTTCTTTTTTCACTGGCTTCCCTGTCTTTTGACCTCGCAGGGGCCCTTTTTCCCCCGATGGCTGCCAGCGGGTTTAAAAAGTGTGATCGGTGTAAGAAGCTTATGTCTCTCACCGACACACATGACTGCTGCCTCCGGTGCCTCGGACCCGATCATGACCTGATGATCTGTGGTCCGTGTGAGAAAATGTCCTCGAAGGCGTTGAGGAGTCGGCAGCACCAAAAGGAAAGAATCTTCTTTGACTCTGCGTCCGGACAGGCCCGGACTTCGTCAAAGGCCTCTACATCTTGGGACTCTGGCACTGAGCAGCGCCGAGGCTCCTCTGAGAGGGGGTCTCCCTCGCGGGAGCATCACAAGAAGAAAAAACCCGCGAGGGCGGCATCAGTGGACGCACTTGGCTCCTCGAGGGCCAAGTCGCATAGCCCCAAGTGCCATCCTGGGTCTTCGGAGTTGGAGAGGCCTGCAAAACAACCTCGTGTGGAGATGGAGTCCCCGGGTCATGTGAGTACTGTAGTCCTCGTGGACTCTCTTCCAGGGGAGCCGACGTCGGGGGCTGCTGAGTCTCCTGAGCTCAGACTCAGGTTGACGGCCTTAGAGTGCAGCTTGGCTGCCTTCATGGAACAGCAGCGGGCACTGATCGCCGGTCTCACCGGTGCATCTGCCCCAACCATCGGGACATCGACTTCCAAGTCGACCCCAGAGGCCAAGCCGATCCTCGAGTCCATGCGCTCTCGAGTCGATCCTCGGCCAAGGTCTCCCTTGGTCTCACGCCCGGAACCGATGTCGTCGACGCCGGTACCCTTGGCGTCGGGGCGGATGGCATCGGTGCCTGCCCGACCAGAGCTGCTTGATTCCTCCTCCGAGGGGTCCGGCTGGGAAACGGAGGATGAGGAGTCACCCGACACCTATCGGACTCTGTGTGTCCCATCGGACTCACCGGAGTCCGAGCCTCGGAGACGGTCCCCACCGGAGGATACCCGGTTCTCGGACTTTGTGCGGGATATGGCCAAGGCCTTGGCATTCCCCGCGGATCCCGAGGAGGGGCCTCGAGCCGAAGAGCTCGAGGCCCTCCAGTATGACTCTCCCCCAAAGGAGGCCTTTACTGTACCGGTTCCTCCGATGCTGGAGCGGCTGCTCTTCCGCATGTGGGAGATCCCGGCCTCGACGCAGGTGTTAAGCAAGCGGGTCGATTCCATCTATCGAGTCTGCAAGAGCCCCGGGTTTCAAAAGGCACAATTACCGCACCGCACCACTCCATGGTTGTGGAATTGGCCATGCATCGACTGAAAAGTCAGAAGATGCACTCCTTGGTGCCTCCCGGCCGGAAGGTCCAAAACCTGGATGCCCTCGGTAAGAAGTGCTTCCAGGGCTCTATGCTTGCTTGCCGTGTCCAGACATACCAGCTCTACATGGGCATGTATCTCCGAGACCAGACAAAGGAGATTGCCGGGTTCTCTGCTGGTCTCTCCGAGGAACCTTTGCAGAGGTTCCAGGCCTTGTCCACTAGTATTCGAGCGTGCTCGAAGTTTATCTCTCGAGCAGCCTACGATGGCTTCGAGGCTTCGGCTCGAGTATCCGGGGCCGGCATCGGTGCCCGCCGACAGGCTTGGCTACAGTCATCTGACCTCAAGCCATGGGTACAGGACAAGTTGGTCGATGTCCCCTGCCGAGGTGAAAACCTCTTTGGCAAGCCATGGCTGAAAAGGCTGCAGAACACGAGACCGAGACTCTGACCCGGACTAGGCTATCTAGAATAACCTCTGCCCCTTCTCAGAAAAAGAAGGGCTCGGGGAAAAAGACCTTTTACCCGAGGAAGTCATCTGCCTATAAACAATACCCTCATTATCAGGCCTCTGCAGCTCCCCAACAGGGTCAGCAGGCCAAGGGGCAGGGTCAAGGGCCCCGTAGGCAGAAGGCCTCCAAGCCACCAACACCGGCCCCTGCTCAGCAGGGTGGGGGTTTTGACTCAAAAAGCATAGCCTCTTCTCCTCAGCTGGCTTCTCTCAGCACAGGAGGCCGGCTGGCCCACTTTGCCCACAGGTGGTCAGCCGTCACATCAGATACCTGGGTTCTTCATATAGTCCAAAAGGGCTATCTTCTCCATTTTCACCAGTTACCTCCCTCCTATTTTCCAGGGGAGCCTCCAAGACCCCCTCTGCACAGGGACCTACTCCTTCAGGAGTTAGCAGGTCTTCTAAAGGATCAGGCTATGGAACCGGTGCCCCACCACCTGAGAGGTCAAGGCTTTTATTCCAGGTACTTTCTGGTACCAAAAAGAACAGGAGGCCTCAGACCCATCCTAGACTTGCGAAACCTCAGCAAGTTCCTGGAGAGGGAAAAGTTCAAGATGCTTACCCTTGGAATCCTGCTGCCCTACCTTCAGCAGGGAGACTGGCTATGCTCCTTAGATCTAAAGGATGCGTATACTCACATCCTTATTCATCCAGACCACAGACAATATCTCAGGTTTGTTGTGGGAGGAAACCACTATCAGTGCAGAGTACTACCCTTTGGCCTGTCCTCCGCTCCCAGGGTGTTCACCAAGTGCCTGGCAGTGGTGGCGGCCTACCTGAGGCTTCAGGGTCTTTTTGTGTTTCCGTACCTGGACGACTGGCTCATAAGGGGCCAATCTTCCCAGGAGGCCAACCAGGCCACCCTTCGCACTGTGGCTCTGCTTCAGCACTTGGGGTTTGTCATAAACTTTGCAAAGTCCACTTTGCTCCTGTCCCAGAACTTGGAGTTCATAGGGGCCAGACTTGACACTCTTCAAGCAAAGGCTTTTCTGCCTCTGGACAGGGCCTACAGGCTAATGGATCTGGCCAGCCAGTTTCGCAGCAATTCCCTGGTCTCTGCCAGGCAATTCCTGAGACTACTGGCCATATGGCTTCTACGGTTCATGTCATCCCCAATGCCCGCCTGCACATGCGGCCTGCTGAGTGGAGCCTTCGCACTCAGTGGCATCAAGCCACAGGGAGCCTAGCGGACTCAGTAAAGATATCCGACCTACTGGTCTCCTCTCTGCAATGGTGGCTTCATCTTCCGAATCTGGTGCTCGGAGTGGTTTTTCAATCCCCTCCACCTTCTCAAGTGCTCACAACAGATGCTTCTTTTCTCGGTTGGGGAGCATATTGCCAAGGGACATGTAGTCAGGGTCTCTGGACCCCTTGGGAGGCTACTCAACAGATAAACTTCCTGGAGCTACGGGCGATACGCCTAGCTCTGAGAGCCTTCTCCCACCTCGCCTCTCACCAGTCTGTACTGGTTCAGACGGACAATCAAGTTGCCTTGTTCTATGTGAACAAACAAGGAGGCACAGGCTCCTTCCTTCTTTGTCAGGAGGCACAACGGCTGTGCTCTTGGGCTGTCAATCACGGGATCCTTCTCAGGGCTGTCTACCTCCCGGGTCAGGAAAATTACCTGGCAGACAGGCTGAGCAGGATCCTGCAACCACACGAATGGAGATTGAACCCATTGGTG
This sequence comes from Ichthyophis bannanicus, assembly GCA_033557465.1. NCBI lineage: Eukaryota > Metazoa > Chordata > Amphibia > Gymnophiona > Ichthyophiidae > Ichthyophis > Ichthyophis bannanicus. The sequence goes on along the minus strand of CM066031.1, from coordinate 1,841,276,726 downwards.
GTTCAGCAGGTCTTTCTCAGGTGGGGACTCCCCACCATGGATCTTTTCGCTAGTTCTCTGAACCGGCAACTCCCGAGATTTTGCTCCAGACAACCGCATCCCCTCAGAGTAGCAGCGGATGCATTTCTGATCTCGTGGTCCACAGGCCTACTGTATGCGTTTCCTCCCACACCACTAGTGTCCAGAATGCTGTTCAAAGTCCTCAAGGACGGGGCTTCATTGATTCTCATAGACCCCAGGTGGCCGAGGCAACCGTGGTTCCCGCTTCTGCTACAGCTAGCGGTGGACATCCCTCTTCCTCTGGGGTTTCAACACGATCTCCTGTCTCAGGATCAGGGGACTCTCTTGCACCCCAACCTCCAGTCCCTTCATCTGATGGCCTGGCTGCTGAAAGGGTAGTCCTGGCTCCCCTACTACTGCCTCGAGAGGTGGAAGATGTCGTCTTAGCTTCTAGACGGCAATCCACCAGGAAATCCTACGTTCTTAAGTGGCATAGATTCTCCGCCTGGTGTGCCCAGCACAGCAAGCATCCCTTCTCTTGCTTGGTAGCGGTATTTGCTTTATTTGCAATATTTGCTTTACTTCTCCAATCTGGGCCTTAAGTCTAACTCTGTTAGGGTTCACCTTAGTGCTCTCTCAGCACACCACTCGCCGGTGGACGGCAGGCCTCTTTCCAACCACCCTTTGTTGGCTCGTTTCCTCAGAGGCCTCCTTCTGCTTAAGCCTCCTTTGCGTTCACCGGCCCCTGAGTGGGATCTGAATGTGGTCTTACAGCGGCTTGTCCGCCTTTTGAACCTATGGCTACCTGCCCTCTCCGTTTTCTCTCCTGGAAAACTTTATTTCTGGTAACTCTCACCTCTGCTAGGCGAGTGAGTGAACTGCAGGCACTAGTGTCTGATCCTCCTTACACTAGGTTCTACAGGAATAGGGTAGTCTTACGGACTCACCCTAAGTTTCTTCCTAAAGTTGTCTCACCTTTTCACCTCAATCAGGAGGTGGTTTTTCCGACCTTCTTTCCCAGGCCGCATGCCAACCGGGCTGAGATGGTCTTGATACCCTGGACTGTAGGAGGGCATTGTCCTTCTACCTTGACCGTACGCGGGAGCATCGGAAGGCTGTTCAGCTTTTCGTTTCTTTTGACCCCAATAAGTTGGGGCTCCCTGTCCATCTGGGTCGCTGACTGTATCGCCTGGGCTTATGGGGCAGCCGGCCTCTCGTTGGAGGGTCGAGTCACGGCTCATCGTGTCAGGGTGAAGGCTGCGTCAGTGGCTCATCTCCGCTCTGTTCCGTTGGCAGACATCTGCCGGGCCGTTACTTTGTCTTCAAGCCAGACTTTTGCGGCCCATTGCTGCCTTGAGAGGGAGTCCCGCAGGGACAGTGCTTTCGGACAGGCAGTACTCCATAATCTCTTTGGGGTTTAGGCAACTCCTACCCTCCGGCCCTGATGTTGGGCTACTGGTCGGGGGTTTTCTCAGAGAAGATTCCTTCCTTCTGTGCTGACGAGCTAGAGGGAGCTCATTTTTCCGCTTGAGGTCTCCGGTAGCCTTAAGCTAGGGAGTCCCATATGTGAGGACTGACTTCCTGCTTGGTCTTGGAGAAAGAGTAGTTACTCACCTGTAACAGGTGTTCTCCAGGAGCAGCAGGAATCAGTCCTCACAACCCTCCCTCCTCCCCTTGGAGTTGCAGTCATATGATTTATTTTTGCTAATTTTTTGCTGTCTTTTAGCTATGTCATCAGACTGAGCAAGATGGCACCCTTGGGCGGGAAGAGGACCGCGCATGCGCGCTGCAATTCCCAAAGGCTTTCTTTGAAAGCTGGGGAAATGCTCCGCACGAGGGCTCCGTCGGCGCCGACGTCACCCATATGTGAAGACTGATTCCTGCTGCTCCTGGAGAACACCTGTTTCAGGTGACTAACTACTCTTACTCTACACCCACATGGGGTCATAACAAAATGCTGAAAATTGAGGACAGAACAACATAACATGTTAAATGCAAATTTCATATAAAAAATATCAAAGGTAACATGTAAACTGTAAGGGCTTAACAAAAAATTAATAAATAATAAAACAATAAAACAAAAATTAGTGGAAAGGAGGAGGGTGCTCAAATAGGGAAGGGGGTTATCTAGTTAGTAACTGCTGAGTTATGTACAATCATGATGAACGGGAAATGTCAAATTAAAAATGGCAACTTAATTCAGGCTAGAATTTGGGGCCCATCATTTCATAAATCAAATCAATAGGCAAGGAGATATATAGTAAAGAAGTCTGTCATCATATATATTTTTTATTAGTATGAATAACACAAGGTTTCTAATGTGCTAAAAGATTATGTAAAAGCAACCTAAAACCCGCTTTAAAAATTAAAGAAATGTACTTTAGAAAACCAAATATAAGAAACGAGAAAGGGGTGCAGGTTAAACATGAAATAATATCCTAAGGCCCATATTATTGAGATGGATAGCCATAAATCTTTCAAAAGTGCAAAAAAAGTAATAGTTGGAAACTGATATAGCTGGAAACCATGCAATGAATAAATGTCGAGTTGCATAAGGCATTAAAATAGAAAATAATAAGCTAAGTTCTCATGTACAAACAAAGTAAATTTGAGCTGCAAAACGGTGTCTTGCCTTCATAGTATCTTTAAAAATATATGTGACTAAATGAGAACGGTGACATTTGTGGTCAAAGTAAAACTTAACATATGTGCTGATACAATGGCTGTATATAACCAAAATGACGACATCTGATCCACATAATATTGTAAAAGTAATATATTGAAATAAAACCAAATAAAAATGATAGCATTAGCATAAAAGACACAGCAGCAAGGGGCTTTTCACTCACCTGTAGAAAATGCAATAGATTCAAATGGAGGCAAAAGCCCGCACAAAAGCCATTTAAATTGGAATGGTGTAAAGATGATGTCAGCTTGGAGTGAGCAAATGAACGTTCAAAGAGTATTCACAGAATAGGTTAATTAAAGAGTTAAACAGTCATAATGCATGGAAATAGAAGATAATAAACTTGGTTTTATGAACTCTGAAAGTGTCCATATTTGAGCCACGGAACCAGCATATTGTCCTCAGTGTATCTCAAAGTTGTGTGTATTATATCGAAACGGCAACATGTATGGCCAAAATCCATCTTAAAATATGATGTGTGGATACAGTGATCCGTGCTTAATCAAGGTGGTGTCATTTAATCCACATTATATTGACATATTTAAAATGAATAAAAGCGATAGCATTAAACAGAAGACACAACAGCGACGGGCCTTACGCTTACCGGTGGAAACTGCAGTAGATTCAAATGGAGGCAAAAGCCCGCACAAGAACCATTTAAATCAGAGTGATGTAACAATGATGTCAGCTTGAAGCGAATTAATAAACGGTTGAGGAGCGTCCACCAAAAAATATATAAATAAGCAGCAAAAATAAAATGTCAGAATCATATTAGCATAAAATAAATTCAAAACATCTTCAATTCATATATACTTTAGTATGTCAAATAAAAACTGCCCACCCTAAGTGAATATAAGACAGCAATAAGGCACTATAAAAATACTAAAACATGCAAGAAAGGCAGAGGCTAAATAAATAATAAAATAATTATAATGTGAATAATAGGCATCACAGGATGAACAAAAAAATGCTGAACAATGTAATAAAAGCATAAAAAGCAGGACAAAGAAAGCGCCATGGAATACCTTTTAACTTTCAAAAGGGAGACTATGACAAAATGAGGAAAATATTTTTTTCTTAACAAAGGAGAGCAGTTGGAAAGGTTAAAAATTTGCATCAAGCATGGGTGGTGGTTAAAAATACTATCTTGGAAGCCCAGATCAACTGTATTCCACATTTTAAGAAAAGTGGAAGGTAGTCCAAAAAACTGCCAGCATGGTTTAAAGGTGAGGTCAGAGAGGCTGTTGCCAAAAAAAAGGCATCTTCCAGGAAATGGTAAAAGGAGCCAAATGACAAAAACTGGAAACAGCACAAGCACTGGCTAGTTAGATGCAAGGCATTGAAAAGGCAGGCAAAGAGAGAATTTAAGAAGAAGCTTGCTGTGGAAGCAAAGACGTGTAATAAAGACTTTTTCAAGTACATTTGTAGCAAAAAAAAAACCTGTGAGGGTGTCAGTTGGACCATTAGATGAAAGAGTGGTAAAAGGTGCACTAAGGAGGGACAAGGGCATAGCGGAGAGACTGAATGAATTCTTTGCTGAGGAAGATGTAGGTATGTTACCCATAACTGAAATGGTATTTAAAGGTGATGCTGCAGAAGAACTGACAGAAATATGGATACACCGGGAAGATGTATTACAACTATTTATTAAACTGAAAAGTAGCAAATCACCTGGACCGGGTGGTATACATCCAAGGGCATTGAAAAAAACTGAAATATGAGATTGCAGACTTACTATTAGTAATCTGTGAACTATCATTAAAATCATCTGTAATACCTGAAGATTGGAGGACGGCCAATGTAACGCCAATTTTTAAAAAGGGTTTCAGGGGTGATCCTGGAAACTACAGACCGGTGAGCCTGATGTCAGTACCGGGAAAAATAGTAGAAACAGTCATAAAGAATAAAATCACTGAACATGTAGATAGTCATGGCTTAATGAGAGACAGCCAACATGGTTTTAGCCAAGGAAGGTCTTGTCGTACTAATCTGTTAAGTTTTTAGAAGGTGTGAATAAACGGGTAGACAAAAATGAGCCGGTTGATATAGTTTATCTGGATTTTCAGAAAGCCTTTGGCAAGTCCCCTCATGATAGAATTTTGGTGAAATTAGACTCATGGCATAGTAGGCAGTGGTACTATTGTGGATCAGCAACTGGTTAAAAGATAGAAAGCAGAAGGTAGGACTAAATGGCCAATTTTCCCAATGGAGGTAGGTGAATAGTAGGGTACCCCAGAGATCTGTGCTGGGTCTGCTGCTTTTTAACATATTCGTAAATGACCTGGAAATGGGAATAACAAGTGAGGTAATCAAATCTGCAGATGACACAAAACTATTCAAAGTTGTTAAAGCTCATGAGGATTATGGAAAATTTCAAGAGGACCTTGATAAATTGGGAGACTGGACATGAAAATGGCAGGTGAAATTTAAAGTGGATAAGTGCAAAGTTATGCACCTAGGAAAGAATAACTCAAACTATGGTTACATGATGCAAGGTTCCATATTAGGAACCACCACCCAGAAAAAGTTTTAGGCGTCATCGTGGATAACATGTTAAAATCATCCACCCAATGTGCAGCGGCGCCCAAGAGAGCAAATAGAATGCTAGGTATCATAAGGAAAGGAATAGAGAATAAAACAAAGGATGATATAAAGCCTCTGTAGCGCTCCATGGTGCGACCACACCTTGAATATTGTGTGCAATTCTGGTTGCCGTATCTTTAAAAAGGATACAGCGTTATTAGAAAAGGTATAGAGAAGAGCCACCAAAATGGTAAAGGGGATGGAAGGATACCTCTATGAAGAGAGGCTAAAAAGGTTAGGACTTTTCAACCTGGAAAAAAGACGGCTGAAGGGAAATATGATAGAGGTCTAAAAATTAATGAATGGAGTGGAACAGGTAAACGTAGATTATTTATGTCATCAAAATATAGAAAGACTAGGGGGCATGCAATGAAGCTACAGGATAACCTATTTAAGACTAAGAGAAAATATTTTTTCTCTCAACGTGTAATCAAACTCTGGAGTTTATTACTGGAGGATGTAATAAAAACTGTTAGTGTAGCCAGGTTTAAAAAAGGTTTGGACAAGTTCCTGGAGGAAAGGTCCATAAACCATTATTAAAAGAGACCCCGGATATCTACTGCTTGACCCAATACAAGCATTGTGGAATCTGTCTCTCTTAGGGTAACTGCTAGATACTTGGACCTAGATTGGCCATTGTTGTAAACAGGATACTGGGCTTGATGGACCTTGGTCTGACCCAGTATGGCATATCTTATGTTCTAATATAGGGCATTTATACAGTTGCAATGAAATAAACTCGGAATAGTTAATATAATGTTGTAAGCTGCTTTTTCTAATTTGAATCATAAAATTCTTATGAAACCAAAAAGCATAAAAAATCTGTTTGGATGGGACTGTCACTGCTATAATAAAATGAAAATATATAACATGGTGGATTGACCGCTTACTAGTAAAAGAGAACAATAGAAGCATTGCATGGGAAACGGAACATGTAAAGAAATCCATAACCAACCTAGAAAGGCTGGAGAGAAGGGTGGGGAGGGTGACATTGTATTAAAACATAACTTTTCTACACAATAACAGACTCCTCAGTGAAGCAAAGGGTTACTTTAATTACATTCTTGCAAGGGTGTCTGACTGATGCAGACACACCTATCCTCTGTTTCACAGTTCTTTTATAGTACACTATGTCCTCTCCCTATTCCAACATGTCTATAACTCATTGGTTGATACTGTCTCACTCCACTTCTTTGTACCTCTGCACTTGTGACAGGCTACGTATTACTAGCCACGTAGTCTCTCCTTCCAGGATGCAGACATACAACAAAGGGAGTCAGAAAGTCATTGCATACAAAATTATATTGCAGAGTGGTGAATGAATGGAATACAAAAATTATATTACATTGTAAAAATAACATATCACATTTGTTTATATCAAACCCCTCCCTCTTTCTTTTTAAAGTTTTTCTTGTTACTTTTTACATTTACTCTACAGTTCCATAGGAGGCTTCTAATTTAGATAATACCTTTCTTGACTCTATCTCTTCCCCTTTATTGTCCATTAACATTGCATCCTTGTGCACTGGAGGTGATACAATCATTTGTTTAGTGCTTGTTTCTATCAATCTTTGAGTTAGCCCTCCTATACACGGTATTATGCAACACCCCAGTGTAATTTAATACTCCAGTTACAACAAGTACAGAGGTAAATATAGTTACTACCACCCCTTTCCACTTCCCAAACCATGACTCCAACCATCCAGTGAGAGAGGCATCCGTACCTGAATTTTCTTCCAATTTCTCTGCCAAGGTAGTTAGCCCTCGCAGGGCTTTAGTAATAGTACCATCAGGGGCTGTGTTATTGGGGATGAACGTATAATATTCCCCCCCCCAACATCACACATGCCCCTTTTTCAGCTGCCATCATATCTAAAATCATTTGGTTCTCACAGGCCTTTCTTCTAGTGGCGTCCAATTGTTCTGCGATCCCCTTTATTGCATCCCGGGTATAATTGATAAACTGCTGTTGGTTATAATCCAATTTACATTTTTGTTTGTTGTGATTACCCATAACAGGGATTCGAATCCAGCTGCAATCTGGTTTCGTGTTTATACTCATCCGGAACTCCCCGAGGGGCTCCTATTGTGTGTCTCTCTCTCTCTCTCTCTCTCTCTCTCTATATATATATATATATATATATACTGTCATCAAATGAGGCTCCCAAAGTACTCCTCCTTTTTCTTTGTATTTGCCCCTTGTCCTGTTCTGTGAACGCCAAGGTGAAAGGAACTGCCAATTGAACTATTGCACATGTTCCCGACCATAGGGTAGGCAATGTTGGTCTCAGCGTCCGCCCTCCACAGTACCACCACAGTTCTGCCCTAGGTATTACAAGGTCGGAGTAGTTCTTCTCTTCTCCTTCCATCCCTGTCAGGTTTAAGCTTAGAACTTAGGTATTCAGTTTCCCCATTTCCCTTGTGTAGTACTTCCCCCACCTGGTAAGACAGGCAGAGTGATTTCCAAACACTGCTGAAAATTTGGGGGGAACCTTTACCTCCAAGTCTGTAGGGGGAAAGAGCAAATTCAATGACTTGCAACTTTCATTTCCCCAAGCCATTTTTTTCCTGATACAGAGATATGAGGCATCTTACTCCATTGGGATCTGTATCCCACTTCAAGGGTAAGGGCACTACCTGTGCAATGGGCCTTCCAGAGGCACATACATAGTAATTGCTCTGGTTTAGACTTCCTACGTTATATTTAACCCATTACACCCAGGCGTTCACATCCCCATAACCCATTTCCACCTCTAGAGTATCCCTCAAATCTTTAATCTGCACTATCTTGACTGCCTAAGGTCCTTATTAGGTTCAAAGGATATGCTGGGGAATGGTGTGGAGACCTGAGTCTGATTCTTGAGTGGTATTTTTTATCCTCAATGTTCCCAGGGGATCTTGCCTACTAACTTCTATTCCAAGTTCATAGGTCCCATCCATTGAGTCATCCCTTCCAGAGAAGGTGACCACGATGGGGTTGCAACTTCCTGGGTTACATTGCTGAATGCTGTGCTTCTTTATCATTGTTATTTTCTTTTGAAGTGGGTGACTCTTCACCTCTGGGGAGACCCAGCCTCCATCCTCGGTGGCCCACCATACTTGTGACCACCCATAACAGGTTTGCCTATCTCTGCTCTGGGAAAAGCAGTGCCCTCGCAGTGCTCTGCTAGAGAGGTGGATATTTAACACGTGACGACTTTGCTGTGAGTTCTAGCTGTCTATTTACTTATTTGTTGTCTTTATTGGTGTACTACTTCACCTCCCTGTTCCCTTTAGTTTTGCACTTCAGCTTTCTCAGCTGTATAACTTACCCTGCCTCTCTCAACTAACTGGCCTTTGTGTGGTAGCCAGGTTATTGTGTGTAAGCCAGGTTAACTATTACTTTAAATTAAATATCTCTCCCTGCTCTGTCCCCAGAACATGCTGCGTTTTAAACTTTTTTTCCTGCTCTAGCCTACCTGAGGGACTAACCCCCTTCCCCCCTGCTGATGGTACAGGACAGGGTACCTTGTAACAGCCATCTTTTAATAGGTCTTATTTCCCTCCCTCCCTCCCTCCCCAACACCCACCTGCCCCTGGGGTAATTGTAGCTTTATAGGTATTTGCACGTCTTAGAGGAAAGGGGCTGCTCTCAGGTGCAGCTCTTTATCCAAATCAATCATACACTGAGGACCTGAGATTAAGCTTCAGATGAACAAGGTATATTAGAGGTATTAGATACACTTTTATTAGTATAAGCATCTACACCAACCCTTAGTAAGTACAGAATTTAAAGACCTAAACACAAGCTTTAAACTAAGATGCAGACAACAGTCCAGCAGCGAGATGGGGGGCTTTCCAGTCTTTTGCATTGAGTGTCACATGTATGATTTTCTCCCAGTTGGTGCAAGGAGCTCTTTGCTCTTAGGGAACAAGTCCGTTCTCTAGAGGCTAGAGTATCAGACCTGGAAGACCTTAAGTGGAGGAGTGGCCTAGTGATTGGGGCAAGGTACTTCAGGCCGGAATGTCGGGGGTTCAAATCCCACTAGAGGACAGCAACCTTGGACCGGAAGGACTGGGGTTTCTAGTCCTACAGGTGCTCCTTGTGGTCTTGGGCACTGTTCCCTCTAAGCTGTGCGCGTGTGCGCGCGCACACACCTCACCGAGCGAGCGCACATACCTTACAACAGAGCGCACAAAAATTACGGTTCTGATTCTGATAGAAAACAACATAGACGACTTAAAATTTAAAAGTTGTTGTGTATTTATGGTTTTCACAAGTTCTACAATATTTTCTAGTGCAATCAGTGTGGTGTGTATACTGTATTCTGACGTGTAGTCAAATTTTAAAGTATATAACTCAGAGTGTCATTATGTGGCGCACAAAAATTTAACCTTCCTTCAAAAGCCGCACAGCTGATATTTTATGCACACACAGCCTACAGAAAATTAGAGGGAACATTGGTCTTGGGCAAGCCACTTAACCCTCCATAGCCCATGTTCCCTGTAAAATAGTTATCTCCAAGTTATAATGCCCTGTTCAATGTAATTTCAGTTTGTTCAATGTAAACCGCACTGATGCAGAATAGCGCGATATATAAGAGAATGTAAATAAAATAAATATAAAAATAAAAAATAAAGACATAAGACAGACAGAGATGTACATGGATGAGACCTACAGGGATATAGTCTTGAAGTCCCACCTCCAGTCTGGCAGTATCCTTGTTGTCATGGAGGAGAGAGGTCACGTGACAGGAGAGCATCACCCTGATGTGGCAGGACATGATCCTGTAACTAGGACCTGTCCTCCAGGTGATGTAAAACCCTCTCGCACTGAGGATGTTTCTCCAGGGCCATGTACCCATGAGCGAAGGGTTAGGACAGTTGTTATAGTTGGTGATTCAATCATTAGGCATGTAGATAGCTGGGTGGATGGTGGACGTGAGGATCGCCAGGTAACATGCCTGCCTGGTGTGAAGGTAGCGGACCTCACGCACTGCCTAGATAAGATCTTAGATAGTGCTGGGGAGGAATCTGCTGTCTTGATACATGTCGGTACCAATGACATAGGAAAATGTGGTAGGGAGGTTCTGGAGGCTAAATTTAAGCTTTTAGGTAGTAAGTTGAAATCCAGAACTTACAGGGTAGCGTTCTCCGAAATGCTTCCCGTTCCACATGCAGGACCCAAAAGGCAGGCAGAGCTCCGGAGTGTCAATGCGTGGATGAGACAATGGTGCAAGGATGAGGGTTTTGGATTTGTTAGGACCTGGGGAACATTCTGGGGAAAGGAGGGGCTCTTCCGAAGGGATGGGCTTCACTTTAACCAGGATGGAACCAGACTGCTGGCATTAACCTTTAAAAAGTAGATAGTGAAGCTTTTAAACTAGAAAATAAGGGAAAGCCGACAGTCGCCCAAGAGCGCATGGTTCAGAAGAAGGTATCCTTGAAGGATACTACCAAAAGCAATGAGGTTACAAAAAAGAGTAAAGTAGCCCAAATGCCCTTGAGTATGGTACAGATGGAGCGCAAAGATTCCAAATTACTCATGCCTACCAATAGCCAGATTATCATTAATAAAATACAGTCTCTAAAATGTTTGCAAATGCTAGAAGTCTAAACAATAAGATGGGAGAGTTAGAATATATAGCACTAAATGAGAGGTTAGATATGATTGCAATCTCAGACATGGTGGAAGGAGGATAACCAGTGGGACACTGTGATACCTGGATACAAACTATATCGTAATGATAAAACTGATCAAATTGGTGGAGGGGTTGCACTCTGTTAGAGAGGGCATTGAGTCAGAAAGGATTAAAGTTTTGCAGGAAAGAAAATTTGCTGTAGCATCTCTATGGATTGAAATTCCATATATGAAGGGGAAGGTGATGGCAGTGGGGGTATACTATCAACCGCCTGGCCAGAATGAACAAATGGATGATGAAATGCTCAAAGAAATCAAGGAAGCTAACAAAGGTCACAGCACAGTAATAGGTGATTTCAATTACCCCGGTATCGACTGGGTCAGTGTTACGGCAGGACGTGCTAGGGAGATAAAGTTTCTAGATGAAATAAATGACTGCTTCTTGGAGCAGCTGGTTCATGAACCGACCAGAGAGGAAGCCATACTGGACCTAGTCCTTAGTGGAACACCAGATCTGGTGCAAGAAATAAGGGTGTTGGGGCCACTTGGCAATAGTGATCATAGCATGATCGTGTTTAATTTAATTAGTGGAGGAGGGATAGTAAAGAAATCCACAAAAGGGAGACTATGATAAAATGAGGAATATAGTTAAGAAAAAACTAAAAGGAGCAGTTGCAAAGGTTAAAGACTTACATCAAGTTTGGGTGTTTAAAAATACTATCCTGGAAGCCCAGACAGCTGTATTCCACGCATTAAGAAAAGTGGAAGAAAGTCCAAAAAACTGCCAGCATGGTTTAAAGGTAAGGTCAGAGAGGCTGTTGCTGCCAAAAAAGCATCTTTCAGGAAATGGAAAAAAGAACCAAACGACAAACTGGAAACAGCACAAGCACTGGCAAGTTAAAGGCAAAGCATTGATAAGGCAGGCAAAGCGAGAATTTGAGAAGGAACTTGCTACGGAAGCAAAAACATGAAATAAAGACTTTTTCAAGTACATTCGTAGCAAAAGGCCTGTGAGAGAGTCAATTGGACCATTAGATGATAGAGGGGTAAAAGGGGCAGTAAGAAGAGACAAGGCTATAGCGGAGAGACTGAATGAATTCTTTGCTTCGGTCTTTACTGAGGAAGATGTAGGGATGTTGCCCAAGACTGAAGTGGTATTTAAAGGTGATACTGCAGAGGAATTGAGAGAAATATCGCTACACCGGGAAGATGTATTACAACTATTTGATAAACTGAATAGTAGCAAATCACCTGGACCGGATGGTATACATCCAAGAATGTTGAAGGAACTGAAATATGAGATTGCAGACCTGCTATTAGTAATCTATGAACTTTCATTGAAATCACCTGTAATACCTGAAGATTGGAGGATCGCCAATGTAATGCCAATTTTTAAAAAGGGTTCCAGGGGTGATCCGGGAGACTACAGACCGGTGAGCCTGACATCAGTACCAGGGAAAATGGTAGAAACCATCATAAAAAACAAAATTACACAGCATGTAGATAGTCATGGCCTAATGGGAGACAGCCAACATGGCTTTAGACAAGGAAGATGTTGCCTTACTAATCTGATATGTTTTTTTTGAAGGTGTGAATAAACAGGTAGACAAAGGTAAGTCGGTTGATATAGTGTATCTAGACTTTCAGAAAGCCTTTGACAAGGTCCTTCATCAGAGACTTTTGGCAAAACTAAAAAGTCATGGAATAGGAGGCAGTGTACTATTGTGGATCGGGAACTGGTTAAAAGATAGAAAGCAGAGGGTAGGGCTAAATGGCCAATTTTCCCAATGGAAAAAGGTGAATAGTGGAGTACCCCAGGTTTCTGTACTGGGTCCGCTACTTTTTGACATATTCATAAATGACCTGGAAAAGGGAATAACTAGTGAGGTTTAAAGTTGTTAAAACCCTAGAGGATTGTGGAAAACTGCAGGAGGATCTGGATAAATTGGAAGACTGGGCATCCAAATGGCAGATGAAATTTAATGTGGACAAGTGCAAAGTTATGCACCTAGGAAAGAACAACCCACACTATGGTTACACAATGCAAGGTTCCACATTGGGAACCACCACCCAGGAAAAAGATTTAGGAGTCATCATGGATAACATGTTAAAACTCTCCACCCAGTGTGCAGCGGCTGCCAAGAAAGCAAATAGAATGCTAGGTATCATAAGAAAAGGAATGGAAAATAAAACAAAGGATATTATAATGCCTCTGTATCGTTCCATGGTACGACCACACCTTTAATATTGTGTGCAATTCTGGTCGCTGTATCTTAAAAAGGATATAGCATTATTAGAAAAGGTACAGAGAAGAGCCACCAAAATGGTAAAGGGGATGGAAAGCTACTCCTATGAAGAGAGGCTACAAAGGTTAGGGCTCTTCAACCTGGAAAAGAGACGGCTGAGGGAAGATATGATAGAGGTCTATAAATTAATGAATGGAGTGGAATGGGTAAACGTAGATTGATTGTTTACACTATCAGAATATAGAAAGACTAGGGGACGTGTAATGAAGCTACAGGGTAAACTATTTAACACAAATAAGAGAAAATATTTTTTCACTCAACGTGTAATCAAACTCTGGAATTTGTTACCAGAGGATGTAGTAAAGGCGGTTAGTGTAGCTGGGTTTAAAAAAGGTTTGGACAAGTTCCTGGAGGAAAGGTCCATAAACCATTATTAAAAAGGGACCCAGGATATCAATGCTTGATCCAATACAAGCATTGTGGAACCTGTGTCTCTTGGGGAGACTGCTAGGTAATTGTGACCTAGATTGGCCACTGTTGGAAATAGGATACTGGGCTTGATGGACCTTGGTCTGACCCAGTATGGCATATCTTATGTTCTTATAGGACATCCCGTACACAAATGTTTGGACAGCCTCTGGACACATATACTTATGACTGTTTCCCGTCAACTTTTCATAGTATCCCCCATCACAACTTATCACTTGGCAGGCATCAAATTCTAGGCTCACTGGTCCCGCTTCCTCTGGTACGATTACAGTAAATATGTTAGGGTACACCCTTCCCCATCGTGTCTGTGTTTGTATTTCTTCGTCCGTCCATCCCTTTCCCTGTCATAGATCCAATGTGATTCCCCTTAACAGAGAACATGATCCCCTATCATAGCAACACCATCCACTTTTCTTTGTTCATGTTACAATTTTTATTAGTCCTTTTTAACCAATTCCTCTCCTGTTCTTCTGTGTTTCCTTGTTATTTTCTGGTGCAGAGAGTCATTAGTTCCCTGGACCTTCCATTGTTGGTCTGAAGGAGCTTCGACAGGATCTTTAATTCGTGTATAATGAGTCCAACCTTTTTCCGCAGTTCTTACAGCAGTCTCAGTACTCCGTAAGACCTGGAACAGGCCTTCCCAGTCAGGTTGCAATTTGGACTCCTTCCAGGATTTTATCAAGACCCACTGTCCTGGTTTGAGACTGAACTGCAAACTCTTATGGGGTGTTTGTGCCAACAGTCCTTTATTCCTGAAAACAGATAAAGAAGAGGACAGCCAAAGTATATATTCTTTAAGAAACTTATCTTTGATTTCAAACTGAGGAGGTTCCTTTAATTGTCCCATATAGGGTAATCCAAATAACATTTCGTAGGGGGATAATCCTAAATCTTTCCGAGGGGCTGTTCGGCTTCTTAACAATGCTAAGGGCAAACACTTAGTCCAAGGTAATTTTGTTTGTAACATCAATTGGGCTAACTGCTTCTTTATAGTCTGATTCATGCGCTCTACTCTTCCTGAGGAGGGTGAATGCCATGGAGTATGGAAATCTCTTGGTTTGCAGCTTGTCGTGCTGTGAGTGCTTGTGTGCATCAGTGATGCTGAGAGCTAAACTATCGGTAGTTTAACTACTGGCAGGGTCTTCCAAGATGGACAAGTCTCAGCTGAGGTGCCAGACTAAGATATGTATTTTAGTCCCCTGGTTTCCTTCCCATGTTCAATTTCCTGTTCTTTGTAAACTCAATGTTGTTTGTATACATTGTAGTATGCTTGTTTGATGTACACCGCGCTGATTTTAATAGCGCGGTATAGAAGCAAATGTTAAATAAATAAATAAATAAATAAGACGAACCACCCATGTGGGCAGCAGCAGAATGGGATAGTGTTGATGGCGAAGGATCACATTTCTGTGACAACGGCAACACCAAACTTAAATTGCATGGAAGAAAAGCCCGGCAATCTACTTCTGTATCTTGCCATGAAAACCCAATGGATAGTTACAACAAAACAAATTGTGCTATAGTGCTGGAAGATGATACCCCCAGGTCGGAAGGCACTCAACTAGCTACTGAGGAAGAGCTGAAGACTTTTCAGAGTAAAGTCAGCATTTATGATGTGGTTGGATCAAAGCCCTCGGGACGTCTGACTGCTGATGTAGCTGCACATGAAATGAGTCAGAAGCTGTAATGATGTCTTACGCATTGGAACATGGAACGTACGAAGCATGAACCAAGGGAAGTTGGAGGTGGTCAAGAATGAAATGGAACGTGTACAACTTGATCTGTTGGGTGTCAGCGAACTGAAATGGACTGGCATCGGGCACTTTGCATCAGATGATCACATGGTCTACTATGCTGGAAATGAAAGACAAAGAAGAAATGGTGTTGCATTTATAATAAAGAAGAAACTTGCAAGAACTGTAATGAAATACAATGCAGTCAGCGAACGCTTAATCTCTATTCGTCTACAAGGAATGCCTATCAACACAACTATAATTCAAGGATATGCCCCAACAACAGCTGCAGAAGAGAATGAAATTGAAGAGTTCTATGAACAAGTACAAGCTGAAATTGACAGAACATGCAAACAGGATATCCTGATAGTCATGGGTGACTGGAATGCAAAAGTTGGCAACAAAGAAGAAGGCAAAGTAGTTGGAAAATATGGACTTGGCAACAGAAATGAAGCTGGAGAAAGACTGATAGAATTCTGCAATACCAACTATCTATTCATCTCAAACACCTTCTTCCATCAACACAAGCGGCGACTGTACACATGGACTTCACCCAATGGATTGTATAAAAATCAAAACATGCCAGTCACAAGAATACGCTGACTACCTACAGTCAAAGATAATTCAGACTGTTAAGACAGCATCTCCTACCCCTGTGAACAGACCGCAGCACTCATCACCACTATCCGCCTTCCTACCACCTTCAGCGAAGAACGTCGAAGACACTATCAACGTGATCAACACCACCACTGCGCCAAACGATCCCTGCCCGTCGTTCTGGATAAAGACACAACGCAAGGAATTTAGCCCTTTCTTAACCAAGCTAATCAATCTCTCCTTCACCATGGGAGCATTCCCACTAACCCTAAAACAAACATCCATCAGACCACTCCTAAAAAAACAGCAAACTGGATCCCCAGAAAGTGGATTCATACAGGCCAATCTCAAGTATCCCACTAATGGCCAAATTAATCGAAAAGCTTGTCCAACAACAAATCCAGGATCACATCGATACCACTGCACCTCTAGACCCATACCAGCACGGATTCACAGAAGCACATGGCGTCGAAACACTCCTGACCATCCTCTTCAACACTCTAATCACCGGCCTGAATAAAGCCAGAGGAGGTTATGCCCTAATCTTCCTGGACATCGCCTCAGCTTTCGATTCCGTCGACCATGAACTGCTCATGGGGCACCTGGCAGAGAAAGGGATCCAGGACACAGCATTGATATGGTGCGAAGCTTACCTCTCAGACAGATGGCAACATGTGAGGACAGGGCCCACGACTTCCAAACCATTCCAGCAAAAACAAGGTGTACCACGCGGATCCTCCCTCTCAGTGCTGTTTTTCAACATATATATGCAGCCCATCTGCACACTTGCCCCTTCCTTCGGCATCCCATGCCTTATATACGCCGACGACATGTTACTCTACATGCCATTCAGCACCGAACAGCCGGACTTCTCGCCACTAACCACCTGCTTTGACGCTATAACCGACTGGCTCCACACCCAAAACCTCAGGATAAACGTCAAGAAAACGGAGGCTCTATTCATCACCAGAGATCAATAGTTCATGCCGCCAGCAGCTCTAAAAGTAAGAGGCGCAGAGCTTCAAAGTAAGCCCACAATCCGCTACTTAGGGGTAATGCTCGACCAACAGTTGGACATGAAAGCCCATATAAACAACACCGTCAAGGCAGTATACCTCAAGATTGGCACACTCCGCCAACTACGACCGCTACTAGAACCAGATGACTTCAGAACAATCTACCAGGCCCTAATCATCCCCCATTTCGACTATGCCAATGTCATCCTACAGGGACTATCGAAAAATACGTTGATCCCACTGCAGATGTCTATGAATGCCGCGGCCAGACTTCTACACGGTGCTGCCAGAAGGGACCACATAACACCAATCTTGAAGCACATCCATTGGCTGCCAGTCCACTGTAGAATTACCTTCAAGATTCTACTGATGACATTCAAGGCCATCAGCGGACTCACCTCCCCTTCCATTGCAGACCTCATCATCCCCACTCCCCCAAATAGAACCATAAGATCAGTCACAGCCAACACCCTAAGTATCCCTAGCAAGATTACAAAATGATCGCAGGCTACAAGAAAGAGGGCCTTTTTGTTCTATGCCCCCTTGTGTTGGAACGCCCTACTACCCAACATCTGGTCCATTACAGAGCTTACCCCATTCAGGAGGGCACTGAAACACTACCTCTTCCTGCAGCATTATGGTACCACACAACAAACACTCATTCCTAGTCACCTAAACATCCACTCCAATCTACCTACCATACAGGCAACCCCTGCAGCTCAATAACACTACCAAACTCCTAGCAGGATCATGTATATAGTAACCTAAGAATGTAAACTACCTAGCCCAGAGCTTGTATATAGTTTCCCCAGTTAACCCAAGTTTATCAACCCTGTTTTATGTAAGTCCAGTGGGGGCCCCACCCGTGTCTGGACAAAACTGATGTTATTTGTAAACCGAGCTGATTTTGAAGAGCGCGGTATAGAAAAGACTTTAAATAAATAAATAAAAATAAATTGACTACATCTGTGGAAGTCAACGATGGAAAAGTTCTATAACATCAACAAAGACAAAACCTGGAGCTGACACTGGTACAGATCATCATCTACTAGTATGCAAACTCAAGCTAAAGTTGAAAAAGAGCAAACCACTCATGAATGCAGCAAGATATGACCTTGAGAATATACCACTGGAATTTAAAGACTGCCTGCAAAATCGATTTGCTGCTTTAGATTCAAATGGCAGAGCTCCAGAAGAGTTATGG
Source organism: Ichthyophis bannanicus (assembly GCA_033557465.1). NCBI lineage: Eukaryota > Metazoa > Chordata > Amphibia > Gymnophiona > Ichthyophiidae > Ichthyophis > Ichthyophis bannanicus. Next base: position 1,841,258,552 of record CM066031.1, on the reverse strand, counting down.
AATGACATCAAGAAGGTTGTGTTGGAAGATTCTACTGAAGATTATTCAAAAGAGACTACAACCATACCCGGAACAAGAACTACCTGAAGTGCAAGCAGGGTTCAGGAAAGGGTGAGGAATGAGAGACATCATTGCAGATGTGAGATGGATCCTTGAAAAGACTAAAGAATACCAAAAGGATATCTGTTTGTGCTTTATCAACTATAGCAAGGCTTTTGACTGTGTAAACCATGAGAAACTCTGGGCCACATTAAGAAGCATGGGTATACCAGAACACCTGATTGTACTCTTGCACAATCTGTACATTGATCAAGAAGCAGCAGTTCGAACGGAACAAGGAGAAACAGAATGGTTTAAAATAAGCAAAGGTGTAAGACAAGGCTGCATACTTTCCCCTACCTGTTTAATTTATATGCAGAACAAATAATCAGAGAAGCAGGATTTTATGAAAACAACAGAGGTGTGAAGATTGGTGGAAAACTCATCAACCTTTCGATATGCTGATGATACCACATTACTGGCTGAAAGTGAAGATGATCTGAAACATTTGCTTCTCACGATCAAAGAACATAGTCTCAAAATGGGCCTGCACCTTAATGTAAAGAAGACAAAGATCATGACAACTGGCAAAATCAACAGGTTCATCGTTGAAGGAGAAGAAATTGAAATCGTGAACAACTTTAAAGCTTCTGAGTTGGATCCTGGACTCCCCCGGGTCGGAAGTGTTGGCCAGCTGGACTCAGTGCCTGCCGAGGCCAGGCAGAACTCCCTCCGATACAAGAGGATCGGTGGGCCCAGGGAAATTCCCCTGCGTCGGATTGGCATGGTTCCAACTGGACCAAACCTCAAGGCGAATTACGTGGATTTATTCACTTGAACACTATCCACCACTCGCACTTCCAGGCCAACGCACCAAGAATGTAGCAGCAGATAAGCATGCAATAAATAAATCCAGGAGTCTTTTCAAGGATCCAAGCCAGTTTAATGTGCACATGGCTCAAGCAATAAGCAATTTCAAAATGGCTGAGCAATGGCTTCTAGTAAAACAACAACTTTTATAGCTTTCTTGTCCATTCTAAGCATAGGCAAACTTTTCATTGGTCCCAGTACCCCTCTCACCCATCTATTGGTCCCGGTACTGATATGGCTACCCAATCGGGACTCTGGTCTGGGCTCAGCACCTGGTTGCCCCCCTTCTAGTCCCAATTACAATGGTCAGTGTCTCTAACTTGTTACATCTCTCCTCCAAGGTCGCTTAGCTTGTTAAAACATATGGGAAGCAGGGCACTGTAACCTTGCTTTTTGCAGAGTTAATTAATTCCATAGAAGCTGTGCTCTCTTATCAGTACCAATTAGAGCTGTGTTCTGTCTTTTATAAGTTTCGTTTCTGCTTAGCTATGTTCAGTTAAACTGAGTTAAGTTTCAATTCTATGGTGTCATCATTCAGGGGGGGGTTTTCATTCCTCTGGGCCTAACTACAGGCTTCAGTTACAGGTCAAGCTGCTCAGGCCTGTCTGCTTAGTTCAATTAGCATGGATCATAGGCCGTCGCCTACCACAAGATGATGCATTGCTCTTGGCAGAATGGCTGTGAAAGACCTAGATAAGATTCTTAAGAGCAGAGATGTCTCTCTCCATACAAAGATTCGACTTGTTCAAGCCATGGTATTTTCAATAACATCATATGGATGTGAATGCTGGACAGTGAACATAACCTTTTTTTACACAATAACAGACTCCTCAGTGAAGCAAAGGGTTACTTTAATTACATTCTTGCAAGGGTGTCTGACTGATGCAGACACACCTATGCTCTGTTTCACAGTTCTTTTATAGTACAGTATGTCCTCTCCCTCTTCCAGCATGTCTGTAACTCATTGGTTAATACTGTCTCACTCCACTTCTTTGTACTTCTGCACCTTGACAGGCTGCGTATTACTAGCCACGTAGTCTCTCCTTCCAGGATGCAGACATACAACAAAGGGAGTCAGAAAGTCATTGAATATAAAATTATATTACAGAGTGGTGAATGAATGGAATACAATAATTCTATTATATTGTAAAAATAACATATTACATTGTTTATATCAGCATGGGGACTATAAATAAAATATATTTTATTTATTTATTTACATTCTGTTATATACCACGCTATTCTGCATCAGTGCGGTTTACATTGAACAAACTGAAATTACATTGAACAGGGCATTATAACTTGGAGATAACTATTTTACAGGGAACATAGGCTATGGAGGGTTAAGTGGCTTGCCCAAGACCACAAGGAGCACCCGTGGGACTAGAAACCCCAGTCCTTCCGGCCCAAGGTTGCTGTCCTCTAGTGGGATTTGAACCCCCGACCTTCCGGCCTGAATACTATAACTATTATAAAAATAATGGGTACTTAAATAAAATATCAAATAAATGTCCAAATAAAGGGCACCAAATAGTAGCAAATCAAATAAAAACAGATAAACGCGAAAAATATAAAAAAGTAGATCAGGATGGACAATCAGAAAACAGAGAAAAAAGGGGGGAGGGGGGTTTATAATAACGCAGAGAGATCGAGTTCTTGGTTAAGGCCAGAGGGTTGCATTGTATTAATATGGAAAATGAATTTCTGTTCAAGCCTAAGAAGTGTCTTCGTTTCCTCCTCGCCAGTGAGGATGAACTTGGCGCAGGACAAGGTATTTCAAGTCAGTTATGGTAATTAGCAATAGACTACTATGGTATCTTGTGATGTCTGTAAAATTTGAATGATGAGCAGAATCACGTGTATAAGAGGAAACTTGTGTTACAAATGGTCGCAAAAGAACATCTAGGAACTGTGATACAGGTTCAAACAAGGAACTTATAACAGATATGATGGGGTGACTGGGGGGATTGTGCAATGACTTATGAATTTTGGGTAATATGTAAATTGTAGGGCAACTGGATGTGATACTGTCAAAAAAAACCTTCGGTCTTTTTTGGTCAAATATTCTGCTTCAGCACCAGTTTGGATAAGAGCATCCATCTTTTGTTAAAACAATGAAGTAGGATCCTTGTTTAGCAGTTCATAAAATTTCCTGTCCTGAAGTTGTCTTTTAATTTCCAAAATAGTCTTTGCAGTACATGACGACACTTGCTTCACCCTTGTCAGCCAGTTTAATGACCAATTTAAAACCTGATTTTAATACCTTAAGCGCTTGTCTTTTATATGTAATATTATGAAAGGTGCGACATTTCTTCTCCAGGAACAAGCAGGAAGTCAGTCCTCGCTTATGGGTGATGTCTGCACTGACGGAACCCGTGCGGAGCAATTCCTCAGCTTTCAAAGAAAGACTTTGGGATTGCTGCCACGCATGCGTGGTCCTCTGCCTGCCCAAGGGTGCCATCTTGCTCATGCTCCCTTTTCCCGCAGAGCCCTTCAGACGCATGCCCTCGTCCCTCATAAAAAATGTTTTGTTTTTTTGGCGTCTGGCCTATTGTTTTCCAGTTGCATCAGTCCTTTACCCATCCTCCCCTTGCTCCTATCTCTTTTGAGCAAAGGGGACATTTTTTTCTCTAAATTTTTGTTGTTGATGGGCTTCGTGCCCTTTTTTCTACTAACCGCTGGCCATGTGGGTTTTCGACCTCGTGGGGCCCTTTTTGCCCCGATGGCCACCGGTTTCACAAAATGCGATACATGCTCCAAGAACATGTCGCTTACGGATACCCATGACTGTTGTCTATGGTGTCTCAGAGCCGACCATGATCCAGAGCTCTGTTCACTTTGTAAAAAGATGTCCTCCAAAGGCCTGCTCAGTCGTAAGCAGAAGTCCGAGGACATTTTCCGAAAGGCTGCATCAGAATCCCCGGTGGCACCCTCAGTCGTCTCTCCACCGGTGGTGTCCCCCCACCCTCGGCAAAATGGCACTCCGACCAAGGGTCCCCTTAAGTGGAGTGGCGTAAGAAGTAGAGACCTCGAAGTCTCTGTTGGGGGCTCCCAACAAGCACGAGTGCTCCCGCACTCCATCGCTCAGCCCCCCTCGGCGTTCCCGAGAGTCGGACAAGAAGCGGCCTCGTAAGGTACCTTGAACAGACTCTTGAGGCCCCAGGTGATGGTGCCAGGTCTCCCCAGGGTCGTCTCAGCGAGGACCCACTTTCTTCCTCAACGCCCAATCCGGTGACCCCGGTGTTGGTGTTGCAGGCCCCACGCCTGCGTGGGAGTCCCATATGCTGGCACTAGAATATAGCGTTTCTGCGTTCATAGCTTCCCAGCAGGCGCTGGTATCCAGTTTCGCTGGTACGCACCTAGAAACTGAGGTTCCCTAGAAAGGGACACCTAAATCCGCCCTGGAAACGCCTGAGAGCCATGGGCCTTGTGAGGGTCCTCGGTGTCGGTCTCGCTCGCCTTCCTTTTCCTCGGGGGCAATATCCTCCAGGACCTCCGGCTCCAAACGGGCTTTGGCCTCTGGGCGAGGCGACCAGCTCGAATTGGACTCCTGTTCCGAATTTTCGGGTTTGGTGTTGGATGGGGATATCTCCCCTGAGACCTGTCCCCATCGGGACCTTCCGTCGGATCCGTCCCCGCCTGTCTTTCAGCAGCATTCGCCACCCAAGGACACCTTGGTGTTCGTCTGGGACATGGCATGGGCTCTTAACCTGGCTACCCAGGCGGATTAGGAACCTCGAGCTGAAGAGCTCGATGTCTTGCGGTACGAGTCCCCTCCTCGGGAATCTCTTGCTGTCCCAGTTCCTCCCATTTTGTCCAGGCTGCTACTCCGCATGTGGGAGACCCCTACATCAGTCTCCATCGTGAAAAAGCACCTCGATGCGATGTACAGGGTCCAGCGCTGCCCTGGGTTTAGAAAAATCCAACTCCCCCACACCCCCATTGTGGTGGAGTCAGCCATGTGAAAGCAAAAGAGCCCTAAGTCCAATTCTTTGGTTCCGCCGGGAAGGGAGTTGAGAGCCCTCGACACCCTAGGCCGCAAGGCCTATCAAGGGTCCATGCTCTCATGCCACATTCAAGCATACCAATTGTACATGGGCATGTTTTAATGTGACATAGCCAAGGAACTTGGGAGCTTCACCGCAGGCCTCACTGGCAAACTCCTCAACAGGTTCCGGACCCTCCTCAAGTCCGTCGTGGAGTGCTCAAAATACCTCTGCTGTGCTGCCTATGACGGATTTGAGTCTTTGGCCCGAGTTACAGCCACTGGCATCGGGGCCGGTTACCAGACATGGCTCCAGTCCTCAGACTTGGAGCAGTAGGTCCAGGACAAGCTCATGGACGTACCCTGCCTTGGTGAACAGCTCTTCGGTAAATTGATGGAGAATAAGGCCGCCGAGATTGAGATGGAGTTTGTCACCCGTACCCGCCTCTTGCACAAGACCTCTTCCCTTCCCCGAAAGAAGCAGTAAACTGGAGTGGAATGGAGGAGTGGCCTAGTGGTTGGGGCAAGGTACTTCAGGCCGGAAGGTCAGGGGTTCAAATCCCACTAGAGGACAGCAACCTTGGGCCAGAAGGACTGGGGTTTCTAGTCCCACAGGTGCTCCTTGTGGTCTTGGGCAAGCCACTTAACCCTCCATAGCCCATGTTCCCTGTAAAATAGTTATCTCCAAGTTATAATGCCCTGTTCAATGTAATTTCAGTTTGTTCAATGTAAACTGCACTGATGCAGAATAGTGCGGTATATAAGAGAATGTAAATAAAATAAAATAAAAATAAAAAATAAACTAAGAAGCCGTTTTTTCCACGGAAGGGCCTGCCCTACTGAGGCTACACACCCACGCCCACGCCGACCACCGCGATGCAGGGAAAGCCTGGGCCACACTGTCATCACAAACCAAAGGGGCCCAAGACCCAAACCCCGGCCCTACCTCAGCACTTCCAGGGGTTTTGACAGCAGCAGCATAGCCTTTTGCCCCGGGCAGCGCCGCAGCAATTGGGGGGTTGTCTGTCCTCCTTAGCCCCTCAGTAGGCGTCCATCACATCAGACACTTGGGTCCTTCGAGTAGTCCGGTTCGGATACCATCTCCGTTTGGACAGGCTTCCCCCCTCCCTTCTCCCCAGCGGAGCCTTCTCGACTCCCCACACACCAATCCTTCCTACAACGGGAGTTAGACAACCTCCTCCTCCCCCAGCGAGCGGTCGAGAGGGTACCGACGCACCTCCGAGGTAGGGGCTTTTACTCCCGGTACTTCCTCGTCCTGAAGAAGACGGGGGGGCCTGTGGCCCATCCTCGACCTCCAAAACTATACAAGTTTCTGGTGCGGGAGAAGTTCAAAATTCTATCTCTTGGCATCCTGCTGCCCTTCCTCCAGTAGGGCGACTGGCTATGCTTCTTGGATCTCAAGGACGCTTATGTCCACATTTTGATTCACCCCAGCACAGGCAGTCCCTGCCCTTCAGGGTGCAAGGGGAACATTACCAATACAGGATGCTTCCCTTTGGTCTTGCGTCTGCTCCGCGAGTCTTCACAAAGTGCCTCTCCGCGGTTGCTACCTTCCTCAAGCGGCAGGGCAATACCGGTCTTCCCTTACCTTGACGACTGGCTCATCATGGGGCCCTTGGCTGAGGAAGCCCACCTCATGGCATCGCGCACAATCCTCCTCGAGCACCTGGGATTCTTGGTCAACTACCCCAAGTCCCACCTCGAGCCAGCACAGGCCTTGGAGTTTATGGGCGCATGCCTCGACACTCAGTGACCGATTGCTTTCCTTCCCGCAGACCGTGTGGCTCGCCTCTGAACATTTGCGGCCCAGGTCCAGAGCAGCACTTGGGCTATGGCTCGGAATATTTTGCGCCTCCTGGGGCACATGGCTTCCAGTGCCCATGTGGTCCCACACACCCGCATGCACATGCGGACATCCCAGTGCTGCCTTAGCACTCAGTAGAGCCTGGCCTCCGGTCACCTCAGGGAGCCCGTTCAGGTCTTCCCCACCCTTCGCAGTGCCTTAGACTGGTGGCAGGACCCCCACAACCTTCTTTGGTGACTGCCCTTCCAATCCCTGCAGCACGATCTAGTGCTGACAACAGACGCTTCCCTGTTTGGATGGGAAGCCTTCTGCAGTGCACTGTGCACACAGGGGCAAAGGTCACCCGAAGAGTCTCAGCAGCAGATTAACTTGTTTGAGCTTTGTGCGGTCCGATGGGCCCTAAGTTCTTTCGAGGACCATCTCCAGGGAAAGTCGGTACTTGTGCAGATCGACAATCGAGTAGCAATGTTCTATATCAACAAGGAAGGGGGCATGGGATCACGCCTCCTCTGCCGAGAAGTGGTCCTCTTCTGCTCCTTCGCCTTCTATCGGGGGATAACCCTACGAGTGGTCTACCTCCTGGGCCACGAAGACATCCTCGCAGACAAGCTCAGCATGATCCTCCGCCCTCACGAATGGCGGCTGGACCCGCAGGTGACCAACTGATTGTTCCATTGGTGGGTGACCCCGACCATGGACCTGTTCACCAGCCCAGTGAACGTGCAGCTCCCCCGCTTTTGCAGCCCAGTCCCGAACCTGAACAGGGAGGTACGGGATGCGTTCCTCTTGAGAGATGGACCTCAGGGCTTCTCTATGCATTCCCTCCCACTCCTCTCATTGCGAGGACCCTCCACAAAGCTCAGTGGGAACGAGTTTCGATGATTCTCGTCACTCCCTCGTGGCCTTGGCAACCGTGGTTCCCACTCCTGCTCCGCTCACGTCCAAGCCTCCGATTTCCCCTGGGCTGTGCCCCATGCCTGCTAACGCAGGAGGAGGGCCGGGTGCTATACCTGAACCTGGCCTCGCTATCCCTTGCAGCATTGCGCTGAACGGGTCACCCTTGCCACACTGGACCTCCTGGAGAAGGTCGAGGAGATCCTCCTCACGTCGAGGAAGGACTCGACGAGACGAGCTTACGCCTTCAAGTGGTGGCGCTTCTCGATCTGGTGCTCCGAGCTCCAGATCGACCCTTTCTTGTTTCCCACTCAGCGGGTCCTCCAGTACCTTCTCTATCTCTCAAAGGAGGGGCTGAGGTCTAACTCTGTCAGGGTTCACCTGAGTACCATTTCGGCGCATCATTTCCCCGTAGTGGGCAAACCCCTCTCGGAGCAGCCCTTGGTCTTCCGCTTCATGCGGGGGGCCTCTTCCTCTCCAAACCTCCCATCCGGCCTCCTCCGGCGGAATGGGATTTGAATGTAGTGCTCATGCAGCTTACACGTTCACCCTTCAAGCCGATGGCGACGTGCTCGCTTCGGCACCTATCCTGGATGGTAGTCTTCCAGGTGGCTTTGACCTCGGCCCGCCAAGTCAGTGAACTCCAGGCTCTCATGGCTAAAGCCCCTTACACCAGGTTCTATAGGAACAGGGTGGTCCTCAGTACCCACCCCAAGTTCCTGCCAAAGGGTTGTCTCGGATTTCCATCTCAATCAGGAGATAGTCTTACCGACCTTCTTCCCGAGATCCCATGCTGACCAGGCATCAGCGGTTTTGCGTACACTCGACTGCAAGAGGGCTCTTGCCTTCTATATGCAGCACACCCAGCCTCATCGCAAATCTTTCTGTCTTTTCATGACCTGCAATGCCAATTGCCTAGGGCAGGCATTCATGAAACGCACCCTCTCCACTTGGTTGGCGGACTGCATCGCCTTCACTCATGTGAGGACGGGCACCCCTCTGGATCAGTGGGTCACTGCACACAGCGTCTGAGCCAAGGCTGCGCTCTGTGCCGCTATCGGACATCTGCTGGGCTGTAGCCTGGGCTTTGGCGAACACTTTTGCCTCGCACTACTACCTGGAGAGGGAGTCCTTCCAGGACAGCACCTTCGACTAGACTGTACTCCGTAATCTGTTCGGAGTATAAGAACCTCCTGCGTTCCGACACCTCTCGATGGCTACCGAGGGTTTCGTCTGAGGACCCGAAGTCTCAGGATCCTTCGGGCATTGGCTTCTGCTCCCGGCCTTGCGTAGGTGTTTTTTGGTTACAGGTTCGGTAGCCTGTAGCTGGGCTTCCTGCTTGTTCCTGGAGAAAGCCTAAGAAGTGTCTTCAACATTTCCTCCTCGCCAGTGAGGATGAACTTGGCGCAGGACAAGGTATTTCAAGTCAGTTATGGTAATTAGCAATAGACTACTATGGTATCTTGTGATTTCTGACCTGTAACAGGTGTTCTCCAGGGACAGCAGGAATCAGTTCTCACTACCCTTCCACCTCCCCTGATGAGTTGCTGGATTTTTATCCTTCCCTTGCCATCTGGTTGGTAGGGCTCGAGGTAAGCAAGATGGCACCCTTGGGCAGGAAGAGGACCACGTATGCGTGGCAGCAATATCAAAGGCTTTCTTTGAAAGCTGGGGAATTGCTCTGCGCGGGCTTCTTCGCTGCCGACGTCGCCCATAAGTGAGGACTGATTCCTACTGTCCCTGGAGAATACCTGTCGTAAGTGAGTAACTACGCTTTATCTTCCAAATCTTTGAGGACCACTTTTTCAAAGATGTCAATAGCAGAGTTGATACTGCTTGTTGGTACCCATGTAGACTTCCTATGTATAACAGATGGATTGACATAGTGGACTGAATAGTTGAAAAGAACACCTTGATTTTTAATTTTCTAATGAATTTGAAAAAATCAACCCTGGTGTTGAAAGGATCATATTGTGTAGTGGGGACAAAGGAAAGGCCTTTCTCTAAAACATCTATCTGAATGGAGGCTAGATGGGTATCTGACAGATTCTGGATATTGCCTGTTATTCTTGGTAGGAGATCCGCCGTGTCCCCTCTTGCCATCTCTACCCCCATCCCCTTCCCAGACCCAAATAATGGGATTGGTAATTTAACCTGTGATTTTCCTGTTCTTTGTACTGTTCTATGGTTTGTATGTGGAGGGCTCCTTCCCCCCTCTTTCCAAAGTTTGTCCATGCAAAAATCCTGTGTCGGTAGGTGATCTGAATTAAACAGTGGAGCAGATAGTCCAAGTGTTCATCAGACTGCTTCCAATCCTCTTTTTAGGTGGACCTGCCTCGAGGTCTGTACAGCCTTCTTGGATAGGCTTGTGCTTGTAGGTAATTCTATTACTCCTGTGGTAATCTTTGGAAGCACCATTTTTCTTACTCCAAAGATAGACATACCCAAACTGGTAGTCATCCTCATCTCTTCTGAATTTGGAAAGTTTCTTCTCTTTAATAACTTTCTTATAGGACTCCAAATTCTTGTTATAGTCTGAGAACAGTTTGTCAAATCTATTATCCTCCACCTAGCTGCAGTCTTCCGACCTCGAGCAATGGGTCCAAGACAAGCTGCTCAACGTCCCCTGCACCAGGGAGAACCTGTTTGGCAAACCTATGGCTGACAAGGCGGCCGAGATAGAGGCTGATGTGGTGACCCGCCAGAGGCTCTCTAAAAAGACCTCATCTCTTCCCCTGCAAAAAAACATTGGGGAAAAGACCCATTTTCCTGAGGAAAAAGGGTCCCTTTGCACAGAATCACCTCTACCAGCCCTTTTTGGGCCAGCAACAAGGTTCTCACCTTAAGAGGCAAGGCCACAGAAGGCAAAGGCACTGAAGCCCCAGGCCCCAGCTCCCATCCAACCCGGGGGGAACTTTTGACTCCCAGGGCAGGGCCTCCCCTCCCCCAGGAGATCTTCACCAGCCCCCGGGGGGCGCCTGTCGCTCTTTGCCACAGATAGGCCAATATCTCCTCAGACCAGTGGGTACTGCAAGTGGCAATGGAGGGATACATCCTCCACCTGCAGCAGATACCACCAGGTTCTTCCCAGGAGAGCCAGAGCAGCCTCTCCTTCATCAGACTCATAGAGCTCTTCTGCTCACAAGAATAACACAGTAGAGCCTGTACCCAAACACCTATGTGGAAAAGGCTTCTACTCCAGATACTTCCTTTACCCACAATGAACTGTGGGCCTCAGGCCCATACTAGACCTGCGAAACTAAAACAAGTTTCTGGTGAGTGAGAAGTTTAAGATGCTCTCCCTTGGAACACTGCTGCCTTACCTCCACCAGGGAGATTGGCTGTGCTCCTTGGATATAAAGGATGCATACACACATATTCTAATTCACACCTCCCATAGGCAGTACCTAAGATTCATGGTAGGAGGAGAGCACTACCATACAGAGTGTTATCCTTCAGCCTGTCCGCCTCACCAAGGGTCTTTACCAAATGCCTGGTGCCTACAAGGGTCTTAGTCTTCCCCTACCTAGATGACTGGCTAATCAGGGGCGGCAGAGCCTCAGAGGCCAGTCGGGCCTCAAAGCATGTGACCCTCCTCCTGCAGTACCTCGGGTTCATCGTCAACTACCCAAAATCTCACCTCTCTCCAGCCCAAAGCCTGGAGTTCATAGGTGCTCAGCTGGACACACTGCAGGTCAAGGCCATTCTCCCCAGGGAAAGGTTAGAATTCTTCAGATAACTGGTAGGAGAGGTGCAATGCCACCGGTCAGTTTCAGCTCATCGTCTCCTCCGTCTGTTGGGCCATATGACTTCTACGGTCCACGTAACGCCCTCAGCCCACTTGCACATGCGGACAGCTCAGTGGTGCCTTCGCTCACAGTAAACTCAAGCCATGGTCAGGGTTACCCGTCAACTGGTGGAATCCCTCAACTGGTGGCGGAACTTGCTCCACCTCCTGGCAGGACTGCCCTTCCAGGCACCTGTGCCACAGAGGATCCTGACTACAGATGCCTCCCTCCTGGGTTGGGGGGCACATTGTGGGGACCATCACATACAGGGAAGCTGGTCTCATGAGAAATCACTGCTACAGATAAATCGTCTGGAGCTCAGGGCAATATTCCTGGCCCTGCGAGCGTTCTGCCACTGCCTGCAACACCGACCCATACTGGTCCTGATGGACAACCAGGTCACCATATTTTATATCAACAAGCAGGAGGGTACATGCTTATACTCTCTCTGCCAGGAGACGGTGGCCCTCCTCTCCTTTGCAGCCCACAACAACATGCTCTTGCAAGTGGTTTACCTCGTGGACCAGGACAACTGCCAAGCGGACAGGCCGAGCAGAGCCCTTCATCCATACGAGTGGTGCTTTTACCTCAAGGTGGCAAAATGGCTCTTCCACCCCTGGGGCAGGCTCGTGATGGATCTATTCGCCTCTCCAGACAACACGCAGCTGCCTCGATTCTTCCCTTGTCAGCCACACTCGAAGAGAGTGGCAGCAGATGCCTTCCTGATCTCATGCTCTGATGACCTACTCTATGCGTTCCCACAGACCACTCCCCCCCCCCCTGTCGCCATGACCCTCTTCAAAGTCCAGAGTGATAGGGCATCAGTTATGCTAATTGCCCCCAGGTGGGCCAGGCAGTCTTTGTTTCTACTGCTGCTCTCCCTCTCGGTGGCACTCCCAGTACCACTGGGCCGAGCCCTCGACCTCCTGTCCCAGGAGGGGGGATCCCCCCTGCACCCCAATCTGGGGTCGCTAACGCTGACTGCGTGGCTGCTGAAAGGGTAGCACTGGCCCCTTTCAATCTTCCGAGAGAAGTCAAGGAGATCCCACTGGCCTCCCAAAAGCCCTCCATCATATGGGCTTATGCCTTCGAGTGGAGAAGGTTCTCTGCCTGGTGTGTGCAAGGGAGTACTCCAGTACCTTCTGCACCCTGTCATACAGCAGACTGAAGTCCAACTCCGTGAGGGTGCATCTGAGTGCAATAGCCGCTCACCACCACCCTATTGAGGGAAAATCCCTCTCGGGCCAGCCACTGGTTTCCAGGTTCCTCCAGGGCCTCCTGTTATCCAAGCCCCCTCTCTGCCACCCAGCAGCTGAGTGGGACCTGAACATGGTGCTCTCACAGCTCACCAGACTACCATTCAAGCCCCTGGCCACTTGCCACCTGCGGTACATTTCTTGGAAGGTGGCTTTCCTAATGTCACCTCACATCCACTCGAAAAGTGAGCGAACTCCAGCCCCCCTGATCTCTGATCCACCATATTCAAGGTTCTGCAGGAACAGGGTAGTACCCAGCACACATCCTAAATTCCTCCTGAAGGTGGTATCTTGTTTACACCTCAACCAGGAGGTGATCCTCCCCACCTTTTTCCCATGGCCTCACATGGGCCGGGAGGAGCTTCCAGGAATAAGCAGGAAGTCAGTCTTCACATATGGGTGACGTCTGCACTGACGGAACCCGCGTGGAGCATTTCCTCAGCTTTCAAAGAAAGCCTTTGGGAATGCTACCATGAATGTGTGGTCCACTTCTCGACCAAAGGTGCCATCTTGTTCGGTCTCCTCTTTTCTGCGGAGCCCAAAGGAAGCATATCCTGTTTCCCCAGTATAATTCCTTAAAAATTATCCTCTTGAGTTCTTCCCGGTTTGCATGCTGGTTCCTCTTCCCGCCTCGAGCCGGTACCATCCCCGGCGCTGTTCTCGGCTCTTTCTCTTTTTTCATCGAGGCTTGCCTCGACCAGTGTTTGTGCCCTTTTTCGCCCAAGGGTCGTCAACCCCGTCCAGGTGTGATCCACCATGTCTCCCAGTGGCTTTAAAAAGTGTGATTGTTGCAGTCAAATTATGTCTGTCACAGACACCCACGACTGCTGCTTTCACTGCCTTGGCCTGGACCACGACATTACCTCCTGCGACCTATGTCAGGCCATGACTCCTTGGACCAACAAGAAAAGGTTGGAATTGCAGGAGAAGATGTTCCCGCGGTCCAGCTCTGCCCTAGCTTCCCTGATGCTGAGCCCGAAGCCAAGCACCTCCCGTGAGGCCTGGGTGTCTTTGGAGTACCGCAGCGGCGGCTCCTCTGGAAAGACACTGGACCCTGGCAAGAAAAAGAAAAAATCATCAAAGCCAATTGAGGTTCCACTGGGGAAACACGGTATGGTCCTGTGGTGGGATTCAGACATCTCAGAGCAGCGTCCCCCCCCCAAAGGTCTCTAGGAAGGAGTCCTTGGCTGGTGGTGACTGCACGCGGCTCCCTGAGGCCACTGTCCTCATTGAGGATGCGCTCGCTAGAGCTCTGTCGCTGGACACCAAACCCTCGGTGCCCGCCCTGAAAGCTGCGGAACCTTCTGGCATCGAGGCCAGAATAGCAGTCCTGGAACAGAGTATCTGTCATCCTGACCATGCAGCAGGCGGTGTCAGGTTCATCCACATCATTTGCCCGACAACCAGGCCCCCGACTGCGGTGGCGTCCCCAGGCATCAAGCTGGGCCCTGAGTGCTATCTGCCTCGGGCTAGCTCTCGGCACTGATCGAGGTCCTGGTCCTGATCCTTGGGTATCCAGTCCTCGCCGGCTAGTTTCCAGGAGTCTGACCCGAGACCGATCAGGGGATCTCGATTCCCCAATGCAGTACTCGAGGTGCGGGAGTTCTGAGCTTTGGACTCCTCTATGCTCTCGGCATCAGACAGATGTCAAGGCCTCGCCTGAGATCTCTCGGCACTGAGACATTCCCTCAGAATCGTCTGCCTCGGAGCTCCGATGCCCTTCCCCACCCGAGGACATGGCATTCCACGACTTCGTCCAGGATATGGCCCGAGCCCTCTCTGTCCCCACCGAGGAGGACCCGTGCACTGAAGAGCTGGAGATCCTCCAGTATGATTCTCCACCAAAGGAGGCTGTATCAGTGCTAGTGCAACCCGTCCTCGAAAGGCTCCTCCTATGGATGATGGAGACCTCGGCCTCTGTGCCGGTGGTTAGCCGACACCTCAACGCCATCTACTGCATTAAAAGGAGTCCAGGCTTCCAGAAGGCCCAACTTCCCCATGATTCCATTGTGGTGGAGTCCTCGATGCAAAAGCTCAAGAGCCAGAAGACTTATTTTTCTGTACCCTTGAGTAGAGAGGCCAGAGCCCTCAATGCCCTAGGGTGTAAATGTTTCCAGGGGTCCATGCTGGGCTGCCGAATACAAACCTATGAGCTTTACATTGGGATGTATCTCAAGAGCCTTGTTCTTATTCTTGCGGGCTTCTTAGCAGGGCTCATTAGGGAACCCCTGCAACAGTTCCAGACCTTGGCCACTATCAGGGAATGCTCCAAGTTCCTGTCCCAGGCTGCCTACAATGGGTTCGAGGCTGCAGCCCAGGTAGCAGCCACAGGCATCGGTGCTTGGTGCCTGGCCTGGCTGCATACCTTGGACCTCGAGGAATTGCAGGACTCAGAAGTGCTGGGAATGGACTCGTGGAAAGTGACATTGAAAAAGCGAAATTGCTAAACAAATACTTCTGCTCTGTTTTTACTAAAGAAAATCCTGGAGAAGGATCACCTGTGACTCCCAAATTTAAAAATGGGAATGAAGTAGATACCACACCATTCACAGAAGATGATGTGTTCGAACAACTTGCAAAACTGAAAGTGGACAAGGCCATGGGACCGGATGGTATACATCCCAGGATACTGAAAGAGCTCAGAGAGGTTCTTGCAGGGCCGTTAAAGGATGTTTTCAACAGATCCTTGGAAACAGGATTAGTTCCTCAGAACTGGAGAATGGCTGATGTGGTACCTCTTCACAAAAGTGGTGACAGGGAAGAAGTGACAAACTACAGGCCCACGAGCCTTACCTCGGTGGCGGGAAAAGTAATGGAGTCGCTCCTGAAAGTGCAAATAGTAGACTTTCTCAAAACCAACCAGTTGCATGATCAGAGGTAACATGGTTTTACCGAAGGACGACCTGGAAAGTGGAATAACGAGTGAGGTTATCAAATTTGCAGATGATACAAAACTATTTAAAGTTGTTAAAACCCAAGAGGATTGTGGAAAATTGCAAGAGGATCTTGATAAATTGGAAGACTGGGCATCAAAATGGCAGATGAAATTTAATGTGGACAAGTGCAAGGTTATGCACCTAGGGAAGAACAACCCAAACTATGGTTACACGATGCAAGGTTCCACATTAGGAACCACCACCCAGGAAAAAGATTTAGGTGTCATTGTGCATACCATGTTAAAACCCTTGGCCCAGTGTGCAGCAGCGGCCAAGAGAGCAAATAGAATGCTAGGTATGATAAGGAAAGGAATGGAAAATAAAACAAAAGATATTATAATGCCTCTATATCGTTCCATGGTGAGACCGCACCTTGAATATTGTGTGCAGTTCTGGTCGCCGTATCTTAAAAAGGATATAGCTATTTTAGAAAAGGTTCAGAGAAGAGCCACCAAAATGGTAAAGGGGATGGAAGGATACTCCTATGAAGAAAGGCTAAAAACGTTAGGGCTCTTTAACCTGGAAAAGAGACGGCTGAGGGGAGATATGATAGAAGTGTATAAATTAATGAACGGAGTGGAACGGGTAAACGTAGATCGATTGTTTACCTTATCACAATATAGAAAGACTAGGGGACATGCAATGAAGCTACAGGGTAAACTATAAATTTAAGACTAATAAAAGAAAATATTTTTTCACTCAACGTGTAATCAAACTCTGGAATTTGTTACCGGAGGATGTAGTAAAGGCTGTTAGTGTAGCTGGGTTTAAAAAAGGTTTGGACAAGTTCCTGGAGGAAAGGTCCATAAACCATTATTAAGAAGGGACCCAGGATATCAATGCTTGAACCAATACAAGCATTGTGGAACCTGTGTCCCTTGGGGAAACTGCTAGGTACGTATGACCTAGATTGGCCAATGTTGGAAACAGAATACTGGGCTTGATGGACCTTGGTCTGACCCAGTATGGCATATTTTATGTTATGTTATGTTAAATCTGATTGAGTTCTTTGACTGGGTGACCAGAGAACTAGATCAGGAGCATGCGATGGATGTCATCTACCTGGATTTCAGCAAAGCCTTTGATACTGTTCCTCATAGGGAGGAGTGGTCTAGTGGTTAGGACAAGGTACTTCAGGCCGGAGGGCCAGGGGTTCAAGTACCACCTGGGGACAGCAATCTCAGGCCGGAGGGTCTGGGATTTCTAGTCCTTTAGGCACTCCTTGTGGTCTTGGGCAAGCCACTTAACCTTCCATTGCCCATGTTCCCTGTAAGTATTAGCGTATGTGTCTCATATCCCCTCGTGTTAAATGTATCCCCCAATTGACCGCTTTGACCCGGTGAAAAGCGGGATATAAATACAGCTAAATAAATAAATAAATAGGAGGCTTATCAATAAACTCAGTAGCTTGAGTATGGGTCCCAAGATGGTAAACTGGATCGGAAATTGGTTGACTGACAGACGACAGAAGATGATGGTAAATGGAGCTCACTCGGATGAAAGGAGGGTGATTAGCAGGGTGCCTCAGGGTTTGGTCCTGGGCCCAGCACTGTTCAATGTATTTCTGTGATATTGCTGAAGGACTGAATGGAAAAGTCTGTCTTTTTGCAGATGCCACGAAAATTTGCAACAGAGTGTACTCCCCTGAGGAAGTGGACAACATGAGGAAAGATCTACAAAAGCTGGAAGAATGGTTTAATGCTTGGCAGTTAAGATTTAATGTGAAGAAGTGCAGTGTCATGCACTTGGGAAGCAGAAATCCAAGGGAAATGTACGTGATAGGGGGCGAGAGGTTGGTGTGGACCAGGAGAAGGACCTTAGTGTGATTATTTCTGAGGATCTCAAGGTGGCAAAACAGTGCGACAAGGCGGTGGTAAACGCCAGGAGGATGTTGGGCTGCATACAAAGAGGAATTACCAGCAGAAAGGAAGAGGTACTGATGCCACTGTAGAAGTCACTGGTGAGGCCTCACTTGGAATACTGTGTTCAGTTTTGGAGACCATATCTTGCAAAGGATGTAAAAAGACTGGAAACTGTTCAGAGGAAGGCGACCAAAATGATTTGGAGCCTGCATCAGAAGCCTTATGAGAAGAGACTTGAAGACCTAAATATGTACACTCTGGAGGAAAGGAGGGATAGGGGAGATATGATTCAGACCTTTAAATACTTAGAGAAATAACGAACGAACAAACAAACAAACAAACCTCTTCCAAAGACGTGGAAACTGTAAAACTAGATGGCATAACATGAAGCTGCAAGGGGGTAAATTGAAAGGCAATGTCAGGAAATACTTTTTCACTGAAAGGGTGGTGGATGCTTGGAATGCCCTCCCGATGGAAGTTGTGGGGGCAAATACAGTGACAGAATTCAAAATGGCATGGGACGGACACAGTGGATCCCTTTACAGCAACAGGATAAAATCAAAATAAACTTAACTAATTTCTCAACAAATAGGTGTGTCCTACACTGAGCAGTGGGTTCACCCCTAAACAAAGACATGGGTGGCCTGCATGGAGCAGCAGGTGCACCTACTCTTGCCATCATACTGGGCAGACTGGATGGACCATACTGGTCTTTATCTGCCATCATTTACTATGTTACTATAATACGCCTCACAGGACAATGCATGGTTGGAGCAATAGCATCAAGAGCAGAGGACAGGGAAGCATTATAGGGAGCTACTGCCTCATCTACAGACTTGGATGACATAGTGGAGGAAAGAGGTGATGAGATTGTGGAAGAGAGAGCTAACGGTCATTATCATGAAGATTTCTAAAGAGGTTGTAGGAGACAGTGTGTTGTGGTTGGCGGGTGATGAAGAGTGTAGCATAACAGGTGATGGTCTGATAAGGGAAGAACTGAGGTACAGAGGTTTGAGGGTAAGCAATTAGAGAAGAATACAAGGTCAATGTAGTGGCTGTGCTGGTGAGTGGGGGCGGTAGAACATAGCTGAAGGTCGAATGAGGAGGTGACGGAAAAGAGCTTTGAAGCATAAGGGGCAGAAGAGTTAACATGAATGTTAACATTTCCGAGAATAAGGGAGGTGGAAGAGGAATCCAAAATGAAGGAAATCCATGAGTCAGTCAGTGAGAACTATTGGTGTTTGTGCCCTTTTCCTGCCTGTTCCCCCCCCCCCCCCTTGAGCTTGCGCTGTGGGTACACACCTGGCATCTGGCTGTGTGTTAACCCACACCCCATGCCATTCGTGTTATCTGCGTGCCTTCATCACATGCTGTTTGCACACTATGTGAGTGCCCTCGGGGTTCGATAAACCCATGGTTTATTACAATGCACCTTGGTAGAATTTTAATTATTTAACAGGTTTTTATACCGCTTTATCATATAGTCAAAGCGGTTTATAGTTTAACATCAGCTCAATGATTACTATATAACAAGGGCAACAAACTTGGAGCATAAACATGATCTAGGGTTGAACTGTGTTAATGTTTAGAGGGATTATAGATTAGAATAAAAGAGACAAATTTGGATTAAGGGATTGATTAAGGGATACAAAGTAGGAGAGAGGTTGTTGAGGATTATATAAGTTACAGGAGAGGTGGTAGTGACAAGCTCATTCTAGGCTATGTGATACTTTTAAAATGTTCGTAGAATAAAAATGTTTTTAGTTTCTTGAGAAAACCTGCCAACTCCATGATAAAGTGCCCCACCATCTCAAGGGCAAGGGGTTCTACTCCAGGTACTTCTTCATGCCAAAAAGGACAGTGGGTCTAAGGACTATCCTCGACCTGCGCAATCTCAACAAATTCCTGGGGACGGAGAAGTTCAAGATGCTCTCCCTTGGAACATTGCTGCCATACCTCCAGCAGGGAGACTGGCTATGCTCCTTAGATCTCAAGGATGTTTATACCCACCTTCTCATCCACCCCAACCTCAGATAGTACCCGTGGTTCATAGTGGGGGGCAGGCATTTTCAGTACAGGGTGTTCCCCTTCAGCCTGGCCTCTGCCCCTGCCCCGAGAGTCTTTATAAAATGCCTAGCAGTCGTGGCTGCCCTCCTCTATCTCCAGGGGGGTCTTCATCTTTCCCTACATGGCTGACTGGCTTATAAAGGGAGGCAGAGGTGCAGCATGCCACCGCATGCACCATCCATGTTCTGTAACACTTGGGGCTTGTCATAAACTACCCCAAGTCTCACCCCTCCCGACACAGCATCTAGAGTTCATCAGGGCAAAGATAGACACTCTCCAGTCAAAGGCATTCTTGCCCAGGGACCCGGCTAACTGTCTCAAGACTCTGGCTCGGTATATTAAGTGCCGTCACTCGTTGCACACTCTGCTTCCTCTGCGCCTCCTCTGGCACATGGCCTCCACGGTCCACGACACCCCCAACACTCGCCTCCATATGAGGTGGCACAGTGGTGTCTCTGGGACCTGTGGTCTCAGGCCATGGGTTGCCTCTGAGACAGAGTCTCTGTAACCTGTCAACTGGCAGACTCCCTGGTCTGGTAGCAGTCTCTCCAGCATCTCGAGGTGGGCATGTCTTTTCAGGCCCCAAGCCCCTCAAGGATCCTCACCACGGATGCCTCCCTGCTCGACTGGGTGTCCCACTGCGGAGATTTCTGCAACCAGGGCAACTGGTCACTAGGCAAGCACTCAGCAGATTAACCTCCTGGAGCTCTGAGCCATACACTTAGCCCTGCGAGACTTCTGTCACCACCTGCGTCACCAGCCAGTGCTGGTCCAGACAGACAACCAGATGGCAATGTTCTACGTGAACAAACAGGAGGGCACGGGGTCTTGTACCTTTTGTCAGGAGGCACTGGTATCTTCCTGTGGGCAATGTACCTGCCAGGCCAGTACAACCTTCTGGCTGAGAGGCTGAGCAGAGTCCTCCAGCCACATGAGCGGCAGCTGGACCCTAGGGATAGCCAGTCGGTTCTTACAGCTCTGGTGGGAACCCATGATGGACCTGTTCGCCAGTCCGGACAACTTTCAGTTGCCCCACTTCTGCTCCTGACAGGCCCACCCTCCAGGGTGGCAGCGTACATGTTCAATGTCTCATGGTCGGAAGACCTCATGTACGCCTTCCCTCCTACACCGTTGATCACCAAGACGTTGCTCAGAACCCTCCACGACAAGGCCTCGCTCATCCTGATAGCTCCTTGGTGGCCCAGGCAATCGTGGTTCCTGCTACTTCTCCAGTTGATGGTGGAGACCCCTATCCTTCGGGGACCGCCTTGGGACTCCTATTCCAGGAGGGGGGGCGCTCTCCTGCACCTTATCCTGGGGTCCCTGTTGCTGACAGTGTGGCTGCTGAGAAGGGTGACTTTGGCCCCTTTCAGCCTTCCGGTTTGAGGTGGAAGACATTCTACTGGCCTCTCTCAAGGCCTCTACCCGAAATGCTTACGCCCTCAAATGGTGCAGGTTCTCGGTTTGGTGCACTGAAGACAGGGCTGACCCTTTCTCCTGCCTGGTGGCACTGGTGTTACAGTACCTTCTCCACCTCTCTCAATCCGGGCTCAAGTCTAACTCCGCGTGCACCTAGTGCTCTGCCAGCACACCACCATCTGGTGGATGGTAAGCCCCTCTTGGTCCAACCCTTGGTGACCCGCTTTCTTTGGGGCCTGCTCTTATCGAGGCCCCAGGTTTGCACTCCAGCAGCCGAATGGGACCTCAACGTGGTGTTGGGGCAGCTCACTCGAACCTCTGGCTACCTCCCACCTTTGCTACCTTTCTTGGAAGGTGGCTTTCCTGGTCGTGCTTACCTCTGTTCACAGAGTTAGTGAGCTTCAGGCCCTTGTGGCTGAGGTGCCATATACCAGGTTCTACAAGAACAGAGTGGTACTTTGCGCATCCCCCAAATTAATGCTTAATGTAGTGTCACCCTTCCATCTCAGCCAGGAAGTGGTGCTCCCTACCTTCTTTCCAAGACCTCACTCGAGTCGGGTCTGTAAGAGGGCTTTGTCCTTCTATATCCAACACACTCGGGGCCAGCGCAAAGCTTCTTAGCTTTTCATCTCCTATGACCCAGTAGGCTGGGGGAGGCGGTGACCAAGCGTATGCTGTCCACGTGGGTGGCGGACTGCATCGCCCTCACTTAAGAGCAAGCAAGGATCCCGCTGGAAGGCCGCGTCACAGTGCACCATGTCAAGGCCATGGCGGCCTCGGTGGCAAACTTGTTCTCTGTCCCGATGGTGGACATCTGCTGGGCCGCCTCCTGGTCTTCAGTCCATACCTTAGCAGCCCATTACTGTCTGGAAAGAGAGTCCGACGGGACAGTGCCTTCAGCTGGGATGTGCTCCGTAACCTTTTTGTGGTTTAGGCAACTCCTACCCTCCAATCCTTCTATGTTCAGGCTACTGGCATGCTGATTTTATTGGACACAGGGGTCCTACTGTGGTTTGTGTACACCGACTAAATTGCTGCTGCTTGTGGCTCCCAGTGAGGGAGCCCCTATTTTTGCTATGGGCTTTCTGTAGCTATGGAGACCCATATGAGGATTGACTTTCCTGCTTGTTCTCAGAGAAAGTGAAGTTACTCACCTCTAACAGGTGTTCTCCGTGAACAGCAGGAATCAGTCCTCACAACCCTCCCTCCACCTCTTGGAGTTGCTCTTTTACCATCTTTTATTTTTGCCGTCTTTTAGCTGTGTCATCTGACTGAACAAGATGGCACCCTTGGGCGGGTAGGGGACCACGCTTCCGTGGTAGCATCTCCCAAAGGCTTTCTTTGAAAGCTGGGGAGATGCTTCCGCGAGGGCTCAGTCGGTGCCATATGTGAGGATTGATTCCTGCTGTCCCCGGAGAATACCTGATCTCCAGGAACAAGCAGGAATGTAGTCATCACATATGGGTATCGTCGGTACCGACGGAGCCTGCGCGGGAACGCTCCCCAGCATCCGATTAGAACGCTTTTGGGAGCATCCCACAGCGCCTGCGTGCTGCCTTCCCGCCTTTCCCAACTGCCTCTTTCCAGTTCTTCTTTTTCCGCGGAGCCAGCAGGTCGTGTTCCTGTCACCGCAGAAGAATTCTTTTTTATTTCTTTCTTTTTTGTGGTCACGTCTGCCTTCCTGGACGCTCTACCGGTACCGCTGGTTTTTCTCTTATTCCTGCTTTAAAAAAAAAAAAAAATCATTTTTTTTCTTTTTCTTCAGGTGCAGGCGCCTTTTTTGGGCCTTAGTCCCAAAAACATTTTCTTACCATGGAGAAACCTGCCTCAGGTTTCAAGAAGTGCACCAAGTGTGGCGGTACCATTTCCGTCACCGACACCCATGAATGGTGTCAAAAATGTTTAGGTCCTGACCACTCCATCACGGGTTGTATGTCCTGTGCCATGATGTCTAAAAGAGGTCGGCAGAACCGAGCTGCTAAGCTCAGTACCCTGTTTCCCTCTAGTGCAGCTTCAGTGGCATCAACGTCTTTCAGGGCTTCTTCCTCCCGTGGATCTCAGGTAACTAAACATAAGTCCAGCCGGTCCTCGAAGGTTAGATCTCCTTCTGAGCATCGAGATGCCTCTGGCGTTGCCCTCGAGGATTCTGCACCGGCAAAATTACCCCGGCAGGAGGCTACGGCTTCCAAAGCATTATCGGGGTTCCAGGATGTTCTCGAGACCTCGACCTCGGCAGAACTACTGGTGCCATGCTCTGGGGTACCGGCGGTCTCCTCCGGTACCGACATCCAGGCATCGGCGGCATGGATAGACCAGAGAGTTCTGGCTATGGAGCGCAGTCTGGCAGCTTTCCTTGCGGCATCGATGCCCTCGGAACCGCAACAGACAATTCCACCGGCCCCAGCCCAGTATCGGTACCGGTACCGATAGCATTGACATCGGCATCGGTGTCTGCTTTGCCGGTACCCAGTCATCCGATGACCTCTGGTACTGATAACCCGGTACCGGTTACTCCCGGTACTGACTTTGGTCGGTATGGGTATCGGGCTCTTCAAGAGCATCCGGACAGACGGTACTTCGAGTCCTCAGAAGAATCTGAGGATTCTGACAGTTCTGTCGATGCACCGATGCTTCTCCCAGAGGAGCTCTCCTCCCCTAAACACAGCATGTCTCCTCCAGAGGATATTTCCTTCCAGGATTTTATCAGGGAGGTGGCTCGGGGCCTCTCCATTACTGTGGCCCCTGAAACAGAGCCAAGGGCCAAGGAGTTGGAAATTCTACAATATGCCAAAACTCCTAAGGAGGCAGCTACCTTGCCCATTCATGAGATTTTATATGATCTCATGTTAAGAATGTGGGAGACACCTCTTACCACCTCTCCTCATTCTCGCAGACTCGATACTATGTATCGAGTCCCTCCTTGTCCTGGGTTTCATAAGACTCAGCTTCCTCACCACTCTATTGTAGTGGAATCAGCTATGAGAAGGATCAAGAGTGCAAAGAGGCATGCCTCTAATCCTCCAGGACGTGAGTGCAGAGCCCTGGATGCTTTTGGACGTCGAGTCTTCCAAGCTTCCATGCTTTCTGCCAGGATCAGTTCCTATAGTTTCTACGTGGGAATTCTTTCTGAGGATAAAAGGCAAGACTTTCTCACTTTGGTCAAACATGCCCAAGATGTTTCTAAATTTTCCAACCATGCAGCCTTTGACTGCTTTGAGTGCATAAGCAGAACCTTGGCTATTGCCATAGGTGCACGTAGAATTGCTTGGCTCCAGGCATCTGATCTATAGCTCTGGGTACAAGACAAATTGGGAAATATCCCTTGTACTGGTGAGAACCTGTTAGGTAAAGATTGGCAGGAAAAGGCCAATGAAATGGATGCTGAAATTTCCACCTTGGATAGATTATCCAAGTCCACTGCTGATCCTGCTAGAAGGAAATTGTTTAAGAAACCATTCTTTTCTAAAAAGAAAAGATTTTATCCTGCTTATGTTCAGCAGGGACGTTCTGCAGGTCAGCTTGCCAAGACAGGTCAGCAACCACCCAAGCAGAAGAAAGCAAAGACTGCTAGGCCTCAGCCGGCTCAGCAGACTCAGCCTCCACAGGGCCTTTGACTCTCAACTAGAGAACTTAGCCTTCCTGGCTCAAGAGGGACCAGAGCCTTCCACCATTCCAGGAAGGTTATGTCATTTTGCCCCCAGATGGGGGGCAAATAACAGCAGAACATTGGACACTCCATCATAAAGGAGTGGTACAAGCTTCATTTTTCAAGCATGCCCCCTCACACAATAGTAAAGCAGTTCAATTCTCCGACCTCTCTCATCAACCTCTTAGGTCAGGAGGTCGCTATCCTTCTTGCCCAAGGGGCAATAGAAGAAGTACCCATTCATCAGCAGGGTACAGGGTTCTATTCCCCTTATTTTCTTATCCCAAACAAAATGGGTTACAGGCCTATCCTAGACCTCAGAGAATTGAACAAATTCCTTGTCAAGGAGAAATTCAAGATGATTTCTCTCGGATCTCTGCTGCCATACCTTCAGAGTCAGGATTGGCTTTGTTCTCTAGATCTCAAGGATGCATACACTCATGTCCTCATCCTTCCAACCCACAGAAGGTTCCTTCGGTTCCTTTTTCAGCAAAAGCACTACCAATACAGGGTGCTTCCTTTTGGCCTGGCCTTAGCACCAAGGGTGTTCACGAAATGCATGGCTGTAGTAGCAGCATTTACTTGCTGATGGAGATTGAGATCATGGAGATCTAGGCCTTCAGCAACCAAGCCCTGAGATGCAGAGACTGGGGATTGGGATGCCATAACATTCCGTTCTCCTGAGAGAGGAGATCTGGAGCAGACCCTAACTCCAGGGAGGGAGCTTGAGAGAGATGTAGAAGCAGAGGGTACCACACTTGCCGTGGCCAATGTGGAGCTATGAGAATCATATGGCCTCTGTCTCTCTGAAGCTTGAATAGGGTTTTGGGAATTAGGGGAATGGGTGGAAAGGCATACAGGAAGTCTTGACCCCAATAAAGGAGGAAGGCATCCCTGTCTTGAGCCCCCTGAGCCAGAATTCTGGAATAGAACTGGGGAAGTTTGGCATTCCACGGACTTGCAAAGAGGTCTATGTCCGGGGTTCCCCAAATTTGAAAAATCTTGGCCACCTGGTCTGCATGCAGAGACCACTCATGTGGAAGCAGAACTCGACTGAGTCTGTCTGCCCAAGAGTTTTGTTTGCCTGGAAGATACACTGCCAGGAGATGAATCTGATGCTCTCTGGCGAGGGCCCATAGTCGCAAAGCTTTGTTGCAAAGCGACAGAGCGCCTGTTCCCCCCTGCTTGTTCACATAGAACATGGCTACTTGATTGTCCGCATGGATGAGGACTGTCTTGTAGCTGAGCAGGGTATGGAACACTCGAAGAGCAAGGAAGATTGCTCTGAGTTCCAGAAGATTGATATATAGATGAGTCTCCTGTGGAGACCAGGTGCCTTGGGTGGAGAGGTCTTGCAGATGAGCTCCCCAACCCATTGGAGAAGCATCTGTTGTGAGAGTTGCTTGGGGTAGAGGTTGTTGAAAAAGGGGACCCCAAGCAACAGGTTTTGAGTGGACTTCCACCACTGGAGGGACAAAATAAGGCGACTTGTGTTTGCTATTTTGTCTGACAGGCATCCGGATGCCTGGGTCCATTGGGTGGATAAAGTCCACTGAGCTGCCCTCATATGGAGGCGAGCATAGGGAACCACATGCACCGTAGATGCCATGTGGCCTAGTAGTTGTAACATTTTGCGAGCAGTTAGATGAGACTTTAGCACTGCTTGAGAAGCTAACTGCACCATGCGAAGGCAACGAGCCTGGTGTGAGATAGGCCCTTGCCCTTGTGGTATCCAGCCAAGCTCCTATAAACTCCAGAGACTGAGTAGGAGTTAGACTGGATTTTGGGATGTTTATTACCAGCCCTAAACACTGAAGGATACGCATCGTGCAGGATAGAGAAGTCCTGGCCTCTGACTCTGTTGGTGCTCGAATGAGCCAATCGTCTAAGTAAGGGAAGACGAATATTCCTAGAGTGCGGAGAAAAGATATTCTTTTTGCTTCCAGGAAAAACTTCCATGAGATGCTCTTATGCTTTCAAGTGGAAAAGGTTTACCATATGGTGGTCGCAAAAGGGTCTTAACCCCCTTGCGATACGTCTGGAATCCTTGCTGGAATATCTTCTTCATTTATCCAATGCAGGACTTAAGACTAACTCAGTAAGGGTCCATTTGAGTGCTATTACAGCTTCCTTTAAGCCTCTAAATGGACAGCCTATTTCCTCTCAT
Organism: Ichthyophis bannanicus; assembly: GCA_033557465.1. Taxonomy (NCBI): domain Eukaryota; kingdom Metazoa; phylum Chordata; class Amphibia; order Gymnophiona; family Ichthyophiidae; genus Ichthyophis; species Ichthyophis bannanicus. The sequence continues at coordinate 1,841,231,798 of CM066031.1, read as the reverse complement.
CCTCTTATAGCAAGATTTATGAGAGGCCTTCTTCTAACTAAGCCTCCCATTAGGCCACCACCGGTGGCATGGGACTTAAACCTGGTTCTTGGGCAGCTCATGAAATCACCCTTCGAACCTTTAGCTACCACCTCCTTAAAATTTCTTTCTTGGAAGGTTATCTTTCTTATTGCAATCACATCAGCACGTCGCATTAGTGAGTTGCAAGTGCTAGTAGCTAATCCACCTTATACAAGGTTCCATCATGACAAGGTAGTCCTTAGGACTCATCCACACTTTATGCCAACGGTGGTCTCGCCTTTTCATCTGAACGAAGCGTTCTACCTACCTTTTTTTTTTCCAAGGCCTCGTGCATCAAATGCAGAGAGGAATCTTCATACCTTGGATTGTAAAAGAGCTTTAGCTTTTTACTTACAAAGAACACAGCAACATAGAAAGTCCTCTCAACTCTTTGTTGCTTTTGATCCTTCTCATTTGGGACTTCCAGTCTCCAAGAGAACTCTATCTAACTGGATTTCTCAGTGTATTTCCTTCGCCTCTGAGTAAGAACCTTTCTCTGGGAGGCCATGTCACTGCTCACAATGTGAGAGCCATGGCAGCCTCAATGGCTCATCTGCACTCTGTATCTATCGACGCCATCTTCTTCCCCTGATCGGGGAGTGCAACGCCGCCAGGCCATCCGGCCCTCCTGAGAAGCACCTCCAGCCCAGTCGGGGCTGTGGGAGGGGGAGGAGCAGCAGGCCGGCACAAAAGGAAGCCGCTGCCGGCGGGAAAACAGTAGAGCCATCTTCTTCCCCTGATCGGGGAGTGCAACGCCGCCAGGCCATCCGGCCCTCCTGAGAAGCACCTCCAGCCCAGTCGGGGCTGTGGGAGGGGGAGGAGCAGCAGGCCGGCACAAAAGGAAGCCGCTGCCGGCGGGAAAACAGTAGAGCCATCTTCTTCCCCTGATCGGGGAGTGCAACGCCGCCAGGCCATCCGGCCCTCCTGAGAAGCACCTCCAGCCCAGTCGGGGCTGTGGGAGGGGGAGGAGCAGCAGGCCGGCACAAAAGGAAGCCGCTGCCGGCGGGAAAACAGTAGAGCCATCTTCTTCCCCTGATCGGGGAGTGCAACGCCGCCAGGCCATCCGGCCCTCCTGAGAAGCACCTCCAGCCCAGTCGGGGCTGTGGGAGGGGGAGGAGCAGCAGGCCGGCACAAAAGGAAGCCGCTGCCGGCGGGAAAAACAGTAGAGCCATCTTCTTCCCCTGATCGGGGAGTGCAACGCCGCCAGGCCATCCGGCCCTCCTGAGAAGCACCTCCAGCCCAGTCGGGGCTGTGGGAGGGGGAGGAGCAGCAGGCCGGCACAAAAGGAAGCCGCTGCCGGCGGGAAAACAGTAGAGCCATCTTCTTCCCCTGATCGGGGAGTGCAACGCCGCCAGGCCATCCGGCCCTCCTGAGAAGCACCTCCAGCCCAGTCGGGGCTGTGGGAGGGGGAGGAGCAGCAGGCCGGCACAAAAGGAAGCCGCTGCCGGCGGGTAAAACAGTAGAGCCATCTTCTTCCCCTGATCGGGGAGTGCAACGCCGCCAGGCCATCCGGCCCTCCTGAGAAGCACCTCCAGCCCAGTCGGGGCTGTGGGAGGGGGAGGAGCAGCAGGCCGGCACAAAAGGAAGCCGCTGCCGGCGGGAAAACAGTAGAGCCATCTTCTTCCCCTGATCGGGGAGTGCAACGCCGCCAGGCCATCCGGCCCTCCTGAGAAGCACCTCCAGCCCAGTCGGGGCTGTGGGAGGGGGAGGAGCAGCAGGCCGGCACAAAAGGAAGCCGCTGCTGGCGGGAAAACAGTAGAGCCATCTTCTTCCCCTGATCGGGGAGTGCAACGCCGCCAGGCCATCCGGCCCTCCTGAGAAGCACCTCCAGCCCAGTCGGGGCTGTGGGAGGGGGAGGAGCAGCAGGCCGGCACAAAAGGAAGCCGCTGCCGGCGGGAAAACAGTAGAGCCATCTTCTTCCCCTGATCGGGGAGTGCAACGCCGCCAGGCCATCCGACCCTCCTGAGAAGCACCTCCAGCCCAGTCGGGGCTGTGGGAGGGGGAGGAGCAGCAGGCCGGCACAAAAGGAAGCCGCTGCCAGGCGGTTCCGCGCCTGGTCGGGCCCGCGCCTGAGGGCCTCGCCAGAGGGCCCTTTGGCGTGGCCCTTAGGCGGGGCACCGTTACATAACCCCTCTAACAGCAAGCTGCCCTAACTCAACTAAAGCTCTGAATACACGTGATGCCCCGAATAACCTGCAATAAATCAACTCTGAGAACCCCTTCTACCCAGCGGAAAGCTGACAACGCCATAGCAGAGACTAACAGAAGGCACGATCTGCCCTGAAACAAATCTAATGCAAGAAAACATCAAACCCCGCAAAAGACTGTAAGTTAACGGATCTCTCCTATAACATAGTACCCTGATATGTATCCACAATAAGTAAAAGCACGATTAGTACGTATTCAAGGGCATCAAGCCTCAGTTCCAACGTTCTATTACTACTCCTTGATTAAAGGTTGAAACAAATCTCATGTTTTCACCAGATAGTCCCTCAGTGTTAAATGTTGCAGGGTAGTCCTTACAAAGCTACACTCTCAATTTATTGCTCTGAATGTACACTCTCAATTTATTGCTCTGCTGTTACAATTTAACCGAGACATTGCAACAAATGTTTACATTGTTGCAAACAGACACTCTAAGATTCTTTGCTGTTCTACTTTTGACCTGAAACACACTGTAACTGTCTTAGTACACTGTAAATTGCACTAATGCATTGAACTTCAAAATGTTGCAAAACTTGTTGTAAACTTGTGTTGTAAACAGCCAACCAAACATCATTATGCTCTAATCAACCTAATGTATACTGTGAACCGATATACCACACTGTGAACCACATTGGTACCGTGATTTACTGTAATCTGCATATGAGAATCCAGTTACCACTTAATGTGGGTTAATATGAATACTGCCGAGCCAACGATACATTAAAATTAATTGCTCAGCCAGTTCATAGGCTCTAATAGAGCCAGCATCTCTCCCTACCAAGTTAGAGCCGGGTCTGGGCAGCAGTAAATATAGCAACCTCCCTCATAGTCCTACCCAATAGTTGCTCTAGGTCGCCTTCTTGTGCACCATTCGACAATACTCACCTGGTATCCATCCTCATTTCCCTAACACAATTCCCTCATCCTTACAAAGATGGGCCTCCTCATAACCACTATCCTTGGATGCTATATCATCCTCACTAACTGGTTCTCCTGCTCTCTAGCCTTAACCCCCTCCATCAAACAAATCCCAATACTGCAGAGCCACGGAAGGAGATGGTCTGGTACTTCCCACAGCAACTTACACTGGGATACACGCCCTCGCCACCCTCATCTCCTCCATATTCCCCTTCAACATCCCAACAGAAGCAAACAATCTGATAAAACTTACCCCAACAGCCTCAAATGTGCCCTCATCAATGCACGCTCCATCCGGAAGAAATGGCCAGCTGTCACTGACTTAATTTCCACTCATGACCTTGACATACTCTTGGTCACAGAGACATGGTTATCTGAGGAAGACAATGTCATAATCAACCAGCTCCTCCCCCCAAGTTTTACAGTACATACCAGTCACAGGCAAGATAAAAGAGGTGGTGGTGTCCTCATCCTCACTAGATCAGACCTCCAGTTTCAGACGACGCACTCCACCAGCACAAGTCACATGGAAACCATTACCATCTCCAATAGACGCTGCTCAATCAGCTTGCTCTATAGAGCTCCCTCCACGTCACTGGATGAGCTCGCCTCTATCATCGAGCTTGCCTCCAACCCTCATTGCCCACATACCCCAATGTGGATCCTAGGTGACTTCAACCTACCAACTTTACAGGATAATCAAGCAGTTCCATTCCTAGAAGCCCTTGAGAACCTCGGCTTCACACAACTAGTGAAAGCCCCCACTCACACTAAAGGCAACACTCTAGATCTGATATTCGCCCCACAGTCATCCCTCAACACATCTCTCGATCCTATTACATCCATTACTCCTGTTCCCTGGTCTGATCACAAATTGATCATCCTCCAGATTCCTTCAAGCAAAACCCTCTCCAAAAGCTTCAAGACACCAGCTAACACAGCAAGACCAACCACTAGATCTTTTAAGCCATTTAACAAAGAGCTCATCCTTGCGGAAACTCAACAACTCATAAATACCACTACCACAAATCTTGAGGACCTAATCTCTCACTGGAACAATAGTCTCAGTGCTATTGCCGTGCGTCCCCCAGCAAAAAAGCATTCAAGGAAAAGAGAGAACGCCCCCTGGTACACTGCAGACCTTAGAGAATCCCTCATCCTATTACGGAAACTTGAAAAACGTTGGCGTCGCTCCCATGCTATTGTGGACCTGACAGCATTCAATAGCCACCTAGCTGCTCACCGCAAGGCAATCTCTGAGTCAATGAAACGATACCACTCGGATACCTTGATGAGATCTCTCAATAAGCCACACGACCTTTTTGACCTTGTTAAGTCCCTATCTAAGGAACCATCCTCTGGGCCGCAAGTTGAAATACATCCTCAAGACTTTGCAGCCCACTTACAATCTAAGATGTGCCTTATTAACAGAACCACCACAACAACCACCACCCTTGGGCAGGTCACCCCTGGAGCTCTTTCTGCAGTCTCTATTCCTTCTAAGAAAGGAATTGAAGACACTATTACAGCACTCAACATCACTACATCCCAGTCTGATCCATGCCCTGCCTTCTGGATCAAGGAGCTCCGCAGTCACTTCAGCTCAGTAATTGCCTCCATAATGAACCTCTCTTTCTCAACAGGATCATTCCCTTCAGCCCTTAAACACACTTCAATTAGACCCCTGTTGAAAAACTGCAAACTCGACCCCCTAAAGGTTGAGTCCTATAGACCTATCTCTAGCATACCTCTACTTGCTAAGATCATCGAAAAGGAGGTCCAACATCAGTTACAGGACCATATTGACACCACTGCTCCGCTAGACCCCTGCCAACATGGCTTCAGGGAATATCATGGAGTCGAAACTCTCCTCACCATACTCTTCAGCAAGATAATCACTGGCATAGATAACATCCGCCAAGGATTCGCCCTCATCTTTCTGGACATCGCAGCAGCGTTTGATTCCGTGAATCACAATCTCCTTTTAATGAGGCTAACTGAGAAGGGCATCACTGGAACAGCACTTGAATGGTGCAGGTCCTACTTATCCGGAAGATGGCAGCATGTTCGCTCAGGAGGCAAAACTTCAGAACCCTTCCACCTAGATCAGGGAGTCCCTCAAGGTTCTTCACTCTCTGCCCTTTTATTTAACGTCTACATGCAACCAATATGTAAGATCATACGGTCATTTAATGTCGACTGCATGCTTTATGCCGATGATGTTCTACTTTACACCCCCATCTCCACTGACCATTTGGATCTCTCCCCTCTAATAAACTGTTTCAATGCAGTTTCTGACTGGCTGCTCTCCCAAAACCTCCGTATACAACATAAGAAAACTGAAGTTCTCTTTATCACAAGGAATCCCAACTTCATCCCACCCCAATCTATCAGAACTAAGGAAGCTGAACTGCAATCCAAACCCTCAATACGTTACCTAGGAGTCACTCTGGATCAACGCCTGGATATGAAGCCCCACATAGGAAACACAGTCAGAACAATATATTACAAGATCCGTTCCCTGAGACACCTACGCTCCATGCTAGAACCAAAAGACTTCAGGACCATCTACCAGGCACTGATAATACCCCACTTCGATTACGCCAATGTCATTCTCCAAGGTCTCCCTCAATCCACCTTAAACCCTTTACAGCTGGCTATGAATGCCGCAGCAAGGGTACTCCAGGGGGCCGCCAGGACTGACCATGTTACTCCTTTGTTGATTCAATTACATTGGCTACCCATTCAGGCCAGAATTACCTTCAAAACTCTACTTCTCACGTTCAAAGCTCTCAACAAGCTTTCCGCTCCTTCCTTATCTGACCTTATTCATACCACCACACCAAACAGAACAAGAAGATCCTCAGCCATCAACTCCTTAAAACTCCCAAAGGCCCTTACAAGCTGCTCTTCTTCCACAGCCAATAGAGCCTTTATCCTCTGTGCCCCTAGGTGCTGGAATACACTACCCCCTGGCATACGGGCTATCAACAGTGTATCACAATTCAGGAAAGCCCTCAAATTCCATCTCTTTAACAAACATCTTATAGAGCCATCGACACCCATTGACATCAGTGATTCCACCCAGCTATTCAGTTTCGTGGTTTCTCAATAACAGACATAGGATGAATCGCTTTGATTATTGAATATATTCTTAGCACCTGTTCCTAATAACTTGTATCCATGCAGTAGTGTTACATCTGTAAATAGACTGTAAATAGTTTCCCTTGTTATCCAAGTTCCTTCCCTTGTTATCTGTAATCTCATGCTTGTTGTTGTACTGAGACTTTTTGTTCTATGTGAACCGCGCTGATGCCGAATAGTGTGGTATATAAGAGAATGTAAATAAAATAAAATAATAAAATAAATAAATACCTTCACAGCCCATTACTGCTTGGACAAGGACGCCCGCCGGGATGCCTTGTTTGGTCAGGCTGTTCTTCAACACCTGTTCCATACCTAATCAACTCCTACCCACCATCCCTGGTAGGATGCCAGAGTTCCATGGGGGAAGTGGAGCCCTTCTCAGGGACACACAACATCTGGGGTCTCTCCCTGGCATCTAAAGCTAGGGAGTCCCCATATGTGATGACTACATTCCTGCTTGTTCCTGGAGATGGCATAGTTACTCACCTGTAAGAGATGATCTCCGGGAACAGCAGGAATTTAATCCTCACAACCCACCCACCTCCCCTAGGAGTTGTATCTCTGTATCTATCTCTTTTCCTTTACCTCTCTCTCTCTCTCTCTTTTTCTCAGCTCTAAAACTCAACTGGAGAGAGGCAGTTGGGAAAGGTGGGAAGGCAGCACGCAGGCGCTGTGGGATGCTCCCCAAAGCGTTCTAATTGGACGCTGGGGAGCATTCCCGCGCAGGCTCCGTCGGTACCGACGATACCCATATATGAGGACTAAATTCCTGCTGTTCCCAGAGATCACCTGTTACAGGTGAGTAACTATGCTTTTCAGGTGAGTAACTGTTTTCCGACTTGCACTGGCTCCTTTCCAGCCTGAGATCCGCTGCGCACACACTGGGCCTGAAGATACATTTTTGCCTTGATTTTTCCATCACATTGCTTTTGCGCCTTTTTAACTGCTGGCCATGTCGAGGGTCTTTGACTTCGTTGGGGTTCTTTTTCCACCAATGGCCACCGGCTTTAAGAAATGTGATCGGTGCTTGAAAAACATGTCACTCCCAGACACTCATGACTGTTGCCTCCGGTGTTTGGGTGCCGACCACGTCCTGGAGGACTGCTCCTTATGCAAGAAAAATTCTGCTAAAGCCATACAGAGCCATCTTCTTAAGCAGACGACATCTTCTACAAGGCAGGCTCAACCCCTGTTTCCCTGGTAGCTCTCACTCAAGACCCCACATGGATCCTCGGACTCGCGTAATGCCTCCGCTGCCCCTCCGCGGGCTGTTTACACTCCGAGCAAGGGTCACCAGAGCGTGCGTATAAAAATAATATGAAGACCTCAAGAGCCTCGTCCGGAGAAACGCATAAGCGTGGGAAATCCCATGCCTGGTCCCCTAGTCCCCGCAAAGCTCCAGAGGAATCAGAGTGGGAACGCCCTCGGAAGGTGTCCAGGGCCAAAGTTGTGGTGGCCTCTGATGATGGATCGCGTTCTCCCGAGAACCGTCCTGTCAAGGACCCCCTTTCCTCTTCGACACCAGACCCAGTCACTCCGGTGTCTGTGTCCATGGCTGCAACCCCCCGAGTGGGAAGCACGCATGTTGACCTTGGAGCGCAGCTTTCCTGCGTTCCTTGCATCACAGCGAGCGCCAATCCCCGACCCCGCTGAGACCTCATTGACCTCGACCTCAAGGACTCCCCAGGCTGCTGCTGCAATCACCAATAGCCAGATGCCTCGGGCAGATCCTCAGCGAGGGTCTCGTTCTTTCTCCCGATCTTCGCAGGTGATTGTCTCTGGCTCCGGCCATGCCCACGCCTCGAAGCATCCAGGACCAGAGTTGCTGGCCCTCCTGCAACCAGAGGACCTCAGGTCCTCCTCGGACTACTCTAATTGGGAATCCGACATTGACATGTCCCTGGAGTCCCGGGCCCACCGACATCTCCCCTCGAACCTGTTTCCCTTGGCTACCAAGTGCCATTCCCACCCAAAGATACCTCTTTCTTTGAGTTTGTTTGGTATATGGCATGGGCTCTATCCTTTACGATAGTCGGAGGAGGACCCACATACGGAGGAATTGGACATCCTCCTGTACGAGACACTGCCAAGAGACCCTAACAGTGCCTGTGCCTTCCATCCTCACCCGGTTTCTCCTCTGGATATGGGGGACCCCAGCCTCAGGGTCCTCCTCATCTGGGTCCAGTGGGAGCTGGGGTTCCGCAAGCCCAGATGTGGTTGAGCCGGCCATGCGCTGGCAAAAAAGTCCGAAAACAAACTCCTCAGTGCCTCCGGGCAGGGAGTCCCACATGATTAATGCCCTGGGGCGCAAATACTACCAGGGCACAATGCTGGCTGATCGCATTCAAACTTACGAACTCTACATTGGCATGTTCCTTCAAGATCTGGCCAAGGTGCTTGGTAGCTACGCTGCTGGCCTCAATGCAGATAATCTCCAGTGGATCCTGGCTCTAATGAAGTCTGTCGCGGAGTGCTCCAAATACCTCTCCCAAGCCGCTTATGACTGCTTTGAATCCAGCGCCAGAGTGGCTGCCGCCAGCATTGGCGCTCGATGCAGGCCTGGCTACAATTATCAGATCTCAAGCCGTTGGTGCAGGAAAAACTCTGGGATGTCCCGTGCCTTGGCAAACAGCTCTTCAGCAAGCCAATGGAGGTTAAGGTGTCCTTTATCGAGACCAAGTATGTTACTTGAACCCCCCTTTACCAAACTCCCACCTCACAAAACTCACTCACACATTTTACCCCTCCTGACGAGAGGAGTCTCCAAGACCTCATTGTCAGCATCAACACCTCAACAGCTCCAAACGACCCCTGTCCAGCACACTGGATCCGGACCCTCAGAGATGAACTCAGCCCAATTCTACTAAACATCATCTGTCTCTCATTTGCTACTGGCTCATTTTACTCAAACAAACCTCAATAAGACCCCTCCTAAAGAACAGCAGACTTGACCCATCAAAAACAGAATCCTACCAGCCTATCGTGAGCATTCCTCTACTCGCTAAAATAATCGAGAAGGTCGTCTACAGACAAATCCAACAACATATAGACATAGCAGCCCCCCTCGACCCCTGCCAACATGGCTTTAGGGAATCGCATGGAATAGAAACACTGCTCACCTCCCTCTCCCTCTCCAACACTCTCAATAGAGGAATTGACAACGCCGAAAATGGTTTCGCACTCATCTTGGATATTTCTGCTGCCTTCGACTCCGTCAACCACAACCAGCTACTTACCCGCCTCCTGGAAAAAGGCATCCACGGCCTTGCCTGGGAGTGGTGTAAATCCTACCTGTCGGATCGCTGGCAACAAGTCCGTGTTGGTTCTGAAACTTCGACACCATTCCACAGCAACAAGGTGTCCCGCAAGGCGGCTCCTTATCGGCGCTGATGTTCAACATCTGTATGCAGCCGATATGCAACATCATCCGATCCTTCAACATTTCTGCCCTAATCTATGCGGATGATGTTCTACTATTCACCCCGTTCAAAGTCAAACAACCTGAATTCTCCAACCTTGTCAACTGCTTCAACGCAATTACAGATTGGCTAACCACCCAAAACCTCCACATTAACTTCAAGAAAACGGAGGTACTTTTCATGTCAAGGAACAAAAACTTCTCTCCCCCCTCCAGCCTAAGAGTAAGAGATGCGGAGCTTCCAAGCCGTAATGCCATACGCTACCTCGGCATTACTCTTGACCAGCACCTGGATTTCAAGGAGCATATAAAAAACATCACCAGATCCATCTACAACAAAATCAGAACACTGAGACTTCTCAAACCTATGCTACCTGCTGACGACTTCCGAACCATCTTCCAGGCCCTCATACTACCACATCTAGATTATGCAAACCTAATCTTGTATGGCCTACCAAAGAACACCCTCAACCCTCTCCAACAAGCCATGAATGCCGCTGCACGTGTCCTCTGTGGTCTAGCCAGATCAGATCACATCACACCAATACTCAAGGATCTCCATTGGTTACCAATATACTCCAGGCTAACATATAAGATTCTGCTAATAACATTCAAGATTATCAACAACATCGCCCCCAAGTCTCTTAATGAACTTATCACACCTACTCCTAAAACTAGAATCAGAAGGACAACAACAGACAACACTCTGACGATTCCCAAAGACTCCATAAAATGCTCCCAAACAACCAGGAGAAGAACCTTTGCCTACTATGCACCAAAATGTTGGAACGACCTTCCCCCAGAAATCAGAGCGATCCGGGATCTTCTACAATTCCGGAAAGCAATAAAACACCACCTCTTTCTGCTCCACTTTGCCCAAGCTGCCACCCCGACTCTAAGAAACCAACCCCTTTCCCCTACTAGAGACTCCCACACAACATAACGCCCAAATCCCACACACTCACTTGTCAGTCCTAAAGCAACCTACGTACTTTCAGATCAAGTAACAACGATTATGCCATATCTTTATGTATATAGTTCCTTGTACTCCTCAACCATTCTGTTACATGTCAATATGTAAATAGTTTCCCATGTTCTCCAAGTTTTATTCCTTGTTATAATGTAATTTCAATCAGTCTTCTCTGATCCGAAAACTCTTTGTTAAATGTAAACCGCACTGATAACAAATAGTGCGGTATATAAGAATTGTTAAATAAATAAATAAAATAAATAAATAAATCTCTCGAGGAGACCTCCACTCTTCCCAGGAAGAAGCCTCCGGGGAAGAAGCCTCCTTTCCTCTGGAAGAGTCAATACTATTGAGGCTACCCTGCCTACCCAGCTGCCCAGACCCCTCAGCCGGGTCCCCAGGGCAAAGGTACAGGCCAGGGACCACGCAAGCCCAAGAGTCAGAAGACCCAGATACCGGTCCCAGCCCATGCTGGGTCGGGGTTTTGATACCATCAGCATATCTCTTTTCCCTCTGGAGGACGAGCACCCCTCAGAGGGATGCCTGATCCACTTTACCCACATTACCACAGACTCCTGGGAGGGCTACCTTCGGCACCTAGAATGGACTCCATCTTTTTTCCCGGGGAACCCCCTCATCTCCCCTACACTGGGCCCTGCTCCTGCAGGAACTTGTGGGCCTCTTCAAGGATGGGGCGGTGGAACCTGTACCTCTCCCCTCAAGGGGAAAGGGCTTCTATTCCAGGTACTTCCTGGTTCCGAAAAGGATAGGTGGCGTAAGGCCCTTCTCAATAAGTTCCTGATACGCGAGAAGTTCAAGATGCTCTCCCTTGGAACACTGCTGCCCTACCTCCAGCAGGGAGATTGGCTAGGCTCCTTGAATTTAAAGGATGCTTTCATGCACATCCTTATCCATCCCAGTCACAGAAAGTATCTGAGGTTCATGGTTGGAGGCGACCACTACCAGTACAGGGTTCTTCCCTTTGGCCTCGCCTCTGCCTCATGGGTCTTCACCAAGTGTCTGGCGGTGGCGGCGGCCTATTTCTGCTCCAAAAGACCTGCGTCTTCCCCTACCTCAGTGATTGGTCGGTAAAAGAGGACACTGCCTCGGAGGCTGAGCAGGCCACCAGCCTTACCATTTAGGCCTTACAGCACCTTAGTTTTGTGATAAATCATCAGAAATCCCAGCTCACCCTGACTCGAGTACTTCAGTTCATCGGGGCCTGCTTCAACACTTTCCAAGCCAAGGCTTTCCTCTCCCTTGACAGGCTTGATTGGCTCACATCCTTTGCAGCTGAGGTACTGTGGCACCATGCAGTATCAGCGGTATCAGCCTGGTCATTGTTTCATCTCCTGGGCCACATGGCCTCCCACGTTCCATGTGGTTCCCGACACCCGCTTCCACATGAGGGTGGCTCAGTGGTGCCTCTGATCCCAGTGGTCTCAGGCCACATGCTGACTCTGCGATAGAGTCAAGGTGTCTTGACTGCTGATGGAGTCCCTTACCTGGTGGCAGGATGCTCAGCAACTGCAAGTGGGCATGGCTTTTCAGTTCCTGAGCACCAGAGGGTCCTCACGACTGACGCCTCCCTGATGGGCTTTGGTTTCCATTGCAGAGAGCTCCACACACAGGGAGCCTGTTCCTCCGAGGAGAGCTAGCAGCAGATAAATCTGCTCAAGCTCAGAGCAGTCTTCCTCGCACTTAGAGCTTTTTGGCACCACTTTCAGCACCAGTCTGTGCTTGTCTAGACGGAAAACCAGTTGATAATGTTCTGCGTGAAGAAGCAGGGTGGCATAGGCTCCTACCATCTCTGCCAGGAGGCTGTGGACATTTGTTCTTTTGTGATCCGTCACGTGATCCTCCTTAAGGTGGTCTACCTACTGGACCATCACAATGTCTTGGCGGACAGGCTGGGCAGGGTCCTCCAACCGCATGAGTGGTGCCTGGATGCAGAGATAGCACTCGGTCTTTTCCGGCTGTGGGGCTGCCCCAGCCTGGACCTCTACACCAGCCCGACCAATGCTCAGCTGCCCAGGTTCTTCAGCCCCAACCCCACCTCTCCCAGGTGGCGGTGGATGCCTTCTTCATCTTGTGGTCGATAGCCCTGCTGTATGCCTTCCCTCCCATGTCCTTGATAGCCAGGACCCTCCTCAAGGTCCAACGGGACAAGGTGTTGATGATCCTCGTGGCCCTGATAGCCCTGCTTCCCCTTGCTGCTCTGTCTCAACAGACTTCCCAGTTCCTTTCGAGAGCTCCCCAGGACTTGTGACACAGGAAGAGGGCTCGATCCTCCACCCCAACTTGGGATCTGTCCCCTCATGGCCTGGCGAGGAGGTGGAGGAAGTCCTTTTAGCCTCTCGTAAGGACGCCTTCATGTGGCACCAGTTCTCCGTGTGGTGCATGGAGCACTGATTGGACCCATTTTCTTGCCTGGTGCATTTGGTCCTTCAATATTTCCTCCACCTCTCATGGTCTGGACTTAAGTCCAACTCCGTCCGAATGCATCTCAGTGCACTTTCCGCCAACCACCATCCTGTGGAGGGCAAGCCTCTGTCAGTGGAACCCCTCATTACCAGGTTCATGCGGGGCTTACTGCTCTCCAAACCTCCCGTCCACCCCCCCCTGGTAGAGTGGGATCTCAATGTGGTTCTTGCACAGCTTACTAAGCCGCCCTTCGAGCCCTTGGCTACCTATTCCTTATGCTACCTTTCCTGGAAGGTGGCTTTCTTGGTGTCACTCACCTCTGCCCACAGGGTCAGTGAGCTTCAGGCCTTGGTAGCTGAGCCACCTGTAAACGGGGGTGCTGGTCGTGAAAGGCCACAGTCTTAGCAAAGGCAAAATATTATTATGACTTGCAAAGGATTGTGGGGGATGTAGTTCATTCATACCAGAATCAGCCGTTCACAAAATAATGAGTTGTGATGCTCGAGTGTAAGCAAAGAAAAACAGATTTTATTCATGGGGTTTATTCTCCCACACAGATTTACTTGGTAACACAAAAGGACACTTGCTTCAAGTATTGTACTTAGGAATAACAAAGCATGTTATAAGGTAACTGAACTTCTTAAGCAATAAATCAATAAAGACCTTGATGGGAAACATAAAAGGTCTTTTTGATGGCTCCTTCTAATGACCTTCTTAGCAGTGCTCCAAAAGGCAAAAACAAAACCCAAAAATAACAAAAAAACCTGTTCTTTATCAAGGATAACTTTCTTCTATTTACACACACACAAAAAAAGAAGTTTCCTTCCAGAGCTCACGTGCACTTGTGCCTGGCTCAATTACCAATAATTAGCCAGCTGCAAACCTCTTTGCTGGTTCACTCTCTCTACGTGGCTCAATCCTACCCTAAAGCTTTCTTGCAGAGACTTTTCTGGGTAGATAAAAGAACAAGTTACAGTTCCTTTTGGTGGTTGTTGTATTAGTGAGAAACTATTTTAAAACAGCAGCCTAGACAGAGAGCAGTCCATGTATTCTAACTGATCATTGGAAATATCTCCTTCTTCCTCAAATATCATGGAATCAATATCATGGTCTGGCTCAGAGGAATTCCTTAATTGATCACTCTCAGGATATTTGTTTCCCTGCTGTCTTCCTGGAGAAGAGCTAGGGCATAGATCAAAGTTCATACCTGAGCTTCCTTTGCTGTTAGGTTTCCTCTCCTGGTATCCTGGCCAGTAAGTAGTCCAGCTTTTATGTCCAGCCTTCCAATCAAGATCCCTGGACACTGGGTCTCTCTTCACATACCTTCTTGCACCGGTCTTAGGGCCCCTTCCAAATGCAGCCGTCTCCTTCAAAGGTGCCGTCTGGGAATTCCTGGCTTTATAACCCCACTCCTCTGGCTTCCTCCAGTCCAATGGAGTATGCTTGCCTCTGGAATCACTCCTAGCACACGTACTGCTGTGGGCTCCTTCTTTAGACCTCCAAGATGTCTTTCTGTTCTTCCTTCCACGTTGCTTCTGCGGTTGTAGTCCTCTCTCTTCTTTCTCCAATGGCTTCTGCTTCTGTCTCTCCTTGTTCTCCTGGTTCTGCCTGTTCTGTCTGCTCTGTGTAGAATATCTTTTACTTTTAACGTGCTTAGAGGGACGCTCCACCCTAGCACAGCCCAGGTGTGCTGAATCAAGCCCTGCCCCTGGAGATGAGTGATTGGGGATTACCTCATAGCTCTCCTGATTGAACACACGTTTCCCCACTACAGCTCTTCTAGAGGCTGTTTGAAACCTGGTGCATTCTGGGACTGGTAGTCTTTTATGAAAACATTCTGTTTTAGTATTTCTACCAGAAAAGACAGGTTGCTTGTTCAAAGCCAATTCACCTCTTTTATAGCTCCCTCCTGAGCTATGATAAGCTTCCTTATCACATACCCCCCTGCTTAAGTTACTACGGACTGGTGCAACTGGTGAAACTTCATCTTTACAGTCCGTAATACGGGAAAGGGCATCCGCATTTTTGTGTAACTTCCCAGCACGATGTTCCACTTGAAAATCAAATGCCTGTAAGGCCATGTACCAGCGTGTCAACCTGGCATTGTGGTTCTTCATTTGTTGCAACCACTTAAGTGGGGCATGGTCTGTAACCATTTGGAACTTCCTCCCTGTAAGGTAAAACCTTAATGCCTCCACTGACCACTTTATAGCTAAACATTCTTTTTCTATTGTGGAATACTTCTGTTCAGCCGGTGACAATTTTCTGCTCAGGTACATCACAGGATGCTCCTCCCCTTCATGACATTGGGATAAGACAGCTCCTAGCCCTACATCCGAGGCATCTGTTTGAACCAAGAAGGGTTTCCTGAAATCCACCCCTTTCAGTACTGGTCCTGTACACAACTTCCCTTTTAAGACTGAAAATGCTTTTTCGGCTTCAGGAGTCCATTTCAGCTGGTTTGGGCAATTCTTCCGCAGCATATCAGTAAAAATTGCACTTTTCTCTGCAAACTGTTGTATAAATCTGCGGTAGTATCCAATAAGTCCCAAGAAACTCCTCAGCTGTTTCTTTGTTGGAGGAGGAAAATTCCTGATACTATCCACCTTGCTCATTAGAGGTTTAATTTTCCCTCTTCCCACCAGGTGGCCTAGGTATTTTACCTCTCTATTAGCAAAGACACACTTCTTTGGGTTCAAAGTGATTCCCGCTTGCTTCATGGAGCATAAGACTGCCCTGATTCTCTTTAGATGTTCCGCCCAAGTGTTACTATGGATTATGACATCATCCATATAGGCAAAGGCATAATTTTGGTGGGGTCGAAGTACCTGGTCCACTAACCTTTGGCAGGTAGCTGCCGCTCCATGCAGTCCGAAAGGCATCCTTTTGAACTGGAAAAGGCCAACGGGGGTGCTGAACGCAGTCTTCGGCTTCGACTCCCTGGTTAGAGGGATTTGCCAATAGCCTTTTGTCATATCAAGGGTGGTTAAATATTGAGCTTGTCCAAGCTGGTCCAACAGCTCTTCAATTCTTGGCATTGGATATGCATCAAAAACTGATATAGCGTTTACCTGCCGGAAGTCAGTACAGAATCTTAAAGAGCCATCAGGCTTTGGCACCAAGTCTATGGGGCTATTCCAGGGACTCTTCGACGACTCTATTACTCCCATGTCTAACATTTCCTGAACTTGTGCCACTACTTCCTGTCTCTTTGCTTCAGGCAAGCGGTATGGCTTTTGACGAATTAATTTCCCAGGTGGAGTTATTATCTCATGGGCAACCTAATGTGTCTCCCCAGGTATGGGAGTCAAAACATCTGGGAATTCTTTAAGCAATTTCCTTATTTCTTCCTGCTGTACCACTGTCAGGTCCTCACCTATTTGGGGTTCTGAACTTTCTTTACAGTCAGATACTTGGGGTCCCAAATCCTCCTCTTCATGCACCTCCCTTTCACGGGCACAGGTGGCAGCTAGGCTCTTAACCCCTTTGTCTTCAGTAGAACCAAAGCCTTTGGTTCCACGGTCAGAATTTGACAAGGATGTGACTTCCTCCACAGGTGGGAAACCCAGTCTCTCACATATCAATTGAGCGATTCTGTCTCCCGTCTTTACATGGTAATCGTTCTGTCCAAAATTAAATAACAGAACTTTAAGATTGCCCCTGTAATCGGGATCAATCACTCCCGCTCCTACATCAATGAAATACTTCAGGGCTAATCCTGATCTTGGGGCTACTCGCCCATAGCACCCAATGGGTATTTCTACTTGGAGTCCATTGTCAACCAGGGCTCTCCCTTGGCTAGGTACAGTCACATTTTCTACACTGCACAGGTCAAACCCAGCAGCTTGAGGGGTTGCCTGCTTAGGATTTTGGGCCTTCTCTGTGACCCTATGATACTTTAAGATAAATATCTGCTTCTTGGTAGTTTGGTCTTCTGGAAGCTGGGGTCTGAGGACTTCCAAACAAAGGCCCGGGAGCTATTACCATCATTCCTTCTCCCTCCTTCTTTCCTAGTCCTTTCACTAGTCCCTGCTTAAATCTTGGCCAGTCCCTTCTGTCACCACCAGGTGGGCAGGCTGCCACCTAGGGTTGCAGATCTGTGTCTGATGGTGATTAAGTAGTTGTGAACACTAATGGTTTAAGGTAAAAAGATTAATTTCCCCTCCCGGGGTCTGATTCTTCAGGTAATATAACACAATACTCAAAACAAATAAGCCATACTTTCTGGCAAAACACAAAGGAAATTATAACAGCTTTTTCTTGCTTCTTAAAGTAAAGGGTAAACGTTAAACAGGCAAAACTCAGCACATAGCTTTCACATGTGCAAAACAGCACCCTTCACTGATAGTGTTTTCCCTCCACACTATACAGCCTTTTGACTAGCGAAAAGACGTCACTTTATCAGAGAAAATCAATGTGCAGTCCATTGGGTCACTATCAAATGAACATTCACTGACTGTATCAATGACCATAGGCTCCTGCATACATTCAGAATTGTCTGAGTTCTCCTTGCCACAATACTTCTGCAAGTTCCCCTGTAACGTGCCGTCACAGACTCTCTCTGCACAACTCCCTCTAGGGCTGGAATAACAGCTACCGTATTCCTCGGTGTTTGGGAGAGAGGGAAGCCACCATTCAGGGTTCTTAGAGTTTAATTCCTTCTGGCAGGTTCTACCCTTGGAACATTTATAAGCTCTGGCTTCAGGCTTTGCAAAAGAATATTCTTCTCTCCTATTAACATGAGGTTTAAGCCTGCGGGGTTTTCTCTGAGGCTTAGGAACTGCTACTATATCTTCCTCAGACATGCACACATCTTCAGGGAAATACCTTTCTCTCTCTGGGGTTGTTAACTGCTCTCTCTTCAGCTCGGTGCTCAAATCCCTTGGCTGGGTGTTACTGCCCTGCCCCCACCTAGGATTTATCACACGAGGCTTCTCAGCATTAACCCTGCAGGTATTTCTTTTATCAGCAAACTTTAACTTCCTACCAGAGACATTCTCCAGGCTACAGCTCTCAAATACATACTGTTTGTCTTTAGGCTTCCAATCACTCCAGTTGGAACGTTGCCTCTGAGCTCCAAACAGCTTGCAATCAGCAGAACACTTGCAACTGTTCTCTGACCTCACTGGCTGCTTTCTCCTGCAGTGCTCTGGGTAGTTTCTGTGGTGAACCCTTCCTGGTTCTGGCTCTGACTCACGTCCTGGGTCAGAGTCTGAAACTCCTCCTTCTTCCTCTAGATCAGCTGGTTCAGTTAGTTCAGCTAGTCCTCCTCGTTCTACCCGGTGTCCTCGTTCTACCCGGTCTAACTCTGTATTTCCTGCATAGCTCTTATAGTGGCTATAAGCTCTTCCCCTTTCCAGGTGCACGCTATTAGGAATTGGGGAATGTTTCTCAGCTGGGCTTATTTGCAAACCCCGTGGCTGGGTTTGTTTATGTCGCCCCTGACAACTGCTGCTCACATGGCCTGCCTGCCTGTCAGCTTCAAGACTAGAACTCAGTGAATCCTGTGTTTTTAAGGTAGGAAATGGAACTTCTTCATCACACTTCCTAGAACCAAATCAAATGGAAGCCTAGGCACCACTGCTAAAAGAACTTCCTCTTGTTCCCCCAGGCACTTAACCATTAGCCTATAGGTGGGATATGATGTTGCAGCACCATGAATACATCTGATGTGAACCTAGCTTTCAGGTGTTCTAGGTCAAATCCTTCTTGGGCCTCTATCCTCTTCCAAAGCCTCTTTGACAGCATACTCTGGTCTGCCCCAGAGTCTAACAGAGCATTTGTGGTAATTCCCTGCACATCAACCACCAAAAGGAATCCATTCTGTGCCCATGGCAGACATCTGCTGGGCCGCCACCTGGTGGTCCGTCCACACTTTTGCAGCCCACTAATGCCTGGAGAGGGAGTCCCGACGGGACAGCGCCTTCGGCCAGGCCATACTTCATAACCTCTTCAGGTTTTATGGAAATCCTGCCCTCCGTCCTTTGCAACTCCTGCCCTCCGACCCTTCTTGTTCAAGCTACCGGAACCATGTTTCTCCCTGGACACTGGGGTCCCTCGAGTCTGTCATCAGGATTTGCCTGCAGCTGCCCATAGCTGGGCCGGATCCCTGTTTATGCCGGTCCTCGGTAGCCTGTGGCTAGGTATTCTCATATGTGAGGACTGACTTCCTGCTTGTTCCTGGAGAAAACGTAGTTACTCACCTGTAACAGGTGTTCTCCAGGGACAGCAGGAATCAGTCCTCACAACCCTCCCTCATCCCCTTCGAGTTGCTGTAAATTTTTGGCCATCTACTTGGTTGGGCTCTAGCTATGGCACCTGACGGAGCAAGATGCCACCCTTGGGCGGGAAGGGCACCATGCATGCATGGTGGCATCTCCAAAAGGCTTTCTTTGAAAACTGGGGAGATGCTTCACGCAGGACTCCGTAAGTGTCTACGTCACCCACATGTGAGGATTGATTCCTGCTGTTCTTGGAGAGCACCTGTTAAAGGTGAGTAACCACGCTTTATAATGCCTCTGTATCGTTACATGGTGTGACCGCACCTTGAATATTGTGTATAATTCTGTTTGCTGTATCTTTAAAAGGTTATAGTATATTTAGAAAAGGTACAGAGAAGAGCCACCAAAATGGTAAAGGGTTTCGAAGGGTGCCCCTATGAAGAGAGGCTAAAAAGGTTAGGGCTATTCAACCTGGAGAAAAGATGGCTGAGGGGGAGATATGATAGAGGTCTATAAACTAATGAATGGAGTGGAATGGGTAAGTGTAGATCAATTGTTTGCTCCATTAAAATATAGAAAGACTAGGGGACCTGCAATGAAGCTACAGGGTAACCTAATTAAGACTAATAAGAGAAAATATTTTTTCACACAATGTGTAGTCAAACTCTGGAATTTGTTACCGGAGGATGAAGTAAAAGCTAGTACTGTAGTCTGGTTTAGGAAAGGTTTGGTCAAGTTCCTGGAGGAAAGGTCCATAAACAGTTATTAAAGGGGACCCAGGATATCCACTGCTTGACCTAATGCAAGCATTGTAGAACCTGTGTCTTGGGGAAACTGCTAGGTACTTGTGACCTAGATTGGCCACTGTTGGAAACAGGATACTGGGCTTGATGGACCTTGGTCTGGCCCAGTATGACATTTCTTATGTTCTTAATGCATGTCCATGAAGAAAGTTGACTATTTGCACAACTATTCCCATCACTTCTTTAAGTTTCTTTGGCAGTGCTTTGGAAGCCAAAGCTTGGCGATGTTGAACGCAGTGTTTGATCAACACATGTGGAGCTTCCTCCTAGACCAAAGCATCGAATCCAGACTTTTTGCCAATCATGGTAGGAGCTCCATCTGTATGAATAGATCCAATCAAATTCCATGCTAATTCATGACTATTAAAAAGCAATTGGATCAACTTGAACACATAAGCTGCTTTGGTGGTTGTGTCAAGTTAATAACACCATCAAGAAAGAGTTTTTATTGTGTGATTTTCATGAACATAGCGTACAATTACCAGCAATTGACTGTCTTTTGAAACATCAATTGATTCATTGAGCTGCTAATTTTTACAGGATTGTTTTTAATCTTGATGATGATTTGAGTTAATATGGCTTTAATTCTTTGATGTACAATGTTGTTGGACAAGAGCACTTGATCGAATTGCTTCATGGCATCCTCTCCCAGCACGATTTTAGGGCTTCACTAGGCTTGCTCTGATTGTGTGGGGCTTCTTTTCTCCGGCAGTCATGTACAAAACTTTGTAGGAGGCTTCCTGATGAGATTTCCCAGGAGGAGCAAACCCATATGATAGTTCCTTTCGGATCTTAGAAATTTTTTTCAACTTGAAAACATCAATCTAAGTTCCAGCATAATTACTGTGCTTGGTTTCGAGGTGTTCTCTCAATCCTGGTGTCTTCAAATTTCCATTGATCATTACTATCATGCATTGGGTCTTTCAGTTCCATCTTGTTCTCTCAAACAGGTGAAGCCAAAAGCAGCATATTCATCTTTCTACTTCAGTTTATCAGATGATATTCTGCAATAAATCTGTGAAAAAATATTAAATTTAAATTTAAAATGAAAAATATTTTTTCATGATGTAACTATCTGAGAAAAAATCTTTTGAGATACTCATAAGAAAAAGAAAGCTGTGCATAAAGGCTGGAGGCTGTAGAAAGCATTTTAACGCCAATGCCGCCAACATACGAAGTGTGACAAAAAAAGAAATGAGACTTGTGATAAGGAAGCTTATCATAGCTCAGGTAGGAGCTATAGAAAAGATGATGTGACTGAACAAGCAACCTGTCAGTTTTGGTAGAAGTAAGAAAACAGAGTTTTCACATAAAAGACTACCAGTCCCAGAATGCACCAAGTTTCCAGCAGCCATGAGAGGGGCTGAAGTGAGAAAACGTGTGTGCAATCAAGAGAGCTATGAGGTAATCCCTAAGCACTCATCTCAAAGGGCAGGACCTGATTCAACACAGCTGCGCTGTGTTAGGGAGGAGCACACATTAGGACAGAATAAGAATAGAGCTTATTCTACAGATAACAGCTTCAGCTAAAGATATAGCAACAGCTTCAAGCTCAAGCACCAACATCATCTCGAGAAGCAGAAGCCCCAAGCCAAGCGGATAGAGAGAGAAGGAAACTCTCTGGAAGGAAGAGAAGAGAGGCCATTGGAAGTACCTATACTGGGAGGTATTCCAAATGCCAGCAGAGTCCATTGGACTGGAGTCAACCAGAGGAATGGAATGGCAGAGATAGGAATCACCAGTGGCTACCTGGAAGAGAGAAGACTGCACGTGGAAAGGACTTTCAGACCTATGCCAGAAGGTATGTGAGGAAAGATCCAGTGTCCAGGGATCAAGATTGGAAGGCTGGACATCAGAATTGGATTACATACTGGCCAGGCTATACAGAGAGGAATTATGATAGCAGGAGAGGCTCAGGTATGAACACTGATCCAGACCCTATCTATAATAGAGAATGGCAGCAAGGGAATAAGCATTCTCATGATAGTGCCTTATGGAAAGACTCGTCTGTGCCAATGTATGATAGTGACCCTATGCTGATTGATGAAGGGGGAGATACAGCAGATGAAACTATTGATTACATGGACTGTTCTCTATCTAAATGCTATTGCTAGCTTTCTGTGAGCAAACACATCAGCCATCACAAAGAAACCTAACTTTGTTCTTTATTTCCACTGCAAACAGCTCTTAAAGCAGGATTTGGGTTCACACAGTAGCAGCCAGCCAGCTAAAGGGTTTCAGCTGGTCAATTGATAGTAATTAAAGCTGCACCTGATTGTGTGTGTGAGCAAGGGAGAATCACTGCTGGGATCTGCGTGGAAAATAAGCAGAAGTTAACCTAACAAGCAAAGTTTATTCATTTCTTTGTGCCTTTTTATTTGGTAATTATTTGCTAAGAAAACATTAGCTAATTGCCTGACAAGCTGAAGGTTGTTTTCTGATTTGCTTTGTGACTTTATGTTATCCATTTAAATACTGCAAGCAAGTAACCTCATTTATATTGCTACCAAGCATATTTGTGCTGGGTGAATTAAACCTCATCAATAAAATAAGTATTTTATTGGCCTTACCACTGGTTTCACAACTCAATTATTGTCTTCAGATGTGTTTGGGAGTGAATGAACTACATTACCCACAATACCTTGCAAGAATCATATGAATATATGCATCGTCAAGATTGTGTAAGTTCTCACCCTAGGCAGCCGTCTGACAGACTGTCCCATAAATGTTTTATTACAAAATCTACAGAGAAATTACGCATTGTCCCCTTCAAAGTTCACAGCCTTGACATTGCATCTTCTCCATAAGCCTTTTGGAGAAGTTGGAGACACTCAGTTGGGCCCTTCTCCAACGTAATCAGAAATTTCAAGTTGATTCTTTGCTCCATATTTCTGCCACCTCGTTGCGTGACAAAGTGATAGTGCAGTGTGCTACAAAAAAAACCTGCAAAAGAAAAAGTGTGAGAGAGATGAAAAATTATTATAGCAGAATAGTGGCGAGATGTTGCACAACACAGTGACATAAGCAGTTAGCCAACTGGCATTGAGTCATGAGCGTGGCTGCCACAGTCTCGTTTCTTTTTTGTCTCGCCTTGTATCAACTGGCAACACGGGGAAGTAAGAAGGCATCGATGTTGAGTGATTTCATCGCTGATTGCTAATGGCCTCACTGCCTCATTCCTTGTTTATAATTGTGATAATTAATAATCTAAATTGTAATCTAACATAATTTTTTAAAAATTAAGAGATCCAGTTCCATAGCCCCATCATTAGGTTCCCATTTCCCCAAGGGGTCTGAATACCCCCAGTTAAGAACCCCTACCTTAGGTGGTGTTATCCTTCCACATCAACTAGGGGGCCTGTTTGCCTGCATTCTCTAAGGAGCAATGCCAGGGGAATGGTAGTGACCTTCATATGGATGGACATAAGGAGGGTGCTTCTTTGGTACCTGAAGGTTACTAACTCCTTCCATAAGCTGGACAAATTTTGTCCTTTCTGTAGGCCCACGAAAGGGCAAAGCAGCCATGAAGACTACCTAGGCCCACTGGATAAAGGAAGCAATAGTCGATCCCAGATGGTTTGTATGTGCATTCCACATGGGCTCAGGCGTTCTCCCAGGAAGAGCACAGTTCAGCTGCTCCCAACATCTGTCAGGTGGCAGTGTGGTCATCACTTTCCACTTTTGTCAGGCATTACTGCTTGGATGTCCATATTTGGGCGGACATGTCCTTTGGTGCAGAGATCCTGAAGTCTGCCTTGTTGTCTTCCTGCCCAGTTAAGTTGTAGCTTTGCTACATTCCACTTGCCTGGACTGGCCCAGCAGGATGATATGGAAGGTGACATTTTACTTATCAGATAATGTCCTTTCCTTGCTAGGTGAGTCCTGGACATGCCCCTGGGATCTTTTGATCTGCTGTGATTTGTTTAGATCTGTTATATTTTGGTATGAGGTGCTCCTGGTCTAGTCAGAGCTGATATGGTCTACTGCGATCTGTGATTAGGGCCAGGCTTTCCACTAGGGTTAGGTTGGCCTCCTAGAGTGGCGGACCCATGTGGGTAGTACGACGCCCATGGCAGGCCATGTGCTTCGGCACACATGCCCTGCTGCTTTTGACCCCATTTTTGACAAAGTTGTGTCGGGCGTGGAGTTTGGGGGGGGGGGTCTGAAGCAACAGGCCATGTGTGCCAAAGCACATGGCCTGCCGTAGGCTGCTGCCACTGTGCTGCACAGACCCTCCCCCCACCCTGCTGATTGAATTGGTGGTGGCAGCGAAACGTGAGGGGTGGCTAGGCTGAGCTGGGCTGAATGAGAACTGGCACAGCCAGGGTTTCTGCCTGGGGTGGCAGAAAACCTTGGGCTGGCCCTGTCTGTGATTCATCTACAGTTACTCTGTTGTCTGTCTTGATTGGATTGTAAACTCTGATGAGCAGGATCCATCTTTTACATGTGTCTGTGCAGCGCTACATATGTCTTGTAACGCTACAAATGTTCAGTAATAGTAGTATGATTAACTATTTTCTGTGGTTTAGCTCTGCAGACTACTTTCCTCTTGGTTGCCGTTGGGCCTGCCCTGTCTGTAGTGATCTGCTATTTTCTGCAGCTTAGCCCTGCAGGCTTCATTCCTCTTTGTTGACCTTGGGCCTGAAGGGTGTTCTGTATATAGGTTTCTTTTGGGACTGTTAGTCCTTGTTACTGTCACTGGTGCTTGTGCAGCCAGGGGTTTTTATCCATGGCTTGGGTACGAATAATGAAGTTCTGTGCCCACTAACTGCTGTAGATATAGTATAGGGTGGCTTCATCAGAAAACTCGGGATTTTTCTCTTTCTCCGTCTCTGCTGGTAGGGGTACGCAACCCACTTACCTGGACCAGTCTAGCAGGACTCATGAAAAGGACATTATCTGGTAAGTAAAATGTCACCCTAAGCTTTACTGCATTCTTCTTCTTCCTACCTCCATTATTGCTACTTTTCCCATAGGTTTTCCTTTGGGCAGATTATGAAAGCCAAGTGGACCCGAAGAGGTAGCGATGAGAAAAAAAAAAATTCTATGTTAAATTTATCACCGTTGAATCTATTTACACTTTGTATGTTTAAATGTTTCTGTTGCTGACTTCAGTTTAATTGAAAAGGGTTTTGTCATTTTCTTCATAGTTTAGAAAATGGATTGTTAATGTTGAAAGCTGCCATTTTATTTTACAGTTTGTGTGCAGACTAGTTATTGTCAGTATATTCATCAAGCTAGTTATATTTTTTGACTGAAGGAATAACTGTACACGGGGGGGGGGGGTGCAATAATCAGAAGTACCCACATTGGTGTGAAGTCCATGGTTACTTTTTCCTACTTGGATATGCACAAAAATGAAAACTAATTTACGTTGCTTTGATTCTTGCCTAATTTATTTATTTATTTAACAGTTTTTATATACCGCGCTATTCATCAGTGCGGTTTACATTTTAACAAACTTGTACTTAAGCATAAAACATTTGTCAAGTTTACAGATAACAGGGAGTGAACAGGGATAACTGGGGTTAAAGATAATATAACAACAAATATTCACAACTATTTACAGTAAATTAGTATAGGCTTTGAGCTTCATAGGTTAGAAATGCACTAGATTTTGATCTGGGGCAAGGAACGGAGTTTTGGGAATTTACTTGACTAACCATAGTCATTAGTTTGGGTTGGAAGGAGGGGAGGTGGGGAGGTAATGCCTTGGGAGAAGTGTTGAATGAAGAGGTGTGTTTTTAGAGATTTTCTGAATTGGGACAGGTCTTTTTGTGATCTGATGTTGGATGGCAACATGTTCCAGCATCTGGGGGTGAAGGATGAGAATGCTCTCATGGTAGTCTGCGTGATTTTTGCTGGGTCTTTTGGGACCATTAGTGTGTTTTCTGTTACAGATCTTCTAGCTCTGATGTTTTGAGGGTGGTGAAGGATGTCAGAAAGCGAGGATGGAGAGATTTGGTGGAACGCTTTGAAGGTCAAGAGGAGAGTTTTGTATAAGATTCTGCATGTTATTGGGAGCCAATAAAGTTCAAACAGAATGGGAGTAATATGTTGACTCCTAGGAGCTCCGTATAGAACTCTTGCTGCTGTATTCATGGCCAACTGTAGTGGGTTCAGTGTGCTCTTAGGAAGGCCATGGAGAACAATGTTAGCGTAGTCGAAGTGTGGGGTGACTAACGCTTGGAAGGTTGTGCGGAAATCATTTGGTTCAAGCATGGGTCTGAGAAGTCATAGCATCCTGATCTTATGGTAGATGGCTTTTACTGTATTCTTTGTGATCTTTGAATTCCAGCCGC
Source organism: Ichthyophis bannanicus (assembly GCA_033557465.1). Taxonomy (NCBI): domain Eukaryota; kingdom Metazoa; phylum Chordata; class Amphibia; order Gymnophiona; family Ichthyophiidae; genus Ichthyophis; species Ichthyophis bannanicus. The sequence continues at coordinate 1,841,205,330 of CM066031.1, read as the reverse complement.
TGATCCAGAATGACACCTAGGTAACGTATCGTGGTTTTGACCGGTAGATCGGCATCTCTTGTTCTTAACGTTGGTGGAGGAGAGAAGTCTTTATTCCTTGTGATAATCAAGACCTCCGTTTTTTTAAAGTTGACTCGGAGATTTTGTGTGAGCAGCCAATCTGAGATAGTATTGAAGCAGGTGGTTAAAGGTGTGTAGTCGGGTTTTGTAACATTAACTGGTGTGAATAGGAGCACATCGTCAGCATAGATGAGGCAAGAGATTCCGAATGAGCGGGTGATGTTGCAGATTGGCTGCATGTAGATATTGAATAGCAAGGCAGAGAGGGAGGAACCCTGCGGTACTCCTTGTTTCTGTTGGAAAGGCTGGGACGTAGTGTTACCAATACGGACCTGTTGCCAGCGATCCTCCAAATAAGATTTGCACCAGTTCCAGGCCGTTCCTTATATCCCTTTTTCGTGGAGCCGGGCTAGCAATTGATCATGGTCGACGGAGTCAAAAGCTGCCGCTATGTCTAGGAAGACCAGTGCAACTCCATTTCTGATGTTGTCTGTTGTAGTAATGAGCATATTCATTAAAGAAGCTAGAAGAGTTTCGACTCCGTGCGCTTCTCTGAATCCATGCTGGTTTGGGTCTAGTGGTGCTTTGGAATCAATGTGGTGTTGAATCTGCCTCAGTGTAATCTTTTCTAGGATCTTGGCTAATAGGGGAATGCTTGAAATTGGACGGTAAGAGTCTTCCTTCTTCGGATCCAGTTTATTATTTTTCAGTAAGGGACGAATGGAGGTCTGTTTGAGGGCAGTTGGGAATATCCCTGTGCTGAGTGACTGGTCCGCTATGGCTGCTATGTATGGGCTAAGTTCTGCTCTCATTGCTTTGATCCAGTGGGCTGGGCATGGATCATTAGGGGCGGAGGTGGCATTGATGGAAGTTATAATTTCTTCAATTGTTTTCGGGGTTGGAGATGAAAATTTATTAAGTATGAACTGAACATTGGAAGGTTGTGTGGTTTCACTTGCGATTGCTGTTGTGATTTTGATCATCTTAGATTGAATGTAGTCAGCATATAGTTGTGGTTGTACATGATCATGCTGTGGTGGAGTAGGCTCTCCAGTTAGGGATTTACTAATTGGAAGAGATCTCTTGGTTTGTTAAGAGACCGGTGAAGGAGTTTTGCGTGATATTCTTTTCTCCTGTCCCAGGTTAGCTGACGATGGGATCTCAAATGAGATAAATAAGTGGTTTGGTCATCAGGATTCAGAGAGTGCCTCCATTTCCTCTCTAGTTTCCTCAATTGATGTAAGGAGGTTCGTAGTTCAGCAGAGAACCATGGCGCGTTCTGTTTCTTGGGTCTAGGCGAATTGATAGAGGTTTGATTGTCTGTGATGAGAGGCTGGGCAGATAATCCAATGGCACTGTTCCAGTTCAATACAGTTTCATTGATGTTGTCATATATTTGAGAGAGTTTTGGGATGGTCTGGGAAATGATTGCTTCTCTGTCGAATGGTTTGAACCGAGAGGGTTTTGAGAGTGAATTGAGATCTGATGGTTTGCTTGGAGATTCCTCGATTGGTATGCAGAATGTTATAAGATTATGATCGGACCAGGGGACGGGGGTTGTTGAGAGCTCAAGTTGGTTTAGTGAGTAAGCAGATGAGGGTGGTGCGAAGATTTACTATAGAGATTTGTGCCTGCTTTCTTTTTTGCGCACATTTTAAGAACAAAACAATGTGCATGGTTTCAAGCAATCAAAATTGTGCAAGGCATTCTATTCTACCCCGTCCTTCCCCCCCCCCCCCTTCCTTCCCCGGGAACTAATCTGCAGTACATGAATAAAAGCATATGCAGGTTTCCTCATATGTAAGATGGGCAGTAATCAAAAAGCCCTTTACCACACTGTGTTACCTGTTGAAAAGGGCTCTTTTTTATTGCCCAACATAGTTTTATCCACACAAATACTTTTGAATATTGTCCTCCTAGGGCCCTAATTTACTGAGCTGATGTAAAAAAATTTAGTTTGGTGCATGGAATGGTTTGAGACTATGCTTTAGCTCATACAATTGTAGGTAACACATACTATTAACTCTGCAAAGAACACAGCACGGTCATCCTGCCTCAAGAGGTGTAGCTGATTGCACTGGGTATTATCTACTGGGAAGTCAACATACAATAGCTACCTTTTCTCTGCATTTACTACAGCCAGTCCCTCCAGATATGCTTGAAGCGCTCTTAAAAGCTAACTCAGAAGCTTTGCTGTTACCACATGTTAATTTGGCATTCCATGTTATCCTGATAGGCCAGTCTAGACAATGGACTGTAGAGATGGAGAAAATTCCAGATATATCTTATGATCTGATCCTGCAACCATATTAGAGGTGTTTAAGGGCTTACTTCCCCAGTATTTCTCTTTCTCCAAATGAGTGGGGATGCATCTGAGAAGCTCTGTGAAAACTTTGAGGACAATTTAACTAACTGCTCTTTGGGGCAACTTCCTCACTTGACCTAGATGTGGGAGGCTCCCGTTGCATCACCCTTAAAACCCGTGTCGTTCTGGGTATGCCAGAGGAGGAAGAGTGTCAGTTCAGTTTCCCGTCCTTATGCTGTTAAGCGCTGGTTGAACAGCCAGAATTACTGGATAAAGATCCCGGAGGAATCGTTTGTTGCACAGCCTCAGTGCCCTCTTTCCCCCCTCCTCCCCCTGGATCTCCATTGAAGATGTGGATGAAGATTTTCAGAGGAATGTGCCTGCAGGTCTTGGGAGTAGCACTGAGCCCAGCACTATCTGCTTGATGCTCCCCGGGAGTGAGAACCAGATTTACGTTTCAATTTCTATGTCAAATCTTCGTTTCTCTGCTTAAAGTTGTCTGTGGAGAATACCAACCTTGTCTGCTATGTGGTTCGACTGTCTGGTCCAGGACCAGTTCAACAGAACTTTGGTTAAAAGCTGTTTTTTTTCTTCCCCTGGTTCCTGCCTCATGCTTGTGCTGTGGCTGCACCTTACCCAAGCATGGCTGTGCTTTATCCTACTTTCAGCACTGCGCATGTTGCTATGTGTGGTATGTACATGCTCTTAATGCACAGCATAAGTATGCACTGTTGAAGTGCCTTTGCCTCCAGTGTGTGATAGTTCCAGATTCCTGATACATGTGCTCTGGGCAAAGCCCTTCTAGAGCACCTTGGCTGAATGTGACTTGCCAAGCTGTGGAAGCCGCTCTTCTGGGAAAAGGCACATGTCATCTAAGAGGAGACACTGTCTGAACTGTGGCTAGCACTGAGCTGCTTCGCTGGTTTCCCTCTGTGATCCTTGTACGGAGTCTCCGGCCAGTTAAGCCTTTACTGGGGGGTGACCACGGCTGGTAGAGAGTTCCAAGTCTCCAGTTTCATCTCCAGATTTTCCTCCTTTCTTCAGCAGGCATGGGTTTCTGGTGTGGCTTTGGATCAAGTGGCCTCAGACCCCTTCTCCTATTCTCCTCTTGCTAAGAGGAAGGCCATAGGGGTTCCCCCGCAAAAGCGGACCCAGAAGGGAATGGACTATGGAGTATCTCTGCTATATTCAGGATCCTACCCTGAGACATTTGAGGGTGATGCCACAAGTGAAGAAGGCAATCCTTTGTGCCAGACAAGGATGAGTCTCTCATCATTCATTTGGTTTGGAAAGGTGAACTGGCAGCATTGATTGATCAGGTGTCCTCTGCCCTGCAGCTGTCAGATGTGGTGGTGGAGTAGGCTCTGAAAGTGCCTCCCCCTTCTTGCAAGGGGGTTCATAAGCCCTCCAGAGTATTTCCTTCCAGAGATTCTCAAGAACATGGTAAGAACATAAATGCTCTACTGGGTCAGACCAAGGTCCATCAAACCCAGTATCCTGTTTCCAACAGCGGCCAATCCAGGCCACAAGTACCTGGCAGGTTCCCTGAGAGGCACACAGGTTCCACAGAGCTTGTCCTGAGGCAAGCAGTAGATTTCCCGGGTCCTCCTTAATATTGTTTATGGACCTTTTCTCCAGAAACTTGTCCAAACCTTTTTTTAAACAGCTGCACTAACAGCTTTTACTACATTCTCTGGTAACAAGTTCCAGAATTTGATCACACATTGAGTAAAAAAAGATTTTGTCTTATTAGTCTTAAATGGTTTGCAATATAACTTCATTGTGTCTCCTCTAGTCTTTCTACTTTTTGATGGCATAAACAGCCGATCTAAATTTACCCATTCCACTCCATTCATTAATTTATAGACCTCTATCATATCCCCTCTCAGGAGTCTCTTTTCCAAGCTGAAGAGCCCCAACCTTTTAAGCCTCTTCTCATAGGGGTATCCTTCCATTCCTTTTGCTATTTTTGTCTCATGGTGCGCATGGAATTGGGCCTCTACCTATGCCCTGTAAATGAGGGAACAGAGTCATGAGTAGGCTCTATGCCTTCCTCCAGGAGGACCTTATTGCCTGGGTTTGTTTACTTAAGTTAGATGCACAGATGACAGCTGTCTCTAAATGTACCTTCATACTGGTGGAGGGTCATATGGCTCTCAGACTCCATGGATTTCAAGGTGGACGCTTCCTGAAGAGCCAGCTTTCGGAAGCCTCCCTTATTCTCTAGATTTATAGAGGCCTTGCAACATATGTCCTTCTCTATTGGATGCAATCACTCCTCAGGATGTCACTTCAGATCTCCAGGAACAAGCAGGAATAAGTCCTCACATATGTGTACGTCGGTACCGACGGAGCCTGCGCGGGAATGCTTCCCAGCTTCCCAGAATGAAAGCTTTTGGGGCATCCCACAGCGCATGCGCGCTGCCTTCCCGCCTTTCCTACCAACTCTCCTCAGTTCTTCTTTTTCCACGGAGCCAGCAGGTCGTGTTCCTGTCACCGCTGAAGAAGTTCTTTATTTTGATTTATTTCTTTGGTCGCGTGTCTGCCTTCCCCGACGCCGGACCGGTACCGCCGGTCTTTTCTTTTCTTTCCTTTAAAAAAATAAATAAATAAATATATATATATATATATATATATATATATATATATATATACATACTTTTCCTCACTTAATGTATTTCTTTTCTTAGGCCTACAGGCCCACAAGAAATATTCCCTCATGGATAAACCGGCCTCTGGTTTCAAAAAATGCACTAAGTGTAACGGTACAATTTCTGTTTCCGACACCCATGAATGGTGTCTTAAATGTTTGGGGCCTGAACACTCCATTCCGGATTGCCAAGCCTGCTCTCTAATGTCTAAACGAGGGTTACAGAACCGGGCAGCCAAGCTCCATGTGCTGTTTCCCACGGATGCACCGGCGGTTGCATCGACATCTTCCAGGTTTTATTTATTTATTTATTTAACAAGTTTTCTATACCGCCTTTTCCTTCAATCAAAGCGGTCACAAGAAATACAAAGGTTATAGGCAAGGGAAACAAACACAGTATAAACATAACAGTACAATGGTAATATAGGAAAAGTAACAAGGTTAACAATAAGGCAAATTAGTTAAAATAATTAAAATAAATATAATATATTTAGTCAATTGTGATCCATATTGTTCAATGAAAGTGTAGTTTTCAATTGTTTACGAAAGTCTTTTAAATCATCCAGTGAGCGTAAATCAGGAGGGAGAGAGTTCCAAATTTAAAGGGGCGGCCAAAGAAATTGCTCTTGTGAGGTACATTTGCATGATTTAGAGTAGTTTTTTTGGGGTGCTGAGGGTGTTAGAAGTGGATAACCTTCTTGGTTCTTTTGTTGATATCATGGAGTAAGAGGGCATGAAGGCTGATTGCAGAACTGTTGTGTTTCATTTTGAATATATTTATGATTATTTATACTTTATGCGAAGGATTATTGGGAGCCAGTGGAGTTCTTTAAGGATGGGGTAATGTGTTCATAATTTGAGGATCCATTGATGATTCTAGCTGCTGTATTTTGTGCCATTTTGAAGTGGCTTGAGAGCATGCTTAGGCAGTCCATTGTAAATAGGGTTGCAGAAATCCAGAATGGGAGTAATGAGTGCCTGACAGACTGGTTCGAAAGTGATCATAAGAGATAAGAGGCTTAAGTCGTCTAATTATCTTCATTTTGTAATACGCGTTTTTAACAGTTTTTCTTATATGAGAACGCAGGTTTAGCTTTTCTTATCGAGGGTTATTCCGAGGTATCTTACTTCGTCCTAACTGGAATCTTTGGTTGTTGCATGTAATGTAAGGTGGAGGGATAAAGCTGGTGTTTCTAGTTACAATAAGTGCTTCCGTTTTGTTCAGGTTTATTGCAAGGTTATTATTTGTTAGCCAATTTTGAAATGCTGGTAATACAGTTTGAAATTTTGCTGTAATCTGGGCAGTTGATATCAATTGGAGTGTAAATCATGATAACATCCTCGCATAAATCGTGTATGTAGTCTATTTGATGATCTGCTATTATGTGACAGATTGGTTGGATAAACAAATTAAAAAAGAAGTGAAGAGAGTGCAGATCCTTGCGGCACGCCTTGTTTGATTACTATGTGACGTGAAGTGTTTAGGCCAATTTTAACTTGGAACTGTCTATCAACTAGGTAGGATTCAAACCATTTAGGACGGTGCCAGTTAATCCGATGCTCTTTAGTCTTGTTAAGAGGATTGCATGGTCCACTGTATCGAAGGCAGCTGAAAATATCTAAGAAGATCATTAAGGTACCTTTGTTGAAATTATCTATTTGTTTTGAGTGATGTCATTAAATAAGTATAGTAGGAGCGTTTCAACACCATGGTTGGGGCGGAAGCCATGCTGATGTATATCAAGTGGCGCATGTTCATCAATATGGTCTTGAAGTTGTAGCTGAACTGCCTTCTCAATAAATTTTTGCTAAGAGTGGTAAGCTGGAAATTGGTCTATATGCAGCTGGATTGTCTTTTTTCAAGGTTGGTTTTTTTATGGGTAGGCCTAATTGTTGCTAATTTAAGTTGTTCTGGCATGATTCCATGAGTTAAGGGAGTTAGTTACAAGATTGTGAATAAAATTAATAAAGTTTGACTTGGTAGCTTTGATCCAAGGTACAGGGCAAGGATCTGTGGGTGCAGTGCTGTGTTAAGTGCAGCAATGATGTCTGAAAGTTGTGTAGTCGAGGGAGTGTAAAACTGTTCCAAATTGTACTTGGTTAAAATAAGGCTGTTGTTTTCAGGTTGTTTTAAAGGTGGTGTTTTGGCCTATTTTCAATTGAAGATGATCTGCATATACTTGAGGACTGATCTGAATGTCTTTATCAGAGCTTGGTTCGTTGACTAGATTTTTTACAATTGCAAAAGTTCTCTAGGTTTGTTAAATGCTTTCTGTATAGTATTTGTGTGGTGCTCTTTTTTAGTTTTGTTGATGAAATCGTTGTAATTCTTTTGCTGAATTAAATATAAATTTTGAGAGGTAGGAGATTTTGATCGTCTCCAGGGCGTTCAATTCTCCTTAATTCCCTCTTAGCATTGCGTATGTTGTTGGAATACCATGGAGCATGATGTCAGTTTTTGACTGTTCTTGAGTCTGAAAAGTCCTTGGATGCAGTGCGAATGGTGTTATACCAGTTGTTCACTTGTTGTTCAAATCAAGTTCATTGAGTCAAGGCAAGGTAGTGTGTCAAGTAAGAACTGCTCTTTATTGAAGGCTTTAAATCTTCTTGGAGTAAATGTAGAAGTTTTTATCTTATCAAGTTTGGTCAATCCTGCTTGAGAATTCTATTTTAATTCTAAGGTGGTCTGACCATGGGACTGGTGTGATTATGGGTGAGGAGAAGCTGTCATTTATTTACAGGTGGTTGGGGGCAAAGAAGAGATCTGGCGTAGATCCGTATTTATGTGTAGGAGCATTTATTAATTGTGTATATTGTAGGGAGTTCCATAGCATGCAAGAAGGTTTCCTTATCTGCATTAGAAGAGGAGTTGAGGTTGAAGTCACCTAAATACAATTAGAGGTTTATGGCAAGTGTTGACTGCACAGATGGTCTCTAAAAATAGAGGTTAGCTCATCAGCTGGGGCGTGAGGGGCTCTATATAGGAGGCTGATAGCTAAGTGTTTGTTACCCACTGTGATAGAGCTGGATTTATCAGAGGTATTAGAGGCGATAGTTTTGTAGCTGAAAAGATTTTTTTGCAATGATAGAACTCCACCTCCTCTTTTCTGTGTGCGAGGGTTGTTAAAGGCGGAATATTCTGGTGGGACCAGTTTGGTTTAGTAGAACGCTGTCAGTAGGAGTTAGCCATGATTCTGTAATGCAAAGGTATCTGGTTTTTGGTCATAGATATGGTCTCTGATTGTGTGAATTTTATTTCTAACTGATCTTGTGTTCATTAATTCAATGGAAGTTGGCGTGTAAGACCTTTTTTGAGGATTCTTAGGATTTGTTTGCTGGTGTTGATAAGAGTTGTGTTTGTGTTGTGATAATATATGTGAATTTATTGAACTGAGGAGAATATGTGTCTCAGGTAACCAAACATACTTTCAGCAGGTCCTCAAAGGGCAAATCTCCCTCTAAGCATCGAGATGCCTCCGGGCTTGCCCTTGAGGATCCTGCCCCAGCCAAACAACCCCGGCGGGAAGCTCCGGCTTCCAAAGCTCCTCCTATGGGGTTACAGGTTGACATCGATGGCACGGCCTCGACCGATCACCTGTTAGACTGCTCTGGGATACCGGCACAATCTCCCGGTACCGACATCCAGGCAGTCGTGGCGTCCATGGATCACACTGTGCAATCCATGCAGCAGGCTATACTGGCTTTCATTAAGGCTGCGATGCTGTCGGTACCACAACAAGCTCCGTTGTCGGTACCGACGCCGGTACCGGCTGCATCGACATCGGCCAGGATACCGATTCCGTCTCCCTGTCCTGGACTCTTTCTCGGTACCGACCCGGTACCGGGGACACCCGATGTCGGTACCGATCGATACGCTTATCGATCTTTGGAATCGAGCAGACGATACTTTGATTCTTCTGATGATTCTGATTCATCGGATGAGTCCCCTGAAGTATCTGTTACTCTTCCTGAGGAGCCCCCTTCTCCAAAAAGGAGAATGTCTCTTCCAGAGGATTTGTCCTTTCAAGATTTCATAATAGAAGTAGCTAAAGGACTATCTATTTCAGTAACCTCTGAAAAAGAACCTAGAGCAAAAAAATTAGATATTTTGGGATACTCTAAGGTTCCCAGAGAGGCAGTCACCTTACCAATTCATGAAATTCTTCAAGAACATTTGATTGAATTGTGGGAGACTCCTCTCACCCTTTCTCCTCATTCTCGTAGATTGGACACTATGTACCGTGTCCCTCCTCCTCCAGGATTTCAAAAAACTCAGCTTCCTCACCACTCCATTGTGGTGCAGTCAGCTATGAAGAGGATAAAGAGTACAAAAAGACACTCTTCTACTCCTCCAGGAAGAGAATGCAGGACCTTGGATGCTTTTGGAAGGAAAATCTTCCAAGCTAGCATGCTTATTGCCAGAATCAATTCATACAGCCTTTATATGTGTATGTTTCTAAAGGAGGTTGCAGAAAAGCTGCACAACTTTCTCCCTTTTATTCCAGAGGACAAAAGGGATGAGTTCCTTCTTTGGCTTAAGCATACTCAAGACATTTCAAAGTTTTTCCAACAGGGCAGCCTTTGATTCTTTTGAAGGAGCCAGCCGAGCCTCAGGCATTGCCATAGCTGCTCGTAGAATTGCTTGGCTCCAGGCTTCTGATCTAGAACCCTGGGTTCAAGATGGTTTAGGAAATCTGCCCTGTACAGGTGAAAATTTATTTGGCAAAGAGTGGCAAATTAAAGCCACTCAAATGGATGCAGAAAATGCTGCTCTGGATAGACTTTCTAAGTCTACCTCCACTCCAGCCAAGAAAAAATCTTTTAAAAAGTCTTTTTACAAGATGGGCAGATTTCCTTCCACTTCTGGTCAACAATCTTCTGCAGGTCGCTTTGCTTCTAAGCGTCAGCAACCTAAACAGGCTAGGCCTAAACCTGCAGGGGCTGCAGCAACCCAGCAGTCCCAAGCCCCTCAGGGTTTTTGACTTGATACTAGAGAACTTAACCTTTCTGGCTCTACAACAGCCAGAACCCCTCCCCATTCCAGGAAGGTTAGCTCATTTTGCTCCCAGATGGGAGCAAATCACATCAGAGCAGTGGACCCTCTCCATCATCAGAGAGGGCTACAAACTTCATTTCTCAGACCTTCCTCCCTACACCATGGTGAGACATTTCAATTCTCCCACATCTCTCCTCGACCTTCTGGATCAGGAGGTAACCACCCTTCTGGCCCAAAGGGCCATAGAAGAAGTTCCTCTTCTTCAACAGGGGTCAGGGTTTTACTCCCCCTACTTTCTCATTCCAAAGAAAACAGGGGGATACAGACCCATTCTAGATCTCAGAGAATTGAACAAGTTTCTATGCAAGGAGAAGTTCAAGATGCTTTCTTTAGGCACTCTCCTTCCATACCTACAGAGTCAGGATTGGCTTTGTTCTCTAGATCTCAGGGATGCATACACTCATATACTCATCCATCCATCCCACAGAAAATTCCTACGTTTTCTGTTCCAGGGAAACCATTACCAGTACAGAGTGCTTCCTTTCGGTCTAGCCTCTGCTCCAAGAGTGTTCACCAAATGCATGGCAATAGTTGCTGCATTTCTATGCACTCTGGGAATATTTGTCTTCCCCTACCTGGACAACTGGCTCATCCGAGCTCCATCTCAGTCAGAAGCCCAAATTTCCCTGAACTGCACCAGGCGCATTCTGCAGTATCTGGGACTTGTAGTAAACCTCCCAAAGTCTCAGCTCACCCCTACTCAGTCCCTAGAATTCATAGCGGCCTGGTTAGACACCACTACTGCAAGAGCCTATCTTCCCCAGGCTCGTTGCCAACGTCTAGTGCAGTTAGCCTACCAGATTCAGTCAAAGAGCCACTTAACTGCCCGGGAGATGCTACAGCTATTAGGCCACATGGCTTCCACAGTACATGTGGTGCCCTATGCTCGCCTACACATGAGAGCAGCTCAATGGACTTTGTCCACCCAGTGGACTCAAGCTTCAGGAGCTCTCTCAGACCAAATAGCAAACTCCAAACGTCTCTTTTGGTTTGTTTGTTTATTGATTTGTTTGACCGCCCTTCAAAATAGCAGAGCGGTTTACAATGATAATAAAATATTACAGTAACATCAAGGCACAAGGCCGGAAAAGTAGAAAGAAAGTTACAATTACTTTGTAGAGAGAAAATGGAAGAGCAGGTTGATATCAAAGGGTATAGGAAAAAAGGTTAGGGGTGAGAGGAGGGAGGGCCAAAGGCAAGGGAGAAAAGGTGAGTCTTTAGATCCAGCTTGAAGGTAGGGTGATGATGTTCCAGGCGGAGGGCGGTGGGAAGGGAGTTCCAGAGGGCAGGGCCTAGAAAAAAAAAAGCTGAGGAACGGGTAGAGTGCAGGTGGGCTAGGGAGGGAGGGGGTAGTGTGAGACGGTTGAGATGAAAGGAACGGGGAGTGTGTCTGGGAGTGTGAAAGTGGATGAGGTCAGCCAGGTATTGAGGAGTGGAGGTGTGAAGTGCTTTATGAACAAGGGTGAGTAGTTTGAACTGAATGCGGAAGGAAATTGGTAACCAGTGAAGGCGGAAAAGAAGGGGGGTCCCACTTCCAACCTTTGTTGTCCCAAGCAATCCTCACAACAGATGCCTCCCAAACAGGTTGGGGAGCTCATCTACAGGAACTCTCCACCCAAGGCACTTGGTCCCCACAGGAGACCTCTCTTCATATCGACCACTTGGAACTTCGAGCAGTGTTCCTAGCTCTCAAGGTCTTTCATACCCTCCTCAGCTACAAGACAGTCCTCATTCAAACGGACAATCAGGTAGCCATGTTTTACATAAGCAAGGAGGAACTGGCTCTCTGTCGCTTTGCAACGAAGCTCTAAGATTATGGGCCTTCGCCAGAGAGCATCAAATCCATCTCCTGGCAGTATACCTCCCAGGAATCCAAAACTCTTGGGCAGACAGACTCAGTCGAGTTCTGCTTCCACACGAATGGTCCCTGCACATGGATCAGGTACTCAGAATCTTTCAAGAATGGGGAACCCCGGACATAAACCTCTTTGCAAGTCCGTGGAATGCCAAACTTCCCCGGTTCTGTTCCAGAATTCCATGTCAGGGAGTTCAGGCCAAGGATGCCTTCCTCCTTCATTGGGGTCAGGACTTCCTGTATGCCTTTCCACCCATTCCTTTGATTCCCAAGACTCTGTTCAAACTTCAGAGGGATCAAGGATCTATGATCCTCATAGCTCCACGCTGGCCACGCCAAGTGTGGTACCCTCTACTTCTACATCTCTCCCAAGCCCCCTCCCTGGACTTGGGAGCTGCTCCAGACCTTCTGTCTCAGGAGGAGGGGACTTTGTGGCATCCAAACCCCAAGTCCCTTCATCTCAGAGCTTGGTTACTGAAGGCCTAGACCTTCAAGACTTCAATCTTTCGCAGCAAGTGAAGGATATCCTCCATGCTTCCAGGAAACCTTCTACTAGGCGTTCCTATGCTTTTAAATGGAAACGATTTTCCATTTGGTGTGCTCAACAGGGTCTTGACCCTCTGGCACTTCCTGTGAATTCTCTATTAGAATATCTCCTGCATCTTTCCAATGCAGGCCTTAAGACGAATTCAGTAAGGGTCCATTTAAGTGCTATTGCAGCATCCCTTAAGTCTATCAATGGACAACCTGTTTCCTCTCATCCTCTTATTGCAAGATTTATGAGAGGCCTAACTTTAACTAAACCTCCCATTCAACCTCCTCCGGTGGCATGGGACTTAAATTTGGTTCTTGGTCAGCTTATGAAGCCACCTTTTGAACCCTTAGCCACTACCTCCTTGAAATTTCTTTCCTGGAAGGTTATTTTCCTTATTGCGATCACTTCTGCTTGCCGCATCAGTGAACTGCAGGCCTTAGTGGCTAATCCACCTTATACAAGGTTCCATCATGATAAGGTAGTCCTTAGAACAAATACTCACTTTATGCCTAAAGTGGTCTCACCTTTTAATCTTAATCAAGAGGTATGTCTACCTGTCTTTTTTCCAGCTCCTCATGCAGAGAGGAACCTTCATACTCTAGATTGTAAAAGAGCTCTTGCTTTTTACTTACACAGGACACAGCAACATGGAAAGTCTTCCCAGCTTTTTGTTGCTTTTGATCCTCCTCATTTAGGACTTCCAGTCTCTAAAAGAACACTGTCCAATTGGATTGCTCAGTGTATTTCTTTTGCTTACCAGAGTAAGAACCTTTCTCTGGAGGGCCATGTCACAGCTCACAATGTGAGGGCCATGGCCACCTCTATGGCTCATCTTCATTCTGTGTCCATCGACCAGATCTGTCGAGCAGCCACCTGGGCCTCGGTTCATACCTTCACAGCCCATTACTGTTTGGACAAGGACTCCCGCCGGGATGCCTTGTTTGGTCAGACTGTCCTTAGACACCTGTTCCATTCTTGAACAACTCCTGCCCTCCTTCCCTCAATGGATGCCTGAGATCCATAGGAAAACGAGGAACCCTTCAGGGTCTCATACCCTGGGGATCTCCCAGGCATCTTAGCTAGGGAGTCCCCATATGTGAGGACTTATTCCTGCTTGTTCCTGGAGATAGCACAGTTACTTACCCGTAACAGGTGATCTCTGGGAACAGCAGGAATTAGTCCTCACAACCCTCCCACCTCCCCTAGGAGTTGTATCTCTCTTTGTCTTTCCTTTCCTCTCTCTCTCTATTGTCTCAGCTTTAAACTCGAACTGAGGAGAGTTGGTAGGAAAGGCAGGAAGGCAGCGTGCATGCGCTGTGGGATGCCCCACAAGCTTTCATTCTGGGAAGCTGGGGAGCATTCCCGCGCAGGCTCCGTCGATACCGACATACCCATATGTGAGGACTAATTCCTGCTGTTCCCAGAGATCACCTGTTACAGGCAAGTAACTGTGCTTTCTTCTGGAGTCAGCGGTCTTTTCGTTAGAGATGCTATATAGGATCTGGTCTGCCTTGCAGTAAAGGATTTTGCATTTTCTATAATTGCACATTACTCGGCAGTGGACTTTGCGTCCAAGTCTGTTATGTAAGTTTCCTTTTCAGGGGAAGCTCTTGGAGAAGCTGATTAAGGAGTTAGGAGCGTCCAAGTCTTCCAGAGGATTCACCTAAAAGGTCTGGGAAGCATGGCCCCCTCAACTTCATCCTCTGTCACGTTCTCCTTTCTTCCGGTTCCAGGATTCTCGGGACTCCTGGAGATATCGCCCAGGGAGAGTAACTTTTCCTTCCCCCCAACTCTCATTCCTGGGCTCGGTCCTTTCGAGGGTCTTGTGGGCCCATGAGGATTTTTCCTCCATATTTGTATTCCATGTCAGAATGACAGGTTAGGGGCCCATTCCGTAGTCCATCCTACATGCCTTTGTGTTCTCTCCATGTGGGTCTGTGGCCAAGAGGTCTGCCTTCCGAGCTACCCTGGGACGACTGCTCAGCTTCTGGGCTGTCATATCTGTGCCATCTGCTGATAGGGGCAAGGTCTGTCAGTCATTTGCTTTGTGATGCCGCAGAGGGACTGATTTTAGATCACAAGGGAGTCCATGTTCTTCTACAGACCTTCATTTCCTCATGGTTTGGTGAGGGTGATTACTTGCTTTTCTGGACTTGGCTGTTTCTACATTCCCATTCGTGAGAATAAGCAGTGGTTCCTGTGCTTTTCTGTTCTCTGCTCCTATTTCAATTTGCCACTCTCCCATTCGCTCTCTCCATTGTCTTGAAGACATTCACAGAATTTTTACCCTCCCTGTAGTTCCCCCTTAGAGACTCCAACCCACCCCCCTCAAGCCCATATCAACTGTGTAATAGTTTTGATGCCTTATCTTAAACTTATTGTAACCTTTTTGTATTTACTAGTTCTGTGTCTACCAGCTGTATAAATAAGTTCATTTTATTCACCCTTCTTATTTACAGATTTTTACATCCCAGTTGTATATAAAGTTTATTGTATTCACTCAGTTAAATGTAAACCATTTTGACTGGTAGAAAAACAGTATAGCAAAATCTGTTAAATTTGTGTAGATAATGGTTATGGCTGCCTCCGCTCTGCAGCGCAAAATGATTCGTGTGCCTTTTTTTCTGGATGCCTGGCATTTGGGCATTGGTCTGAGTGGTGCAGTTGCTGGAGAGTCTAGACTGGTTGATCAACTGCAACTAGAGCATCCTAGAGCCTACTCATCACTAATAATACCTTGGAGCATGGTTCAACAAGAGCTCAGGAAGGGTCTTCATGCCTGAGGAGATAGCAGAGAGGCTGCTTTCTCGGCTGGCATTTTTTCAAAAGCAGCAGACTCCCAAATTTGGGACTACCTTTGGCTCCTAGGGCCAAGGGCGGTAGCAATTGAGATAGTCCCCTGGGCATGTGCGCACATCAGACCATTGCAAAGGTCCTTATTACCCCACTAGTCTTTGTTTCCAGAATTTGAGTTCAGGCTTCCCCTTATCTCATCAGTGGTAAACAGCCTATGATGGTGGGAGCAGCCCATCATTTATTGAAGGTCTGCCCCTGACAATTACCAGTGTCTAATCCTGATGACTTCTCCCAGCCTATTCTGCTGGGGAGCTCATTGCAAGTGGCAGATGGCCTTAGAGCCACTGGAACAAATGAGGGATGATGTGACCTATCAACCCACTGGAGGTGAGGACCATCCTATTGTTCCTCTTGTGTCTCTGGAGCTTAGTCTGAGGTGGGGCAGTTTGAGTCTTCTCAGAAAATGCCATAGTGGTGGTCTTGATCAACAAACAAGGGGAGCATGAAGAGTGCTGGAGTTGCCTGTGTAATGACCCCCCTCCTGAGCGGAGCGCAGTCTCCTAGCTTTTTTAACATGACATATGGCAGGAATGGACAATGTGAATATTTATCACTCCCTTGATCCCGGTGAGTAGGAATGAGCCGAATGGCATTCCAGTGGGTTCTGGATAGGTGGAGTCACTCCGAGATGGATCTGTTGGTGACATGGGCTGATGCCAAAGTGTAAGGTCCATCAGCTGCTGCAAAGAGGGCAGGCTGCTTTGCCCTAGTTCAACATTGGTCGAGGCAGATTATGCGTATGTGTTTCTTATGCGGTCTTTAATAGAAAACATCAGGATCCAATAGTTCTGGTGGTGCTAGATTGGCCAAGGAGGCTGTGATATGAAGATATGACACACCTCTTGTGAGAGCCCCTCCCACACCTCCTGTCAATTCAGGTGCTCTTAAGGAAGGGGCTGGTCCTGCTGGTCGACCTGGTCAGCTTCTTGCTAATGGCTTAGTTCTTGGGAGACAACGCGTAGTGCTTAAGGGCTATTCCTTGCTATGGCTTCCACACTTTGGAAGGCAAAGAGATACTCCATGTGTCTCGCCTCTGCAGATTTGGTGCCTTTTTAAGCACTAGTGTCGTCGGTGTCTATTACCAAACATGTAGATAGTCATAGTTTAATAGCAGAAAGCAAACATGGATTTAACCAAGAAAAGTCTTGTCTTAGCAATCTCTTATATTTTTTTTGAAGTGTAAATAAACAGGTAGATAAAGGTGAGCTGGTTGATATGGTATATCTTGATTTTCAGAAAACCTTTGACAAAGTCCCTCATGAGAAATTCTAGGGGAAATTAAAAAGCCATGGAATAGGAGGTAATGTACTATTGTGGATTACTGTAGAAATTGGTTGAAAGATAGTAAACAGAGTAGGGCTAAATGGCCAATTTTCTCAGTGGAGAAAGATAAATAGTGGAGTATCCCAGGGATCTATGTGGGCTTTCTACTTTTTAACAAATTTATAAATGGCCTGGAAATGGGAATCAGATTTGCAGATGACACCAAAATGGGAATCAGATTTGCAGATGACACCAAATCATTCAAAGTTGTTAAAACACAAGAAGATTGTAAATAAAATTGCAAGAGGATCTTGATAAATTGGGAGACTGGGCGTCAAAATGCCAGATGAAATTTAATGTGGAGAAGTGCAAAGTTATGCACTTAGGGAAGAACAACTCATACTACAGTTATACAATGCAAGGTTCCACATTAGAACCACCATCCAGGAAAAGGATTTAGGTGTCATCGTGGATAATATGTTGAATCCTTCTTCCCAGTATGCAGCGGCAGCCAAGAAAGCAAATAGAATTCTAGGAATCATAAAGAAAGGAATGGAGAATAATGCCTCTGTATCTCTCCATGGTGTGATCGCACCTTGAGTATTGTGTGCAGTTCTGGTCACCTTATCTTAAAAAGAATACATTTATTAGAAAAGATACAGAGAAGAATGAAAAAAATGGTAAAGTTGATGGAAGGATATCCCCTATGAGAAAAGGCTTAAAAGGTTAGGGCTCTTCAACTTGGAAAAGAGATGGCTGAAGGCAGATATGAGAGAGGTCTATAAAATAATGAATGGAGTAGAAGGGGTAAATATAGATCAGGTGTTTACTCTTTCAAAAAGTAGAAAGACTAGGGGACATGCAATGAAGCTACAATGTAGCACATTTAAGACTAATCAGACAAAATATTTTTTCACTCCATGCGTAATCAAACTCTGGAATTCGTTACTGGAGGATGTAGTAAAAGCTGTTAGTGTAGCTGGATTTAAAAGAGGTTTGGACAAGTTCCTGGAGGAAAAGTCCATAAACCACTATTAAAGAGGCCCAGGGAAATCCACTGCTTAGCCATTGGACAAGCAGCATGGGATCTGTATACCTTTTGGTGAACCTGCCAAGTATTTGTGACCTGGATTGGCCACTGTTGGAAACAGGATACTAGGCTTGATGGACACTTGGTCTGACCCAGTATGGCATATCTTCTGTTCTTCTGTTCTTAAGTCAGACCTGCTTTCCTTACTTCAAGATGGATTTGACAAGGACCTTTCTCTGTTCTTTCTTTTGTTTTAGAGAGCCAGCAGTATGGCCCTCAGTGGCCTCGCACACCCATATGTGGCCCATTGCCTGAGGGGAATTAAGTACTGGTGTCCTTCCTACGATCATTTTTTCTTTCTTGGATTCTGTTTGGTTCTTTGGGCTTTGGTTGCTGAGCCATTTGGCCCTTGAGGAGGGCTACGCTTAAGGTTCGTCATGCTGAGATCCCCATTTGTTTTCAGAGGAGGCTGTGTTTTTGTGGCTTGTTCCTTCCTTCTTTTCCCAAAGTAGTATTGACTTTCCACAGCAGTCAGGTGGTCTTCTTTCCCAAATGAATAGTGGCAGGGGATATATAATACCTTTTGCCTGGTGGACCTTGGGAGAGTGCTTCTTCGATACCTGAAGGGCACTAATTCCTTCCAATTGTCAGGCAGACTTGTCCTTTTTGCAGGCCCACATAAGGGTGAAACAGCTACAAAGTCTGCCTTGGGCCACTGGATAGAGGAGTCGATAGCTTTGGCCTATCTGTTGCGGGACCAGCCGGTCCTGGGGTGGGGGGGGGGGGGGGGTTGCACGTACATTCCACATGGGCTCAGGCCTTCTCCTGAGCAGATTCACTGCTATGATCTGTTGTGATCTGTGATTTTCTGAGGCTTGGTCCTGTGGACTCTATTCCTCTTGGCAGACCTATTGCTGTGATTCCTGCCTTCTATCCTTCTGAAATTGAAGCCAATATTGAGCTTTTTATCTTCCTCCCCCTAATCCCCCCCCCCCCCTTATTCCTTTCTACATTTCTGTAGATGACACTCTACTCCGTGTTTCCTTGGCTTGCAACCTTGGAATTGACTTTGACTCCTCCCTATCCTTCTCCACACACATCCAGCAGATAGCTAAAACTTGTAGTTTTCTTTCTCTATTACATAAGCAGAATTCATCTCTTTCTTTCTGAACACACTAAGGCCCTTATCCATTCTCTAGTCACCTCCTGTCTAGACTATTACAACCTCCTTTCTGGTTTTCCTCTGAATCATCTCTCCCCACTTCAGTCTGTTCAAAACTCAGCTGCACGGCTAATCTTCTAACAAATGTCGCTATGCTCACTTCACCACTCTTCTTAAGTCACTTCATAGGCTCCTTATCTGTTTCTGCATACCATTCAAACTTCTACTACTGACCTATAAGTGCCGCTTTTGGCTGCTTCTCACCATCTTTCCTCTTATCTCTCCCTAAAACCCTCCTTGTGAACGCCACATGTCTGTTCAGTGCTACATACACAGTGTAGCGCAACACAAATTAGTTGTTGTAGGGTGTTCTGTATATGTTTATGTTCCTTAGACTGTTAGTCCTTGTTACCCTCATTGATGAAGTGTGCTATCAGAGGTTCTTGACTATGGTTTGGGTATGAATATTGGGGACATAGGCCCCTAGCTGCATCAGATATGTTTGCAAGATGAGGTCATAAGAAATTACTAGAATTTTCTGTCTCTACCTCTGCTGGTAGAAGAGCACAGCCCACTTGTTGGGACTCAAGGAAAGGGCATTTATTTGATAAGTAAAATGTCACCATTACCATGTGGCAACTGCAGTACCTTACATAATCTTAGTAAATAGGGGCTTTAATGTTTTATCGCTTGTGCTAGCACATAAATTTTAGTGTTTAAACACATCACTAGAAAATGATAGAATTGAGGTGATGAAAGTTTTTGATTAATTTGTTGTTGCAGTTTGTCATAATTTCTAATTTATTTATGATGTGTCTTTCTGTACATCTTGTCATTGCAGGAAAACCCAGCTCTGGCTGTTGCAATTAAAACATGTAAAAACTGCACTTCTGACAGTGTGAGAGAGAAGTTCCTGCAGGAAGCCTGTAAGTCTCAGAATGTCACTAGCAAAGTTCTGACAGATCTTTGTTACATGAAGTTTGTTTTTAGTGTTATGTGACATCTTGAAAGGTAATTTTTCACTTGTGTATGTACATATATATATTTTAAATCATTTATAACTCACTGATCGAAAATTAGACATTTATATAAAGCAGTTGACAATATATAATACATAAAACAGTTTTACCATCATACCTTTTAAAATAAAAGAATATGGGGTTGATTGAAATGCAGGGTCAATAGCACATATTGCATAGAATTTCATAGTCTCTCCAGGGTTCATTTTTGCTCCTTGGTACCCTCATATGAAGAGGTTTACCATTCTGTTCTTCGTGTCCAAAGAGCAGCCCATACTGTAAATGGTGTTTGTTGTAAAAATAGCTGCTTCAAATTGTCCTGCTAGACCAGTCCAGATAAGTGGGTTGTGTTCCCCTACCATCAGATTGGTGGAGACAAAGAACCAATGAAAAGCCAAGGTTTCAATGATATCACTCCTGTGCCTCTATTGCCTCAGCCACCAGAGGGGTCCCTTCAGTATTTCTTTGTCTCCAGCAGATGGTGGATGGATTTTCTTCTCTTTGTAGAAAATCTGAAGATTGAGAGGAAAAGAGAGTGATTAAACACTCATGAACGAACTATCTTAAGCCCTAAAAGTTTGACTCTTACTTGAGTGTAATGTGGGAGGCTCCGCTAGACTACGATCTTTTTGGTAGCCATAGGAGGAGGAAAACGTAGTTCAGCTCAACACCGTTATTATAAGGGCCTGCTGAGCAGCCACAAATTTGAAGGATTTGGAAGAATCTGGGGAGGGTACAGCAGCCTCACACAACCTCAGCACCTTCTCCTCCTTTCCCTTGCTCTGTCCTGAAGATGGCAGAAGGCTCTCAGAGGAATCTGCCTGCCAGCCACCTTTCACACAATGCTGTTAAAAATAAACCCACTTAGTGAAGCAGTTTCAGGGGAGTAAAGCTGAGTCCTACACGGATCCTACGTTTGTGGCTCTCGGGGTGAATACCAAGGCTTGACCTTGTCATTGTCCTTGTTTGGGGCTCCCGGTTCATTCTCAGAGGGACTCAATTTGGGGTGGACTGCTAGTGACCGTTTGCGCTGTGTGGGGGTTTCCCACTGTTTTCTGCACTCGTTAGTAACAATATTGCCTATTGTGCGCCTGGCGTTTGGGAAGTCCTGATGAACACTCTGCCTGTGGCTCCGTGTGCGCCTTCCCTAGTGCCTTTAACGTGTGTTATGGAAAAGTGCAGTTAACGCATACTTGCCGGATGATGCGGTCTAAACGCATGCCCTTGTGCTACTTACCCTAACTCTGTCATAAGAACATAAGATATGCCATACTGGGTCAGACCAAGGTCCATCAAGCCCAGTATCCTGTTTCCAACAGTGGCCAGTCTAGGTCATAAGTTCCTAGCAGTTTCCCCAAAAGACACAGGTTCCACAATGCTTGTATAGGGTCAAGCAGTGATATCCCCTGTCCCTTTTAATAATGGTTTATGGATCTTTCCTCCAGGAACTTGTCCAAACCTTTTTTTAAACCCAGCTACACTAACAGCTTTTACTACAACCTCCGATAACAAATTCCAGAGTTTGATTATACGCTGAGTGAAAAAATATTTTCTTTTATTAGTCTTACATAGGTTACCCTGTAGCTTCATTGCATGTCCCCTAGTCTTTCTATATTCTGATGTGTAAACAAGTGATCTACGTTTACCCATTCCACTCCATTCATTAATTTATAGACCTCTATCAATTCTCCCCTCAGCCTTCTCTTTTCCAGGTTGAAGAGCCCTAACCTTTTTAGCCTCTCTTAATAGGGGTATCCTTCCATCCCCTTTACCGTTTTGCTGCTCATCTCTGTACCTTTTCTAATAATGCTGTATTCTTTTTAAGATACGGCGACCAGAATTGCACACAATATTCAAGGTGCAGTCGCAACATGGAACGATGCAGAGGCATTATATGATATCCTTTGTTTTATTTTCCATTCATTTCCTTATGATACCTAGCATTCTATTTGCTCTTTTGGCCGCCGCTGCACACTGGGCGGAGGGTTTTAACATGTTATCCATGATGACGCCTAAATCTTTTTCCTAGTTGATGGTTCCTAATATGGAACCTTGAAACATGTAACCATAGTTTGGGTTGTTCTTTCCTAGGTGCATAACTTTGCACTTGTCCATATTAAATTTCATCTGCCATTTGTATGCCCAGACTTCCAATTTATCAAGATCCTTTTGCAATTTTCCACAATACTCCTGGGTTTTAACAACTTTAAATAGTTTTGTGTCATCTGCAAATTTGATAACCTCACTCATTATTCCCATTTCCAGGTCATTTATGAATATGTTAAAAAGCAGTGGACCCAGCACAGATCCCAGGGGTATGCCACTATTCTCCAGGACCAAGCAGGAAGTCAGTCCTCACATATGGGTGACATCGACGCCGATGGAGCCCCTGCGGAGCATTTCCCCTGCTTTCTATGAAAGCCTTTGGGAATACTGCACGCATGCGCGGTCCCCTTCCCGCCTAAAGGTGCCATCTTGCTCAGTCTCTCTTTTTCCGTGGAGCCCGTCGAACGTGTGTCCTAGTTCACCCGGAAAACAGTTCGATTTTTTTCTTCAAATCCCTGCGATTTTTTCACGGTTTCTTCTCCGGTTCGACGCTGGTTCCCCTTCTCGCCGGGTTCGGTACACAGGTATCGAGCCCGATCTTATTTTTTCGGTTTTTGCCCTTCATAGCTGGCGTTCGCGCCCTTTTTTCTTTTTCCCTAGAAGGCCGGTCCTTTGACCTCGCGGGGGCTCTTTTTTCCTCGATGGCCTCCAGTGGTTTTAAGAAGTGTGATCGGTGCAAAAATTGATGACTCTCACCCACACACACGACTGCTGCCTTCGGTGCCTCGGTCCTGATCATGATCCTAAGATCTGTGTACCGTGTGGCAAAATGTCCACTAAGGCACTGCGAAGTCATCAGCACCAAAAGGAAAGGCTTTTCTCTGACTCGGCCTCCGGCCGGGCCCGGACCTCGTCTGAGGCCTCGACGTCTCGGGAGTCTGACCCCGAGCATCGTCGGGGTTCCTCGGACAGGGGGTCCCCCGAGCGGGAGCGAAAGAGGAAGAAGCGGCTCGCGAGGAGGTCCCTGGCTCCTTGAGGGCTAGGTCTCGGACCCCCGACCGCCGTCCCAGGCCCGTGGAACAGGAGAAGCCGTCAAAAGTACCTCGTCTGGAGCCGGAGTCTGCTGGACATGTAAGTCCTGTTGTCCTCGAGGACTCTCCTCCCAGGGAGCCGAAGTCGGGCCCGGCGTCGCCGGGGCCAGAGTCGGTGGCTGCTGAGTCTCCTGAGCTGAGTCTCAGGCTGACAGCCTTGGAGTGCAGACTGTCTGCCTTCATGGATCAGCAGCGGGTGCTGATGGCCAGCCTCGCTGGCGCGTCTGCTCCGACCACCGGGACATTGACGTCGAAGTCGACCCCGGAGACCGAGCCAATACTCGAGACCATGAAGGCTCGAGGTCGTCCTCGGTCGCGGTCACCCTCGACCTCCCGGTCGGGACCGAGGGCATCGACGCTGGTGCCTTCGGAGTCGGGACGGGTGCTGCTGGGCCTCGCACGGTCAGAGCCCATCTCCTCTTCCCGGGTCCGCCTGGGAAACGGAGGACGAGGAGTCCCCTGATACCTTCAAGACTCGGTGCATCCCGTCGGACTTGCCACAGTCTGAGCCCCGGAGTAGATCCCCTCCGGAGGATACCCGGTTCTCAGAGTTTGTTCGGGATATGGCCACTGCTTTGGCGATTCCGGCGGACCCCGAGGAGGAGCCTCGAGCCAAAGAGCTCGAGGCCCTCCAGTATGACTCTCCTCCGAAGGAGGCCTTTACTGTTCCGGTACCTCCGATGCTGGAACGGCTCCTCTTCCGGATGTGGGAGGCACCGGCCTCGGCGCCGGTTCTGAGCAAGCGGGTCAATTCCATTTATCGACTCCGTAAGAGCCCTTGTTTTCAGAAGGCACAGCTACCACACCATTCCATGGTGGTGGAATCGGCCATGCATCGTCTGAAAAGCCAGAAGATGCACTCCGTGGTGCCCCCCGGCCGGGAGGCCTGCAACCTGGATGCGTTTGGTAGAAAGTGCTTCCAGGGCTCGATGCTTGCTTGCCATGTCCAGTCTTACCAGCTGGCAAAGTACCTTATAGAGCCAACGACACCCATAAGACCTCAGTGATTCCACCCAGTAATACAATTCCTTGGTGTCTCAATAACACGCCAAGGCTGATTCTCTATAGGTAAAGAATATATTCTTAGTAACCGCTCCTAGTAACAGGTACCTATGCAGTAGTGTTATCCTTGTAAATAGATTGTAAATAATTACCCTTGTTATCCAAGTTCCTTCCCTTGTTATCTGTAAACTCATGCATGTTGACTGTACTGAGATTTTTGTTCTATGTGAATCGCGCTGATGCTGAATAGTGCGGTATATAAGAGAATATAAATAAATAAATAAAGGAGCTTGCCGGGTTCTCTGCTGGTCTCTCCGGGGAACCTTTGCAGAGGTTCAAGTCCTTGTCCTCGGGGATCCGGGAATGCTCTAAGTTCATGTCCCGAGCAGCCTACGATGGCTTCGAGGCCTTGGCCCGTGTTGCGGCAGCCGGTATCGCGGCTCGACGCCAGGCATGGCTGCAGTCATCGGACCTCGAGTCATGGGTTCAAGACAAGTTGGTCGATGTCCCTTGCCAAGGTGAGAACCTTTTTGGCAAGCCCATGGCCGAGAAGGCTGCTGAACTCGAGACCGAGCACCTCACAAGGACAAGGCTATCTAGAAAGACTTCTGCCCCTTCACATAAGAAGAAGGGCTCGGGTAAGAAGTCCTTTTACCCGAGGAAGGTGGCTGCCTACAAACAGTTCCCACTTTACCAGGCTTCCTCCGCTCCCCCACAGCGTCAGCAGGCCAAGAGGCAGGTACATGGGCCCCATAGGCAGAAGGCCCTCAAGCCTCCGTCTCCTGCTCCCACTCAGCAGGGTGGTATTTTTTGACTCCCAAGGCATAGCCTCTCCATCTCTGCTGTCCCATCCCTGTACAGGAGGTCGACTAGCCCCGTTTGCCCACCAGTGGCCACCCATTACAGGAGACAGTTGGGTCTTAAGCATCGTCCACAAGGGCTATATGCTTCATTTTCATTAGTTGCCTCCTCCCTACTTTCCAGGAGAGCCTCCAAGGCCTCCTCTCCATACAGCCCTTCTCCTACATGAGCTTCAAGGTCTGTTGCGAGACAAGGCGATGGAGCCTGTGCCTCCCCACCTACAAGGTCACGGTTTTTACTCCAGGTACTTCCTAGTACCAAAGAGGACAGGGGAACTCAGACCTATTCTCCAGGACCAAGCAGGAAGTCAGTCCTCACATATGGGTGACGTCAGCGCCGACAGAGCCCTCGCGGAGCAATTTTCCCCAGCTTTCAAAGAAAGCCTTTGGGAATTGCAGCGCGCATGCGCGGTCCTCTTCCCGCCCAAGGGTGCCATCTTGCTCAGTCAGATGACATAGCTAAAAGCCCTACAGACGTCTGTGAATCCCCGCCGAAAAGTTGATTTTTTTTCTCTTTATTTCTCTTTTTTCTTCGGTTCGACGCCGGTTCTTTTCCCGCCCGGACTCGCGACGCCGGTTGCGAGTCCGTTCCTTATTTTTCGGTTTTTTTGTCCTTCGTGACAGATTTCGCGCCTTTTTCCTTTTTCCCTGGCAGCCCGGTCTTTCGACCTCGCAGGGGCCCTTTTTCCCCCGATGGCTGCCAGCGGCTTTAAAAAGTGTGACCTCTGTAAGAAACTCATGTCTCTTACAGACACTCATGACTTCTGCCTCCGCTGCCTCGGACCCGATCATGACTCCATGATCTGTGGTCCGTGTGGCAAAATGTCCTCAAAAGCGTTGAGGAGTCGGCAGCATCAGCGGGAGTGTATCTTCTCTGACTCCGGCCGGGCTCGGACCTCGTCAGAGGCTTCGACGTCTCGGGACTCTGGTCCTGAGCATCGTCGAAGTTCCTCTGAAAGGGGGTCTCCTACCCGGGAACATCATCGGAAGAAGAAACCCATGAGGGCGGGATCGGTGGACGCTCCTGGTCCCTCGAGGGCCAGGTCGCATAGCCCCGATTCCCGTCCCGGGTCCTCGGAGGTGGAGAGGCCGTCAAAACATCCTCGACTCGAGGTGGACTTGCCCGCTCACATGAGTACTGTTGTCCTCGTTGACTCGCCTCCGAAGGACCCGACGTCGGGCCCGACGCCATCGGGGCCCGAGTCGGGGGCTGCTGGGTCTCCTGAGCTCGGACTCAGGTTGACGGCCTTGGAGAGCAGTCTGACTGCTTTCATGGACCAGCAGCGGCTATTGATCGCTGGCCTCGCCGGTGTTTCTGCCCTGACCGCCGGGACGTCGACCCCAGAGACCGAGCCGATCCTCGAGTCCATGAGGGCTCGAGTCGATCCTCGGTCGAGGTCTCCTTCGGCCTCCCGTTCGGGACCGAGGTCGTCGACGCCGACTCCCTCGGCGTCGGAGCGGATAGCAGCGGTGCCTGCCCAACCGGAGCCGCTCGACTCCTCTTCCGAGGAGTCGGCCTGGGAATCCGAGGACGAAGAGTCACCTGGTTCCTTTCGGACTCGGTGTGTCCCTTCGGACTCCCCCGAGTCCGAACCTCGGAGACGGTCCCCCCCCCAGAGGATACCCGGTTCTCGGACTTCATGAGGGATATGGCCAAGGCTTTGGTCTTCCCCGCGGATCCCGAGGAGGAACCTCGAGTCAAAGAACTCGATGCCCTCCAATATGACTCTCCCCCGAAGGAGGCCTTTATTGTACCGCTTCCTCCGATGCTGGAACGACTTCTCTTCCGCATGTGGGAGAGCCCGGCGTCGTCGCCGGTGTTAAGCAAGCGGGTCGATTCCATTTATCGAGTCCGCAAGAGCCCCGGCTTCCAAAAGGCACAACTACCGCACCATTCCATGGTGGTGGAATCGGCCATGCATAGACTTAAGAGTCAAAAAATGCACTCCTCGGTGCCCCCTGGTAGGGAAGCCCGAAGCCTGGATGCCCTCGGTAGGAAGTGCTTCCAGGTCTCTATGCTTGCTTGTCGAGTCCAGACCTACCAGCTCTACATGGGCATGTATCTCCGGGATCTGGCTAAAGAAATTGCCGGGTTCTCTGCTGGTCTCTCCGACGAACCTTTGCAGAGGTTCCAAACCTTGTCAACTGGTATTCGAGAGTGCTCCAAGTTTATATCTCGAGCAGTCTATGATGGTTTTGAGGCATCGGCTCGAGTAGCTGCGGCCGGCATCGGTGGACGCCGCCAAGCTTGGCTTCAGACGTCCGACCTCGAGCCCTGGGTGCAGGACAAGTTGGTCGATGTCCCCTGCCGAGGTGATAACCTCTTTAGCAAGCCCATGGATGAGAAGGCTGCACAAATCGAGACAGAGACTCTCACCAGGACTCGTCTCTCAAGGAAGACCTCTGCCCCTTCTCAAAAGAAGAAGGGCTCGGGGAAAAAGCCCTTTTACCAGAGGAAGGCGGCTGCCTATAAATACTACCCTCAGTATCAGGCCTCAGCAGCTCCCCCACAGGGAAAGCAGGCCAAGGGACGGGGTAATGGGTCCCGTAGGCAGCAAGCCCCCAAGCCTGCACCACCGGCCCCTGCTTAGCAGGGTGGGGGTTTTTGACTTCATCAGCATAGCCTCTCCCCCTCAGCTGGTTTCTCTCAGCACAGAAGGCTGGCTGGTCCACTTTGCCCACAGGTGGTCCAACATCACCACAGATACCTGGGTACTTCACATAGTTCAAAAGGGCTATCTTCTTCACTTTCACCAGGTACCTCCCTCCTACTTTCCAGGGGAGCCTCCCAGACTCCCTTTGCACAGGGACTTACTCCTTCAGGAGTTAGCAAGTCTCGTTCAGGAACAAGCCGTGGAACCGGTGCCCCACCACCTGAAGGGTCAAGGGTTTTACTCCACGTACTTCCTGATTCCCAAAAGAACAGGGGGCCTCAGACCCATCCTGGACTTGCGAAACCTCAACAAGTTCCTTGCAAAGGAAAATTTCAAGATGCTTACCCTTGGAATCCTGCTGCCCTACCTCCTGCAGGGAGACTGGCTATGCTCCTTGGATCTGAAGGATGCGTATACTCATATCCTCATTCATCCAGACCACAGACAATATCTCAGATTTGTTGTGGGAGGCAATCATTACCAGTACAGAGTACTGCCTTTTGGCCTCTCCTCCGCCCCCAGGGTGTTCACCAAATGCCTAGCAGTGGTGGCGGCCTATCTAAGGCTTCAAGGTCTTTTTGTGTTCCCATACCTGGACGACTGGCTCATCAGAGCCCCATCTTCACCAGAGGCCGCTCAGGCCACTCATCGCACTGTGGCTCTGCTCCAGCACTTGGGTTTTATCATAAACTTCGCAAAGTCCACTTTGCTTCCCTCTCAAAATCTAGAGTTCATAGGCGCCAGGTTGGACACACTTCAGGCGCGGGCCTTCCTCCCTCTGGACAGGGCCAAGCGGCTCATGGATCTCGCCAGCCACTTTCACAGCAATGCGCTGGTCTCCGCCAGGCACTTTCTGAGACTGCTCGGCCATATGGCTTCCACGGTCCATGTGACCCCCAATGCCTGACTGAACATGCGTCCTGCTCAGTGCGCCTTCGCACTCAATGGCATCAGGCCACGGGGAGCCTAGCGGACTCCGTACAGATCTCCGACCAGCTGGTCTCATCTCTGCGATGGTGGCTTCATCTGCCAAACCTAGTGCTAGGGGTGGCTTTTCAGCCCCCTCCGCATTCTCAGGTCCTGACGACCGATTCTTCCCTCCTGGGTTGGGGAGCACATTGCCAAGGGTCATGTACTCAAGGCCTCTGGAATCCTTGGGAGTCTGCTCAACAGATAAACTTCCTGGAGCTCAGAGCCATCCGCCTAGCGCTCAGAGCCTTCTCTCACCTAGTGTCCCACCAGTCGCTACTGATACAGACGGACAACCAGGTTGCCATGTTCTACATGAACAAACAAGGCGGAACTGGCTCCTTCCTCCTCTGTCAAGAGGCACAACAGCTATGCTCTTGGGCAGTCCGCCACGGCATCCTCCTCAGGGCTGTCTATCTCCCAGGTCAAGAAAATTACCTGGCCGACAGGCTCAGCAGGATCCTCCAGCCACACGAATGGAGGCTGGATCCGATGGTGGTTCAGCAAATCTTTCTCAAGTGGGGTCTCCCCACCATGGATCTGTTTGCCAGTTCTCTGAACCGGCAGCTGCCCAGATTCTGCTCTCGACAGCCGCATCCTCTCAGAGTAGCGGCGGATGCTTTTCTGATTCCATGGTCCACCGGCCTCTTGTATGCCTTTCCTCCCATGCCACTGGTGTCTCGGACGCTCTTCAAAGTTCTCAGAGACAAAGCATCGATGATCCTAGTGGCTCCCCGGTGGCCGAGACAACCTTGGTTCCCACTTCTGATGCAGCTGGCGGTGGACGCTCCTCTTCCTCTGGGGTTTCAGCCCGACCTCCTGTCGCAGGATCAGGGGACTCTCCTACACCCCAACCTCCGGTCCCTTCATCTGATGGCCTGGCTGCTGAAAGGGTAGTCCTTGCTCCTCTGCAGCTACCTCCAGATGTGGAGGAGGTCGTCTTGGCCTCCAGGAGGCCCTCCACCCGGAAGTCCTACGCTCTGAAGTGGCGTCGGTTCTCCGTCTGGTGTACTAAGCAGTCTCAAGATTCCTTCTCCTATTCAGCATCAGTGGTCTTGCAGTACTTGCTCTCTCTCTCTAACCTTGGACTTAAGTCCAACTCGGTCAAGGTCCACCTCAGTGCTCTTTCTGCACATCACTTGCCGGTGGATGGTAGACCTCTTTCCAGCCACCCTCTGGTGGCTCGTTTTCTCAGAGGCCTCCTTCTCCTTAAGCCACTTTTGCGCCCGCCAGCCCCGGACTGGGATCTCAATGTGGTTTTGCAGCGGATTACCTGTCCGCCTTTTGAGCCTATGATTACCTGTCCACTTCGTTTTCTTTCGTGGAAAACCTTGTTCTTGGTAGCCCTCACTTCTGCTAGACGCGTTAGTGAGTTGCAGGCCCTAGTATCTGATCCTCCTTACACTAGGTTCTACAAGAACCGGGTAGTCCTACGGACTCACCCTAAGTTTCTTCCCAAAGTGGTATCCCCTTTTCACATCAACCAGGAGGTGGTACTTCCGACCTACTTTCCCAGGCCACACTCCAGCCGAGCTGAAATGGTCCTGCATACCCTGGACTGTAGAAGGGCGTTAACCTTCTATCTTGACCGTACGCGGGAGCACAGAAGGGCTGTTCAGCTCTTCGTGTCTTATGACCCCAACAAGTTGAGGCTCCCTGTCTCCAAGCGTACTCTGTCCATCTGGATTGCTGACTGTATCGCTTGGGCTTACGAGGCAGCCGGCCTCGTCTTGGAAGGTAGAGTCACAGCTCATTGTGTTCAGGCGAAGGCTACGTCGGTGGCTTACCTCCGCTCTGTTCCATTGGCAGACATCTGCCGGGCCGCTACTTGGTCTTCAAGCCAGACTTTTGCAGCCCATTACTGCCTGGAGAGGGAGTCCCGCAGGGACAGTGCTTTCGGACAGGCAGTCCTCCGTAACCTCTTTGAGGTATAGGCAACTCCTACCCTCCATCCCGGATGTTGGGCTACCGGTTGGAGACTTATTCAGAGAAGATTCCTTCCTTCTGTGCTACTGAGCTTGAGGGAGCTCATTTTTGTGCTTAGGGTCTCCGGTAGCCTTAAGCTTGGGAGTCCCATATGTGAGGACTGACTTCCTGCTTGGTCCTGGAGAAAGCGTAGTTACTCACCTGTAACAGGTGTTCTCCAGGAGCAGCAGGAATCAGTCCTCACAAACCTCCCTCCTCCCCTTGGAGTTGCAGTTCTATACTTTTGTTTTTTGCTAATTTTTTGCTGTCTTTTAGCTATGTCATCTGACTGAGCAAGATGGCACCCTTGGGCGGGAAGAGGACCACGCATGCGCGCTGCAATTCCCAAAGGCTTTCTTTGAAAGCTGGGGAAAATTGCTCCGCGAGGACTCCGTCGACGCCGACGTCACCCATATGTGAGGACTGATTCCTGCTGCTCCTGGAGAACACCTGTTACAGGTGAGTAACTACGCTTTCTCGACCTCAGGAATCTCAACAAGTTCCTAGAGAAGGAAAAGTTCAAGATGCTTACTCTTGGAACACTTCTGCCCTACCTCCAGCAGGGAGATTGGCTATGCTCTTTAGATGTATCCTCATTCATCCAGATCACAGAATGTACCTCAGGTTCATTGTGGGAGGAAACCATTATCAGTACAGAGTGCTGCCATTTGGCCTCACCTCTGCTCCCAGGGTCTTTACCAAATGCCTGGCAGTGGTGGCGGCCTACTTAAGGAATCAGGGTATCTTTGTCTTCCCCTATCTGGACGACTGGCTCATCAGGGGTCAGACATGCTAGGAAGCCAGGGAAGCCACCCTCCGGATGATTTCTCTACTCCAACACCTGGGGTTTGTCATAAACTTCGCAAAGTCCACTTTGCTCCCCTCCCAAAACTTGGAGTTCATAGGGGCAAGGCTAGACTCTCTGCAGGCAAAAGCTATCTCCAGGAACAAGCAGGAATGAGTCCTCACATATGGGTACGTCGGTACCGACGGAGCCTGCGCGGGAATGCTCCCCAGCTTCCCCGGATGAAAGCTTTTGGGGCATCCCACAGCGCATGCGCGCTGCCTTCCCGCCTTTCCTAACCAACTCTCCTCAGTTCTTCTTTTCCGCAGAGCCAGCAGGTTGTGTTCCTGTCACCGCTGAAGAAGTTCTTTATTTTAATTTATTTCTTTGGTCACGTTTCTGCCTTCCCCGACGCCGGACCGGTACCGCCGGTCTTTTCTTTTCTTTAAAAAACAAAAAACAAAAAAAAAACCTATCTTTTCCTCACTTGGTGTATTTTCTTCTTAGGCCTCCAGGCCCACAAGAAATTTTTCCCTTATGGAAAAACCAGCCTCCGGGTTCAAAAACTGCACTAAGTGTAGCGGTACAATTTCTGTCACAGATACCCATGAATGGTGTCTGAAATGTTTGGGGCCTGAACACTCCATCCCGGATTGCCAGACCTGTTCTCTAATGTCTAAACGAGGGTTACAGAATCGGGCAGCCAAGCTCCATGTGCTGTTTCCCACGGATGCACCGGCGATGGCATCGACATCTTCCAGGTCTTACTCTCCTGATGGGTCTCAGGTAAACAAACATACTTTTAGCAGGTCCTCGAAGGGCAAATCTCCCTCTAAGCATCGAGATGCCTCCGGGCTTGCCCTTGAGGATCCTGCCCCAGCCAAACAACTCCGGCGGGAAGCTCCGGCTTCCAAAGCTCCTCCTATGGGGTTACAGGTTGGCATAGATGGCACGGCCTCGACCGATCACCTGTTAGACTGCTCTGGGGTACTGGCACAATCTCCCGGTACCGACATCCAGGCAGTCGTGGCGTCTATGGATCACACTGTGCAATCCATGCAGCGGGCTATACTGGCTTTCATCAACGCTGCGACGCCGTCGGTACCACAACAAGCTCCGTTGTCGATACCGGCACCGGTACCAACTTCGATACCGGTACCGGCTGCATCGACATTGGCCAGGATACCAATTCTGGCTCCCTGTCCTGGGCTCTTTCTCGGTACCGATCCGGTACCGGGGACACCCGATGTCGGTACCGATCGATACGCCTATTGATCTTTGGAATCGAGCAGACGATACTTCGATTCTTCTGATGATTCTGAGTCATCGGATGAGTCCCCTGAAGTATCTGTCACCCTTCCTGAGGAGCCTCCTTCTCAAAAAAGGAGAATGTCTCCTCCAGAGGATTTGTCCTTTCAAGACTTCATAATAGAAGTAGCTAAAGGACTCTCTATTTCAGTAACCTCTGAAAAGGAACCTAGAGTAAAAAAATTAGATATTTTGGTATACTCTAAGGTTCCCAGAGAGGCAGTCACCTTGCCAATTCATGAAATTCTTCAAGAACATTTGATTGAATTGTGGGAGACTCCTCTCACCCTTTCTCCTCATTCTCGTAGATTGGACACTATGTACCGTGTCCCTCCCTCCTCCTGGATTTCAAAAAACTCAGCTTCCTCACCACTCCATTGTGTTGCAGTCAGCTATGAAGAGGATAAAGAGTACCAAAAGACACTCTTCTACTCCTCCAGGAAGAGAATGCAGGACCTTGGATGCTTTTGGTAGGAAAATCTTCCAAGCCAGCATGCTTATTGCCAGAATCAATTCATATAGCCCTTATATGTGTATGTTTCTAAAGGAGGTTGCAGAAAAGCTGCACAACTTTTATTCCAGAGGATAAAAGGGATGAGTTCCTTCTTTGGCTTAAGCATACTCAAGACATTTCAAAGTTTTCCAACAGGGCAGCCTTTGATTCTTTTGAAGGTGCCAGCAGAGCCTCAGGCATTGCTATAGCTGCTCGTAGAATTGCTTGGCTCCAGGCTTCTGATCTAGAACCCTGGGTTCAAGATGGTTTAGGAAATCTGCCCTGTACGGGTGAAAATCTATTTGGCAAAGAGTGGCAAATTAAAGCCACTCAAATGGATGCAGAAAATGCTGCTCTGGATAGACTTTCTAAGTCTACCTCCACTCTGGCCAAGAAAAAATCTTTTAAAAAGTCTTTTTACAAAAAGGGCAGATTTCCTTCCACTTCTGGTCAACAGTCTTCTACAGGTCGCTTTGCTACTATGCGTCAGCAACCTAAACAGGCCAGGCCTAAACCTGCAGGGGCTGCTGCAACCCAGCAGTCCCAAACCCCTCAGGGTTTTTGACTTGATACTAGAGAACTTAACCTTTCTGGCTCTACAACAACCAGAGCCTCTCACCATTCCAGGAAGGTTAGCTCATTTTGCTCCCAGATGGGAGCAAATCACATCAGAGCAGTGGACCCTCTCTATCATAAGAGAGGGCTACAAACTTCATTTCTCAGACCTTCCTCCCTACACCAGGATGAGACACTTCAAATCTCCAGGAACAAGCAGGAATGAGTCTTCACATATGGGAGACGTCGCCGACGGAGCCTGCACGGGAATGCTCCCCAGCATCCAATCAGAAAGCCTTTGGGAGCATCCCCCGTGCCTGCGCGGTGGCTTCCCGCCCTTTCTACTGCCTCTCCCCAGTTTTTCGTTTTCCGCGGAGCAGGCAGGACGTCCCTCCTGCCACCGCAGAACTTTTCACCTTTTCTTTTCTTGTTTTTGTAGTTGCGGCTTTTCCCGCCGACAGTGGCACCTCTGTGCCCCTTTTGTTTTTGTTTTCTTTTTTCACTTATTTATCGTCGCCTAGCCGGACCTTTTTTCCCCTCTGGGCGCCGAGGCCTACCGGGCTTACAGCATGGAGCCCCAGAAGTGCCCATCTCCAGGAACAAGCAGGAATGAGTCTTCACATATAGGAATGAGTCTTCACATATGGGTACGTCGGTACCAACGGAGCCTGCACGGGAATGCTGCCCAGCTTTCAATTAGAAAGCTTTTGGCAGCATCCCTC
This sequence comes from Ichthyophis bannanicus, assembly GCA_033557465.1. Lineage (NCBI taxonomy): Eukaryota > Metazoa > Chordata > Amphibia > Gymnophiona > Ichthyophiidae > Ichthyophis > Ichthyophis bannanicus. Next base: position 1,841,171,090 of record CM066031.1, on the reverse strand, counting down.
GTGCCTGCGCAGTGACTTCCCGCCTTCTCCACAGCCTCTCTTCAGTTTTCGTTTTTCCGCGGAGCCGGCAGGACGTCCTCCTGTCACCGCAGAAACTTTTCTCTTTAATTGCTTTAATTATTTTAATTTTTTGTTTTCTTGTGGTCGCGGCTATTTCTCCCGCTACCACCGGTACCGCCGGTAGTTTTTAGGCTAAAATCTGTAAAACTTTTCTTCAGTTTTTTTTTGCCTTAACTCTTAGGCCTACTAGGCCTTTTTCATTATGGAGCCTTCTTTTCCTGAAAAGAGCCTCCGCTCTGGAAACACCTGTTTCTTTTTAGACACCAATAGTTGGTGTCTCAACTGTGTGGGTCCTGACCATTTTTCCACTGACTTGTCAGGAGATAATTTTGTGAGACAACCTTCAGTATTTATAGTTTCCCTCGATACCAGAGACTGATAACCTTGGCAACCCAGTTTCTCAGCAGGTCACTGGTCTCCGCCAGGCTCTGCCTGAGGCTTCTTGGCCACATGGCTTCGACAGTACATGTGACTCCCAATGCCAGGCTTCATATGAGGCCTGCGCAATGGTGCCTCAGACCTCAGTGGTCGCAGGCCACAGGGAGCCTCAGCGACAGAGTAAGGGTGTCCAGACCATTCCTGTACTCCCTATGTTGGTGGCTGCATCCCCCCAACTTACTGAAAGGGGATGCCTTTTCAGCCACCTGGGTTCACAGTGGTATTGACCACCGATGCCTCCCTGCAGGGCTGGGGAGCACACTGTCTGGGCAAGTGCACCCAGGGTCTGTGGTCTCACTGGGAGGCCAAGCAGCAGATCAATCTACTGGAACTGCGGGCTATTCGCTTAGCCCTCAAGACTTTCTCTCAATCCCTGGCCCACCAGTCTGTCTTAGTACAAACAGACAATCAGGTAGCCATGTTTTATATGAACAAACAGGGCGGCACTGGGTCCAGGCTCCTTTGTCAGGAGGCGCAGGACCTTTGCTTGTTTGCGCTCAGGCACAACATGTTTCTGAAGGCTGTTTATCTTCCTGGGCAGGAAAATTACCTGGCAGATAGGTTGAGCAGGATTCTGCAGCCCCACGAATGGCAACTCCATCCCTTGGTGGCTCAGAAGATTTTCCTGAAATGGGGACTTCTATCTATAGATCTGTTTGCCAGTCCCCTGAACAGACAGCTGCCCAGGATTCTTCTCCAGGCAACCACATCCTCTGTGGCTAGCAGAAGATGCTTTTCTGATTTCCTGGTCCCAGGGCCTCCTGTATGCATTTCCTCCCACGCCTTTGGTGGCCCGAACCATGTTCAAGATTCTACAGGACAAGGCCTCAGTCCTTCTGGTAGCCCCCAGGTGGCCGAGGCAACCTTGGTTCCCACTTCTGCTCCAACTGGCAGTGGACACTCCACTACCTCTGGGGTTGCAGCCCGACCTTCTCCCTCAGGAACAGGGGTCTCTTCTGCACCCCAATCTCAAATCTCTCAATTTGATGGCCTGGAAGCTGCAAGGGTAGTTGTGGCCCCTTGGGGCCTCCCTCAGGAAGTTGAGGAGGTCGTCCTGTTCTCTAGGAAGCAGTCCACTAGAAAAACCTATGTCCTAAAATGGAAAAGGTTTTCTGTGTGGTGTCAGCTGCGTACAGAAGATCCTTTCTCCTGTGCTTTACCGGTGGTGCTTCAGTACCTGCTGCACTTATCCAATCCGGGCCTTAAGTCCAATTCTGTTCGGGTCCACCTCTCAGCTCTAGCAGCTCACCACTCAATGGTGGACGGACACTCTTTGTCGGTTCACCCCTTGGTGTCCCGGTTCCTCAGAGGTTTGCTTTTGCTCAAGCCTCCTGTCCGTCCTCCAGCTCCTGAGTGGGAGTTGAATGTGGTCTTGCAGCAACTGACTCGCTCACCTTTTGAGCCGATGGCTACTTGTCCTCTCCGCTTCCTTTCCTGGAAGACACTCTTCCTGGTTGCCTTAACCTCGGCCAGACGAGTGAGTGAGCTTCAGGCCCTGGTCTGTGATAGGCCTTACACCCAATTTTATAGGAACAGGGTAGTCCTTAGGACTCATCCAAAGTACCTTCCAAAGGTTGTCTCCTCTTTCCACCTCAACCAGGAGGTGGTTCTTCTAACATTCTTCCCTAGGCCTCATGCAAGCTAGGCTGAAGCAGTCCTGCATACCCTGTACTTTAGAAGTGCCTTATCCTTCTACCTTGATCGTACACAGGGGCATAGAAGGGCTACTCAGCTCTTCATATCTTTTGACCCTAATAATTTGTGGTTAGCTGTGTCCAAGCATACCTTGTCCATTTGGGTGGCTGACTGCATCACCTGGGCTTACAGGGCGGCTGACCTTCCCTTGCAGGGTCGGGTCATGTCCCATCGTGTCAGGGCAATGGCTGCCTCAGTAGCTCATCTCCGCTCTGTACTGTTGGCAGACATCTGCAGGGCTGCAACTTGGTCCTCAAGCCAGACCTTTGCGGCCCATTACTACCTGGAGAGGGAGTCCCGTAGGGACAGTGCTTTTGGCCAGGCAGTACTCCGGAATCTCTTTGAGGTTTAGGCAACTCCTGCCCTCCAGCCCTCCGTTGGGCTACCGGTGGAGGTTCTTTCAGTGGAAAGCCTTTCTTTGATGCTGGGACTAGAGGGAGTTCTCTTGTTCAGCCTGGGTTCCTGGTAGCCCAGAGCTAGGGAGTCACCCATATGTGAGGACTGACTTCCTGCTTGGTCCTGGAGAAAGAGTAGTTACTCACCTGTAACAGGTGTTCTCCAGGAGTAGCAGGAATCAGTCCTCACAACCCTCTCTCCTCCCCTAGGAGTTGTAGTTGTACATAGCTAAAAAACAGCACACAAAAATGTAAAATAAACTGTCATTTGACTGAGCAAGATGGCACCTTTAGGCGGAAAGGGGACCGCGCGTGTGTGTAGTATTCCCAAAGGCTTTCATAGAAAGCTGGGGAAATGCTCTGCAGGGGCTCCATAGGCGTCAATGTCACCCATATGTGAGGACTGATTCCTGCTGCTCCTGGAGAACACCTGTTACAGGTGAGTAACTACGCTTTCACCTTTCTCCATTGTGAAAATTGGCCATTTAGCCCTACACTCTGCTTTTCATCTTTTAACCAGTTCCTGATGTACAATAGTACACCTCCTCCTATCCCATGACTTTTTAGTTTTGCCAAAAGTCTCTGATGAGGGACCTTGTCAAAGGCTTTCTGAAAGTCCAGATACACTATATCAACCGACTCACCTTTGTCTACCTGTTTATTCACACCTTCAAAAAAACATAACAGATTAGTAAAACAAGATCTTCCTGATCTAAAGCCATGTTGGCTGCCTCCCATTAAGCCATGACTAGCTACATGTTCAGTAATTTTGTTCTTTTTTGTAATTTCAATTTTTATTGAGAACCTTAATTCTTAAAACAGTCCGCTATCGAGATTTCTTACATAACAATATTGCTTAATTCCTTGTATAAGACAAGTTCAACTATTCACATTGATTTTTACCGCTTTCCACTTCACTGTCCCATCATCCCTCACTGTGCTTCTATTAAACACTTTTAATAAAACCCATCAGCTCCAGCATTTCAAACAATTCAAACAGTTCTATTTTTATTTTATTTTAACCCCCTTGTCTCCCCCGTCCCCCTTTCTTCTTATTCACCCTTCCCCCCCATTCTCTTTCCTGTTGTCCTCTTCTTTTAATCTTCATACTGTCCCCAAATTCCCCTGAATGCTTTAATTCTGTGCTGCCTATAAGCTGCTATTTCGCACATATACCTCGATTTTTCTACTCGCATCTTTATATCATGAATTGTAGGTGCTTCATTATGTTTCCATTGGGCCATAATCTCCTCCTTCGCAGCCCCAATACAATATCCCATCAGCATTTGGTTATTCCTATCCCCTTCATCCTGCATTTTATTTAATCTCCAGGAACAAGCAGGAATGTAGTCTTCACATATGGGTATCGTCGGTACCGACGGAGCCTGCGCGGGAACGCTCCCCAGCGTCCTGTAGGAACGCTTTTGGGAGCATCCCTCAGCAGATGCATGCTGCCTTCCCGCCTTTCCAACTGTCCCTCTTCAGTTCATTTTCCGTGGAGCCAACAGGACCTATTCCCTGTCACCGCAGAAAATTCCGTCTTTAAAATTCTTTCTTGTGGTCGCGTTTGCTTACCGCACGACGCCTACTGGTACCACCGGTTCTTTTCTTTTCTTTTCCTAAAAAAAAACAAAACAAAAAACCCCTTAGACTGTTTCTTTTCAGAAAATTTCCTGTTTTGGTGCTAGGCGCCATTTTGGGCATTAGGCCCCATTTTTTTTCAAAATCATGGAAAAGCCAACTAGTGGTTTTAAAAAATGTACTAAGTGTGGCGGTACCATTTCCGTCACTGACACCCTTGAGGGCCTGATCATTCTTCAACTGAATGTCTCTCCTGCATGGGGATGACCAAAAGAGGAAGACAGAACCGGGTCGCAAAGCTCGGTACCCTCTTTTCTTCAGATGCCAGATCCATTGCATCGACATCGTCAAGGGCCTCTTCTTCCTCCCATGGATCTCAGGTAACTAAACACAAAAGCCGGTCCTCAAAGGGTAGCTCTCCTGCTAAGCATCCAGAGGCCATTGGCATTGCCCTTGAGGGAATCACACCGGCAAAACAGCCCCGGCGGAAGGCTTCGGCTTCCAAAGCATCGATGGGGCTTCAGGATGTTCTCGAGGCCTCAGCCTCGCAAGAACTACCTGTGCCATGCTCAGGGGTTCTGGCCGTTCTTACCGGTACCAACACCCAGGCATTGGCAGTGTCGATAGACCAGAGGTTTCTTGCTATCGAATGCAGTATCGCAGCTCTTCTCTCAGCTGTGGTACCGGTGGTCCCAAGGGCACCGGTGCTGACAGCAATATCGATGCCGGTACAGACACCGGTACCGACACCGACGATGCTGGTACAGACACCGACAATGCCGGTACCGACGGTAACTCTTCCCGTTCCACCTCCGGCTGGAGTGGATAAAGTGGTACCGGGCCACCTCGGTACCGACTTCGATCGGTACCGAGATGGTGCTTTGCAGGAGCATCGGGGTCAGGAATACTTTGATTCCTCCGATTCCGAAGACTCTGACAATTCTGCTGGCATTAGAGGGTTTCTCTTAGAAGATCCCTCTTCTCCACAACGTAGAATGTCACCTCCAGAGGACATGTCATTTCAGGATTTCATCCATGATATGGCTAAAGGTCTTTCAATCACAGTAGCTCCTGAAGAGGAACCCAGAGAAAAGGAATTGGAAATCCTCCAATATCCTAAAGCTCCTAAGGAGGCAGTTACTCTGCCGATCCATGAAATTCTGCATAGCTTGATGCTCAGAATGTGGAAGACACCTCTGACTACTTCTCCTCACTCTAGGAGACTTGATACTATGTATCGAGTCCCACCATGTCCTGGATTTCAGAAAACTCAGCTGCCACACCATTCAATGGTAGTGGAGTCAGCTATGTATAGGATGAAAAGTGCAAAAAGACATGCATCCAATCCTCCAGGTCGTGAATGCAGGACTCTGGATGCGTTTGGACACAGAACATTTCAAGCTTCCATGCTTTCAGCTAGGATCAGCTCATATATCCTATATATGGGAATGTTCCTCAAAGAAATCACAGGAAACTTGGAACTTATGAGTCCATTTCTCCCAGATGATAAGAGACAAGACTTTCTTACTCTGGTTAAGCATGCTCAGGATGTCTCCAAGTTTGTCAATCGTGCAGTCTTTGACTGCTTCAAATGCATCAGCAGAACTTCTGCTATTGCCATTGGTGCACGACGGATTGCCTGTCTACAGGCATCAGACTTGGAGACTTGGGTACAGGACAAGTTAGGCAACATTCCTTGTACGGGAGAGAATCTCTTTGGCAAGAACTGGCAGGAGAAGGCTAATGAGTTAGATGCTGACAATTCTACCTTAGATAGATTGTCAAAGTCTACAGCCACTCCAGCCAAAAGGAATAAAAAACCTTCTTTTAACAAAAAGAGGAAGTTTTATCCTTCCTATACCCAGCAGACTCGGACTCCAGGTCAGATTGCCCAAAAGGGACAAACTAGACAACAAAAGAAACCAAAAGGCCCGAGAACCCAACCAGCTCTCCAGGTTCAGCCCCCTCAAGGGCTTTGACTCCTTCCTAGAGACTTTGCCTTCCTGCCTCTGAGGGGTTCTCAACCCCCCAATATTCCCGGCAGGTTATGCCACTTTGTCAGCAAATGGCATCAGATAACAGCAGAAGATTGGACTTTGTACCCCTCCCCTACAATGGACAAACTTCATTTTCACAGCTTACCCCCTCCTACAGTTCTAAAGCAGTTCAATTCACAAACCTCTGCAGACAATCTGCTAGATCACGAGGTTTCCACACTTCTTGCCCAAGGGGCAATAGAGGAAGTACCCATTCTTCAACAGGGCGCAGGGTTCTACTCCCCCTATTTTCTTCTTCCAAAGAAAACAGGAGGGCACAGACCCATTCTAGACCTCAGAGAATTGAACAAATATCTGTTTCGAGAGAAATTCAAAATGATTTCTCTGGGAACTTTTCTGCCATACCTTCAAAGCCAGGACTGGCTTTGCTCTCTAGATTTAAAGGATGCATACACTCACATTCTTATCCATTAGATCACAGGAAATTTTTAAGTTTCCTTTTCAGGGGAAGACATTTCCAGTACGGGGTTCTTCCTTTTGGTCTGGCTTCAGCACCAAGGGTATTCACGAAATGCATGGCAGTAGTAGCTGCATTTCTACGAACCCTGGGGATTTTCATCTTCCCTTACTTAGACGACTGGCTCATCCGAACCTCCACAGTGGCAGAGGCCAGCACTGCTCTGTCTCGTACAATGCGAATCCTCCAATACTTGGGATTGGTAATAAACTTCCCGAAATCTCAACTAGTTCCTTCCCAATGCATAGAATTCATAGGAGCCTGTCTGGATACCAGACAGTCAAGGGCTTTCTTTCCACAAGCCCGGTGTCTTCGCATAATGCAGCTAGCTTCCCAAGCAGCAGGCGAATCCTCCCTCACTGCTCGGGAGCTACTGCAGTTACTGGGACACATGGCATCCACAGTTCATGTAGTCCCATATGCTCGCCTCCACATACGAACAGCTCAGTGGACCCTCTCCACACAGTGGACACAGGCCACGGGTCATTTGTCGGACAAAATAACAATCTCTTAACGTCTAATTTTGTCCCTCCAATGGTGGCAATCATTAGAAAATCTGACAGTAGAGTCTCCTTTCCATCAACCCCTCTTTCAGGCTACCCTAACAATAGATTTTATTATTTTATTTATTTCCAGTCTCTTCTATACCGCGCTATTCAACATCAGTGCGGTTTACAATGAACAAAGAACTACACATTTCCGTGGGTACTCTGTGTTTACAATGAACAGGTGTTTAAAACTTGGATAACATGGGGTAACTATTTACAATCATGCCACAATGTAGGGTTTGCCTCATTGGTCTAGCCGTGGGAGTTCTGTGTGGTACCCTTGGAAGGGGCTGTTATGGCATTGTCTACCCAGTAGTACAGGAGGAAGAAGTGGTGCTTCAAGGCTTTCTTAAACTGGAATAGGTCAGAGATTGCACGGACGTTGGGAGGCAGGGTATTCCAGCATCTGGGCACACAGAATTTGAAGGCCCTGTTTGCAGTTGACTGGGTGCATTGGGTTATTGATTTTGGGACTGTCAGTGTCTGTTGAGTGCTACCGATCTTCTTGATCTGTTAGTGGGAGTGGTCTGGATCAATTCAGATAATGATGAGGATGAAAGTCCATTGATGGCTTTGAATATCAACAGTAGGGTTTTGTACTTGAGTCTGCTGTGGATCGGAAGCCAGTGGAGATGCTTCAGTATGGGCGTCACATGGTCTTTCCTGGATGTCCCGCATAGAACCCTTGCTGCAGTGTTCATTGCAAGTTGCAGCGGATTCAGGGTGGTCTGGGGGAGCCCTTGTAGGATCACATTAGCATAATCGAAATGTGGTATGATCAGCGCCTGGTAAATTGTCCTAAAGTCTTTTGGCTCCAACAATGCTCGTAGGGGTCTGAGGGATCGTATCTTATGGTACACCGCCCTAACTATATTGCCTATGTGTAAGTTTATGTCCAGTTTCTGGTCTAAAGTGACGCCGAGGTATCTGATCGAGGGTTTGGTCTGGAGATCTGCTTCCTTGACTCTTATAAAGGGTGGTGCGGAGAGGTTTGGATTCCTTGTGATGAAGAGTACTTCTGTTTTTTTTGTGTTGGATCCTGAGGTTTTGGGTTTGGAGCCAGTCAGATACAGCATTAAAGCAATTTGTCAATGGGGGGAGGTCTGGGTTCTCGGTTGAGAAAGGCATGTATAGTAACACGTCGTCCACATATATCAAGCAATTGACACTGAATGACCGGATCAGCTTGCATATAGGCTACATGTACACGTTGAACATCAGGGCCGAGAGGGAGGAACCCTGCGGGACACCCTGCTTCTGGTGGAAGGGATCTGATGAAGTTGCCCCAGAACGTGCATGCTGCCATCTGTCGGAAAGATAGGACTTGCACCAGTCCAGCACTTTGTCAGTGATCCCCTTCTCCTTGAGACGATCCAGCAGAAGCTCATGGCACTGAGTCGAACGCAGCTGCAATGTCCAAGAAGATGAGTACAAACCCCTGCCGTATGTTGTTGATTCCTGTTATGTTGATGAGTGTGGTGAGGAGCGTTTCCACTTCATGGGCCTCTCTGAAGCCGTTTTGGCAAGGGTCCAGTGGTGCGAAGGTTTCCATGTGTTCTTGAATTTGCAGCTGGACTTCCTTCTCAATTATTTTTGCTAGCAAAGGTATGCTCGATATCGGTCTATAAGAATCTACCTTCTGAGGGTCAAGCTTGCTGTTTTTTAGTAAAGGTCTTATGGACGTGTGCTTTAGGGATCGCGGGAATGTACCTTTTGCAAAGGAATGGTCCATGATTTTGGCTATAGTGGGGCTAAAGTTAGACCGTAGTTCTCTAATCCAGAATGCAGGGCAGGGGTCTGTTTGAGCCGTGGTCGTGTTGATTGCGGCTATGGTGTCTTCAATGCGCTGTTTGGGAGGTGTGGAGAAGATTGTGAGGGGTGTTTGGTAGCTTGGCTCGAAGGAGACTTCAGGTGCTGGGGCAAAGTTGGTCTGGCATATCTTGGATAGTAAGTAGTCTGCAAAGTCTTGAGGGTCGATCCCGATTGTTTGCTCTGCGGCTGGCTCCTTTGTTAGGTCCTTGACGAGAGCAAACAAGTCGTGTGGTTTGTTCAGCGATCTTTTTAGCGTGTCCGTGTGGAATCGTCTCATGTTTGCTGTTATCGCTTCGCGGTGTGCTGCCAGGTCTGAGTTATATGCTCTTTGATTGTCAGCTGTGCGTGAGTGGCGCCAGCGTCTCTCCAGCTTCCTTAGGATGGTACAAGAGGATTTCAGCTCAGCGGAGTACCAGGATGCAGATGATCGCTTCCCTGGAGGTTTGTTGGATGGCGGACATAGTGCAAGCAAGCTGAGTGTTTCATTCCATTCAGAGACCAGAACCTCAGGATCATGAGCTGTCGAGGTGAGTAATGTGTGCGCTGTACTCAGTATCAGTTCCTTGTTAAAAGTCTGAAATCTTTGTGTTAGAGCCTTGGGGTAGCCGCTGATTGTTCTGGCTTCATTCTGGTTGTGGGTGGGCAGTGGAATTTGGAATATGATCAACTTGTGGTCGGACCATGGAACTGCAGTAATCGATAGCTTAGGGGTCATGGGTGAATTGAGAGTTGCCTGGGGAGCGAATATCAGATCCAGGATGCCTCCTTTTGTGTGAGTAGGTTCCTTGATCAGTTGTCTATATCCTAAGTCCTTAAGTGCTTCTAGAAACGCTGAGGAGTGGGAGTCTTGCAGAGAAGGTAGATTGAAGTCTCCTTAGATCCAGTTCGGGGTGCGTGGGTTTTGTGTGTTGGATGCGAGGTCGATTATTGCTGAGAGAGCATCTGGGTCTGCTGATGGGGCCCTGTATAGGAGGTTGATGGTACAGCTCTTATTTGCTATTGTGATGGTATCAAGGAGTGAGGTGCTGGTTGCATTTCTCAGGAGGAACTGGAGGTCCGACTTGGTGATGGCGAGCACACCTCCCCCTCTCTTACCGTCTCTATGGCATGTATGACTTGAGAATTTGGAGGGAAGGAGCTGGTTGATGAGGACATTGTCATCATTGGTAAGCCATGACTCTGTGATCAGGAGTATGTCGAGTTTATGGAGTAGTATCATGTCGGAAATGACACGCCATTTCTTGCGTATAGATCGGGCATTTATGAGTGCACATCTCAGGGGTTGCGGGAGGGGGTTTACCACATATTTTGGTTTCTTATCGTGTTGTAGTGCAATGTGTAATAGGTGGTGCTGGAGAGTGCGGGTGGCTTCCCTTGGATTTATTTATTTATTTTATTTATTTAGACAGTTTTGTATACCGCCTTATCCTTCAATCAAAGCGGTCACAACACAAGTGGGGGATACATTTAACACGTGGGGATATGAGACACACACACTAATACTTACAGGGAACATGGGCAATGGAGGGTTAAGTGGCTTGGATTGTGGGAGGTTGCGTTTGCCCATTTCCTCCTGTGATTTTGGAGAATTGGGATATGACTGTGACTGGTAGGCAGGTCGGTCACACTGCTTAGGCCCATAGAGAAGAGATATAAGAGCAGTGTGATAATGCTTGATAGGGCCATAGTGCGCGTGTAGCTTGAGTCTGGACTGGATGGTGGATACTGTGCTGGTGGTTAGGATGTTCAGTCCTGGGTATGTTGTGCAGTTATCGAGGGCTAGTGGATCTACTGTACCTATGTATGACTATATTATAGATAGACTGCTAGACCAATTGAGCAACACAGGCAGAGAGTATGGATGACCAGTGATGTTCAGGTGTCAAGCAGTTATATCAGGTATCGGTGGTGAACAGTAGTTTATACATAATGTAAGGCAAGCTATACAATTCAGGTAGTTATATCAAGTATCAGTAGTAAATAGTAGACTATAAGCAATGTAAGGCAAGCTATACAATTCAGGCAGTTATATCAGGTATCAGTGGTAAACAGTAGACTATACGCAATGTAGGGCAAGCTACACAGTTCAGGCTGTTATATCTGCTTTCAAAGGCAAACAGTATGCTATACAGGCAGTAACTATGGAGGTGTATTGGTGGGAGGTTTATTTCCCTAATTCTTGGTGCTAAGGCTTTGGCCTGGGTAGAGTAACTGATGCATCACAGGTGGGTTGGGGAGCACACCTGAATCATCTTTCTACCCAGGGCACCTTGACTCCACAGGAGGTTGGTTTACACATAAACCTCCTGGAGTTAAGAGCAATTTATTTAGCTCTTCGAGTGTTCCACGCCCAGCTCAGCTACAAGACAGTCCTAGTCCAGACGGACAATCAGGTAGCCATGTTCTATGTGAACAAGCAGGGCGGGACAGACTCTGTCGTTATGCAACGAAGCTTTACGACTATGGGCCCTCGCCAGAGAGCATCAAATTCACCTTCTAGTGGTATATCTTCCAGACATTCAAAACCTTTGGGCAGGCAAACTCAGTCGAGTATTGTTACCTCACAAGTGGTCACTCCACCTAGACCAGGTGGCAAAGATATTTCATCTCTGGGGCACTCCAGACATAGACCTCTTTGCAAGTCCACTGAATGCCAAACTTCCCCAGTTCTGTTCCAGGATTCCGGCGCACAACTGTCAGGCAAGGGATGCTTTCCTCCTTCACTGGGGTCAGGACTTCCTTTATGCCTTCCCACCCATTCCCCTCATCCCCAAGACACTCTTCTAACTTCAGAGAGACAAGGGTCGCATGATTCTCATAGCATCACTATGGCCACGCCAAACGTGGTATTCCCTGCTTCTGCATCTCTCTGAAGCGTGTAAACGGGGGTGCTTGTTGTGAAAGTTCCACAATCTTGGCAAGGACATGAATTTACTTGACTTGCAAAGGTTTGTGGGTCTTGTAGTTCAATCACACAAAACTAGCCGTTTAACAAGAATAAAGAATTGTAGTTGCTCGAGTGTAAAGCAGAAAACAGATTTTATTTATGGGGTGTTATTCCCTCGCACAGATATGCTTGGTAACATCAACAGGATAATTTTCTTCAGGCGTTTTATTCAGGAAACAAAACAAATAAGGCAACTGAATTACTTATGCAACAACTTAGTAAAGACCTTGATGGAACAGAAAAGGTCTTTCTTCTAGCCCCTGCTAATAAACTTTCTTAGCAGTGTTGGAATGAAAAATAAACCCAAAAGGAAAATTCTCTTTATCAAAAAAAACAGCTTTCTTTCTTTCACACAGAGAAGAAGTTTTTTTCCAAAGTCCCACATGCACTTGTGCCTTGCCCTAATCACAGGTGCTTAACCAGCTGCAAACCATTGCTGGTCCACTCTCCACGTGACTCCAACTTTCCCCAAAGCTCTCTCTCAAAGAAACCTTTCTGGGAAGTTAAAAATCAGTACAGTTCCTTTTGGTGTTTGATCCTTATCTGAGGATTACTTTAGAACAGCAGCTTAGAAAGAGAACAATCCATGCATTCAACTTCCTCATCTGATATTTCCCCTTGCTCTTGAAATATCATAGGATCACTTTCATACACTGGCTCAGAGGATTTCTCTAACTGATCTCTACCAGGATAGAAACTGTTTCCCTGCTGTCTTCCTTGTGCAAAGCTAGGGAACAGATCAGAGTTCATACCTGAGATCACGTTGCCATTAGGCTTCCTCTCTGGGTATTTTTGCCAGTAGGTAGCAAAGCTGCTGTGCCCAGCTCTCCAGTCAGAATCTCTGGACTTCAGGTCTCTTTTCCCATACCTCCTTAAATAGGTATTAGAGCTCCTTCTTTCTGTAGATGCAGCCGTCTCCCTTACAGGTGCTGTCCGAGAGTTCCTGGCTGTATATCTCCAAGCCTCTGGCTGCTTCCAGTCCAATGAAGAATGCTTGCCCCAGGAATCTCTCCCAGCATACATATACTGCCTTGGGCTCCTTTCTTAGACCTTCTGGACATCTTGCTGTTCTTCCTTCTGTTCACGATCAGTCTCTCCTTCTCCAGCTCCCGTTGCTGTCCTGGCTCTCCTTGCTGTCTGTATGATGAATTTCTTCTAGCTTTAAGGTGCCTAGATGGCCGCTCCACCCTAGCACACTGCAGGTGTTCTGAATTAAGCCCTGCCCTAGGAGATGTGTGATTAGGGATTACATCATTGCTTCTCTGATTAGGCACACGTTTCCCTACTTCAGCTCTCCTAGAGGCTTTCTGTAAACCAGTGCATTCTGGGTCTGGTAGTCTTTTAGGTAAACACTCTGTTTTAGTGCTTTTACCAGCCAGCACAAGTTGCTTATTCAGAGCCAATTCACCTCTTGTATTACTTCTTCCTGAACTATGATAAGCTTCCTTATCACAAGCGGCATCTCTGGATTTAGGGCATGCTCCAGATCTCCTTTCCCAGGAGAACGGGACGCTATGGCACCCGAATCCCCAGTCTCCCTGCACCTCAAGGCTTGGTTGTTGAAGGCTTAGACCTCCATGATTTCAACCTGTCCCAGCAGGTAAAAGATACCCTTCAGGCTTCTAGGAAACTTTCCACAAGACGATCTTATGCCTTCAAGTGGAAATATTTTACTATATGGTGCTCCAGGAAGGGATTAAACCCCCTGGTCATACCCTTAGAATCGATACTAGAGTATCTCCTTCACTTATCGAATTCTGGGTTAAAGACCAATTCGGTAAGAGTCCATCTTAGTGCAATTGCAGCTTCTTATAAGCCTCTAAATGGACAACCAATTTCCTTTCATCCACTCCTATCAAGATTTATGAGAGGCCTTTTATTAACTAAACCTCCCATCAAGCCACCACCGGTAGCATGGGATCTAAATCTAGTTCTGGGGCAGCTCATGAAGCTGCCTTTAGAACCTTTAGCCACTACATCCCTTAAGTTTTTGACTTGGAAAGTCATCTTCCTGATTGTAATCACCTCTGCCCTTCGCATTAGTGAATTGCAAGCTTTAGTGGCTGATCCTCCTTATACTAGATTTCATCATGATAAGGTTGTTCTTCGAACTCACCCACAATTTATGCCAAAGGTGGTTTCGCCTTTTCATTTAAACCAATCAATTTATCTTCCTGTATTTTTTCCGAGGCCTCACGCCTCTAATGCAGAAAGAAACCTTCATACTTTGGAATCTAAAAGGGCCTTAGCCTTTTACATTCAAAGAACACAGCAACATAGAAAGTCCTTGCAACTTTTTGTAGCTTTTGACCCTAGTCATTTGGGACTTCCAGTCTCTAAAAGAACTTTATCTAAATGGATTGCCCAATGCATATCTTTTACTTATGAGAGTAAGGGTCTTCCTCTTCAGGACCATGTCACAGCTCACAATGTGAGAGCCATGGCAGCTTCTATGGCTAATCTCCACTCTGTGTCTATCGATGACATTTGTCGAGCAGCCACCTGGGCTTTGGTACACACCTTCACAGCCCACTACTGCCTAGATAAAGCCTCCCGTCGGGATGCCACCTTTGGCCAAGCTGTTCTTCAAAATCTCTTTCAAACCTAAACCAACTCCTACCCACCAACCCTGGTGGGATGCCAGAGATCCATGGGAGGAAGGATTCTCACCTTCGACGGTGGCACCTTCCTGGGGCTATCTCCCTGGCATCTTCAGCTAGGGAGTCCCCATATGTGAGGACTACATTCCTGCTTGTTCCTGGAGATAGCGTAGTTACTCACCTGTAACAGGTGATCTCCGGGAACAGCAGGAATTTAGTCCTCACAACCCACCCACCTCCCCTAGGAGTTGTCTCTCTCTCTCTCTTTGTCTCTTTCCTCTCTCCCTCTATCCTTTCACTCAGCTACAAACTTAACTGAAGAGGGACAGTTGGAAAGGCGGGAAGGCAGCGCACATGTGCTGAGGGATGCTCCCAAAAGCATTCCTATTGGACGCTGGGGAGCGTTCCCGCGCAGGCTCCGTCGGTACCGACGATACCCATATGTGAGGACTAAATTCCTACTGTTCCCGGAGATCACCTGTTAAAGGTGAGTAACTACGCTATATCACCATAGGAGTCAATTTTACTGGTACTTCAACCATTTCCTTCAATCTACCCTCCAATACTTTCCACATCCTTTGTATCTTGGGACAATCCCGTAATATATGTTTCAAATCCCCTCTTCCTCCACATCTCCTTCAATACTCCCCCGTTTCGGAGTTATTAAACACCCTTAGTCTCCAAGGTTTCCATTATACCTGGTATCTCACGTTCAAACTATTTTCAAGATATGCCGTACCTGGTGCCAATCTTTTAGACCATTTTAAATATTTTGCCATCTACCTTTATCCCATTCTCCTTCCAATGCTTGCTCCCACCCTATTTCCCCCCTCCCCCCCCCCCCTTAGCATCCTCTGTCCCTTTCCTACCAACTGTCCATAAAATTTGGCAATCACTCCCTTCCTAGTTCCACCCTGCCTCATTATCCCCTCAAATTTGGTGTCCTCCCTCCTCATATCCTCTCATACCCCCTTTCTGCATATATAATCTGCCAGCTGCATATAAGCATAATAGTCAGTTCCCTTCAGCCCATACTCCTCCTGAAGCTTGGCGAAGCTATAGATCGCACCTTGCTTATTTACTACTTGTCCTCCACCCCTTAAATACCCCTCACCCCTTTCCTGACCTTGCCTAAAATTGCCCAACCCCAAGATTAGTGTTTCCTTTGAATATTTTTTCCCCTTCAGAAGTTGCCCCTTTACCCTCAGCCAAATCTCCTTCTTTAATTTCCTAAATGGATTCCCCTCCTTTCCCCCCTTCTCCTTCATTACCGGATCCCATATCCAAGCCTCTAACTCCCCCTTTTGCTCCCCTCCTGTTCCAGTTGTACCCATAAGGGTGTCTCTTCTGTCCCCTGCCAACTCTTCAAAGCTCTTAGTTGCGCTGCCACGTAGTATTTTTCTATCCATGGTATCCCCCTCCCCCTTATCACCAAACATTGTGCATCTAGACACTCTCGAGGCTTTCCCTGCCCATATAAAATTAAACATCAAATCCTGGACTTGCTTCAAATATAAGCGTGGTACCCTGCATGGGAGCGAACTAAACAAAAAGAGAAACCTTGGCAACACATTCATTTTTATCACTGCAATTCTGCCTAACTATGTCAAATATAATCCCTTCCATTTTAGCAGGTCCCTCCTCACCTCCTTTAGCAACGGTACGTAGTTCCATTCCCATAAATGCTGGGTATTCCTGCCCATTTGGATTCCTAGATACCTATACGTTTTCTTTACCCATTTGAACGAGAACCCCTCCCTCAAACCCATAGCCAGTTCTTCGCTCAAGTTAAATCCCAATATCTCTGTTTTACTACAATTTATCTTATATCTTGCCACCACACTATAGTTTTCTATCCTCCTGCATTCGAACCGGTAATGATATCAGCGGTTCCCTCACTGTAAAAATGACATCATCAAAAAGAGCAATCTTAGATTCCCATGCGTTCATTGTCACTCCTTTAATATTCTCCTGCCTTCGAACCCTCTCCGCCAGTGACTCTATCACCAATGCAAAAAGCAGTGGCGATAGTGGGCACCCCTACCTAGTGCCCCTTTTTAACTGTACTGCCTCCGTGTAACTCCCATTTATCCTGATCCTAGCCTTAGGTGCCTCATATAATGCCTTTATCCACTTTACAAAATTAATCCCCAACCTCATCTTTTCCAGCGCTTGTATCATGAACGGCCATTCGACCCTGTCGAAGGCCTTTTCTGCATCCATAGTAATGAACACAGCCTTCTGGCCCATCCTATTTACTTCCTGCGTTAAGTTGCATATTTTCCTTATATTGTCCCCTCCTTGCCTCCCTGCAACAAATCCCATTTGATCTGGATTAACTACTTTTTGCAAGACCCTTTGCAACCTATTAGCCAAAGTTTTTGCCAACAATTTCGCATCGACATTCAGCAACGAGATTGGCCGGTATGACCCACACACCATGAGGTCCTTCCCTGGCTTAGGCAACACAGTAATCCCCGCCTCTGCCATTGATTTCGGTAATCCCCTCTACGCCATTACCCCATTGAACACTTCCACCATGACTGGACTTAGGGCCTGTTGAAACACTTTGTAGAATTTCCCCATTAGCCCATCCAGCCCTGGTGCTTTACCCATTTTCAGGGACTTGATAGCCTCTGCCACCTCCACCTCCCCTATGGGTCTGTCTATCCAATCCGCCTCATCCTGGGTAAGTGATTGTAGTTCGCACTCCGCTAAATAATCCCTACTTCTTTCTGTACCTCCCTGAACCGCACTGTTATAGAGTTTTGAACAATACTTAAACTCCTGCATTATCTCATTATTGCCATGCACCAACTTCCCCGACATATCTCTTATGCTGCTTATACAGTTCTGTGAGGCCCTCACTCTGTCTATGCGCCAATATTCTTCCCGCCCTATTCCCCCCTTCAAACATAGCTTGCTTCATTACATTGAGCTCATTGGCCATCTTACTTGCTCTCAATTGCCATAGCTGCCCCCTCAGCTGTAGTCTTTATCTTTATATCTTTATCTTTATTAAAACATTTGATAGACCGCCCAGGCCGAAGCATCAGGGCGGTGTACAATCATAAAAAAATGACAGCTGCTGAAAAAAGAAGGGAAGAAAAGAACGCCAAAAATGATAGGACAGGAAGAGAGACGGTAAAGAGTAGAGAGAGAGCAATAAAACAATAAAATAGTAAAACAGTAAAAAAAAAAAAGGAATGGGGGGAGGGAGAACGTGGGCAAATTTAGGAGGGATGGGAGGCGCAACTAGGGGGATAGAACACCATCAGTGAGGGGGAGAGCACGGGAAGATTAAGGGGGCTGAGAGACGGAACTAGGGGAAGAGCACCCTCAGTGGGGCGGGGGAGATCGAAGGCTTGACAAAAAAGATGAGTCTTGAGAAGGGCCTTGAAACGAATGTAAGACAGTTCGGTGCGGAGTGGAAGGGGAAGAGAGTTCCAAAGGGCGGGACATAAGAAGAAGAAAGCGGAATGTCGGGTGGATTCAAGGCGGGCCTGTGTAGGTGAAGGAAGAAAAATACGATTGCCATGGGATGACCGAAGAAGGTGGGGAGAGGGCTGAAGATGAATGATGTTGGCTAAGTACTGGGGGGTATCAGAGTGAAGGTCCTTGTGAGCAAGGATAAGTAGTTTGAACATAAACCGGAACTTGATTGGGAGCCAGTGTAAGGAAAGCAGACACGGTGAAATATGGGAACGAAGGGGGGATGAAGTAACAAGACGGGCAGCGGCATTTTGAACAAGTTGGAGGCGGCGGAGTTGGCAAGATGGAAGACCGGCATAGATAACGTTACAGTAGTCGAGACGAGAGATAACCAAAGACAAGACAAGAGTGACAACAGAGGATAAGGGAAGAAAGGAACGAACGGCCTTGATGCGGTGCAAGTGGAAGAAAGAAGAACGAACAACGGAAGAAATATGCTCGTGAAAAGAGAGGGACGGGTCTAGGATAACACCCAGGTAGCGAAGAGTAGGGGCGGAAGGGATGGAATGGGAACCCATGACAGGAAGTATCGTAGGGGGTGGGAGGCCGAAGGTGACCCAAAGAGCAGCGGCTTTAGTGGGGTTAGCATGCATGAAATTTGACTCAAACCAGGAGGTGATAGAGGATAGACAAAGGTTAAGTGGAGCAAGGTCAGGGGCGGAGGGAGAAGTGTGGTGAACCAGGAGGATGTCATCAGCGTAGATATAAAAGGAGAGAGCAGATTGTTGGATTAGCAGAGCTAGGGGAGCAAGAAAAGCATTGAAAAGCAAAGGAGCGAGAATAGAACCCTGGGGGACACCGCAAGTGACGGGGGTAGGGGGGGATACTGAGGAGCCGGAATGGACGGAGAAGGTGCGGCAGGACAAGAAAGAGTGAAACCACCGAAGGACAGTACCATGGATGCCAAAATCGGACAGACGAGAAAGAAGGGTGCGGTGATCGACTACATCAAACGCAGAGGACAGATCCAGAGAAACCACTAGAGAAATATCACCGCGATCGTGAGAGCGGTGAAGTTCAGAGAGCAAGGCTGTGAGGACGGTTTCGGTACTGTGGCCGGTGCGGAAACCAGTTTGACGGGGGTGGAGGGCGTGAGTGGAATCAAGATGAGAAGCCAGCTGGGAGAAAACAAGTTTTTCAAGAATTTTGGACAAGAAGGGAAGATTAGAGACAGGGCGCCAGTTGGCAGGAAGAGTAGGGTCAAGGGTAGGCTTTTTCAGGAGGGGACGGACAATAGCGTGCTTCCAACGGGAGAGGAAGAAACCAGAGGAGAGACTAGAATTGAAAATGGACAGGATGGAGGGCACCAGAGCGATCTTAGTAACTCCTTCAACACCTCTGGCTTTCTATCACATTGATGACTGCCTTCCAGGCTTCCAATTTCCCCCAATAATGGTTTCTCTGTTTCCCCCTTCTCTATATTCACTCTCGCCGCCTCCCCAATCATCTGTCCTCGTATCACCGCTTTTAAGCCATTCCACACTATGCCTATACCCACCTCCCCGTTCATATTGAACTCCAAATACTCCTTTATGACTTTTGTTATTTTCCCTACTATTTCTGGTTCTTCCAGTATTGAATCATTAATCCTCCAAAACTTTATCCCTTCATCTCTATACTCCAAGTTGAATGTCACACTCACCGGTGCATGATCCGTCCACGTTAAGGACCCCGGTTCCTACTTTCATCCTATTCATCCACCTTCCCCCCACCCATATCATATCAATGCAGCTATAGGAATCATGTGGTATTGAATAGAACATATATTATTATCTCCAGGAACAAGCAGGAATGAGCCTTCACATATGGGTATCGTCGGTACCGACGGAACCTGCGTGGGAACGCTCCCCAGCGTCCAAAAGGAAAGCTTTTGGGAGCATCCCACAGTGCCTGCACGCTGCCTTCCCGCCTTTCCTAACCGCCTCTCTCCAGTACTACTTTTTCCGCGGAGCCAGCAGGTAGTGTTTCCTGTCACCGCTGAAGAATTTCTTATTTTTTCTTTTATTTCTTTAGTCGCGTGTCTGCCTTCTCGACTCCGAACCGGTACTGCCGGTTTTTTCTTTCTTTCAAAAAAAAAAAAAAACCTACTCTTTTCTACTTCAGTGCATTTTTCTTTCTGTGGCCTTAGGCCTGCAGAAAATTTTTCCTCATGGAAAAGCCCACCTCCGGGTTCAAAAAGTGCACGAAGTGCAGTGGCACTATTTCTGTCACCGGCACCCACGAATGGTGTCTTAAATGTTTAGGTCCTGACCATTCCATTGCGGACTGTAAGTCCTGTTCCATGATGTCTAAAAGAGGTTTACAGAATCGAGCAGCCAAGCTCAGTACCCTGTTTCCCTCTGATGCAGCTTCTGTGGCATTGACGTCTTCCAGGGCTGCTTCTTCCTCCCATGGATCTCAGGTAACCAAACTTAAATCTGGCCGGTCCTCGAAGAGTACATCTCCCTTTAAGTATCGAGATGCCCCCAGGCTTGCTCTTGAGGAATCCACACCGGCAAAATTACCCCGGCGGGAGGCTCCGGCTTCCAAAGCTTTATGGGGTCACAGGTTGACATCGATGGCTCGGCCTCGACCGATCACCTGTTACAATGTTCTGGGGTACCGGCGGTTCACACCGGTACAGACATCCAGACATTGGTGGCGTCGATGGATCAGAATATTCTGACCATGCAGCATGCCATCACGGCATTCATACAAGCTGCGACTCCTTCGGTACCGCAACAAACTCCGTTGTCAGTACCGATTCCGGTACCGGACCCAATACCGGTTCCGCTGCCGGTACCGATTGCATCGACATCAACGTCGACAGCAGCGGTACACTATCCTGTGATGCCCATCGGTACCGATCTGGTACCGATTACTCCCGATGTCGATACCCCCCGGTATGTGTATCGGGCTCTGCGAGAGCATCTAGACAGGCGATACTTTCCTCTGAGGACTCTGATGAATCAGAGGCCTCTATCGAAGCATCGGGGATCCTTCCTCAGGAACCCTCTTCTCCAGAAAGGAGAATGTCTCCTCCAGAGGACTTGTCTTTTCAAGACTTTATCAGGGAGGTGGCCAGGGGCCTTTCCATCTCAATGGCCTCTGAGACAGAGCCTAGAGCCAAAAAATTAGATATTTTACAATATCCTAGGGCTCCCAAAGAGGCAGCCACTTTACCAATACATGAGATTCTCTATGATCACATGTTGGGCATATGGGAGACCCCTCTTACCACCTCCCCTCATTCTCGTAGGTTGGACACCATGAATCGTGTTCCTCCTTGTCCTGGTTTTCATAAGACTCAGCTTCCTCACCACTCCATTGTGGTGGAGCCTGCTATGAAAAAGATCAAGAGTACAAAGAGGCACTCTTCTACTCCTTCAGGAAGAGAATGCAGAACCTTAGATGCCTTTGGCAGGAGAATTTTCCAGGCCAGTATGCTTGTAGCCAGAATCAACTCCTATAGTGTCTATATGGGGATGTTTCTAAAGGAAGTTACAGATCATCTGCAAACCTTATCTCCTTTTATGTCAGAAAATAAAAGGGAAGAGTTTCTCACCTGGCTTAAACATGCCCAGGATATTTCCAAGTTTTCCAACCGTGCAGCCTTTGACTCTTTTGAGGGTGCCAGCAGAGCCTCGGCTATTGCCATAGGTGCACGCAGAGATGCTTGGTTACAACCCTCTGATTTGGAATCCTGGGTTCAGGATGGACTAGGTAACCTTCCTTGTACAGGTGAAAACCTGTTTGGCAAAGATTGGCAAGCAAAGGCCAACCAGATGGATGCTGAAAATTCTACTTTAGATAGACTTTCAAAGTCTACTTCTGCTCCTTTTAAAAAGAGATTGTTCAAAAAAGGATTTTTCCCAAAAAAAGGGAAATATTCTTCTGTTTATGGTCAGGCCTCTTCTGCAGGTCGTTTTGCTACAGCCACCCTTCTTGCCCAAGGGGCAATAGAAGAAGTACCCCTTCTTCAACAGGGCTCAAGGTTCTACTCCCCCTATTTTCTCATTCCAAAGAAAACGGGGGGCTACAGACCCATTTTAGATCTTAGAGAATTGAACAAGTTTCTATGCAAGGAGAAATTCAAGATGACTTCTCTCGGAACTCTCCTTCCATACCTCCAGAGTCAGGACTGGCTTTGTTCTCTAGATCTCAAGGATGCGTACACCCATGTCCTCATCCATCCAACACAGAAGGTTCCTTCGGTTCCTTTACCAAGGAAAGCACTACCAATACAAAGTGCTTCCTTTCGGTCTGGCCTCTGCACCAAGAGTGTTCACCAAATGTATGGCAATAGTAGCTGCATTTCTACGCACCCTAGGGATATTCGTATTCCCATATCTGGACGACTGGCTCATCCGAGCTCCATCCCAGTCAGAGGCCCAGGCTTCCCTGGCCTGCACAAGGCGTGTTCTTCAGTATCTGGGACTGGTAATAAACATTCCAAAATCCCATCTCCCCCTACTCAATCTCTAGAGTTCATAGGGGCCTTGCTGGATACCATAACTGCAAGGGCCTATCTCCCCCAGGCCCGTTGCCTACGCTTGGTGCAGTTAGCCTCACAGATTCAGTTAAAATCCCATTCAACTGCTCGAGAGATGTTACAACTGTTAGGCCACATGGCATCCACCGTGCATGTGGTTCCTTATGCTCGCCTTCACATGAGAGCGGCTCAATGGACTCTATCCACCCAATGGACCCAGGCATCAGGGTGCCTGTCAGACAAAATAGCGACCTCCAGTCGCCTCTTTTCCTCTCTCCATTGGTGGAAGTCCACTCAAAATCTGTTGCTGGGGTCCCCCTTTCAACAGGTATTACCCCAAGCAACCCTTACAACAGATGCTTCTCCAAAGGGTTGGGGAGCTCATCTACAAGATCTCTCCACCCAAGGCATCTGGTCTCCACAGGAGACATCTCTACATATCAACCTCTTAGAGCTCAGAGCAATCTTCCTGGCTCTCAGAGTCTTCCGCACCCTGCTCAGCTACAAGACAGTCCTCATCCACATGGACAACCAAGTAGCCATGTTCTACGTGAACAAGCAGGGGGGGACTGGCTCTCTGTCACTTTGCAACGAAGCTCTGAGATTGTGGGCCTTCGCCAGAGGAGCATCAAATCCATCTCATGGCAGTATATCTTCCAGGGGTTCAAAACTCTTTGGCAGACAGACTCAGTCGAGTTCTGCTTCCACACGAATGGTCCCTCCATGGGGACCAGATAGCCAAGATCTTTCGAATTTGGGGAACCCCAGACATAGACCTGTTTGCAAGTCCGTGGAATGCCAAATTTCCCCGGTTCTGTTCCAGGATTCCGTGTCAGGGAGTTCAGTCCAGGGATGTCTTCCTCCTTCATTGAGGGGCAAGGCTTCCTCTATGCCTTTCCACCTATTCCCCTCATTCCCAAGACACTTTTCAAGCTTCAGAGAGACAAGGTGTCTATGATCCTCATAGTACCACGTTGGTCACGCCAAGTGTGGTACCCTCTACTTCTGCATCTCTCTCAAGCTCCCTCCCTGGACTTGGGGTCTGCTCCAGATCTCCTCTCCCAAGAGGAGGGAACGTTGTGGCACCCAAATCCCCAGTCTCTTCATCTCAGGGCCTGGTTGCTGAAGGCTTAGACCTTCAGGATTTACACCTTTCTCAGCAAGTGAAGGATATCCTTCATGCTTCCAGAAAGCTTTCCACCAGATGTTCCTATGCTTTTAAATGGAAGAGGTTTACCATTTGGTGTGCAGAGTAGGGTCTTAACCCTCTTGCAATACCTCTGAATTCTTTACTAGAGTATTTGCTGCGTTTATCCCATGCAGGCCTTAAAACGAATTCAGTAAGAGTCCATTTGAGTGCTATTGCAGCATCCCTTAAGCCTGTCAATGGATATCCTATTTCCTCTCATCCTCTGATAGCAAGATTCATGAGAGGCCTTCTTTTGACTAAACCTCCCATTAGACCACCTCCAGTGGCATGGGACTTGAATCTGGTTCTTGGCCAGCTTATGAAGCCACCCTTTGAACCCTTAGCCACTACCTCCTTGAAATTCCTTTCCTGGAAGGTTATTTTTCTCATTGCAGTCACCTCAGCTCGCCGTATCAGTGAGTTGCAAGCCTTAGTGGCTAATCCTCCTTATACAAGGTTCCATCATGACAAGGTAGTCCTCAGAACTAATCCACACTATATGCCTAAAGTGGTCTCACCTTTTCATCTGAACCAGGAGGTGTATTTACCTGTCTTTTTTCCAGGACCTCACGCATCAAGTGCAGAGAGGAATCTTCATACCCTGGATTGTAAAAGAGCACTTGCTTTCTACTTGCAAAGGACACAGCAACATAGAAAGTCCTCTCAACTTTTTGTTGCTTTTGATCCCTCTCATTTAGGACTTCCAATCTCTAAGAGAACACTGTCCAATTGGATTGCTCAGTGTATTTCCTTCGCCTACCAGAGTAAGAACCTTTCTCTGGAAAGCCACGTCACAGCTCACAATGTGATGGCCATGGCAGCCTCTATGGCTCATCTAAATTCTGTGTCCATCGACCAAATCTGTCGAGCGGCCACCTGGGCCTCGGTTCATACCTTTACAGCCCATTACTGCTTGGACAAGGACTCCCGCCGGGATGCCTTGTTTGGTCAGGCTGTTCTCAAACACCTGTTCCATACCTAATCAACTCCTACCCTCCATCCCTGACTGGATGCCTGAGATTCATAGGGGGAGGTAGAGCTCTTTCCAGGGACTCACAACCTGGGTGATCTCCCAGGCATCTCTAGCTGGGGAGTCCCCATATGTGAAGACTCATTCCTGCTTCTTCCTGGAGATAGCACAGTTACTTACCTGTAACAGGTGATCTCTGGGAACAGCAGGAATAAGTCTTCACAACCCACCCACCTCCCCTAGGAGTTGTATCTCTCTATCTATCTTTCCTTTCCTCTCTCTCTCTTTGTCTCAGCTTTAAAACTCGAACTGGAGAGAGGCGGTTAGGAAAGGTGGGAAGGCAGCGCTCAGGCGCTGTGGGATGCTCCCAAAAGCTTTCCTTTTGGACGCTGGGGAGTGTTCCCGCGCAGGCTCCGTCGGTACCGACGATACCCATATGTGAATACTTATTCCTGTTGTTCCCAGAGATCACCTGTTACAGGTAAGTAACTGTGCTTTCTCCCCGGATGCTTACATCTCCAAGTATCTGTAAGACCCAGCCCCTCCTTCATTTGCAGCATTTTTTCCCTATCTTACCTTTTCCCCACTCCCCTACTCCCCCCCCCCCATTGTCCAATCTTGGATTGACTGTCAGGTTGAAATCCCCTCCCAAAATAATCGGGATGTCCCCCAGATTCCTCAATCCCCCCTGTGTGCGTTCAAAAAAACTCCCCTTGTTTCTCATTTGGCCCATAAAGGCTCAAGATCCAAACTTGTTCCTTACCCACCTGCACTTTCACCCCCACACACTTTCACCCCCACACACTTTCACCCACACACACTTTCACCCACACACACTTTCACCCCCACACACTTTCCACTTTTGTCCCTATATTTTCCCACCAATTTATCCACCATCCCCCCCCCCTAGTACCCCCCCCCTTCTAGCTTCTGCTCTCTGCCCCGCTAATATTACCTTCGGATATTTCTTGGTTTGCAACATTCCCTCCTGCCCCACTTTTATATGATATAAAATCTGCCTTCCCGCCTGGGCTTGGTACACCGGTATCGAGTCCGTAAAATCTTTTTTCGGTTTTTATCCTTTGTGACTAGCGTTCAAGCTTTTTCTGTCATTTTCACTGGCAGCACGGTCTTTTGACCTTGCAGGTGCCCTTTTTCCCACGATGGCTGCCAGTGGGTTCAAAAAATGCGATCGGTGTAAGAAACTTATGTCTCTAATCAACACACACGAGTGCTGCCTCCGATGCCTCGGACCCGACCATGACCCGCTGGTCTGTGGCCCGTGCGGCAAGATGTCGTCGAAGGCGCTTCGGAGCCATCAGCATCAATGTGAGAGAATTTTTTCGGAGTCTGCGTCTGGCTGGGCCCAGACTTCATCTGAGGCCTCGACATCTCGGGAGTCTGACCCTGAGCGGTGTCGTGGGTCCTCTGAAAGTGGGTCCTCCCACACGGGAGCACAAAAGGAAGAAGAAGCTCGTGAGGGCGGCGTCAGTGGAGGCACCTGGATCCTCGAGGGCCAGGTCGTGCAGCCCTGACTGCCATCCCATGCTCTCGGAGTTGGAGTTTGGCCAACCAAGTAACTTCGCCTGGAGCTGGAGTCCCTGAGTCAGGTAACTAATGTTGTCCTCGTGGACTCTCCCCCGGGAGAACAGACTTTGGGCCTGACGCCATCGGGGCTCTAGTCGGGGGCTGCGGAGTCTCCTGAGCTCAGATTCAGGCTGACGGCCCTGGAGAGCAGCCTGGCTACCTTCATGGAGCAACAGCGGGTACTGATCACTGGTTTGACCGGTGCATCTGCCCCGAGCACCGGGACCTCAACGTCTGTCGACCCTGGAGGCCGAGCTGATCCTCGAGTCAATCAAGTCTCGAGTCGATCGTCGGCCACGGTCTCCCTCGACCTCCCATTCGGGGCCAAGTTTATCGATGCCGGTGCCCTCGGCATCGGGGCGGGTGACATCGAGGCCCACACAGCCAGAGCCGCTTGACGACGACTCGGAGGAGTCACGTGGGAGATGGAGGACAAGGAGTCTCCTGACACCTTTCGGACCCGGTGTGTCCTGTCGGACTCCATGGAGTCCAAGCCTCATAGAAGGTCTCCCCCGGAGGATACCTGGTTCTCGGATTTCGTCAGGGACATGGCCAAGGCTTTGGCATTCCCCGGCGGACGCCGAGGAGGAGCCTTGAGCCGAAGAGCTCGATGCCCTCCAGTATGATTTTCCTCCGAAGGAAGCCTTTACTGTTCCGGTTCCTCCGATGCTGGAGTGGCTGCTCTTCCCTATGTGGGAAGCACCGGCCTCGGTGCTGGTTCTGAGCAAGCTGGTCGATTCCATTTATCGAGTACGTAAGAGCTCTGGGTTCCAAAAGGCACAGCTACCTCACAACTCCATGGTTGTGGAATCGGCCATAGATAGACTGAAAAATCAGAAGATGCACTCCTTGGTGCCTTCTGGTCGGGAGGCCCAGAACCTGGATGCCCTCGGTAGAAAGTGCTTCCAGGGCTCTATGCTCTCTTGCCGTGTCCAGACTTACCAGCTGTACATGGGCATGTGCTTACGGGACCTGGCAAAGGAGATTGCCGAGTTCTCGGCTGGCCTCTCCGAGGAACCCTTGCAGAGGTTCAAAGCATTGTCTTCAGGGATCCGGGAGTGCTTGAATTCTATATCTCGAGCAGCCTCTGATGGTTTCGAGGCGTCAGCCCGGGTAACCACGGCCGGTATAGGTGCACGCCATCAGGCCTGGCTACAGTAGTCGGACCTGGAGTCATGGGTACAGAAAACGTTGGTTGATGTCCCC
The DNA here is from genome assembly GCA_033557465.1 of Ichthyophis bannanicus. Classification (NCBI taxonomy): domain Eukaryota; kingdom Metazoa; phylum Chordata; class Amphibia; order Gymnophiona; family Ichthyophiidae; genus Ichthyophis; species Ichthyophis bannanicus. Next base: position 1,841,143,585 of record CM066031.1, on the reverse strand, counting down.
TGCCGAGGTGATAACCTATTCGGCAAACCCATGACTGAGAAGGCTGCAGAAATCGAGACCAAGACTCTCACCAGGACAAGACTGTCCAGAAAGACTTCTGCCCCTTCCCATAAAATGAAGGGCTCGGGGAAAGAAGCCCTTTTTCCCCGAGGAAGGGTGCTGCCTACAAAACCTACCCTTAGTATTAGGCCTCTCCAACTCCCCAACAGGACCAGCAGGCCAAGGGGTAGGGGCATGGGCCCCATAGGCAGAAAACCCCAAGCCGCCAGCTCCGGCTCCTGCACAGCAGGGAGCAGGGTTTTGACTTTCACAGCATAGCCTCTCCTCCGCCGGTGGCTCCACTCAGCACAGGGGTTCAGCTAACCATGTACGCCTACAGGTGGCTAGCCATCACAGGGGACACCTGGGTACTGAGCATAGTCCAGAAGGGCCATATGCTCCATTTCCACCAACTACCCCCTTCCTACTACCCAGGGGAAGCCTCCAAGACTCCCTCTACACAGAAACCTCCTCCTTCTGGAGTCGGCAAGTCTTTTAAAGGAACAGGCGGTGGAACCGGTGCCACACCACCTGGAAAGGCAAGGCTTCTACTCTAGGTACTTTCTAGTACCAAAGAGAACAGGAGGCCTCAGACCTATCCTAGACTTGCAAAAGCTGAACATTTTCTGCAGAGGGAAAAATTCAAGATGCTTACCCTTGGTATACTGCTGCCCTACTCTCCAGCAGGGAGATTGGCTATGCTCCTTAGACCTAAAGGATGCTTATACTCCCATCCTCATCCATCCAGACCATTGACAATATCCCAGATTGGTGATGGGAGGAAACCATTTTCAGTACAGGGTACTTCCCTTTGTCCTGACCTCTGCCCCCAGGGTTTTCACCAAATGCCTGGTGGTGGTGGCAGCTTTTTTCAGAAATCAGGGGATTTTTGTCTTCCCGTAACTGGCTAATCAGGGGCCAGTCATTCCAGGAGGCCCGACAGGCCACTCTTCACACTGTCTCTCTTCTTCAGCATCTGGGCTTTGTCATAAACTACGCAAAGTCCACTTTGCTCCCCTCTCAGAACCTAGAGTTTATAGGGGCGAGACTAGACACCCTTCAGGCAAGAGCTTACTTGCCCGAGGACAGTGCCCACAGATTGATGGAGTTGGCAAACCAGTTCCAAAGCAATTCTCAGGTTTCCGCCAGGCACTACCTGTGGCTGCTGGGCCACATGGCATCCACTGTACTTTGTCAGACGGCTGCCTGGTTGAGAATGTTCACAGTCTTGGCAAGTGCATATATCAATATGATTTGCAAGGGATTGTGGGAAATGCAGTTCATTCACACCAGACACAGCTGCTCACAATAATTAGTTGTGCTTGAGTGTAAAGCCAATAAGATATTTATTTATGGGGTTATTTCTCCCAACACAGATATGCTTGGTAGCACATAAAACAGGATACTTGCTTTCAGTGTTAAACTTAGAAAAACAAAATCAGGAAAACAACAGTTGAACTTGTCAGGCAATCAAATGAAAAGAATAAAGACCTGGTTGGTAACAAACTGGTCTTTTCTGTAGGCTTTAGCTAATATTTTCTTAGCAGTGTTTCAAACAACAAGCAAAACCCACAAAGAAGGGAAAAACTGTTCTTTTCAGGTTAACTTCTTATATCTTCACACATAGATTCAGAAGTGATTCCCTCAGAGCTCACAAGCAATTAGGTAAGGCTCAATTGCTAGCAGTTATCCAGCTGAAACCCCTTAGCTGGCTTGCTTTCTACTGCGTGGCTCAAAATCTTACTCAGGAGCTTTTCTGAGTAGATTAAAGAACAAGTTTGTATTTCTTTGTGATGGTTGTTGTACTTTGTAACAGTAAATTACCAAAGGAGTTTAGACAGAGAACAATCCATGTATTCACAGCCTGTATCTAAGACCTCTCCCCCTTCCTCAACAATCATCGGTTCAATGTCATGGATTGGCACAGAGGAATTTCTCAATGGAGCACTTTCAGGAGAATACTTGTTTCCCTGCTGTCTTTCGAGGTTATAGCTAGGGCATAGATCAGTGTTCATACCTGAGCTTCCATTGCTGTTAGAGTTCCTCTCTAAATAGCCTGGCCTTTATGTAGTCCAGTTCTTATGTCCAGCCTTCCAATCCAGATCCCTGGACACTGGATCTCTCTTCACATACCTTCTGGCATGGGTCCTAGGGTCCCTTCCACGTGCAGCCGTCTCCCTCACAGGTACCGTCTGGAGATTCCTAGCTCTGCAGCACCATTCCTCTGGCTTTCCCCAGTCCAATGGTGTATGCTGGCCTTTTGAATGTCTCCCAGTATACGTACTGCTCTGGACTCCTTTAGACCTCCCAAATGCTTTTCTCTTCTTTCTTCCAAAGGGTTTCTTGCCCTTTCTGTCCGTCCGCTCTGGCTTCTGCTTCTGATGATCCTCCAGATGATGAAGCTGTCCAAGCTGAGGATATCCAAGCTGATCCTGAGGATGAGGATCTCCCAGATGAAACTGAGGATGAGGATAATTCTCTGTAGAATAAACTCTACCTTTATTCTGCTTTGATGAGTGCTCCACCCTAGCACAGCGCAGCTGTGCTGAATCAGGCTCTGCTCTTTGAGATGAGTGCTTGGGGATTACCTCATAGCCCTCCTGATTGAACACACGTTTCCCCACTTCAGCTCCTCTAATGGCTGTTGGAAACCTGGTGCATTCTGGGACTGGTAGTCTTTTATGGGAAAATTCTGTTTTCTTATTTCTACCAGAACTGACAGGTTGCTTGTTCAGAGTCACTTCACCTTTTCTATAGCTCCTTCCTGAGCTATGATAAGCTTCCTTATCACAACATGTGACCTCGAATGCCCATCTGCACATTTGGGCTGCTCAATGGTGCCTCAGAGATCGGTGGACACAAGCCATTGGCGACCTTCAAGACAGAGTAAAGGTGTCCAGATGGCTTCTGAACTCCTTACAGTGGTGGCTGCATCTACCAAACCTTCTCAAAGGTGTACCTTTTCAGGCTCCAGCACACACCAAGGTGCTGACGGCAGATGCGTCCTTACAGTTCTGTGGTGCCCATTGCCAGGGCACATGCACTCAAGGCCTGGGATCCCCTCGGGAGGCCACACAACAGATCTACCTTTTAGAGCTGCGAGCAGTTCGCTTAGCTCTGCAAACCTTCTGCCATGCTCTCTCTCAACAGTTTATCCTAGTTCAGACGGACAATCAGGTAGCAATGTTCTACGTGAACAAACGAGGCACAGGGTCCAGGCTCCTATGTCAGGAGGCAAGGGACCTTTGCTACTTTGCAGTCAAACAAGGCATGTTTCTCAAAGCAGTTTATCTACCTGGTCAGGAAAACTTCCTAGCAGACAAGCTGAGCAGGATTCTCCAGCCCCACGAATGGCAGTTGAATCCATTGGTGGTCCAGCAGATCTTCCTCTGATGAGGACGTCCATCCATCGATCTCTTTGCAAATCCACTAAACCGTCAGTTGCCCAGGTTTTGCTCCAGACAACCGCATCCCCTGAGGATGGCAGCAGATGCTTTTCTAATCTCTTGGTCTACGGGCCTCCTGTATGCGTTTCCTCCCATGACTTTAAATTAAATATCTCTCCCTGCTCTGTCCCCAGAACGTGCTGCATTTTAAACTTTTTTTCCTGCTCTAGCCTACCTGAGGGACTAACCCCCTCCCCCCCTGCTGAGAGTACAGGAAGGGTACCTTGTAACAGCCCTCTTTTAATAGGTCTTATTTCCCTGCCTCCCTCCCCAACACCCACCTGCCCCTGGGGTAATTGTAGCTTTATAGGTACTTACACATCTTAGAGGAAAGGGGCTGCTCTCAGGTGCAGCTCTTTATCCAAATCAGTCATACATTGAGGACCTGAGATTAATTAAGCTTCAGGTGAACAAGGTATATTAGAGGTATTAGATACATTTTTATTAGTATAAGCATCTACACCAACCCTTAGTAAGTACAGAATTTAAAGACCTAAACACAAGCTTTAAACTAAGATGCAGACAACAGTCCAGCAGCGAGATGAGGGCTTTCCAGTCTTTTGCCTTGAGTGTCACATGTATGATTTTCTCCCAGTTGGTGAGAGGTCTTACGTATGCACAAAGTGCAAGGAGCTCTTTGCTCTTAGGGAACAAGTCCATTCTCTAGAGGCTAGAGTAGCAGACCTGGAAGACGTAAGACAGACAGAGAAGTACATGGACGAGACCTACAGGGATATAATCCTGAAGTCCCACCTCCAGTCTGGCAGCATCTCTGTTGCCATGGAGGAGAGAGGTCACGTGACAGGAGAGCATCACCCTGGTGTGGCAGGACGTGATCCTGTAACTAGGACCTGTCCTCCAGGTGATGGAGGGAGGAGTGGCCTAGTGGTTGGCGCAAGTTACCTTAGGCCGGAAGGTCGGGGGTTCAAATCCCACTAGAGGACTGCAACCTTGGGCCGGAAGGACTGGGGTTTCTAGTCCCACAGGTGCTCCTTGTGGTCTTGGGCAAGCCACTTAACCCTCCATTGCCCCTGTTCCCTGTAAGTATTAGTGTATGTGTCTCGTATACCCTCGTGTTAAATGTATCCCCCAATTGTGTTGTGACCACTTTGATTGAAGGATAAGGTGGTATACAAAACTGTCTAAATAAAAATAAAAAATGTAAAATCCTCTCGCAATGAGGACGTTTCTCCAGGGCCATGTGCCCATGAGAGAAGGGTTAGGACAGCTGTTATAGCTGGTGATTCAATCATTAGGCATGTAGATAGCTGGGTGGCTGGTGGACGTGAGGATCGCCTGGTAACATGCCTGCCTGGTGCGAAGGTAGCGGACCTCACGCACCGCCTAGATAAATCTTAGATAGTGCTGGGGAGGAGTCTGCTGTCTTAGTACATGTCGGTACCAATGACAGGAAAATGTGGTAGGGAGGATCTGGAGGCTAAATTTTAGCTTTTAGGTAGTAAGTTGAAATCCAGAACTTTCCAGGGTAGCGTTCTCCGAAATGCTTCCCGTTCCACGTGCAGGACCCAAAAGGCAGGCAGAGCTCCGGAGTCTCAATGCGTGAATGAGACAATGGTGCAAGGATGAGGGGTTTGGATTTGTTAGGAACTGGGGAACATTCTGGGGAAAGGAAGGGCTTTCCGAAGGGATGGGCTTCACCTTAACCAGGATGGAACCAGACTGCTGGAGCATTAACCTTTAAAAAGGTTTTAAACTAGAAAATAGGGGAAAGCCGACAGTCGCCCAAGAGCGCATGGTTCGGAAGAAGGTATCCTTGAAGGATACTACCAAAAGCGGTGTGGTTCCAAAAAAGAGTAAAGTAGCCCAAATGCCCTTGAGTATGGTGCAGAGAGAGCATAAAGATTCCAAATTACCCATGCCTACCAATAGCCAGATTAATATTAATAAAATACAGTCTCTAAAATGTTTGTTTGAAAATTCTAGAAGTCTAAACAATAAGACGGGAGAATTAGAATATATAGCACTAAATGAGAGGTTAGATATGATTGCAATCTCAGACATGGTGGAAGGAGGATAACCAGTGGGACACTATGATACCTGGATACAAACTATATCGTAATGATAGAACTGATCAAATTGGTGGAGGGGTTGCGCTCTGTTAGAGAAGGCATTGAGTCACAAAGGATTAAAGTTTTGCAGGAAACAAAATTTGCTGTAGAATCTCTAAGGATTGAAATTCCATGTATGAAGGGGATGGTGATGGCAGTGGGGGTGTACTATCGACCGCCTGGCCAGAATGAACAAATGGATGATGAAATGCTCAAAGAAATCAAGGAAGCTAACAAAAGTCAGAGCACAGTAATAATAATGGGTGATTTCAATTACCACGGTATCGACTGGCTCAGTGTCATGGCAGGACATGCTAGGGTGATAAAGTTTCTAGATGAAATAAATGACTGCTTCTTGGAGCAGCTGGTTCCTGAGCCGACCAGAGGGGAAGCCATACTGGACCTAGTCCTTAGTGGAACACCAGATCTGGTGCAAGAAATAAGGGTATTGAGACCACTTGGCAATAGTGATCATAGCATGATCGTGTTAGATTTAATTAGTGGAGGAGGGATAGTAAAGAAATCCACAGCACTATCTTTTAACTTTTGAAAGGGAGACTATGATAAAATGAGGAATATAGTTAAGAAAAAACTAAAAGGAGCAGTTGCAAAGGTTAAAGACTTACATCAAGCTTGGGGGGGGGGGGTGTTTAAAGACTTTTTCAAGTATATTCGTAGCAAGTTATCCAAGTTTGTACTCCTGTTCGATGTAAAACCTGACAGCTTGTGTTATGGTCGTTAAGTTATGTTGTAAACCGCGCTAATGCTAAATAGCGCGGTATATAAGAAATTGTAATAAATAAATAAATAAATAATAGATGATAGAGGGGTAAGAGGGGCAGTAAGAGGAGACAAGGCTATAGCGGAGAGACTGAATGAATTTATTGCTTCGGTCTTTACTGAGGAAGATGTAGGGATGTTACCCAAGACTGAAGTGGTATTTAAAGATGATACTGCAGAGGAATTGAGAGAAATATCGCTACACTGGGAAGATGTGTTACAACTATTTGATAAACTGAATAGTAGCAAATCACCTGGACTGGATGGTATACATCCAAGAGTGTTGAAAGAACTGAAATATGAGATTGCAGACCTGCTATTAGTAATCCGTGAGCTATCATTAAAATCATCTGTAATACCTGAAGATTGGAGGATCGCCCATGTAACGCCAATTTTTAAACAGGGTTCTAGGGGTGATCCGGGAAACTACAGACCGGTGAGCCTGACGGCAGTACCGGGGAAAATGGTAGAAACCATCATAAAGAACAAAATTACACAGCATGTAAATAGTCATGGCCTAATGGGAGACAGCCAACATGGCTTTAGACAAGGAAGATCTTGTCTTACTAATCTGATATGTTTTTTTGAAGGTGTGAATAAACAGGTAGACAAAGGTGAGTCGGTTGATTATAGTGTATCTGGACTTTCAGAAAGCCTTTGACAAGGTCCTCATCAAAGACTTTTGGCAAAACTAAAAAGTCATGGGATAGGAGGCAGTGTAATCTCCAGGAACAAGCAGGAATATAGTCATCACATATGGGTATCGTCGGTACTGACGGAGCCTGCGCGGGAACGCTCCCCAGCATCCAATTAGAACGCTTTTGGGAGCATCCCACAGCGCCTGCATGCTGCCTTCCCGCCTTTCCCATCTGCCTCTCTCCAGTTCTTTTTCCGCGGAGCCAGCAGGTTGTGTTCCTGTCACCGCAGAAGAATTTCTTTATTTCTTTTTGTGGTTGAGTCTGCCATCTTCGATACTCTACCGGTACCGCCGGTCTTTCTTTTCCTATTTCTTAAAAAAAAAATCTCTTTTTTTCCATTTTCTTCAGGTGCACTTGCCTCTTTGGGCCTTAGGCCCAAAAATTTTCCTTAACATGGAAAAACCTGCCTCAGGTTTTAAAAAGTGCACCAAGTGTGGCGGTACCATTTCCGTCACTAACACCCATGAATGGTGTTTAAAATGTTTAGGTCCTGACCACTCCATCACAGATTGTGTGTCCTGTGCCATGATGTCTAAAAGAGGTCGGCAGAAACGAGCTGCCAAGCTCAGTGCCCTCTTTCCCTCTGATGCGGCTTGTCAGACGGGTGCCTGCGTGAGAATGTTCACAGTCTTGGCAAAGGCATATATCAATATGATTTGCAAGGGATTGTGGGAAATGCAGTCCATTCACACCAGACACAGCCGCTCACAATAATTGTGCTTGAGTGTAAAGCCAATAAGATATTTATTTATGGGGTTATTTCTCCCAACACAGATATGCTTGGTAGCACATAAAACAGGATACTTGCTTTCAGTGTTAAACTTAGAAAAACAAAATCAGGAAAACAACAGCTGAACTTGTCAGGCAATCAAAGCAAAAGAATAAAGACCTGGTTGGTAACAAACTGGTCTTTTCTGTAGGCTCTAGCTAATATTTTCTTAGCAGTGCTTTAATCAACAAACAAAACCCACAAAGTAGGGAAAAACTGTTCTTTTCAGGTTAACTTCTTATATCTTCACACTTAGACTCAGAAGTGATTTCCTCAGAGCTCACAAGCAATTAGGTAAGGCTCAATTGCTAGCAGTTACCCAGCTGAAACCCCTTAGCTGGCTTGCTTTCTACTGCGTGGCTTAAATCCTACTCAGGAGCTTTTCTGAGTAGATTAAAGAGCAAGTTTGTATTTCTTTGTGATGGTGGTTGTACTTTGTAACAGTAAATTACCAAAGGAGTTTAGACAAAGAGCAATCCATGTATTCATAGCCTGCATCTGCAACCCCTCCCCCTTCTTCAACAATCATGGGTTCAGTATCATGGATTGGTACAGAGGAATTTCTCAAAGGAGCACTCTCAGGAGAATACTTGTTTCCCTGCTGTCTTTCAAGGTTATAGCTAGGGCATAGATCAGTGTTCATACCTGAGCTTCCATTGCTGTTAGAGTTCCTCTCTAAATAGCCTGGCCTTTATGTAGTCCAGTTCTTATGTCCAGCTTTCCAATCCAGATCCCTGGACACTGGATCTCTCTTCACATACCTTCTGGCACGGGTCCTATGGTCCCTTCCAAGTGCAGCCGTCTCCCTCACAGGTACCGTCTGGAGATTCCTAGCTCTGCAGCACCACTCCTCTGGTTTTCCCCAGTCCAATGGTGTATGCTGGCCTTTTGAATGCCTCCCAGTATACGTACTGCTCTGGACTCCTTTAGACCTCCCAAATGCTTTTCTCTTCTTTCTTCCAAAGGGTTTCTTGCCCTCTCTGTCCGTCCGCTCTGGCTTCTGCTTCTGATGATCCTCCAGATGATGAAGCTGTCCAAGATCATGAAGATATCCAAGCTGAATCTGAGGATGATTCTCTGTAGAATAAACTCTACCTTTATTCTGCTTAGATGAGTGCTCCACCCTAGCACAGCGCAGCTGTGCTGAATCAGGCCCTGCCCTTTGAGATGAGTGCTTGGGGATTACCTCATAGCCCTCCTGATTGAACACACGTTTCCCCACTTCAGCTCCTCTAATGGCTGTTGGAAACCTGGTGCATTCTGGGACTGGTAGTCTTTTATGGAAAAATTCTGTTTTCTTATCTCTACCAGAACTGACAGGTTGCTTGTTCAGAGACACTTCACCTTTTCTATAGCTCCTTCCTGAGCTATGATAAGCTTCCTTATCACAGGCTTCAGGGCTGCTTCTTCCTCCCGTGGATCTCATGTAACTAAACATAAATCCAACCGGTCCTCGAAGGGTAGATCTCCTTCTAAGCATCGAGATGCCTCTGACGTTGCCCTCGAGGATTCTGCACCAGCAAAATTACCCTGGCGGGAGGCTTCGGCTTCCAAAGAATTATCGGGGTTCCAGGATGTTCTCGATGGTTCGGCCTCGACAGATCTCCTGGTGCCATGCTCTGGGGTACCGGTGGTCTCCACCGTTACCGATATCCAGGCATTGGCATCTATGGACCAGAGAATTCTGACCATGGAACGCAGTCTTGGCGGCTTTCCTTGCAGCATTGACGCCCTTGGTACCACGACAGACAACTTCACCGGTACTGGCACTGGCATCGGTATCGGTACCAGTATCGATAGCATCGGCAACGCTGTCTGCTATGCCGGTATCCTGTCCTCCGATTCCCTTCGGTACCGATTCTCCAGTACCAGTTATTCCCGGTACCGACCTTGGTCGGTACGGGTATCGGGCTCTGCAGGAGCATCCGGACATACGATACTTCGAGTCCTCAGAAGAATCTGAGGATTCTGAAAGTTTTGTCGATGCAGCGATGCTTCTTCCGGAGGAGTCCTCCTTCCCTAAATGCAGAATGTCTCCTCCAGAGGACATGTCTTTCCAAGACTTCATCAGAGAGGTTGCTCGGGGCCTATCCATTACTGTGGCCCCTGAAACAGAGCCAAGGGCCAAGGAGTTGGAAATTTTACAATATCCCAAAACTCCTATGGAGGCAGCTACCTTACCCATTCATGAGATTCTCTATGATCTCATGTTGAGGATGTGGGAAACACCTCTTACCACCTCTCCTCATTCTCGTAGGTTAGATACTATGTATCGTGTCCGTCCTTGTCCTGGGTTCCATAAGACTCAGCTTCCTCACCACTCTATTGTGGTGGAGTCAGCTATGAGAAGGATTAGAAGTGCAAAAAGACATGCCTCTAATCCTCCAGGACGTGAATGCAGAACCCTGGATGCTTTTGGACGTAGAGTCTTTCAAGCTTCCATGCTTGCTGCAAGAATCAGTTCCTATAGTCTCTACATGGGAATGTTCCTAAAGGAGGTCAGAGATAATTTACAGACTTTAAGTCCTTTCATTTCTGAGGCTAAAAGACAGGACTTTCTCACTTGGGTTAAACATGCCCAAGATGTCTCTAAATTCTCCTACCGTGTAGCCTTTGACTGCTTTGAGTGTATAAGCAGAACCTCGGCTATTACCATAGGTGCACGTAGAATTGCTTAGCTCCAGGCATCTGATTTAGAGCTCTGGGTACAAGATAAATTGGGAAATATCCCTTGTACTGGTGAGAACCTGTTTGGTAAAGATTGGCAGGAAAAAGCCAATGAAATGGATGCTCAAAATTCCACCTTGGATAGATTATCCAAGTCTACTGCTGATCCTGTTAGAAAGAAGTTGTTCAAGAAAACCTCTTTTTCTAAAAAGAAAAGATTTTATCCTGCTTATGGTCAGCAGGCATCTTCTGCAGGTCAGTTTTCAACCAAACGTCAGCAACCACCCAAACAGAAGAAAGCAAAGGCTGCTAGGCCTCCACCGGCCCAGCAGCCTCAGCCTCCTCAGGGCCTTTGACTATCAACTAGAGAACTTAGCCTTTCTGGTTCTGGAAGGACCAGAACCGTCCACCATTCCAGGAAGGTTATGTCATTTTGCCCCCAGATGGGGGCAAATAACAGCAGAGCATTGGACACTCTCCATCATAAAGGAGGGGTACAAACTTCATTTTTCAAGCATGCCCCCTCACACAATAGTGAAGCAGTTCAATTCTCCGACCTCTCTCATCAACCTGTTAGGTCAGGAGGTCGCCATCCTTCTTGCACAAGGGGCAATAGAAGAAGTGCCTCTTAATCAACAAGGCACAGGGTTCTATTCCCCTTATTTTCTTATCCCAAAGAAAACAGGGGGATACAGACCCATATTAGATCTCAGAGAATTGAACAAATTCCTTGTCAAGGAGAAATTCAAGATGATTTCTCTCGGAGCTCTGCTTCCGTACCTTCAGAGTCAGGATTGGCTTTGTTCTCTAGATCTCAAGGATGCGTACACCCATGTCCTCATCCATCCAATCCACAGAAGGTTCCTTCGGTTCCTTTTTCAAAGAAAGCACTACCAATACAGGGTGCTTCCTTTTGGTCTTGCCTCTGCACCAAGGGTATTCACGAAATGTATGGCTGTGGTAGCAGCATTTCTCCGCACTCTGGGAATATTCGTCTTTCCTTACTTGGACGAGTGGCTCATTCGAGCTCCAACACAGTCAGAGGCCAAGACTTCTCGGTCCTGCACAATGCATATCCTTCCGTATTTAGAGCTGGTAATAAACATCCCAAAATCCAGTCTGACTCCCACTCAATCTTTAGAGTTCATAGGAGCTCTTCTGGATACCACAAAGGCAAGGGCCTATCTTCCCCAGGCCCGTTGCCTTTGCTTGGTGCAGTTAGCTTCTCAAGCAGTGCTAAAGCCTCATCTAACTGCTCGAGAAATGTTGCAATTGCTGGGCCACATGGCATCCACCGTGCATTTGGTTCCATATGCTCGCCTCCACATGAGAGCAGCTCAGTGGACTTTATCCACCCAATGGACCCAGGCATCAGGATGCCTGTCAGACAAAATAGCAAACACAAGTCGCCTCATTTTGTCCCTCCAATGGTGGATGTCCACTCAAAATCTGTTGCTGGGGTGTCCTTTTCAACAACCCTTACCCCAAGCAACTCTCACAACAGATGCTTCTCCAAAGGGTTGGGGAGCTCATCTGCAAGACTTCTCCACCCAGGCCACCTGGTCTCCTCAAGAGAGTTGTCTGCATATCAATCTTTTGGAACTCAGAGCAATTTTCCTGGCTCTGCGAGGGTTCCACTCCCTGCTTAGCTACAAGACAGTCCTCATTCATACGGACAATCAGGTAGCCATGTTTTCTCCTGGACCAAGCAGGAAGTCAGTCATCACATATGGGTGTCATCGGCGCCAATGAAGCCCCAGCGGAGCATTTTCCCAGCTTTCTATGACAGCCTTTGGGAATGCAGGCATGCATGCGCGGTTCCCTTCCCGCCTAAAGGGGCCATCTTACCTCAGTCTCTTTTTTTCCGAGAAGCCCACCGGACGTGTGTCCTGTCATCCCGGATAAAAGTTGATTTTTTTTGGCGATACTCTCTCTTTTTTCTCTTGTTTCGATGCTGGTTCCCCTCCCGCCGGGTTCGGTACACCGGTATCGAGCCCGATTCTTCTTTTTTGGTTTTTGCCCTTCGTATCTGGCGTTCGCTCCCTTTTTTGATTTTGCCCTGGAAGGCTGGTCCTTTGACCTCGCGGGGACTCTTTTTTCCCCGATGACTTCCAGCGGTTTCAAGAAGTGTGATCGATGTAAGAAATTAATGTCTCTCTCCGACACACACGACTGCTGCCTTCGGTGCCTCGGTCCTGATCATGACCCTAAGTCATGTGGACCATGTGGGAAGATGTCTTCCAAGGCACTCCGAAGTCGCCAGCAACAGAAAGAAAAGCTTTTCTTGGACTCAGATTCCGGCCTGGCCCGGACCTCGTCTGAGGCCTCGACATCTCAGGATTTGGATCCCGAGCGCTGTCGAAGCTCCTCGGACAGGGGGTCCCCCGACCGGGAATGCAAAAGGAAGAAGCGGCTCGTGAGGGCGGCGTCGGAGGAGGTCCCTGGCTCCTCGAGGGCCAGGTCTAAGACCCCCGACCGTCGCCCCGGGCCCGTGGAACAAGAGAAGCCTGCCAAAGTTCCTCGCATGGAGCCGGAGTCTGCTGGACACGTAAGCTCTGTAGTCCTCGAGGACGCTCCTCCCAGGGAGCCGACGTCGGGCCCGGCGCTGCCGGGGCCCGAGTCGGTGGCAGTTGCATCTCCCGAGCTGAGTCTGAGGATGACAGCCTTGGAGAACAGATTGTCTGCCTTCATAGAGCAGCAGCGGGCACTGATGGCCAGCCTGTCTGGCGCATCTGCCCCGACCACCAGGACATCGACTTCGAAGTCGACCCCAGAGACCGAGCCGATACTCGAGTCCATCATGGCTCTAAGTCGACCTCATTTGCGGTCTCCCTCGACCTCCCGTTTGGGACCGAGGGCATCGACGCCGGTGCCTCCGGCGTCGGGGCGGGTGCTCCAGGGCCCCACGGGGTCGGACCCTGACCCCTCGTCGGACAAGTCCGCCTGGGAGATTTAGGATGAGGAGTCCCCCGATACGTTCAAGACTCGGTGCGTCCCATCGGACTCACCGCAGTCTGAGCCCCAGAGTAGATCCCCTCCGGAGGATACTCTGTTCTCGGAGTTTGTCCGGGATATGGCCACTGCCTTGTCTATTCCGGCGGACCCCGAGGAAGAGCCTCGAGCTGAAGAGCTCGAGGCCCTGCAGTATGACTCTCCTCCGAAGGAGGCCTTTACTGTACCGGTTCCTCCGATGCTGGAACGGCTCCTCTTCCGGATGTGGGAGGCACTGGCCTCGGAGCCGGTTCTAAGCAAGCGAATCGACTCAATCTATGGACTCCGGAAGAGCCCTGGCTTTCATAAGGCACAGCTACCACACCATTCCATGGTTGTGGAATCAGCCATGCATCGTCTGAAGAGTCAAAAGATGCACTCTGCGGTGCCCCCCGGCAGGGAGGCCCGGAACCTCGATGGCGTTGGTAGAAAGTGCTTCCAGGGCTCGATGCTTGCTTGCCGTGTCCAGTCTTACCAGCTGTACATGTGCATGTACTTGCGGGACCTGGCCAAGGAGTTGACCGGGTTCTCTGCTGGACTCTCCGGGGAACCCTTGCAGAGATTCAAGTCCTTGTCCTTGGGGATTCGGGACTGCTCGAAGTTCATGTCCCTCGCCGCCTACGATGGATTCGAGGCTTCGGCCCGAGTTGCGGCAGCCGGCATCACGGCTCGACTCCAGGCATGGCTGCAGTCATCGGACCTCGAGCCATGGGTTCAGGACAAATTGGTCGATGTCCTTTGCCGAGATGAAAACCTTTATGGCAAGCCCATGACCGAGAAGGCCGCCCAGCTCGAAACAGAGCACCTTACACGGACAAGGCTGTCTAGAAAGACCTCTCCTCTTCTCATAAGAAGAAGGGCTCGGGTAAAAAGCCATTTTACCCGAGGAAGGGCACTGCCTACAAACAGTACCCTCAGTATCAGGCTGCCCAAGCTGCATCCCAGGGTCAGCAAGCCAAGGGGCAGGGTAATGGGCCCCGTAGGCAGAGGACCCCCAAGCCTCCGACCCCTGCTCCCACTCAGGGTGGGGGTATTTGACTCCTTGAGCGTAGCCTCTCCGTCCCTGCTCTCCCAACCCTGCACAGGAGGTCGCCTCGCCCTCTTTGCCCACCAGTGGCCCCTCATTACCGGGGACAGTTGGGTGTTGGAAATAGTCCACAGGAGCTATGCCCTACATTTTCACCAACTGCCTCCACCATACTTTCCAGGGGAGCCCCTAAGGCCTTCCCTGCACACAGACCTTCTCCTTCAGGAACTTCAAGGTCTGTTGGTGGACAGGGCAGTGGAGCCTGTGCCCTCCCCACTTGCAAGGTCACGGATTCTACTCCAGGTATTTCTTCATGCCCAAAGGAACCGGTGGCCTTCGACCCATTCTGGACCTCAGGAACCTCAACAAGTTCCTAGAGAAAGAAAAGTTGAAGATGCTTACTCTTGGAACACTTCTGCCCTACCTCCAGCAGGGAGATTGGCTATGCTCCTTAGATCTAAAGGATGCGTACACTCGCATCCTCATTCATCCAGACCACAGAAAGTACCTCAGGTTCCTTGTGGGAGGAAACCATTATCAGTACAGAGTACTGCCTTTTGTCCTCACCTCCGCTCCCAGGGTCTTTACCAAATGCCTGGCAGTGGTGGCGGCCTACCTGAGAACACAGGGAATCTTTGTCTTCCCCTATCTGGACGACTGGCTCATCAGAGGTCAGACGTCCCAGGAGGCCAGACAAGCCACCCTCAGAACTATTACTCTTCTTCAAAGCCTAGGGTTTGTGATAAACTTCGCAAAGTCCACTTTGCTCCCCTCCCAGAACTTGGAGTTCATAGGAGCAAGGCTGGACTCTCTCCTGGCAAAGGCTTTCTTGCCATAAGACAGAGCACAAAATTGATAGCCCTGGCAATCCAGTTTCTCAACAGGTCACTAATCTCCGCCAGACTCTGCCTGAGGCTTCTAGGCCACATGGCTTCGACAGTACATGTGACCCCCAATGCCAGGCTCCATATGAGGCCTGCACAGTGGTGCCTCCGGACTCAGTGGTCGCAGGCCAAAGGCAGTCTCAGGGACAGGATAAGGGTGTCCAGACAATTTCTGAACTCCCTCAGCTGGTGGCTGCAACCACCCAATCTCCTAAAAGGAGTGCCCTTTTAGATTCCTGGGTACACGGTGGTACTGACCACCGACGCCTCCCTGCAGGACTGGGGAGCTCATTGTCTAGACAAGTGCACCCAGGGCCTGTGGTCTCCCTGGGAGGCGGCACAGCAAATCAATCTCCTGGAACTCAGGGCTATTCGCCTAGCTCTCAAAGCTTTCTCTCCTGCCCTGGCTCATCAATCTGTCCTGGTTCAGACAGACAACCAGGTGGCCATGTTTTATGTGAACAAACAGGGTGGGACTGGATCCAGGTTCCTTTGTCGGTTGACTCAAGACCTTTGTTCCTTTGCCCTAAAGCACAACATGCTCCTCAGGGCTGTGTACCTTCCAGGCCAGGAAAACTACCTGGCCGACAGGTTGAGCAGGATTCTGCATCCCCACGAGTGGCAGCTGCATCCCTTAGTAGTTCAGAAGATCTTCCTGAAATGGGGTCTCCCTTGGGTAGATCTGTTTGCCAGTCCACTGAACAAACAGCTGCCAAAGTTCTGCTCCACGCAACCGCATCCTCTGCGGATAGCAGCAGATGCTATTCTGATGCCATGGCCTCAGGGCATCCTCTATGCGTTTCCTCACACGCCCTTGGTGGCCCGAACTCTGTTCAAGATCCTTCAGGACAAGGCCTCAGTCCTGCTGGTGGCTCCCAGATGGCCGAGACAGCCTTGGTTTCCACTTCTGCTTCAGTTTGCAGTGGACCTTCCCCCTGCCTCTGGGGTTGCAACCCGACCTTCTCTCTCAGGATCAGGGTTCCCTTCTGCACCCCAATCTCAAAGCTCTCAATTTGATGGCCTGGAGGCTGCAAGGGTAGTTTTGGCTCCCTGGGGCCTACCTCAGGAAGTTGAGGAGGTTGTCCTAGCCTCTAGGAAACAGTCCACTAGGAAAACCTATGTTCTCAAATGGAAAAGGTTTTCTGTGTGGTGTCAGCTACGTACAGAGGATCCTTTCTCCTGTACTGTACCAGTAGTGCTTCAGTATTTACTCCACTTGTCCAATCAGGGACTCAAGTCCAATTCTGATCGGGTCCACCTCTCAGCTCTAGCAGCTCACCACTCACTGGTGGAAGGACATTCTCTGTCGGTTCACCCCTTGGTGTCCCGCTTTCTCAGGGGTTTGCTTTTGCTCAAGCCTCCAATCCGTCCTCCTGCCCCTGAGTGGGAGTTGAATGTGCTCTTGCAGCAACTGACTCGCCCACCTTTTGAGCCGATGGCTATTTGTCCACTACGCTTCCTATCCTGGAAGACACTCTTCCTGATAGCCCTTACCTCGGCTAGGCGAGTGAGTGAGCTTCAGGCCCTGGTCTGTGATAGGCCTTAGACCAGGATTTATAGGAACAGGGTAGTCCTCAGGACTCATCCAAAGTTCCTCCCAAAGGTTGTCTCCTCTTTCCACCTCAATCAGGAGGTGGTTCTTCCAACATTCTTCCCTAGGCCTCATGCAAGCCAGGCTGAAGCAGTCCTGCATACCCTGGACTGTAGGAGGGCCTTATCCTTCTACCTTGACCGTACACAGGGGCATAGAAGGGCTACTCAGCTCTTCGTTTCTTTTGACCCTAATAAGTTGGGGTTGGCTGTGTCCAAGCGTACCTTGTCTATCTGGGTGGCTGACTGTATCACCTGGGCTTACAAGGCGGCTGACCTTCCTTTGCAGTGTCGAGATACGGCCCACCGTGTCAGGGCAATGGCTGCCTCAGTGGCTTATCTCCGCTCTGTGCCCTAGGTAGACATCTGCAGGGCTGCAACTTGGTCTTCAAGCCATACTTTTGCGGCCCATTACTGTCTGGAGAAGGAGTCCCGTAGGGACAGTGCTTTTGGCCAAGCAGTACTCCGGAATCTCTTTGAGGTTTAGGCAACTCCTGCCCTCCTGCCCTCTTTTGGGCTACCGGTAGAGGTTGTGTCCTTGAAAAGTCTTTCTTTGCTGCTGAGACTAGAGGGACTTCTCTTGTTCAGCCTGGGTTCCTCGGTAGCCCAGAGCTTGGGAGTCACCCATATGTGAGGACTGACTTCCTGCTTGGTCCTGGAGAAAGAGTAGTTACTCACCTGTAACAGGTGTTCTCCAGGAGCAGCAGGAATCAGTCCTCACAACCCTCCCTCCTCCCCTTGGAGTTGCAGTTGTACATAGTTTATTTTTCATTTTTGTGTGCTGTTCTTAGCTATGTCATTAGACTGAGGTAAGATGGCACCCTTAGGCGGGATGGGAACTGCTCATGCCTGCCTGCATTCCCAAAGGCTTTCATAGAAAGTTGGGGAAATGCTCCGCTGGGGCTTCATCGGCTCTGATGACACCCATATGTGAGGACTGATTCCTGCTGCTCCTGGAGAACACCTGTTACAGGTGAGTAACTACTCTCTATGTGAACAAGCAGGGGGGAACAGGCTCTCTGTCGCTTTTCAACGAAGCTTTGCGACTATGGGCCTTCTCCAGAGATCATCAGATTCATCTGCTGGCAGTATACCTTCCAGGTATTCAAAACTCTTGGGTGGACAGACTCAGTCGAGTTCTCCTTCCACACGAGTGGTCTCTGCATGTGGACCAGGTGACCAGGATATTTCAACTTTGGGGAACCCCGGACATAGACTTCTTTGCAAGTCCGTGGAATGCCAAACTTCCCGGTTCTGTTCCAGAATTCCGGCTCAGGGGGCTCAGGCCAGGGATGCTTTCCTCCTTTACTGGGGTCAAGACTTCCTGTATGCCTTTACACCCATTCCCCTAATTCCCAAAACCCTCTTCAAGCTTCAGAGAGACAGAGGCCACATAATTCTCATAGCACCATATTGGCCACGTCAAGTGTGGTATCCTCTGCTTCTACATCTCTCTCAAACTCCCTCCCTGGAGTTAGGGTCTGTTCCAGATCTCCTATCTCAGGAGAACGGAATGTTATGGCATCCCAATCCCCAGTCTCTGCATCTCAGGGCTTGGTTGCTGAAGGCCTAGATCTCCAACATCTTCATCTTTCTCAGCAAGTGAAATATGTTCTGTATGCTTCCAGAAAATCTTCCACTAGACGTTCTTATGCTTTCAAGTGGAAAAGGTTTACTATTTGGTGTTCGGAAAAGGGTCTTAACCCCCTTGCGATACCTCTGGAATCTGCTGGAGTATCTCCTTCATTTGTCTAATGCAGGCCTTAAGACAAATTCAGTAAGAGTCCATTTGAGTGCTATTGCAGCTTCTCTTAAACCTCTAAATGGACAACCTATTTCCTCTCATCCTCTTATAGCAAGATTTATGAGAGGCCTCCTTCTAACTAAGCCTCCCATTAGACCACCTCCGGTGGCATGGGACTTGAACCTGGTTCTTGGGCAGCTCATGAAGCCACCTTTCGAACCGTTAGCTTCCACCTCCTTGAAATTTCTTTCTTGGAAGGTTATCTTTCTCATTGCAATCACATCAGCACGCTGCATTAGTGAATTGCAAGCACTAGTAGCTAATCCACGTTATACGTTGTGGGAGGAGTGGCCTAGTGGTTAGGACAAGGTACTTCAGGCCGGAGGGCCGGAGGTTCAAGTCCCACCTGGGGACAGCAATCTCAGGCCGGAGGGACTGGGATTTCTAGTCCTATAGGCACTCCTTGTGGTCTTGGGCAAGCCACTTAACCCTCCATTGCCCATGTTCCCTGTAAGTATTAGCGTATGTGTGTCTTCTCCAGGACCAAGCAGGAAGTCAGTCCTCACTTATGGGTGACGTCGGCGCCGACTGAGCCCTCGCGGAGCAATTTTCCCCAGCTTTCAAAGAAAGCCTTTGGGAATTGCAGCGCGCATGCGCGGTCCTCTTCCCGCCCAAGGGTGCCATCTTAGCCAGTCTTCTTTTTTCCGCGGAGCCCTACAGACGTACCCGTCATGTCCCCGCGAAAAAGTTGATTTTTTCTTCAGAATTTCTTTTTTTTTCCATTCGGTTCGACGCCGGTCTTTTTCCCGCCGGACTCGCGACGCCGGTCTCGAGTCCTCTTCTTATTTTTCGGTTTTTCTGACTTAGTCAGTTTTTCGTTTCGGTTTTTCCATGGCAGCCCGGTCCTTTGACCTCGCCGGGGCCCTTTTTCCCCCGATGGCTGCCAGTGGTTTCAAGCGGTGTAGTCAGTGTGACCGAAATATGTCACTAACTGACACACACGACTTTTGCCTCCGCTGCCTGGGCCCGGATCATGAAGAAATGATCTGTGGGCCCTGCGGCAAAATGTCCTCCAAAGCGTTGAGAAGTCGGCGGCATCAGCGGGATAGAATCTTCGCTGACCCCAGCCGTACCCGGACCTCGTCGGAGGCCTCCGCGTCCAAAGGTTCCAGCTCGGACCGTCGCCGGAGTTCCTCCGACAGGGGTTCTCCCTCCGGGGACCATCGTCGTAAGGTGAAACCCGCGAGGGCGGCGTCGGTGGACGCTCCTGGCTCCGCGAGAGCCAGGTCGCATAGCCCCGATAGCCGTCCCGGGTCCTTGGAGAAGGAGCATCTCACGAAGCGACCTCGCCTGGAGTCGGAGCTGCCTGCTCGGGTAAGTCCTGTGGTCCTCCTGGACTCGCCTCCGAGACAGCCGACGTCGGGCCCGACGCCGTCGGGGCCCGAGTCGGGGGCTGCTGGGTCACCTGAGCTCGGACTCAGGTTGACGGCCTTGGAGAGCAGATTGTCTGCCTTCATGGACCAGCAGCGGGCACTGCTCGCTGGCTTCGCTGGCGTCGCTGCCCCGACCGCCGGGACGTCGACGTCCAAGTCGACCCCGGAGACCGAGCCGATCCTCGAGTCGATGCGAACTCGAGTCGATCCTCGGTCGAGGTCACCCTCGGCCTCCCGTTCGGGACCGAGGTCGCCGACGCCGACTCCCTCGGCGTCGGGGCGGCAGGCGCCGCGCCCTGCCCGGGCCGACCCCACCGAGTCCTCGTCGGAGTCGGTCTGGGAGTCTGAAGAGGAAGAGTCGCCTGATTCTTGCCGGACTCGGTGTGTCCCTCGGACTCACCGGAGTCCGAGCCTCGGAAGCAGTCCCCCCGGAGGATGCCGGTTCTCGGACTTCTTCAGGGATATGGCCAAGGCTTTGGCCTTCCCTGCGGATCCCGAGGAGGAGCCTCGAGCCGAAGAGCTCGACGCCCTCCAGTATGACTCTCCCGCAAGGGAACACTTTACTGTACCGGTTCCTCCCATGCTGGAACGACTACTCTTCCGCATGTGGGAGAGTCCGGCCACCTCGCCGGTCCTGAGCAAGCGGGTCGATTCTATCTATCGAGTCCACAAGAGCCCTGGCTTCCAAAAAGCACAGCTGCCACACCATTCCATGGTAGTGGAATCGGCCATGCATCGTCTTAAGAGCCAGAAGATGCACTCCTCGGTGCCTCCTGGCAGGGAGGCCCGTAACCTGGATGGCCTTGGCAAGAAGTGTTTCCAGGGCTCTATGCTTGCGTGTCGTGTCCAGACCTACCAGCTATACATGGGCATGTATCTCTGAGACCTGGCTAAAGAGCTAGCCGGATTCTCCGCTGGTTTGTCCGAGGAACCCTTGCGGAGGTTCCTAGCCTTGTCCACTGGCATTCGGGAATGTTCCAAGTTCATGTCCCGAGCAGCCTATGATGGCTTTGAAGCATCGGCTCGAGTGGCCGCAGCCGGCATCGGTGCCCGCCGACAGGCTTGGCTTCAGTCGTCAGACCTTGAGCCCTGGGTGCAGGACAAGTTGGTCGATGTCCCCTGCCGAGGCGAAAACCTCTTTGGCAAGCCCATGGCTGAAAAGGCTGCACAAATTGAGACGGAGACTCTCACCAGGACTAGGCTTTCTAGGAAGACCTCCGCCCCTTCCCAGAAAAAGAAGGGCTCGGGAAAGAAGTCCCTTTACCCGAGGAAGGCGGCTGCCTACAAACAATACCCCCATTATCAGGCCCCTGCAGCTCCCCAACAGGGCCAGCAGGCCAAGGGACGGGGTAACGGGTCCCGTAGGCAGCAAGCCCCCAAGCCTGCACCACCAGCCCCTGCTCAGCAGGGTGGGGGTTTTGACTCACTAAGCATAGCCTCTCCCCCCCGCTGGTTCCTCCCAGCACCGGAGGCCGGCTGGTTCACTTCGCCCACAGGTGGTCCAGCATCACCTCAGATGCCTGGGTGCTTCAAGTCGTGCGAGAAGGCTATCTTCTCCACTTCCACCAGGTCCCTCCCTCCTTTTTTCCGGGAGAACCTCCACGACCCCCTCTGCACAGGGAATTACTCCTTCAGGAGTTAGCAGGTCTTCTACAGGAACAGGCGGTGGAACCGGTGCCCCACCACCTGGAAGGTCAAGGTTTTTACTCCAGGTATTTTCTGATACCAAAGAGAACAGGAGGCCTCAGACCCATCCTGGACCTGCGCAACCTCAACAAGTTCCTCGTGCGAGAGAAGTTCAAGATGCTTACCCTTGGAATCCTTCTGCCCTACCTCCAGCAGGGAGATTGGCTATGCTCCTTGGATCTAAAGGATGCCTACACGCACATCCTCATCCACCCAAGCCACCGACAATACCTAAGGTTTGTGGTGGCAGGAAATCATTACCAGTACAGAGTACTGCCCTTTGGCCTGTCCTCCGCACCGCGAGTCTTCACAAAATGTCTCGCGGTGGTGGCGGCCCATCTCCGGCTTTACGGCCTCTATGTCTTTCCGTACCTCGACGACTGGCTCATCAGAGCAGCGTCCGCTCTGGAGGTCACCAACGCCACGCGCCGCACGGTGACTCTTCTGCAGCACTTGGGCTTTGTTATAAACTTCGCAAAGTCCACTTTGCTCCCCTCACAGGATCTCGAGTTCATCGGCGCAAGGCTGCACACTCCTCAGGCACGAGCATACCTTCCGCTCGACAGGGCTCAACGGCTCATGGACCTAGCCGACCGTTTTCGCAGCCAGCCCCTGGTCTCCGCCAGGCGCTTCCTGAGACTACTCGGCCATATGGCTTCCACCGTCCATGTGACCCCCAATGCCCGCCTGAATACGCGGCCTGCTCAATGGTGTCTCCGCCAGCAGTGGCGACAAGCCACAGGCGGCCTAGCAGACCTAGTGCGCGTCTCCGAGCCGCTGATCTCGTCTCTCCGGTGGTGGCTTCAGCAGCCGAACCTGATATTCGGAATGCCTTTCCAGTCACCTCAGCCGGCCCGGGTGCTGACGACAGATGCATCCCTCCTGGGCTGGGGTGCGCATTGCCAAGGGGCACGTACTCAGGGCCTCTGGACCACATGGGAGTCTGCTCAGCAGATCAACTTCCTGGAGCTCAGGGCGATCCGCCTGGCTCTCAAGGCTTTCTCCCACCTGACTTCTCATCAGTCCGTCCTTGTCCAGACGGACAATCAAGTTGCCATGTTCTACGTGAACAAACAAGGGGGCACGGGCTCCTTCCTCCTCTGCCGGGAGGCACAGAAGCTCTGCTCTTGGGCCGTCAGTCACGGCATTCTCCTCAAGGCAGTTTATCTCCCAGGCCAAGAGAATTACCTGGCGGACAAACTCAGCAGGATCCTTCAGCTGCACGAGTGGCGTCTGGATCCCTTGGTAGTTCAGAAGCTCTTTCTAAAGTGGGGCCTCCCCACGGTGGATCTCTTTGCCAGTCCTCACAACCGGCAACTTCCTCGCTTCTGCTCTCGTCAGCCCCACCCCCTTCGGGTTGCGGCGGACGCTTTTCTACTCTCATGGTCGGGAAGCCTTCTGTATGCTTTCCCTCCCATCCCGCTAGTCTCTCGGACTCTTTTCAAGGTTCTCCGGGACAAAGCCTTCATGATCCTGGTGGCCCCTCGCTGGCCCAGACAGCCGTGGTTTTCCGCTCCTGCTGCAATTAGCGGTGGAGGATCCATTCCCTCTGGGGTTTCAACCGGATCTCCTCACTCAGGATCAGGGGTCTCTGCTACACCCCAACCTCAGGTCTCTCAACCTAATGGCCTGGCTGCTGAGAGGGTAGTCCTTGCTCCCCTTCTCCTGCCGGCAGAGGTGGAGGAGGTCGTCTTGGCTTCGCGACGACCTGCTACCCGCAAATGCTACGCCCTTAAATGGCGTCGCTTTTCCGTTTGGTGTACCCAACAGTCTCAGGATCCCTTCTCCTGCCCGGTGTCGGTGATCTTGCAGTACTTGCTGCACCTCTCTAATCTGGGACTTAAGTCCAACTCCGTCAAAGTTCACCTCAGTGCTCTTTCGGCACATCATGTGCCGGTGGACGGCAGACCTCTCTCCAGCGACCCTCTCGTAGCGAGGTTTCTCCGAGGTCTCCTTCTACTTAAACCACCTCTGCGCCCGCCAGCGCCTGACTGGGACCTGAATGTGGTTTTGCAGCGGATCACCTGTCCGCCTTTTGAACCTATGGCTACCTGTTCTCTCAGTTTTCTGTCTTGGAAAACACTGTTCTTGATAGCCCTCACTTCCGCTAGACGCGTAAGTGAATTGCAGGCCCTCGTGTCTGATCCCCCTTACACTCAGTTCTACAAAAATAGGGTAGTCCTACGGACTCACCCTAAATTTCTTCCAAAAGTGGTCTCCCCTTTTCACATCAATCAGGAGGTGGTACTTCCGACCTTCTTTCCCAGACCACACTCCAGCCGAGCTGAAACGGTCCTCCATACCCTGGACTGTAGAAGGGCTTTGAACTTCTACCTTGACCGTACGCGGGAGCACCGTAAAGCTGCTCAGCTTTTTGTGTCTTTTGACCCCAATAAATTGGGGCTCCCGGTCTCCAAGCGTACGCTGTCCATCTGGGTTGCGGACTGTATCACTTGGGCTTATGGGGCAGCCGGACTCTCCTTGGAAGGTCGAGTCACGGCTCATTGCGTTCGGGCAAAGGCCACGTCAGTGGCTTACCTCCGCTCTGTTCCGCTGGCAGACATCTGCCGGGCCGCTACTTGGTCTTCGAGACAGACTTTTGCGGTCCATTACTGTCTCGAGAGGGAGTCCCGCAGGGACAGTGCTTTCGGACAGGCAGTCCTCCGTAATCTCTTTGAGGTCTGAGCAACTCCTACCCTCCATCCCGGATGTGGGCTACCGGTGGGTGATAATTCAGCGAAGATTCTTTCCTTCTGTGCTGCTGAGCTAGAGGGAGCTCATTTTTGTGCTTAGGGTCTCCGGTAGCCTTGAGCTTGGGAGTCCCATAAGTGAGGACTGACTTCCTGCTTGGTCCTGGAGAAAGCGTAGTTACTCACCTGTAACAGGTGTTCTCCAGGAGCAGCAGGAATCAGTCCTCACAACCCTCCCTCCTCCCCTTGGAGTTGCAATCGTCTGCTTTAGTTTTTTGCAAATTTTTATGCTGTCTTTTTTAGCTATGTCATCTGACTGGCTAAGATGGCACCCTTGGGCGGGAAGAGGACCGCGCATGCGCGCTGCAATTCCCAAAGGCTTTCTTTGAAAGCTGGGGAAAATTGCTCCGCGAGGGCTCCGTCGGCGCCGACGTCACCCATAAGTGAGGACTGATTCCTGCTGCTCCTGGAGAACACCTGTTACAGGTGAGTAACTACGCTATATCCCCTCGTGTTAAATGTATCTCCCAATTGACCGCTTTGACCCGGTGAAAAGCGGGATATAAATACAGCTAAATAAATAAATAAATAAATACAAGGTTTCATCATGACAAGGTAGTCCTTAGGACTCATCCACACTTTATGCCTAAGGTGGTCTCGCCTTTTCATATTATCCAAGAGGTCTACCTACCTGTCTTTTTTCCAGGACCTCATGCATGAAATGCAGAGAGGAATCTTCATACATTGGACTGTAAAAGAGCTTTAGCTTTTTATTTACAAAGAACACAGCAACATAGAAAGTCCTCTCAACTCTTTGTTGCTTTTGATCCTTCTCATTTGGGACTTCCAGTCTCCAAGAGAACACTATCTAACTGGATTGCTCAGTGTCTTTTTTTCACCTATCAGAGTAAGAACCTTTCTCTGGAGGGCCATGTCACAGCTCACAATGTGAGAGCCATGGCAGCCTCAATGGCTCATCTGAACTCTGTGTCTATTGACGACATCTGTCGAGCAGCCACTTGGGCCTCGGTTCATACCTTCACAGCCCGTTGCTGCTTGGACAAGGACTCCCGCCGGAATGCCTTGTTTGGTCAGGCTGTTCTTCAACACTTGTTCCATACCTAATCAACTCCTACCCACCATCCCTGTTAGGATGCCAGAGATTCATGGGAGGAAGTGGAGCCCTTCTCAGGGACACACAACTTCTGTGGTCTCTCCCTGGCACCTAAAGCTAGGGAGTCCCCATATGTGGTGACTACATTCCTGCTTGTTCCTGGAGATAGCATAGTTACTCACCTGTAACAGGTGATCTCCGGGAACAGCAGGAATTTAGTCCTCACAACCCACCCACCTCCCCTAGGAGTTGTATCTCTCTATCTCTCTTTTTTCCTTTCCCTCGCTCTCTCTCTTTGTCTCAGCTCTAAAACTCAACTGGAGAGAGGCAGTTGGGAAAGGCGGGAAGGCAGCATGCAGGCGCTGTGGGATGCTCCCAAAAGCGTTCTATTTGGACGCTGGGGAGCGTTCCCGCACAGGCTCCGTCGGTACCGACGATACCCATATGTGAGGACTAAATTCCTGCTGTTCCCGGAGATCACCTGTTACAGGTGAGTAACTATGCTCTATTGTGGATCAGGAACTGGTTAAAAGATAGAAAGCAGAGGGTAGGGCTAAATGGACAATTTTCCCAATGGAAAAAGGTGAATGTTGGGGTACCCCAGGGATCTGTACTGGGTCCGCTACTTTTTGACATATTCATAAATGACCTGGAAAAGGGAATAACTAGTGAGGTTATCAAATTTGCAGATGACACAAAGCTGTTTAAATTTGTTAAATGCCAAGAGGATTGTGGGAAACTGCAGGAGTGTCTAGATAAATTGGACGACAGGGCATCCAAATGGCAGATGAAATTTAATGTGGACAAGTGCAAAGTTATGCACCTAGGAAAGAACAACCCACACTATGGTTACACAATGCAAGATTCCACATTGGGAACCACCACCCAGGAAAAAGATTTAGGAGTCATCGTGGACAAAATGTTAAAACCCTCCACCCAGTGTGCAGCAGCGGCCAAGAAAGCAAATAGAATGCTAGGTATTATAAGGAAAGGAATGGAAAATAAAACAAAGGATATTATAATGCCTCTGTATCGTTCCATGGTACGACCGCACCTTGAATATTGTGTGCAATTCTGGTCGCCGTATCTTAAAAAGGATATAGCATTATTAGGAAAGGTTCAGAGAAGAGCCACCAAAATGGTAAAGGGGATGTAAGGCTACTCCTATGAAGAGGCTAAAAAGGTTAGGGCTCTTCATCCTGGAAGAGACGGCTGAGGGGAGATATGATAGAGGTCTATAAATTAATGAATGGAGTGGAACGGGTAAACGTAGATCGATTGTTTACGCTATCAGAATATAGGAAGACTAGGGGACATGTAATGAAGCTACAGGGTAAACTATTTAAGACAAAGAAGAGAAAATATTTTTTCACTCAACGTGTACTCAAACTCTGGAATTTGTTACCGGAGGATGTAGTAAGGGCTGTTAGTGTAGCTGGGTTTAAAAAAGGTTTGGACAAGTTCTTGGAGGAAAGGTACATAAACCATTATTGAAAAGTGACCTAGGATATCAATGCTTGACCCAATACAAGCATTGTGGAACCTGTGTCTCTTGGGGATTCTGTTAGGTAAGTAGATTGGCCACTGTTGGAAACAGGATGCTGGGCTTGATGGACCTTAGTCTGACCCAGTATGGCATGTCTTATGTTCTTATGACCATGGTTGCCCGAACTCTGTTCAAGATCCTCCGGAACAAGGCGTCGGTGATTCTGGTAGCCCCCAGATGGCTGAGGCTACTGTGGTTTCCTCTTCTTCTGCAGTTGGCGGTGGAAGCTCCGTTCCCTCTGGGGCTGCAACACAATCTCCTGTCTCAGTAGCAGGGTTCCCTTCTGCACCCCAGTCTCATGTCCCTCAATCTGATGGCCTGGCTGCTGAAAGGATAGTTCTATCTCCCTTACTTCTACCTAAGGAGGTGGAGGTGGTCTTGGCCTCTAGGAGGCAATCCACCAGGAAGCCCTAGGTCCTCAAGTGGCGTAGGTTTACGGTATGGTGTGCTCAGCGCAGTGAAGATCCTTTCTCTTGCCTAGTGCCAGTAGTACTGAAGTATCTACTTCACCTTTCAGACCTAGGCCTTAAGTCTAACTCTGTTCGGGTCCACCTCAGTGCTTTGTCAGTTCACCACTCACCAGTGGAGGAACAGTCTCTGTCAGTTCACCCCTTGGTGTCCAGATTTCTCAGAAGTCTGCTTCTACTCAAGCCTTCGGTTCATCCACCAACGACTGAGTGGAATTTGAACGTGGTCTTGTAACAACTTACTCGCTCACCGTTTGAGCCGATGGCTACTTGCCATTTACGCTTCCTCTCTTGGAAAGCGCTCTTCCTGGTGGCTCTTACATCGGCCAGACGTGTGAGTGAACTACAAGCTCTGTTTTCTGATAGACCGTACATATGGTTCTATAGGAACAGTGTGGTCCTGCGGACCCATCCCAAGTTCCTCCCAAAAGTGGTCTCCTCTTTCCATCCCAATCAGGAGGTGGTCCTTTCAACCCTCTTTCCCAGTCCACATTCCAGCCGTGCTGAGACAGTCCTGCATAACCTGGACTGTAAGAGGGCGTTGTCCTTTTGCATAGAACGTACGCGGGAACATCGAAGGGCTACTGAGCTCTTTGTCTCCTTTGACCATAATAGGATGGGGTTACCTGTCTCCAAGTGTACGTTGTCCACTTGGGTAGCAGATTGCGTCGCCTGGGCATACAGGGCAGCCGACATCCCCTTGCAGTGTCGGGTCACGGTCCACCGTGTCAGGGCGAAGGCCATGTCAGTAGCTCATCTCTGCTCTGTTGCGTTGGCAGACATCTGCCGGGCTGCAACTTGGTCTTCAAGCCCGACTTTTGCGGCCCATTACTGCCTGGAGAGAGAGTCCTGGCGGGACAGTGTTTTCGGCCAGGCGGTACTCTGTAATCTCTTTGAGGTTTAGGCATCTCCTACCCCCCGGCCCTTGTGTTGGGCTACCGTGCCTGGTGCGTTCTCAGAGAAAATTCTTATCACGGATGCTGAGGCTCTCTTGAGAGGGAGCCATTTTTTCAGCTCTGGGTTCACGGTAGCCTGGAGCTGGGGAGTCCCATATGTGAGGACTGACTTCCTGCATGGTCCTGGAGAAAGCGTAGTTACTCACCTGTAACAGGTGTTCTCCAGGAGCAGCAGGAATCAGTCCTCATGACCCTCCCTCCTCCCCTGGAGTTGCAGTCCTATCCTTTATTTTGATTTTTTGCTGTCTTTTAGCTATGTCATCAGACTGAGTAGGATGGCACCCTTGTGCGTGAAGGGGGTCTGCGCATGCGCGCTGCATTCCCAAAGGCTTTCTTTGAAAGCTGGGGAAATGCTCCGCACGAGGTCTCCATCGGCGCCAAAGTCACCCATATGTGAGGACTGATTCCTGCTGCTCCTGGAGAGAACACCTGTTACAGTTGAGTAACTACGCTATGTCTTCCCATTTCCGGAGTTGATCAAAGATATGATCTGGTCCGAGTGGGACTCGCCCGATTCCCTGCCTAAAGGGTTAACGGTCTATAAGAATATCTAAACTCTCCCAAAGGAGGAACACAGCAAGTGGTTTGACATTTCCAAGGTGGATGCACAGGTCACGACGGTTTGCAGACGAACCACCATTCCCGTGGAAGACAGATCAGCCTTAAAGGATGTTCTGGACTGCAAGGTCAATTCCTTGCTGAAGAACTAGTTTGCTGTGGCAGAAGCTATTTTATAGCTTGACGTCTCGAGCCCTGCTCCAGTGGATTCAGTCTCTTCTGCCTGATTATACTGCTTCTCCCTTCGAGTTGGCTACGGGCTTCCTTTTTGATACCATGTATGACCTGGTACATTTGGTGGTCAGGGATGGTGCCCTGACGACGATGTCATAGGGTTGGTTTTGGCTTAGTCATTGGACAGTGGACACATCATCCAAAGCCTGGATGCCTCATCTGGCCTTTTTAGGGAAGTGCTTCTTTGGAATCGATTTGGAGAAGCTGGTCAAAGACCTCAGATGAGCAGGGTAAAGGCAGATGCACCATCATAGTGTGAAAGAGAGACTGTTCCTTCCTGCCCACCCTGGACTTCAAAGGGGTCAACGAGCACTTGTCCTGCGCTTTCGGATGGAAACCTTGTGCTCCATGATTCAAGCTGTGCGCCGAGGGGAATTCTTGGCTTCTCCGTATCTGACTGAGGTGTATTCTCATATCCCGATCCGGGAGGATCAGCTGAAGAATCTGTATTTTGCCGTGATTGGCTCTCACTATCGGTTTGCCTCCCTTCCTTTCGGGTTGTCCACCGCCCCAAGGACATTCTCAAAAGTCATTGTGGTGATGGCTGTGATGCTGCAGCGCCAAGGGATCTGTGTTCATCCCTATCTGGCCATCTGGCTCTTCTGAGCCCATTCCCTGTCAGAAGAGTCTCGGATGATGTCCCGATCCCGATTAGTGTCCTCTTTTGGAAAGCCTTGGCTTGATGATCAGTCAGGAAGAGAGCCAGCTTTTGCCTTCCCAGTCCTTGGAGTTTCTGGGAGTACATTTTGACAGTCAAGTGGGCAGAGTTTTCCTGCAAAAGAAGAAAATCAGAAGATCGTTGAATTGCTTGATGGTGATCTGTGCGCAGCAGGCCCCCGGAGTTTGGGATTATCTTCAGCTCCTTGTATTGATGGCTGCAACCATAGAGATGGTCTTGTGGGCACATATGGCTGCTCCAGTGGTCTTTGTTGATTCGATTGTCCTGTATTCTCAGGAGCTTGAGTGCAGACTTCTGCCCACATTGAGGGTGAGGGCCAGCCTGCAGTGGTGGCGGCGATCCTGCCATCTGAAGAAGGGTATACTGCTGGATAATTTCTCCTCGATCATGCTGATAATGGATGCTGGCCTCTTGGGCTGGGGATCCCATTGCCAAGACCATACAGCCCAGGGCTTTTGGAACTTTAGGGAAGTGGTGTGGTCCATCAACTGCCTCAAGGCGAGGGCCATCAAGTTGGCTCTTATAAGATTCTGGCCCCTGGTTGAGGACCTGGTAGTTCGAGTATTTTCAAACAGTGCCATGCCAGTGGCCTATGTCAATCGTCAGGGCGGCACAAGAAGTGCCAGAGTGGCCCTGGAGATTGAGCTCCTTTTTACCTGTTCAGAGAAGACCCTCCTAGCCTTGTGAGCTCAGCACATTGCCTGAGTGGACAATGTAGAAGCTGATTTCCTCAACCAGCACTTTGGATCTGGTGAGTGGGAGTTGAGTCAAGAGATGTTTCAGCTCATTCTGCGCTGCTGGGTTCACTCCAAAATGGATCAGATGACGATCTGATCCAGTACCAAAGTTTGCTGCCACTTCAGTCACCACACGTGAATGGGGTCCAAGGGGGTCTATGCCCTGACCTAGCCTTGGCCCAGTCAACGGCTGCTGTACATGTTTCCTCTGTGACCTCTTTATCTCTAATACTCTACATCTCATGGCTCTTACTGTAACTTGGCTTCTCCCTGAAGATTCAGTTTCAATTGCTATCCTCTGTCATTGAGGCCAACTACTTTCCCTTATTCCTTGGCCCATTGGCAGTGGTGGCGGTGTTGGATTTTTATTCTCCCATTCCTGCCACTTCTAGCCTTTCCTTCTGCCTCCATTCAATTCCTTTGAAGTCTATGCCATCTGCCTATTTTCTCCACTACCTCTCCAAGTAGCTGTCATTTATCGAATCACATCCCCCCCCCCCCCCCCCCGAAACAAGTCCACCTCTACCTTTCTCATGAATTTTGATTCCTGGCTCTCCTCTTTTTTGGATACATCGTCGTCTCCTTTTATTCTTGGGGATTTTAACATTTGTAAGTATTAGTGTATGTGTCTCATATCCCCGCGTGTTAAATGTATCCCCCAATTGTGTTGTTGTGACCGCTTTGATTGAAGGATAAGGCGGTATACAAAACTGTCTAAATAAATAAATAAATAAATAAATAAACATTCACATTGATGACACTTATGCCTTAAAGCTCTTTTCCCTAACTTCCTCATTCAACCTCCAGTTGTGCTCTACCACTCTTTCTCACAAGCATGACCACTGCTTTGACCTTCCCTTCTCCTCCAGCTACTCACCCTCCAACTTCTCCAATCTCAGTTCCGCCCTTAGCAGACCATCACCTGCTAAGCGTCACCTTTAATCCACCACCCTTCTTGGCCTCATCCCATCTCCAACAACATGTTTAGGACTCTTCACACTGTCAACCCTTCAGCTCTCTCCACTGCTGTCTTATCTCTTTCCTCCACTATGTCATCTGAGTCTGCAGATGGGGCAGTATCTTCCTATAACACTATACTCTCCTCTGCTCTGTATGCATTTGCTCCTCCCATTCCATGCCCTGTGAGGCGTACCATACCTCAACCCTTGCTGTCCTCGACAACCCGTTACCTACATTGTTGTGCCAGCTCAGCTGAGTGCCTTTGGCTTAAATCACGTACCCTTGCTGACTTACCTACATCTCAAATTCATACTAACCTCTTTCACCAAGCAAGACTACTATGGCTATCTGACTAACTTTCTTGCCTCTGACCCTCGCTGTCTCTTTGCGACGCTCAACTCTCTCCTCATGGTTCCCCCTCCCCCCTCTCTTCCAATCCCTCCTTGACTGTTTGCTCAGAACTTGACATACTACTTCCATGACAAAGTCCAGAAGAATAGCCTTGAATTCTCTGTAGGGTCACCTCCACCTCATCTTCCCCCTCTTCAATCCGAAATCATTCCCTCACCTTTGGTCACTCTTTCTTACTTTTCTGAAGTCACTGAAGAGGAAACTGCAAATCTTCTCTCCTCCTCTAAACTGACTACCTGCTCCTCTCCACTCATCTACTAAGCTCTATCTCTTCTGCCGTCATCCCTTCCATCTGTCATATCCTTAACCTATCGCTTTCCACTGCAACTGTTCCCTATGTCTATCAAACATGCTGTGATTATACCTCTCCTCAAAAAACCTTCAATAGATCCTACGTGCCCTTCCAGTTATTGACCTATCTCTCCTCCCATTTGCTTCAAAACTACTTGAATGAGCGTTTCACCGCCGCTGACTTGACTTTCTTTCCTCGCATGACCACCTGTGACCCACTGCAATCTGGCTTTCATTATCTACATTCCACATGAACGGCTCTGGCCAAAGTCTCCCGTGACTTGTTCCTCTCCAAATCCAAAGGCCTCTAGTTGATTCTCATCTTTCTTGACCTTTCTACTGCCTTTGACACTGTTGATCACCACCTTCTCCTGATTACCCTGTCCTCGCTTGGATTTAGGGGCTCTGTTCTGTCCTGGTTTTCTTCTTATCTATCCCATTGCACTTTTAGTGTCTGTAATGGTGGTTTCTCTACTGCCATTCCGCTTTATTGGTGTCTCTCAGGGCTCTGTCGTGGGACCTCTCCTTTTCACTCTTTACACTCAGTCCCTTGGTGCATTTATTTCCTCTCATGATTTTCAGTACCATCTTTATGCTGATGGAGCTTAGATCTACCTTTCTGTGCCTGAAATCTCTCCAGGAATCCAGTCTGTTGTCTGCTTGATTAACCAACATTGCCTCCTGGATGTCTCACCACAGTCTGAAACTGGACATGGCCAAAACTGAGCTCCTTATCTTTCCCTCTGAACCCAACTCCTCCTCCTGCTCACAGCCTTGGTGTCATCTTTGACTCTCTCTCTATCTCCAGGAACAAGCAGGAATGAGTCTTCACATATGGGTATCGTCGGTACCGACGGAGCCTGCGCGGGAACACTCCCCAGCGTCCAAAAGGAAAGCTTTTGGGAGCATCCCACAGCGCCTGCGCGCTGCCTTCCCACCTTTCCTAACCACCTCTCTCCAGTTCTTCTTTTCCGCGGAGCCAGCAGGTCGTGTTTCCTGTCACCGCTGAATAATTTCTTATTTTCTTTTATTTTTCTTTAGTCGCGTGTCTGCCTTCTCGATTCCGCACCGGTACCACCGGTCCTTTTTCTTTCTTTAAAAAAAAAAAAAAAAAACTTCTACTCTTTTCAGTGCATTTTTCTTCTGGGGCCTTAGGCCTACAGATATATTTTTCCCTCATGGAAAAACCTACCTCCAGGTTTAAGAAATGCACAAAGTGGGGACTTCCGGTGACGTCACCGAGCGGGATGGCAGCGAAGTGACCAAGCTCCGCTGCCAACGCCTGCAAATCGGGCATAAAAACCCCGAATTAAAAGGCAAACAAGGCGGGATGTAGGAGCAACCAGAGCCGCTGCTCCCCACAATCAGCTGAGCCCGAAATCGCGAATAGCTGCACGACCCGGAGCCGCGGGAGCCAGCGGTGTGCAGGGCGGAGCGGAGGTGAATGCGGTACGGCAGCACAGCGGAGGTGAGAGCCCCGATATGAATGCGGCTACTTAACACTCCGGAGAAGAAGCGCGGCACGACACTGGGCGGCCAGCAGCAGCAGATACTGAGTGGAGGCAGCCCGGTAAGAGCAGACGGGAAGGAGAGTGCGCTGGGACTCCGGGGCTCAGAAACGCCACGTGGTTGAGGGCAGAGAAGGCCGAATGTAACACCGCGTGGAGGGGGAGACAGAAAAGTGCATGCGAGGAAGCTGACCTGCTGAGAGCAAACTGCAGAACTGAAGCGGCAGACTGTTGGAGATGTCCCCGAGCACGGCGGATGAGTAATAGATTTGAATCCCGAGCAGAGCTTGAGGGGCAGTGATACAGAGCCGTCAAGGCCCAAGTGGGCGAAGAGGTGTAAGTAACAAGGACAGAGTTAAGAGCTAGAGTCCCCAGCTATCCAGGAGCTGCAGAGTGCCTGAAAGTCTGGATCCACGGACCCAGCCCCTGCTGTTTGAACACAAAGATCTGCCACCTCCTATACAGAGTGCCATATAGCATAAATAGCAGAAGGCCCGCTCAGAGGAGTAAGGCGTAGGGACTTCTGGGACCCCGGCATCCCTGAGAGAGCTGAGCTAATACGTCGGGTGGGCGGCAGAGCGACCATGGAGAAAGGTAAAAGTGGACCCTCAGCCAAGAAGAAGCTAGCTGAGTACCGCTCCACCTATGCTACAGCCAAAGGCGGAAACGAAGGAGATAAGGGAGGCAAATCGCGCCCCCCCCCCCCCGCGCCCACTGAATCTGAACCGAGGGTGGAGACTGAGAGCAATTCAGAGTTCAGGAGCATGCTGAAGGACTGGCTCGTTGAATTGAAAGAGGAAATTAAGTCCGAGCTCAGTGGGGTGAAGAAGGAGTTAAAAGAGACAATTCAAGCACTGCGACAAGAGATAGTGGATTTGGGCAACCGTGTAGAAGAAACGGAAGGCCGTGTGGAACAACAAGGTGAAGCCGTAGAAGAGCTCCAAAAAGGATGGGAAGAACACTCATGTGGCTTAAGTGATTTGCAGGTGAAACTGGAGGACCTCGAAGATAGATCAAGGAGATGCAATATAAGGGTACGAGGCCTCCCGGAAGAGCCACAATACAAGAACTCAGAAGAAGTGGTGGAAAAAATATTCAACTTGCTGCTAAAGTCGGCGGCTACAGGGGAAGACGAGATTGGAGCGATGATGCGGATAGAGAGAGCACACAGAAGCTTGGGCCCGATGAGGGACAACAAGCCTCGCGATATCGTAGTATGTCTCAGCTCGTACAAGAGCAAGGAAAAAGTACTTTGGGCGGCAAAGACACTGAAACAATTTGTCTGGGAAGATCATAAGTTAGAATTCTTTCAGGACTTGTCCCCCGGGACGTTGCAACGTAGAAGAAACCTTAAAGAAGTGACGGAATATCTGCGGCGGGAAAATCTGCGCTATAAATGGCTGTTTCCATTTGGACTGTTGCTTACAGTAAAGGGCAGATCAAGACGAGTGCAGTCAAGCGAGGAAGCGTGGACAGCATTAAGAGAGTTAGGTGCCATACACCTGCCAGAGGGCACACAGACATCCAATGGAAGTACAAAAAACACAGGGACTCCAGCAACAAAATGGAACGCACAGCGCTGGCACAGAGCTCCAGTTGGAGGGAGAAGATTGGCGAGACTGAACCGCGGGAGTGCCCGAACACCGTCTGCAGCCACTGAAGCGAGATGAGCTTAAGACTGTACATGCTGTTTTGACTAGAGTGAAATGTAAGGGGTTGGGGGGGAGTGGCCTGGGAGGGGTGGGTGTGGTAGACAAGTAGGGGGCAAGGATGAAGGGGGATGGGTGGGGTGAGACGGGGGAGGTGGGTGGAAGGGAGAGGGCAGGCTTAGGCTCGATTGTCAGTCACGAATAAGGAGGTCATGACTCCCGTACGGGAGGCAGGTCAGGGGTGGGAGTTGGGGAGGACGGGGGGTGGGTTAGAGTGGGGGGAGGGAGGGGGGAGGATGGGAGGGGAAGGGGTAGGGTGGGCTGAGGGGGCACAAGGGGGGGAGAGTAGGACACCGGTGATTTGAAAATTATCACCCTAAATGTGAAAGGTTTAAATTCACCCTTCAAAAGGCAGAAATTGTACAGGGAAATAACTAGGCAAAAAGCCTCATTGGTCCTCTTGCAAGAAACTCATTTATTACGCAGACACGAATCATTAGTGAAGCCCAAAGGATACACTGAGTTAGTGTTTGCTTCTAATCTGCGAGAGCGAAAGAGAGGGGGGGTAGCGTTGCTGGTCAGTGGGACACTCAAAGCGGAGATACACACAGTAATTCGGGATAGAGGAGGTCGATATCTACTGGTGCGAATGAAGATAGGGGATGAATGGTTTTGTGTAACTAATGTGTATGCTCCCACTGGGGCACAGAAAGATTTCTGGGAGGAAGTGGATGAGAAAATGAATGCATTAGGCGAGGGAGTGCGGATATGTGGTGGAGATTTCAATATGACTTGGGAGGTGGAGAGAGACTCCACGGGGAAGGGGGAGGGGAGGCGGGCAGATAGGAGTAGGTACCAGCAATTCATAAGGGCTAATGATTTAATTGATGCCTGGCGATTGCTCAACCCTAGTCGGCGTCAGTACTCCTTCTTTTCCGCAGTGCACGGTACGTACTCTAGGATAGACAATATCTGGGTAGGGAAGGAGATTGCAGGTAGGATTATTGAAGGAGAGATGGAGCCGATTACATGGTCAGATCACGCACCAGTGCGGGTGACATTGAGGGGGCGGGGAGAAGATAGGGGAACCCGCTTCTGGAGATTGAATGAGGCTCTTTTGAGTGATGCTAGGGTGGTGCAAGATGTACGAAGATTGATACCAGAATACTTCGTGCAGAACGCTACGGGAGACGTTCGACAGGGCGTGGTGTGGGATGCTTTCAAGGAGGTGCTACGAGGCACATTAGTTAAATGGGGAGCGAGAATAAAGAGGGAAGGGGAGGAGAAGGAGCTCCGCCTACGGCAGAAACTGGTGCAACTTGAAGAGGCCGATGCGCGCGGTGCTGATAGGCAACTGAGAAGAGAGGTCCTCGAGACTAGGGCTAAACTAAATGCGCTAGCAGCAGATAAAATTCATTATCGGCTACAACTACTACGACAGGAGTTTTTTGAGGGAGGGAATAGGGCAGGGAAGTATATGGCAAGGAGACTGAAGCAGAAGCGGACTACGTCCTGGATTGTGCAGATTAAGGGGAGGGGGGGGTCACTAGAGATGAGCAGAAAATCCGGGAAGCCTTTGTGGAGTACTACAAGGGCCTATATGAGGCTAAATCGGATAGGCCAGAAGACGAGATGAGGGATTATTTGGCGACAACCGGACTTCCCCATTTGGATGAGGGGGAAAGAGGCGCTAGAAGGGGAAATACAAGCGTCAGAGGTGGCAGGGGCGATTAGGGGTCTCAAAACAGGGAAAGCCCCCGGCTTAGATGGGCTGACAGCTAGCTTTTATAAAAAATTTGTGGGAGAGCTGGTGGGGCCCCTGACAAATCTCTTTAATATCCCGAGGGCGGGGGAGCAATTGGCGGAAACAATGGGATGGGTGGGCATAACGCTGATTCCTAAATTGGGCAAGGACCCGCTAGAGTGTGCGTCGTATCGGCCAATATCATTAATCAACACTGATGCGAAACTATTAGCTAAAGTGTTAGCAGGGCGCCTTAATAAACTGTTGGGGAAGTTGGTGCATGAGGATCAGGCGGGGTTTATACCAGGGAGACAAGTGGCGGATAACATTAGGAAAGCGCTGAATGTGATTTGGTCCGTGAAACGCAATCCAGAGCCAGCACTGCTGGTATCGTTGGATGCAGAAAAAGCCTTCGACCAAGTGTCGTGGAGATTTTTATTCTCCGTCTTGGAACACATGGGGTTCGGGAATGGGTTTGTTGGCTGGATTAGGGCATTGTATGAGAGACCTACGGCCTGTGTGCGTATAAATGGAGGATATTCAGGATTCTTCCCGCTGGGGAGGGGGACGCGACAGGGGTGTCCACTCTCACCGTTACTGTTCGCCTTATCGTTGGAGCCGCTAGCAGGGAGAATTAGGCAGAGCGTAGACATTAGAGGGGTGATCGTAGGACAGAGGGAATACAAATTGGCAATGTTTGCTGACGATATCCTGCTTATGGCCACTAGGCCGCAAGACACGGTGCCTGAAATCATGAGGGAGGTGCAGGAATATGGGGAACTGGCGGGTTTTACGATCAATTGGAATAAGTCGGAAATTTTGAATTTGTCGGTAGGGGAAGAGCAGCAAGCGGGCTTACGTCAAAAATTTAAATTTCGGTGGGCGACGATCTATTCGGTATCTTGGTGTATCTCTAGGGCGGGACCTGCAAGATCTGTATGAGCTGAACTACCCGAAGGTATTTGGGCAAGTAGAGGCACAATTGGGAGCCTGGAACAGGGGGTTCATATCATGGACAGTGGCAGTGGCAGTGGTGAAAATGATGTTGCTCCCCCAGTTTCTTTTTCTTTTTCAAGTGCTGCCAGTGGCGATACCAACTAGGACGCTGGCTCGACTACAAAAGCAAGTCGGGGGGTTTATATGGGGGAATAAAAGGCCCAGGGTGGCAGCTAGAACATTGCAAGTGGCTAGGATAGAGGGGGGTATGGGGGTCCCCAATTTCCGGAAATATTACGTGGCAGCACAGGTGCGGGCGGTATACTCGTGGTTGAGGGAACAACATAAGCACTGGGTGACGATGGAGGAAGCGGGACTTCGGCCTGGGGAGCTGGAACGTCTCGTCTGGGGGGGGAAGGGAAGTAAGGGAGACAATCCAATGGTGGGGCATACTCTGGGGGTGTGGCAGGTACATAGGAGGAAGTTGATTGGGGAGAAGAGGTGGGCGCGTGGGATGTCTCTGCTGGCCTGTTGCGAAGAGGGCATAGGCCCTGATGTGATGGTCCTGACCAGATGGGCACAGCAGGGGCTGCAAAACGTGTCTCAGATAGTTTTTGGGCAAGGGATAAGAGAATTTGAGGGCGTCCGATATCTATATCGGTTGAAAGAGACAGACCGGTACCACTATCTACAATTGGGTTCATTCCTAAGGCAGAGAAGACAATGGCAAGACATTCTGCAGGACCCAGGCTGGTTTGAGGGCAGTTGTCTGGGCTCGCTGGGGAGGAAGGGGGTTATTTCCAGAATATATAAAGGGCTAACTGAGAGAGGGAGAGAGAAATTAAGTTATATGAAGGCGTGGGAGAAGGACCTGGAGGTTGAGTGGGAGGTGGAAGAGTGGGAGCGCATAGCTCAAGGCATAGCGAGGGTGTCTCTCGCCACGTCCCTGAGGGAGAATGGATGGAAAGTGTTGTCTAGGTGGTATTTGACGCCTGAGCGCCTGTGCAAAGCGGGGGCTCGAGGGACGGATGAGTGCTGGAGAATGTGTGGAGAGAAGGGAACTTGGCTGCATATGTGGTGGACGTGCCCAGTAGTACGCCAATATTGGGAAAAAATTGGGGACATCCTGGAGGGTATACTAGGCGCCCGAATCCCCTTGACACCAGAGTTATGTCTCCTACTAAAGCAGAATGATGCCGCGGAGGGGAATTGGAGTATTGTGCGGCAATGTATAATGGCGGCCCGTTGTGAAATAGCACATTGGAAACAGGGGGTCATGCCGCCCATAGGGAAATATATAGTTCGTCTGGCAGAACTGTATCAAATGCATAAATTAACAGGGCTAAAGAAGGGGATCGGAGATAGGGTGGAAAGGTGGTGGGAGGGTGTGTGGCGATGGTTAAGTAGGGGCGGGGAAGCATAGATTGGGTACAATGGCGGGTGTAAGAAGATTGACACTGGTGGTACACTCAGCAAGATCAGGTAGAGGGGGGAAGGGTGGGGGGGCAGGGGAAGGGAAGGGGGAGGGGGGGAATTTACAGCTAGCCACTTAAAGGGGTTTTTGTGGTGTAAACTTTATGTACTACCTACCATGAATCGGAAAGAAGTAATCATTACAAAGGTAGGAGATGTTCAATGTTGGTTTATTAGAGAATGTTGTGACAGTGGCTGCATCTATATTAGAAGTTGGCTGGTAGGAATGTACATACAGTTTTGTTAATGGTACAGATATATCTGAGATGCATAATTGGTGTTTTGTATAACAAAGGAACTGAATAAAAATTTAAAGTTCAAAAAAAAAAAAAAGAAATGCACAAAGTGCAGCAGCACTATTTCTGTCACTGACACCCATGACTGGTGTTCTAAAATGTTTAGGTCCTGACCACTCCATCGCGGATTGTGAGTCCTGTTCCATGATGTCTAAAAGAGGATTACAGAATCGGGCAGCTAAGCTCAGTACCCTGTTTCCCTCCAATGCAGCTTCCGTGGCATCGACGTCTTCCAGGGCTGCTTCTTCATCCCATGGATCTCAGGTAACCAAACTTAAATCTGGCCGGTCCTCAAAGAGTTCATCTCCCTCTAAGTATCGAGATGCCCCCGGGCTTACTCTTGAGGATACCACACCGGCAAAATAACCCCGGCGGGAGGCTCCGGCTTCCAAAGCACTACCTATGGGGTCACAGGTTGACATGGATGGCTCGACCTCGACCCATCACCTGTTAAAATGTTCTGGGGTACCGGCAGTTTCTACCGGTACTGATATCCTGACATTGGTGGCGTCAATGGACCAGAATATTCTGACCATGCAGCGTGCCATCACGGCATTCATTCAAGCTGCAACGCCTACGGTACCGCAACAAACCTCGTTGTCGGTACCTGTACCGATTCCGGTACCTGACCCGATACCAGAACCGCTTGCATCAACATCAGCATCGACCGTAGCGGTACACTATCCAGTGATGCCCATCAGTGCCGGCCCGGTACCGATTACTCCCGATGTCAATACCTCCCGGTACGCGTATCGGGCTCTACGAGAGCATCCAGATAGTCGATACTTTGATTCCTCTGAAGACTCTGATTCTTCAGAGGCCTCAATTGAAGCATCGGGCATCCTTCCTCAGGAACCCTCTTCTCCAAAAAGGAGAATGTCTCCTCCTGAAGACTTGTCTTTTCCGGACTTCATTAGGGAGGTGGCCAAAGGCCTGTCCATCTCAGTGACCTCTGAGACTGAACCTAGAGCCAAAAAATTGCATATCCTACAATATCCTAAGGCTCCTAAAGAGGCAGCTACCTTACCAATACATGAGATTCTTTTTGATCACATGCTGGACATATGGGAGACTCCTCTTTCCACCTCCCCTCATTCCAGAAGGTTGGACACTATGTATCGTGTTCCTCCTTGTCCTGGGTTTCATAAGACTCAGCTTCCTCACCACTCTATTGTGGTAGAGTCTGCTATGAAAAAGATCAAGAGCACAAAAAGGCACTCCTCTGCTCCTCCAGGAAGAGAATGCAGAACCCTAGATGCCTTTGGCAGGAAAATCTTCCAGGCCAGTATGCTTGTAGCCAGAATCAACTCCTATAGTTTCTATATGGGGATGTTTCTAAAAGAAGTTACAGATCATCTGCAAACCTTATCTCCTTTCATGTCAGAAGATAAGAGAGAAGAATACATCACCTGGCTTAAACATGCACAGGATGTATCCAAGTTTTCCAACCGTGCAGCCTTTGACTCTTTTGAGGGGGCCAGTAGAGCCTCGGCTATTGCCATAGGTGCACGCAGAGTTGCTTGGTTGCAAGCCTCTGATTTGGAATCCTGGGTACAGGATGGTCTAGGTAACCTTCCCTGTACAGGCGAAAACCTGTTTGGCAAAGATTGGCAAGCAAAGGCCAACCAAAGGAATGCTGAAAACTCTGCTTTAGATAGACTTTCAAAGTCTACTACTGCTCCTTTTAAAAAGAGGTTGTTCAAAAATGGATCTTTCCCAAAGAAAGGGAAATTTTCTTCTTATGGTCAGGCCTCTTCTCAAGGTCGTTTTGCTACAAAGAGACAGCAACAACCAAAACAGGCCAAAACCCAGGCTGCGAGGACTGCTACGGCCCAACAGCCTCAGCCTCCTCAGGGCCTTTGACTTTCTACTAGAGAACTTAGCCTTTCTGGCTGTAGAACATCCAGAGCCTCTCACCATCCCAGGAAGGTTAGCTCACTTTGCTCCCAGATGGGAACAAATCACAGCAGAGCAGTGGACCCTCTCCATCATAAAGGAAGGGTACAAACTTCATTTCTTAAACCTTCCTCCTCACACCATGGTGAAACAGTTAAATTCTCCAACATCTCTCCTCAACCTTCTAGGTCAAGAGATTTCTACCCTTCTTGCCTTCTTCAACAGGGCTCAGGGTTCTACTCCCCCTATTTCCTCATTCCAAAGAAAACGGAGGGCTACAGACCCATATTAGATCTCAGAGAATTGAACAAGTTTCTATGCAAGGAGAAATTCAAGATGACTTCTCTCGGAACTCTCCTTCCATACCTCCAAAGTCAGGACTGGCTTTGTTCTCTAGATCTCAAGGATGCGTACACCCATGTTCTCATCCATCCAACACACAGAAGATTCCTTCGGTTCCTTTACCAGGGAAAGCACTACCAATACAAAGTGCTTCCTTTCGGTCTGGCCTCTGCTCCAAGAGTGTTCACAAAATGCATGGCAGTAGTAGCTGCATTCCTGCGCACTCTAGGGATATTCGTATTCCCATATCTGGACGACTGGCTCATCCGAGCTCCATCCCAGTCAGAGGCCCAGACTTCCCTGGCCTGCACAAGGCGTGTTCTTCAGTATCTGTGACAGGTAATCAACATTCCAAAATCCCATCTCACCCCTACTCAGTCTCTAGAGTTCATAGGGGCCTTACTGGATACCACAACTGCAAGGGCCTATCTTCCCCAGGCCCGTTGCCTACGCTTGGTGCAGTTAGCCTCCCAGATTCAGTTAAAATCCCATTTAACTGCTCGAGAGATGTTGCAACTCTTAGGCCACATGGCATCCACGGTGCATGTGGTTCCCTATGCTCGCCTTCACATGAGAGCAGCTCAGTGGACCCTTTCCTCCCAATGGACCCAGGCATCAGGTTGCCTGTCAGACAAAATAGCAACCTCCAGTCGCCTTTTTTGGTCCCTCCACTGGTGGAAGTCCACTCAGAATCTGTTGCTGGGGTCCCCCTTTCAACAGGTGTTACCCCAAGCCACCCTTACAACAGATGCCTCTCGAAGGGGTTGGGGAGCTCATCTACAAGATCTCTCAACCCAGGGCATCTGGTCTCCACAGGAGACATCTCTTCATATCAACCTCTTATTGCTCAGAGCGATCTTTCTGGCTCTCAGTCTTCCACACCCTGCTCAGCTACAAGACAGTCCTCATCCACACGGACAACCAGGTAGCCATGTTCTACGTGAACAAGCAGGGAGGGACTGGCTCTCTGTCGCTTTGCAATGAAGCTCTGAGATTGTGGGCCTTCGCCAGAGAGCATCAAATCCATCCTATGGCAGTATATCTTCCAGGAGTTCAAAACTCTTGGGCAGACAGACTCAGTTGAGTTCTGCTTCGCACGAATGGTCCCTCCATGGGGACCAGATAGCTAGAATTTTTCGGATTTGGGGTACCCCAGACATAGACCTGTTTGCAAGTCCGTGGAATGCCAAACGTCCCCGGTTCTGTTCCAGGATTCCATGTCAGGGAGTTTAGGCCAGGGATGCCTTCCTCCTTCATTGGGGGCAAGACTTCCTCTATGCCTTTCCACCTATTCCCCTAATTCCCAAGACTCTGTTCAAGCTTCAGAGAGACAAGGGGACTATGATCCTCATAGCACCACTTTGGCCACGCCAAGTGTGGTACCCTCTACTTCTGCATCTCTCTCAAGCTGCCTCCCTAGACCTGAGGTCTGCTCCAGATCTCCTCTCCCAGGAGGAGGGAACCTTGTGGCACCCAAATCCTCAGTCTCTTCATCTCAGGGCCTGGTTGCTGAAGGCCTAGACCTTCAAGATTTACAACTTTCTCAGCAAGTGAAGGACATGCTTCATGCTTCCAGAAAGCCTTCCACCAGACGTTCATATGCTTTTAAATGGAAAAGGTTTTCCATTTGGTGTGCAGAGAAGGGTCTCAACCCTCTTGCAATACCTTTGCATTCTTTACTAGACTTTTTGCTGCATTTATCCCATGCAGGCCTTAAAACAAATTCAATCAGAGTCCATTTGAGTGCTATTGCAGCATCCCTTAAGCCTCTCAATGGACAACCTATTTCCTCTCATCCTCTTATAGCAAGATTCATGAGAGGCCTTCTTTTGACTAAACCTCCCATTAGACCACCTCCAGTGGCCTGGGACTTGAATCTGGTTCTTGGCCAGCTTATGAAGCCACCTTTTGAACCCTTAGCCACTACCTCCTTAAAATTCCTTACCTCCTTAAAATTCCTTTCCTGGAAGGTTATTTTTCTCATTGCAGTCACCTCAGCTCGCTGTATCAGTGAGCTGCAAGCTTTAGTGGCTAATCCTCCTTATACAAGGTTCCATCATGACAAGGTAGTCCTCAGAACTAATCCACACTTTATGCCTAAAGTGGTCTCACCTTTTCATCTGAACCAG
Organism: Ichthyophis bannanicus; assembly: GCA_033557465.1. Classification (NCBI taxonomy): domain Eukaryota; kingdom Metazoa; phylum Chordata; class Amphibia; order Gymnophiona; family Ichthyophiidae; genus Ichthyophis; species Ichthyophis bannanicus. The sequence continues at coordinate 1,841,099,146 of CM066031.1, read as the reverse complement.
GAGGTGTTTTTACCTGTCTTTTTTCCAGGACCTCATGCATCAAGTGCAGAGAGGAATCTTCATACCCTGGATTGTAAAAGAGCACTTGCTTTCTACTTACACAGGACACAGCAACATAGAAAGTCCTCTCAACTTTTTGTTGCTTTTGATCCTTCTCATTTAGGACTTCCAGTCTCCAAGAGAACTCTGTGTAATTGGATTGCTCAGTGTATTTCCTTCGCCTACCAGAGCAAGAATCTTTCTCTGGAGGGCCATGTCACAGCTCACAATGTGAGGGCCATGGCAGCCTCTATGGCTCATCTTAACTCTGTGTCCATCGACCAAATCTGTCGAGCGGCCACCTGGGCATCGGTTCATACCTTCACAGCCCATTACTGCTTGGACAAGGACTCCCGCCGGGATGCCTTGTTTGGTCAGGCTGTTCTCAAACACCTGTTCCATACCTAATCAACTCCTACTCTCCATCCCTGACTGGATGCCTGAGATTCATGGGTGCAGGTGGAGCCCTTCCCAGGGATTCCCAATCTGGGTGATCTCCAAGGCATCTCTAGCTGGGGAGTCCCCATATGTGAAGACTCATTCCTGCTTGTTCCTGGAGATAGCATAGTTACTCACCTGTAACAGGTGATCTCCGGGAACAGCAGGAATAAGTCTTCACAACCCACCCACCTCCCCTAGGAGTTGTATCTCTCTATCTATCTTTCCTTTCCTCTCTCTCTTTTGTCTCAGCTTTAAAACTCGAACTGGAGAGAGGCGGTTAGGAAAGGCGGGAAGGCAGCGCGCAGGCGCTGTGGGATGCTCCCAAAAGCTTTCCTTTTGGACGCTGGGGAGCGTTCCCGCACAGGCTCCGTCGGTACCGACGATACCCATATGTGAAGACTTATTCCTGCTGTTCCCAGAGATCACCTGTTACAGGTAAGTAACTGTGCTTTCTCTGCACACATCCAACAGATATCTAAAACCTGTCTTTTTTTCTCTCTAATATTGGTAAAATTTGTCCCTTCCTTTCTACACACACCACTAAGACTCTTATCCAATCTTTATTCACCTCCCGTCTAGACTGTTGCAGCATCCTCTTTGGTGGTCTCCCTCTGAATCATCTCTCCCCTTCAATCTGCTCAGCTGTGCCGCTAATCCTCCACCAGCCCCGATATACTCATATAACCCCTCTTCTCAAGTTGCTTCACTAGCTCCCTATTCATTTCCATATCCAGTTGAAACTTCTCCTGCTGACCTATAAGTGCACTCATGCTGCTGCTTCCCACTATCTTTCTTCTCTTATCTCTCCCTACGCCCCTCTTCAGGAGCTCCACTCTTCTGGCAGATCGCGTCTATCTGTGCCCTTCTTTAATACTGCCAGCTACAGAATTCACTCCTTCCACCTTGCTGCTCCTTATGCCTGAAACAAACTGCTTGAGTCTGTGCTTCAGGCTTCATCTCTGATCCTTTTCAAATCCAGGCTGAAAACTCACCTCTTGGAGACAGCTTTTGGATTCTGATCTGCCTAATCTATGCGTTTTCTTACCATTCCCCTAGATGTATCCTTGTCCTCAGCTATTGTATGGTCTGTCTTAACTAGCTTGTAAGCTCTGATGAGCAGGGACCATCTTTTACCTGTGTCTGTATAGTATTTTGTATGCCTTGTAGTGCTTTAGAAATGAGAATTAGTAAATACATAAGAACATATGATATGCCATACTGGATCAAAGCAAGGTCCATCAAGCCCAGTATTCTGTTTTCAACAGTGGCTTATCCAGGTCACAAGTACTTAGCAGGTTCCCAAAAAGAGACACAAGTTCCACAATGCTTGTATTGGGGCAAGCAATGGATTTCCCGGGTCCTCCTTAATAATAATTTATGGAGTTTCCCTCCAGGAATTTGTTCAAACATTTTTTAAAATCCCAGCTACACTAACAGATTTGACCACGTCCTCGGGTAACGAATTCAAGAATTTGATTATGCATTGAGTGAAAAAATATTTTCTCTTATTAGTCTTAAACGGGTCACACTGTAGCTTCATTGCATCCGGCATATTGAAATCCCCTGTCAGTAGCACTTCCCCTTTCCTAGCAATGCTGAGTTATGTCTTCTTTAAATCTCCATCCACCTCTTCTCCCTCTGAAGGAGGTCTGTTTATCACGCCAATGCAAATTGATTTCTCTAACCTACAGTGCCTCCTCTCTCCCTTTTAAGCCCTGTATTTCCATAGCTTTAATATAATTTTTTACATACAGCGCCACTCCTCCTTCCCTTCTTCCTACCCTGTCCTTTCTGAATAAAGTATAGCCTGGTATAGTTACATCCCAGTCATGGTTGTAACCGCCATGTTTCTGTTACCGCCAATAAATCCAAGTCAGCCACTCCCATTAAAACCTCAACATCTGGGATCTTATTTCCCATGCTATGGGCATTTATTCACACTGCTTTCCATATGTTGCCCCTTTTACCCATTTTTCATAAAGGTATTTAATGTTTCACTTACCTGGGAGCTTTCTTCACCCATCTCCAATTAATCTAATTTAAAGCCCTCTTAAGTAGGTTAGCCAGTCTGCTACTTTCTTTATCTTTATTGAGTCTCTTGATTAACCGCCCAGGCCGAAGCATCAGGGCGGTGTACAATAACAAAATGGCAACTGCAGAAAATAAAGTTAGAAAAGAACGCCAGAGCTTATAGGACAGAGAAAGAATAGCAAGATAAGACAGAAAACAAAAGAACCAGAGGGAGGGAGAAGGAAAATAGGAAATGGACGAGGTGATTCAAGGTGGTTGGAGGGCAGAACTGGGGGATGAGGTGCCGTCAGAGGAAGAAGGAAGGTCAAAGGCCTGACGGAAAAGGTGGGTTTTTAGAAGGGTTTTAAAGCGGGGATAGGAGGGTTCAATGCGGAGGGGAAGAGGGAGGGAGTTCCAGAGGGCAGGGCCCAGAAAGAAGAAAGCAGAGTGACGAGTTGATTCTGGGCGGGCATAAGAGGGAGAAGGAAGGAACAAACGACCACCAGAGGATGAGCGGAGAAGACAGGGAGAGGGCTGGAAACGGATAGTGTTAGCTAAGTACTGAGGGGTATCGGTGTGGAGAACCCGGTGAGTGATAATGAGAATCTTGTAGATGAAACAAAACTTGATCGGGAGCCAGTGTAAGGCCAGGAGGCAGGGGGAGACTTGGGAGCGCGCAGAAGTGAAGGTAACCAGGCGGACGGCAGAGTTTTGAGCGATCTGAAGGCGGCGAAGTTGAGAAGAAGGGAGACCAGCATAAATAATATTACAATAATCCAGACGTGAAACTACTAAAGACAGCACAAGAGTGATAAGGGAGGAGGGGGGAAGTGACGATCGAACAGCTTTGATACGACGTAGATGAAAGAAGGAAGAACGAATGACAGAGGAAATGTGAGTGTGGAAGGAAAGAGCGGGGTCCAGTGTGATATCGGAGAGAGGGAGCCAAAGGGATAGAAGAGGAGCCCATGACGGGAGATAGCAGGGGAGCAGACAGACCAAAGGAAAGACATGTTGACCCTTCTTGGACAGATGAATGCCATCTCTGCTCTGCAACCCTTAGAACAGCATCCAATGGTCCAGGAAACCAAAACGCTCTCGATAACACCATCCATGCAGCCATGAATTTATCTCCAGGATGCGAGCTTCTCTGCCTTGGCCTTTACCCTCAACAGGGAGTATTGAAGAGAACACTACCTGCGCACCAATATGCTTCACCCTCTATCCCAGAACCATGAAGTCACTTTTGATATACTCAGAGGGGTACCTGGCAGTATCATTTATTTATTTAAATCTTTTTTTATACCGCGCTCTTTAGAATCGGTGCGGTTTACAAATAACATTAATTTGTACAATGCAGGCTGAAACATACATTGAACTTTACAAAGAACAGGTAATACAACTTGGGTTTCAACAGGGATAACTATATACAAGTTGAGTAATTGTATCAACGGATACGGTTATGTCAACATGACAGATAGGGAGGGTGTGCTGGGTTATGTCATGTCACTGGTATGAGAGTAATGCTGAATGAAAAGGTGGTGCTTTCGAGCCTTCCTAAATTGTGCGAGGTCGGAAATAGACTGGATAGTGATAGGGAGGGCATTCCAAAGTGTAGGTGCGTAAAACACAAAGGCTCTGTTCTTTGTCACGAGGGAGCATTTTGTTAACGCATTGGGGACAGCGAGTGTATTAGCAGCGACCGATCTTCTGGATCTGTTCTGAGGAGTGGGGTGGACAAGGTCCGTGAGGGAGGTGGAGGATAGTTTAAGGGCTTTGCAAGATAGGAGTTGTGGTCTCTTCTGGAGGCTCCATGCAGGATGCGGGCAGCGGCATTCATTGCCAGTTGTAGTGGATTAAGTGTGCTCTTAGGGAGACCATGCAGGATGGTGTTGGCGTAGTCGAAGTGGGGGGTTACAAGGGCTTGAAAGATCATCCGGAAATTAGCAGGCTCCAGTATGGGACGTAGGTGGCGAATTGTACGTATCTTGTGGTAGATTGCCTTGATGGTGTTGCTTATATGTGCTTTCATGTCGAGCTGCTGTTCTAGGGTGATACCCAAGTAGCGGATGGTGGGACTACTCGGGAGCTCCGTGTCTCTCACCTTAATTGAAGCGGAAGGGGTGAAGGATTGATTTCTTGTGATAAATAGGACATCCGTCTTATTGAAGTTGATTCTGAGGCTTTGCGTGTGGAGCCAGTCAGTAACAGCATCAAAGCACATCTTCTTTCTTCTTCCAAACTCACCACCTGCTCCTTTGACCCTATCCCCCACCCGTCTCCTTAGCCCCATCTCCTCCACCGTTGTCCCTTCCATCTCTCATATTCTCAACCTTTCGCTCTCCACTGCAACTGTCCCTGCAGACTTCAAGCATGCTGTGGTCACACCTCTCAAGAAACTCTCACTTGATCCTACCCGTCCTTCTAATTATCGACCCATCTCTCTCCTTCCCTTCATTTCTAAACTACTTGAACGTGCAGTTCACCACCGCTGCCTTGACTTCCTCTCCTCTCATGCCCTCCTCGATCCCTTACAGTCTGGCTTTCGTCCTTTACATTCTACTGAAACGACTCTTGTCAAAGTCTCCAGTGACTTGTTCCTGGCTAAATCCAAGGGCCTGTACTCTATCCTCATCCTTCTTGACCTCTCTGCTGCTTTCGACACCGTTGACCACAACCTTCTCCTTGATACCCTGTCCTCGCTTGGCTTTAAGGGCTCTGTACTATCCTGGTTCTCCTCCTCTCTCTCCCATCGCTCCTTCAGTATGTGTTCTGGTGGCACCCCCTCCTCCGCTACCCCGCTGCCAGTTGGTGTACCCCAGGGATCTGTCTTGGGTCCACTCCTTTTCTTTCTCTATACCCAGTCCCTTGGTGTTCTCATCTCTTCCCATGGCTTTCAGTACCATCTGTATGCTGATGACTCCCAGATCTATCTCTCTACGCCCAAACTCTCTCCGGCAATCCAGACCCGGATCTCTTCCTGCCTCTCTGACATTGCTGCCTGGATGACTAACCACCGCTTGAAATTGAACATGACCAAGACTGAACTTCTGATCTTCCCCCCTAAAACCTCCCTTCCTCTTTTCTCAGTCTCTGTGGATAGCTCTGTACTCCTTCCTGTTTCCTTGGCCCACAATCTAGGGGTTGTCTTTGACTCCTCCCTCTCTTTCTCCACACATATCCATCTTGTAGCTAAGACCTGCCATTTCTTTCTCTATAACATTAACAAAATTCGCCCTTTCCTTTCTCAACATGCTACTAAAATGCTTATCCACTCCTTAATCACCTCCCGTCTTGACTACTGTAACCTCCTCCCTGTGAGTCATCTCTCTCCCCTTCAATCTGTTCAACACTCTGCTGCACGGCTAATCTTCCACCAGCCTCGTCATGCCCATATTACTCCTCTTAAGTCACTTCACTGGCTCCCTGTCCGTTTCCACATCCAGTTCAAACTTCTCTGCTGACCTGCAAGTGCATTCACTCTGCGGCTCCTCACTACCTTTCTTCTCTTATCTCTCCCCATAACCCCTCTCGGGAACTCCCGCTTTTCTAGCCAACTGCTCTTCTAGCCAACTGTTTCTTCTCAAAACAGCTCATTGAGCGAATCCCAACGCCAGAATTTTAAGGCGCCCAAACCGTTTCACTGCTCAATGAGCTGTTTTGTGAAGAAATGACATTTCCATAATGAAACTAAGTACTTGTTTTTCAAGATCAATAAGCAAGGCATAATATGGAAATGAATTTGAAAAGAATCTTTGAAAATCTTTTGAAAGGTCGTTGATGCCAATAGCAGCTCGATATGAGGGCAGAGTTTTAGCCCACACAAAAGAGCTGTGAATTTTGTCTGAGGCCTATAATAGGAAGTGAAAAATAGTAACACATTTCTTTTGAAGATTCGATTGTTTCAATTGGTGAACGTGAGAGCGTGAAGTTTTTTATTTACATTACTAGTAGTATTCGCTCCAAGAAGTGACCATTATATATTGTCTTGATTAGATTGTAAGCTCTGATGAGCAGGGATTGTCTTACATGTCTGTGCAGTGCTGCGTATGACTGGTAGCGCTATACAAATGCTCAATAGTAGTACTAGTAGTATGTACAATGTTCAATGTAAATAGTTGATTTCTATTGTTCTATGTAAAATGTATACAAACTGTGTACAAGACTGTTAACCTGTTATATGTAAACCGCCCTTGATCTCTGGAAGGGGCGGTATAAAAGAAATAGTTAAATAAATAAATAAATAAAAATAGAGAATGGTGTGAACAGCAGTACATCATCAGCATACACAAGGCAGGAGATATTAAAGGAGCGGATGATTAAACAGGCTGCATTTGTGCCGACATGGATGAGCAACAACGGGTAATATTCAGTGGGCTTGATGAGTCTTGGCAAACTCTCCATAACATCTCGGATTTTGACACCTGGCAGCCAGCATAACCTCTCTGGATATCAAGTCTGGTCGGCAGATGGATGCCTCAGTAGCCCTCAGAAGAGAGTCACCAACCATCACTACCATTCGCTTCCTTGTGATCACTGATTTTGCAACTTTGGGGTACTCGAGCTCTGGTTCTTCCCTTTCCTGGGATATTTTCACCTCTCCACTTCCAGGGCTGCATAATGGTTCTTCAGTTCAAGGACTGAAGGAGCAGGATTGTTTTTTCTGCAGGCCCTGGTGACTTGTGTCCAACCTTCGTCATTCTGTAGGCTCCCATCTTCTCCTCTGCTGGAGAGCTTGGATGTTTCAAGAAGCATCTCATCAATGTACTTCTCACTGTCTTGAATGCTCCTCAGCCTTGCCACCTCTTCTCTGAGCTTCTCCACTTTTTTCCTGAGAGCTTCAGCATGCAGGCATCTTGCACATGGAACCGGTCCTTCAACTGGCATTGGGCTCTCTGGACAGAGGCAGAAGCTGTAACGAGGGCAACAGCTTTGGCAATACGATTTTTCCCAGCCATTGTTCAGTTGGTGGAACTTAGGTACCTGTTGAAGCAAAAGAGAGAGAGACCTTCCATAGTGCCAGCCGGTTTTCCAGCTGTCCTTTCAGAGAAAAAAAAACAATTCGCCTTTTTTAAGTGTTTTTTCTAAATGTGCTATTCCAAGTCACTGTGTGTAACTAATTGGGAAAGTGCCCTATAAAGCAAGACATGCTCACATGCGGTGGGTGGTAGTTGGGGAGGTAGGGATGGAACTATACCTGATGAGGTATCAGTAGCTTCAAAGAGCTGAGAAAGATACTGAAGACAGAGTTTCTAAACCTACACCACTAAAGAAAATATTTACCCTTTTTAACTAAGGCAGCATAAAAATGTAACTTTTTTAATAAAAATATGCTAAAATCCCTTTTAAGAGCTCTCAGGTAGAAAACTAGTAATTAAAAGCCACACACCCTTTGCTTGAAATACAGAGCCTTTGTTAGGAATGCTTCAATGTGCAAGGCTCTGAAGCCCTTTATGCAACCCTCAGCTGCTCTCAGTTCTTTCACAGGCTTATCAGGTCCACTAACCCCTGATGGGGTGTCAGTAGCTTCTAAGAGCTGAGAAAGATACTGAAAGCAGAGTTTCTAAATCTACACCACTAAAGAAAATATTTTCCCTTTTGAACTAAGGCACCAAAAAGAATGTAACTTTTTTTTAAAAAATGTTCTAAAAACCCTTTTCTCTGGAAACAAGGAGGAAGTCAGTCCTCACATATGGGTAACGTCGGCACCAACGGAGCCCTCACAGAAGCATCCCCCCAGCTTTCAATGAAAGCCTTTGGAAGATGTATGCGTGGTCCCCTTCCTGCCCAAGGGTGCCATCTTGATCAGTTTCCTTTTTTCTGCGGAGCCCTTCAGACGCCTGTCTGACTTGTCCCCAGAAAAAGTTGATTTTTCTCTCCGAATTTTCATATTCGCCTCAGGTATATTTATGTTTATGTTTATCGCTCCAGTACTCTGCCCGCCACCCGACCTCGTTGCCTCGGTGTCAAATTTGGGTCTATTTTTGTAGTTTTCATTCTTATTTTTCCTTTGGCATCTTCACACCTTTTTTCCAACTGGTAGCCCGGAGAGTCTTCGACCTCACAGGGGTACTTTTTTTCCCCCCCATGGCTACCAGTGGCTTTAAGAAGTGTGATCGGTGCTCTAGAATTATGTCCTTAACTGACACACACGATTGCTGCCTTCACTGCCTCGGGCCAGATCATGACCCAGCAGTCTGTGGTCTCTGCAAAAGGATATCCAGCAAGGCCCTCAAGAGCCGCCAGCAGCAGCACGACAAGCTTTTCCCTAAGTCCCTGGTGCCTTCGAAGGCCAGAGCCTCATCTGAGGCCTCGATGCCTCAGGCAGAACACTCTGAGCCCGAGCCCCGTCGTGGTTCCTCCGAAAGGGATCTCAAAAACCCCAGACAGAAGGCTCAAAATCCACAGAAACCGACTCCGGCCCAGCAAGGGGGCAGTTTTTGACTACTTGAGTGCATAGCCTATCTACCCCAAGGAGAACAGCAGCCTAAAGGGAGATGTCTGGCCAATTATGCCCAGAGGTAGCTGACTACACCATCGATTCCTGGGCACTTTGGGTGGTCAGGGATGGTTACTACCTCCACCTGACTCAGACACCTCCCCTTTAATTCCCGGGAGAGCCCCTCAGGTCTCCCCTCCACCGGGACCTTCTACTGAAGGAGTTGTCAGGTCTTCTTGAGGACAAAGCGGTGGATCCGGTGCCCCACCGTCTCAATGGCAAGGGATTCTACTCCAGGTATTTCCTCGTGGCACAAGGAACGGGGGGGTCTAAAGCCCATCCTCTATCTGCGCAACCTCAAAAATTCCTGGTGAGGGAGGAGTTCAAGATGCTCTCCCTTGGAACATTGCTGTCCAACCTGCAGCAGGGAGATTGACTCTGCTCCTTAGACCTCAAAGATGCCTATACCCTTATCCTTATCCACCCCAACCACAGGCAGTACCTGTGATTCATAGTGGGGGGCAGGCATTTTCAGCACAGGGTACTCCCTTTCGGTTTGGCCTCTGCCCCAAGAGTCTTTAGAAACTGCCTGGCAGTCTTTGCCACCTTCCTACATCTCCAGAGGATATTTGTCTTCCCCTACCTGGACCACTGGCTCATAAAGGGAGGCACGGCCTCCGAGGTGCAGCAGGCCACTGCACGCACCATCCAGGTTCTGCAGCAATTGGGTTTTGTCATAAACTATCCCAAGTTTCACCTCCTCCCGACACAGTGTCTGGAGTTCATCGGGGCAAAGCTAGACACTCTCCAGTCAAAGGCCTTCTTGCCCAGGGACCGAGCTGACCATCTCAGGACTTTGGCACGGGACGTACAGTACCGTCCCTCTGTGCCCGTCCGGCTTCTTCTGCACCGCCTGAGGCACATGGCCTCCACGGTTCATGTCACCCCAGACGCTCGCCTTCACATGAGGCTGGTGCAGTGGTTTCTCCAGGACCAGTGGTCTTAGGCCACTGGTCGCATCTGGGACAGAGTCTCTGTAATCTGCCAACTGGCAGACTCCCTGGTCTGGTGGCAGTCTCTAGCATCTAGAGGCGGGCATGCCTTTTCAGGTCCCGAGTCCCTCGAGGTTTCTCACCACAGATGCCTCCCTGCTCTGCTGGGGAGCCACTGTGGGGAGCTCCGCACCCAGAACAACTGGTCACCAGATGAGAGCACCCAGCAGATCAACCTCCTGGAGCTGTGGGCCATATATATAGCACTGCGAGTCTTGTGCTACCACCTGTCACCAGCCATTGCTGGTCCAGGTGGACAACCAGGTGACTATGTTCTATGTAAACAAACAGGGGCGGCACTGGATCTCATGCCTTTTGTTGTGAGGCAGTTTTCCTCTGCTCATATGCATTCCAACAGGGTATCCTCCGGGTGCAATGTCCCTACCAGGCCAGGACAACCTTCTGGTCTACAGGCTGAGCAGAGTCCTCCAGCCGCACAAGTGGCAGCTGGACCCCAGGGTAGCCAGTCGGCTTTTCCAGATCTGGGGGGAACCTGTGATGGACCTGTTTGCCAGCCCGGACAACTTCCAATTGCCCCAGTTCTGTTCCTGCCAGGCCCACCCCTCCAGAGTGGCAGGGGACATATGGTCAGAATGCCTCTTGTTCGCCTTCCCTCCCATGCCGCTGATTGCCAAGACCTTGTTCAGGACCCTCCGTGACAGGGCCTCGCTCATCCTGATAGCCCCTCTGTGGCCCAGGCTACCGTAGTTCCCAATGCTCCTCCAGTTGTTGATGGATACCCCATCCCATTAGGGACCTCTCCGGGACTCCTGTCTTAGGAGGGGGCCTCTCTTCTGCACCCCAACCTGGGATCCCTGTCGCTGACACCGTGGCTGAAGAGGGTGACCCCTTTCAACCTTTCGGTTGAGGTGGAAGAGATTCTGCTGGCCTCTCAAGGCCTCCACTAGGAAGGCTTATGCCCTCAAATGGCACAGGTTTTCGGCTTGGTGCGACAAGCACCTGACTAACCCGTTCTCATACCCAATGGGATTGGTGTTACAGTACCTTCTCCAATTCTCACAATCTGGGCTCAAGTCTAACTCTGTCCGAGTGCACCTTAGTGTCCTGGCGGCACACCACTACCTGGTGGATGGCAAGCCCCTCTTGGCTCAACCTTTGGTGACCCATTTTCATCAGGGCCTGCTCCTATCAAAGTCCCTGGTTTGCCCTCCAGCAACCAAATGGGACCTCACCATAGTGTTAGGGCAGCTCACTCACCCACACTTCAAGCCTCTAGCTACCTGCCAACTTCACTACCTCTCTTTGAAAGTGGCTTTTCTGGTTACGCTCACCTCCGCTCGCAAAGTTAGCGAGCTTCAGACCCTAGTGGCGGAGGTGCCTCATACCAGGTTCTACAAGAACAGGGTGGTGCTTCACACACACCCCAAATTCCTTCCGAAGGTAGTATCGCCCTTCCATCTCTGTTTTCTTTCCAGGACCTCACTCCAGTCAGGCGGAGATGGTCCTTCACAGCTTGGACTGTAAGAAGGCTTTGTTCTATATCCAATACACTCGGGGCCACTGCAAAGCTGCTCAGCTTTTCATTTCCTACCACCAGGCTGGGGGAAGCGGTGATGAAGCGTATGCTGTCAGTGTGGGTGCCGGACTGTATCGCCCTTGCCTATGAGCAGGCGGGGCTCCCTTTGGAAGACCGCATGATGGTGTACCATGTCAGGGCCATGGTGGTCTCAGTAGCAAATTTGCACTGTCCTCATGGTGGACATCTGCCGGGCTGCCACCTGGTCTTTAGTCCATACTTTCGCAGTCCATTACTGCCTGGAAAGAGTCCCAACGGGATAGTGCCTTTGGCCAGGCTGTGCTCTGTAACCTTTTTGGGATTTAGGCAACTCCTACCCTCCGACCCTTCTGTGTTCAGGCTACCGGAGTGCTGGTTTCATAGGACACAAGGGTCCTACTGTGGTTTGCGAATACAGACTCTATTGCTGCTGCTTGTGACTCCTTGTGAGGGAGCCCTGCTTTTTGCTGTGAGCTTTCAGTAGTCTGTACCTGGGGAGTCCCATATGTGAAGACTGACTTCCCGCTTGTTCTTGGAGAAAATATAGTTACTCACCTGTAACAGGTTTTCTCCGAGGACAGCAGGAATCTGTCCTCACAATCCTCCCTCCTCCCCTTGTAGTTGCTCCTTACCAGCGCTGTGGGATGCTCCCAAAAGCTTTCCTATTGGACGCTGGGGAACATTCCTGCGCAGGCTCTGTCGGTACCGACGATACCCATATGTGAAGACTTATTCCTGCTGTTCCCAGAGATCACCTGTTACAGGTGAGTAACTACGCTATCCCTGTTAATCAGAGCTTATAGTCTAGTCAAGATAGATAACAGAGCAGCTGGGGACATGAATATGTCTAGGGGAATGGTAAGGAAACACATAGTTGGAGAGCAGCATGCTAAGCAGATCAGTATCCAACAGTGGTCTTGAATAGTTGAGTTTTTAGCCTGGATTTGAAAATGGTGAGAGATAAAGCCTGTCATACAGTCTCAGGTAGTTTGTTCCAAGCATAAGGAGCAACAAAGTGAAAGGAGCGAAGTCTGGAGTTGGCAGTAGAAGAGAAGGACACAGATAGAAGCAATTTGCCAGAAGAATAGAGTTCCTGAGGAGGGATGTAGGGAGAGTCAAGAAAGAAAAGGTAGTGAGGAGCACTTATATGTCAGTATGAGAAGTTTAAACTGGATACAGAAATGGATAGGGAGCCAATGATGTGACTTGAGAAGAGGGGGGTTATCTTCCGCCAGCCTTGATATGCTCATATTAGTCGCACAGCTAAGTTTTGAGCAGATTGAAGGAGAGAGAGATGATTCAGAGGGAGACCAGCATGGAGTAGATTAAATAGTCTAGAAAGGAGATGACTAAAGAGTGGATAAGTGTCTTAGTAGTGTGTTCAGAAAGGAAAGGGTGAATGCTGTTATCTGTAACATACCCTCACAAATGGTCCCTGAAGTGCTTGGGGCCTGACCGTAAGCCTTTTCTTTGTTTCCTGTTCACAGATGACGAGAGGATTTCAGGATCTGAAAAGCAGCATAAATGCATTTTTGGTGCTGCGAAGACCGATCCATTATTTTTGGCATTTGTGGCATTAATCTCTATAGTTTGAGTTGAATCAGATGCTAGTGTTTCATCTTCATGAAGGGGCGGACCTTTAGCTTTCTCGGAGTAGAGCATCAGTTGGTTTCCCTGGAATCTGTCATCTACTTATACTGACCTGAAGAAGAAGACTGATTCATCCCTCATCCTCAAAGACCTTGAGGACCAGAGATGACCAGCTTTGGAAGGATGCATCAATACATTTATTTATTTAACAGTTTTTCTATACCGCCTTTCTCCAAGGTGGTTTGCAATGAACAACATAACAATTGCATAGGAATTGTTTTATATTAAACAGGAGAAGACAACTTGGAGATAAATATGGGGTTAACTGTAGGGAAGGAATGAACTATGTCCATGGGGAGGTAAAGTTTGTGAACAGAGAAGGTAGAATACAGGAATGATCTGAGCAGTCAAATGGTGTAAGATATATTAGCTCTGGTTATGTAATGTCATTGAGTCCATAGTATTCTCTGAAGAGATGCGTTTTGGGTAACATTTTTAGATCTGTAATGGATTTTGCTGCTCTTATGTTTTGTGGTAGTGCATTCCATATTAATGGAGCATAGAGGGAGAATGATCTGTTACTGGTTTGTTGTGTAGTTTTGGTCTTGAGTGAGTGAATACATTTGACATAGAGATCCACAGTAATGTGATCTCCAGACTACTGAGGTATTATATATCATCAGACACCCAAAGCAGCCCCTCTGTAAGGGCTAGCCATCCTCCTAGATATTGGAAGGGCCATGGCAGTCTCCACAATGCCAAGACGAGGGGTCAAGGGAGAAGTACAGTATAAACTAGCTGTGAACTGCTGTGCTTTCTTTGGGGGTGGGATTATAGTTCCCTCCACAAGTCTTGCTGGGTACTTTCACATGGTGACACCGTTGTATAAAATGTTTCTTCAGGACCAAGCAGGAAGTCAGTCCTCACATATGGGTGTCATCGGCGTCGATGAAGCCCCAGCAGAGCATTTCCCCAGCTTTCCATGAAAACCCTTGGGAATGCTGGCACGCATGCGCGGTTCCCTTCCTGCCTAAAGGTGCCATCTTACCTCAGTCTCTTTTTTCCCGAGAAGCCCATCAGAAGTGTGTCCTGTTCTCCCGGATAAAAGCAATTTTTTTTTTCTTTGGCGATTTTCGCTATTTTTCTCCGGTTCGATGCCGGTTCCCCTCCAGCCGGGTTCGGTACACCGGTATCGAGCCCGTTTTCTTCATTTTTCGGTGTTTGCCCTTCGTGGCTGGTGTTCGCGCCCTTTTTTCATTTTTTCACTGGAAGGCCGGTCTTTTGACCTTGCTGGGGCTATTTTTTTCCCCGATGGCTTCCAGTGGTTTCAAAAAGTGTGATCGGTGTAAGAAAATTATGTCTCTCACCGACACACGCGACTGCTGCCTTAGGTGCCTCGGCCCTGACCACGACCCCAAGTCGTGTGGGCCATGTGGAAAGATGTCTTCCAAGGCACTAGAGAGTCGACAGCATCAGAAGGAAAGGTTTTTCTCGGACTCTGCCTCCGGCCGGGCCCGGACCTCGTCTGAGGCCTCGACATCTCGGGATTCCGATCCCGAGCGCCGTCGAAGCTCCTCGGACAGGGGGGTCCCCCGACCGGGAACGTAAGAGGAAGAAGCGGCTCGCGAGGGTGGCGTCGGAGGAGGTCCCTGGTCCCTCGAGGGCCAGGTCTAAGACCCCAGACCGCCGTCCCGGGCCCGTGGACCAAGAGAAGCTTGCAAAAGTTCCTCGCATGGAGCCGGAGTCTGCTGGACACGTAAGCCCTGTAGTCCTCGTGGACTCTCCTCCCAGAGAGCTGACGTCTGGCCCGGCGCCGCCGGGGCCCGAGTCGGTGGCTGCTGCGTCTCCCGAGCTGAGTCTCAGGATGACAGCCTTGGAGTGCAGACTGTCTGCCTTCATGGAGCAGCAGCAGGCACTGATGGCCAGCCTGTCTGGTGCATCTGCCCCGACCACCGGGATGTCGACTTCGAAGTCAACCCTGGAGACCGAGCCGATACTCGAGACCCTCGTGGCTCGAAGTCGTCCTCGGTCGAGGTCTCCCTCGACCTCCTATTCGGGACCGAGGGTGTCGACACCGGTGCCCCCGGAGTCGGGGCGGGTGCCTCAGGGTCGGACCCTGACACCTTCTCGGACGAGTCCGCCTGGGAGACGGAGGACGAGGAGTCTCCCGATACTTTTAAGACTCGGTGTGTCCCGTCGGACTCACCGCAGTCTGATCCCCGGAGTAGATCCCCTCCGGAGGACACTAGGTTCTCGGAGTTCGTCCGGGATATGGACGCTGCCTTGGCTATCCCTGCCGATCCCGAGGAAGAGCCTCGAGCCGAGGAGCTCGATGCTCTTCAGTATGACTCTTCTCCAAAGGAGGCCCTTACTGTCCTGGTTCCTCCGATGCTGGAACGGCTCCTTTTCCGAATGTGGGAGGCCCCGGCCTTGGCGCCGGTTCAAAGTAAGCGAGTTGATTCCATTTATCAACTCCGCAAAAGCCCTGGTTTCCAGAAAGCACAGCTACCACACCATTCCATGCTTGTGGAATCGGCCATGCATCGTCTGAAGAGCCAGAAGATGCACTCTGCGGTACCCCCTGGCAGGGAGGCCCGCAACCTCGATCGCGTCCATAGGAAGTGCTTCCAGGGGTCGATGCTTGCTTGCCGTGTTCAGTCTTACCAGCTGTACATGGGCATGTACTTGCGGGACCTGGCCAAAGAATTGGCCGGATTCTCTGTTGGTCTCTCCGGGGAACCCTTGCAGAGATTTCAGACCTTGATCTCGGGGATTCGGGAATGCTCAAAGTTCATTTCCCACACCGCCTACGATGGCTTCGAGGCTTCGGTCCGAGTAGCGGCTGCCGGCATCGCGGCTCGACGCCATGCGTGGCTGCAGTCATCGGAACTCGAGCCATGGGTTCAGGACAAGTTGGTCGATGTCCCCTGCCGAGGTGAGAACCTTTTTGGCAAACCCGTGGCCGAGAAGGCCGCTCAGCTCGAGACAGAGCACCTTACCCGGACAAGGCTGTCGAGGAAGACCTCTGCCCCTTCACATATGAAGAAGGGCTCGGGTAAAAAGTCCTTTTACCCGAGGAAGGGGCACTGCCTACAAACAGTACTCTCAGTATCAGGCTGCCCAAGCTGCCCCCCAGGGTCAGCAAGCCAAGGGCCAGGGTAATGGGCCCCGTAGGCAGAGGACCCCCAAGCCTCAGGCCCCTGCTCCCACTCAGCAGAGTGGGGGTTTTTGACTCCTTGAGCATAGCCTCTTCTCCACTGCTCTCCCCACCCTGCACAGGAGGTCACCTCGCCCTCTTTGCCCACCAGTGGCCCCTTATCACCGGGGACAGTTGGGTGCTCGACATAGTCCACAATGGCTATGCCCTCCATTTCCACCAACTGCCTCCACCATATTTTCCAGGGGAGCCTCCAAGGCCTCCCCTGCACACAGACCTTCTACAAGAGCTTCATGGTCTGTTGGTGGACAGGGCGGTGGAGCCTGTGCCTCCCCACTTGCAAGGTCACGGATTCTACTCCAGGTATTTCCTGGTACCCAAAAGAACCGGTGGCCTTCGACCCATTCTGGACCTCAGAAACCTCAACAAGTTCCTAGAGAAAGAAAAGTTCAAGATGCTTACTCTTGGAACCCTTCTGGCCTACCTCCAGCAGGGAGATTGGCTATGCTCCTTAGATCTAAAGGATGCGTACACTCACATCCTCATTCATCCAGACCACAGAAAGTACCTCAGGTTCATTGTCGGAGGAAACCATTATCAGTACCGAGTACTACCTTTTGGCCTCACCTCCGCTCCCAGGGTCTTTACCAAGTGCCTGGCAGTTGTGGCGGCCTACCTGAGAAATCAAGGCATCTTTGTCTTTCCCTATCTGGACGACTGGCTCATCAGGGGTCAAACGTCCCTGGAGGCCAGACAAGCCACCCTCAGAACCATTGCTCTGCTTCAAAATGTGGGGTTTGTCATAAACTTCGCAAAGTCCACTTTGCTCCCCTCCCAGAACTTGGAGTTCATAGGGGCAAGGTTGGATTCTCAACTGGCAAAGGCATTCTTGCCAGAAGACAGGGCCCACAGGCTGATGGACGTGGCCAAACAGTTTCTAAACAAACACCTGGTCTCCGCCAGACTCTGCCTCAGACTTCTGGGCCACATGGCTTCGACAGTGCATGAGGCTCCATATGAGGCCTGCACAGTGGTGCCTTCGGACTCAGTGGTCTCCAGCCACAGGCCGCCTAAGAGACAGGATAAGGGTGTCCTGACCCCTTTTGGCCTCCCTCAGCTGGTGGCTACATCCACCCAATCTGCTGAAGGGGATGCCCTTCCAAATGCCAGAATACTCGGTGGTCCTCACCACCGACGCCTCTCTGAAAGTCTGGGGTGCTCATTGTCTAGACAAGTGCACTCAGGGCCTCTGGTCTCCCTGGGAAGCAGCCCAACAAATCAATCTCCTGGAACTTCGAGCTATCCGCTTGGCGCTCAAGGCTTTTTCTCCAGCCCTGGCTCACCGCTCAGTCTTGATTCAAACAGACAACCAGGTAGCCATGTTTTATGTGAACAAACAAGGCAGGACTGGGTCCCAGATCCTTTGTCGAGAGACTCAGGACCTTTGTTCCTTTGCCCTGAGGCACAACATGCTTCTCAAGACAGTGTACCTCCCAGGCCAGGAGAACTGTCTGGCCGACCGGTTGAGCAGAATTCTACAGCCCCACGAGTGGCAGCTGCATCCCTTGGTCGTTCAGAAGATCTTCCTGAAGTGGGGTCTCCCTTGGGTAGATCTCTTTGCCAGTCCACTGAACAAGCAACTGCCCAAGTTCTGCTCCAGGCAACCGCATCCTTTGAGGATAGCACCAGATGCTTTTCTGATGTCCTGGTCCCAGGGCCTTCTGTATGCGTTTCCTCCCACGCCCTTGGTGGCCAGAACTCTTTTGAAAATACTTCAGGACAAGGCCTCGGTCCTGCTGGTGGCTCCCAGGTGGCCGAGACAGCCTTGCTTTCCTCTTCTGCTCCAACTGGCGGTGGATCCCCCACTGCCTCTGGGGTTGCAACCCGACCTTCTCTCTCAGGAGCAGGGTTCCCTTCTGCACCCCAATCTCAAAGCTCTCAATTTGATGGCCTGGAGGCTGCAAGGGTAGTTTTGGCTCCCTGGGGCCTGCCTCAGGAAGTTGAGGCGGTTCTCCTAGCCTCTAGAAAACAGTACACTAGGAAAACCTATGCTCTCAAATGGAAAAGGTTTTCTGTCTGGTGTCAGCTCCGTGCAGAGGATCCTTTCTCCTGTACTGTGCCAGTAGTGCTTCAGTACTTACTGCACTTATCAAATCAGGGACTTAAGTCCAATTCTGTTCGGGTCCACCTCTCAGCTCTAGCAGCTCACCACTCACTGGTGGAGGGACATTCTCTGTCAGGTCACCCCTTGGTGTCACGCTTTCTCAGGGGCTTGCTTTTACTCAAGCCACCAATCCGTCTTCCTGCCCCTGAGTGGGAGTTGAATGTGGTCTTGCAGCAACTGACTCGCCCACCTTTTGAGCAGATGGCTACTTGTCCACTACGCTTCCTCTCCTGGAAGACACTCTTCCTGATAGCCCTTACCTCGGCTAGGCGAGTGAGTGAGCTTCAGGCCCTGGTCTGTGATAGGCCTTACACCAGGATTTATAGGAACAGGGTAGTCCTCAGGACTCATCCCAAGTTCCTCCCAAAGGTTGTCTCCTCTTTCCACCTCAATCAAGAGGTGGTTCTTCCAACATTCTTCCCTAGGCCTAATGCAAGCCAGGCTGAAGCAGTCCTGCATACCCTGGACTGTAGGAGGGCCTTATCCTTCTACCTTGACCGTACGCAGGGGCATAGAAGGGCTACTCAGCTCTTCGTATCCTTTGACCCCAATAAGTTGGGGTTGGCTGTGTCCAAGCGTACCTTGTCCATTTGGGTGGCTGACTGTATCACCTGGGCTTACAAGGCGGCTGACCTTCCTTTGCAGGGTAGGGTCACGGCCCATCGTGTC
Organism: Ichthyophis bannanicus; assembly: GCA_033557465.1. Lineage (NCBI taxonomy): Eukaryota > Metazoa > Chordata > Amphibia > Gymnophiona > Ichthyophiidae > Ichthyophis > Ichthyophis bannanicus. The sequence goes on along the minus strand of CM066031.1, from coordinate 1,841,080,069 downwards.
AGGGCAATGGCTGCCTCAGTGGCTCATCTCTGCTCTGTGCCCTTGGTAGACATCTGCAGGGTTGCAACTTGGTCTTCAAGCCAGACATTTGCGGCCCATTACTGTCTAGAGAGGGAGTCCCGTAGGGACAGTGCTTTTGGCCAAGCAGTACTCCGGAATCTCTTTGAGGTTTAGGCAACTCCTGCCCTCCTGCCCTCTGTTGGGCTACCGGTGGAGGTTGGGTCAGTGAAAAGCCTTTCTTTGATGCTGGGACTAGAGGGAGTTCTCTTGTTCAGCCTGGGTTCCTGGTAGCCCAGAGCTAGGGAGTCACCCATATGTGAGGACTGACTTCCTGCTTGGTCCTGGAGAAAGAGTAGTTACTCACCTGTAACAGGTGTTCTCCAGGAGCAGCAGGAATCCGTCCTCACAACCCTCCCTCCTCCCCTTGGAGTTGCATTTGTACATAGTTTATTTTTCATTTTTGTGTGCTGTTCTTAGCTATGTTATTTGACTGAGGTAAGATGGCACCTTTATACGGGAAGTGAACCGCGCATGCGTGCCAGCATTCCCAAAGGCTTTCATGGAAAGCTGGGGAAATGCTCCGCTGGGGCTTCATCGACGCCGATGACACCCATATGTGAGGACTGAATCTCCAGGAACAAGCAGGAATGAGTCTTAACATATGGGTATCGTCGGTACCGATGGAGCCTGCGCGGGAACGCTCCCCAGCATCCAATAGGAAAGCTTTTGGGAGCATCCCACAGCGCCTGCGCGCTGCCTTCCGGCCTTTCCTAACCGCCTCTCTCCAGTTCTTCTTTTTCCGCGGATCCAGCAGGTCGTGTTTCCTGTCACCGCTGAAGAATTTCTTATTTTTTCTTTTATTTCTTTAGTCGCGTGTCTGCCTTCTCGACTTCGGACTGGTACCGCCGTTTTTTTCTTTCTTTCAAAAAATAAATAAATAAACTACTCTTTTCTACTTCAGTGCATTTTTTTCTTTCTGTGGCCTTAGGCCTACAGAAAATTTTTCCTCATGGAAGAGCCCGTCTCCGGGTTCAAAAAGTGCACTAAGTGCAGTAGCACTATTTCTGTCACCGACACCCACGACTGGTGTCTTAAATGTTTAGGTCCTGACCATTCCATCGCGGACTGTGAGTCCTGTTCCATGATGTCTAAAAGAGGTTTACAGAGTCGAACAGCCAAGCTCAGTACCCTGTTTCCCTCTGATGCAGCTTCTGTGGCATCGACGTCTTCCAGGGCTGCTTCTTCCTCCCATGGATCTCAGGTAACCAAACTTAAATCTGGCCGGTCCTCGAAGAGTACATCTCCCTCTAAGTATCGAGATGCCCCCGGGCTTGCTCTCGAGGAATCCACACCGGCAAAATTACCCCGGCGGGAGGCTCCGGCTTCCAAAGCTTTATCTATGGGGTCACAGGTTGACATCGATGGCTTGGCCTCGACCGATCACCTGTTACAATGTTCTGGGGTACCGGCGGTTCACACCGGTACCGACATCCAGACATTGGTGGCGTCGATGGATCAGAATATTCTGACCATGCAGCGTGCCATCACGGCATTCATACAAGCTGCGAAGCCTTCGGTACCGCAACAAACTCCGTTATCGGTACCGATTCCGGTACCGGACCCGATACTGGTTCCGCTGCCGGTACCGATTGCATCAACATCGACGCCAGCGGTACACTATCCTGTGATGCCCATCGGTACCGATCCGGTACCGAGTACTCCCGATGTCTATACCCCCCGGTATGCGTATCGGGCTCTGCGAGAGCATCCAGACAGACGATACTTCGATTCTTCTGAGGACTCTGATGAATCAGAGGCCTCTATCAAAGCATCGGGGATCCTTCCTCAGGAACCCTCTTCTCCAAAAAGGAGAATGTCTCTTCCAGAGGACTTGTCTTTTCAAGACTTTATCAGGGAGGTGGCCAGGGGCCTTTCCATCTCAGTGGCCTCTGAGACAGATCCTAGAGCCAAAAAATTAGATATTTTACAATATCCTAAGGCTCCCAAAGAGGCAGCCACTTTACCAATACATGAGATTCTCTATGATCACATGTTGGGCATATGGGAGACTCCTCTTACCACCTCCCCTCATTCTCGTAGGTTGGACACCGTGTATCATGTTCCTCCTTGTCCTGGTTTTCATAAGACTCAGCTTCCTCACCACTCCATTGTGGTGGAGTCTGCTATGAAAAAGATCAAGAGTACAAAGAGGCACTCTTCTACTCCTCCAGGAAGAGAATGCAGAATCTTAGATGCCTTTGGCAGGAGAATTTTCCAGGCCAGTATGCTTGTAGCCAGAATCAACTCCTATAGTGTCTATATGGGGATGTTTCTAAAGGAAGTTACAGATCATCTGCAAACCTTATCTCATTTTATTTAAGAAAATAAAAGGGAAGTGTTTCTCACCTGGCTCAAACATGCCCAGGATATTTCCAAGTTTTCCAACCGTGCAGCCTTTGACTCTTTTGAGGGTGCCAGCAGAGCCTCGGCTATTGCCATAGGTGCACGCAGAGTTGCTTGGTTACAAGCCTCTGATTTGGAATCCTGGGTTCAGGATGGGCTAGGTAACCTTCCTTGTACAGGTGAAAACCTGTTTGGCAAAGATTGACAAGCAAAGGCCAACCAATGGATGCTGAAAATTCTGCTTTAGATAGACTTTCAAAGTCTACTTCTCCTTTTAAAAAGAGATTGTTCAAAAAAGGATTTTTCCCAAAAAAAGGGAAATATTCTTCTGTTTATGGTCAGGCCTCTTCTGCAGGTCGTTTTGCTACAAAGAGGTAACAACAACCAAAACAGGCCAAGCCTAAGGCTGCGAGGACTGCTACGGCCCAACAGCCTCAGCCTCCTCAGGGCCTTTGACTTACCACTAGAGAACTTAGCCTTTCTGGCTCTAGAACATCCAGAGCCTCTCACCATCCCAGGAAGGTTAGCTCATTTTGCTCCCAGATGGGAACAAATCACAGCAGAGCAATGGACCCTCTCTATCATAAGAGACGGGTACAAGCTTCACTTCTTAAACCTTCCTCCTCACACTATGGTGAAACAGTTCAATTCTCCAACATCTCTCCTCAACCTTCTAGGTCAAGAGATTACCACCCTTCTTGCCCAAGGGGCAATAGAAGAAGTACCCCTTCTTCAACAGGACTCAGGGTTCTACTCCCCCTATTTTCTCATTCCAAAGAAAACAGGGGGCTACAGACCCATTTTAGTTCTCAGAGAATTGAACAAGTTTCTATGCAAGGAGAAATTCAAGATACTTTCTCTCGGAACTCTCCTTCCATACCTCCAGAGTCAGGACTGGCTTTGTTCTGTAGATCTCAAGGATGCGTACACCCATGTCCTCATCCATCCAACACACAGAAGGTTCCTTCGGTTCCTTTACCAAGGAAAGCACTACCAATACAAAGTGCTTCCTTTCGGTCTGGCCTCTGCACCAAGAGTGTTCACCAAATGCATGGCAATAGTAGCTGCATTTCTACGCACTCTAGGGATATTCGTATTCCCATATCTGGACGACTGGCTCATCCGAGCTCCATCTCCGTCAGAGGCCCAGGCTTCCCTGGCCTGCACAAGGCGTGTTCTTCAGTATCTGGGACTGGTAATAAACATTCCAAAATCCTATCTCACTCCTACTCAATCTCTATAGTTCATAGGGGCCTTGCTGGATACCACAACTGCAAGGGCCTATCTCCCCCAGGCCCGTTGCCTACGCTTGGTGCAGTTAGCCTCACAGATTCAGTTAAAATCCCATTTAACTGCTCGAGAGATGTTACAACTCTTAGGCCACATGGCATCCACTGTGCATGTGGTTCCTTATGCTCGCTTTCACATGAGAGCAGCTCAATGGACTTTGTCCATCCAATGGACCCAGGCATCAGGGTGCCTGTCAAACAAGATAGCGACCTCCAGTCGCCTCTTTTCCTCGCTCCATTGGTGGAAGTCCATTCAAAATCTGTTGCTGGGTTCCCCCTTTCAATAGGTCTTACCCCAAGCAACCCTTACCACAGATGCCTCTCCAAAGGGTTGGGGAGCTCATCTACAAGATCTCTCTACCCAAGGCATCTGGTCTCGAGACATCTCTACATATCAAGCTCTTAGAGCTCAGAGCAATCTTTCTGGCTCTCAAAGTCTACAAGACAGTCCTCATCCACACGGACAACCAAGTAGCCATGTTCTACGTGAACAAGCATGGGGGGACTGGCTCTCTGTCACTTTGCTACGAAGCTCTGAGATTGTGGGCCTTCGCCAGAGAGCATCAAATCCATCTCATGGCAGTGTATCTTCCAGGAGTTCAAAACTCTTGGGCAGACAGACTCAGTCGAGTTCTGCTTCCGCACGAATGGTCCCTCCATGGGGACCAGATAGCCAGGATCTTCCGAATTTGGGGAACCCCGGACATAGACCTCTGTGCAAGTCCGTGGAATGCCAAACTTCCCCGGTTCTGTTCCAGAATTTCGTGTCAGGGAGTTCAGGCCAGGGATGCCTTCCTCCTTCACTGGGGGCAAGACTTCCTCTATGCCTTTCCACCTATTCCCCTAATTCCCAAGACACTCTTCAAACTTCAGAGAGACAGTTGGTCTATGATCCTCATAGCACCACATTGGCCACGCCAAGTGTGGTACCCTCTACTTCTGCATCTCTCCTAAGCTCCCTCCCTGGACTTGGGATCTGTTCCAGACCACCTGTCTCAGGAGGAGGGAACGTTGTGGCATCCAAATCCCCAGTCTCTTCTCCTCAGAGCCTGGTTGCTGAAGGCCTAGACCTTTACGATTTGCATCTTTCTCAGCAAGTGAAGGATATCCTTCATGCTTCCAGAAAGCCTTCCACTAGACGTTCCTATGCTTTTAAATGGAAAAGGTTTACCATTTGGTGTGCAGAGAAGGGTCTTAACCCTCTTGCAATACCTCTGAATTCTTTACTAGAGTATTTGCTGCATTTATCCCATGCAGGCCTTAAAACGAATTCAGTAAGAGTCCATTTGAGTGCTATTGCAGCATCCCCTAAACCTCTCAATGGACAGCCTATTTCCTCTCATCCTCTTATAGCAAGATTCATGAGAGGCCTTCTTTTGACTAAACCTCCCATCAGACCACCTCCAGTGGCATGGGACTTGAACTTGGTTCTTGGCCAGCTTATGAAGCCACCCTTTGAACCCTTAGCCACTACCTCCTTGAAATTCCTTTCCTGGAAGGTTATTTTTCTCATTGCAGTCACCTCAGCTCGCCGCATCAGTGAACTGCAAGCCTTGGTGGCTAATCCTCCTTATACAAGGTTCCATCATGACAAGGTAGTCCTTAGGACTAATCCACACTTTATGCCTAAAGTGGTCTCACCTTTTCATCTGAACCAGGAGGTTTATTTACTTGTCTTTATTCCAGGACCTCATGCATCAAGTGCAGAGAGGAATCTTCATACCCTGGATTGTAAAAGAGCTCTTGCTTTTTACTTGCAAAGGACACAGCAACATAGAAAGTCCTCTCAACTCTTTGTTGCTTTTGATTCCTCTCATTTAAGACTTCCAGTCTCTAAGAGAACTCTGTCCAATTGGATTGCTCAGTGTATTTCTTTCGCCTACCAGAGTAAGAACCTTTCTCTGGAGGGCCATGTCACAACTCACAATGTGAGGGCCATGGCAACCTCTATGGCTCATCTAAATTCTGTGTCCATCGACCAGATCTGTCGAGCGGCCACCTTGGCCTCGGTTCATACCTTCACAGCCCATTACTGCTTGGACAAGGACTCCCGCCGGGATGCCTTCTTTGGTCAGGCTGTTCTCAAACACCTGTTCCATACCTAATCAACTCCTACCCTCCATCCCTGGCTGGATGCCTGAGATTCATGGGTGGAGGTAGAGCCCTTCCCAGGGACTCACAACCTGGGTGATCTCCCAGGCATCTCTAGCTGGGGGAGTCCCCATATGTGAAGACTCATTCCTGCTTGTTCCTGGAGATAGCACAGTTACTTACCTGTAACAGGTGATCTCTGGGAACAGCAGGAATAAGTCTTCACAACTCACCCACCTCCCCTAGGAGTTGTATCTCTCTTTCTATCTTTCCTTTCCTCACTCTCTCTTTGTCTGAGCTTTAAAACTCGAACTGGAGAGAGGCGGTTAGGAAAGGCGGGAAGGCAGCGCGCAGGCGCTGTGGGATGCTCCCAAAAGGTTTCCTTTTGGACACTGGGGAGCGTTCCCGCGCAGGCTCCGTCGGTACCGACGATACCCATATGTGAAGACTTATTCCTGCTGTTCCCAGAGATCACTTGTTACAGGTAAGTAACTGTGCTTTCCTGCTGCTCCTGGAGAACACCTGTTACAGGTGAGTAACTACTCTATACTGAATCCCAGCAAGGCGACACTACAATTGAAGTATGGTAGTAATGGGAAAAAAAACACATACTGGCTGCATGTCGACCAGGATAAAAAGGTGCCCACCCATAGCTTACGCACTGGGGCTAATGGTGGTGTTTGCAATAGTGCAAGCACTGCAGCTGTAGAAAACATTCCTGCCACAGGTAAAGGCCGTGGTGTGCATGTTCGCGGACCCACTATGGCAGGAGATGGGCCTTTACTCTGTCCTCATCCTTCTTGACCTCTCCTGCTTTTGACACTGTTGACCACAACCTTCTCCTCGATACCCTGTTCTCGCTTGGTTTTAAGGGTTCTGTATTGTCCTGGTTCTCCGCCTATCTCTCCCAACGCTCTTTCAGTGTTAGCTCTGGTGGCTCCTCCTCTTCTGCTATCCCGCTCCCAGTTGGTGTACCCCAAGGATCTGTCTTGGGTCTTCTCATTTTCTCTCTCTATACCCAGTCCCTTGGTGTGCTCATCTCTTCCCATGGCTTTCAGTACCATCTTTATGCCGATGACTCCCAGATTGTAAACCGCCCAGATGCTATTTTGTATTGGGCGGTATATAAAGTTTTAATAAACATAAACTTAAACATAAACATCTACCTCTCTACTCCTGAAATCTCTCTATCAATCCAGACCTGTATCTCTGCCTGCCTTTCTGACATTGCTGCTTGGATGTCTCGCCGCCATTTGAAATTGAACATGGCCAAGAGTGAACTTCTTATCTCCCCCCCCCCCCCTTAAAATCACCTCTCCTCTTCCTCCTTTCTCAGTCTCTGTGGATAACTCTCTACTCCTTTCTGTTTCCTCAGCTCACAATCTTGGGGTTGTCTTTGACTCCTCTCTCTCCTTCTCCACACACATACATCTGATAGCTAAGACCTGCTGTTTTTTTCTATAACATCAACAAAATCCGCCCATTTCTTTCTGAATACACTACTAAGACACTTTTCCACTCCTTAATTATCTCCCGTCTTGACTACTATAACCTACTCCTTGCTGATCTCCCTTTGAATCATCTCTCTCCCCTTCAATCTGTTCAACACTCTGCTGCGTGGCTAATCTTCCGCCAGCCTCGTCATGTTCATATTACCCCTCTTCTCAGGTCACTTCATTGGCTCCCTATCCGTTTCTGCACCCAGTTCAGACTTCTCCTGTTGACCTATAAATGCATTCACTCTGCTGCTCCTCACTCCCTACCTTCCTTTTATCTCTCCTTACACCCACCCTTGGGAACTCTGCTCTTCTGGCAAACTGCTTCTCTCTGTTCCCTTCTCTTCTATTGCTAACGCCAGACTTAGCTCCTTTCATCTTGCTGCACCTTACATCTGGAACAAACTGCCTGTGTCTGTACGCCAGACACCTACTCTGACCCTTTTCAAATCCAGGCTGAAAACTCACCTCTTTGCTGCTGCTTTTGGATCTTGACTCACCTGGTCTCCTTGTTTCTTTACCTTTCCCCCTTGTTTTATCCCTGTCTACACCTTTTGTGTTGTCTGTCTTGACTAGATTGTAAGCTCTGATGAGCAGGGGTTAACTCTTACATATCTCTGCAGCTTGTAGCGCTGTACAAATTCTCAGTAGTAGTAGTAGGAGATAAACCACGAAATTAATGAAAAAGTTGAGGATTAACTACGGTTAAGTGGACTTCTGCAGATAAGGAGGAAATAAAGTACTGCAACATTTATGCTACAAACCCTATATTTAAATAAAGCAGTCCAGTCTCTCGACGGGCTCCATGCAGCATTGTCCCGCCTCCAAAGGAAGTTGTTTACCACTTCCTTTGGAGGCAGGACAATGTTGCACAGAGCCTGTCGAGAGACAGGCTCCGCAACGGTTTTACAGGCATAGCCGCGGTTCCCTAAGAGACAGGGAGCCGCGGCTGCATTAGGAGGCAGACATGGGAAGAGGGGAGGAGGGGGCAGGGAACCTGCAACGGGGCTAACATGATTGAGGGAGGGGGGCTGACATGGAGGGAGGGACTGACATGAAGGGAGGGAGGGGGGCTGACATGGACAAAGGGAAGAGACGGGGACATACTGGACAGACGGGTGATAAATGCTGGACAGAGGGGAGAGACAGTGCGGGTTAGGATTATAATGGGCAGATGGGGGGGGTCTAGGACTGGTAATGGGTTGATTAGGGAAGGCTAGGACTGGGAATTTATTTAGACAGTTTTGTATACCACCATCTCCAGGAACAAGCAGGAATAAGTCCTCACATATGGGTACGTCGGAACCGACGGAGCCTGCGCGGGAAAGCTCCCCAGCTTCCTAGAATGGAAGCTTTTGGGACCTCCCACTGCACATGCGCGCTGCCTTCCCGCCTTCCTGAACAGCTCTCCTCAGTTTCTCTTTTTCCGCGGAGCCAGCAGGTCGTGTATCCTGTCACCGCTGAAGAAATTGTAGTTTTTTGTTTTGTTTCTTTAGACCGCGTACCTGCCTTCCCATACCGATACCGGTATCGCCGGTCTTCCTTTTTCTTTCTTGAAAAATTATTTCTTTTCTTTTATTATTTTTCAGCACTTGGTCACTTCAGTTAGGCCTTCAGGCCTACTTGAATTCTCCACATGGAGAAGCCAGCCCCTGGATTTAAGAAGTGTACCAAGTGTACTGCTGTAATATCAGTCACAGACACCCATGAATGGTGTCTTAAATGTTTGGGGCCTGACCACTCCATTCCGGACTGCCCTTCCTGCTCCCAAATGTCTAAGCGTGGGCTGCAGAACCGGGCCAACAAATTCCATGTGCTGTTTGCTTCAGAGAATCCAACATCACAGTCATCCAGGTCATCATCTCCGGATGGATCTCAGGTAACCAAACCTTCTGTGGGCAAGTCCTCAAAGGGCAAATCTCCTTCAAAGCATCGAGAGGCTCTTAGTTTTGAGGACCCTGCCCCAGCCAAACAGCCCCGGCGGGAAGCTCTGCCTTCCAAAACGCCAATTCAGGGGCTACAGGTTGACATCGATGGCACGGCCTCGACAGATCACCTGTTGGACTGCTCTGGGGTACCGGCCCATACCGGTACCGACATCCAGGCAGCCGTGGCGTCTATGGGCAATACTGTCCAATCCATGCAGCAGGCCGTCATGGCTTTCATTAAAGCTGCAACGCCATCGGTACCGCTTCCAGCGGTTCCGGGCCCGGTTCCGGTATCGTCCGCCATGCCGGAACCCAGGCCTTCCTCTTCTAAACGCAAATCGGTACCGTATGGGCTTTCGCTCCATACCGCTTCCATACCCGGTACGCCCGATGTCGATACCGATCGGTATGCGTATCGTGCGTTGGAGGAAACTAGAGAATACACCGATTCCTCTGAGGATTTTGGCTCCTCTGATGAGTCTGCAGAGCTCTCCCTTGACCTTCCTGAGGAACCTTCTTCTCCAAAAAGGAGAATGTCTCCTCCAGAGGATTTGTCCTTTCAGGACTTTATTTTAGAAATGGCTAAAGGCCTTTCTATCACTACCTCCTCTGAAAGGGAACCAAGGTCAAAAAGGTTGGATATTTTAGGATACTCTAAGTCTCCTAAAGAAGCAGTTACCCTGCCTATCCATGAAATCCTTCAGGAACAATTGATGGATTTCTGGGAGAACCCTTTAACTCTGTCTCCTTATTCCCGTAGGTTGGACACCATGTATCGGGTCCCTCCTTCTCCTGGTTTTCAGAAGACTCAATTGCCTCACCACTCCATTGTGGTAAAGTCTGCAATGAAAAAGATCAAGAGTACTAAAAGGCACTCTTCTACACCTCCAGGAAGGGAATGTAAGACACTGGACTCTTTTGGTAGGAAAATCTTCCAGGCTAGTATGCTTATAGCCAGGATTAATTCCTACAGCCTCTATATGGGCATGTTCCTAGGGGAACTTGCCAAGAAAGTGCGGCATTTTGCCCCCTTTATCCCTGAGGATAAACAGGAGGACTTCCTTTCTGTAGTGAAACAACTTTCAGATGTTTCTAAGTTCTCCAACAGAGCTGCCTTTGATTCCTTCGAGGGAGCCAGCAGAGCTTCTGGCATTGCTATTGCAGCCAGACGTCTGGCTTGGCTCCAGGCTTCTGATCTGGAACCCTGGGTTCTAGATGGCTTACGGAATCTGCCCTGTACAGGTGAGAACTTATTCGGTGCAGAGTGGCAAGTTAAAGCCACTCAAATGGACGCTGAAAATGCCACCTTAGAGAGACTTTCTAAGTCCACTTCTACTCCCACTAAGAAGAAGTCTTTCAAGAGGCCTTATTATAAGAAGGCCAGATATGCTTCCAATACTGGCCAGCAATCTTCTCAACCTCGTTTTGCGGCTAAACGTCAGCAAACGAAACAAGCAAGAGCAAAGCCTGCAGCAGCTACTGCAGCTCAACAGGCTCCACCCCCTCAGGGGTTTTGACTTGCCCCTAGAGAACTTGCCATTCCTGGTTCTGGACCAACCAGAACCTCTCACCATACCTGGAAGGTTAGCTCACTTTGCTCCCAGATGGGAACAAATCACAACAGAGCAATGGACCCTCTCTATCATCCGAGAGGGTTACAAACTTCATTTCTCCAACCTTCCTCCCCATCGCATGGTGAGACCCTTCAATTCTCCATCTCCTCTCCTAGCCCTGTTGGATCGGGAGATCTCTTCTCTGCTTGCCCAAGGGGCCATAGAAGAGGTTCCTCTTCATCAACAAGGGTCAGGTTTCTACTCCCCCTATTTTCTCATTCCAAAGAAGACAGGGGGATTCAGACCAATCCTAGATCTGAGAGAATTGAACAAATTTCTGTACAAGGAGAAATTCAAAATGCTCTCTTTGGGCATTCTCCTTCCATACCTTCAGAGTCAGGACTGGCTTTGTTCTCTAGACCTGCAGGATGCGTATACACATCTACTCATCCATCCATCCCACAGAAAATATCTTCGCTTTCTGTTCAGGGGAAGTCATTACCAATACAGAGTACTTCCCTTCGGTCTCGCCTCTGCCCCAAGAGTCTTTACCAAATGCATGGCAGTCGTAGCCGCATTTCTCAGAAGCATGGGGATTTTCGTATTCCCATATCTGGACGACTGGCTCATTCGAGCTCCAACTCAGTCGCAGGCCCAGATTTCCCTAGACCGCACAAGGAGCCTTCTGCAGTATCTGGGACTGGTGGTAAACCTTCCCAAGTCTCAACTCAGCCCTACTCAGTCTCTAGAATTCATAGGGGCCCAGTTGGACACCACCACTGCAAGAGCCTACCTTCCACTGGTTCGGGGTCAGCGTCTGCTGAGCTTGGCCTCCCAAGCCCAGTCCAGTACTCACTTGACAGCCAGGGAAATGCTACGCCTCCTGGGCCATATGGCCTCCACAGTACATGTGGTGCCCTATGCTCGTCTTCATATGAGAGCAGCTCAATGGACCCTGGCCACCCAGTGGACTCAGGCGTCGGGAGCACTCTCAGACCAAATACAAACCTCAAACCGTCTGTCTTGGTCCCTCCATTGGTGGATATCCACCAAGAATCTGTTGTTGGGGGCTCCCTTTCAGCCCTTGCTACCCCAAGCAACCCTCACAACAGATGCCTCCCAATTGGGGTGGGGAGCCCATCTGCAAACTCTCTCCACTCAGGGCACTTGGTCTCCACAGGAGGCCACCCTTCATATCAACCTCCTGGAACTGCGAGCAATTTACCTTGCCCTCAAGGTCTTCTATACCCTCCTTGCCAACCTGACTGTCCTGGTTCAGACAGACAATCAGGTGGCCATGTTTTACATAAACAAACAAGGAGGGACGGGCTCTCTGTCGCTTTGCAACGAAGCTCTCAGATTATGGGCCTTCGCCAGAGAGCACCAAATTCATCTGCTAGCAGTGTATCTTCCAGGAGTTCAAAACTCTCGAGCAGACAGGCTCAGTCGAGTTCTGCTGCCACACGAGTGGTCCCTACACGTGGACCAGATAAGCAGAATCTTTCAGGAATGGGGGACCCCGGACATAGACCTCTTTGCAAGTCCGTGGAATGCCAAACTTCCCCGGTTCTGTTCCAGGACTCCGTGTCAGGAAGCTCAGGCCACGGACGCCTTTCTCCTCCATTGGGGTCAGGCGTTCCTATATGCCTTTCCACCCATTCCGCTGATTCCCAAGACTCTATTCAAACTCCAGAGAGATCACGGCTCTATGATCCTCATAGCTCCACGCTGGCCACGCCAAGTGTGGTTCCCTCTGCTTCTACAGCTCTCCCAGGGATCCTCCCTGGACTTAGGAGCTGCACCAGACCTTCTGTCTCAGGAGGAGGGGACTTTGTGGCACCCAAACCCCAAATCCCTACATCTCCAAGCTTGGTTACTGAAGGCTTAAGTCTTCAAGACTTTAATCTTTCTCAACCTGTGAAAGATATCCTTCATGCCTCTAGGAAACCTTCCACGAGGCGGTCTTATGCTTTCAAATGGAAACGTTTTTCCATTTGGTGTGCTCAGCAGGGCCTTGACCCTCTGGCACTTCCTTTGAATTCCCTCTTAGACTATCTCCTGCATCTTTCCAATGCAGGCCTTAAGACGAATTCTGTAAGAGTCCATTTAAGTGCTATTTCAGCATCCCTGAAACCTATAAATGGACAACCTATCTCCTCTCATCCTCTTGTTGCAAGATTCATGAGAGGCCTGACTCTCACTAAACCTCCCATCAGACCCCCCCCGGTCGCATGGGATTTGAATCTAGTGCTTGGTCAGCTTATGAAGCCACCTTTTGAGCCGTTATTTTCTACCTCCTTGAAATTTCTTTCCTGGAAGGTACTATTCCTAATTGCAGTCACTTCCGCTCGCCGCATCAGCGAACTGCAGGCTCTAGTGGCTAATCCACCTTATACAAGATTTCATCATGACAAGGTGGTCCTTAGGACGAATCCCCACTTTATGCCCAAAGTGGTCTCGCCTTTTCATCTTAATCAAGAGGTATATCTACCTGTCTTTTTTCCGGCTCCTCATGCATCCAGTGCAGAGAGGAACCTTCATACTCTGGATTGTAAAAGAGCTCTAGCCTTTTACCTTAATAGGACTCAGCCACATCGAAAGTCTTCTCAACTTTTCGTGGCTTTTGATCCTTCACATTTGGGACTTCCAGTCTCCAAGCGTACACTTTCCAATTGGATTGCTCAGTGTATTTCCTTTGCTTACCAGAGTAAAAACATTTCTCTGGAAGGCCATGTCACAGCTCACAATGTGAGAGCCATGGCAACTTCTATGGCTCATCTGCACTCTGTTTCTATTGATCAGATCTGTCGAGCCGCTACCTGGGCCTCGGTTCATACCTTTACAGCCCATTACTGTTTGGACAAGGACTCCCGCCGGGATGCCTTGTTTGGCCAGGCTGTCCTCAAACACCTGTTCCATTCTTAGACAACTCCTGCCCACCTTCCCAGGATGGATGCCTGAGATCCATACGAAGATGGCGAACCCTTGGAGGGGGATCTCCCAGGCATCTCAGCTAGGGAGTCCCCATATGTGAGGACTTATTCCTGCTTGTTCCTGGAGATAGCACAGTTACTTACCTGTAACAGGTGATCTCTGGGAACAGCAGGAATTAGTCCTCACAACCCACCCACCTCCCCTAGGAGTTGTATCTTCTATCTATCTGTCTTCCTGTCCTCTCTCTATTGTCTCAGCTATAAACTCGAAACTGAGGAGAGCTGTTCAGGAAGGCGGGAAGGCAGCGCGCATGTGCAGTGGGAGGTCCCAAAAGCTTCCATTCTAGGAAGCTGGGGAGCTTTCCCGCGCAGGCTCCGTCGGTTCCAACGTACCCATATGTGAGGACTAATTCCTGCTGTTCCCAGAGATCACCTGTTACAGGTAAGTAACTGTGCTTTATCCTTCAATGGACTGATCAAGGGGGGGTTGGGACTGGTAATGTGCTGATAGGGGGGTAGGACTGGTAATGGACTGATGGGGGCTAGCATTGGAAATGTGCTGATCGGGGAGGTTAGGACTGGAAATGGGCTGATTATTGGAGGCTAGGACTGGTAATGGGGTTGAGGGAGAGACTAGCACTGGAAATGAGCTGATTAGGGGAGGCTAGGACTGGTAATGAGCTGATGGGGGGGTAGCACTGGTATTAGGCTGATTAGGGGAGGCTAGCACTGGTAATGGGGTTGAGGGGGGACTAGCACTGGAAGCAAGCTGATTGGGGGGGGGCTTCGACTGGGAATGGGCTGATTGTGGGGAGGGGAGGATAGAGCTGCTGGCCCTGGAAGAAAACTGGGGGCTAAGGCTACAAATGGGCTGATACGAGGGGATGGGAGAATGGAACTGGAAGGGAGTGGATCTGAGAGGGGCTGCCATGGTATTTGTACTAGAAGGGACTGGTCAGTGGGGAAGGAGGGGGACTAGAAGGGAATGGACACCAGTGGCAGTCATGGGAATGCAAGTTGACATTGGAAGGTACTGAGAGTGAGGACTGGAAAGGGGCTGATACTGGGGAGGATTACTGGGACTGGAAATAGGCTGATGGAAAGAAGTGAAGAAAACGAAAGAAGAGATAAGAAATGGCAGATGGACCATAGACCACAGAAAGAGAGCTAAGAGAAGACAGGAAAGCAGAAGCCTCAGATCGGGACCAGCATGATCAGAGAATAAATTGGTCAGAGAACAAATGTAGAAAAAATTATTTTATTTCATATTAGTGATTTGACTACAAAATCATCATAATTTTGAAATTAAATATTGTTACTTGTTTTTGTGATTAATTATTGTGGTTTAAATAAGTAAAATTTATAAATAAAAACATATTGCAAAGGCCTATAATATGTTAATAATTCAACAAATGATTACAGCGACAATGCGTTAATGGTAAAGGAAGAGAGACGCATTTGATTTTATCATTTGGGGTCACCACAAGTTGGCCAATGGTAAAAGGGGGTCACAGTACAAAAAAGATTGAGAACCACTGACCTAAGGTTAAAAGTATGATTATAAAGATGAACAATGCCATATCAAGTATGAAGGGACCATCTATTGACATCGCTAAAATAAATCAAATACAGTATTGTGCAGCTAAAATTATTCCTACAAGAATAATACCAGCTAAAATGCAGGGCCAGAAGAAAAAGAAAACAGTTCCTCCTTGGAAAAAAGCACATTAAGGAGAAAAATATAATCATTGCATGCTGAGGTATTCCTTATAGACTGGTATCTAAAAGGATTAAGATCATCAAAGATATTAAGGAAGATCCATGACATTAAGCTGAAGCATGCTGCATGAACAGTAGACCTGAAATTTATATGTTCCAACAATAAATTGAAAATAACAGCAGAAGCGCAAAAACTGCGAAGATATGAATAAAACCGAAAAGAAAGATATCAAAATAGGTTATTTAGAGGGAACCCAAAACAATTTTACAGGGAATTGGGAAAGAACATTAAGATACTGAAAGCAGCACCAACCAAGGCCAATACAAAAGCTTCTGGAGAAAACTATGCGAGGACCCTATAAAGCATAATCAAGAAGCAGCATGGTTACCCTGCATACAGGAGCATTTAGAAAAAGCAAACATCATGCCTATGGAATGGCCTGCAGTAACAACCAAAGAGCTGGCAAGCAGGTTAAAGCTAGCCCCAAACTGGAAGAGCACTGGCCCAGATGGGGTAACCAACCTTTGGCTCAAACAGTTAACATCACTCTACCCAGACTGGTGAATTGTAAAAATCAATTGTTTATGCAGCCAGACTTAACACCACAATGGCTTACTCCAGGAAAAACATTTCTCCTTCCAAAAGGAGATCCAATAACTGTCCCAGCAATTATTGACCAATAACTGTATACCTACAATCTATAAGCTGTTCGCTGCAATAGATGCAGACAGAATATATGATCATATCGAGTCCAATAACATCATGGTAATAGATCAAAAGGGCAACAAGGGAGGAGCATATGGTGCCAAAGACCAGTTAATGTTGAATAAGGCCATCATTGCCAGCACTAAGAAAAACATTAATCTCAGTATAGTATGGATTGATTATAAGAGAGATTTTAATAGCATCCCACACTCATGGATAATAAATTGCCTTGAAATGTATAAAATAAATCCTGGTTAGGGGGAAGCCCCTGATGTTCTTTGTGCAGAATATTATTGTTACATGTGGGTGCAATGTTGCGATGCCTCCTGGGTACACAGGATCCAGGGGTACCTCCCCCCCCTTTTTTCTTACCTTTGCAGTGATGCTCGGAGAGGAAGTTGGAAGGAGACTAGCAGGGGGACGTGGAAAGATAGGCGCTGGCATGGCCTACATAAGACCTACTGTGCCTTAGCGGAAGACCCTAGGACTTGATCTCTGGTAGGCTAACATCCTCACAACCCCAGAGTGATTGGAGAAATAACGAAGTCGAATGCTAGTTCCACGGGCCGTGAACCCAGGAGGCAACCTATAAACCTATAACCCTAATTTGTACAGGATTTATTTACTGGATTAATTATCTGTTAGGGTAACTGAATGCCCTCACGATGCAGGTATCTGTGTTAAATGTTGTCAGGACACTGATTGGTAGTGATTGTGTCATAGTTTGGGTTGTGTTTGTTCATAATTGTGGGAGGAAGTCTTTCCTGTCGGGGCATTTGACACACCTTGAGGGAATGGATTTGGGTGGGGCTTTGCTGACTGCCGTTGGCTTGCCTCTGCGCAGGGGGGTTTGATGAGGTCCTAGGCCTTATGGGAGTGGTGTTAGCTGGGTAACTAGGGGAGGGCACAGCATACAATAGCAGGCAAAGGAGGTAGGGTGCCGGGTTGCTCGCGGGATTGAAAATTGATTCTTGTGGGTGACAGGGGGTCGGCCGCGCTCAGAGGGGCCTCGGGAGGGTTTTCTCTGGAGTGGGTAGGTGGAGAGAGCCATAAGGGTTAGAGGAATAGACTGGGGAGGAGATTGGTTTGGGTAAAGTACAAAGGGTTTGGGGGGGTTTAGGGTTGGGAGTGGAGGGGGATGTGGGAGGGGCTAGAGGGCGGGAGGGGCTGGGGGTGGAATGGGACCCCTGGGCTATAGGGGCTGGGGAGGTCGAGAATTTTGTAGCGAATAGGGGTGGACCTCAGGCTGGGGGGGTTCATCTAGAGGATATCTGGAATGTTGGATTACTTGCTGTGATGTACTACACTTCAAGCTGAAAATCGTTTCTTGGAATGTGTGTGGGATAGGTAACCCTGTTAAACGTTATAAGGTGCTGCAGGCTTTGGCGAGGTTGCAGTGCGATATTGCCATCTTGCAGGAAACCCACCAGACTGCTGAAGAACATGTGAAATTGCAGAGAGCATGGGTGGGGCAGCTTTGGGGTGCCCCGGCGGCGGGGAAAAAAGGTGGAGTAGTCCTATTGATTCATAAAAGCCTGCGCTTTGAACTTGTACAGCAATATGTGGACCCTAAGGGCAGATACATCTTGCTACATGGTAACTTGGAGGGGAGACCAGTGGTGTTGGGTAACCTGTATGCTCCGAATGTCCTGGATAAATCCTTATACGCCTGCTTGGCCTCTAGGGTTGAACAAATGCCGGAGGTTCCTTTGATTTTGGCGGGAGATTGCAATGGGGTGTTGGATGTCGAATTGGATACATCTGGAGGTAGGCGGGATGGTTGGCGAGCCCCAGCTACCAGGACACTTCAAGACCTACGGAGCCGGCTAGGGTTGGTGGACCCGTGGCGCTTGCTCCATCCTTTAGAGCGAGACTTTACCCATCAGTCGCGAGCCCATGACTCGAGCGCACAAATTGATTATGTACTGGTCTCCGAGTGGCTGTTTGCGCAAGTTGGAGAAGCGGAGATTGGCCCAACAGCGGTGTCAGACCATGCACTGGTCTGGGTAGACCTACAGTGGGGGAGCCCTAGTACCTCGCAGAGAATTTGGTGGTTTCCCCTGGGGCTCTACACAGATACCAAATTCCGTACTTATCTTGGACAGCGATGGGGGAGTTTATGGACGTCCATGAACAGTACAGAGATGAGCCAGAGCTGCTGTGGGAAACAGCGAAGGTGGTTTTACGCGGCGATATTATTGCATACGGAGTGCGGAAGCGAAAAATGTTGGCATCGCGAATAGTTCAAATGGAAAAACAGGTCGTAAAGGCCCGGCGGCGGTACGTGGGGAATCCCACAGGGGTTAACAAACGACTACTTTGGGAGATGCAGTCGGCCCTTAATGAGCTGCTTCATCAGAGAGCAAAGAAGTCTTTGATGTACTATAGGTATCAGCTTCACCGTTTTGGAGACAAGCCAGGGAAGCTTTTAGCGCGCTATCTTCGGGGCAGTAGAGGGGCTCGCTCCATAGTGGCGTTGTGTGACGAACAGGGCCATTTGCATAAAAACAGCCAGGCGATAGCCCATGTCTTTCGCTCCTTTTTTCAGAAGTTATATAAGGGAAGTAAAGGGTCCACGACATTAATGGAAAGCTATCTTCAGGGGCTGCGGTTACCCAGGCTAACCGTGGAACAGCGGTCAACGTTGGATACACCAGTAAAAGAAGAGGAAATCCATAAAGTTATACTAGGGGCTAGCTGCTATAAATCACTGGGTCCAGACGGTTTTGGGGCAGAGTTTTATAAACTACTAGTTGACCGTGTGGCCCCAGTTTTGACTGCGGTGTATCACCGGAGGGTGGAGCAGGGGAGATTCAGTTGGGGAATGAACCATGCGTTTATTACTTTAATACCTAAGCCCGGTAAAGACCCTACTCAGGCAGCCTCCTATCGACCCATTTCGTTACTGAATTTTGATCTGAAAGTGTTGGCGAAGGTTCTGGCTGACCGACTGGCCTCCATATTAGGGGGCATGTTGCATGAGTCACAGGTGGGTTTTGTCCAGGGGCGGTATGCTGTGCGTAATTTGCGGAAGATCTTAGCCTCAATAGAATGGGTGCGCGCATGGGAGGAGCAGTCATTGTTGATCAGCTTTGATGCGGAAAAGGCGTTCGGCCAGGTCAACTGGGATTACATGAAGTTTCTTTTACCTCAATATGGACTGGGCGACTCCTTTAATAAGATGGTGGAGTAGTTGTATGCAAATCCTACGGCTGGCATTTTGTGTAACGGGGTGCTGTCTGACAACTTTAACCTCGAGAGGGGCACTCGCCAGGGCTGCCCGCTCTCTCCGTTGCTTTTTGTGCTGACGTTGGATCCGCTGTTGCGGAGTATAGAGGAGTCCAACGATATCCGTGGTGTTCGTATTGGGTCCTATGGTTTCAAGGTGGCCGCTTTCGCGGATGATATCCTCGTCCACTTGCGCAGCCCTCAGCAGTCATTGCCGTGTTTGCTTGCCGAATTCTCCCGTTATGGTGAATTTGCGGGATTATGTATCAACAGAGACAAATCGGAAGCCCTGGATATTGGGGGGGCGGCTTCAGGGGCATTGGGGAGAGAGCTTCCCTCTGAGATGGGCAGGTGACTCCTTTATTTACTTGGGTATTGAGTTAACCAAAGATATGACAGTACTGTATAAAAGGAACTTTGAGCGAATCCTTTCTAAGGTCCGCTCACAATTACAGGCTTGGGCCCCCCTGCCGTTTTCTTTGTTGGGCAGGGCGGCAGCATTGGGGATGGTGATTTTGCCACGGGTCCTCTATTGGCTGCAAACCCTGCCGGTGTGGTTACTACGCCGTGATCTTTCACGTATTGAACGTGAGTTCCATGGGTTTCTTTGGAAGGGGGCCAGAGCACGCATACCGATAAGCCGCTTGCGAGGGGGATGGAGATCTGGGGGCATTGGTGTGCCAGATCTCTGGAACTATGCCCTGGCTTGCCAGGCTAGGCACCTGGGGGATTGGCTCGGCAGTACCGATGTGTATACCCCGAGGGAACTCGAGGAGGCTCTTGTGGCACCGCATTCCTTGCTGGCGGTCTTACACTTGCGGCGGGTGGTTTTGCCGGGTCGAGTGACGAAAAGTGTGTTGGTTCAGGCAGCGCGGCGTACATGGCAGCAGTTGAATAAATTGTGGGGGAGTTCTCCGGAGGTTTCGAGTTGGTTGCCGCAGCAGGGGAATGCCCAATTTCCCCCGGGGTCGGACTCAGCCCCCTTCCGTCTCTGGGAGCAGGTGGGGATACGGTCTTTGGGACATGTAGTCGACTTGGAGGGGCGGTGTAAGACTTTGGCAGTGTTATGTCGGGAATTTGATTTATGCCCCAGAGCTTCCCTGTTTGCGTACTTGCAGCTTTCTCATTATGTGGGTTCTGTTTCGGGAAGGGAACTAATGGTTGAACACTCCACACGGATTTTAGAATTTTTTGCCCTGGGGGTGGGGTCCCCACCCACCATAGCAATGTTAAAAAAAGCATTGGAGCCCTATGTGACGCCACCAAATTATTCGGCAGAAGAAGCTTCCTGGGCGCAGGAACTGGGTTGCGAGGTGACTCCAGGCTCTGTTCGTGCTGCGCTAGGCCGGGTCGCCCGGATAGCGGAAGGGGCTAGATGGCGGGAAATGCAATTCAAATGTATTATTCGGGCCCACTTTTCCCCGAGACGTGCATTGCGTAGTTGCCTTACCGCCTATGGCGGGTGTCCGAAATGTGATTGTACGTTGGCGGATTTGGGTCATATGTGGTGGGGTTGGCCCCATATACGTCGCCATTGGCTTAGGATAGGGAATTATCTCAGTGGCTTATTGCAGCAGCAGCTCTGCTGGACAGGGCGGCTAGTGGCGCTGGATCAGTTAGGACCACTCCACCCGAAGGGTAGATGGCAGAGAATGTTGGTACGGAAGGCATGTCTGGTGGGGAAGAGTCCTGTACTCCGGCGATGGCGAGAGCCGAAGGCCCCCTCCTTTTGGGAGTGGCGTAATGGGTTCCACCAGTTTATGCTTTTGGAACGGAGGAGTGCGAAGAGACACCCCCAGAGCTGGGCCTCCTTCCTTTTGGTCTGGATGCCTTATATTCAAACGCTGGGGCCTAAAGCCCGCAGTGAAATTTTGTGCTTGGGGTAGTGCTGGCCGAGGTACTGATGGGTTCCTAGAAGATATATGTTGGAAGGTTAGGATAGGTCCCTAAGGTCCCAGGTGGGCGGGGAGGGTTTAGATGAGTTTCAGGTAGTATATGGACAAATTCTTCTTTCCCAGTATCATTGTAAAACCCTAGGGTGGTGGACAAGACATAGCCCTGCCCGGGGTACGTTGGATTTCTCTTGACTGTATAATGGAAAAATGATGCAGTTCTTGTAGTTATGTATTGTACCGTGTGATTCTAATAAACAAATCTTTGAAAAAAAAATAAATCCTGGTTTGATAGAGTACATTAAATTTACCATGACAATGTGGTAAACCACACTCTTTGAAATATGAAGATAGTATATCATTCCTAGCATCAGGATCCATTGAGGAATATTTAAGGGGATTCCCTGTTGCCCCTTCTGTTTTGTGTGGTGCTTAATCTACTGAATACTCTCATCAACTCTTTGGGATATGGATTTAGCTGAATCCTAAAGAAGTAACAACCCAGAAACATCATCTCATTTGTAGATGATCTGAAGCTCTGTAGTTCCAGCGACTAACAATGAGTAGAACAACTCCATGTGGTGAAAAGCTCCTCTGATGAAATCAGGATGACCTTTGGCCTTGACAAATATGTTAAGGCAGCTTTCTTTAGAGGAAAATTAAGCAAAACAGAAAACATCTTGCAAGCCTTTCACCCTTTAGATGTGTAGGCTGCTCTTGAATAATAGAAAATATATAAAGATGACCAGCTCTGAGTTTTGGGAGTCACCCAGTTGTGTACCCAATTCAATTCTGTTTGTTGACAGAAAAAGCATTGTCGCCAGGGCCG
This sequence comes from Ichthyophis bannanicus, assembly GCA_033557465.1. NCBI lineage: Eukaryota > Metazoa > Chordata > Amphibia > Gymnophiona > Ichthyophiidae > Ichthyophis > Ichthyophis bannanicus. Next base: position 1,841,058,002 of record CM066031.1, on the reverse strand, counting down.
GATTTACCTATACGCCACCTACGCCGTGGCGTAGGGCCCACAGCTGACAAGGGCCCACAAAAATAGCCTTTTTAAAATTAAATTTAAAAAAAAAAAAAACGCTGGCTGCCGCCACGGCAGCATGGGTTGTCCCGCGGGGCTCCCTACTGCTACAGGCTGAATCCCCTCCCTGCGCCCGGCTGAATCCCCTCCCTGCCGGCGCAGTGTGTACTGATAGCACCGGGTTCGCTCTCTGTCAGCAACGGGAGAGCTGAACTGGGGGAGGAGGAAAAGTACAGCCAGGCGCACGGCAGAGGAATTGCCTGCGAGAGCGTCTCTGACTGGCCGCGGAGGTCCCCAGCATGGACCTCCACGTGGAGCACCAGACGTGGCCCGACTTCATCTCCGGAGAGAAGACAGCGGAGGCCCGCTCATTCCGGGTTGTAGACTCGGCAGAGGTAAGAGGGCGGGCGAACGTCGGACAGGCAGCGCGAGCAGCGCACGCTGCACTCTGCAGAGCAGGCCCGGCCACGTGGCGTCAGGGCGGGAAGCTCAGGCAAGCGGCGGGCTTCCGGGCTGGGCAAAGCAGCGGTTTTCAGAGCGCAAGCCTGTGGGATAATTTTCTTTTTGTCTGTTTAGAGCTCAGCTGAAGTTGTGAGGTGCGTGTTTGAAAAAAAAAAAAAAGCGAAGGAAGGATTTTAGAGTGCAAGCGTGTAGGTGAGCAGGTGGACAGGACGGGGCCTTCTCCAGGGGGTTATGCCATCAAGACCTCAGTGTTTCATTTGTGGGGCCAAGTGTTTCATTTGTGGGGCCAAGAAAAGTTCCGTTTCAGTTTCAGACGTCTGTAAGGCCTGTGCTAAAGGGGGGTTAGAACTGGTAGTGGGCTGATGGGGGGGGGGGGGTTAGGACTGGCAATGGGCTATGGGGGGCTGACTGGAAATGGGTTGATAGGACTGGAAGTTGGCTGATGGGGGGTTAGGACAGGTAATGGGTTATAGGGGGGCTTAAACTGAAAATGGGGTGATGGGGGGTTAGGACTGTAAGTGGGTTGAGTGGGGGTCTAGGGATGGTATTGGGTAGGGGGTTGCTAGGACTGGAAATGGGCTGATGGGTGGCTAGGACTGGAAATGGGCTGATGCAGGGACTAGAAGGGAATGGATGCTGGGTGAGGCTGGAACTAGAAGGGAGCTGATGTTGGGGGAGGATTAGAATGGGATGGGGCTGGAAGAGTAAAATGGAGAATTGAAAAATATTTTGTGTGGGAGGGATAAAAAATCTACAATTGGCCGGGTATTGGGAGAGTAAGTGGGGATTGAGGATGAAGGGGTAAAATTTGAGCGGATGAAATAGGAATGAGGAAAGAGCAAAAGGAGAAAGATTAGTATGTTAAAGCAGATGTAGAGAGAGAATGGAAAAAAACTAGAAGAGAGAAGAAAGGACAAATGGACAGCAGACGATGGAGAGTTAGCAGAAGACTACGAAGAAACCAGAAGAAAGTGGCTGGAGCAATTGCAGCTGAAAAAAATGCACAAAAGGTAGAAAAATATCTCTTTATTTTGAATTTATTAATTGGAATATGTCAGCTCTGGTAAATGTGCATCATTAACGTCTGCGCTTTGTTTAGTACAAGAGCAAATTTAATGTATAGTTTTATTTCTACAGTGTTGTACATTCCAAGTTTGGCTTTTGGGATTCCCAGTTTAATTATTGTCTTCCTGTTTCTAAATTGTGATTCCTTGTTTGGTGATGGTCTATGTTGTGCATGTGTAACTGAGCTGAGGTATTCTGTTTATGTAATTCCTATTTGACATTGCCACTTGTTCTCTTTCCCCAGTAGGTCATGTATTGTTGTTCTCTGAAATGTATTGGTTTAATATTTGCAGTGTTGCCTTTTGATTGGTAGAGTATGGTGCTTTGTGAGTCCTGGTAGTGCTGTTAGGATACGGCGGGTTTGCTATGGGTTCTAAATGGGCAGTGTTTGTAGTAGTTCCTAATGTGTCTGGCAGTTGGCACTGGATTATAGTAATGTAGAAATCTTTGTCTTTCTCTATCCATACACTCATTAAGAGGCATGTTTACTAAAAGTTAGTATATTGTAACATTACGCAAATATTTATGCAAATGAGGCCCCTTATGCAAATGAGGCTCCGCACCCCCCTTGGGCCGCCCCTGCTGGGGGCCCACAATTTTTGTTGGCATAGGGCCTCACTCAAGGTAAATCCGGCCCTGATTGTCGCTCACCTATAACATGTTTTTTCTACAGACAGCAGAATTGATTGGGCACACAATCCTTCCCACCATACAGAGAGTTGCATTCCTCCTTGCGTTATGGAACTAGCTGAGGAGACTGCTGCATGTGGGAAGGGATGATGTGCATGCTCAGAAATTTGAATTCTGGGAGAGCTGTTCCATCTATGTCATGTGTAGTGTTGTCACCTGGCTGCGTGATCTATCCTGCTATAGAAAGCATCTGTTACAGGTGAGCAACAATTCTTTAACTCACAAGTTAAATGTAAGTTAAATTTTAGAGCACATCTTTTATTCCATTAGTCCCTTAGAATGCAGGCCTTCTGGAGGCAGGGGTATAACCTGAGCTACCAGTGGAAAGGCATGAGCCCAGTAATAAATATATTCTTGTAAATGGACTTCATTTACATAGATTAGATTAGGTTAGACTATTAATTATGGCTAAGTTTTAAGTTGCAATGTGTTTCCACTTTTCTAGTAACTATGCGCCAGTTTGATCATGCCCACATCGTGAAGCTGATTGGAGTAATAACAGAAAATCCAGTGTGGATAATCATGGAGCTCTGTACCCTTGGTGAGGTACGAATTTTCTTTTGTTTTTACTGTACTACTGGGGCTTATAAACCCATTCCTCGGGACATATCGAGCTAGTCTGGTTTTCAAGATATCCCCAATGAAAGTGCTTGGGATCAATTTGCATGCACACAAATTAGTCTTGTGCATATTCTTTGTGGATATTCTGAAAACTTGACTGATTTGTGTATCTCCTCAGAACTGGTTTAAGAACCACAGATGTAATAGAAAACAGTCAATTTTTTTATTAGGAAATATTTTATATGCTTCGGGACAGAATCTTAGTTTCTGAATTGCAAATATAAAGTTTGATATACCCTGGCATGTTTTAGCACACTTTTTGTAATATTCCGAAGAGGTGATAGCATAATTGACAACGGTATATATTAAGTTACTGGAAATGAATGATGCTGAAGGTTGGAAGTAGTCTAGAGGAAGGACAGATAAGTTTGGTAACCACAAGCTTGGCCTTAGTGATGAAGACTTTAATGGAATAAATGCTAATGTAGAACATTCCAGAATATCATGAATCTAGATGCTACAGTGCCTAAAGTTATGTTTTTGTTTCAGTATTTTATAGTATCCCAACATGGGGTAGGTTTTAAAAATTACAGATAACTTCAATGAGTCCCCATATCCCAGTGAACTTAAAATCTAAGTGGATATGCAAGACAATGAGCAAGTGTTTTTCTATAGGTTTCAATGAGCTTGTAACAAAAGCAGGATTTATACCCAATCAGTGGCGTCCCAAGAGCAGGGCGGTGGGTGCAGCCCACCCCGGATGCTGGCTGGAAGGGGGATGCCCTTGGAGGCAGCATGGCAAGTTTACCACAAAGCTGGCTTGCTGTGCTATCTCCATGGGTCCGCCGCTGTTCTCTCACAGCTGAATTTCAAAGTCTCGTAAATCTCTAGACTTTGGCCTGGAGAAAAGAGCTGCTGGGCCCACAGAGGCAGCACAGCAAGTCAGCTTTATGGTAAGCTTGTCACGCTGCTTCCATGGGCTCAGTGGGGGTGGGGGGGAGGTGAATCATGCCATGCTGGCCACGCGGGGGGTGGCACCTATTCTGGGTACCAAGAGGGCTAGTAATGTCACTGTACCCAAGTCTCCATGTTCTCAGTCCATTATATTATTTACTATATTATCTCCAGGAGCAAGCAGGAATGCAGTCTTCACATATGGGTGACGTCTATACCGAAGGAACCCGTGTGGGAATGCTCCCCAGCATTCAGTTGGAAAGCTTTGGGAGCAATCCACTGCACCTGTGCATCTGCCTTCTTGCCTTCCAAAGTCCTCTCCTCAGTTCTTCGTTTTCCATGGAGCCAGCAGATTGTTTCTTTCCTGTCACCGCTGAAAAATGTTATTTTTTGGTTAAATTCTTTGCTCTGCCTTTCTGTCGACGCTGGTACCTTCACAGACACAGGCCCCAATATAGTCTTTTTTTTTTTCTTTTTAAAACGTTATTTATTTTTTATTTTTCTTACAATTTTGCTGGTTTCCACCACCAGCTAGGCGTTGGCCTACTTTTTCCTTCCATGATGGAAAAACACATCAGTGGTTTCAAAAAATGTACCAAGCGTTCTGGTACTATATCAGTCACTGATAAACAATAAAAGAGGCCTAAAGAACAGGGTCAGACAGTGTGGTTCTCTGTTCGCCCCGAACTCTATTTCAGTGGCTTCCACATCGTCGAGGACATCGGCCTCCTCTCATAGTTCTCAGGTGTCATCAAAGTTCAAATACAAAACTAAGTTTATCGGCATCGACATCAAAGACAGATACAGATTCCAGAGGTAAGTTCCTTAATCGTCATGGAGACTCACCAAAAGGTGCGTCTGATTCCGACTGGCTTGCTAAACAGCCCTGGCAGGAGGTCCTGTCCTCCATAGCACATGGGAGGCTCCTGATGCCCCGACCTCTGGAGAGCTACTGGTTCTATGCTCGGGGACGGTGGCTCAAAGCCCCATATGGGATTCCACCCCAGCATCAGTCGGCTCCCTCGTTCAGCGTATACTGGCTATCAAGAGAAGTTTGGCCATACTCCTGGCCAAAAGGTATCGACAGCTCCAGCAGTGCACCCAGCCAACAACTGCCAGTTCTAAGGCCGATGCCAGCATTTGAACCTTTATTGGGGGAGCTTCTCCCTCTGATTCTCCCTCTGAAACCGACGGACATTGTCAGTACCCAACAGGCTCCTGATGCTGCACCCGACTGAACCTTGGTACCAACATTCAGCATTGACATGGGGGAAAATATCGAAATCACGCCCGAGATTGTTGATACTTTGACTTCTCTTAGACTCTTACTCTACTTCTTCCGATTCTGATACCACATCGGAGGACTCCCAAGAAAGCAGGGATATTCCTTCAGACCCATCCCCTCCTCATGAGTGGTGTTGATCCCCACGAGGGCTTTACATTACATTCTGCTAACATTAGAGACATGGGAGCAGGCCTACAGATCGCTGTGGCATCAGAGATGGAACAGAGGACAGAGGAATTGGAAATCCTCCAATACCTCTCAACACCCAAGGAGACTGCCACCTTATTGATACACCCCCTCTTAAAGGTTTTGATGCTTCGTATGTGGAAGGTTCCCCTAATGGTTCTGCCTATCAGCAAATGACTCAGTATCATGTACCAAGTTACACCATTCCCATATTTTCAGAAGCCTCAACTCTCACACCATTCTATGGTGGTGGAATCGGCGATGCACCACATTAAGAGTTCTAAGAATCACTCTTCTATGCCTCCAGGCAAGGACTCCAGAACTCTTGATGCCTTTGGTTATCGATGTTTTCAGGCATGCATACTCACCTCAAGAATTACCTCCTCCGGTGCTGTACATGGGGATGTTCCTCAAGGATGTATCCTGGGATGTGGAGATATTTGTATCTCTCCTTCCAGATGACAAACAAAATGCATTCCAAGTCCTAATCGGGCAGAATCAAAATACATCCAAATTTCTCACCAGAGCATCTTTTGATGCCTTTGAGTCATTCAGCAGAGCTTCAACAGTCTGCATCGGTGCCCACAAAATGACTTGGCTCCAGGCATCGGATCTTGAACAATTGGTCCAAGATAAATTGGCTAATATTCCTTGTTCTGGGGAAAACCTCTTTGGAAAGGGTTGGGAGGAAAAGGCTGGAGAGAGTGCGAAGAACTATCTCAACCTCAAGCGTCTTTCAAGAAAAACAGTGGACCCCTCTAAGAGGAGGACTAATTCAAAGAAATCTTTCTATCCAATGAAGAAGAGAGATGATGATTTTCCAGGAACAAGCAGGAAGTCATTCCTCACATATGGGTGGTGATTGCACAGATGGAGCCCTCGCGGAAGCATCTCCCCAGCTTTCAAAGAAAGCCTTTGGCGTCCCCTTCCTGCCCAAGGGTGCCATCTTGCTCATTCTCTCTCTTTCTGCGGAGCCCAATGGACATCTATCATAATTCCCCGGAAAAAGTTTGATTGATTTTTGTGTAAAAATTTTTTTTTCTTTCTTTCTCTGGTTGTGACTGGTCCGTTTCCTGCTTCTGAACTCGCTTGCACCGGCATCACGTCTTGGAACCATTTTTAGGATTTTCCCCCCAGCGCAATTCGTGCCTTTTTTCCATCCACTGGCCGCTTTGAGGGGCTCCGATCTCGTTGGGACATTTTTCCCCAATGGTCAGCGGGTTCAAGAAGTGTGATCGGTGCACAAAAAAATGTCACTCACCGATATACACAATTGTTGTCTCCGGTGTCTAGGGGGCTGACCATGACCCAGAGGTCTGCGTCCTCTGTAAAAAGATGTCCGCAAAGGCCATCCAATGTCAGCAGAAGCAGATATCTTCCACAGGTCAGACTCTGCCCCGGTATCTCCAGTAGCCTCACACGCCAAGGCCCTGCACGGGACCTCAGAATCACGTAACGCCCTCATGGCACCTAATCGGGACCACGGACACTCTGAAAAGGGTTACCCAGAGCGGGAACACAAGAAGAAGAAGAAATCCTCGAGACCTTCATCCTGGGACTTGGACATGCCGAGCAAGTCCCAAGCCAGGTCCCACAGTCCCTGGGGAGAACCTGAGGAGTCGGAGAGGGAGCAGCCTGCAAAGGTTCCCCGAAAGGACGTGGAGGCCTCCGGTGATAGGTCCTGGACTCCCACAGCTTATCTCATCGAGGATTCCCTCTCCTCACTGACGCTGGACCCAGTGACCCCAGTGTCCATGTCAAAGGCTGCACCTGTGAGTGGGAAACCAGGATGATGGTGCTGGAGTGCAGTTTTACTACTTTACTTGCCATAGAGCAGACGTCGATGCTTGGCCCCACCAGTGTGCCTGCGGGGACCTCATTATCGAGGACTCTCCTGGTTGCTTAACTGATCCTCATGAGCCTGAAGCCTCGAGTCGATCCTCACGGGGTTCTCTGTCTCACTCCCACTCCTCGAGAGCGAGATCCTCCCCAGCGAGCCCTCATGGCTCTGGCCAAGTAGCTTCCGCAGATCACCGGGCATGAAGGAACTCAAAATCCTCCAATACAAGGCTCCACCCAAGGAGGCTTCGATGGTACCTGTCCCTGTCATCCTCAGGTGGCTCCTCCTTCGCATGTGGGAGATACCGGCGTCAGTACCCATAGTCAGCCGACACCATATACCGAGTCCAGGTGGGCCTCTGCTTCCGATAGTCACAACTGCCATACACCTCTGTGGTGTTGGAGTCGACTATGTGCTGCCAGAAGAGACACTCCTTTGTACCCTCGGGCAGGGAGTCCCATGCCCTTGATGCTCTGGGCCGCAAATGCTATCATGGCTCAATGTTGGCCTGCCAAATCCAAGCCTACCAGCTGTATATCGACATGGACCTTAGGGACCTTGTAAAGGAACTTAAAAGTTTCTTCTGGGCCTCGGAGGGGATCATCTTCAGCGGTTCCAAACCCTCATGAAGTGCTTTGGGGAGTGCTCAAAGTACATGTCTCGAGCTGTCTGATGGCTTTGAGTCAAACACGAGGATAGCCACTGCATGCATCGCCATGTGCCGCCAAGCCTTTCTCCAGACATTGGACCTCAAGCAGTGGGTCCAAGAGAGGCTCCTTGGTGTCCCCTGCCTCAGTGAAAACCTCTTCAGCAAGCTGATGGAGGAGAAGGCGCCAAAGATAGAGACCTAATTCCTCCCAAGGACTCGGCTCTCCAGGAAGACCTCTATCCTTCCTAAGAAGAAACCATCAGCGAAGAGGTCTCCATTCCAGAGAAAGAGCCAACCTTACTGAGGCTACCCACAATAGCAGGCCCCCACCAGACCCCACAGTAGGGTCACCAGGGCAAGGGAGCAGGCCCAGGCCCTCTCATGCCTAAGGGGCCCAAGCCCCAGCCCCCGGCTCCTTCCCAGCCAGAGACTGGCTATGCTCCTTGGATCCAACAGATGCCTATACCAACATCCTCATTCATCCCATCCACAGGCAGTACCTAAGATTCATGGTTAGGGATAACCCTACCAGTACAGAGTGCTACTCTTTGGTCTAGCCTCTGCACCAAGTGTCTTCACCAAATGCCTAGCAGTGGTGGCGGCCGCCTTCCATCTCCAAGGGGCCTTTGTCTTCCCGTATCTGGATGACTGGCTCATAAAGGGAAACACATTCACCGAGGTGCAACAGGACACGACCCGCACCATCAGCATCCTATAGTACATGGGGTTCATGATAAACCACCCCAAGTCTCACCTTACTCCGACACAGGGGCTGGAGTTCATAAGGACTCAACTGGGCACTCTTTAGGTCAAGGCCTTTCTCACCTTGGACAGGGCAGGTTGCCTTGTGGATCTGGCTTCAGAGGTGCAACACTGTTACACAGTGTCAGCATGGTCCATGCTCTGCCTGCTGGGCCACATGGCATCCAAAGTCCATTTTGTCTCCAACACCCACCTTCACATGCGGGCGGCCCAGTGGTGCCTCTGCTTCCAGTGGACACAGGCCGACTCCGGGGCAGTGTCCTAGTGACCCGTGAGCTGGTGGAGTCTCTTAACTGGTAGCAGGTCACGCAGTACCTGCAGGAGAGCATGCCCTTTCAGCCCCCAAATCCCTAGAGGGTCCTGACCACGGACGCTTACTTAATGGTCTGGGGTGCCCATTATGAGAAAGTCCACATGTAGGGCAACTGGTCCTTAGCGGAGAGCCAGCAGCAGATTAACCTGCTGGAGTTCAGGCCCGTTTTTCTGGCGATTAGGACTTTCCACCACCGCCTGCATCACCAGTCTGTGCTGGTTCAAATGGACAACCAGGTTGTGATGTTTCACCTGAACAAGCAGGGGTGCACAGGGTCTCACCACCTCTGCCAAGAGGCAGTAGCCCTCTGCTGCTACATGATCAGTGAAGCTCCTCAAAACGGTGTTCTTTCCGGGACAGGACAATGCCCTAGTGGACAGGCTGAGCAGGGTCCGCATAAATGGTGACTAGAACCCAGAGTGGCACAGCGGCTCTTCCGTCTCTGGGGCACCCCAAGGCTGGACCTCTTTGCCAGTCCGACCAATGCTTAACAGTTCCACTTCTGCTGTCACCAGCCGCACCCATCCCGGGTAGTGGCGGACACCTTCCTCACCTCGTGGTCCGTGGGCCTTCTGTAAGCCTTCCAGCCCATGCCACTAATCGCCACGATCCTCTTCAAGATCCTGCAGGACAAGGCTTCTCTGATCCTGGTGGCCCCGGCAGCTTTGGTTCCCTCTGCTGCTCCGCCTCTCGATAGAACCCCCAGTTCTTCTGGCGAATGCCCTGGAATTACTTACTCAGGAGGAGGGCTCCCTTCTACACCCCAACCTGGGGTCCCTGACATTAACAGCATAGCTGCTGAATGGATAGTCTTGGCCCTCTTCAACCTTACGAAGGAGGTGGAGGAGATCCTCCTGGCCTCTCATTAGAACTTCAAGAGACGAGCCTACGCTTTCAAGTGGTGCAGATTCCTGGTGTGGTGTGCAGAGTAGTAGACTGATCCATTCTCTTGGCATGTGCACACAGTGCTGCAATACTTCATATCTCGCAAGCTGGACTCAAGTCCAGCTCCATCAGGGTGCACCTGAGTGCGCTCTTGGCGCATCACCATTCTATTGAGGATAAACCCCTCTCTGCTCAGTCCCTCATTACTCAGTTCATGCGGGGCTTCTTGCTCTCTAGGTCTCCTATCTGCCCGCCCCCAGCGGAATGGTACCTCAATATAGTCTTTGTGCAGCTCACCAAGCAACCATTTGAGCCTTTGACTACCTGCCATATGCAATACCTCTCATGGAAGGTCGTCTTCCTGGTTGCACTTGCCTCTGCGCACAGAGTTGGCAAGCTTCAGGCCTTGGTGTCTGAGCCACCCTACACCAGGTTCTACATGAACAGGGTCATGCTTCGCACACACTCTAAATTCCTTTCGAAGGTGGTGTCCACGTTCCATCTCAGTCAGGAGATGGTGCTCCCCACCTTCTTCCCACAGCCCCATGTTGACAAGGTGGTGGTCGTCCTCCATATTATGGATTTTAAGAGGGCCCTTTCCTTCTACCTGCAATGTACCCAGGGCCACCGCAAAGCCTCACAGCTTTTCGTTTCCTACGAACCCTGGGGGAGGCTGTTACCAAGCGAACCCTGTCCACCTGGGTGACGGACTGTATTGCCTTCGCCCACGATCAGACTTGGGCTCTCATTTGAATGCCGAGTCACGGCACATAACGTCAGGGCTATGGCAACCTCTCTTTCAAGCTTGTGCTCTGTCCCTATGGCAGATATATGCCAGGCCACCACCTGGTCCTCAGTCAACACCTTTGAAGCTCACCACTGCCTGAAGAGGGAGTCCCGACAGGACAGTGCCATCAGCCAGGCTGTACTTCGCAATATCTTCAGGGTCTAGGCAACCTCCTACCCTCCGACCCTTCTGTGTTTAGGTTACTGGAGTGATGGTTCTCCCTGGACTCTCTGAGGTCCTTAGAGTCTCTCTTCAGACTCACTTGCGGCTACTCATGGCTTAGCTGTGTTTTTGTCTACAGGTTCCCTGTAGCCTTTAGCTAGGGAGTCCCATATGTGAGGACTGACTTCCTGCTTGTTCCTGGAGAAAGCGTAGTTACCCACCTGTAACAGGTGTTCTCCAGGGAATACAGGAATCAGTCCTTATAACCCTCCCTCCTCCCCATGGAGTTGCTGTAATTTGCTGTCATCTTTTTGGCTCTAGCTATGGCATCTAACAGAGCAAGATGGCACCCTTGAGTGGGAAGGGGAGCACGTGTGCATGGTGGCATCTCCCAAAGGCTTTCTTTGAAAGCTGGGGAAATGCTTCCATGGGGGCTCTGTTGGTGCAGATGTCACCCATATGTGAGGACTAATTCCTGCTTTCCTTGGAGAACACTGTTACAGGTGAGTAACTATGCTTTATCCTCCTGCAGCTGCTTACCAACCTCAACAGCAGCACCAGCAGGACCCTCGCCAACCCAAGAAGCCTAGGGCTTCTAAACCCCAACCAGCTGCACATCTGCAACCAGCATCTGGTTTTTGTCTCCTTCATGGAGAGCATAGCCACTCTACCTCTTTAGGGTCCCCAACCCCTACGCATTGCAGACGAGCTCTGTTCTATGCCCACAGATGGCACCTCATAACAATGGAGCAGTGGACTCTCAACATCGTCCAAAGGGGCTATCTGCTTCATTTCGAAGGTTTACCCCACACACACACAACCACCCTTGTAGGAGATTATCCCAGAAACCCCCTCCAGATAAATTTCCTCTCATAAGAGGTGTCCACCTTGTTAGCTCAGGGGGCATCGAGAGACTTCCTCTGCCCCAAGAGAGCATGGGCTTCTACTCTCCTTATTTTCTTATCCCTAAGAAAACAGGGTTCAGGCTGGAAGGACTGGGGTCTCTAGTCCCATGGCCACTCCTTTTGGCCTTGGGCAAGCCACTTAACCCTCCATTGTCTCAGGTACACTTAGATTGTGATCCCTTTGGGGACAAGGGAATAAAAAAGTACCTGTTCGTATATATCTGTAAACTGCTCTGATGCGCATAGTAAAGGTTGGTATATCAAGTGCATAAACCATAAACCATCTTAGATCTAAGGAACCTAAACAAATTCCTTGTTCAAGAAAAATTCAAAATGATTTCCCTCAACACACTCCTGCAATACCTTCAGAGGAACTACTGGCTGTGTTTTCTAGACATTAAGGAGGCATACACACATACACTGATCCACCCTCAGCAACGACAGTAGCTGCATTTTCAGTTCAAGCAGAAGCATCACCAGTATCGGGTGCTCCCCTTCGGCTTAACCTTTGCACCCCGAGTATTCACAAGTGCATGGCAATAGTTGCGGCCTACCTTCGCATATTGGGGGTCTTCGTCTCCCCCTGCTTAGACGATTGGCTAATCAGGGGCGAATCCCCACCGGAGGTAAAACTATCTTCATTGCACCATCACAGTTCTACAACATCTGGGATTTGTTTTAAACTTTCCCAAATCACATCTGGTGTCAACACAACAGCTCGAGTTCATCGGAGCACTTCTGGATACTCAACAGGCCAGAGCTTTCCTCCCCTGGATCGCTCTAACCAGCTCATCGAGCTAATCCACAAGATGAGAAGTCACTCTTGCGTAACAGCTCGAGAGATGCTTAAGCCTTTTGGGGGAAAAGGCCTCCTTAGTCTATGTAGTCCCCTATGCTCGTCTGCACATGTGTCAAGCCCAGTGTACTCTTATGTCTCAATGGACACAGTCAACTGGGCGTGTGTCAAGCAAAATCTGCATTGCACCTCCACTTCTCAACTCTTTTCAGTGGTAGTGCTCCCTCAAAACCTACTTGGGGGATCACCTTTTCAGATGTCTCCACCTCAATGCACCCTGACAACGGATGCCTCCAAGCTTGGTTGGAGAGGACACCAGAACAATCTAACCACATAGGGACAGTGGACACACCAGAAATCTGTTACAGATAAACCTCCTGGTGCTGTGTTCACTTACAAACACCCTTTGGGTTTTTCAACCCCAACTCTTGGATCAACTGTCAGAACGGACAAGTAGGTGGCCATATTCTATGTGAACAAGCAGGGAGGAACAGGGTCCTATCCCCTCTGCCAGGAAGTGCTCTGGTTCTCAGTTGAACACCAAATTCACCTCCGAGTGGTGTATTTCCCGAGCGAACTCAATCTCCTTGAGGACAGACTCAGCTGTATACTACTTCCACACGAGTGGACCCTCAATCGCGAGACGGCATCCTGGATCTTTGAAGTGTGGAAGAACCCACTCATAGATCTGTTTGCCACTCAGGAGAATGCACAACTTCCACTGTTCTGCTCACAACTTCCCTCCTTGCACAGTCAGGCGACAGATACTTTCCTTCTCCACTGGGGGCACGGTCTGCTCTATGCATTCCCACCCATCCCCTTAATACCAAAGACCCTGTCCAAACTACATCAGACAAGGGCTTCGTGATTCTCATAGCCCCTTTGGCCCCATCAGCCGTGGTTACCACTGCTGCTTCGACTAGCGCAGATTCTCTGGACATGCGCGCAACCTTCTCTCTCGAGATCACGTGTCGCTTCTCCATCCCAATCCACAAGGCCTCTGCCTCACAACCTGGCTCCTGAAAACATAATCCTTGCTGATCTTGACCTCCCACAACAGGTCAAGGATATCCTCCTTGCATCACGCAAACCGTCCACCAGATGTCCATATACCTTCAAATGGCGAAGGTTCACACACTGGTGTTCCCCAAAGCAAACTGACACTTTTACCTGCCTGGTGGAATTTCTCCTCCACTTGTCCTTAGCAGGTCTCAAGATCAACTCAGTCAGTGTTCATCTCAGTGCCATTGCGGCTTATCACAAGTCGCTGGATACGCTACCTATTTTGTCACACCCTTTGATGCAACATTTCATGTGTGGTGGTCTACTCTCCAAGCCACCTATCAAACTATCACTGGTGGCCTGGGACCTCAATGTGGTTCTGGTGCAACTTCTAAAGCCTCCCTTTGAGCCTTTAGCCACCACTTCATTGATGTTTCTCACATGGAAGGTACTCTTCCTCATCGCTCTGACCTCAGCTTGCCGCATCAGTGAACTGCAAGCTTTGTTTATTAGTCTTGATATACCGCCCTTCATATTATAACAGAGCAGTGTACAATTACAATATTCAAAAGCGTGGCCAGGGGCCAGGAGAAAGGAAAGGAAATTACAATATAAATAAGACAGTGAGTAGTAAGCCATATATTACCAGACAGAGGGAACAAACACACTAAGGACATGGAGAATGATCATACAGGGAGGGGTAGGGAAGTCAAATGCTGAGGAGAACAGGTGAGTCTTTAGGCGTGTTTTAAAGGTGCGGTGGTTCTGTTCTAGTCTGAGGGATGAGGGGAGTGAGTTCCAGAGTGCGAGGCCAATGAAAAAGAAAGCTGAGGTGCGAGTAGAGTGCAGGTAGGCTCGAGAGGGGGAGGGGAGATGAAGACGGTTTATGTGAAGTGATTGGCGGACACGAGTGGGAGTGGGAGATTGAATGAGGTCCAATAGATATTGAGGGGTGTGTGTGTAGAGGACTTGGTGCACAAGGATAAGGAGTTTGTAGCGAATGCGATGGTCAACCGATAACCAGTGAAGGTGCAGAAAGAGAGGGGTAATGTGATCAGAATGGGTGGAGTGGGTCAGTAAACGAGCAGCAGTGTTCTGAATATGCTGGGGTCTGTAGAGCTGAGATTGAGGAATACCAGAGAGGACAGAATTACAGAAATCGAGATGAGAGACAACAAGGGAGAGGACCAAAGTATTGAGGGCTTGAGCAGTGACAAGGTGGTCTCTATACCCATCCACATTTCCTCCCAAAAGTAGTTTGTGTTTCACCTGAAGCAGTCTGTAATCTAGCAGGTCTTCTTCCCAAAACCATAATCTCCAGGAACAAGCAGGAATGAGTCTTCACATATGGGTACGTCGGTACCGACGGAGCCTGCGCGGGAACGCTCCCCAGCATCCCAAAAAAGGAAAGCTTTTGGGAGCATCCCACAGCGCCTGCGCGCTGCCTTCCCGCCTTTCCTAACCGCCTCTCTCCAGTTCTTCTTTTCCGCGGAGCCAGCAGGTCGTGTTCCTGTCACCGCTGAAGAAGCTCTTTATTTTATTTTATTTCTTTGGTCGCGCGTCTGCCTCCTTCGACGTCGGACCGGTACCGCCGGTCTTTTCTTTCTTTTCTTTAAAAAAAAAAAAAAAAAAGGAATACTTCCGTTCCACTTCAGTGTCTTTTTTCTTCTTTGGGCCTTGGGCCTAACAGAAAAATTCCTCATGGAAAAGCCCGCCTCCGGGTTTAAAAAATGCACTAAGTGCAGCGGTACCATCTCTGTTACCGACACCCATGACTGTTGTCTTAAGTGTTTGGGTCCTGACCATTCCATCACGGATTGTGCATCCTGCTCCATGATGTCTAAAAGAGGTTTACAGAACCGAGCAGCCAAGCTCAGTACACTGTTTCCCTCTGATGCAGCTTCGGTGGCATCGACATCGTCCAGGGCTGCTTCTTCCTCCTATGGATCTCAGGTAACCAAACATAAGTCCAGCCGGTCCTCGAAGGGTAGATCTCCCTCTAAGCATCGAGATGCCTCCGGGCTTGCCCTCGAGGATCCTGCACCAGCAAAAGTACCCTGGCGGGAAGCTCCGGGTTCCAAAGCTCCTCCTATGGGGTCACAGGTTGACATCGATGGCACGGCCTCGACCGATCACCTGTTGCAATGTTCTGGGGTACCGGTGGAATCTGCCGGTACCTACCTCCAGACATTCATGGCGTCGATGGATCAGAATGTTCTGACCATGCAGCGTGCCATTACGGCATTCATACAAGCTGCGACGCCGCTGGTACCGCAACAAGCTTCGTTGTCGGTACCGGCTCCGATATCGGTTCCGGTGCCGGTACCGGTTGCATCGACATCGGCTGTGGTGTCGACTGCAGCGGTACCCTGTCCGATGATGCCTATCGGTACCGATTCGGTACCGATGACTCCCGATGTCGATACCACCAGGTATGCGTATCGGGCTTTACAGGAGCATCCAGACAGGCGATACTTCTTCGATTCCTCCGAAGACTCTGATGCATCGGAGGCCTCTGTCGAAGCATCGGTACTCCTTCCTCAGGAGCCGCCTTCTCCAAAAAGAAGAATGTCCCCTCCAGAAGACTTGTCTTTTCAAGACTTCATAAGGGAAGTGGCCAAGGGGCTTTCTATCTCAGTAGCCCCTGAAACAGAGCCTAGAGCCAAAAAATTGGATATTTTGCAATATCCCAAGGCTCCTAAAGAAGCAGCCACTTTGCCAATTCATGAGATCCTTTATGACCACATATGGGAGACTCCTCTCACCATCTCTTCTCTTTCTCTTAGGTTGGATACTATGTATCGTGTCCCTCCTTGTCCTGGATTTCATAAAACTCAGCTTCCTCACCATTCTATTGTGGTGGAGTCTGCTATGAAAAAGTTAGAGTGCAAAGAGGCACTCATCTGCTCCTCCAGGAAGAGAATGTAGAACCTTAGATGCTTTTGGCAGGAAAATCTTCCAGGCCAGTATGCTTGTTGCCAGAATCAACTCCTATAGTCTCTATATGGGGATGTTTCTGAAGGAAGTTACAAATCATCTGCAAACTTTCCTCCCTTTTCTTCCAGAAGATAAAAGGGAAGACTTTCTTACCTGGCTTAAGCATGCCCAGGATGTTTCCAAATTCTCTAACCGTGCAGCCTTTGACTCTTTTGAGGGTGCCAGCAGAGCCTCAGCCATTGCCATAGGTGCACGCAGAATTGCTTGGTTACAAGCTTCTGATTTGGAACCCTGGGTCCAAGATGGATTAGGAAATCTTCCTTGTACAGGTGAAAACCTGTTTGGCAAAGATTGGCAAGCAAAGGCCACTCAGATGGATGCAGAAAATTCTGCTTTAGATAGGCTTTCAAAGTCTACCTCTAATCCCGTCCAGAAGAGGTTGTTCAAAAAGACATATTTTCCCAAGAAGGGAAGATATTATCCTGTTTATGGTCAGCAGACATCTTCTGCAGGTCGTTTTGCTGCAAAGCGTCAACAACCTAAACAGGCCAAGTCTAAGGTTGCAAGGCCTACTGTAGCCCAACAGCCTCAGCCTCCTCAGGGCCTTTGACTTGCAGCTAGAGAACTTAGCCTTTCCAGGCAGGTTAGCTCACTTTGCTCCCAGATGGGAGCAAATCACAGCAGAGCAGTGGACCCTTTCCATCATAAGGGAAGGGTACAAACTTCATTTCTTAAACCTTCCTCCTCACACCATGGTGAGACAGTAAAATTCTCCAACATCTCTCCTCGACCTTCTGGGTCAAGAGATTTCTACCCTTCTTGCCCAAGGGGCAATAGAAGAAGTACCTCTTCTTCAACAGGGCTCAGGGTTCTACTCCCCCTACTTTCTGATTCCAAAGAAAACAGGGGGTTACAGACCCATATTAGATCTCAGAGAATTGAACAAATTCCTATGCAAGGAGAAATTCAAGATGATTTTATTTTTATTTATTTTATTTAGTAAGGACTTTATATACCGCTCCTTCCAGCGATCAGAAGCGGTTTGATTACAAATACGGGATTTGTCATAAATTACAGACAGAATTATTTGGGGATTAGATAGAGAGAGCAGGGGGATACACAGCACACATATGCGGGTCCATATAAAGACCTTAGCTATTATCATACATTTACACAGGCACTAACCACCATATATTTACATTTGTACATACTGCAATTCAATTTCTTTTGTCCTTTTGGATTTTCATCTGGTATAATGACAATTGAACAGGTGCGTCTTCAGTTGTTTTCTGAAATTGCTTATGTCTTTAATTTCTCTCAGCTCGTGTGGGAGCTGGTTCCATAACGTGGGGGCAGATAAGGAGAACGCTCTGCGACTAGTACTGACCTTTACGTGTCTAAAGCTGTTTGGAACTCTTAGTGTGTCAGAGTTCATGGTTCTCCTGCTTCTGGTTGCAGGTTGCATGGAGATCAGGGTGGAGAGGAATGAGGGGGCCAGGTTGTGAATTAACTTGAATGTAGTTACCAATGTTTTGTATTGAATCCTTGCAACGACTGGAAGCCAGTGTAGTTCCATCAATACAGGTGTGATATGTTCGGTGACGCGAGTTCTCATGATGATCCTTGCTGCTACGTGTTGGGCCATCTGTAGTATGTTGGTTGTTTTCCTTGGTAGCCCCTGCAAGATGGCGTTGCAGTAGTCCAGGTGGGGCATGATGAGAGCCTGAGCAACTGATCGGAAATCGCACGGATCTAGTATGTTCCGCAGGGGTCGTAGCACTTTAAGCTTGTGGAAGATGGCTTTGTTGGTGTTGTTGAGGTGTTTTTCCATTTTCAGTTTGTTATCAATTGTGACTCCCAGATATTTTATTTCTTTCTTAGTATTGTATGTATTGTTGCACAATGTGATTGTTGGAGGTGGTTCGAAGCCCAAGGTATTTGATATAAACATTACTTCGGTCTTCTTATGATTGATCGACATGTTATTTTGTTGTAGCCATCCCGACATCTCTCCCATGCAGGTTTGAAGCTGGTCGTAGTTCGGGTTGGTGGTCTCTAGTTGGGTGTACAGCATGATATCGTCTGCGTATATGTGGTAGTTTATGCCATATTTCCTGAATATTTCACTGAGTGGTTGCATGTAAATGTTAAAAAGTAGCGCCGAGAGTGCCGAACCTTGAGGAATGCCTTGTGTTTGGATGAACGGTTCAGCTTTCTCTCCGTTGAACTGGACCTGTGGCTTTCTGCCCGTTATATAGGAGGAGAACCATTTCAAGGCGGTTCCTATAATTCCAATTGATTCCAGCTTGTTCAGGAGGGTTAAGTGATGGACAGTGTCAAATGCAGCGGATATGTCGATGAAAATGAGGATAAACATTTTCTTCCTGTCTTCCAGCCCCTTGAGGAGGTTGTTAAACAGGGCTAAAAGCAGGGTTTCGACCCCATGATTTTTTCTGAATCCGTATTGCTGTTTGTCCAGTATATCGTTGTCTTCAAGGTGTTCTTGCAGTTGGATGAGGGCTGCTTTTTCAATGATTTTTGCTAAAAACGATATACTGGAGATTGGACGGTAGGAAGATGGATCTTCTTTGTTTAGCGAGTTGTTTTTTAGTATTGGTCTTATTATAGACTTTTTGAGCTGGTTAGGCATGATTCCTTGGGACAGTGATTGGTTCACAATGTGAGCGACTTGGTGGCCAATGTCCTTTTTTGCCGCTTTAATCCAGGTAGATGGGCATGGATCAAGCAGTGAGGTGGTGGTATTTATGCTGGTTATTATTTCCACTGCTTGCTTATCATCAATTTTGCAGAATTCGTTCCACGTCTGTTCATGCTTCTCTACAGTTGTCAAGTTGGGTTTGGCCAAAGATAGCGTGGTTGCAGTTGTGGTCAGCTTGCTTGCGTAGTGGTTAGCTAGGGTTTGGGGCTGAATGGTATCGCTCTGCTGTTCTGGTTGGTTTGTTTTGGTTAGTGTTTTCACTATTCGAAATAGTTCCCGTGGTTTATTGATGGCTTTATTCAACAGGTTGTTGTGGTGTTTCCTTTTTGCATCATCTACCTCGTCTTTGTATTTTCTGAGGGTGTTGAGGTATTCAGCTCTGAGTTCCGAAGTTTTGTTGCGTCTCCACTTTTTTTCACATCTTCTTAGTTCCCTCTTCCTTTTGGACAGCGTAGTCGTGTACCAGGGCTCTGACCTTTGTTTGTCTGTGCTTGCTGTGTTTTTCCATTTCGGGTTTGCTGATGCCTGGATCCCTTCATTCCAGTTATTTGTTAGGGCATCGAGGTCTGTAGACTCCAAATCGATGTGCGCTTTGATGTTACTCGCGAGATTATCCAGTTCAAGCTTATTGAAAGATCTCTGCTGACGGGTTTCTCGTTGGGCTTCTGCATTCTTTGGTGCCAAAGGGAGTTTCATCCGTAGGTCTATTTGGTGATGGTCAGACCAGGGTATTGCTTTGATTTTAATCAGGGGTTCAACATGGTTGGGTGGCTTGTTTTTTGGAGCAAAAACCATGTCCAGTGTATGTCCCTTTTCGTGTGTCGGCTCCTTTATTATTTGATGATACCCGAGTTGTGACATAGCTTTGAGGAATGTGTTGGCGTGCACCTCTGTTGTTGATGCTAGGTTTAGGTCACCGAGGATGATTTGGAATTTCCTTGGCTGTGTTGAGGATATGTTTTCCAATGCTGTAGCAAGTCCTTCATGATTCGGTGAGGGGGACCTGTATATTAGGCAGATGGATATTGCTGAGTTCTCCACTTTGATCAGGTCTATATCCGGGTTTGAGTCAAGGGACGTGCATGAGAGTTTCAAGTGTGATCGTGCAATTATGATCACTCCTCCACCTCTTTTGTTGGAACGTGGACAGTTGTACAGGTTGTAGCCTGGTCTGTCTATCTGGTTCAGTAAGGCAGTGTCGGTATTTGATATCCAGGTTTCTGTTATGCAGAGGATGTCAGGTTGTTCATCTTTGATTAAGTCAAAGATAATGTGGGTCTTGTTTCTGATTGATCGGGCGTTTATGAGGGTGATGCTACAGATCACTGAAGGCTCTGATTGCGCAAGGTTTTGTTGAGCAAGGGGTCGGCGGGGTTTCTGCATCCGTTGCCTTTTTGATTTTGGCTTGTTGCGCTTCGGTGCTCCCGCGTGTTTTCTGCCTGTGTGCCCTTGATAGGTCATGAGTGATGGTCCTATATTGGTAGTGAGGTAGGTTGAGGGAGGGGGTTCATGAGGGGTATGGATGGCATACAGGATGTATATTGGGCCACATATAAGTGGGGTAGGTTGGTAGATGTTTCCTACAGTTGTGTAAGTTGAGATTAGGGTGATCAGGCTAATCCCTAATATCAGTTTTAGTAGATGCATGTTTAGGTGTGGGTGTGCAACAGTGCAATACAATTTGCTTATTATCTAATGCTAATCGTAGGACAGATGTAACGGTTGTGGTATCAGTAGGTAAAACTTGGTACAGTGGTAAGTGTTATTGTCTCAGCACACAGTAGAACAGCAGCAGCATGTAATAGATACAATATCACATGTAATAGTTACAGTAGTACAGCATCAGTACATTTGAGTAGTTAGAACATGTAACAGGGAGTTAAGTAACAGTAAGCAAACAGCCCTTAACATTGCCTGGTTATAGGTAACACAATATACGCAGCAGTGATCTATTCAGAGTAGCTAATATTCAGTTTTTTAAGATATCAGTCAGGTCAGCAGTTGCCGGTCGTGATCTGGGTTAACAAGTAATAGTTGTCTACAGCGTCCGGGGCTGCCCTTCCAGTCTACTAATAGCCCGGATTTGAGTTGACCAGCTAGGATCGTGTCCTATCCATTGATTTTCTGGAGCGTATTCCGTGTGTGATTATTTTTGTGTCTCTTACCTCCTGGGTACTGCCTCCTGTTATCGCATGCCTGTTGTAGCTTTCAGTTGGCGTGTCTCTCGGTGCTCCCGCGTTGCTGCACCTAGGTACTCTCCTTCCATTCCTTCAGAGTCAGGATTGGCTTTGTTCTCTAGATCTCAAGGATGCGTATACCCATATACTCATTCATCCAGCACACAGAAGGTTCCTTCGGTTCCTTTATCAGGGAAAGCACTATCAATACAGGGTGCTTCCCTTTGGTCTGGCCTCTGCTCCAAGAGTGTTCACAAAATGCATGGCAGTAATAGCTGCATTTCTACGCACTCTATGAATATTCGTATTCCCATATCTGGACGACTGGCTCATCCGAGCTCCATCCCAGTCAGAGGCCCAGACTTCCCTAGCCTGCACAATGCGTGTCCTGCAGTATCTGGGACTGGTTATAAACATTCCAAAGTCCCAACTCATCCCTACTCAGTCTCTAGAGTTCATAGGGGCCTTGCTGGATACCACAACTGCAAGGGCCTATCTTCCCCAGGCCCGTTGCCTACGCTTAGTGCAGTTAGCCTCTCAGATTCAGTTAAAAACCCATCTAACTGCTCGAGAGATGTTATAACTGCTAAGCCACATGGCATCCACTGTGCATGTGGTCCCTTATGCTCGCCTTCACATGAGGGCAGCTCAATGGACTTTCTCCACCCAGTGGACCCAGGCATCTGGAAGTCTGTCAGACAAAATAGCAACCTCCAGGCGCCTCTTTTGGTCTCTCCAGTGGTGGAAGTCCACTCAAAATCTGTTGCTGGGGTCCCCCTTCCAACAGTTGTTACCCCAAGCAATTCTTACAACAGATGCCTCTCCAAAGGGTTGGGGAGCTCATCTTCAAGACCTCTCCACCCAGGGCATTTGGTCCCCACAGGAGACCTCCCTACATATCAACTTCTTAGAGCTCAGAGCAATCTTCTTGGCTCTCAGAGTCTTCCATACCCTGCTCAGCTACAAGACAGTCCTCATTCACACGGACAACCAAGTAGCCATGTTCTATGTGAACAAGCCGGGAGGGACTGGCTCTCTGTCGCTTTGCAACGAAGCTCTGAGATTGTGGGCCTTCGCCAGAGAGCATCAAATTCATCTTCTGGCAGTATACCTTCCAGGAGTTCAGAACTCTTGGGCAGACAGACTCAGTTGAGTTCTGCTTCTACACGAACACGAATGGTCCCTTCATATGGACCAGATAGTCAGAATCTTTTGAATTTGGGGAACCCCGGACATAGACCTCTTTGCAAGTCCGTGGAATTCCAAACTTCCCCGATTCTGTTCCAGAATTCCGTGTCAGGGAGTTCAGGCCAGGGATGCCTTCCTCCTTCATTGGGGTCAAGACTTCTTGTATGCCTTTCTACCCATTCCCCTAATTCCCAAGACCCTGTTCAAGCTTCAGAGAGATCGAGGGACTATGATCCTCATAGTTCCACATTGGCCACGCCAAGTGTGGTACCCTCTACTTCTGCATCTTTCCCAAGCTCCCTCCCTGGACTTAGGGTCTGCTCCAGATCTCCTGTCTCAGGAGGGGGGAACGTTGTGGCACCCAAACCCCCAACATCTCAGGGCTTGGTTGCTGAAGGCTTAGACCTTCAAGATTGGCATCTTTCTCAGCAAGTAAGGGATATCCTTCATGCTTCCAGAAAGCCTTCTACTAGACGTTCCTATGCTTTTAAATGGAAAAGGTTTACCATTTGGTGTGCTGAGAAGGGTATTAACCTTCTAGCAATACCTTTGAATTCCTTACTAGAGTATCTCCTGCATCTTTCCCATGCCAGCCTCAAGACGAATTCAGTAAGGGTCCATTTGAGTGCTATTGCAGCATCTCTCAAGCCTCTCAATGGACAACCTGTTTCCTTTCATCCTCTTATTGCAAGATTCATGAGAGGCCTTCTTTTAACTAAACCTCCCATTAGACCACCTCCAGTGGCATGGGACTTGAATCTGGTTCTTGGTCAGCTCATGAAGCCACCCTTTGAACCCTTAGTCATTACCTCCTCGAAATTTCTTTCCTGGAAGGTTATCTTTCTTATTGCAGTCACCTCAGCTCACCGCATCAGTGAACTGCAAGCCCTAGTGGCTAATCCACCTTATGTAAGGTTTTATCATGATAAGGTAGTCCTTAGGACCAATCCACACTTTATGCCTAAAGTGGTCTCGCCTTTTCATCTTAACCAAGAGGTATACTTACTTGTCTTTTTTCCAGGTCCTCATGCATCAAGTGCAGAGAGGAATCTTCATACCCTGGATTGTAAGAGGGTTCTTGCCTTTTACTTGCAAAGGACACAGCAACATAGGAAGTCTTCTCAACTCTTTGTTGCCTTTGATCCCTCTCATTTGGGACTTCCAGTCTCTAAGAGGACACTGTCAAATTGGATTGCTCAGTGTATTTCTTTCGCCTACCAGAGTAAGAATATTTCTCTGGAGGGCTATGTCACAGCTCACAATGTGAGGGCCATGGCAGCCTCTATGGCTCATCTAAATTCTGTGTCCATCGACCAGATCTGTGGAACGGCCACCTGGGCCTCGGTTCATACCTTCACAGCCCATTACTGCTTGGACAAGGACTCCCGCCGGGATGCCTTGTTTGGTCAGGCTGTTCTCAAACACCTGTTCCATGCTTAATCAACTCTTACCCTCCATCCCTGGTTGGATGCCTGCGATCCATGGGAGGAGGTAGAGCCCTTCTCAGGGTCTCACAACCTTGGGGATCTCCCGGGCATCTCTAGCTGGGGAGTCCCCCATATGTGAAGACTCATGCCTGCTTGTTCCTGGAGATAGCACAGTTACTTACCTGTAACAGGTGATCTCTGGGAACAGCAGGAATAAGTCTTCACAACCCACCCACCTCACCTAGGAGTTGTATCTCTCTATCTTTCCTTTCCTCTCTCTCTCTTTGTCTCAGCTTTAAAACTCAAACTGGAGAGAGGCAGTTAGGAAAGGCGGGAAGGCAACGCGCAGGCGCTGTGGGATGCTCCCAAAAGCTTTCCTTTTTCGGGACGCTGGGGAGCGTTCCCGCGCAGGCTCCGTCGGTACCGACGTACCCATATGTGAAGACTTAGTCCTGCTGTTCCCAGAGATCACCTGTTACAGGTAAGTAACTGTGCTTTCCCCTCAGGCTGAAGCAGCACTACACACTCTAGACTGTAGATGAACTCTGGTGTGCTACTTGAATCTAACCAAGACTCACAGGAAATCCTCAACTATTCAGTTCCTTTGATCCATATCACCTTGGACTTCCAGTGACAAAGCATACTTTATCCAGATAGTTAGCGGACTGAATTTCTTTTGCCTAGGCACAAGCAGTACATCCCCCCCTCCCCCCCCAAGAGGGTCACATCACCGCTCACAATGTGCGAACATGGTAACCTCGGTTGCCATCCTCCTTTCCATCTCCATTGATGAGTTCTGTCAGGCAGCTACCTGGTCCTCCATTCATACCTTCCCTGCAGACTATTGTCTAGACAAGGACTCCCGTCAGGATGCTTTCTTTGGCCAGCACCTTTTTGGGACTTAAATACAACTCCTACCCTCCATCTTGGACTTCTTTCTGGCACCAGACTTCTATTGGAGGTGGTTTAGTAGACTGCAGTCAAGTCCAACGAAGCAACATGGTATCCACACTCTTCATTCTGTGCTTTAGCCTCTGGGATACCTGCATTCCAGTCTGGTACCTGGGAACTAGTGAGTCCCATATATGAAGACTGCATTCCTGCTTGTTCCTGGAGATAGCTTTGTTACACACACTGTAACAGGTGATCTCCGGGAATAGCAAGACTCAGTCTTCACAACCCACCCTCTTCCCCTAGGAGTTTTAGGGTATTCTTTTGTTCTATCTCTCTCAGCTACACTGAGGAGAGGAGTTGAGAAGGTGGGAAGGCAGATGGCAGGCACAGTGGATTGCTCTCAAATGCTTTCCAATTGGACACTGGCAAACGTTCCCACGTGGGCTCTGTCGGTACAGATATCACCCATATGTGGAGACTGATTCCTGCTGTTCCCAGAGAGCACCTGTTACAGGTGAGTAACAACCCTTCTCCAGGACCAAGCAGGAAGTCAGTCCTCACATATGGGTGACATCGACGTCGATGGAGCCCCCGTGCGGAGCATTTCCCCAGCTTTCTAAGAAAGCCTTTGGGAATACTGCATGCATGCGCAGTCCCCTTCCCGCCTAAAGGTGCCATCTTGTTCAGTCTCTCTTTTTCCGTGGAGCCCAACGGACGTCTGTCCGTGTCACCCAGAAAAGTTGACTTTTTTTCTTGCGATTTCGTCGCGGTTCTTCTCCGGTTCGACGCCGATTCCCCTTCCCGCCAGGTTCGGTACACCAGTATCGAGCCCGTCTTCTATTTTTCGGTTTTTGCCCTTCGTGGCTGGCGTTCGCGCCCTTTTTTCTCTTTTCCCTGGAAGGCCGGTCCTTTGACCTCGCGGGGGCTCTTTTTTCCCCGATGGCTTCCAGTAGTTTCAAAAAGCGTGATGGGTGTAAGAAACCGATGTCTCTCACCGACACACACGACTGCTGCCTTCTGTGCCTGGGACCGGATCATGATCCTAAGGTCTGTGTCCCGTGTGGCAAAATGTCCACCAAGGCACTTCGAAGCCGCCAGCATCAGAACGGATTTTTTCTGACTCTGCCTCCGGCCGGGCCCGGACCTCGTCTTAGGCCTCGACATCTCGGGAGTCTGATCCCGAGCATCGCCGGGGTTCCTCGGACAGGGGGGTCCCCCGATCGGGAGCGTAAGAGGAAGAAAAGGCTTTTGATGGCGGCGTCGGAGGAGGTCCCCTGGTTCCTCGGGGGCCAGGTCTCGGACCCCCGACCACCGCCCTGGGCCCTTGGAGCAGGAGAAGCCGTCCATGATGCCTAGCATGGAGCTGGAGTCCGCAGGGCACGTAAGTCCTGTTGTCCTCGAGGACTCTCCTCCTAGGGAGCCGACATCGGGCCTGGCGCCGCCGGGGCCCGAGTCGGTAACTGCTGGGTCTCCTGAGCTTGGACTCAGGCTGACAGCCTTGGAGTGCAGATTGTCTGCCTTCATGGATCAGCAGCAGGTACTGATGGCCAGCCTCGCTGGTGCATCTGCCCCGACCACCGGGACATCGACGTCTAAGTCGACCCCGGAGACCGAGCCGATACTCGAGACCATGAAGGCTCAAAGTCGTCCTCAGTCATGGTCACACTCGACGTCCCGCTCGGGGCCTAGGGTGTTGACGCTGGTGCCATCGGCATCGGGTCGGGTGCTGCCGAGGCCCGTGCGGTCGGAACCCCTCGACTCCTCTTCGGATGAGTCCACGTGGGAGACCGAGGACAAGGAGTCCCCCAACACCTTTCGGACTCGGTGTGTCCCTTCGGACTCACCGCAGTCCGAGCCCCGGAGTAAGTCCCCCCCGGAGGACACCCAGTTCTCGGAGTTCATCCGGGACATGGCCAAGGCTTTGGCGATTCCCGCGGACCCCGAGGAGGAGCCTCTAGCCGAAGAGCTCGAGGCCCTCCAGTATGACTCGCCTCCGAAGGAGGTCTTTACTGTGCCGGTACCTCCGATGCTGGAACGGCTCCTCTTCTGGATGTGGGAGGCACCGGCCTCGGCGCCGGTTTTGAGCAAGCGGGTCGATTCCATCTATCGACTCCGTAAGAGCCCTGGATTCCAGAAGGCACAGCTGCCGCACCATTTCATAGTGGTGGAATCGGCCATGCACCGTCTCGAGCCAGAAGATGCACGCCATGGTGTCTCCCGGCAGGGAGGCCCGCAACCTGGATGCCATCGGCAGAAAGTGCTTCCAGGGCTCGATGCTTGCTTGCTGTGTTCAGTCCTACCGGCTGTACATGGGCATGTACTTGCGAGACCTGGCAAAGGAACTTGCCGGGTTCTCTGCTGGCCTCTCCGGGGAATCTTTGCAGAGGTTCCAGACCTTGTCCTCGGGAATCCGGGAATGCTCAAAGTTCATGTCCCGAGCGGCCTACGATGGCTTCAAGGCTTCGGCCCGTGTAGCGGCAGCCGGCATTGGGGCCCGATGCCAGGCATGGCTGCAGTCATCGGACCTCGAGCCCTGGGTGCAGGACAAGTTGATCGATGTCCCTTGCCGAGGTGAAAACCTTTTTGGCAAGCCCATGGCCGTGAAGGCTGCTGAGCTCAAAACCGAGCACCTGACTAGGACAAGGCTGTCCAGAAAAACCTCTGCCCCTTCTCATAAAAAGAAGGGCTTGGGTAAAAAGTCCTTATCTCCAGGAACAAGCTGGAATGAGTCTTCACATATGGGTACGTCGGTACCGATGGAGCCTGCGCGGAAACGCTCCCCAGCTTTCCAAAAAAGGAAAGCTTTTGGGAGCATCCCACAGCGCCTGCGCGCTGCCTTCCCACCTTTCCAACTGCCTCTCTCCAGTTTGAGATGCCTCCGGGCTTGCTCTCGAGGATCCTGCACCGGCAAAACTACCCTGGCGGGTAGCTCCGGCTTCCAAAGCTCCACCTATGGGGTTACAGGTTGACATCGATGGCACAGCCTCGACCGATCACCTGTTAGAATGCTCTGGGGTACCCACACAACCTTCCGGTACCAAATTCCAGGCATTCATGGCGTCGATGGATCAGAATGTTCTATCCATGCAGCAGGCTATCACGGCCTTCATTCAAGCTGCGACGCCGCTGATACCACAACAAACTCCGTTGTCTGTATCGGCCCAGGTACCGGCACCAATGCCGGTACCGGTACTGACTGCATCGACATCGGCCATGGTGTCGACTGCAGCGGTTCCCTGCCCAGGGTTGCCCATCGGTACCGAGCTGGTACCGATAACCCCCGATGTCGATACGGCTCGGTACGCGTATCGAGCTTTGAAAGAGCACCCTGACAGTCGATACTTTGATTCCTCCGAAAATTCTGATGCATCGGAGGCGTCTGCTGAAGTATCCATAGCCCTTCCTGAAGAGCCGCCTTCTCCAAAAAGAAGAATGTGTCCTCCAGAAGACTTGTCCTTTCAAGACTTCATAAGAGAAGTGGCTAAAGGGCTTTCTATTTCAGTAACCTCTGAATCAGAGCCTAGAGCTAAAAAATTAGATATTTTAGGTTATCCCAAGGCTCCTAAGGAGGCAGTCACCTTGCCAATTCATGAGATTCTTTATGATCACATGATTGACTTATGGGAGACTCCTCTCACTATCTCTCCTCATTCTCGTAGGTTGGACACCATGTACCGTGTCCCTCCTTGTCCTGGTTTTCATAAAACACAGCTTCCTCACCATTCTATTGTGGTGGAGTCAGCTATGAAAAAGATAAAGAGTGCAAAAAGACACTCCTCTGCTCCTCCAGGAAGAGAATGCAGGACCTTCGATGCTTTTGGTAGGAAAATCTTCCAAGCCAGTATGCTCATTGCCAGAATCAACTCCTATAGTATTTATATGGGGATGTTTCTGAAAGAAGTTGCAGATAAGCTACACACTTTCCTCCCTTTTCTTCCAGAGGATAAAAGGGAAGAATTTCTTATTTGGCTTAAGCATACTCAAGATATTTCAAAGTTTTCCAACCGTGCAGCTTTTGACTCCTTTGAGGGTGCCAGCAGAGCTTCGGCCATTGCCATAGCTGCACGCAGAATTGCTTGGCTCCAAGCTTCTGATCTAGAATCTTGGGTTCAGGATAGCTTGGGAAATCTTCCTTGTACAGGAGAAAACCTGTTTGGCAAAGATTGGCAAATAAAAGCCACTCAAATGGATGCAGAAAATTCTGCTTTGGATAGACTTTCAAAGTCAACCTCCATTCCTGCTAAGAAAAAACCTTTCAAGAAGTCTTTTTTCCTCAAGAAAGGCAGATTCCATCCTGCTTCTGGCCAGCAATCTTCTACAGGTCTTTTTGCTGCTAAGCGTCAGCAACCTAAACAGGCCAGGCCTAAGCCTACAGGGGCTGCTGCAACTCAGCAGACCCAGCCTCCTCAGGGCTTTTGACTTGATGCTAGAGAACTTAGCCTTTCTGGCTCTGAAACAGCCAGAGCCCCTCACCATTCCAGGAAGGTTAGCTCACTTTGCTCCCAGATGGGAGCAAATTACAACAGAGCAGTGGACCCTCTCCATCATAAGGGAGGGGTACAAACTTCATTTCTCAAACCTTCCTCCTCACACCATGGTGAGACATTTCAATTCTCCAACATCTCTCCTCGACCTTCTAGGTCAGGAGGTGGCTGCCCTTCTTGCCCAAGGGGCAATAGAAGAGGTACCTCTTCTTCAACAAGGGTCAGGGTTTTACTCCCCTTACTTTCTGATCCCAAAGAAAACAGGGGGCTACAGACCCATATTAGATCTCAGAGAATTGAACAAATTTCTGTGCAAGGAGAAATTCAAGATGCTTTCTCTGGACACTCTCCTTCCATACCTTCAGAGTCAGGATTGGCTTTGTTCTCTTGATCTCAAGGATCCGTACACCCATGTCCTCATCCATCCATCTCACAGAAGGTTCCTCCGTTTCCTTTTCCAAGGGAAGCATTACCAATACAGGGTGCTTCCTTTCGGTCTGGCCTCTGCTCCAAGAGTGTTCACCAAATGCATGGCAGTAGTAGCTGCATTTCTACGCACTCTGGGGATATTTGTATTCCCATACCTGGACTACTGGCTCATCCGAGCTCCCTCTCAGTCAGAGGCCCAGACTGCCCTGGACTGCACAAGGCGCATTCGCATTCTGCAGTATCTGGGACTTGTGGTAAATCTCCCAAAGTCCCAGCTCACCCCTACTCAGTCCCTAGAGTTCATAGGGGCCTGGCTAGATACTACCACTGCAAGGGCCTATCTTCCTCAGGCCCGTTGCCTACGCCTAGTGCAGTTAGCCTCCCAGATACAGTCAAAGAGCCATTTAACTGCCCGGGAGATGCTACAACTGCTCTGCCACATGGCATCCACAGTGCATGTGGTCCCCTATGCTCGCCTTCACATGAGAGCAGTTCAATGGACTTTGTCCACCCAGTGGACTCAAGCTTCAGGGGGTCTGACAGACAAAATAGCAACCTCCAGGTGCCTCTTTTGGTCTCTACAGTGGTGGAAGTCCACCCAAAATCTGTTGCTGGGGTCCCCCTTCCAACAGTTGTTGCCCCAAGCAACCCTCACAACAGATGCCTCCCCAACAGGTTGGGGAGCTCATCTACAAGACCTCTCCACTCAGGGCACTTGGTCTCCACAGGAGACCTCTCTACATATCAACCACTTGGAGCTCCGAGCAGTTTTTCTAGCTCTCAAGGTCTTTCATACCCTGCTCAGCTACAAGACAGTCCTCATTCATACGGACAATCAGGTAGCCATGTTTAACATAAACAAGCAAGGAGGAACTGGCTCTCTGTCGCTTTGCAACGAAGCTTTAAGATTGTGGCCCTTCGCCAGAGATCATCAAATCCATCTCCTGGCCGTATACCTTCCAGGAATCCAAAACTCTTGGGCAGACAGACTCAGTCGAGTTCTGCTTCCACGCGAATGGTCCTTGCACATGGACCAGGTACTCACAATCTTTCAAGATTGGGGAACCCCGGACATAGACCTCTTTGCAAGTCCGTGGAATGCCAAACTTCCCCAGTTCTGTTCCAGAATTCCGTGTCAGGGAGTTCAGGCCAGGGATGCCTTCCTCCTTCACTGGGGTCAAGACTTCCTGTATGCCTTTCCACCTATTCCCTTAATTCCCAAGACTCTATTCAAGCTCCAGAGCGATCAAGGATCTATGATCCTCATAGCTCCACGCTGGCCACGCCAAGTGTGGTACCCTCTACTTCTGCATCTCTCTCAAGCTCCCTCCCTAGACTTGGGAGCTGCTCCAGACCTCCTGTCCCAGGAGGAGGGAACTTTGTGGCACCCAAACCCCAAGTCCCTTCACCTCAGGGCTTGGTTGCTGAAGGCTTAGACCTTCAAGGTTGGAATCTTTCTCAGCAGGTAAAGGATATCCTCCCTGCTTCCAGAAAACCTTCTACTAGACGTTCCTATGCTTTTAAATGGAAAAGGCTTTCCATTTGGTGTGCTGAGAAGGGTCTTGACCCTCTAGCACTACCTTTGAATTCTCTATTTGAATATCTCCTGCATCTCTCCAATGCAGGCCTTAAGACGAATTCAGTAAGAGTCCATTTGAGTGCTATTGCAGCATCCCTTAAGCCTCTCAATGGACAGCCTATTTCCTCTCATCCTCTTATTGCAAGATTCATGAGAGGCCTAACTTTAACTAAACCTCCCATTAGGCCTCCTCCGGTGGCATGGGACTTAAATCTGGTTCTTGGTCAGCTTATGAAGCCACCTTTTGAACCCTTAGCCACCACCTCCTTGAAATTTCTTTCCTGGAAGGTTATTTTCCTCATTGCAGTCACATCAGCTCGCCGCATCAGTGAGCTACAGGCCTTGGTGGCTAATCCTCCATATACAAGATTTCATCATGATAAGGTAGTCCTCAGGACCAATCCACACTTTATGCCTAAAGTGGTCTCACCTTTTCATCTGAACCAAGAGGTATATTTACCTGTCTTCTTTCCAGGTCCTCATGCATCAAGTGCAGAAAGGAATCTTCATACCCTGGATTGTAAAAGGGCTCTTGCCTTTTACTTACAAAGGACTCAGCAACATAGAAGGTCTTCCCAACTCTTTGTTGCTTTTGATCCTTCTCATTTAGGACTTCCAGTCTCTAAAAGGACACTGTCCACTTGGATTGCTCAGTGTATTTCTTTCGCCTACCAGAGTAAGAACCTTTCTCTGGAAGGCCATGTCACAGCCCACAATGTGAGGGCCATGGCAACTTCTATGGCTCATCTAAATTCTGTGTCCTTCGACCAGATCTGTTGAGCAGCCACATGGGCCTCGGTTCATACCTTTACGGCCCATTATTGTTTGGACAAGGACTCCCGCTGGGATGCCTTGTTTGGTCAGGCTGTCCTAAAACACCTGTTCCATACTTGAGCAACTCCTATCCTCCATCCCTGTTTAGATGCCTGAGATCCAAGGGGGAGGTAGGGCCCTTCTCAGGGTCTACAACCCTGGGGATCTCCCCGGCATCTCTAGCTGGGGAGTCCCCATATGTGAAGACTCATTCCTGCTTGTTCCTGGAGATAGCACAGTTACTTTCCTGTAACAGGTGATCTCTGGGAACAGCAGGAATAAGTCTTCACAACTCACCCACCTCCCCTAGGAGTTGTATCTTCTATCTCTCTTTCCTTTCCTCTCTCTCTCTCTCTCTTTGTCTCAGCTCTGAAACTCGAACTGGAGAGAGGCAGTTGGAAAGGCGGGAAGGCAGC
Source organism: Ichthyophis bannanicus (assembly GCA_033557465.1). Lineage (NCBI taxonomy): Eukaryota > Metazoa > Chordata > Amphibia > Gymnophiona > Ichthyophiidae > Ichthyophis > Ichthyophis bannanicus. The sequence goes on along the minus strand of CM066031.1, from coordinate 1,841,025,593 downwards.
GCGCAGGTGCTGTGGGATGCTCCCAAAAGCTTTTCTTTTTTGGAAAGCTGGGGAGCGTTCCCGCGCAGGCTCCGTCGGTACCGACGTACCCATATATGAAGACTTATTCCTGCTGTTCCCAGAGATCACCTGTTACAGGTAAGTAACTGTGCTTTACTCGAGGAAGGCAACTGCCTACAAACCTTTCCCTCAGTACCAGGCCTCCCCAGCTCCCCAGCAGGGTCAGCAGGCTAAGGGGCAGGGACATGGGCCCCGTAGGCAGAAGACTCCCAAGCCTCCAGCTCCTGCTCCCACTCCCACTCAGCAGGGAGGGGTTTTTTGACTCCCACAGCATAGCCTTTCCACCTCTGCTGCCCCATTCCTGCACAGGAGGTCGTTTAGCCCTGGTTGCCCACCAGGGGCCACCCATTACAGGAGACTCTTGGGTATTGAGCATAGTCCATAAGGGCCTTATGCTCCATTTCCAGCAGCTGCCTCCTCCCTACTTTCCAGGAGAGCCTCTAAGACCTCCTCTGCACACAGACCTTCTCTGCACACAGACCTCCTCCTTCAAGAACTTCAGGGTCTGCTTCTAGACCAGGCGGTGGAGCCTGTACCTCCCCGCCTGCAAGGTCACTGTTTCTACTCCAGGTACTTCCTCGTACCAAAGAGAACCGGGGGCCTCAAGCCTATTCTCGACCTCAGAAATCTCAACAAGTTCTTGGAGAAAGAAAGGTTCAAGATGCTTACTCTTGGAACACTTCTGCCCTACCTCCAGCAGGGAGATTGACTATGCTCCTTAGATCTTAAGGATGCGGACACGCACATCCTCATTCATCCAGACCACAGAAAGTACCTCAGGTTCATTGTGGGAGGAAACCATTACCAGTACAGAGTTCTGCCCTTTGGCCTAACCTCCGCCCCACGGGTCTTTACAAAGTGCCTGGCAGTGGTGGCAGCCTACTTGAGGAATCAGGGTGTTTTTGTCTTCTCCTACCTGGACGACTGGCTCATCAGGGGTCAGACTTCCCAGGAGGCTAGGCAAGCCACCCTCAGAACTGTCTCCCTCCTTCAACACCTAGGTTTTGTCATAAACTTCGCAAAGTCCACTTTGCTCCCCTCCCAGAACCTAGAGTTCATAGGGGCAAGGTTGGACTCGCTGCAAGCAAAGGCTTACTTGCCAAGAGACAGGGCTCAAAGGCTCATAGACTTGGCAAACCAGTTTCTGAGCAGGCCCCAGGTTTCTGCCAGACTCTGTCTAAAGCTCCTGGGCCACATGGCATCAACAGTGCATGTGACCCCCAATGCCCGACTCCACATGAGACCTGCACAGTGCTGCCTCAGAACTCAGTGGAAGCAAGCCACAGGAAGCCTCACAGACAAAGTACGGGTGTCCAAACCATTCCTGAACTCCCTACAGTGGTGGCTACACCCCTCAACTTACTACAGGGAGTGCCTTTTCAGGTGCCTGTTTCCACAGTGGTGTTGACGACCGATGCTTCCTTGCAGGGCTGGGGTGCACATTGTTTGGACAGGTGCACCCAGGGCCTGTGGTCTCCATGGGAGGCCACGCAGCAGATCAACCTTACGGAACTCCGGGCTATTCGCTTAGCCCTCAAAACTTTCTCTCACACCCTGGCTCACCAGTCTGTTTTGATACAGACGGACAATCAAGTGGCCATGTTCTATGTGAACAAGCAGGGCGGCACGGAGTCCAGGCTCCTATGTCAGGAGGCACAGGCCCTTTGCTCTTTTGCTCTCAAACACAACATGTTTCTCAAGGCTGTTTATCTCCCTGGCTAGGAGAACTTTCTGGCGGACAGGTTGAGCAGGGTTCTGCAGCCCCACGAGTCTCAATTGCACCCCTTAGTGGTTCAGAAAATTTTCCTGAAATGGGGACTTCCTTCTTTAGATCTCTTTGCCAGTACCCTGAACCGGAAGCTGCCCAGGTTCTGTTCCAGGCAACCGCATCCCCTGAGGTTAGCAGCGGATGCCTTCCTGATTTCTTGGTCCCAGGGCCTCCTGTATGCGTTTTCTCCCACGCCTCTGGTGGCCCGAACCTTGTTCAAGATTCTAAGGGACAAGGCCTCGGTGCTTCTGGTAGCCCCCAGGTGGCCGAGGCAGCCCTGGTTCCCTCTTCTACTTCAATTAGCAGTAGAAACACCTCTGCCTCTGGGGTTGCAACCCGATCTTCTCTCTCAGGATCAGGGTTCCCTTCTGCACCCCAATCTCAAATCTCTCAATTTGATGGCCTGGAGACTGCAAGGGTAGTGTTGGCTCCCTGGGGCCTGCCTCAGGAAGTTGAAGAGGTGGTCTTGGCCTCTAGGAAGCAGTCCACCAGGAAAACCTATGCCCTGAAGTGGAGAAGGTTCTCCTTGTGGTGTCAGCAACGTCAGGAAGATCCTTCCTCCTGCACTGTGCCAATAGTGCATCAGGACCTCCTGCACTTGTCCAATCAGGGCCTTAAGTCCAATTCTGTTCAGGTCCACCTCTCTGCTCTGGCAGCTCACCACTCACTGGTGGAGAAACACTCTGTTGGTTCACCCCCTGGTGTCCAGGTTTCTCAGAGGCTTGCTCTTGCTCAAGCCTCCTCTCCGTCCACCGGCCCCTGAGTGGGAATTGAATGTGGTCTTGCAGCAACTGACTCGCCCATCGTTTGAGCCGATGGCTAAATGTCCTCTCCGCTTCCTTTCTTGGAAGATTCTTTTCCTAGTGGCCCTGACCTCGGCCAGGCGAGTAAGTGAGCTTCAAGCCCTGGTCTGTGACAGGCCATACACTCGCTTCTATAGGAACAGGGTAGTCCTTAGGACTCATCCTAAGTTCCTCCCAAAGGTTGTCTCCTCTTTCCCTCTCAACCAGGAGGTGGTTCTTGCAACGTTCTTCCCTAGGCCCCATGACAGCCGGGCTGAGACAGTCCTGCATACCCTGGACTGTAGAAGGGCCTTATCCTTCTACCTTGAACGTACGCAGGGGCATAGGAGGGCTACTCAGCTCTTCGTATCTTTTGACCCTAATAACTTGGGGTTACCTGTCTCCAAGCGTACCTTGTCCATCTGGGTGGCTGACTGTATCACCTGGGCTTACAGGGCAGCTGACCTTTCCTTGCAAGGTCGGGTCACGGCCCACCGTGTCAGGGCAATGGCTGCCTCAGTAGCTCATCTCCGCTCTGTACCATTGGCAGACATCTGCAGGGCTGCAACTTCGTCCTCAAGCCAGACTTTTGCGGTCCATTACTGCCTGGAGAGGGAGTCCCGTAGGAACATTGCTTTCGGTCAGGCAGTGCTCCGGAACCTCTTTGAGGTTTAGGCAACTCCTACCCTCTAGCCCTCTGTTTGGGCTACCGGTGGGGGTATGTTTCAGTGAAATCCTTTCTCTGATGCTGCGGCTAGAGGGAGCTCATTTTTTAGCTCTGGGTCCCCGGTAGCCTGAAGCTGGGGAGTCCCATATGTGAGGACTGACTTCCGGCTTGGTCCTGGAGAAAGAGTAGTTACTCACCTGTAACAGGTGTTCTCCAGGAGCAGCAGGAATCAGTCCTCACAACCCTCTCTCCTCCCCTGGGAGTTGCAGTTGTACATAGTTCCTTTTTACATTTTTTGTGCTGTCTTTTAGCTATGTGATATGACTGAACAAGATGACACCTTTAGGTGGGAAGGGGACCGCGCATGTGTGCAGTATTCCCAAAGGCTTTCTTAGAAGGCTGGGGAAATGCTCCGCACGGGGGCTCCATCGACGTCGATGTCATCCATATGTGAGAACTGATTCCTGTTGCTCCTGGAGAACACCTGTTACAGGTGAGTAACTACTCTTTTCCTTGCTCTTTTATGTATTGAGAGTGTGCCTGATTCTGAGTGAATGATCAGAATGTTTGGTCCAAAGGAAACGGGGAATGTGGTTTCCATATTGTCCTGTTAGACTAGTCCAGACAAGTGGGCTGTGTTCCCCTATCAGCAGATTTGTGGAGACTAAACCAATGAAAAGCCCAGGTTTCAATGACATTACTCCCATGTCTCTATCTGCCTCAGCCACCAGAGGGTCTCTTCATTATTTGTTTCTAGCAGATGGTGGATGGATTTTCTTCACTCTGAAGAGAATCTGAATTATTGAGAGGAAAATATTGATTTAATCACTCCTGAACGACCACTTGAGGCTAACTCATTAATTGCGATGTGGGAGGCTCCTCTATACTGTGTTCTTTTTGTTAGCCATAGGAGGAGGGAAAATTGGTTGAGCTCCACGCTCTTATGATAAGAGCCTATTGAGCAGTAAGAAAATTGCAAGGATTGGAAGAGTTCAGCGGCCTTACACAGCCTCAGTGCTCCCTCCCTCCTAATCTTTTTCCCCCTGCTCTCTCCCGAAGATTGCAGTTCGCTCTTGGAAGAATTTGCCTGCCAGCCACTTTAAATGCAGTGCCTGCAACCGGCACAGATTTCTGTCTGGCATTCTCTGATTAACTACGAAGGCTTGACCTCCATCATGGTCCATTTTTGAGGGGCTCTCGATGCGGTCCATCTGGGGTGGAATTAGAGTTGGATAGCTGGTGCCCATTGGTATGGTGTAAGGGTTTCCTGCCATTTTCTGCATGTTTTAATAGTGTTTTCCTTTTCGTCTCTCCGGGCCAGTCCAGGAACATGAGGGTTGTCATCTTTCTCCAGCAGCTGAGGACTGAATTCTGAAGTTTTGCAGATATCAGGTATCTGGCTCCCCCTACTGGCCAAACTTTAGTCTCTTCAGTCCTCAGCAGCTGTAGTGCATGACTCTTGCTGGCTCCCGGAGACACAAAGAGGAGTTAGATTAACTTCAGTTATTTTGGTTTTATTTTTATTTGTTGTTGGCTAAAGTAATTCTTATAGGACTGGGTCCCTAGCAGGGATCTAGGAAAGCAAAGGGTACTTTTTTTATTATCCCCTGATATCGGAGTGGGCTTCACTCGCGGAGCACAGGAGGCAGAGCCTGCCTCAGGCAACAGCTCCGGTTTCTTCCCAGTGAGCAGGCAAGTGGTGCTGGGAGCCCCAGAGACCTTCAAGCCTCCTCCGGATACAGATCAACTCTGCCGCTAGCAGCGGATCTGGGTGTCTGAAAATCAGAACCGCCATTCTTAGCGATTCTGCAGGTACATGAGTGTAGTGTTTGTTTTTCGAGAGAGCACGCTGGTTTCGGCGGTTTTTCTTTTTTTCGGCGGCGAGGGTTAAAGCCAGTAGCGCTGAAAGACTGGCGGTTTGCTTCCCTTTTTCACGGTATTTCCCCTTCTCTCGGGGTTTTTCAGTGGTTCTTTGTTGTTTTTGGCGCTTCGTTGTACGGGCATGGAAAGTAGGCCCGAAGCAGGCGTTAATGCAGGGGGCATTCCAAACAGTTTAGAAATGGCGGGAGCGGTGGCCATCTCAGCTGCAGCTCCAGTTTTGAATTCTCTTCAGGAGAAACACACAAAGAAGAAATGCAAATCTAAGAAGCCAGTGCAAGTGGAGGAAGCTCCCCCACAGTCACAGGCTTCAGTAAAGGGGGACTTGAAATCGGTTTTCTCTGCAGAGTTTATTTTGGCATTGCATCAAGCTTCCTGCTTGAAGTGGCAACAAGCTCAGGACAAGAGCTCTTCCCCTCTGGTCGTAGATCCCTTGGGAAAACAGTATTCTTTGTCGGACTCGGGGGAAGGGTCGTTTAAAATGGCCCTGGGCGCTGAGGGGAGCTCCTATAGCTTCGGGCAGCACCCCTCGGGGCTTCAGGGACCGGAGGAAGGTGAGATCCTGTCAGGGTCTGGTATGGAGTGGCCTCTAGATTTCGAGGATGCTGAGCAAGGCAGCGAGGATCCTAATATGTTTCGGGTGTTTAGGAAAGAGGAGCTGGGACCGCTGATAGCACAGACTTTGGCAGCTTTAAATCTGGCCGTGCCGGTGGCTCAGGAGGAGCCTTTGGAAGACCCTCTTCTGCAAGGTTTTAAATCAGAACAGAAATGTTTTCCTGTCCACAAGGTCATGAAGCAGATGGTTGAATCTTAGTGGGAATGTCCGGAGGCTTCCTTACGGGGAGCTTGGGCTATTAGTCGCTTGTATCCCTTGCCGCAAGAGGAGCAAGATTTGTTAAAAATGCCTAAAGTGGATGCCTTGGTTTCGGCAGTCACTAAACAAACCACCATCCCTGTGGAGGGCGGTGTGGCACTAAAAGATTTACAGGATAGAAGATTGGAGTCCCTGCTGAAGCAGACTTTTGAGTCTTGTGCGCTATCTCTGAAAGTGGCTATCTGTGGTGCATATGTTTCTCGAGCCTCCATTAGATGGATCCAAAGTGGTGCTCCCTCCCGCAAGGAGGAGGAGGAGGGAGCGAAGCTGGAGTCAGCGGTGGCTTACCTAGCGGATGCGTTTTATGATCTCGTTAGGATTTCAGCGAAGTCCATGGCTGCTGTTATTGTGGCTAGGCGATTTCTGTGGTTAAGAAATTGGGCGGCGGATGCCTCATCCAAGGCGTGGCTGAGTAAGCTTCCATATAAGGGCACACTGTTGTTTGAAGCAGCCTTGGAAAAAATTGTTAAGGATCTCGGGGACTCTAAAGGCGAGAGGCTCCCAGAGGACAGCAGAACCCAGCGGAGAGCTTTCCGTGTAAATTTAAAACCCAGCAGAGAGCTTTCAGTTAAATTTAAAACCCAGCAGAGAGCTTCTAGTTTTAATGTAATACTCAGCTCAGAAGCCTGGTATGGTGCACAGGGGTCCCGTGTGGGATTTTCGCAAGTTTAGGGGATCGCGCTTTGTGACCAGGGGCCAGTCCTTTCGGGGCGCTAGAGGATTCGGTAGAGGTTATTTCGGTTCCCAACAAAGTACAAATAAAAAACCGCAATGAAACGAGGTTGGTCCAGACAGATATCCCGGTAGGGGGGCGGCTGCGGAGCTTTCTTTCTGTCTGGGCCTCCATAACGTCCAATCAATGGGTGTTAGAAATTATTTGCGACGGAGAAACAGTTGGCGGTCTCGGCTACGCTCCAAAGGTTGTTATGCCTTCAAGCGGTAGTTCCGATTCCTCCAGACCAGTTAGGTTCAGGTCGATACTCCATTTATTTTGTCGTTCCCAAGAAAGAGGGAACGTTTCGGCCTATTTTGGATCTCAAAAACGTGAATCGCTGTTTGAGAATTCCTCACTTCCGCATGGAGACACTTCGGTCCGTCATCCATTCGGTGCAACCGACGGAGGTGCGTACGTCTATAGATCTAACCGAGGCCTATCTACTGTGATGGGAAAAGTGTATCTGAGCCTATGGAACTGGAAGAAAAACAGGTTTTACCTTTAAGGAAAGAGACAGGCCAGAAAGCAGTGGTTTTCAGACTGCAGGCAAAGAGAAAAAAATACACGTAGTTGCTGGGTACAGACCACGCCCAAGCTCTGAGGCAAGCTGTGAAGTTAATGAGAGGCACCTGGGGGAGGAGCACGGCCCGATAGTTCAGGCACACTCATATAAGCCCAGGGGACTAGAAGAGTGGGAGGAGACCACCAGGGAAACGGAAGGAGAGAGGACCACCAGGGGTGCAGAAGGAGAAAGAAACGTCAGGGGAGCTGAAGGACAGAGAGTTACCAGGGTCAGCACCAGAGAGGATTCCAAAGGAAACCAGCACACAGGGAGCCACGGTCCAGAAGGAAGTCAGTACTGCAGGGGTACTGCAGCTGATTCTGGAGGCAGGAGGGTTTTGCCTGGGAGAGCTACTGACAAGGAGCAAGGTACGATAGCAGCAGCTCATGAACCTGCTGGAAAACTGCCAACTCCCAAAAGGTGTGTGAATAGAACTGTAAATAAAAGTAATGTGAGCCAGTTAGAGGCTCTGTGCCGGTTAATGAAAGAAAAGAATCTCCATGTGCCTGCTAAGAACCCTGAGCATAAAGAGAAGTCTCACTGGAGAAAGGTCCTAGAGCTGTTAGAAGAGATTAAGCCTGAGATTGTGCAAGCTGATTTAAACCCAGATATAACAGACACAGGTTATGAACAAATGCAGAATGTTTTGATTCTGATAAGGAGTCTATAGAATCATTAATGGACTGCTCTCTATGCAAGAAAACAGCATAAAAGTTCTAGGTTTTAAAAGGAGAAAAACCTAGAAACAAATTGAGTAAAACTGACAGAAGCAGTTAAAGTTTTATTTTGAATACTGGAAGCTTTGAAAGAAACAGCTACATATGCTTAAAGCTGACAGAAGCACTTAAAGCTTTATTTTTGAATCCTGAAAGTTTAAAAGGAAACAGCTATTTGTGCTTAAAGCTGATAGAAGCAGTTGTAGTGTTCTGTTCCGGTAAAAAGGGTCTTTTTTTGTTAGAATTTTGTGTGGAGAAGAATCCCATTTATTTTGCCATGCGTTGAGTTTTTGAATGCTCTTATGGAAAGGAAAATAAAAATTCCTGTGTTTGCCTAAAACCCTCGAGTCACAACTTTATTGTTTGAGACCTCACAACTACAACTCCCAGAAGCCTCGACTCTGGATTCCTTATTTAAGCACAATACAAAGGCACGTCCCGGCCTATAGGTGACCGCCTGGGCACGGAGCGTGACACTACATATTCCTATCATGGCCGAGCATCAACAGTTCCTCCGGTTTGCAGTTCATATGGGTCATTTTCAATTTCGAGCCTTGCCATTTGGCTTGGCCACTGCGCCGAGAACCTTCACAAAAGTGATGGTGGTAGTGGCGGCGGCCCTGAGACGAGAGGGAGTCCTGATACATCCCTACCTCGATGACTGGCTGATTCGAGCGCCATCCGAGTCAGAGTCGCAGTCGGCAACAGCAAGAGTGGTACATCTCCTGGAGCAGCTTGGTTGGGTTATAAACCAGGCCAAAAGCCAGTTGCAACCGGTGAGTAGGCTCCTCTACTTGGGAACGGTGCTCGATACGGAGGTAGGCTCCGTTCTTCTGCCGGAAAGCCGGGTTCAGAAGATTTTGAAACAAGTGGCAGAGTTCTTGCGTCTCAAAGCGCCAACAGCGTGGCGTTATTTGCAACTCCTAGGGTCTATGGCGGCAGCGCTGGACCTTGTGCCGTGGGCGAGAGCCATATGCGACCGTTGCAGCAAGCGTTGCTGTCCCTTTGGTCTCCGCAGGAGCAGCCTCTCACTCGCATATTGACCAGTACGCAGGAAGTGAGCGATAGTCTCCAGTGGTGGTTGGATCCGGGCCATCTCAGAGCAGGAGTTCCCTTACGGCAGCCAGACTGGATACTCATCACTACGGATGCCAGTCTCTGGGGCTGGGGAGCTCATTGTCAAACCTCCATAGCTCAAGGCTCGTGGCCACCAGAACTTCAGAATGCTTCCATAAACTTTCTAGAACTCAGGGCGATCTCCCTGGCTCTTCGCGAGTTTCTTCATCTTGTGGAGAACAAAGCGGTGAGGGTGTTCTCAGACAATGCGGTGACAGTCTCATGCATCAATCGTCAGGGGGGAACAAGGAGTGCTCTCTTGTTGGAGGAGAGTCAGCGGTTGATGGCCTGGGCGTAAGCGCATCTGGTAGCCTTATCGGCAGCTGACGTTGCAGGAAAAGACAATGTGCAGGCCGATTATCTCAGCCGTCATGTAGTCGATCCCGGAGAATGGGAATTGAACTCGGCGGTATTTCACGACCTGACTCGGAGGTGGGGTCAGCCGGTGATGGACTTGATGGCCACCTTCGACAATGCCAAAGCAAGTCGGTTTTTCAGCAGACGCAGAGAGCGTATGGCAGAGGGGCTGGACGGCCTCGCGCAGCCTTGGCCGACCGAGAAATTGCTTTATGTCTTCCCTCCATGGCCAATGATAGGGAGAGAGTCATTCGAAGGATAGAAGGTCACGTCGGTCTTGTGATTCTCATTGCCCCGGATTGGCCCAGGAGAGCGTGGTATGCAGATCTAGTTCGTCTCTTAATAGCCATGCCTTGGAGGCTACCTGTTCGGGAGAACCTGTTAGCTCAGGGTCCCCTGCTCATGCCAAATGTGGATCGCTTCTCACTTACGGCTTGGCTCTTGAAAGGAAAAGGTTGAAAAGTAGAGGTTATTCGTCTTCGGTTGTTAACACCCTTTTGCAGGCCCGCAGGACTTCAACGTCATTAGCATATATCCGTGTTTGGCGGGTCTTTGAGAACTGGTGCAGGGAAAGGAATCTTCGTCCAGGCGACGCGTTCGTGCCACAGGTGTTATCTTTTTTACAGGACGGGCTAGATAAGGGTTTAGCCCTCAGTACTATTAGGTTTCATTTGGCAGTTATATCCTGTTTTCGAGGTTCCGTCAAAGGGCTTCGGCTAGCTACTCATCCCGATATACTTAGGTTCTTCAGGGCGGTGAGGAACATTCGTCCTCCGTTTAGGGCTGCTGTTCCGGCTTGGGATCTGAATCTAGTTATTGAAGCGTTGGTGCGGCCTCCCTTTGAGCCAGCGGTGGACATTTCGCTCTGAGACCTCTCCTGGAAAGTTGCCTTCTTGGTAGCCTTGTGTTCCGCAAGGAGGATTTCGGATCTCCAGGCGCTCTCGTGTAAGGCACCGTACATTCCGTTTTCGGCAGTGAAGGTGATGATGCGTACGGTTCCTTCCTTTCTCCCTAAGGTGGTGTCGAAGTTTCACATGAATCAGACTATTTCACTTCCGACTTTTCGGAACCAGGGGGATCTTCCTATAGACAAAGTACTCGAAAAATTGGATTTAGGTACGGTGCTCAAGAAATACCTTAAGAGGACTAGATCGATTTGTAAAACGGATCGGTTGTTTGTGCTGTTTGGGGGGCCTAAAAAAGGGGAAGCAGCATCTAAGGCCTCTATTGCTAGATGGGTGAAGCAGGCCATAGTAGCGGTGTATCAGGCTTGTGGCAAGTTGCCTCCGGAGGGGCCCCATGCTCATTCCACTCGGAGCCAGGCTGCATCCTGGGCCGAGATGGCATTGATTCCGCCTGCTGAAATCTGCCGGGCGGCTACTTGGTCATCGCGTCACTTCACACTTTTGCAAAGCATTACCGTTTGGATGTTCAGGCTAGGAGAGATGCAACTGTTGGGGCTTCGGCCATCATAGCGGGCCTGGAGGGTCCCTCCCATGGTTAGGTACTGCTTTGGTACTTCCCTCATGTTCCTGGACTGGCCCGGAGAGACGAAAAGGAGGAAGAAATTAGACCTTACCTGCTAATTGTCTTTCCTTGAGTATTTTCTGGGCCAGTCCAGGACCCACCCGTGGATTCTAGAATTTTCGAGGTTGGGGTTCGGCCCTTACTGCGTTCATCATCCAATCCTCGGTTAGCTTTTTTCTCAGTTGCAGACACAGCGGAAAGTAGAGTACACAGCAGACGGTATTTCCGCTTCAGGAGCCTTGAACGGAGAGGATGAGGGTCTGTGGGGCTTCCTCGTTTTGCTTACGGGGATACTTGCACCACGATATATTAAAAAAAAAAATATATATATATATATATTTCAAGTAAGGGGAGACAATATAACGGGAAACAGCTGTTGTCTGGTGGCTATGTTCTCTGTTTTTTCGTTGCCTGTTTTTTAATGACTGTCGTTGTCAAGTCATAGGTTCTCTTTGTCGACTGCTTGGATAGAAATAGACTGAGGTTTGGCCAGTAGGGGGAGCCAGATACCTGATATCTGCAAAACTTCAGAATTCAGTCCTCAGCTGCTGGAGGAGGATGACAACCCTCATGTTCCTGGACTGGCCCGGAGAATACTCAAGGAAAGACAATTAGCAGGTAAGGTCTAATTTCTTCTTTACTATTTTGATCCTGGCTTTTGCACAGTCCTAGTGCGCGTTCTGCCCGAGATGCTCCAACGCACATTGCTTTTTAAGCGCTGTTAATGTGCACCTGCTGGTCCACCATGGCTTTAGTGCGCAATGTTGTGATATTTGCCTTAACTCTGTCTTCTTCCAAGAAACATTGTTTGGCTGGTAGCAAACTAGGTGCCTCCTCTATGACTTCTGGACTCTGTTCTTCTTGCAAGCCAGCTTCTGAATCATCTCTGGAAGGCTTGATCCCCCTTCTCTCAGCCATAGGATGTAGTTAGCTCAGCTTTGCCTGCTTTAGGGCAGTAGGTGGTGGATGATGCTGTGAATAAAGATAACCAGCCCGCTGGAGGTTCCAACTACCATGCCGTACTGCTCACTGACCTCTAGGAGATGGTCATTCTGGCATGGACATTCAGACCTTGCAGCCTTTGGATTTCCTCCAAGCATAGTCTCATGAGGGGCAGGCTGATAGTGGAAGCCGTGTTTGATTGCCTATGGCTAAGTGTCCCCAGCAAAGGGCACACCCTGGAGATGGGAATCAGCTGGGGTCTGTCCAAGATTTGGACTATGGGTTGGATTCAGATGTCTGATGTGGATGAAGAAGTATTCTCGCCTTTAGAGGCTTGAGAGGAGGCCGATGTTATCCGCCTGTTCCAGGAGGAGGAACTGGAGCTGTTGATTCTCAGGGTCTTCTCCACCTTGAGCTTGGTGGATGCTCCAGGCACGAAGCAGGAACCAAATATGCATCCACTCCTGCAAGGCTGCGGAAATCCACTACTCTTCCCATTCATGGAGGTGATCAAGGATCTGTTCCGGGCAGAATGGGATTCCCCCAAGGGTGTATAAGAAGATTCACGCTCTCCCAGAGGAGGAATGTGTTGTATAGTTTGATATTTCAAAGGTGAATGTGCAGTTCACAGCGGTTACCAAACAGACCACCATTCCTGTGCAAAGTGGATCGACCTTAAAGGAAACTCTGGACCAAAATGTTGGCTTGTGTTGAAGAACCAGTTCGTTGTGCTATTCTTCAGTTGATGGTATGTGCAGGCCAATGGATTCAGTCATTAGCTCGATAATTCTACCCCTCTTTTGGCGTGGACTATGGCTTGGTAAGTCTAGCTGTCAGCGATTGTGCCCTATTGATGGTGACATGTTTGGCTTGGCTCTGACACAGGGAAGCAGACTCATCTTCCAAAGCCCGGTGGGTAAGATGAAATCTTACTGCCTTCTGGAGGACAAGTTCAAAAGGGGCCTGTAAAGCGGTCAGGAGCCCCCTTTCTGTCAGCCTCCTGGGTGGTCTGGAGACTCCCTTTGCTATGTCCTGGAAAGCCTTTCTTTCCCTCTGCTTATGGACTTCGGGCTTGTTTTCAGTACTTTTTTGGAGAGCTTGGGCCCAGGGATCTGGCCCTATGCAGAGGAGGGACCCTACCAGACTGCACAGTGAAGGCTGGGTGCCAGTTCTCTGGTTCATCCAGTTGGCGGCAAGCTTCACCTTTTCATTCAGATATGGGCCCAGGTCATCAAGGATTGGTGGGCGCTAGTCCCTATTCAGTATGGCTATGTACTGGAATGCAAAGAGCTGATTTTGGCCACATTTGTCTTCTCCCCTTGTGGGTCTGCGAACAGCAGGGCCGCTGTGCAGATCACCTTGGACATGTTGCCTTTCCTGAAAGCAGTGGTGCCAGTTTCCCTGGACGATTGGGGCAAGTGCAGGTATTCTAACTGTTTCGTGGTGTCAACATAAAAGGAACATTCCGGCCCATTCTGTACCTCGTGTGTCAACGAGCGTTTGCACATCATGCGCTTCTTGATGGAAACGTTGCAGTCCTTGCAAGCACTGCGCCGATGGGAGTTCTGCCATCTCTGATTTGGCTGAGGTGTATTTTCATATCCCAATCTGGGGGATCAGCAAGTATCTGTGTTTTACTATGCTTGGCTCTCACCTTCAGTTCTCTGCCCTCGCATTCGTATAATGCACTTCCCAAAGACTATTGCCCAAGATCGTGGTGGTGGTGGCTGTAGTGCTACGATGCCAAGGAATTTTGTGTGCACCCATATCTGGACTGTTGGCTCATCGGAAATTATTCTTTTTCAGAGGCATATTCGATAGCTTCCCGAGTGGTATCCTTTGATAAGCCTCGGCTGGGTGAACAGTTTGGGAAAGAGACAGTTGTTGCATTTCCAGTTATTGGAGTTCCTGGGAGCATGTTTTGATACTCAAGTGTGCAGTGTCTTACTGCTAGAGGAGAAAGTCAAAGGTAGTTGGATTGCCTAGTACTGTTCTATTTGTAGCAGGCTCCCAGTGTCCGGGCAACAATTGAGATGGTGCCATGGGTGCTTGCTCATGTGGCCGCTCCGACGATCCTTACTGACTCAGTGGTCCTGAGTTTTCAGTGGTTCGAGGTCAGGCTCCTTCTCCCAATGATGGTAATGGTCAGCCTGTGATAGTGGCAGCAGCCCAGTCTTCTGAGGAGGGGCATGCTGCTGGACAATTGCTCATGGATCCTTCTGATGATGGATGCCAGTCTCTTGGGCTGGGAAGGCTATTGCCAAGACTGAAAGGCCCAGGGCCATTGGAATCGCAGGGAGGTGGTGTGGTCCATTAATTGCTCTGAGTCGAGGGCCATCAGGTTGGCTCTTCTGCATTTCAGGCAGTTTGGGTGTTTTAGAACAACGCCATGGTAATGGCTTATTCAATCATCAAGGCAGCACAAGGAGTGACGGGGTAGTCCTGGAGATGGCTCTCCTATTCTCCTGGTGTCGAAGAACCTTGTAATTTGCAGCTCTGCACACTGCCAAGTGGATACTGTGGAAATGGATTATCTCCAGGAACAAGCAGGAATGAGTCTTCACATATGGGTATCGTCGGTACCGACAGAGCCTGCGCGGGAACGCTCCCCAGCATCCAGAAAGAAAGCTTTTGGGAGCATCTCACAGCGCCTACGTGCTGCCTTCCCACCTTTCCCAACAGCCTCTCTCCAGTTCTTCTTTTCCGCGGAGCCAGCAGGTCGTGTTCCTGTCACCGCAGAAGAAGTTCTTTATTTTTTTCTTTATTTTTCTGTGTCGCGTCTGCCTTCTTCGACGTCAGACCAGTACCGCCGGTCTTTTCTTTTCTTTTCTTTCTTAAAAAAAAACAAAAAAAACCCCTTTCTTCAACTGTGCATTTTCAGTTTGGGCCTTGGGCCTTAGGCCTGAACGTTTTTCTCCTCATGGAGAAGCCCGCTTCCGGGTTCAAAAAGTGCACGAAATGTGGCGGTACTATTTCTGTCACCGACACCCATGATTGGTGTCTAAAATGTTTGGGTCCTGACCATTCCATCACGGATTGTGTGTTCTGTACCATGATGTCTAAAAGAGGTCGGCAGAACCGAGCAGCCAAGCTCAGTACCCTGTTTCCCTCTGATGCAGCCTCGGTGGCATCGATGTCTTCCAGGGCTGCTGCTTCCTCCCATGGATCTCAGGTAACCAAACATAAATCTAGCTGGTCCTCGAAGGGCAAATCTCCCTCTAAGCATCGAGATGCCTCCGGGCTTGTCCTCGAGGATTCCGCACTGGCAAAATTACCCCGGCGGGAAGTTCCGTCTTCCAAAGCATTGTCTATGGGGTCACAGGTTGACATCGATGGCTCGGCCTCGACCGATCAGCTGTTGCCATGTTCTGGGGTACCGGTGGCCTCCACTGGTACCGACATCCAGACTCTGGTGACGTCGATGGATCAGAAGATTCTGTCCATGCAGCGCACCCTAACGGCGTTTATGCAGGCTTCGACACCTCCAGTACCGCAACAATCTCCATTGCCGGTACCGACTTTGGCACCGGCATCGTTCCCGGTGCCGGTACCAATTGCATCGACATCGGCTTCAATGTCGACTGCAACGGTACCCTGTCCTATGCTGCCCATCGGTACCGAACCGGTACCGCTTACTCCCGATGTCGATCCCACTCGGTACGCGTATCGGGCTTTACAGGAGCATCCAGACAGGCGACACTTCGATTCCTCCGAAGACTCTGATGAGTTGGAGGCTTCTGTCGAGGCACCGGTACTACTTCCTCAGGAGTCTGATTCTCCAAAATGAAGAATGTCTCCTCCAGAAGACTTGTCTTTTCAAGACTTCATTAGGGAAGTGGCTAGGGGCCTCTCCATTACAGTGGCCCCTGAGTCAGAGCCTAGAGCCAAGCAATAGATATTTTGCAATATCCTAAGGCTCCTAAAGAAGCAGCTACCTTACCTATTCATGAGATTCTCTATGATCTCATGTTGAGCATGTGGGAGACTCCTCTTACCACCTCTCCTCATTCTCGTAGGTTAGACACCATGTGCCATGTCCCTCCTTGTCCTGGCTTTCATAAGTCTCAGCTCCCTCACCACTCTATTGTGGTAGAGTCTGCCATGAGGAAAATAGAGTGCAAAGAGACACTCATCTAATCCTCCAGGACGTGAATGAAGGACCCTTGATGCTTTTGGCCGAAGGGTTTTCCAAGCTAATATGCTTGCTGCCAGAATCAACTCCTATAGTCTCTATATGGGGATGTTTCTAAAAGAAGTCACAGATCATCTGCAGACTTTAGCCCCTTTTATTTCAGAAGATAAAAGGCAGGAGTTTCTCACTTGACTCAAACATGCCCAAGATGTTTCCAAATTTTCCAACCGTGCAGCCTTTGACTCTTTTGAGTGTGTAAGCAGAGCCTCGGCTATTGCCATAGGTGCACGCAGAATTGCTTGGTTACAAGCCTCTGATTTGGAACTCTGGATCCAAGATGAACTGGGAAATATTCCTTGTACAGGTGAAAACCTTTTTGGCAGGGATTGGCAAGCAAAGGCCACTCAGATGGATGCTGAGAACTCTGCTTTGGATCGACTTTCAAAGTCTACCTCTGCTCCTGTTAAAAAAAATTGTTCAAAAAGACACCTTTTTCTAAAAAGGGAAGATATTATCCTGCTTATGGTCAGCAGGCATCTTCTGCAGGTCGTTTTGCTGCAAAGCATCAGCAACCACCTAAACAGGCCAAGTCAAAGGCTGCCAGGCCTCCCACGGCCCAGCAGCCTCAGCCTCCTCAGGGCCTTTGACTTGCAACTAGAGAACTTAGCCTTTCTAGCTCTGGAAGAACCAGAGCCCCTCACCATTCCAGGAAGATTGGCTTACTTTGCTCCCAGATGGGAGCAAATCACAGCAGAGCAATGGACCCTCTCCATTATAAGGGAAGGGTACAAGCTTCATTTCTTAAACCTTCCTCCCCACACCATGGTGAAACAATTCAATTCTCCAACATCTCTCCTCAACCTTCTGGGTCAGTAGATTGCTACCCTTCTTGCCCAAGGGGCAGTAGAAGAAGTACCTCTTCTTCAACAGGGCTCAGGGTTCTACTCCCCTTATTTTCTTATTCCAAAGAAAACAGGGGGCTACAGACCCATATTAGATCTCAGAGAATTGAACAAGTTTCTATTCAAAGAGAAATTCAAGATGATTTCTCTGGTACTCTGCTGCTGCCAGACCTTCAGAGTCAGGACTGGCTTTGTTCTCTAGATCTCAAGGATGCATACACCCATGTCCTCATCCATCCAACACACAGAAGGTTCCTTCGGTTCCTTTTTCAAGGAAAGCACTACCAATAACAGGGTGCTTCCTTTTGGTCTAGCCTCTGCACCAAGGGTGTTCACGAAATGCATGGCAGTAGTAGCTGCATTTCTACGCACTCTAGGAATATTCGTTTTCCCATATCTGGACGACTGGCTCATTCAAGCTACATCCCAATCAGAGGCCCAGATTTGTCTAACCTGCACAATGCGTGTCCTTCAGTATTTGGGACTGGTAATAAATATCCCAAAATCCCATCTCACTCCTACTCAGTCTCTGGAGTTTATAGGGGCCTTGCTGGATACCACAACTGCAAGGGCCTATCTTCCTCAGGCCCGTTACCTACGCTTGGTGCAGTTAGCCTCCCAGATACAGTTAAAGTCCCATTTAACTGCTCGAGAAATGTTACAACTATTAGGCCACATGGCATCCACGGTGCATGTGGTTCCATATGCTCGCCTTCACATGAGGGCGGCTCAATGGACTTTGTCCACCCAATGGACTCAGGCATCAGGTTGCCTGTCAGACAAAATATCAAACTCCAGTCGCCTATTTTGGTCTCTCCAGTGGTGGAAGTCCCCTCCAAATCTGTTGCTGGGGTCCCCTTTTCAGCAGTCACTACCCCAAGCAACTCTGACAACAGATGCTTCTCCAATGGGTTGGGGAGCTCATCTGCAGGATCTCTCCACCCAGGGCATCTGGTCTCCACAGGAGACTTCTCTGCATATCAATCTCTTGGAACTCAGAGCAATATTCTTAGCTCTCAGAGTGTTCCATTCCCTGCTCAGCTACAGGACAGTCCTCATCCATACGGACAACCAAGTAGCCATGTTCTATGTAAACAAGCAGGGCGGGACTGGCTCTCTGTCGCTTTGCAACGAAGCTTTGCGACTGTGGGCCTTCGCCAGAGAGCATCACATCCATCTTCTGGCAGTATATCTTACAGGCGTTCAAAACTCTTGGGCGGACAGACTCAGTCGAGTTCTGCTTCCACACGAGTGGTCCCTCCACATGGACCAGGTAGCCAGGATTTTTCGAATTTGGAGAACCCCGGACATAGACCTCTTTGCAAGTCCGTGGAATGCCAAACTTCCTCGGTTCTGTTCCAGAATTCCGTGTCAGGGAGTTCAGGCCAAGGATGCCTTCCCCCTTCACTGGGGTCAAGACTTCCTTTATGCCTTTCCACCAATTCCCCTAATTCCCAAAACACTATTCAAGCTTCAGAGAGATCGAGGGACCATGATTCTCATAGCACCACATCGGCCACGCCAAGTGTGGTACCCTCTACTTCTGCATCTCTCTCAAGCTCCTTCCCTGGATTTGGGCTCTGCACCAGACCTTCTATCCCAGGAAGAGGGAACGTTTTGGCACCCAAACCCCCAGTCGTTCCATCTCAGGGCTTGGTTGCTGAGGGCCTAGACCTTCAAGATTTTCATCTCTCTCAGCAAGTCAGAGATGTCATTCATGCCTCTAGAAAGCCTTCTAGACGTTCCTATGCTTTCAAATGGAAAATATTTACCATTTGGTGTTCAGGGAAGGGTCTAAACCCTCTTGCAATACCTCTGAATTCTCTACTAGAATATCTCGTGCATCTATCCCATGCAGGTCTGAAAACGAATTCAGTAAGAGTCCATTTGAGTGCTATTGCAGCGTCCCTCAAGCCTCTCAATGGAAAACCTATTTCCTCTCATCCTCTTATAGCAAGATTCATGAGAGGCCTTCTTTTAACTAAACCTCCCATTAGTGGCATGGGACTTAAGCCTGGTTCTTGCCCAGCTTATGAAGCCACCCTTTGAACCTTTAGCCACCACCTCCTTGAAATTTCTTTCTTGGAAAGTTGTTTTTCTCATTGCAGTCACCTCAGCACGCCGCATCAGTGAGTTGCAAGCTTTGGTGGCTAATCCACCTTATACAAGGTTCCATCATGATGAGGTAGTCCTCAGGACCAATCCACACTTTATGCCTAAAGTGGTCTCGCCTTTTCATCTGAACCAAGAGGTATATTTACCTGTCTTTTTTCCAGGACCTCATGCATCAACTGCAGAGAGGAATCTTCATACGTTGGATTGTAAGAGAGCTCTCGCTTTTTACTTACAAAGTACACAGCATCATAGAAAGTCTTCTCAACTCTTTGTTGCTTTTGATCCTTCTCATTTAGGACTTCCAGTCTCTAAGAGAACACTGTCCAACTGGATTGCTCAGTGTATTTCTTTCGCCTACCAGAGTAGGAACATTTCTCTGGAGGGCCATGTCACAGCTCACAATGTGAGAGCCATGGCAGCCTCAATGGCTCATCTAAACTCTGTGTCCATCGACCAAATCTGTCGAGCGGCCACCTGGGCCTCGGTTCATACCTTCACAGCCCATTACTGTTTGGACAAGGACTCCCGCCGGGATGCCTCGTTTGGTCAGGCTGTTCTCAAACACCTGTTCCATTCCTAATCAACTCCTACCCACCTACCCTGGTTGGATGCCAGAGATCCATGGGGGGAGGTAGAGTCCTTTTCAAGGACACACAACCTGGGGTCTTCCCCTGGCATCTGCAGCTAGGGAGTCCCCGTTTGTGAAGACTCATTCCTGCTTGTTCCTGGAGATAGCACAGTTACTTACCTGTAACAGGTGATCTCTTGTAACAGCAGGAATAAGCCTTCACAACCCACCCACCTCCCCTAGGAGTTGTATCTCTCTATCTTTCCTTTCCTCTCTCTCTCTTTGTCTCAGCTTTAAAACTCGAACTGGAGAGAGGCGGTTGGGAAAGGCGGGAAGGCAGCGCGCAGGCGCTGTGGGATGCTCCCAAAAGCTTTCTTACTGGACGCTGGGGAGCGTTCCCGCGCAGGCTCCGTCGGTACCGACGATACCCATATGTGAAGACTTATTCCTGCTGTTCCCAGAGATCACCTGTTACAGGTAAGTAACTGTGCTTTCCCCTGCATCTGCACAAGTATTTGTGTTATACCCATTTGCCTACTGTACATATCTTAACTCCTTAAGTAGTTCACTTTTGTTCAAGTTAATTGTTCAGTTCTATACTGCTTGCTGAAGCACCATACTATTACTCCTTTATAAATCTATTGTTTAAATGCCACTATCTAATTTATTACATAAAATGTTAACTCTGCATAATATCCGGAAAGACTGGTTTGTTCAAATATAGACCATGGGAAATTGAAATGCACACCCAAGCAGTATAAACAAGAATTATTGGAAGCTAGCGTGGTCTCAGTATTTTTGGGCGGGAGGAAGAATCTTCTAATCCCTTTCCCGGACTTCACATCAACGACCACATTTGCATAGCAACCAAATTTTCAAAACTTCTTTTAAAATTGCATTCCAAACAAAGTAATCAAGAAATTGCTTAGCTTATCGTGATCGAGCTTAAACTTCGATTCACTATCAATGGCGTTAGCTCTTCCACCAGTCTTTCCGGATATTATGCAGTTAACATTTTATGTAATATCAACATACTCTGTGAGAATCGGGGCCATTTAACAAGTTTGTGATGTACTATCTAATTTATTACCATCTATGTTTGAGTTAATTGTTTATCAAGTTTTGTAACCTTCCTTTCCAAATCTTGAGTTAATTTTATACCACTTCATCTTCTAGAAAATGCGGTATAAAAAAGTTGCTAAATATATCGCGCACAGGATGGAATTGAGCCACGTACCTGCCAGGCAAGCAGAACACTCTGGCAGACAGACTGAGTACAGTCCTCAGCCACATGAGTGGATGCTGGACAGGGAAATTGTGATTTGCATCTTTTGAGAGTGGGGCACCACCTCGATAGATCTGTTCGCCCACCTCACAGAATGTACAGATGGATAATTTCTGCTCCAGAGTAAGATCACATGACAGACTGGCATCGGATGCTTTTCTCCTGCATTAGGGGGGAGGGTCTTCTGTACGTTTATCCTGCAATACTTCTCCTTGTGAAGACCCTCCTGTAGCTCAAAACAGATAGTAGCACAATGATTCTCATTGCTACCTACTGGCCCATACAGCCTTGGTTTCCCCTCCTGCTGTAGTTCTCCAGTCTGGAGCTGCTTCAACTCAGCCATGTTCCAGATCTGATATCGCAGGAGGGCAGTAAGATGTTGCCCCCCCAAGATCTTTGGCCCTCACAGCATAGATGTTCAGAGGCTAATGTCTCAGCTCAACCTGCCGGGTGGTGCAGCCAAAGTCCTTTTGGCCTCCAGGAGGGTCTCTATGAGAAAGTCTTACTCTTGCAAATGGAAGAGGTTTGCTGTCTGATGTGAGGGCCAGGTCCTAGATCCTTTTCTCTTTTCCATTTGAATATTTTCTACATCTCTCCAAGTCTGGACTTAAGTCCAACTCCGTCAGGGTCCTCAGTGCAAGTGTAGCATATCATCAAGTTGTGGAAGGCAAGTCCATCTCAGTATAGCCTTTAGTGGTTTGCTTTATGTGGGGGTTGCTTCTCTTGAAGCCTCCCTGCAAGCCTCAGTGTGGTTCTTGCACAGCTGATGAAAGCTCCCTTTGAGCTTCTCAATTCCTGTCCTCCGAAGTTCATGGCCTGGAAGGTATTGTTTCTGGTGGTGGTCACTTCAGTACTCAAAGTGAGTGAGCTTTAGGCCCTAGTGGTTCATCCACCTTACACCAAATTTCACCATAATAGTGGTCCTTCGTATTCATCCTAATTTCCTTCCAAAAGTGGTATTGGAGTTCCACCTTAATTAGTCATTTGTTCTTCCAGCATTTTTCCCAAGACTTCATGCCTACAAAAAAGAAGCTGCATTGCACATGTTGAACTGTAGGCTAGCCTTAGCCTACTTGGAGTGGACAAAGGCCCATAGAAAGTCCATCCAGCTTTTTGTTTCTTTTGACCCTAATAAGCTAGGGACTGCCATTTCCAAATGCTCCCTTTCAATTTGGCTAGCAGACTGCATCTCTTGCGCTTATGCTCAGGCAGGCCTGAGCCTTGATGGTCATGTCACAGCTTGCAATGTCAGAGCTATGGCTGCGTTAGTGGGCAGCTTGCACTCAGTCTCCATTGAAGAGATTTGCAAAACTGCAGTGTGGTCTCCTGTCCATGTATTCACATCTCTCTACTGTCTTGATAGGGATTCCCTATGCAACAGCAACTTCAGCCATTCTGTACTCCCGAATGTTTGGGGATTAGAATCCAACTCCATCCACCCTAGGCCCATTTTATTCTGTTCATGCTACCAAAAATAAGGGAAGAGAGAATCACTGCCATTGTACCATAGTTGGTCTCTTGACCATTGAGGCCCATTGCCATGCTGCAGTTGAGTTTTGCCCCTATTGAGCTTCTCAGCAGCCTCTTTTGATATCAGTAGCCTGTAGCTTGGGAGCCCCATACGTGAAGACTCATTCCTGCTTGTGCACAGAGAAAAGGTAGTTACTGACCTCTAGCAGGTGTTCTCCATGGACAGCAGGAATTAATCCTCACAACCTCCCACCTCCCTGAGAAGTTGGCTTATTCTACAGTTATGTTATCTGACTGATTGAAGATGGTGCTGTGGTAGCAGGTAGGAAGGAGGCACCCAGGGGCAGTAGAGCCTTCCAAAAGCTTCCAATAGAAGCTTGGAAGCATTCCCACATGGGGCTTCTTTGGGGACGTCACCGCATGCATGAGAACTATTTCCTGCTATCCACGGAGAACACCTGATAGAGGTGAGTAACTACCTTTTTTGCATTTTGTATGATACTGTGCCACAGAGACTGAATATTTTACTACTTTAGTGTAACCTTTTATCTCCAGGAACAAGCAGGAATGTAATCTTCACATATGGGTATCGTCGGTACTGACGGAGCCTGCGTGGGAACGCTCTCCAGCGTACAGTAGGAACACTTTTGGGAGCATCCCTCAGCACGTGCACGCAGTCTTCCCGCCTTTCCAACTGTCCCTCTTCAGTTCTTCGTTTTCCGTGGAGCCGACAGGACACATTCCCTGTCACCGCAGAAAATTTCTTCTTTAAACTTGTTTTCTTGTGGTCGCGTCTGTCTCTGCACGACACCTACTGGTACCGCCAGTTCTTTTTTCTTCTTTTCTAAAAAAAAACATATATTTATATATATACTTTCTGAACTGTTCTCTTCAGAAGCTTTTCTTTTGGTGCTAGGCGCCATTTTGGGCATTAGGCCCCATTTTTCCTAAAAGATGGAAAAACCAGCTAATGGTTTAAAAAAAAAATGTACTAAGTGTGGCGGTACCATTTCTGTCATCGACACCCATGACTGGTGTCTCATGTTTAGGCCCTGACCATTCTCCATCTGAGTGTCTCTCTTGTATGGGGATGACTAAAAGAACCGGGCTGCAAAGCTCAATACCCTCTTTTCTTCGGTGCCAGGTCTATTGCATCGACGTCTTGAAGAGCCTCGTCTTCCTCCCATGGATCTCAGGTAACTAAACATAAGAGCCGGTCCTCAAAGGGTAGCTCTCCTTCAAAGCATCGAGAGGCCATTGGCATTGCCCTTGAGGAAACTACACCGGCAAAACAGCCCCGATGGGAGGCTTCGGCCTCCAAAGCATCAGCGGGGTTCCAAGATGTTCTCGAGGCCTCGACCTCGGCAGAACTACTGGTGCCATGCTCAGGGGTTCTGGCCGCTTTTACCGGTACCGATACCCAGGCATCAGCAGCGTCGATAGACCAGAGATTCCTCGCTATCGAACCCAGTCTTGCAGCTCTCCTTACAGCTGCGGTACCGTTGACACTGGCGGTTCAACGGGCACCGGTACCAGCACTGGTACAGATACCGGTACCAGCACCGACGGTACCGGCCTCGGTGGGAATTCTTCCCATACCGACTTTTTCTGGCATCGACAGATCGGTACTGGACCAACTCGGTACTGACTTCGATCGATACCAAGACCATGCTTTCCATGAACATCGGGATCAAAGATACTTCGAGTCCTCCGATTCCAAGGACTCTGATAATTCTGCTGGTACCAGAGTGTTTCTCCTGGAAGACTCCTCTTCTCCCCAACGCAGGATGACATGTCTTTTCAGGATTCTATTTGTGAAGTGGCCCGAGGCCTTTCAATCACAGTAGCTCCTGAAAAAGAACCTAGAGCAAAGGAATTGGTAATTCTCCAATACCCTAAGGCTCCCAAGGAGGCAGCCACTCTGCCCATTCATGAACTTCATGATTTGATGCTCAGAATGTGGGAGACACCTTTGACCACATCTTCTCATTCTAGGAGACTCGATACCATGTATTGAGTTCCACCATGTCCTGGTTTTCAAAAGACTCGGCTGCCACACCATTCAATGGTAGTGGAGTCAGCCATGCGTAGGATGAAAAGTGCAAAGAGACATGCATCCAATTCTCTAGGTCGTGAATGCAGCACTCTTGACGCTTTTGGGCGTCGAACATTTCAGGCTTCCATGCTTTCAGCTAGAATCAGCTCATATATTCTATATATGGGAATGTTCCTCAAAGAGGTCACAGGAGATTTGGAGCTTATGAGCCCCCTTTTCCCTGATGACAAACGACAAGACTTCCTTACTCTTGTCAAGCATGCTCAAGATGTCTCCAAGTTTGTAAATCGAGTAGCCTTTGACTGCTTTGGATGCATCAGCAGAACGTCTGCTATTGCCATTGGTGCACATCGGATTGCCTGGTTTCAGGCATCAGACTTGGAGATTTGGGTACAGGATAAATTAGGAAACATCCCTTGCACAGGAGAAAACCTCTTTGGCAAGAATTGGCAGGAAAAGGCTAATGAGATAGATGCTGACAATATCACTCTAGATAGATTGTCAAAATCTACAGCCACTCCAGCCAAAAAGAAACCCTATAACCCCAGGAATCAGTCCTCACAACCCTCCCTCCTCCCCTGGGAGTTACAGTTGTATATAGTTCATTTGTTCCTTTTTTTGTGTGCTGTTTTTTAGCTATGTCATTTGACTGAGCAAGATGGCACCTTTAGGCGGGAAGGGGACCGCGCATGCGTGCAGTATTCCCAAGGCTTTCATAGAAAGCTGGGGAAATGTTCCGCAGGGGCTTCATCGACGTCACCCATATGTGAGTACTGATTCCTGCTGCTCCTGGAGAACACCTGTTACAGGTGAGTAACTACTCTAAATTGGACTCTGTCCATTGTGGGAGAGGGGTACAAGCTTCATTTTCACAGTGTGCCCCCTCCTACAATTGTAAGATAGAGTAGTTACTCACCTGTAACAGGTGTTCTCCAGGAGCAGCAGGAATCAGTCCTCACTTATGGGGTGTCATTGATGCTGATGAAGCCCCAGCGGAGCATTTCCCCAGCTTTCCATGAAAGCCTTTAGGAATGCTGGCACGCATGCGCGGTTCCCTTCCCGCCTAAAGGTGCCATCTTACCTCAGTCAAATGACATAGCTAAGAACAGCACACAAAAATGTAGAAATTAAACTATGTACAACTGCAACTCCAAGGGGAGGAGGGAGGGTAGTGAGGACTGATTCCTGCTGTTCCTGGAGAACACCTGTTACAGGTGAGTAACTACTCTTTCTCCAGGACCAAGCAGGAAGTCAGTCCTCACTTATGGGTGACTCCCCAGCTCTGGGCTACCAGGAACCCAGGCTGAACAAGAGAACTCCCTCTAGTCTCAGCAACACAGTAAAGGCTTTGCAAGGACACACCCTCCACAGGTAGCCCAACCAGAGGGCCGGAGTTGCCTAGACCTCAAAGAGATTCCGGAGTACTGCTTTGCCAAAAGCACTGTCCCTACGGGACTCCCTCTCCAGACAGTAGTGGGCTGCAAAAGTCTGGCTTGAAGACCAAGTAGCAGCCCTGCAGATGTCTTGCAAAGGAACAGAGCGGAGGTGAGCCACTGATGCAGCCATTGCCCTCACACGGTGGCCCGTGACCCTACCCTGCAAAGGAAGGTCAGCCGCCTTGTAAGCCCAGGTGATACAGTCAGCCACCCAGATGGATAAGGTACGCTTGGACACAGGCCTCCCCAAGTTATTGGGGTCAAAAGACAGGAAGAGCTGAGAAGCCTTCCTGTGACCTTGCGTACGTTCAAGGTAGAAGGATAAGGCCGTCCTACAGTCCAAGGTATGGAGAACTGTTTCAGCCTGACTCGCATGAGGCCTAGGGAAGAAAGTAGGAAGAACCACCTCCTGGTTGAGGTGGAAAGAGGAGTCAACCTTAGGGAGGAACTTAGGGTGAGTCCTGAGTGTGGGCTTTGACTAGCCCTCCCCTCACCAGCAACCTTGCAGGGCTCTTGGAGCTACAGAAAACTACATTTAAAACAATGGGAAGATGATCTAAAAGACAGCAATAACATACTACACACTCCTATATAAATACACCAAAGCTTTGGGAGAGAAGCAAAGTGAACCCAAGTTCTCTTTGTTTACTCTAACTACTAGCCATGGTTCACTTTATTTATAAGGCTCTTTTGGATGATACAGCATAATTTCACTTTATTATGACACGTCAGACATTACGCATTTATCATATCGTAGGTCAACTTCTAATCAGTGTAGGTCAATATGAGGAGACATACATGTATTCCAAGACATAATTGTTTACTGCTGACTAGGTCGGTGTGAGGAGACATACACATATTCCAAGACATAACTGCTTGGTATCTAATAACCCTGAGACTGCAAGGCTAGAGTACAAGCTGCCCTTTTCTTTATTTACAGGACATGTACCTTCACCTACTTAGTAAGCAAATATATGAAGTTTATTTCTAAGCAAAGTTCTGAAGAGAATTAACTCTTTCTCAGGTTTAGACAGTCTGATAGTGTACACCACCCTGTACAAACAAACATACTTTCACTGAGGACCACCCTGTTCTTATAGAACCTGGTGTAAGGTCTATCACAGACCAAGGCCTGAAGCTCACTCACTCTCCTAGCAGAAGTAAGGGCTATCAGAAAGAGAGTCTTCCAGGAAAGGAAGCGTAGAGGGCAAGTAGCCATAGGCTCAAAAGGTGGGCGAGTCAGTTGCTGCAAGACCACATTAAGCTCCCACTCAGGAGCAGGAGGACGTATGGGAGGTTTGAGCAGAAGCAAGCCTCTGAGAAACCTAGACATCAAAGGGTGCACAGACGAGGAATGGCCCTCAACAAGGGAGTGGTAAGCTGCTAAAGCAGAGAGGTGGACCCGAACAGAGTTGGACTTGAGACCCTGATCGGATAAGTGCAGCAGGTACTGAAGCACTACTGACACAGTACAGGAGAAAGAATCCTCAGCACGCAGCTGACACCACACAGAGAACCTTTTCCACTTGAGAGCATAGGTCTTCCTAGTGGATTGTTTCCTGGAGGCTAGGAGAACTTCCTCAACCTCGGGAGGCAGGCCCCAGGGAGCCAACACTACCCTTGCAGCCACCACGCCATCAGATTGAGAGCTTTGAGATTGGGATGCAGAAAGGAGCCCTGATCCTGAGAGCGAAGGTCGGGTTGCAATCCCAGAGGCAGAGGCAGATCCAGTTGAAGCAGGAAGGGGAACCAAAGCTGCCTTGGCCACCTAGGAGCTACCAGGAGGACTGAGGCCCTGTCTCGGAGAACCTTGAACAGTGTTCGGGCCACCAGAGGGGTGGGAGGAAACGCATAGAGTAGGCCCTGAGTCCAGGGAATCAGAAAAGCATGTGCTGCTACTCTGAGGATGCGTTTGCCTGGAGCAGAACCTTGGCAGCTGGTTGTTCAGTGGACTGGCAAACAGGTCTATGGAGGGAAGCCCCCATGTCAAGAAAATCTTTTGAACCACTAAAGGATGTAGCTGCCACTCGTGTGGTTGCAGAATCCTGCTCAATCTGTCTGCCAGGGAATTCTCCTGAAGGGGCAGAGGTCTTCCTCGACAGCCTTGTCCTCGTGAGGTGCTCTGTCTCGAGCTGAGCGGCCTTCTCGGCCACAGGCTTGCCAAAAAGGTTTTTACCTCGGCAAGGGACATCGACCAACTTGTCCTGAACCCATGGCTCGAGGTCCGATGACTGCAGCCATGCCTGGCGTCGGGCCGTGATGCCGGCTGCTGCTACTCGGGCCACGATGCCGGCTGCTGCTACTCGGGCCGAAGCCTCGAAGCCATCGTAGGCGGCGCGGGACATGAACTTAGAGCATTCCCGGATCCTCGAAGACAAGGACTTAAAACTCTGCAAGGGTTCCCCGGAGAGACCAGCAGAGAATCCGGCCAACTCCTTGGCCAGGTCTCATAAATACATGCCCATGTACAGCTGGTAAGTCTGGACACGGCAAGCAAGCATGGAGCCCTGAAAGCACTTTCTACTGACGCCATCAAGGCTTCGGGCTTCCCTACCAGGAGGCACCGCGGAGTGCATCTTCTGACTCTTCAGACGATGCATGGCCGATTCCACAACCATGGAATGGTGTGGTAGCTGTGCTTTCTGGAAGCCAGGACTGTTCCGGAGCCGATAGATGGAATCGACTCGCTTGCTCAAAACCGGCGCAGAGGCCGTTGCCTCCCACATCCGGAATTGGAGCCGTTCCAGCATCCGAGGAACTGGGACAGTAAAGGCCTCCTCGGCTCGAGGCTCTTCCTCGGGGTCAGCCGGGATAGCCAGGGCAGCGGCCATATCCCGGATAAACTCCGAGAACCTAGTATCCTCCGGAGGGGATCTACTCCGGGGCTCAGACTCGGGTGAGTCCGAAGGGACACACCGAGTCTTGAAGGTGTCAGGAGACTCCTCGTCTTCGGTCTCCCAAGCAGACTCGTCCGATGTCGAGTCGAGGTCCGACCCCGCGGGGCCTCTAGGCACCCGCCCCGACGCCGGTGGTACCGGCATCGAGACTGTCTGTTCCGAACGGGAGGTCGAGGGAGACCTCGACGAGGAAGACCTCGAGCCGCAAGGGACTCGAGTATCGGCTCGGTCTCTGGGGTCGACTTCGAAGTCGATGTCCCGGTGGTCGGGGCAGATGCGCCAGACAGGCTGGCCATCAGCGCCCGCTGCTGATCCATGAAGGCAGACATTCTGCTCTCCAAGGCTGTCAACCTGAGACTCAGCTCGGGTGACGCAGCAGCCCCCGACTCGGGCCCCGGCAGCAGCCCCCGACTCGGGCCCCGGCAGCGCCGGCCCCGACGTCGGTACTTGGGAGGCGAGTCCACGAGGACAACAGGACTTACGTGTCCAGCAGACTCCAGCTCCATGCGAGGAACTTTGGTTGGCTTCTCCTGGTCCACAGGCCCGGGACGACTGTCGGGGATCTTAAACCTGGCCCTCGAGGGCTCAGGGACCTCCTCCTCCGACGCCCTCGCAAGCCGCTTCTTCCTCTTACGTTCCCGGTCGGGGGACCCCCTGTCCGAGGAGCTCCGACGCCTCTCGGATCGGAATCCTGAGATGTCGAGGTCTCAGACGAGGTCTGGGCCCGGGCAGAGGCCGAGTCTGAGAAAAGCCTTTCACTTTGCTGCTGACGACTTCGGAGGGCCTTGGAAGACATTTTTCCACATTTCCCGCACATTTTAGAATCGTGGTCAGGGCCGAGGCACCGAAGGCAGCAGTCGTGTGTGTCGGTGAGAGACATTATCTTTTTACACCGATCACACTTTTTGAAACCGCTGGAAGCCATCGGGGAGAAAAGGGTCCCCGCTAGATCAAAGGACCGGCCTTCCAGGGAAAAAGAAAAAGTTTTGGCGCGAGCGCCAAGCCACTAAGAGCAAAAACCAAAAAAAGGAAAATAAGGATTCGATACCGGCATACAGAACCCAGCGGGAGGGGAAGCGACGTCGAATCCGAGGAAAAAAGCGAAATAACGCCAAGAAAAAGCTTCTCTTTTCCGCGAAAAAAAGGACACACGTCCGATGGGCTTCACGGAAAAAAAGAGACTGAGGTAAGATGGCACCTTTAAGGCGGGAAGGGAACCGCGCATGCGTGCCAGCATTCCCAAAGGCTTTCATGGAAAGCTGGGGAAATGGAAAGCTGGGGAAATGCTCCGCTGGGGCTTCATCGGCGTCGATGACACCCATAAGAGAGGACTGACTTCCTTCTTGGTCCTGGAGAAAGTTCAATTCCCAAATCTCTACAGACAAATCTACTGGATCGAGAGGTCTCAACACTCCTTGCTCAAGGAGCAATAGAGGAGGTGCCCATTTTTCAACAGGGTACAGGGTTTTACTCCCCTTATTTTCTTATTCCAAAGAAAACAGGAGGACACAGACTCATTCTAGACCTTAGAGAATTGAACAAATATCTGTTCCGAGAAAAGCTCAAAATGATTTCTCTGGGAACTCGTCTGCCATACCTTCCAAGTCAGGATTGGCTTTGTTTTCCAGGACCAAGCAGGAAGTCAGTCCTCACATATGGGTGACATCTGCGCCGACGGAGCCCTCGTGCGGAGCATTTCCCCAGCTTTCAAAGAAAGCCTTTGGGAATTGCAGCGTGCATGCGCGGTCCCCTTCCTGCCCAAGGGTGCCATCTTGCTCAGTCTTCTTTTTTCTGCGGAGCCCGACGGACGTAGTTCATTTTTCCCTGAGGAAAAGGTTGATTTCCCTTTTTTTTTCTTTTTCACCTTCGGTTCGACGCCGGATCCTTTTCCCGCCTTTGCCCGATATGCCGGTATTGAGTCCACTCTCTCTTTTTTGTTTTTTTTCCTTTTTTTCCTTTGTGACTAGCGTTCGCACCATTTTTCTTTTTTCACTGGCAGCCCGGTCTTTTGACCTCGCAGGGGCCCTTTTTCCCCCAATGGCTACCAGCGGGTTTAAAAAGTGTGATCGGTGTAAGAAACTTATGTCTCTTATCAACACACATGACTGCTGCCTCTGCTGCCTCGGACCCGATCATGACCCGATGATCTGTGGTCCGTGTGGCAAAATGTCCTCGAAGGCGTTGAGGAGTCGGCAGCACCAGAAGGATAGGATCTTCTCTGACTCCGCGTCCGGAAGGGCCCAGACCTCGTCAGAGGCCTCGATGTCTCGGGACTCCGGCCCCGAGCAGCGTCGCGGTTCCTCTGAGCGGAGGTCTCCTTCGCGGGAACATCGCAGGAAGAAGAAACCCATGAGGGCTGCGTCGGTGGACGCTCCTGGTTCCTCGAGGGCCAGGTCGCATAGCCCCGATAGCCGTCCCGGGTCTTCGGAGTCGGAGAGGCCTGCCAAGCATCCTCGTATTGAGATGGAGTCTCCTGGACACTTGAGTGCTGTAGTTCTCGTGGACTTTCCTCCAGGGGAGCTGACGTCGGGCCCGACGCCATCGGGGCCCGATTCGGGGGCTGCTGGGTCTCCTGAGCTCGGACTCAGGTTGACGGCCTTGGAGAGCAGCCTCGCTGCCTTCATGGAACAGCAGCGAGCATTGATCACCGGTCTTACCGGTGCATCTGCCCCGACCACCGGGACCTCAACATCCAAGTCGACCCCGGAGGCCGAGCCGATCCTTGAGTCCATGCGGGCTCGAGTCGATCCTCGGCCACAGTCTCCCTCGGCCTCCCGTTCGGGACCGAGGTCGTCGACGCCGGTACCCTTGGCGTCGGGGCGGATGGCATCGGTGCCCGCCCAACCGGAGCTGCTCGATTCCTCCTCCGAGGAGTCGGGCTGGGAGACGGAGGACGAAGTATCACCCGACATTTATCGGACTCGGTGTGTCCCATCGGACTCGCCGGAGTCCGAACCTCGGAGACGATCCCCACCGGAGGATACCCGGTTGTCGGACTTCCCCCAAAGGAGGCCTTTACTGTACCGGTTCCTCCGATGCTGGAGCGGCTGCTCTTCCGCATGTGGGAGACCCCGGCCTCGACGCCGGTGTTAAGCAAGCAGGTCGATTCCATCCATCGAGTCCGCAAGAGCCCCGGGTTCCAAAAGGCACAATTACCGCACCACTCCATGGTTGTGGAATCGGCCATGCATCGACTGAAAAGTCAGAAGATGCACTCCTCAGTGCCTCCCGACCGGGAGGCCCGAAACCTGGATGCCCTCGGTAAGAAGTGCTTCCAGGGCTCTATGCTTGCTTGCCGTGTCCAGACTTAGCAGCTCTACATGGGCATGTATCTCCGAGACCTGGCAAAGGAGATTGCCGGGTTCTCTGCTGGTCTCTCCGAGGATCCTTTGCAGCGGTTCCAAGCCTTGTCCACGGGTATTCGAGAGTGCTTGAAGTTTATCTCTCGAGCAGCCTACGATGGCTTTGAGGCTTCGGCCCGAGTAGCCAGGGCCGGCATCGGTGCCCGCCGACAGGCTTGGCTACAGTCATCCGACCTCGAGCCATGAGTGCAGGACAAGTTGGTCGATGTCCCCTGCCGAGGTGAAAACCTCTTCGGCAAGCCCATGGCTGAAAAGGCTGCAGAACTCGAGACCGAGACTCTGACCAGGCTGTCCAGAAAAACCTCTGCCCCTTCTCAGAAGAAGAAGGGCTCGGGAAAAAAGACCTTTTACCCGAGGAAGTCCTCTGCCTATAAACAATACCCTCATTATCAGGCCTCTGCAGCTCCCCAACAGGGTCAGCAGGCCAAGGGGCAGGGTCAAGGGCCCCGTAGGCAGAAGGCCCCCAAGCCACCAACACCGGCCCCTGCTCAGCAGGTTGGGGGTTTTTGACTCAGCATGCATAGCTTCTTCTCCTCAGTTGGATCACATCAGCACAGGAGGTCGGCTGGCCCACTTTGCCCACTGGTGGTCAGCCGTCACATCAGATACCTGGGTGCTCCATATAGTCCAAAAGGGCTATCTTCTCCATTTTCACCAGGTACCTCCCTCCTATTTTCCAGGGGAGCCTCCAAGACTCCCTCTGCACAGGGACCTACTCCTTCAGGAGTTAGCAAGTCTGCTAAAGGAACAGGCTGTGGAACCGGTGCCCCACCACCTGAGAGGTCATGGCTTTTATTCCAGGTTCTCCAGGACCAAGCAGGAAGTCAGTCCTCACATATGGGTGACGTCGGCGCCGACGGAGCCCTCGCGGAGCAATTTTCCCCAGCTTTCAAAGAAAGCCTTTGGGAATTGCAGCGCGCATGCGCGGTCCTCTTCCCGCCCAAGGGTGCCATCTTGCTCAGTCTTCTTTTTTCCGCGGAGCCCTACAGACGTTGCCTGTGAATCCCCGCAGAAAAGTTGATTTTCCTCTATTTTTATCTATTTTTTCTTCGGTTCGACGCCGGTTCTTTTCCCGCCCGGACTCGCGACACCGGTTACGAGTCCGTCCTTTATTTTTCGTTTTTTTGTCCTTTGTGACAGATTTCGCGCTTTTTTCCTTTTTTCCCTGGCTGCCCGGTCGTTCGACCTCACAGGGGCCCTTTTTCCCCCGATGGCGGCCAGTGGTTTCAAAAAGTGTGACCTCTGTAAGAAACTTATGTCTCTTACAGACACTCATGACTTCTGCCTCCGCTGCTTCGGCCCAGTTCATGACCCCATGATCTGCACGCCATGTGGCAAAATGTCCTCAAAAGCATTGAGGAGTCGGCAGCACCAGCGGGAGCGTATCTTCTCTGACTCCGGCCGGGCTCGGACCTCGTCAGAGGCTTCGACGTCTCGGGTCTCTGGTCCTGAGCATCGTCGGAGTTCCTCTGAAAGGGGGTCTCCTACCCGGGAGCATCATCGGAAGAAGAAACCTGCGAGGGCGGGATCGGTGGACGCTCCTGGTTCCTCGAGGGCCAGGTCGCATAGCCCCGATTCCCGTCCCGGGTCCTTGGAGTCGGAAAGGCCGTCAAAACATCCTCGACTCGAGATCGACTTGCCCGCTCGCGTAAGTAAGGTTGTCCTCGTGGACTCGCCTCCGAAGGACCCGATGTCGGGCCCGACACTGTCGGGGCCCGAGTCGGGGGCTGCTGGGTCTCCTGAGCTCGGACTCAGGTTGACAGCCTTGGAGTGCAGTTTGTCTGCCTTCTTGGACCAGCAGCTGGCATTGATCGCTGGCCTCGCTGGCGCTTCTGCCCTGACCGCCGGGACGTCGACCTCCAAGTCGACCCCGGAGACCGAGCCGATCCTCGAGTCCATAAGGGTTCGAGTCGATCCTCGGTCGAGTTCTCCTTCGGCCTCCCGTTCGGGACCGAGGTCGTCGACGCCGACACCCTCGGCGTCGGGGCGGATGGCATCAGAGCCCGCCCGACCGGAGCCGGTCGTCTCCTCCTCAGAGGAGTCGGCCTGGGAATCTGAGGACGAAGAGTCACCTGGTTCCTTTCGGACTCGGTGTGTCCCTTCGGACTCCCCCGAGTCCGAACCTCGGAGACGGTCCCCCCCGGAGGATACCCGGTTCTCGGACTTCGTGAGGGATATGGTCAAAGCCTTGGCCTTCCCTGCGGATCCCGAGGAGGAGCCTCGAGTCGAAGAACTCGATGCCCTCCAATATGACTCTCCCCCGAAGGAGGCCTTTATTGTACCGGTTCCTCCAATGCTGGAATGGCTTCTCTTCCGCATGTGGGAGAGCCCGGCGTCGTCGCCGGTGTTAAGCAAGCGGGTCGATTCCATTTATCGAGTCCGCAAGAGCCCCGGGTTCCAAAAGGCACAACTACCGCACCATTCCATGGTGCTGGAATCGGCCATGCATAGACTGAAGAGTCAAAAAATGCACTCCTCGGTGCCCCCTGGTAGGGAAGCCCGAAGCCTGGATGCTCTCGGTAGGAAGTGCTTCCAGGGCTCTATGCTTGCTTGTCGAGTCCAGACATACCAGCTCTACATGGGCTTGTATCTCCGAGACCTGTCTAAAGAAATAGCCGGGTTCTCTGCTGGTCTCTCCGACGAACCTTTGCAGAGGTTCCAATCCTTGTCTACTGGCATTCGGGAGTGCTCCAAGTTTATCTCTCGAGCAGCCTATGATGGTTTTGAGGCTTCGGCTCGAGTAGCCGCGGCCGGCATCGGTGGACGCCGCCAGGCTTGGCTTCAGACGTCCGACCTCGAGCCCTGGGTGCAGGACAAGTTGGTCGATGTCCCCTGCCGAGGTGATAACCTCTTTGGCAAGCCCATGGATGAGAAGGCTGCACAAATCGAGACGGAGACTCTCACCAGGACTCGTCTCTCCAGGAAGACCTCTGCTCCTTCTCAAAAGAAGAAGGCCTCGGGGAAAAAGCCCTTTTACCCGAGGAAGGGTGCTGCCTATAAATACTACCCTCAGTATCAGGCCTCCCCAGCTCCCCCACAGGTAAAGCAGGCCAAGGGTCGAGGTAATGGGCCCCGTAGGCAGCCAGCCCCCAAGCCTGCACCACCGGCACCTGCTCAGCAGGGTGGGGGTTTTTGACTTTCTCAGCATAGCCTCTCCCCCTCAGCTGGTTTCTCTTAGCACAGGAGGCCGGCTGGTCCACTTTGCCCACAGATGGTCCAACATCACCACAGATACCTGGGTGCTTCAGATAGTTCAAAAGGGCTATCTTCTTCATTTTCACCAGGTACCTCCCTCCTACTTTCCAGGGGAGCCTTCCAGACTCCCTCTGCACAGGGACTTACTCCTTCAGGAGTTAGCAAGTCTTGTTCAGGAACAAGCCGTGGAACCGGTGCCCCACCACCTGAAGGGTCAAGGGTTTTATTCCAGATACTTCCTGATTCCGAAAAGAACAGGCGGCCTCAGACCCATCCTAGACTTGCGCAATCTCAACAAGTTCCTTGCAAAGGAGAAGTTCAAAATGCTTACCCTTGGAATCCTGCTGCCCTACCTCCAGCAGGGAGACTGGCTATGCTAAAGGATGTGTATACTCATATCCTTATTCATCCAGACCACAGACAATACCTCAGGTTTGTGGTGGACGGACGCCATTACCAGTACAGAGTACTGCCTTTCGGCCTATCCTCCGCCCCCAGAGTGTTCACCAAATGCCTAGCAGTGGTGGCGGCCTATCTGAGACTTCAGGGTCTCTTTGTGTTCCCATACCTGGACGACTGGCTCATCAGAGCCCAGTCTGCTCAAGAAGCCACTCAGGCTACTCATCGCACGGTGGCTCTGCTCCAGCACTTGGGATTTGTCATAAACTTCGCAAAGTCCACTTTGCTCCCCTCTCAGGATCTAGAATTCATCGGCGCCAGGTTGGACACTCTTCAGGCGCGGGCCTTCCTGCCTCTGGACAGGGCCCAAAGTCTCATGGATCTCGCCAGCCGATTTCACAGCAATTCCCTGGTCTCGGCCAGGCAATTTCTGAGACTGCTCGGCCATATGGCTTCCACGGTCCATGTAACCCCCTATGCCCACCTGAACATGCGACCTGCTCAATGGTGCCTTCGCAAACAATGGCATCAGGCCACTGGGAGCCTAGCGGACTCCGTACAGATCTCCGACCAGCTGGTCTCCTCTCTGCGATGGTGGCTTCACCTGCCAAACCTAGTGCTCGGGGTGACTTTTCAGCCCCCTGCACATTCTCAGGTCCTGACGACCAATGCTTCTCTCCAGGGCTGGGGAGCACATTGCCAAGGGACTTGTACTCAGGGTCTCTGGACTCCTTGGGAGTCCGCTCAGCAGATCAACTTCCTGGAGCTCAGAGCCATCCGCCTAGCGCTCAAAGCCCTTCTCTCACCTGATTTCTCACCAGTCAGTACTTGTCCAGACAGACAATCAGGTTGCCATGTTCTACGTGAACAAGCAAGGCGGAACCGGCTCCTTCCTTCTCTGTCAGGAAGCACAGAAGCTCTGCTCTTGGGCCGTCCATCGCAACATCGTCCTCAAAGCTGTCTATCTCCCAGGTCAAGAAAACTATCTGGCAGACAAACTGAGCAGGATCCTCCAACCGCACGAGTGGAGATTGGATCCGCTGGTGGTTCAGCGGATCTTTCTACGGTGGGGCCTCCCCACCATGGATCTGTTCGCCAGTCCTCTGAACCGACAGCTTCCCAGATTCTGCTCTCGACAGCCGCATCCTCTCCGGGTGGCGGCGGATGCTTTTCTGATTCCATGGTCCACAGGCCTCTTGTATGCCTTTCCACCCATGCCTCTGGTGTCTCGGACGCTCTTCAAAGTTCTCAGAGACAAGGCATCGATGATCCTAGTGGCTCCCCGGTGGCCGAGGCAACCTTGGTTCCCGCTTCTGATGCAGCTAGCGGTGGACACCCCTCTTCCTCTGGGGTTTCAGCCCGACCTCCTCTCGCAGGATCAGGGGACGCTCCTGCACCCCAACCTCCGGTCCCTTCATCTGATGGCCTGGCTGCTGAAAGGGTAGTCCTTGCTCCTCTCCAGCTGCCTCCAGATGTGGAAGAGGTCGTCTTGGCCTCCAGGAGGCCTTCCACCCGGAAGTCCTATGCTCTTAAGTGGCGTCGGTTCTCCGTCTGGTGTACTCAGCAGTCTCAAGACCCCTTCTCCTGTTCGGCATCAGTGGTCTTGCAGTACTTGCTTTCTCTTTCCAATCTTGGCCTTAAGTCCAACTCGGTCAAGGTCCACCTCAGTGCTCTTTCTGCGCATCATGTGCCGGTGGATGGTAGACCTCTTTCCAGCCACCCTCTGGTGGCTCGTTTTCTCAGAGGCCTCCTTCTCCTTAAACCACCTTTGCGCCCGCCAGCCCCGAACTGGGATCTCAATGTGGTTTTACAGCGGCTTACCTGTCCGCCTTTTGAGCCTATGGCTACCTGTCCTCTTCATTTTCTTTCCTGGAAAACCTTGTTCTTGGTGGCCCTCACTTCTGCTAGACGCGTTAGTGAGCTGCAGGCCCTGGTATCTGATCCTCCTTACACTAGGTTCTACAAGAACCGGGTAGTCCTCCGGACTCACCCTAAGTTTCTTCCTAAAGTGGTTTCCCCTTTTCACATCAACCAGGAGGTGGTACTTCCGACCTACTTTCCCAGGCCACACTCCAGCCGAGCTGAAATGGTCCTGCATGCCCTGGACTGTAGAAGGGCGCTGAACTTCTACCTGTACCGTACACGGGAGCACCGAAGGGCGGTTCAGCTCTTCGTGTCTTATGACCCCAACAAGTTGGGGCTCCCTGTCTCCAAGCGTACTCTGTCCATCTGGATTGCGGACTGCATCGCTTGGGCTTACGAGGCTGCGGGCCTCGTGCTGGAAGGTAGAGTCACCGCTCATCGTGTTCGGGCGAAGGCTACGTCAGTGGCTTACCTCCGCTCTGTTCCGTTGGCAGACATCTACCGGGCCGCTACTTGGTCTTCAAGCCAGACTTTTGCAGCCCATTACTGCCTGGAGAGGGAGTCCCGCAGGGACAGTGCTTTCGGACAGGCAGTCCTCCGTAACCTCTTCGAGGTATAGGCAACTCCTACCCTCCATCCCGGATGTTGGGCTACCGGTTGGAGACGTATTCAGAGAAGATTCCTTCCTTCTGTGCTGCTGAGCTAGAGGGAGCTCATTTTTGTGCTTAGGATCTCCGGTAGCCTTAAGCTTGGGAGTCCCATATGTGAGGACTGACTTCCTGCTTGGTCCTGGAGAAAGCGTAGTTAACAGGTGTTCTCCAGGAGCAGCAGGAATCAGTCCTCACAACCCTCCCTCCTCCCCCCTCCCCTTGGAGTTGCAGTTATATGCTTTCGTTTTTGCTAATTTTTGCTGTCTTTTAGCTATGTCATCTGACTGAGCAAGATGGCACCCTTGGGCGGGAAGAGGACCGCGCATGCGAGCTGCAATTCCCAAAGGCTTTCTTTGAAAGCTGGGGAAAATTGCTCCGCGAGGGCTCCGTCGGCGCCGACGTCACCCATATGTGAGGACTGATTCCTGCTGCTCCTGGAGAACACCTGTTACAGGTGAGTAACTACGCTTACTTTCTGGTACCAAAAAGAACAGGAGGCCTCAGACCTATCCTAGACTTGCGCAACCTCAGCAAGTTCCTGGAGAGGGAAAAGTTCAAGATGCTTACCCTTGGAATCCTGCTGCCTACCTCCAGCAGGGAGATTGGCTATGCTCCTTAGATCTCAAGGATGCTTATACTCACATCCTTATTCATCCAGACCACAGACAATATCTCAGATTTGTTGTGGGGGTAAACCACTACCAGTACAGAATGCTTCTCTTTGGCCTAACCTCCGCTCCCAGGGTGTTCACCAAGTGCCTGGCGGTGGTGGCGGCCTACCTGAGGCTTCAAGGTCTTTTTGTGTTTCCATACCTGGACGACTGGCTCATAAGGGGCCAGTCTTCCCAGGAGGCCAGTCAAGCCACCCTTCGCACTGTGGCTCTGCTTCAGCACTTGGGGTTTGTCATAAACTTCGCAAAGTCCACTTTGCTCCCGTCCCAGAACTTGGAATTCATAGGAGCAGGACTAGACACTCTTCAGGCGAGGGCTTTTCTGCCAGTGGACAGGGCCCTCCGGTTGATGGATGTAGCCAGGCAGTTTCACAGCAATTCCCTGGTCTCCGCCAGGCAATTCCTGAGACTTCTCGGCCATATGGCTTCCACGGTTCATGTAACCCCCAATGCCCGCCTGCACATGCGGCCTGCTCAGTGGAGCCTTCGAACTCAGTGGCATCAGGCCACAGGGAGCCTTGCAGACTCGGTGAGAATATCCACCCTGCTCGTCTCCTCTCTACAATGGTGGCTTCATCTTCCGAATCTGGTACTCGGAGTGGATTTTCAATCCCCTCCGCATTCTCGAGTGCTGACG
Source organism: Ichthyophis bannanicus (assembly GCA_033557465.1). Lineage (NCBI taxonomy): Eukaryota > Metazoa > Chordata > Amphibia > Gymnophiona > Ichthyophiidae > Ichthyophis > Ichthyophis bannanicus. The sequence goes on along the minus strand of CM066031.1, from coordinate 1,840,985,991 downwards.
ACAGATGCTTCTCTTCTAGGTTGGGGAGCACATTGCCAAGGGGCCTGTACTCAGGGTCTCTGGACTCCTTGGGAGGCTGCTCAGCAGATAAACTTCCTGGAGCTACGGGCAATACGCCTAGCTCTGAGAGCCTTCTCCCACCTCACATCTCACCAGTCTGTACTGGTCCAGACGGACAATCAAGTTGCCATGTTCTACGTGAACAAACAAGGAGGCACAGGCTCCTTCCTTCTCTGTCAGGAGGCACAACGGCTGTGCTCTTGGGCTGTCAATCACGGAATCCTCATCGTGTCAGGGCGAAGGCTGCATCAGTGGTTTATCTCCTCTCTGTTCCATTGGCAGACATCTGCCGGGCCGCTACTTGGTCTTCAAGCCAGATTTTTGCGGCCCATTACTGCCTTGAGAGGGAGTCCCGCAGGGACAGTGCTTTCGGACAGTCAGTACTCCATAATCTCTTTGGGGTTTAGGCAACTCCTACCCTCCGGCCCTGGTGTTGGGCTACCGGTCAGGGGCGTTCTCAGAGAAGGTTCCTTCCTTACGTACTGACGAGCTAGAGGGAGCTCATTTTTTCGGCTTGAGGTCTCTGGTCTGGTAGCCTTAAGCTGGGGAGTCCCATATGTGAGGACTGAGTTCCTGCTTGGTTCTGGAGAAAGAGTAGTTACTCACCTTTAACAGGTGTTCTCCAGGAGCAGCAGGAATCAGTCCTCACAACCCTCCCTCCTCCCCTTGGAGTTGCAGTCATATGCTTTATTTTTGCTATTTTGCTGTCTTTTAGCTATGTCATCAGACTGAGCAAGATGGCACCCTTGGGCGGGAAGGGGACCGCGCATGCGCGCTGCATTTCCCAAAGGCTTTCTTTGAAAGCTGTGGAAATGCTCCGCACGAGGGCTCCGTCGGCGCCGACGTCACCCATATGTGAGGACTGATTCCTGCTGCTCCTGGAGAACACCTGTTACAGGTGAGTAACTACTCTTTCTCTAGATCTAAAGGATGCATATACTCACATTCTGATTCATCCAGATCACAGGAAATTCTTACGATTCCTTTTCAAGGTAAAACATTTCCAATACAGGGTCTTTCCTTTGGTCTGGCTTCGGCACGAAGAGTATTCACAAAATGCATGGCAGTAGTAGCTGCATTTCTGCGAACCCAAGGATATTCGTCTTCCCTTACTTAGACGACTGGCTCATTCGAGCCCCTACGGTTCCAGAAGCCAGCTCTGCACTGTCTCGCACAATGCGAATCCTTCAGTACTTGGGATTGGTCATAAACCTACCAAAATCTTAGCTTGCTCTGTCTCGGTCCCTGGAGTTCATAGGAGCTCGTTTGAATAACAGACAGTCAAGGGCTTTTCTCCCACAACCCCGCTGTCTTCGCATAGTGCACCTAGCTTCTCAAGCAGCGGTGAAGTCCTTCCTAACTGCTCAAGAACTACTACAACTATTAGGATATATGGCATCCACAGTTGATGTAGTTCCCTATGCTCGCCTTCATATGCGAGCAGCCCAGTGGACCCTATCCACACAGTAGACACAGGCCACAGGTCATCTGTCGGACAAGATATCAAACTCATGACGACTGATTTTGTCCCTCCAATGGTGGCAATTACTGGAAAATCTTCTAATGGGATCTCCTTTCCAACAACCCCTATTCCAGGCCACCCTAACAACAGATGCATCACAGGTGGGATGGAGAGCACACCTGCATCATCTCTCTACCCAGTGTACCTGGACTCCACAGGAGGCTTGTCTTCACATAAACCTCCTGGAACTCAGAGCAATCTATCTACTTCTTCGAGTATTCCATGCCCAGCTCAGCTACAAGACAGTCCTAATCCAAACGGACAATCAAGTAGCCATGTTCTACGTGAACAAGCAGGGGGGAACAGGCTCTCTGTCGTTATGCAACGAAGCTTTACGACTATGGGCCCTCGCCAGAGAGCATCAAATTCACCTTCTCGTGGTATATCTTCCAGGCATTCAAAACCTTTGGGCAGACAAACTCATCCGAGTATTGCTGCCTCACGAATGGTCTCTCCACCTAGACCAGGTGGCCAAGATATTTCAGATCTGGGGAACCCCAGACTAGACCTATTTGCAAGTCCACTGAATGCCAAACTTCCACCGTTCTGTTCCAGAATTCCGGCTCAAAATTGCCAGGCAAGGGATGCCTTCCTTCTTCACTGGGGTCACGACTTCCTCTATGCCTTCCCACCCATTCCCCTCATCCCCAAAACACTCTTCAAGCTTCAGAGAGACAGAGGTCATGTGATCCTCATAGCACCACTGTGGCCACGCCAAACGTGGTATCCCCTGCTTCTACATCTCTCTCAAGCTGCGCCTCTGGAGTTAGGTTATGCTCCAGATCTTCTCTCCCAAGAGAACGGGATGCTATGGCACCCCAATCCCCAGTCCCTGCATCTCAAGGCCTGGTTGCTGAAAGCTTAGACTTTCAGGATCTCAACCTTTCCCAACAGGTAAAAGATATCCTTCAGGCTTCTAGAAAACCTTCCACAAGACACTCTTATGCCTTCAAGTGGAAACGTTTTACTATATGGTGTTCGCAGAAGGGATTAAACCCCTTTATGATACCTTTGGAATCGATACTAGAGTATCTACTTCATTTATCAAATTCTGGTCTTCATTTATTAAATTCTGGTTCTATGTAAACTGCGCAAATTTTGAAATACCATGGTATATAAAAACAAATAAATAAAATGATACAAGAGATTGTTGGTTTCACAGTGTCAGAGGATATGTTTTCTTTTGTTGGTTAACCATTTGTCACTATTAGCACAGCTCACCACTGTGGCTGACTGGAAGGGGACCCATTCACTTAGTCTGTATAAAAAAAGCTCTCTCAAAAGACTACTTAGAAATGCTAATGTTAAGCAACAGCTATAAGGAGCCACCATGCAGCCCCACAAGATGACTATTCGCTTAACTTATAGAACACAAGAAAAAGCGTAGTTACTCACCTGTAACAGGTGATCTCCGGGAACAGCAGGAATTTAGCTGCTTTATATCTAGTAACCCTGAGACTGAAAGGCTGGAGGACAACCTGCCCCTTTTCTTATTTACAGGACTTGTACCTCTTCACCTACTTAGTAAGCAAATATATGAATTTTATTTCTAAGCAAAGTTCTGAACAAAATTAACTCTTTCTCAGGTTTTCTTAGACAGTCTGGTTGTGTACACCGCCCTGTACAGACCAGCTTACATTCAGTCCCTCCTCTGATTCTGTAAAGAATCATTCCCAAAGTAAGGAAACTCAGACATTGCCATTAAAGTGGAATTAAAACTAGTTTCTGGGTCAATCTGTAACATCATTGTAGGGGTCAGTGATTCCACTGATTTTTTACAGCAAGCTGATAGTACACAGAGAATTAATGCTCCTAAAATGAGAATCCCCAAAATACCAAGCAATGATGCTAATAAGCCTTGCAAAGGCCTGGATAATGAATTCCAAAATGAAGAAACAGAATCAAATAGAGCTGAAAAAGAACTTACATAGCTATCACTTGAAACAAAAGTACGGTTTCTAACTTTATCCAATAGGCCTTTTACTATTTTTCCATTATTATCGAGCATACTACAACAAAAAACAACTATTACTCCACACACACCATTTTCCTTTGCTAGGAGATAGTCTAAAGCCATTCGGTTCTGGGCTGCATAAGCTGACACTTTGTTTATTGCACCTTGCAAGACACTAATTGCCTCAGTGAGGTCTAGGGCTGTAAGTTCAACAACTGCCTGTAGTCGCATAATCTGGGTACCATATTCTCTAGTGGGTGCTATAGCTCCAAGGGTTGAAAGCCACACAGTACCTGTGAATGCATCTATTTGAGATTTAGTTAAAGGTTTTGTAGTGTCTACCAGTTGTTGAGCAGCCTCTATGGCCTTATCCTGTGAAGAAACATCCCTTTTTCTTCTAACAGTGGTACAATTAATGTCAGTTCAAGGGAACCAGGTGCATGATTATGAATTACTACAATATAATAGTTCTGGCTACCCTTTGAATGCCTCTAGTTCAGACCTAGGCATACCTAACTGGAGTTTCCCTTTACTAGGGTATTATCATCCCTGGAAACATAATTTGTCTGGAGGGCTTAATGAAATGGCCATGACTCAGTGGGCTCTGAATAATTGTATCCAGAATATATCTTGTCCTCATAATTTGACAATCTGGGAAGATGGCTTAGTGGCTTTAGAAGGAGATTAAGAACATAACATAAGAACATAAGATATGCCATACTGGGTCAGACCAAGGTCCATCAAGCCCAGTATTCTGTTTCCAACAGTGGCCAATCTAGGTCATACGTACCTAGCAGTTTCCCCAAGGGACACAGGTTCCACAATGCTTGTATTGGTTCAAGCATTGATATCCTGGGTCCCTTCTTAATAATGGTTTATGGACCTTTCCTCCAGGAACTTGTCCAAACCTTTTTTAAACCCAGCTACACTAACAGCCTTTACTACATCCTCCGGTAACAAATTCCAGAGTTTGATTACACGTTGAGTGAAAAAATATTTTCTTTTATTAGTCTTAAATAGTTTACCCTGTAGCTTCATTGCATGACCCCTAGTCTTTCTATATTCTGATAAGGTAAACAATCGATCTACGTTTACCCGTTCCACTCCGTTCATTAATTTATAGACTTCTATCATATCTCCCCTCAGCCGTCTCTTTTCCAGGTTAAAGAGCCCCAACCTTTTTAGCCTTTCTTCATAGGAGTAGCCTTCCATCCCCTTTACCATTTTGGTGGCTCTTCTCTGAACCTTTTCTAAAATTGCTATATCCTTTTTAAGATATGGCGACCAGAATTGCACGCAATATTCAAGGTGCGGTCTCACCATGGAACGATATAGAGGCATTATAATATCTTTTGTTTTATTTTCCATTCCTTTCCTTATCATACCTAGCATTCTATTTGCTCTCTTGGCCGCCGCTGCACACTGGGCCGAGGGTTTTAACATGGTATCCACAAGGACGCCTAAATCTTTTTCTTGGGTGGTGGTTCCTAATGTGGAACCTTGCATCGTGTAACCATAGTTTGGGTTGTTCTTCCCTAGGTGCATAACCTTGCACTTCTCCACATTAAAATTCATCTGCCATTTTGATGCCCAGTCTTCCAATTTATCAAGATCCTCTTGCAATTTTCCACAATCCTCCTGGGTTTTAACAACTTTAAATAGTTTTGTGTCATCAGCAAATTTGATAACCTCACTCGTTATTCCACTTTCCAGGTCATTTATGAATATGTCAAAAAGCAGCGGACCCAGCACAGATCCCTGGGGTACACCACTATTCACCTTTCTCCATTGGGAAAATTGGCCATTTAGCCCTACCCTCTGCTTTCTATCTTTTAACCAGTTCCTGATCCACAGTAGTACACTGCCTCCTATCCCATGACTCTTTAGTTTTGCCAAAAGTCTCTCATGAGGGACCTTGTCAAAGGCTTTCTGAAAGTTCAGATACACAATATCAACCGACTCACCTTTGTCCACCTGTTTATTCACTCCTTCAAAAAAACATAACAGATTAGTAAGACAAGATCTTCCTTGTCTAAAGCCATGTTGGCTGTCTCCCATTAGGTCATGACTATCTATATGCTGAGTAATTTTATTCTTTATGATGGTTTCTACCATTTTTCCCGGTACTGATGTCAGGCTCACCGGTCTGTAGTTTCCCGGATCACCCCTCGAACCCTTTTTAAAAATTGGTGTTACATTGGCGATCCTCCAATCCTCAGGTATTAGGGATGACTTTAATGATAGTTCACAGATTACTGATAGCAGGTCTGCAATCTCAAATTTCAGTTCTTTCAACACCCTTGGATGTATACCATCCGGCCCAGGTGATTTGCTACTCTTAAGTTTATCTAATAGTTGTAGGACATCTTCCCGATGTATCGATATTTCCTTCAATTCTTCCACACCTTTAAATACCACTTCAGTTGTGGGTAACATCCCTACATCTTCCTCAGTAAAGACCGAAGCAAAGAATTCATTCAGTCTCTCCGCTATCGCCTTGTCGCCTCTTAGTGCTCCTTTAACCCCTTTATCATCTAATGGACCAACTGACTCTCTCACGGGTTTTTTGCTACGAATGTACTTGAAGAGGTCTTTATTTCGCGTTTTTGCTTCCGCAGCAAGCTTCTTCTCAAATTCTCTCTTTGCCTGCCTTATCAATGCCTTGCATTTGACTTGCCAGTGCTTGTGCTGTTTCCAGGTTTCATCATTTGGCTCTTTTTTCCATTTCTTGAAAGATGCTTTTTGGCAACAACAGCCTCTCTGACCTCAGCTTTAAACCATGCTGGCAATTTTTTGGACTTCCTTCCACTTTTCTTAAAGCGTGGAATACAGCTGGTCTGGGCTTCCAAGATAGTATTTTTCAACAACACCCAAGCTTGATGTACGTCTTTAACCTTTGCAACTGCTCCTTTTAGTTTTTTCTTAACTGTTTTCCTCATTCTATCATAGTCTCCCTTTCGAAAGTTAAAGGGTAGTACTGTGGATTTCCTTACTATCCCTCCTCCACTAATTAAATCAAAGGCGATCATGCTATGATCACTATTGCCAAGTGGCCCCAACACCCTTATCTCTTGCACTACATCTGGTGTTCCACTAAGGACTAGGTCTAATATTGCTTCCCCTCTGGTCGGTTCATGAACCAGTTGCTCCAAGAAGCAGTCATTTATTTCATCTAGGAACTTTATCTCCCTAGCATGTCCTGTTGTGACACTGACCCAGTCGATGCCGGGGTAATTGAAATCACCCATTATTATTACTGCACTGTAACTTTTGCTAGCTTCCTTGATTTCTTTGAGCATTTCATCATCCATTTGTTCATTCTGGCCAGGCGGACGATAGTACACCCCCACTGCCATCGCCTTCCCCTTTTTACATGGAATTTCAATCCATAGAGATTCTACAGCAAATTTTGTTTCTTGCAAAACTTTAATCCTTTCTGACTCAATGCCCTCTCTAACATAGAGCGCAACCCCTCCACCAATTTGATCAGCTCTATCATTTCGATATAGTTTGTACCCAGGTATCACAGTGTCCCACTGGTTGTCCTCCTTCCACCATGTCTCTGATATTCCAATCATATCTAACCTCTCGTTTAGTGCTATATATTCTAACTCTCCCATCTTGTTTTGTAGACTTCTAGCATTTGCATACAAGCATTTTAGAGACTGTATTTTATTCATATTAATTTGGCTATTGGTAGACATGGGTAATTTGGGATCTTTAAGTTCTGTCTGCTCCATACTCGAGGGCATTTGGGCTACTTTACTCTTTTTTGGAACCTCTCTGCTTTTTGTAGTATCCTTCAAGGATACATTCTTCCGAACCATGCGCTCTTGGGCGACTGTCGGCTTTCCCCTATTATCTAGTTTAAAAGCTGCTCTATCTCCTTTTTAAAGGTTAATGCCAGCAGCCTGGTTCCATCCCGGTTAAGGTGAAGCCCATCCCTTCGGAAGAGCCCCTCCTTTCCCCAGAATGTTCCCCAGTTCCTAACAAATCCGAACCCCTCATCTCTGCACCATTGTCTCATCCACGCATTGAGACTCCGGAGCTCTGCCTGCCTATTGGGTCCTGCGCGTGGAACGGGAAGCATTTCGGAGAACGCTACCCTGGAAGTTCTGGATTTCAACTTCCTACCTAAAAGCCTAAATTTAGCTTCCAGAACCTCCCTACCACATTTTCCTATGTCATTGGTACCAACATGTACCAAGACAGCAGACTCCTCCCCAGCACTATCTAAGACCTTATCTAGGTGGCGTGTGAGGTCCGCTACCTTCGCACCAGGCAGGCATGTTACCAGGCGATCCTCACGTCCACCAGCCACCCAGCTATCTACATGCCTAATGATCGAATCACCAACTATAACTGCTGTCCTAACCCTTCCCGCATGGGCACTTGGCCCTGGAGAAACCTCCTCGGTGCGAGAGGGGTTTACATCACCTGGAGGACAGGTCCTAGTTACAGGATCACTTCCTGCCACACCAGGGTGATGCTCTCCTGTCACGTGACCTCTCTCCTCCATGGCAACAGGGATGCTGCCAGACTGGAGGTGGGACTTCAGGACTATATCCCTGTAGGTCTCGTCTATGTACCTCTCTGTCTGTCTTATGTTTTCCAAGTCTGCTACTCTAGCCTCTAGAGAACGGACTCGTTCCCTGAGAGCAGAGAGCTCCTTGCACCTAGTGCACACGTAAGACCTCTCACCAGCTGGGAGAAAATCATACATGTGACACTCAATGCAAAAGACTGGAAAGCCCACATCCCGCTGCTGGACTGCTGTCTGCATCTTAGTTTTAAGTTTGTGTTTAGATCTTTAAGTTCTATATGTACTAAAGGGTGCAATGGATATTTATACCACTAAAACTGTACCTAAGAAGTTTAATATACCTTGTTCACCTGAAGCTTAATTAATCTCAGGTCCTTGGTGTATGACTGATTTGGGTAATGAGCTTCACCTGAGAGCACCTCCTGTCTTTTAAGTTGTGCAAGTACCTATAAAGCTGTGATTTTCCCAGGGGAGGGTGGGTGTGGGGAGGGAGGGAGGGATATAACACTTATTAAAAAAGGGCTGCTACACAGTACCTTGTCCTGTGCTGCTGAGGAAAACTATATTCTGATTTGATTTAAATTATAGCTCTTTGCTGCTACTAGGCTCTAACCTATTATGAAATTTAAACTACAAGCTCTCTGCTGGATTCTAAATTTAACCAGAAAGCTCTCTTCTGTGTTTTAATTTGAAACTAAAAGTACTTTGCTGATGCTAGGCCCTGAGTGACTATGAAATTTAAACTACAGCTGTCTACTGGGTATGAAAGGTAACCAGAAAGTTCTCTTCTGTGTTTTTAAATTGAATCTTAAACTGTTGCTACTAGGCCCTGACTGATTTAACAAAAAAAATAGTGGGTTCACAGATTAATTAGCTTTAAAAGAAAAAAAATTCCTTTCAGAAAAATTCCCAGAAGTATATACTCACAATTTCAGATTTCTCTCCAGAAGTAACAGCCCCCCTTTCCAGTCCTTCAAGCAGATTATTTTGTGTGTGGTATGTTTGCGTATACAGAGCTTCCCAGAGGTTGGTCAGGTACTTGTTATATAGCCCAATTAGATACCCCGTGGCGATTTGTACCTTAGCAGAACATTACTTTATTATCAACCCTGAACCTGTCTCTCCCCCGCCCCCTTCCCAGGGCTGGATGCATAGAAGCAATTTGTAAATTAAGCAGTTTAGTCTTCTTTACATCTAATCTGGCTTGTTGTTCCTGCAATTCCTTGAGATATTTCAATTCACTGTACCGTGCACCCTCCAAAATTGCATCAGCTGATCTAGCAGGCCAATCTATTATTGAAGTTTCCAAAATTTCTTTTATTCTTGGAATCAAACCATTTACAAAAATATTAGTAAATCCTGAAGGTGTATCCTCTGTCTCACCAGAATAATCTTTAAACGCTAGCATACACCTAGTGTGGAAAGCTGTAACTTTCTCACCCCTTTCCTGTGTTAAAGAAGTAAGCTTTGACCAATCCCTCACAGACTTACATGCTACTTTAAGAGATTCTAACAATTTCTCTCTACACAGAACAAAACTATCTCTCTGTGTCTGTTCTTGAAGATCTGTTACAGGGTCTGTCTGTGGCCATACTCAATTATCATCTCTAATTGGATGAGTTACCTTATGAAAATCAGCTGGATTAATAAAAACAGCTCTAAGCAGATTATCTAGATCTGCCCAAGTAGGATTATAACTATTAATTATTTGAGACCATAAGGACACAAATCTACCTGAATTTTCCCTGTAATCAGGAAAGGTTTTAGCCAAATCAAATACTTCTTTAGGACTCCAATTTGCAGGTACAGTCATTGCACCTGTAGGTCCTGTTGGATATACACGAAAAGGATATGCAGGTACTGTATCTTCTACAGATTTTGCATTTACAGAACATGAATCATTATGTTGGCGTAAAACAGTCCGACGAAAACTTATATCACCATATAATTGATCACATTTCTCCTTATAGGTAAAAAAATGCTTATCCAGATCCTTTTTCAATAGCATCAATAAGTTTACTAGAAATTCCCAGTTCCTTTGTAGCAGAAATATTATTCCTTACTATTCCTTTTAAGGATTCTATCATATGTACAATGCTTTCTATTTCACGGCTAAGAAGTGCATCCACTTCTTTAAGCTGAGAAATATTACAATTACTGTAATCTTCAATCTTTGCATCTCCCAATATCATCTGTTTATTCCTTATCTCTTCTCTTAGTTAAGCTGCACGAGTGATCCTCCCCCTTCCAGAAGCTACATGACTCTCAGAAGAAACAGGGGGAGACGATGGGGATGCACTTGGGACTATTCCAGCCCCAATTACCAATGCAGCCACATCTGCATCATATTCTGGAGAAAGAACGGCTGGGAATTTCCCTGCCCGCTCATTATCATTCTTTTGTACTTCACTCGCTTTACCAGCATTCTTTAACACAAACAAATCATTCTTCGTATCATGTGCCATTCGTTGCCACCAATTAAACACTAGCCCTTCACGGGCATCACATAATTTATGTTTAGCCTGCAAAGCACATTTCAGATAGCGAAGTTTATCTATAGAAAAAGATCCCTCCAAAGGAAACTGTAGAAGCACATTTTCATTAGTCACTGCATGCCAGTGTACAATATAATTAGTAGCCATATCCCCATACTTCTCATGCATACAATAAGAAGGGCTACCTTTCTGAACAGCTAAAACCTTAGCTTTGTCATGCCATTCACGCAACTGAGATAACTCTCATCTACCTAACAGATTACCCATTGCTGTCACCATATAATACTCACAAACACCTTCTGCCCTTGCCAGGAATGGAGAAATCTGTAGACCGGCACGGCACCAACTGAAGGGCTTCTCTTTGCCCCCCCCTCACCAGCAACCTGCAGGGCTCTTGGAGTTGCAGAAAACCACACTCAAAGCAATGAGAAGGGAATCTAAGAGGCAGCAATAAAATACCACACAGTTCTATATAGATACACCAAAACTTTGCAGAGAGAAACAAATAGAAACAAGTTCTCTTTGTTTACTCTTAACTATTAGCTATGGTTTACTTTATTTATAAGGCTCTTTTGGAGGATACAGCATAATTTCACTTTATTGTTCTACGTCAGGTATTACGTATTCATCACATCATAGGTCAATTTCTAATCAGCATAGGTCAGTATGAGGAAACATACATGTATTCCAAGACATAACTGTTTACTGCTGACTGCTTGATATCTAGTAACCCTGAGACTGAAAGGCTGGAGGACAACCTGCCCCTTTTCTTATTTATAGGACTTGTACCTCTTCACCTACTTAGTAAGCAAATATATGAAGTTTATTTCTAAGCAAAGTTCTGAACAAAATTAACTCTTTCTCAGGTTTTCTTAGACAGTCTGGTTGTGTACACCGCCCTGTACAGACCAGCTTACATTCACATTTGAGGGCTATTGCAGCTTCCCTTAAGCCTCTAAATGGACAACCTATTTCCTTTCATCCTCTTGTAGCAAGATTCATGAGAGGCCTCCTTTTAACAAAGCCTCCCATTAGACCACCCCCGGTGGCATGGGACTTAAACTTGGTTCTTGGTCAGCTTATGAAGCTGCCTTTTGAACCTTTGGCTACCACCTCCTTGAAATACCTTTCTTGGAAGGTTATCTTTCTCATTGCAATCACATCAGCACGTCGTATTAGTGAATTGCAAGCACTCGTAGCTAATCCACCTTATACAAGGTTCCATCATGACAAGGTGGTCCTTAGGACTCATCCACACTTTATGCCTAAGGTGGTCTCGCCTTTTCACCTCAACCAAGAGGTCTACCTACCTGTCTTTTTTCCAGGACCTCATGCATCAAGTGCAGAGAGGAATCTTCATACCCTGGACTGTAAAAGAGCTCTGGCTTTTTACTTACAGAGGACACAGCAACATAGAAAGTCCTCTCAGCTCTTTGTTGCCTTTGATCCTTCTCATTTGGGACTACCAATCTCCAAGAGAACACTATCTAACTGGATTGCCCAGTGTATTTCTTTCGCCTATCAGAGCAAGAACCTTTCTCTGGAGGGCCATGTCACAGCTCACAATGTGAGAGCCATGGCAGCCTCAATGGCTCATCTGAACTCTGTGTCTATTGATGACATCTGTCGAGCAGCCACTTGGGCCTCGGTTCATACCTTCACAGCCCATTACTGCTTGGACAAGGACTCCGCCGGGATGCCTTGTTTGGTCAGGCTGTTCTTAAACACCTGTTCCATACTTAATCAACTCCTACCCACCATCCCTCATGGGATGCCAGAGATCCATATGGGGAAGTGCAGCCCTGTCCCAGGGAGACACAACTTCTGGAATCTCTCCCTGGCATCTACAGCTAGGGAGTCCTCATATGTGAAGACTCATTCCTGCTTGTTCCTGGAGATAGCACAGTTACCTACCTGTAACAGGTGATCTCTGGGAACAGCAGGAATAAGTCTTCACAACCCACCCACTTCCCCTAGGAGTTGTATCTCTCTATCTATCTTTCCTTTCCTCTCTCTCTCTTTGTCTCAGCTTTAAAACTCGAACTGGAGAGCCGCAAATTCACGGGGACTGGAAACATGGCTATGTTGTGTTTAGTGTTCATGTTGAGATGAATATGCCTGGACCTATAGTATCGACGCAGTGGTTGGAATGACAAGTTAAGTTAACCAACAACAAGCTGGTCACGATCGGTGAGGTTTCTAGCGCCTGTCAAGAGCTGTGTGATCATTGACATGTTATTGGAGAAGAAGCAGCTGTAACAGTATTTCAAAAGATATTTATTTCCAAGAAAAGATCATCTTTTTCACCAGAATTATACTAAGCAAGATAATGGTGACCGGGGTTCGCTTAGTGCGTTTCCCTTCAGATTTTAGCTTTGAGTTGAGCAATAATAGTTCTTAATAAAGAGCAAAAAAGGAAGGTTTGCTGCAAGAAAGGGTCTTCCTTTCATAGCAAATGGTCTGACATTAAAAATTCATTTTTTGATTGTTTGAGTTAGAAGTTGGCACATTTAGGGTAATTGGAACATATGGTTTTTGGTTTTACTTGTTGGCTCAGAGGACATGATTATTAGCATCCTTATAAACAATTCACATCAGTTTGAACAGGAGAACTGCATCCCCATTGCAGTAAAACTAGACACACGTAATCAAATTGTCAGTACTCACATGACTTGAATCAACCAATGAATGATGGTTCCAATGTTTAAAATAGCCACATTCACTCCCTGTTCCATTTTTGCAATGGTGAAGTCTAGAGAGCTGCCTGAGATGGTCAGAAAAGCCATTATCATCAAACAAGGCGATCTCCAAAGACCTTGGTATTCCTGTGTCTGCAGTTTGCAATGTTGTTAATTAGTTTTCTGCTCATGGAACTGTCATGAACCTCCCAGGACATGTCTTGAACCTCCCCGGGAAGAGGAAAATTAATCCAAAAAGTCTTTGAAGGTTAGTGCAAACTGTTGGAAAAACACCACATACAACATCCAAAGAGCTTAAGGCTGACCTGGAGCAATCTAGAGTGGTGGTGTTTTAACCCACACCATATGTCACGCACTAAACAAAAGAGGACTTCATGGGCGAAGGCCAAGGAGGACTCCACTGCAGACCAGAGATATATTTACAAGCAAAGAAATGAAGCTTATAAGGAAAAACGCACTCTTCGTATAGTTAAATATGGTGGAGATTCCATAATGTTATGGGGGTGTTTTGCTACCTCAGGAACTGGAGGCCTGGAACATTTTAAAGAAATCATGAATTCAGAAGACTACCAAGGTATTTTGGAGCAAAATGTGCTACCTAGTGTCAGAAAGCTAAGTCTGGGTCGAAGGTCATGGGTCCTCCAGCAAGACACCGACCCAAAACATACATCCATAAGTACAGAAGAATGGTTAAAAAGGATCAAATGGATTGTTTAAAACTGACCAGCAATAAGTCCTGATCTCAGTCCATTCGAGAACCTTTGGAAAGAGCTGAAATCTGCCATTGGTAAAAGGAATCCTGGAAGCATTCATGAGTTGGAACAAATCACAGTTGAAAAGTATGAAACTTTTAGATGGCTACAAGAAACATTTGGAGGCTGTCATCACTGCCAAGAGTTGTGCAACCAAATATTAGTGAAGAGTGCTATTCCTGTCCAGGTCATATTTTGGGGTTTTTTTCTCAGAAATTACTATGTCTATGTTAGACAGGCATCTTTTTATTTTCTCTTGTATACCTTTGAACATACTATAAAATATTATGATGACATACAGTTGGACAATTTTCAATTATTTCTTAAGATGTTGTACACAACATACCTAAAATGCAAGGGTGCAATAATGTTGACCACAACTATATGTACAGGCTCAAGACTGGTTTGGACCAGAACAAGCTGTCCATTCCGAGTGGTGGTCAGCCAGATAGGATACCTCTCCCAGCCACGGAGCAGGCTGAAACTAATGTCTGCTGCATTCAAAGGAACTTTGCAGGCCTGGAAAAGGCATTCAGTGCACCCTCCAGGTGAGATAAGGATGGTAGAAAGTTAATATCTGTTTTCGTTATGGTTATTAAGATTACTATTATAGCCTTATGCTTTAATATGTAATAAGGATAAAGCTGTAGCCTGTTATATTCACAAAATGTTTCATCTGCACCATCCTTGAGATAAAGCCATCTAGATTGGTTGACAAAATAGGGTATATAGGGAACAGTTGGAAGGGAGGTGGTGGGCATGGGATGGCGGGTAAGGGGATTTAATGAGTCCTGGAGGCAAGATACAGCATGCCCATGTATTTTTTCCTTTTGTATCTCTGCTTGAATAGTATTGACATTCTGAACATGCAATTTTACATTTTTCTGTTTATTTCTTCTTTGAAAAGCTACGATCATTTTTGCAAGTACGAAAATACAGTTTGGATCTGGCATCTCTGATTCTCTACGCATATCAGCTCAGCACAGCACTTGCCTACCTTGAGAGCAAAAGATTTGTACATAGGTAAGATTGCTGCTAGCTGCTTATTAAACACTGATGGCATTTTCCTTTGGGACAGACGGTCTGCATCATACCAATCTGTCAGGCCTGGTGAATTTTGGATGCTTAATAAGCTTAGTTAACAATAAAATCTTGCAAGATAAAATATCTTATATCTTCCTTATTCTCACTAGTGAAAAATATCACTTAAGAATTATTAAACCTTTACATAAACCAGCTTGCATGAATTCTCTGTGTAGTTTTCTGCACTTTTCGAACAGTGACATCTGCTGTATCCACAGTGTAATGATTCTTTGTGTGCACCATAAACGGACTAGATGCAATCTGACATGAAAAACAGCAAACAAAATGCATTTTCTCCTGTGCTGTGAAATGTATAATTGCCAAAGCTGACACAAGCATGAGAAGGAAAAACTTTATAAATCTTCAGAAAATGGAGGAGCATGTTATAATAGCAAAATTTGTCATAATTTCCAACAAACCCACACCCAAAATTTAACTAGAGAAGCTTGTACCCTTCCTGTCTTTATTTGGGCATATTTACTAACACTTAGCATGTGATAAGAACAATGAGCCCATTCTTCTTATGGTTAGTTATAGTCCTTGGTTCTATATGCTCCTTTTTATTGCCTTTCTATTCTATTATTCATATCTTTTCTGATCATATATTATCTCCAGGAACAAGCAGGAATGTAGTCTTCACATATGGGTATCGTCGGTACCGACGGAGCCTGTGCGGGAACGCTCCCCAGCGTCTAATTAGAAAGCTTTTGGGAGCATCCCACAATGCCTGCGTGCTGCCTTCCCGCCTTTCCCAATTGCCTCTCTCCAGTTCTTCGTTTTCCGCAGAGCCAGCAGGTCATTTTCCTGTCACCGCAGAAATTATCCCATATTTTTCATTCTTTTTTGTGGTACCGTCTGCCTTCCCCGACGCTATACCGGTACCGCCGGTTCTTTCTTTCTTTCTTAAAAAAAAAAATTCTAATCTTTTTTTTTTCTTGGGTGCCACGCACCATTTTGGGCACTAGGCCCAATTTTTCCTCAACATGGAAAAACCCGCTTCAGGTTTTAAAATGTGTTCCAAGTGTGGCGGTACCATCTCCGTCACCGACACGAGTGGTGCCTCAAATGTTTAGGTCCTGACCACTCCATCTCGGAGTGTGTTGCCTGTGGGATGATGTCGAAGAGGGGTCAGCAGAACCGAGCTGCTAAGCTTAGCACCCTTTTTCCCTCCGATGCAGCATCCGTGGCATCGACATCTTCCAGGGCTTCGTCTTCCTCCCATGGATCTCAGGTAACCAAACATAAATCTGGCCGGTCCTCAAAGGGTAGATCTCCTTCCAAGCATCGAGATGCCTCTGGCGTTGCCCTTGAGGGACTTGTACCGGCAAAATTGCCCCGGCGGGAGGCTTCGGCTTCCAAAGCACTATCGGGGCTCCAGCGTCAATTGACTAGAGATTCCTGGCTATTGAGCGCAGTCTGGCGGCTCTCCTTGCAGCATCAGTGCCTTCGGGACCGCTTCAGACAGTTCAACCGGTAACGACACCGGTTCTGGCACCGATACCGGTACCGACAGCATCGACATCGGCGAGTATGCTACCAACACCAAGTCATGCTATTTCCTCCGGTATCGACAGGCCGATACCGGACCCCTCCGGTACCGACTTCGATCGTTATCGGTATCGTGCTTTACAAGAGCACCCGGACAGAAGATATTTTGAATCCTCCGATGACTCAGGACTCTGACAGCTCTGTCGATGCTGGAGTACTTCTCTCTGAGGAGCCTTCTTCTCCTAAACGTAGGATGTCTACTCCAGAGAATATATTTGTTTATTTGCATTCTCTTATATACCGCGCTATTCTGCATCAGTGCGGTTTACATTGAACAAACTGAAATTACATTGAACAGGACATTATAACTTGGAGATAACTATTTTACAGGGAACATGGGCTATGGAGGGTTAAGTGGCTTGCCCAAGACCACAAAGAGCACCTGTGGGGCTAGAAACCTCAGTCCTTCCGGCCCAAGGTTGCTGTCCTCTAGTGGGATTTGAACCCCCAACATTCCGGTCTGAAGTAGCTTGTCCCAACCACTAGGCCACTCCTCCACTCCACTCCTGAAAGTCCTTTCAGGACTTTATTAGGGAGGTGGCTAGGGGTCTTTCCATCACAGTGGCTCCTGAAACAGAGCCCAGAGCAAAGGAATTGGAGATTTTACAATATCCTGAAGCTTCCAAGGAAGCGGCTACTTTGCCTGTTCATGAGATCTTGCATGATCTCATGTTAAGAATGTGGGAATCACCTCTTACCACCTCTCCTCATTCCCATAGGCTGGATACCATGTATCGAGTACCTCCTTGTCCTGGATTTCAAAAAACTCAGTTGCCACACCACTCCATAGTGGTGGAGTCAGCTATGAGAAGGATCAAGAGTGCAAAGAGACATGCATCTAATCCTCCAGGACGTGAATTTAGGACTCTTGATGCCTTTGGTCGTCGAACATTCCAGGCCTCTATGCTTTCTGCCAGGATTAGTACCTACATCTTATACATGGGAATGTTCCTTAAGGAGGTTACAGGAGATCTCAAGCTTATGAGCCCTCTCCTTCCTGATGATAAGAGGCAGGATTATCTTACACTTGTCAAACATGCCCAGGATGTTTCCAAGTTAGTTAATTGTGCAGCTTTTGACTGCTTTGAATGCATAAGCAGAACCTCTGCCATTGCCATAGGTGCTCGTAGGGTTGCCTGGCTCCAGGCATCTGACTTAGAACTCTGGGTACAGGACAAACTGGGGAATATCCCTTGAACAGGTGAAAATCTCTTTGGCAAAAATTGGCAAGAGAAAGCTAATGAGCTGGATGCTGATAACACCACTTTGGATAGGCTATCCAAGGCTACAGCTGATGCTGCAAGGAGAAAATCCTACAAGAAACCATTCTTCTCTAAAAAGAAGAGGTTTTATCCCTCCTATACCCAGCAGGTGCATTCTGCAGGTCAGTCCTCCCGAAAGGGACAGCAACCCCCAAAGCAAAGGAAATCATAGACTGCTAAGCATCAACCGGCCCAGCAGACCCAGCCTCCACAGGGGGCTTTGACTCTCATCTAGAGAACTTGGCCTTCCTGGCCCTGAATGGGCCAGAGCCTTCCACCATCCCAGGAAGGTTGTGTCATTTTGCCCCCAGATGAGGGCAGATAACAGCAGAAGAATGGACTCTTTCCATTGTAAGAGAGGGGTACAAGCTTCATTTCTTCAACATGCCCCCTCCTACGGTGCTAAGACAGTTCAATGCTCAGGCTTCTCTGAACACTCAGTTGAGTCAAGAGGTCAGTTTACTTCTTGCCCAGGGGGCAATAGAAGATGTACCCATTTCCCAACAGGGTAAAGGGTTTTACTCCCCTTATTTCCTTATTCCAAAGACAACAGGGGGACACAGACCCATTTTAGACCTCAGAGAACTGAACAAATTCCTGTTCAAAGAGAAATTCAAAATGATTTCTCTGGGAACTCTGTTGCCATACCTTCAGAGTCAGGATTGGCTTTGTTCTCTAGATCTCAAGGATGCGTACACTCGTGTTCTCATCCATCCAACTCACTGAAGGTTCCTTCACTTCCTGTTTCAAGGAAAGCACTACCAATACAGGGTGCTTCCTTTTGGCCTGGCCTCAGCACCAAGGGTGTTTACGAAATACATGGCTGTAGTGGCAGCATTTCTTCGCACTCTAGGAATATTTGTCTTCCCCTACTTAGATGACTGGCTCATTCGAGCCCCATCAAAGCCGGAGGCCAGAATTTCCCTATCTTGCACAATGCGTATCCTTCAGTATTTGTGCCAGGTCATAAACATCCCAAAATCCAGCCTAACTCTCACTCAATCTCTAGAGTTTATAGGAGCTTTACTGGACACCAGAAAAGCAAGGGCCTATCTTCCACAGGCCTGCTGCCTTCGCATTGTGCAGTTAGCCTCCCAAGCAGTGTTAAAAACTCATCTCACTGCTCAGGAAATGTTACAACTACTAGGCCACATGGCATCTACCGTGCACGTGGTTCCCTATGCTTGCCTCCATATGAGAGCAGCCCAATGGACTCTATCCACTCAGTGGACTCAGGCATCAGGCTGCCTATCAGACAAAATAGCAAACACAAGTCGCCTTATTTTGTCTCTACAATGGTGGCAGTCAACCCTAAACATGTTGGTGGGGTCCCCTTTCCAGCAACCCCTACCCCAGGTCACTTTAACAGCAGACGCCTCACAAGTGGGTTGGGGGGCTCATCTGCAAGACCTCTCTACCCAAGGCACCTGTACTCCACAGGAGACCCTCTTACATATCAATCTCCTAGAACTCAGAGCAATCTTCCTTGCTCTTCGAGTATTCCATACCCAGCTCAGCTACAAGGCAATCCTAATTCAGACGGACAATCAAGTAGCTGTGTTCTCCAGGACCAAGCAGGAAGTCAGTCCTCACATATGGGTGACGTCGGCGCCAACGGAGCCCCCGTGCGGAGCATTTCCCCAGCTTTCAAAGAAAGCCTTTGGGAATGCAGCGCGCATGCGCGGTCCCCTTCCCACCCAAGGGTGCGGTCTTTCTCAGTCTTCTTTTTTTTGCGGAGCCCGACGGGTGTATATTCGTTTCACCCGAGGAAAAAGTTGATTTTCTCTGCGTTAACCTGTTATCTCCAGGAACAAGCAGGAATGAGTCTTCACATATGGGTACGTCGGTACCGACGGAGTCCGCATGGGAACGCTTCCCAGCGTCCCATCAGAAAGCTTTTGGAAGCATCCCAACACGCCTGCGTGCTGCTTTCCCGCCTTCCCAACTGCCTCACCTCAGTTTTCGTTTTTCTGCGGAGCCGGCAGGACGTCGTCCTGTCACCGCAGAAAATTCTTCTTTTATTTTTTAGTGTTCTTGTGGTCGCGGCTGCCTTCCCGACGCCATGGGTACCGCTGGTGTTTCTTTTTCTTTTCTGTAAAATTTTTCCTTTTTAAGGAATATTTTTCTTCCTTAGTGTCTTACGGTTTCTCAGGCCTTCTAGGCCTCTCCATTTCCTTCATGGAACCGCCAGCCACTTTCCCCAAGAAATGTACAAACTGTGGCGGTACAACTTTATTTTTAGACACTAACAATTGGTGTCTAACCTGCTTGGGTCCTGACCGTTTTCCTCCGGAGTCCTCGGGCAATAGTATTGTGAGAAGAAGTTTTCAACATCGCGTCCTTGACACGCGGTCCCCCTCCAACTTCAGGGCACCGACCATATCTTCTCCACAGGATCAGGTAACCCAAAAACAGTCTGTTAAGACTAGCCAGTCCTCGAGCAGCAGTTCTCATGCACAGCATAGAGAGGCCTCCGGCCTTGTCCTCGAGAATCCACTGGTTTCAAAACCCCGGTGGGAGTCTTCGGCCTCCAAAGCCTGTGTGGGGTTTCAGGTTGTTCCTGAGGTTCACCCCTCACAGAACATACCTGAGCCATGCCTGGTGGTGGTATCCGCTTCGAGCGGTACCGATACCCTGGCATCGGCACTGGTGTTGGATGAAACATTCCTCACCAAGGATCGTCGTCTGGCGTCCTCGGTACTTGCGGGCCCGGTGGATATGCTCCAGACCGACTTTCCAGTATCGGTACCGACACCGGTACCCTCCAGACGTGCATCGATAGACTCGCTTCCTTCGATGCCGAGTCTGGAATCGATCTCCAGTCTGGAGGACTGGGTACCGACTTGCCTTGGTACCGACTCCCGTCGGTACCGAAGGCTCGGTTCCGATACTTCGGATCCGCAGCTCTCGGTTCCTCCGATACCGTTAGAGTTGCCACCGGCTGGCCTTCATCCATCGGTATCAGATATGGTACCGAAGTCGGTACCGATATCCACATTACCATTGCTGTCGGTACCTTCCATGCTTCTCTCGTCAAGCTCGCTTCCCTCGATTCCGAGTTTGGAATCGATCCCTAGCATGGATGATCTGTTACCGAATGTTGCTGGTCCTAATCTACAGTACCAGCGACCACCATCTAGGGATCCCATACTGCACCATTCAGGATCTTCTATTTCTATATACTTAGATAGATCCCTCGGTGCCAACGCTAGTTCTTCATCAGATCTAGCCTATCCAAGGGAAGTTCCCTCTGGGGATCCTTCTTTCCAGACTTTCCTCTTGGATATGGCAAAATCACTTGCCATTCCTATTCCTGGACAAGATCCTACACATGGGAATACAGAATACCTCTCTGTTCCTAGCAAAGCAAAGGAGAACACAATGCTTCCTTTGCATCATTCTTTCCAGGATCTCCTTCTACGAATGTGGGAAGCTCCTTTAAAGGTACCCCCACCTTCCATAGCAACTGATTTTCTATATCAGGTGCCCCCCTCTCCAGGGTTTCAAAAGACTCAGCTTCCTCATCATTCCATTGTGGTAGAATCAGCAATGAGGCGAGTGAAGAGTAATAAAAAGCACTCTTCTTGTCTGCCAGGTCGTAAGTCTAAGACACTAGATGCCTTTGGACATCAAACCTTCCAGACATCCATGCTTTCCGCAAGAATTCTCTCATATATTTTTTATATGGGTCTATCTCTTGAGGAGGTCACAAAGCAATTACATCTTTTGACTCCTTTTCTTCAAGAGCCCAGGTGTACAGACTATTCCTCACTGGTTAGTCATATTCAAAATATTTCTAGGTTTCTTACTCGTGCTACCCTAGACTCCTTTGAGTCTGTTAGCAGGACTTCTGCTATAGCTATAGGGGCATGACGTAGAGCCTGGCTTCAAGCTTCAGACTTGGACAAATGGGCACAAGAAAGACTGGGAAATACCCCTTGAACTGGAGAAAATCTCTTCAACAAGGAGTCTTTACTCCAGGTTACTCAGTTATCCACTGACTTTCCTTTTTCCAGAGGCTGTTCTACGCCTTCTTCTTTCCCAATAGGTAGGAAATGTCCTACCAAACTTTCTTCCCCTAGGGGGAGAAGATTTTACCCATCATCTGCCCATCATACAGATGTTCCCAAACAGGGGAAACATCGCTCTAGTCTGAAGAATCCACAACCTCAACAGGGTCAACAAACCCAGCAGTCGCAGGGTTTCAAATAGATCATTGTCCCTCTTGGTTGGGGGTTAGGGTGGCAGTCTGCTTCTTTTCACTTGAAGAATCTGCACTAATTTTTATCCTAACCTACCTAGATATCTCTTCATGAGACATCTTTCCTCTAACTCTAAGAGTCTTTATGATGATCATGCCCATCATTAACACATTTTCCTCTTCCGCTTGGAGGAAAGAGAGGTAGCAACTATCAACAGACAGTTTTTCCCTGTACTGGCATGTATCATCTCATCTATCCGAGACCACCTCCATAGTCGGTCTCTTGCAACTCTCTCTTACCTCCCTCTTACTACAACATTTTTTTTTGTAAGAGTGGCTCTTTAAACGGGTAAGCCCCTATGGTCCTCTACCTCTTCTACCGGGGGATTCTCCCTTCTGGAGTTGTCTCCCCCCCTTGTTACTTTAGAGCAGCTCATCAGACAATAGGGACGCCTATCATGTCTGTTGTTTCTTTTTCCCAGTCTAAAAAGGAGCAGGGAAAATAACTTTTCAATGCTGCTCTGGTAGTTGCTGCAGATACAGCAATTCCTAGTGGTTAAGCCACTGGTTTTGTTTCACTACAGAACCAGGGATTCCCCTCCACTAGCAATCCTCTTCGCCTCAGTGCTAAGTCCCAAACAGGTTATCAACCTTGTTTGGGAAACGCTATTATCACAGTCTGGTTGGTTCACTTCTATTCTTCACCCCCTTGACCTTGGCAGAATAGCTGGTTACCTGCTGGTTTTTCACAGCCAGTTTTTTCTTCTAACCAACCTGCAGCATGCTCTCTGTATCTCTACAGAGTAGCTTTGCACTATGGGCCCTTGCTAGAGAGCATTAATATCTTGCCTAGCAGATAACCCCAGATGGTTAGGGGGGTTCCCCCAGTCATGTTCATGTCTGGCAGGTATTCCCTACCCTTACCAACTCATTTTAAATCTCCTTTGAGGCATACGCCTCAGGCCTTTCATTACGTGAAAAACCTAAGGAGGGCCAAATCCCTAGCTTGGCCCATATCTCCTTGGGTCTTCTCGTCAGAGGTAAATTTCTTCAATGGCAGCTAGAGGATGCCTAATACCCATCTTGCCCTCATAGGCGGGTCACTAGGGTATCTTCCTCCAGAGGCGTCCTCTCTCCATTCTCCATACTGCAATTCTGGAGATACCTGGACTTCCTTTCTGCTGACTGAAGTTATCCTCTGCCATTTTCACGTAGGCCATCCTGGTTATTCAAGAGCTCAAATTCTGCAGGGAATTCAGACTTCTTGTCAGGGAGAGACCTCTCCTCTGACTCTGCCAGTCATAACCAGGAAAAGAGGATTTTCTATGTATCTATTCAAGCAGGTATCAACCTTCTTGCTGTCAGATAAATCTTTCTCTCTCCCTATATCCCTAGGGGGATGAGGTTTTATGGACATCTCTCCATCCTTATACTTGGAGACATGTGTCTATATGCCTGCCTATTCATATAGGTATATATAGATATATATATAGATACATATATATACTTATCTATATCTATCAGTGTGTCTTCTGCCCGTACATATCTCTTATAGTTATATGCCTATATACTCTCTAGGTGTATATATTTAAAGATATATATGTTTATGTTTATAGATATAATGAGATATAACTATATAAGCCTGACAGATGGACACTACCTCTATCAATGCTGTGCTAGCATTCTTAGAGGGCTACAGCTATAACCACTTCCTGTGGTAATTAACAACTTTTTTCCTTACCATAACCTTTCAGGTTAGGTACCCTGAAGCTCTCCATGTACCTTTTTCTTTCCTAATTGACCACATTTAGAAAAGATATTGCGGAGCTTCAGTTGTTCTAAGCTTAAGCTTTCTTTAATATTACCTTCTGCGTCTCCGCTGAAGTTCTACATCTTATGCTACCCCAGTTTTCCCCTGGGGCTATTTCTCACCCTGAAGGGTTCTGGCCTCCACTTGTTTTTATTCTACGTATTACCTCTACTTCTCAGTGAAGTACCCCTTGAGCACATTCACTGGCTGTCCTATCAGATCCAGATGTAGCTCAGTGCACTTGTGCAATGCCAGCAAGGGAGGCCCAGATTACAATCTTTCATTACTAAAAGCCCTCGATACAGGGTCTTCCCCTTTGAAGCCCTGTTCTAACCAGCTGTTCCACAGCTCCTTTTCTATATTCAACTCCTACCCTCCATCCCCAGGATGCCTGAGGTCCTGAGGAATAGCATGGCTTGTTCTAGACTTGCCACAGGCTAAGACTCCCTCCGGGCATCTGAGCTTGGGAGTCCCCATATGTGAAGACTCATTCCGGCTTGTTCCTGGAGATAGCACAGTTACTTACCTGTAACAGGTGATCTCTGGGAACAGCAGGAATAAGTCTTCACAACCCACCCACCTCCCCTAGGAGTTGCATTTCTCTATCTCTATCTTTCCCTTCCTTGCTCTCTCTCTCTTTGTCTCAGCTTTAAACTTAACTGAGGAGAGGCAGTTGGGAAGGCAGCACGCAGGCGTGTTGGGATGCTTCCAAAAGCTTTCTGATTGGACGCTGGGAAGCGTTCCCACGCAGACTCCGTCGGTACGTACCCATATGTGAAGACTTATTCCTGCTGTTCCCAGAGATCACCTGTTACAGGTAAGTAACTGTGCTTTTCTTCGGTTTGACGCCGGTTTCCCTTTCCCACCTGGGCCTGATACATTGGTATCGAGCCCAGATCTCTCTTTCGGTTTTTGTTCTCAGTGACTAGCGTTCGTGTCCTTTTTTCTATTTTCACTGGCAGCCCTGTCTTTTGACCTTTCAGGGGCCCTTTTTCCCCAGATGGCTGCCAGCGGGTTTAAAAAGTGTGATCGGTGTAAGAAACTTATGTCTCTCACCGACACACATGACTGCTGCCTCCGGTGCCTCGGACCCGATCATGACCCGATGATCTGTGGTCCATGTGGGAAGATGTCCTCTAAGGCATTAAGGAGTCGGCAGCACCATAAGGAAAGAATCTTCGCGTCCGGTAGGGCCCAGACCTCGTCAGAGGCCTCGACATTTCGGGACTCCGGCCCCGAGCAGCGTCGAGGCTCCTCTGAAAGGGGGTCTCCCTCGCGGGAGCATCGTAAGAAGAAAAAACCCGCGAGCGCGGCGTCGGTGGATGCACTTGGCTCCTCGATGGCCAAGTCGCATAGCCCCGAGCGCCGTCCCAGGTCCTCGGAGTCGGAGAGGCCTGCAAAACAACCTCGTGTGGAGATGGAGTCCCCGGGTCATGTGAGTACTGTAGTCCTCATGGACTCACCTCCAGGGGAGCAGACGTCTGGCCCGGTGCCACCGCCGGGGTCTGATTCGGGGGCTGCTGAGTCTCCTGAGCTCGGACTCAGGTTGATGGCCTTGGAGAGCAGCTTGGCTGCCTTCATGGAGCAGCAGCGGGCACTGATCGCCGGTCTCACCGGTGTATCTGCCCCAGCCACCGGGACATCGATGTCCAAGTCGACCCCGGAGGCTGAGCTGATCCTCGAGTCCATGCGAGCTCGAGTCGATCCTCGGCCAAGGTCCCCCTCGGCCTCTTGTTCGGGACTGAGGTAATCGACACTGGTACCCTCGGCGTCGGGGCGGATGGCATCGATGCCTGCCCAACCGGAGCCGCTTGATTCCTCCTCTGAGGAGTCCGGCTGGGAGACGGAGGATGAGGAGTCGCCCGACACCTTTCGGGCTCGGTGCGTTCCTTCGGACTCACCTGATTCCGAGCCTCGGTGAAGGTCCCCCCCTCCCCCCCGGAGGATACCCAGTTCTCGGACTTCATGCGGGACATGGCCAAGGCTTTGGCATTCCCCGCGGATACCGAGGAGGAGCCTTGAGCCGAGGAGCTCGAGGCACTACAGTATGACTCAACTCCGAAGGAGGCCTTTACTGTTCCGGTTCCTCCGATGCTGGAACGGTTGCTCTTCTGCATGTGGGAGGTACCGGCATCAATGCCGGTTTTAAGCAAGCGGATCGATTCCATCTATCGAGTCCGCAAGAGCCCCGGGTTCCAAAAGGCACAATTACCGCACCACTCCATGGTTGTGGAATTGGCCATGCATCGTCTGAAGAGTCAGAAGATGCACTCCTCAGTGCCTCCCGGCCGGGAGGCCCAGAACTTGAATGCCCTCGGTAAGAAGTGCTTCCAGGGCTCTATGCTTGCTTGCCGTGTCCAGACCTACCAGCTGTACATGGGCATGTACCTTCGAGACCTGGCAAAGGAGATTGCCTTGTTCTCTGCTGGTCTCTCCAGGAACCTTTGCAGAGGTTCCATGCTCTGTCCTCCGGTATTCGTGAGTGCTCGAAGTTTATATCTCAAGCAGCCTATGATGGCTTTGAGGCTTTGGCGCGAGTAGCCACGGCCGGCATCGGTGCACGCTGTCAGGCTTGGCTACAGTCATCGGACCTCGAGCCATGGGTTCAGGACAAGTTGGTCGATGTTCCCTGCCGAGGTGAAAACCTCTTTGGCAAGCCCATAGCTGACAAGGCTGCAAAACTCGAGACCGAGACTCTTACCCGGACAAGGCTGTCCAGAAAAACCTCTGCCCCTTCTCAGAAGAAGGGCTCGGGGAAAAAATACCTTTTACCCGAGGAAGTCATCTGCCTATAAACAGTACCCTCATTATCAGGCCTCTGTAGCTCCCCAACAGGGTCAGCAGGCCAAGGGGCAGGGTCATGGGCCCCGTAGGCAGAAGGCCCCCAAGCCTCCTACTCCGGCTCCTGCTCAGCAGGGAGGGGGATTTTGACTGCAATGGCATAGCCTCTCCTCCTCAGCTGGCCCCTATCAGCACTGGAGGCCGGCTGGCCCTGTTCGCCCACAGGTGCTCAGCCGTCACAAGAGATACCTGGGTTGTAAGTATAGTCCAGAAGGGCTATCTCCTCCATTTCCACCAGGTACCCCCCTCCTATTTTCCAGGGGAGCCTCCCAGACTCCCTCTGCACAGGGACTTACTCCTGCAGGAGTTGGCAGGTCTTCTGAAGGAACAGGCAGTGGAACCGGTGCCCCTCCACCTGAGAGGTCAAGGCTTCTATTCCAGGTACTTCCTGGTACCAAAGAGAACAGGAGGCCTCAGACCCATCCTAGACTTGCGAAACCTGAACAAGTTCCTGGAGAGGGAAAAGTTCAAGATGCTTACCCTTGGAATCCTGCTGCCCTACCTCCAGCAGGGAGATTGGCTATGCTCCTTAGACCTAAAGGATGCTTATACTCACATCCTTATTCATCCAGACCACAGACAATATCTCAGATTTGTAGTGGGAGGAAACCATTATCAGTACAGAGTACTGCCCTTTGGCCTTACATCTGCCCCCAGGGTATTCACCAAGTGCCTGGCTGTGGTAGCGGCCTACCTCAGGGTTCAAGGCCTCTTTGTCTTTCCATATCTGGACGATTGGCTCATCAGGGGTCAATCCCCGCAAGAGGCCAATCAAGCCACCCTTCGCACTGTCTCTCTGCTTCAGCACCTGGGATTTGTCATAAACTTCGCAAAGTCCAGTTTGCAACCCTCCCAGAACATGGAGTTCATCGGAGCTCGACTGGACACCTTTCTGGCAAAGGCCTTTCTACCAGTGGACAGGGCCCACAGATTGATGGATCTAGCCAGGCTTTTCCACAGCAATTCTCTGGTCTCCGCCAGACAATTCCTGAGGCTCTTAGGCCACATGGCATCCACGGTCCATGTAACTCCAAATGCCCATCTACACATGAGGCCAGTTCAATGGGGCCTCAGGACTCAGTGGCACCAGGCCACAGGAAGCCTCGCGGACAAAGTGAGGGTGTCCAGCCTACTACAGTCTTTTCTGCAATGGTGGCTTCATCTTCCGAATCTAGTGCAAGGGGTGCCTTTTCAGGCACCTCCACACTCTCAGGTGCTGTCAACCGATGCTTCTCTTCAAGGTTGGGGTGTGCATTGCCAAGGGGCATGTACTCAAGGCCTGTGGACTCCTTGGGAGGCCACACAGCAGATCAATCTCTTAGAACTGAGAGCTATCCGCTTAGCCCTGAGAACTTTCTCTCATCTCTCGCCAGTCCGTCCTGGTTCAGACGGACAATCAGTTGCTATGTTCTTTGTGAACAAACAAGGGGGCACAGGGTCCCGTCTTCTATGTCAGGAAGCGCAGAAGCTGTGCTCCTGGGCAGTCATTCATGGCATTCTTCTCAAAACAGTCTACCTCCCAGGTCAGGAGAATTACCTGGCGGACAGATTGAGCAGGATCCTGCAGCGGCACGAATGGCAGTTGAATCCTTTAGTGATTTCAACAGATCTTCCTGAGATGGGGTCTTCCAACCACAGATCTCTTTGCCAGTCCTCTGAACCGTCAACTACCCAGGTTCTGCTCCAGACAACCGCATCCTCTCAGAGTAGCAGCGGATGTGTTTCTCATTCCATGGTCTACAGGCCTCCTATATGCATTTCCTCCCACGCCTCTAGTGTCCAAGACACTATTCAAGGTGACCCGGGACCAATGTTCCCTCTAATTTTCTGTAGGCCGTGTGCGCATAAAATATCAGCTGTGCAGCTTTTGAAGGAAGGTTAAATTTTTGTGCGCCATATAACGACATTTGGAGTTATATACTTTAAAATTTGACTACACGTCAGAATACAGTATGTACACCACATTGATTGCACTAGAAAATATTGTAGAACTTGTGAAAACCATAAATACACAACAACTTTTCAATTTTAAGAACGTCTGCGTTTTCTATCAGAATCAGAACCATAATTTTTGTGCGCTCTGTTGTAAAGTATGTACGCTCACTCGGCGAGGGGTGTGCACGCGCACACGCGCACAGCTTAGAGGGAACAGTACTCGTGACAAGGCCTCAGTGATTCTGGTGGCCCCCAGGTGGCCAAGGCAACCCTGGTTCCTACTACTGTTGCAACTGGTGGTGGACACTCCTTTTCCTCTGGGGATGCAACCCGATCTCCTGTCTCAGGAGCAGTGATCTCTCTTGCACCCCAATCTCCAGTCCTTCAATTTGATGCCCTGGCTGCTGAAAGGGTAGTCTTAGCGCCTTTACTATTGCCTAGGCAAGTAGAGGACGTAGTCTTGGCCTCTAGGAGGCAGTCCACCAGAAAGTCTTATGCCCTTAAGTGGCGTAGATTCTCTACCTGGTGTACTCAACACAACGAGAATCCCTTCTCATGCCTGGTACCAGTGGTACTGCAGTATTTGTTTCACCTGTCCAACCTAGGCCTTAAGTCCACTTCTGTTAGAGTTCATCTTAGTGCTCTTTCAGCACACCACTCACAGGTGGAGGGTCAGTCTCTATCCAGCCATTCTTTGGTGGCTCGCTTCCTCAGAGGCCTGGTTTTGCTTAAGCCCCCAGTGCGTCCACCTGCCCCTGAATGGGATTTAAATGTGGTCTTGCAACGGCTTACTTGCCCACCATTTGAACCTATGGCTACTTGCCCTCTGCGTTTTCTGTCCTGGAAAGCGCTATTTCTGGTAGCCCTTACCTCAGCAAGGTGAGTGAGTGAGCTTCAGGCCCTAGTATCAGAAGCACCATATACTAGGTTCTATAGTAACGGGGTAGTCTTATGGACTCACCCTAAGTTCCTTCCAAAGGTTGTCTCCTCCTTCCACCTCAATCAGGCGGTGGTTCTTCCGACTTTCTTTCCCAGGCCTCATGCTAGCCGGGCTGAGATGGTCTTGCATACCCTGGACTGTAGGAGGGCGTTGTTCTTCTACCTTGACCGTACGCGGGAGCACCGGAGGGCGGTTCAGCTCTTCGTCTCTTATGACCCCAATAAGTTGGGGTTGGCTGTCTCCAAGCGTACTTTGTCCATATGGGTAGCTGACTGCATTGCCTGGACTTACAGGGCAGCCGGCCTCTCATTGCAGGGTCGAGTCACCATGTCAGGGCGAAGGCTGCATCAGTGGCTCATCTCCGCTCTGTGCCGTTGGCAGACATCTGCCGGGCCGCTACTTGGTCTTCGAGACAGACTTTTGCGGCCCACTACTGCCTTGAGAGGGAGTCCCGCAGGGACAGTGCTTTCGGGCAAGCGGTACTCCGTAATCTCTTTGGGGTCTAGGCAACTCCTACCTTCCGGCCCTGGTGTTGGGCTACCTTTCGGGGGCGTTATCAGAGAAGATTCTGTTCTTGCATGCTGAGGCTCTAGAGGGAGCTCATTTTTTAAGTTTGGGGCCTCTGATAGCCCTGAGCTAGGGAGTCCCATATGTTAGGACTGACTTCCTGCTTGGTCCTGAAGAAAGAGTAGTTACTCACCTGTAACAGGTGTTCTCCAGGAGCAGCAGGAATCAGTCCTCACAGCCTTCCCTCCTCCCCTTGAAGTTGCAGTCCTATGATTTATTTTTGCTTTTTTTGCTGTCTTTTAGTTATGTCATCAGACTGAGCAAGATGGCACCCTTGGGCGGGAAGGGGACCGCGCATGCACGCTGCATTCCCAAAGGCTTTCTTTGAAAGCTGGGGAAATGCTCCGCACGGGGGCTCTGTCGGCGCCGACGTCACCCATATGTGAGGACTGATTCCTGCTGCTCCTGGAGAAACACCTGTTACAGGTGAGTAAGCTACTCTTTCTATCTGAACAAGCAGGGAGGAACAGGCTCTCTGTCGCTTTGCAACAAAGCTTTGCGAGTATGGGCCCTTGCCAGAGAGCATCAAATTAATATCCTGGCTGTGTATCTGCCAGGCATTCAAAACTCTTGGGCAGGCAGACTCAGTCGAGTTCTGCTTCCACACGAATGGTCTCTCCATGCAGACCAGGTAGCAAACATTTTTCAAATTTGGGGAAACCCGGACATAGACCTCTTTGCAAGTCCGTTGAATGCCAAACTTCCCCGGTTCTGTTACAGAATTCCGGCTCAGGGTTCTCAGGCCAGGGATGCTTTCCTCCTCCATTGGGGTCAGGATGTTCTTTATGCCTTTCCACCCATTCCCCTAATTCCCAAGGCCCTATTCAAGTTTCAGAGAGACAAAGGCCACATGATTCTCATAGCTCCACATTGGCCACAGCAGGTGTGGTACCCTCTGCTCCTGCATCTCTCTCACACTCCATCTCTGGAGTTAGGATCTGCTCTAGATCTCCTGTCTCAGGAGGACAGGATGTTGTGGCATCCCAATCCCCACTCTCTGCATCTCAGGGCCTGGTTGCTGAGAGCCTAGATCTTCATGGTCTTAACCTTTCTCAACAAGTAAGGGATGTCCTTTGTGCTTCCAGGAAACCTTCCACAAGACGCTCTTATACTTTCAAG
Source organism: Ichthyophis bannanicus (assembly GCA_033557465.1). Classification (NCBI taxonomy): domain Eukaryota; kingdom Metazoa; phylum Chordata; class Amphibia; order Gymnophiona; family Ichthyophiidae; genus Ichthyophis; species Ichthyophis bannanicus. The sequence goes on along the minus strand of CM066031.1, from coordinate 1,840,954,660 downwards.
TGGAAAAGGTTTTCCATATGGTGTTTGCAAAAGGGTCTTCACCCCTCTGCGATACCTCTGGAATCATTACTGGAGTATCTCCTGCATTTATCTAATGCAGGACTTAAGACTAACAATGCTCTAGCATGATGCGCCTCATACCTGAGTAACAGATGGCAACATGTCTGGTCCGGCTCCTCATTATCAGACCCTTTCCCACTAGAGAAAGGCGTTCCGCAAGGTTCATCCCTCTCAGCCCTATTATTCAATATCTATATGCAGCCCATCTGCAGCCTTATCCGGTCCTTTAACATCAACTGCCTAGTACAGCGATGGCGAACCTATGGCACGCGTGCCAGCTGTGGCACGCGAAGGCCTTGCAGCTGGCACGCGGGAAGGTCCGCAAGTAAAATTAAAATAAAAAAAAAAAAGCTGTCTTCTCCCGCTGCCGGGGCCGCCGCGGCAGAATCGAGTGTGCCGCGGGGGCCCCCCCTGCCCAGCACAGCCTGCCCTCCCCCTCTATCCGCTCTCTCGTCGCAGCTCACAGTGACACGCGCCGGCTTTCAGAGATCGAGGGAAGAGTTTCTCCCTCGCTGCTCTGTTAAGCCCGCGGGGGCTGATGGGAAGTTCCCATCAGCCCCCGCGGGCTTAACAGAGCCGCGAAAGGGAAACTAATCCCTTCGCGCTCTGAACGCCGGCGCGTGTCACTGTGAGCTGCGACGAGAGAGCGGATAGAGGGGGAGGGCAGGCTGTGCTGGGCAGGGGGGGCCCCGCGGCACACTCGATTCTGCCATGGCGGCCCCGGCAGCGGGAGAAGACAGCTTTTAAAAAAAAAAAAAATACCCACGGCTGGGCTGGGCTGGGGGGGGGGTTAGGAGTGCTGATGGGCTGGGGGGGCTGGAGGGGGTAGGAGTGCTGATGGGCTGGGGGGGTTAGGAGTGCTGATGGGCTGGGGGGGTTAGGAGTGCTGATGGGCTATGGGGGACTGGGGGGGGTTAGGAGTGCTGATGGGCTGGGGGGGGTTAGGAGTGCTGATGGGCTATGGGGGGGCTGGGGGGGTTAGGAGTGCTGATGGGCTGGGGGGTTAGGAGTGCTGATGGGCTATGGGGGGCTGGGGGGGTTAGGAGTGCTGATGGGCTATGGGGGGGTTAGGAGTGCTGATGGGCTATGGGGGGGCTGGGGGGGGTTAGGAGTGCTGATGGGCTATGGGGGGGCTAGGACAGGAAATGGGCTGATGGGGAGGGGTTAGGACTTGAGGTGGGTTGATGGGGTTAGGACTGGTAATGGGCTGTGGGCTGTTGGGGGGGTTAGAACTGGTAATGGGCTATGGGGGGGTTAAGACTGGTAATGGGCTGTTGGCTGATGGGGGCTGTCTGGTAATGGGCTATGGGGGGGTTAGGACTGATAATGGGCTATGGGGGGGGGCTAGGACAGGAAATGGGCTGATAGGGGGAGGGGTTAGGACTTGAGGTGGGCTGATGGGGTTAGGACTGGTAATGGGCTGTGGGCTGAGGGGGGGGTTAGGACTGGCAATGGGCTATGGGGGGCTGACTGGAAATGGGTTGATGGGGTTAGGACTGGAAGTGGGTTGATGGGGGGGGCTAGGACTGGTATTGGGTTGGGGGGTTGCTAGGACTGGAAATGGGCTGATGGGGGGCTAGGACTGGAAATGGGCTGATGCAGGAACTAGACGGGAATGGATGCTGGGTGAGGCTGGAACTAGAAGGGAGCTGATGTTGGGGGAGGATTAGAATGGGATGGGGCTGGGAGAGTAAAATGGAGAGGGGAAAAATATTTTGTGTGGGAGGGATAAAAAATCTACAATTGGCCGGGTATTGGGAGAGTAAGTGGGGATTGAGGATGGAGGGGTAAAATTTGAGTGGATGAAATAGGAATGAGGAAAGAGCAAAAGGAGAAAGATTAGTATGTTAAAGCGGATGTAGAGAGAGAGAATGGAAAAAAAAACTAGAAGAGAGAAGAAAGGACAAATGGACAGCAGATGATGGAGAGTTAGCAGAAAACATGAAGAAACCAGAAGAAAGTGGCTGGAGCAATTGCAACTGAAAAAAAATGCACAAAAGGTAGAAAGATATCTCTTTGACAAGTTATCAGCATGCATGCAACAACAAACATCACATTAATTTTTTTCATGTATAGATTCTTTGGGAATACACACCGAGTCCTGACACAGTTAACAGTTTTAAGAAGTTTATCTTTTTTTTACTCAGGATACATTTGACATGTTATGTGAATAATACATTTAAAATATATTGTGTAACTGAATCAAATTCTTCCTAAATTCATTAAATTGAATGAAATCATTAAAACATTATAAATTGCCAATAAATTGAAATGAAAACCAAAGGATTGTGAATCAAATTGATTCTCTGACAATACAAAGATTCCAACCTTTACAAATGATGTTACATAGTTCAGGCAACTTTATAAAGAGTTTTTAGATACTAAAATCTTGTTGTTAAGGTTTAATTGACGTGCTGGCACTTTGAGGAAATTCTTTGGTTTTGTGCGGCAGTTTGGGCACTCGGGCTCAAAAAGGTTAGCCATCACTGGCCTAGTATATGCTGACGATGTCCTAATGTTCACCCCAATAGACACAGACCACCCAAACCTTGACCAGCTCTCCTCTTGCTTCAATGCCGTCACAGACTGGCTACACAACCAAATGCTCAGAATAAATCTAAAAAAGACAGAAGTCTTATTCATTGGAAGGGACCAGTCATTCACTCCCCCCTCATCAATCAATGTGAACAACGCAGAACTCATCTCCAAGACAACGATCAAATACTTAGGCGTAACACTTGATCAGCACCTGGACATGCATGCTCACATAGACATGCATGCTCACATAGCTCACATGCATGCTCACATAGCTCATACCAATCTAGCACACAATACAACACTCACCCAACTAAATTTCACCCTCACTGCATGTATAACACACTCACCTTACCCGATTGTTTGCTGTGATACCACCTTGATTATTAAGATAAGGCGGTTTAGAAATACTGTTAAATAAATAAATAGACAATACCCTCAGGACAATCTACCATAAATTACGGACACTGCGCCTCATAAAGAACACCCTGGAACCAAATGACTTCAGAACAGTCTTCCAGGCCATAATCATGCCCCACTTCGATTACGCCAACTCCATCCTACTTGGCCTCCCAATGAGCTCGATAAACCCCTTACAGCTGGCGATGAATACCGCAGCTAGAACCCTCTATGGAGCATCTCGCAGAGATCATATCGCCCCCATTCTGAAGAGCCTGCACTGGCTCCCTGTTCAATACAGGATTACATTTAAGATCCTAACCATGACCTTCAAAGCAGTCAACGGTATCACCGCAACTACCCTGTCAGATCTGATTCAACCTACGCCAGACAACAGATTAAGAAGAGCCACATCCTGCAATACCATCCTCCTTCCAAAAGCCATCACAAAATGCAACAAATCCACTAGAAAGCGTGCCTTTGCTTTGTTTGCCCCCTCATGCTGGAACTCCCTTCCAACAGAAATCCGGACCATAAACAACCTCCCCCAGTTCAGAAAAGCTCTCAAACAGCACCTATTTGTACAACACTTTTCTAACTCTGACAGCATCACCTAGACAGTATCACATGACCCAACAGTCTCTCTACCCGATGCCGTCAAACCATTCTCCTACGATAACTCTCCACCTCATCCAACCCCCCCTTTACGGCCTGTATCATAAACTCAGCTATGATGCAATCCCCTCTTGTATATAATGTATAAAGTTCAATTGTTATCCATGCTTAAATTCCCCTTTGTATATTATGTATAAAGTTCACCCGTTATCCATGTTTAAATTCCCTGTTTTATGTAAGTTCAATGTATGGTTACTCCACATTGTACCAACTTGTTACTTGTAAACCGCGCTGATGCCGAATAGTGCGGTATAGAAAAACGTTAAATAAATAAATAAATAAATAATAAAATAACTCAGTAAGAGTCCATTTAAGTACTATTTCAGCTTCTTTAAAGCCTTTAGATGGACAACCTATTTCCTCTCCTCCTCTCATAGCAAGATTTATGAGGGGCCTTCTTCTAACTAAGCCTCCCATTAGGCTACCTCCAGTGGCGTGGGACCTGAATCTGGTTCTTCGGCAGCTCATGAAGCCACTTTTTGAACCTTTAGCTACTACCTCCTTGAAATTCCTTTCCAGGAAAGTTATCTTTCTCATTGCAATCACATCAGCACGTTGCATCAGTGAATTGCAAGCATTAGTTGCTGATCCTCCTTACACGAGGTTCCATCATGATAAGGTAGTCCTTAGGACTCATCCACACTTTATGACAAAGGTGGTCTCACCTTTTCATTTAAACCAGGCGGTTTACCTGCCTGTATTTTTTCCAAGTCCTCATGCTTCAAATGCAGAAAGGAATCTTCATACTTTGGACTGTAAAAGAGCACTTGCCTTTTACTTAGAGGACACAGCAACATAGAAAGTCCTCCCAACTCTTTGTTGCTTTCGATCCTTCTCATTTGGGACTTCCAGTCTCCAAGAGAACATTGTCCAACTGGATTGCACAGTGTATTTCTTTTGCCTATCAGAGTAAGAACCTTTCTCTGGAAGGCCATGTCACGGCTCTCAATGTGAGAGCCATGGCAGCTTCAATGGCTCATCTACACTCTGTGTCTATTGACGACATCTGTTGAGCAGCTACTTGGGCCTCGGTTTATACCTTCACAGCCCATTACTGCTTAGACAAGGACTCCTGCCAGGATGCCTTGTTTGGTCAGGCTGTTCTACGACACCTGTTCCATACTTAATCAACTCCTACCCACCATTCCCGGTAGGATGCCAGAGATTCATGGGGGGAAGTGGAGCCCTTTCACAGGGTCACACAACTTCTGGGGTCTTTCCCTGGCATGTGTAGCTAGGGAGTCCCCATATGTGAAGACTACATTCCTGCTTGTTCCTGGAGATAGCATAGTTACTCACCTGTAACAGGTGATCTCCGGGAACAGCAGGAATTTAGTCTTCACAACCCACCCACCTCCCGTAGGAGTTGTATCTCTCTTTTCTTTTCTTTCCCTCTCTCTCTCTTTGTCTCAGCTTTAAAACTCAACTGGAGAGAGAAAGGCGGGAAGGCAGCACGCAGGTGCTGTGGGATGCTCCCAAAAGCTTTCTAATTGGACGCTGGGGAGCATTCCTGCGCAGGCTCCGTCGGTACCGACGATACCCATATGTGAAGACTAAATTCCTGCTGTTCCCGGAGATCACCTGTTACAGGTGAGTAACTATGCTATCTCCAGGAACAAGCAGGAATCTAGTCTTCACATATGGGTGATGTCGTTACCAACGGAGCCCGCGCTGGAACATTCCCTAGCGTCCAGTAGGAAAGTTTTTGGGAACATTTCACTACGTCTGCGTAGCTGCCTGTCTGCCTTTCCAGCTCTCCCTCCTCAGTTCTTCATTTTCCACGGAGTTGACAAGAAGCCATTCCTGTCACCGCAGAAAATTCATCTTTTTCTTATTTTTTGTGGTCACGTCTGCCTTCCCATCGATGCTGATCCCGACTCCTGTCGGTGCTTGCTTTCTTTCTTAAAAAAACAAAAACTTCTGTGAGGGAAAGAATTATTTCTGTCATACAGGCGCATCAACACCATCTTAGGCTTAGACCTCCCCTTTTGTTACAGACAAAATGGAAAATCCATCCAGTGGTTTTAAGAAGTGTTCCAAATGTGGCAGCACCATTTCGGCCACAGAAACCCATGACTGGTGTCTAAAATGCTTAGGACCAGATCGTCAACGGTCAGAATGTCCTCTTTGTAGGAAGATGACAAAGAGAGGCCTACAGAATCGATCTGCAAAGCTGGGCACCCTCTTTGCCTCCGATGCAGTATCTTTAACATCAGCGTCATTGAGAGCTTCATCTTCCTCCCAAGGAACTCAGGTATCAAAACCTAAGTTGCCCTGGAGGGTGACACATGGGCCAAACAAGCCCGTCAGGAGGACCTTTCCTCCAAAGCCTTAGTGGGGTCCCAGGATGCTCCCTAGGCCTCCACCTCTGGAGAGCTCCTGGTGCCATGCTCAGGGATCGTGGCCCGCAATTCCAGTACTGATACCCAAGCATTGGCAAGCTCCATGGATCAACGTATCCTGGCCATCAAGCGGAGCTTAGCGGGCCTTACTGGCGGCCTCGGGACCAGTAAAACCTTTACAGTCTATTCCGCAGGCATTGGTGCTGGCTCTGGTACCGACATAACCTGCATCAACCTTTTTGCCGCTTACCACAAATCCATTTCCGGTTCCAAGGTTCTGGCAACGCAAACCTTAGCTACTGGTTTTGATCGGTACAGAGTACGTATGAAGCGGGAACACCCTGCCCATCGATACTTTGAGTCTTTGGATTCTGATTCATTGGATGATGAATCGGCCAATATCCAGGACATGAGAACTATCCCGGAAGACCCATCTCCGTCTCCACAGCGTCGCATGTCCCCTCCAGAGGACATGTCTTTTCAAGACTTTTTTCACGATCTTGCTTGGGGTCTGTCATAACGGTGACATTGGAGAAAGAGCCTAGGGCCAAAGAACTTGAAATTCTTCAATACCCTACAGCCCTGAAGGAGGCTGCTACGCTCCCTATCCATCGCATACTTCACGACCTTATGTTTCGTATGTGGGAGACACCCCTTATCATGACTCAATACCAGGTACCAGAGTGTCCCGGTTTTCAAAAGACGCAATTGCCGCACTATTCCATGGTGGTGGAACCAGCAATGCGTTGAATAAAGAGTGCTAAGACACATTCCTCAAACCCTCCGGGTAGGAAATCGAGAACCCTCGGTGCCTTTTGTCGATGACGTTTTCAGGCCCCTCCATTTTATCGGCCAGGATCAGTTCCTACATACTCTATATGGGTATGTTCCTTAGAGAGTTGACTAAGGATTTGGAGTTAATGGCTCCTCCTCTCCCCAATAACAAGAGAGCAGATTATCTTACCCTTATAAAGCATGCTCATAATGTTTGAAAGTTTAACAGGGCAACCTTTGACTGCTTTGAGTGCATCAGCAGAACATCAATAAGAAGAAGTACTAGCCTTCTTACACCCATGCTGTACAGTGTCAACACCATCCTCCTCAAAAGGGGCAGCAACCATCAAAGCAGCAAAAGAAGGCTCAAACTCCTAAGTCACAGCCTCCTCAGGGTCTTTGACTCCTTTCTGGAGAACATAGCTGTTCTACCTCTGGAGATTCCAGATCCCATCCACATCCCCAGCAGACTCTGTCACTTTGCCCACAGGTGGCATCTTATCACATCAGAGCAGTGGATACTGTCCATAGTACGGGAAGGGTACAAGTTTCATCTATGAAGTCTACCCCCCGGACTCCTCCAAGAGAGTTCCACTCTCAGCCTCCTCTCACTGCTCTATTGCTGCAAGAGGTCACCTCTCTTTTCTTACAAGGCACATTAGAGGAGGTTCCCCCATCCCAGCAGGGAATGGGCTTTTATTCTCCATACTTCCTCATTCCAAAGAAAACAGGAGGGTACAGGCCCATTCTGGACCTCAGAGAATTGAACAAGTACCTACTACAGGAGAAGTTCCAAATGATCTCCCTAGGGGCCCTTCTCCCCTATCTCCAGAATCAGGATTGGCTCTGTTCTCTAAATCTAAAGGAGGCATATACTCACATACTTATTCACTCGCAGCACAGAAAGTTCCCGTGCTTCATGTTCCAAGGAAGACATTATCAATACAGAGTCCTGCCTTTCGGCCTCGCCTCTGCCCCGAGTCTTCACAAAATGCATGGCGGTAGTTGCATTCCTAAGGACTTTCGGGATATTTGTCTTCCCTTACTTAGATGACTGGCTCACTCGAGCAAACACCTCTCTAGAGGCCAGCCTTTCCCTCTTGTGTGCCATGCAGGTGCTGCAACACTTGGGATTTGTAATAAATCTTCCAAAGTCCCAACTCATCCGCGCTCAAACTCTATGGTTTATATGGGCTCTTCTAGATACTCAGCAGTCAAAGGCATTTCTGCCCCAACTCTGCTGCGCTCCACTCATCAGTTAGCATCTCAGGCATGCCTCAAGAAGTTTCTTGCTGCCCGAAAAATGCTACAAGTTCTGGGCCATATGGCATCAACGGTGCATGTTCCATATGCTCGTCTGCATATGTGCACAGCTCAATGGACATTGGCTTCCCAGTGGTCTCAGGCATTGGATCCCCTTGGAGACAAAACAATGGTCTCTACCCGCCTAATATCGTCTCTCCAGTGGTGGCAATCCCCTGAAAACATCCTGGTAGGGTCACCTTTTCAGATGCCAGCACATCAATGTACCCTGACGACAGATGCGTCCAAATTGGGTTGGGGAGCTCATCTGAACAATCTCTCTACTCGGGCTCTAGTCTCATCAGGAGTCACAACTCTAAATAAATCTGCTGAAGCTCAGATCCATTGACAATGCTCTGTGTTCCAGGACCATCTTTGCTTCCACACAGTTCTAGTCCAGATGGACAATCAAGTAGCCATGTTCTACTTGAACAAGCAGGGTGGAACAGGCTCTTGGACCCTCTGCAGCGAGGCCCTGCATCTGTGGTCTTTTGCCATACAGCAGGCATGTCCAACTTCAAACAGGTCGTGATCTACTTTTTCCGGCCAAAATTGCCGGTGATCTACCACCATGAAAATTAAGTTTCAAATTAGTTTCAAATTAACTTTTAACCCAATAAAGTTGGAGGATTCCCCCCCACACACATTTTTAATGACCCTTCTGTCATTTACTTGGATGTGATCAGTTGTTAGGCAAATTAAGCAAAAACAAAACAGAGACGAAGATCCAATAAGAACTGCGAGGGGAAATGGAAAGTACATTTTTTCTTAAAGTTTTATTGAGTAATAACTTTCTTTAACTGTCTTAATAACTTTAACTTTTTTTGAGTAATTTGTGTTAAATTTAGGTCTAGTATTGATCCAGGCTGATCTTGCACAATCTTTAATATTTCGCTCTTGCTCATTAGTGAGATGTCTGAGCCTGCATTACATCCACCAGCTTTTTGAAGTTGGGTGAATATTGCGTGAGGGCCAGTCTCAGGGAATCCTGGAGATGTTCATCTGTCATGTTGGAACGTTGTGTACTCTGTCGTTTTCAGATGGGAAAACGCAGATTGACACACATAAGTTGAACCAAAACAGAAGTATACAACTTCACTGCATCTTCTCAAGTTGGAAAATTTGTCTCTAGGCACTAGCTTCCAAAACGATTCTTGCTCAGCACGGGTCTTGAGAAAAATGTCATTTTTAAGGGTTAATATTTCATTTTCAAGAGATGGCTTGTTCAGTGAGTAATTTTTACTGATAGCAGCTGCAGTTTCTTTAATGTCCACATATACTTTGAATGGGTATGACAAGTACTCCACAACTGTTCCAATTTTTTGGAAGTCACAGAATCTATTTTTGAATTCCTAGATAACAGAACAGATTTCTGTCACATACTTCTCATTCTGAAAAACAAAATTTGGATATTGTCCCAGATGGTCCTGCATATTAGGAAAATGATCAAAAGTGTTGTTTGCAAGGTCAATCATCATTAGCTCAAATTTGCTCTTGTAGGATGAAACACTACTTTTCATCTCACCAGTGCATTTGTTTTTACCTTGTAGTTCAAGGTTCGTATCACTTAGTTCGCCTGTAAAGTCAGCGAGAAATGCCAGATCACATAACCACTCCTCATCTTCCAACTCTGCTTGGTCATTTCCCCTCTCCTTCAAAAACTTCTTATTTCATTCAGCAAATCACGAAATCTTTGCAGAAATTTGTGCCTACTTAGCCACCTTACATCTGTGTGCAAAAGATTTCCACTGTCCTTTCATCAAGAGTAAGATTGAAAAGCCGTCTTTGAAGTGATGTTCCACAAACTGAATTTACAATTTTGAAAGTGATGTCCATGACAGTCTTTGTATTGAGTCTCTTGCTTGCCAAAACTTGCTGGTGAATGATGCAGTGGTAAGAAAGGAAATCTGGGAAGTTGTCATGCTGTCTACAGAGGGCTATGAAACCGTTAACCTCACTTGTCATTGCTCTTGCTCCATCAGTAGTGATGGAAACAAGTCTATGCAATGGAAGATTACACTTTGTCACAAAAGAATGGAAAGAACTGAATATTCCTGACCTGTAGTTCTCCCTTTTAAAGAAATCATTCCAAATAGTTAACACTGAAGTCTTCAAAAACCATCTGGATAAAGACTAGTAACTGGGCTATGTCTCTTATGTCTGTAGATTCATCCAGTTTGAGTGAGAAAGCAACACAATTTGAAACATCCTCCAATAATTGTTCAGTTGTGTCTCCACACATCTTTTCTATTTGCCGCACGACGGTGTTTCTTGACAATTGTACATCTTGAATAGCAGCTATGATCTCTTTCTTATTTTTAAATCCTTCAAAAAGATTGTCAGCTGCTTCAAGAAAACAATCTTTTACAAATTCCCCTTCAGTGAAAGGTTTGCATTTCTTTGCGATCAGGTTGCTGACCTTGAAGGATGCTTATTGTTGCATTGACCGAATGTGACCTTGGTTTCGCCATCAACTGTTGCTGAGTAGCCAATTTCGATTTAAGTTCTTTGAGCTTCAGTTTACGAATTTCTCTTTTGGGTGGAAAATCAGCATCAAACTTATTGCTATGCAGAGCCTTATAATGACGTTCCAAATTACCCTTTCTGGGCAAGGATAATGGGGGCGTTACAAATTAGACAACAACACTTGTCTTTCACCATGATGAAGAAGCAGTCCATTTCCCATTCATCATGAAAGTGGTAGGTTTTGCTCTTCTTTGGAACACTCATCTTCGTTATACTGGGGTGGCTAGATGTAAGAAGGCCAAACCTGCTAAGTTAGTATAAACACTGGCTGAATCTGGTCCAAAACTGTCACTATCCCAAAGTATTGAAGATCGACAGGAACTGAAGACCTCTGGATGATGTGCAATACAAGGACTGGAGATGGCAAAACCATACATGCAGTTCTAAAAGTAAAAATAAGAATTCATCATACTGGCACCAATAATCAAATACCACCAAACAATCATCAAAAAAACTCACACTTGTCCAGCAAACCAGATAAAATCAAATATCGCCAAACAAGTTCAAATACCACCACACGCGATTTAATAAATTCTGCACATAGTGTAGAATCAATGCAAAGGCAAGGCGAAATAAAATTGCAGTGTAGAATCAACGCAAAGGCTAGGCAAAATAAAATAGCAGAGGCAAGCAAAAGTCACAGTGGTTTGAACCAATTCGAAGGCAAGGCATAGGCAAGTTAGAACAAAATTGGAAAAGCCCACCAGAATCACCAAATTCTTGACACTTTGTTGTGTCTGCCCGAAAACCTTTCATGAAAGTGAACTATAAAGCGACCAACGACCAGCACACGACACAACTAATACGGTAAGTGTATTCAGGTAATGCCCGGGCGAATGGATATCGCCCAGTATATAACACACTTCAATGAGGTGTTGGGGCGGAGGCAGGAATGAGTGATTCTGAGAGGCAGGAGGTATGACACTGGGCCTGTGGCGTCTCATCGCGGGGCACGGATGGCGGCCCCCTGGGGTGCCCACAAACTATTGGCACAAAAACAACAAGCGCCCGCAGGCAAGATTCTCGCAGGCAGGGAAGAAAAGACAGGCAAAGGATCAGCAGCGGCTGCAAGCCCTCGGCAATTGACCTGCCAGCACAAGCTCTCTCCTAGCGACGGGGCGAGCTGCTGGAGAGATGGAGCCAAGTGGGGCTGGCGATCTACCTCTGACCCCTCCGCGATCTACCTGTTGGACATGCCTGCCATATAGCATTGCATTCACCCGCATGCAGTGTATCTTCCGGGCAAACACAATGTCTTGGCGGACAAACTGAACCGAGTCCTCCTACCCCATGAGTTGTCTCTCCATGCAGACAAAGTCGCTCACATTTTTTAGAGATGGGGAACACCAGAGATAGACCTGTTCGCAAGTCCTCAGAATGCCAAGCTTCCTCGCTTCTGCTCCAGGACTCCTGCACCGGACAGCCAGCAGGTGGATGCTTTTCACCTACACTGGGGTCAACGCTTCCTATATGCCTTCCCTCCCATTCCCCTCCCATTCCCCTCATTCCCAAAACTCTCTTCAAACTCCAGAGAGACAGGGGCTACATGATTCTCATAGCCCCTCGCTGGCCACGACAACCGTGGTATCCTTTCCTTCTACATCTGTCTCGGGCTCAACCCATAGATCTGGGGTCTGCTCCAGATCTCCTCTTTCAGAATGGGGGGGGGGGCATTGCTGCATCCCAATCCGTACTCCCTCCATCTTGCCGTATGGCTGCTGAGGGCTTAGACTTTCAGGACGTTAACCTTTCCCAGGATGTTAAGGACATCCTTTTAGCTTCAAGGAAGCCATCCACCAGGCGCTTCTATGCCTTCAAGTGGCATAGATTCTCTCTGGTATTCTGAGAGGTATCTTAACCCCTTCTCAGCTCTGATGGAGGCATTACTTGAGTATCCTCCTCCACCTATCTTCTTCTGGACTCAAAGCCATTTCAGTAAGAGTACACCCAAGTGCAATTGTGGCCTTTCACATGCCCTTAGATGGCCAGCCCATCTCTTCTCAGCCACTTGTAACATACTTCATGAGGGGTCTTCTATTAACCAAACCTCCCATTATTTTTATTTATTTTATTTATTTACATTCTCTTATATACCGCGCTATTCTGCATCACTGCGGAATGTCTATATGTCTAAAGTCAGCTGCCATGCATGAAGAACTGACTCTACTAAGGAAAGACCTAGCTGCCGTGCATATAGAAGTATCTCTACTGAGGGAGGAACTGGCTGCAATGAAGCGCACCTCTTCTAGGATACAAACTGAACGAAGTCCACCACCGCTCCCACAAAGAATCAAACGCCCCAGGAACAAATGGATCACAGTGGGTTCTGGTAGATTGTGACCTGTAACACAAAGACATCCTATACATCAAGGGATATCCCTGCACAATGCCTTCTCTGCCTTGGCTAATGAGGATGCCCAATTCAAAGAAACTGAAGGGCCTTTAAATGAGTCAGACAATGCCCAATCCCCTGCTAAAGCACTAAATATGAAGAAAACCTCACCAGACAGAAAACTACTACTACTTGGAGATTCCATCATCAGAGGCACCAACTTGGGAACACAGTTCAAAGGAGAGAAGATAGTCATGTGCCTACCAGGCTCTTCAGCCAGCAGGAATACAAACCAAGTTGTTGAATTACTTAGTGCAAAAAGTGAACACTCCAAACCTGATGTTATTATCCACCTAGGCAGAAACGACCTGGCTAGGAACAGTGCCTCTACAGCCCAAAAGGACTTCCAATCTCTGGGGGAGAAACTCAAGCACGTTGTTAACACTGTTGCATTCTCAGAGGTTCTACCTGTTCTTGGTAAAGGGACAAAAAGACTGCATCGCATTAACAGCTTTAATACATGGCTCCAGACCTGGTGCAAAGAAGAAGGATTCGGATTTATTGGCAACTGGGACAACAGATGGACCAACAAGAGACTATACTGTGCTGATGGACTACATCTCTCTGCCACAGGGAAAAGAGTCCTAAGTGAAAAATTCAGGCACTATGTGGACATGCATTTAAACTAGGAAAAGGGGGTGACGGATGTGGAAGGTCAACATCTGCCTGCCACCCCCAACAAAAGCAGAACAACATCAGAAACAGCCACACTTTTAAACCACACATCAAAAACATGTGGGAGGAAGTGGGCAGAACAAAATCAATGCAAAGTATACACAAGCCAGGAAAATGCTGGAAAGCAATGAGCACAAATGCTCGAAGCTTAGCCAACAAAATTCCAGACCTGGAAGCCCTAATGGTGGAAACGGATTTGGACATTGTGGCCATTACAGAAACATGGTTTAATGAATCACATGATTGGGATATAGCCATAGCTGGCTATAATCTATTCAGAAGAGACAGAGAAAATGGAAAAGGAGGAGGAGTAGCCTTGTATGTCAAAAGCAATATTAAAGCTACTGAAATGCAGGGGACATAGGGAAAAGAAGCGCTCTGGATTGCGTTGGAAAGAGGAGATGGCACTGTCATCCATATTGCTGTAGTCTACAGACCTCCGACTCAAATTGAAGAGAGAGACAATGAATTGATTATAGATATTGCCAAGATAGCAACAAAGGGGGAAGCAATCATATTGGGTGACTTTAATCTACCTGATGTGGATTGGATTACTCCTTCTGCACATCTGGAAAGAAGCAAAAAAATTGTGGATGCTCTCCAGGATGCATTATTTAGACAAATGGTGATGGAACCAACCAGGGAAAGCTCAACGCTGGATGTAGTGCTCACCAACGGTGATAGTGTGTCGAATGTCTGCGTGAGTGCCCCTGTGAGCAACAGCGACCATCACACGGTGTGGTTTGAAATAAAAGCCATGGTAAAGGCCAATCATAGGAAGCTCAAAGTCCTAAACTTCAAATACACTGACTTCAATAAAATGGCAGAGTACTTAAAGGAGGAGATGACGGGGTGGGAGGAGATAAAGGAAGTGGAATTGCAATGGGCTAAACTAAAGGAGGCAATAAAAGGGGCACCAGATAAATATGTAAGAAAAGTAAATAAAAGCAAGAGGAGAAGGAAACCTATTTGGTTTTCCAAAGAGGTGGCTGCTCATATAAAGGCTAAAAACACAACTTTTGCAAAATTCAAAAGCTTGCAAACAGAAGAACACAGAAATGAATACAGGATCCAACTCAGAGTCTAAAAGAGTAATAAAGATAGCAAAATCAAAGGCAGAGGAAAAGATGGCTAAAGATGTTAAGGGTGGCAACAAAAATTTCTTCAGGTATATTCAGGAAAGGAAAAAGATCAGAGTTGGAATTGCAGGACTCAGAAGTGCTGGGGAAGGACTCGTGGAAAGTGACACTGAAAAAGCGAAATTGCTAAACAATTACTTCTGCTCTGTGTTTACTAAAGAAGATCCTGGAGATGGACCAGCTGTGACTCCCAAATATAAAAATGGGACTGAAGTAGATACCACACCATTCACAGAAGAAGAGGTGTTAGAACAACTTGCTAAACTGAAAGTGGACAAAGCCATGGGACCGGATGGGATCAAACTGGAACAATGCTCTTCGACTATCAGCGCAACCTACCACTACACATGATAAAACCTCTACCAACTCTTCTATCACCAAGAAAAAGAACGCACCATGGTTCTCCTCAGAGTTACGAACCTCCCTACAACAACTGAGGAGACTAGAGAAGAAATGGAGACACTCCCTAAACCCTCATGACCAGTCCATTTACCTAGCCAACTTGAAGTCCCATCGCCAGCTAACCTGGGAAAAGAGAAGAGAACACCATACAAAGCTACTTAGCCGTTCCCTCAACAAACCAAGAGATCTCTTCCAAATAGTAAAATCCCTAACCACTGAACCTCCCTCACCACAACAGGAATATATACACCCACAACTATATGCTGATTACATCCAATCCAAGGCAATCAAGATCACTGAAGCAACCACAAATGTAACCAAGCAACCTTCCAACGTCCAATTCATACTCAATAATTTCTCATCTCCAACTCCAAAGTCTATTGAAGAAATTATTACATCCATCAACGCCACTACAGCTCCAAATGATCCATGTCCAGCCTTCTGGATCAAATCACTTAAAACAGAACTTAGCCCATACATATCAGCATTAGCTGACCAGTCCCTTAGATCCGGGATATTTCCAACAGCTCTCAAGCACACCTCCATCCGTCCCCTACTGAAGAACAACAAACTGGATCCGAAAAAGGAAGACTCCTATCGCCCAATTTCAAGCATTCCTTTACTAGCCAAGATCCTAGAAAAAGTCGTTCTCAGACAAATTCAACAACACATTGATTCCGAGGCCCCACTAGATCCAAACCAACATGGCTTCAGGGAAGCCCACGGAGTTGAAACCCTCCTAACTTCCCTATTGAACACACTCATTAATACAACAGACAATATCAGAAATGGAGTCGCCATGATCTTCCTAGACATAGCAGCAGCTTTTGATTCTGTTGACCACAACCAACTACTCACCAGGCTCCACGAAAAAGGAATTCAAGGAACGGCACTGAATTGGTGCAGATCTTACCTAGAAGATCGCTGGCAACAAGTACGGACTGGTGATACCACATCTCAACCTTTTCATCAGAAGCAAGGAGTTCCGCAAGGTTCCTCCCTTTCAGCCCTTCTATTTAACATCTATATGCAACCTCTCTGCAACATCTCCCGCTCTTTCGGAATATCATGTCTTATCTACGCAGATGACGTGCTCTTATTCACTCCAATTAATATATTAAAACCTGACTACACTACACTAATCACCTGCTTCAACTCGATATCAGATTGGCTACTCTCACAAAACCTCAGAATCAATTTTAAAAAAACCGAAGTCCTGATTGTCACTAGAAACAAAGACTTCTCTCCCCCACCAACTCTAAGAACACGAGATGCTGATCTACCACTCAAAACCTCAATACGTTATCTGGGTGTTATACTTGACCAGCGACTTGAATTCAAAGATCACATAAAAAATACTGTAAAAGCCATTTACTACAAAATCAGCACTCTTCGACACCTCAGACCTATGCTTGAACCATCTGACTTCCGTACAACCTTCCAGGCATTAGTCACTCCTCATTTTGACACTGCAAATATCGTTCTTCATGGCCTACCCAAGAGCACTCTAAACCCGCTTCAATTGGCCATGAACACAGCGGCCAGAGTTCTTCATGGATCCCCAAAAAGCCAACATATTACTCCCATCCTATTTGACCTCCACTGGCTCCCACTAGCTTGCAGGATTTTATACAAAGCTCTCATCCTGACCTTCAAAGCATTCCACCATATCTCATCATCCTCCTTATCTGATCTCCTCCATCACACACAGAACACCAGATCTAGACGTTCTGTAACAGAGAACATGCTAACAGTCCCAAATGACAGCAAAAAACTCACACAAACAACCACTTTAAGAGCATTCTCTTCCTTCACCCCTAGATGCTGGAACATGCTTCCACCTAGTATTAGATCACAAAAAGACCTGTCCCAGTTCAGAAAATCCATAAAAACACATCTCTTCCTACAACACTTCTCACAATATACTGACCCCCCTCCCACACAGACCATTGATCACGGCTAGTCAAATAAGCTCCCGAAACCTTACCACTTGATCTAGACCAAGCCTCACAAACCCTACCTTTAGAGCTCGAGCATTTAAGAACCTATTGTAAATAATTGAAAATATCTGTTAATTGTTAATCCCTGTTATCCATGTTTTTATTCCCTGTTCTCTGTAAACTTAACATTTGTTTTATGTTTAAGTACAAAATTTGTTAAAATGTAAACCGCGCTGATATCAAAAGTGCGGTATATAAAAGCTGTTAAATAAATAAATAAATAAATCCCAGGATACTGAAAGAGCTCAGAGAGGTTCTAGCAGGACCATTAAAGGATGTCTTTAACAGATCCTTGGAAATAGGAGAGGTTCCTCAGGACTGGAGAATGGCTGATGTCGTACCTCTACACAAAAGTGGTGACAGGGAAGAAGTGTCAAACTACAGGCCCGTGAGCCTTACCTCAGTGGCGGGAAAAGTAATGGAGGCGCTCCTGAAAGAGCGAATAGTGAACTTTCTCAAAACCAACAGGTTGCAAGACCGAGGCAACATGGTTTTTCCGAAGGACGATCTTGCCAAACAAATCTGATTGAGTTCTTTGACTGGGTGACCAGGGAACTAGATCAGGGGCATGCGATGAATGTCATCTACCTGGATTTCAGCAAAGCCTTTGATACTGTTCCTCATCGGAGGCTTGTCAACAAACTCAGTAGCTTGGGGATGGGTCCCAAGATAGTAAACTGGATTAGAAATTGGTTGACTGACAGACGACAGAAGGTGATTGTACATGGAGCTCACTCGGATGAGAGGAAGGTGATTAGCGGGGTGCCCCAGGGTTCGGTCCTGGGCCCAGCACTGTTCAATGTATTTGTGAGTGATATTGCTGAAGGACTGAATGGAAAAGTCTGTCTTTTTGCAGACGACACAAAAATTTGCAACAGTGGACTCCCCCGAGGGAGTCGTTAACATGAAGAAAGATCTACAAAAGCTGGAAGACTGGTCTAATGCTTGGCAACTACGATTTAATGCAAAAAGGTGTAGTGTCATGCACTTGGGTAGCAGGAATCCAAGAGAAATGTACACGATAGGGGGCGAAAAGTTGGTATGCACGGTTCAGGAGAAAGACCTTGGTGTGATTATCTCTGATGATCTCAAGGTGGCAAAACAGTGCGACATGGCGGTGGCAAAAGCCAGGAGGATGTTGGGTTGCATACAAAGAGGGATTACCAGCAGAAAAGAAGAGGTACTTCTCCAGGACCAAGCAGGAAGTCAGTCCTCACTTATGGGTGACGTCGGCGCCGACGGAGCCCTCGCGGAGCAATTTTCCCCAGCTTTCAAAGAAAGCCTTTGGGAATTGCAGCGCGCATGCGCGGTCGTCTTCCCGCCCGAAGGTGCCATCTTAGCCAGTCTTCTTTTTTCCGCGGAGCCCTACAGACGTCCCCGTCTTGTCCCCGCGAAAAAGTTGATTTTCTTCTTTATTTTATCCTTTTTCTTTCGGTTCGACGCCGATCGTTTTCCCGCCCGGACTCGCGACGCCGGTCTCGAGTCCTCTTACTTTTTTTCGGTTTTTCTGACTTAGTCAGCTTTCGTTTTCGTTTTCCCTGGCAGCCCGGTCCTTTGACCTCGCAGGGGCCCTTTTTCCCCCGATGGCTGCCAGTGGGTTTAAGCGGTGTGGTCGGTGTGACCGAAATATGTCACAAACCGACACACACGACTTTTGCCTCCGCTGTCTGGGCCCGGATCATGAGGAACTGATCTGTGGGCCCTGCAGCAAACTGTCCTCAAAGGCGTTGAGAAGTCGGCGGCATCAGCGTGAGAGAATCTTCGCTGACCCCAGCCGTACCCGGACCTCGTCGGAGGCCTCCGTGTCGAAAGGCTCCAGCTCGGACCATCGCCGGAGCTCCTCCGACCGGGGTTCTCCCTCCGGGGACCATCGTCGGAAGGAAAAACCCGCGAGGGCGGCGTCGGTGGACGCTCCTGGCTCCGCGAGGGCCAGGTCGCATAGCCCCGACAGCCGCCCCGGGTCCTTGGAGAAGGAGCACATCCCGAAGCGACCTCGCCTGGAGTCGGAGATGCCTGCCCGGGTAAGTCCTGTGGTCCTTCTGGACTCGCCTCCGCGACAGCCGACGTCGGGCCCGACGCCGTCGGGGCCCGAGTCGGGGGCTGCTGGGTCACCTGAGCTCGGACTCAGGTTGACGGCCTTGGAGAGCAGACTGTCTGCCTTCATGGACCAGCAGAGGGCACTGCTCGCTGGCTTCGCTGGCGTCGCTGCCCCGACCGCCGGGACGTCGACGTCCAAGTCGACCCCGGAGACCGAGCCGATCCTCGAGTCGATGAGAACTCGAGTCGATCCTCGGTCGAGGTCGCCCTCGGCCTCCCGTTCGGGACCGAGGTCGCCGACGCCGACTCCCTCGGCGTCGGGGCGGCTGGCGCCGCACCCTGCCCGGGCCGACCCCACCGAGTCCTCGTCGGAGTCGGTCTGGGAGTCTGAGGAGGAAGAGTCACCTGATTCTTTCCGGACTCGGTGTGTCCCCTCGGACTCACCGGAGTCCGAGCCTCGGAAGCAGTCCCCCCCGGAGGATGCCCGGTTCTCGGACTTCGTTAGGGATATGGCCAAGGCTTTGGCCTTCCCTGCGGATCCCGAGGAGGAGCCTCGAGCCGAAGAGCTCGACGCCCTCCAGTATGACTCTCCCGCGAGGGAACACTTTACTGTGCCGGTTCCTCCTATGCTGGAACGACTACTCTTCCGCATGTGGGAGAGTCCGGCCTCCTCGCCGGTCCTGAGCAAGCGGGTCGATTCTATCTATCGGGTCCGCAAGAGCCCTGGCTTTCAAAAGGCGCAGCTGCCACACCATTCCATGGTAGTGGAATCGGCCATGCATCGTCTTAAGAGCCAGAAGATGCACTCCTCGGTGCCTCCTGGAAGGGAGGCCCGTAACCTGGATGGCCTTGGCAAGAAGTGCT
The DNA here is from genome assembly GCA_033557465.1 of Ichthyophis bannanicus. Classification (NCBI taxonomy): domain Eukaryota; kingdom Metazoa; phylum Chordata; class Amphibia; order Gymnophiona; family Ichthyophiidae; genus Ichthyophis; species Ichthyophis bannanicus. The sequence continues at coordinate 1,840,934,538 of CM066031.1, read as the reverse complement.
TCCAGGGCTCTATGCTCGCATGTCGTGTCCAGACTTACCAGCTATACATGGGCATGTATCTCCGGGATCTGGCTAAAGAGCTAGCCGGATTCTCCGCTGGTCTCTCCGAGGAGCCCTTGCGGAGGTTCCTAGCCTTGTCCACGGGCATTCGGGAATGCTCAAAGTTCATGTCCCGAGCAGCCTATGATGGCTTTGAAGCCTCGGCTCGAGTGGCCGCAGCCGGCATCGGTGCCCGCCGACAGGCTTGGCTTCAGTCGTCAGACCTTGAGCCCTGGGTACAGGACAAGTTGGTCGATGTCCCCTGCCGAGGCGAAAACCTCTTTGGCAAGCCCATGGCGGAAAAGGCTGCACAAATTGAGACTGAGACTCTCACCAGGACCAGGCTTTCTAGGAAGACCTCCGCCCCTTCCCAGAAAAAGAAGGGCTCGGGGAAAAAGTCCTTTTACCCGAGGAAGGCGGCTGCCTACAAACAATACCCCCATTATCAGGCCCCTGCAGCTCCCCAACAGGGCCAGCAGGCCAAGGGACGGGGTAACGGGTCCCGTAGGCAGCAAGCCCCCAAGCCTGCACCACCAGCCCCTGCTCAGCAGGGTGGGGGTTTTTGACTCGCTCAGCATAGCCTCTCCCCCCCCGCTGGTCCCCCCCAGCACCGGAGGCCGGCTGGTTCACTTAGCCCACAGGTGGTCCAGCATCACCGCAGATGCCTGGGTGCTTCAGGTCGTGCGAGAAGGCTACCTTCTCCACTTCCATCAGGTCCCTCCCTCCTATTTTCCGGGAGAGCCTCCGCGCCCCCCTCTGCACAGGGAGTTGCTCCTTCAGGAGTTAGCAGGTCTTCTGCAGGATCAGGCGGTGGAACCGGTGCCACACCACCTGAGAGGTCAAGGCTTCTATTCAAGGTATTTTCTGATACCAAAGAGAACAGGGGGCCTCAGACCCATCCTGGACTTGCGCAACCTCAACAAGTTCCTTGTGCGGGAGAAGTTCAAAATGCTTACCCTTGGAATCCTTCTGCCCTACCTCCAGCAGGGAGATTGGCTATGCTCCTTGGATCTAAAGGATGCCTACACGCACATCCTCATCCACCCAAGCCACCGCCAATACCTAAGGTTTGTGGTGGCGGGAAATCATTACCAGTACAGAGTACTGCCCTTTGGCCTGTCCTCCGCACCGCGAGTCTTCACAAAATGTCTCGCGGTCGTGGCGGCCCATCTCCGGCTTCACGGCCTCTATGTCTTTCCGTACCTCGACGACTGGCTCATCAGAGCAGCGTCCGCTCAGGAGGTCACCAACGCCACGTGCCGCACGGTGGCTCTGCTGCAGCACTTGGGCTTTGTCATAAACTTCGCAAAGTCCACTTTGCTCCCCTCACAGGATCTCGAGTTCATCGGCGCAAGGCTGCACACTCCTCAGGCGCGAGCGTATCTACCGCTCGACAGGGCTCAGCGGCTCATGGACCTAGCCGACCGCTTTCGCAGCCAGCCCCTGGTCTCCGCCAGGCGCTTCCTGAGACTGCTCGGCCATATGGCTTCCACTGTCCATGTGACCCCCAATGCCCGCCTGAATATGCGGTCTGCTCAATGGTGTCTCCGCCAGCAGTGGCGACAGGCCACGGGCGGCCTCGCAGACCTAGTGCGCGTTTCCGAGCCGCTGATCTCGTCTCTCCGGTGGTGGCTCCGGCAGCCGAACCTGACATTCGGTATGCCCTTCCAGTCACCTCAGCCGACCCGGGTGCTGACCACCGATGCATCCCTCCTGGGCTGGGGAGCGCATTGCCAAGAGGCGCGTACTCAGGGCCTCTGGACCACGTGGGAGTCTGCTCAGCAGATCAACTTCCTGGAGCTCCGGGCGATCCGCCTAGCTCTCAAGGCCTTCTCCCACCTGACTTCCCAACAGTCCGTCCTTGTCCAGACGGACAATCAAGTTGCCATGTTCTACGTGAACAAACAGGGGGGCACGGGCTCCTTTCTCCTCTGCCGGGAGGCTCAGAAGCTCTGCTCTTGGGCCGTCAGTCACGGCATTCTCCTCAAGGCAGTTTATCTCCCGGGCCGGGACAATTGCCTTGCGGACAAACTCAGCAGGGTCCTCCAGCCGCACGAGTGGCGTCTGGATCCCTTGGTAGTTCAGAAGCTCTTCCTCAAGTGGGGCCTCCCCACGATGGATCTCTTTGCCAGTCCTCGCAACCGGCAGCTTCCTCGCTTCTGCTCTCGTCTGCCACACCCCCTTCGGGTTGCGGCGGACGCCTTTCTGATCTCATGGTCGGGGAGCCTTCTGTATGCGTTCCCTCCCATCCCGCTAGTCTCTCGGACTCTTTTCAAGGTTCTCCGAGACAAAGCCTTCATGATCCTGGTGGCCCCTCGCTGGCCCAGGCAGCCGTGGTTTCCGCTCCTCCTGCAACTGGCGGTGGAGGATCCAATCCCTCTGGGGGTACAACCGGATCTCCTCACTCAGGATCAGGGGTCCCTCCTGCACCCCAACCTCAGGTCTCTCAACCTCATGGCCTGGCTGCTGAGAGGGTAGTCCTTGCTCCCCTTCTCCTGCCGGCGGAGGTGGAGGAGGTCGTCTTGGCTTCGCGACGGCCTTCTACCCGCAAATGCTACGCCCTTAAATGGCGTCGCTTTGCAGTCTGGTGTACCCAACAGTCTCAGGATCCCTTCTCCTGCCCGGTGTCGGTGATCTTGCAGTACTTGCTGCACCTCTCTAATCTGGGACTTAAGTCCAACTCCGTCAAAGTTCACCTCAGTGCTCTTTCAGCACATCATGTGCCGGTGGACGGCAGACCTCTCTCCAATGACCCTCTCGTAGCGAGGTTTCTCCGAGGTCTCCTTCTACTTAAACCACCTCTGCGCCCGCCAGCGCCTGACTGGGACCTGAATGTGGTGTTGCAGCGGATCACCTGTCCGCCTTTTGAACCTATGGCTACCTGTTCTCTCCGTTTTCTGTCTTGGAAAACACTGTTCTTGATAGCCCTCACTTCCGCTAGACGCGTAAGTGAATTGCAGGCCCTCGTGTCTGATCCCCCTTACACTCGGTTCTACAAAAATAGGGTAGTCCTACGGACTCACCCTAAATTTCTTCCAAAAGTGGTCTCCCCTTTTCACATCAATCAGGAGGTGGTACTTCCAACCTTCTTTCCCAGACCACACTCCAGCCGAGCTGAAACGGTCCTCCATACCCTGGACTGTAGAAGGGCTCTGAACTTCTACCTTGACCGTACGCGGGAGCACCGTAAAGCTGCTCAGCTTTTTGTGTCTTTTGACCCCAATAAATTGGGGCTCCCGGTCTCCAAGCGTACTCTGTCCATCTGGGTTGCGGACTGTATCTCTTGGGCTTATGGGGCAGCCGGACTCTCCTTAGAAAGTCGAGTCACGGCTCATTGCGTTCGGGCAAAGGCTACGTCAGTGGCTTACCTCCGCTCTGTTCCGCTGGCAGACATCTGCCGGGCCGCTACTTGGTCTTCGAGCCAGACTTTTGCGGTCCATTACTGTCTCGAGAGGGAGTCCCGTAGGGACAGTGCTTTCGGACAGGCAGTCCTCCGTAATCTCTTTGAGGTCTGAGCAACTCCTACCCTCCATCCCGGATGTGGGCTACCGGTGGGTGATAATTCAGCGAAGATTCTATCCTTCTGTGCTGCTGAGCTAGAGGGAGCTCATTTTTGTGCTTAGGGTCTCCGGTAGCCTTGAGCTTGGGAGTCCCATAAGTGAGGACTGACTTCCTGCTTGGTCCTGGAGAAAGCGTAGTTACTCACCTGTAACAGGTGTTCTCCAGGAGCAGCAGGAATCAGTCCTCACTACCCTCCCTCCTCCCCTTGGAGTTGCAATCGTCTGCTTATGTTCTTTTTGCAAATTTTTATGCTGTCTTTTTAGCTATGTCATCTGACTGGCTAAGATGGCACCTTCGGGCGGGAAGACGACCGCGCATGCGCGCTGCAATTCCCAAAGGCTTTCTTTGAAAGCTGGGGAAAATTGCTCAGCGAGGGCTCCGTCGGCGCCGACGTCACCCATAAGTGAGGACTGATTCCTGCTGCTCCTGGAGAACACCTGTTACAGGTGAGTAACTACGCTTTATGCCACTGTATAGGTCACTGGTGAGGCCTCACTTGGAATACTGTGTTCAGTTTTGGAGACCGTATCTTGCAAAGGATGTAAAAAGACTGGAGACTGTTCAGAGGAAGGCGACCAAAATGATTTGGAGCCTGCGTCAGAAGCCTTATGAGAAGAGACTTGAAGACTGTCAGACGGCTGCCTAGGGTGAGAACTTACACAATCTTGACGATGCATATATTCATATGATTCTTGCAAGGTATTGTGGGTATTGTAGTTCATTCACTCCCAAACACAGCTGATGACAATAATTTGAGTTGTGAAACCAAGTGGTAAGATCAATAAAATACTTCTTTTATTGATGGGGTTTAATTCACCCAGCACATGTATGCTTGATAGCACTATAAATGAGGTTACTTGCTTGCAGTGTTTAAATGGATAGCAAAAAGTCACAAAGTAAACCAGAAAACAACCTTCAGCTTGTCAGGCAATTAGCTAATGTTTTCTTAGCAAATAATTACCAAATACAAAGGCACAAAGTAAAGAATAAACTTTGCTGGTTAGGTTAACTTCTGCTTATTTTCCACGCCGATCTCAGCAGTGATTCTCCCTTGCTCACACACACAATCAGGTGCAGCCCTAATTACTATCAATGGATCAGCTGAAAGCCTTTAGCTGGCTGGCTGCTACTGTGTGAGCCCAAATCCTGCTTTAAGAGCTGTTTGCAGTGGAAATAAAGAACAAAGTTAGGTTTCTTTGTGATGGCTGATGTGTTTGCTCATAGAAAACTAGCAATAGCATTTAGATAGAGAACAGTCCGTATAAATAGTTTCATCTGCTGTATTTCCCCCTGCATCAACAATCATAGGGTCAATATCATACATTGGCACAGATGAGTCTTTCATTAAGGCACTATCATGAGAATGCTTATTCCCTTGCTGCCATTCTCTATTATAGATAGGGTCTGGATCAGTGTTCATACCTGAGCCTCTCCTGCTATCATTATTCCTCTCTGTATAGCCTGGCCAATATGTAATCCAATTCTGATGTCCAGCCTTCCAATCTTGATCCCTGGACACTGGATCTTCTCTCTCATACCTTCTGGCCTTGGTCTGAAAGTCCCTTCCACATGCAGTCTTCTCTCTTCCAGGTAGCCACTGGTGATTCCTATCTCTGCCAATCCATTCCTCTGGCTGAATCCAGTCCAATGGACTCTGCTGGCATTTGGAATACCTCCCAGTATGGGTACTGCCTTGGAATCTCCCAGACCTTCCAATGGGCTTTCTTCTCTTCCTTCCAGAGAGTTTCCTTCTCTCTCTATCTGCTTGGCTTTTGCTGAAGCTGTTCTTCAAACTCTCCTTGAAGCCAGGCTGGAGCTTGTAGTAACTGTTATCCGAAGAAAAAGCTCTACTCTTATCCTGTTCTAATGTGTGCTGCTCCCTAACACAGCGCAGCTGTCTTGAATCAGGCCCTGCCCTTTGAGATGAGTGCTTAGGGATTACCTCATAGCTCTCTTGATTGCACACACATTTTCTCTCTTCAGCCTCCCTCATGGCTGCTGGAAACCTGGTGCATTCTGGGACTGGTAGTCTTTTATGTGAAAACTCTGTTTTCTTGCTTCTACCAGAACTGACAGGTTGCTTGTTCAGAGTCACATCATCTTTTCTATAGCTCCTACCTGAGCTATGATAAGCTTCCTTATCACAAGACCTAAATATGTACACTTTGGAGGAAAGGAGGGACAGGGGAGATATGATTCAGACCTTTAAATACTTAAAGAGAAATGATGAACAAACAAACCTCTTCCAAAGACGGGGAACCTGTAAAACTAGAGGGCATAACATGAAGCTGCAAGGGGGTAAATTGAAAGGCAATATCAGGAAATATTTTTTCACTGAAAGGGTGGTGGATGCTTGGAATGCCCTCCCAATGGAAGTGGTAGGGGTGAACACGGTGACGGAATTCAAAAAGGCATGGGACAAACATAGAGGATTCCTTTACAGCAATAAGATAAAAACAAAATAAACGGTACCATCTAACTTCTGAACCATATAACGTCTCAACAAATAGGGGTGTCCTACATGGAGTGGTGGGTTTACCCCTGAACAAGGATATGGGGAGGGGTGGCCTGCGCGGAGCGACAAGTGCACCTGCTCTTGCCATCTTGCTGGGCAGACTGGATGGACCATGCTGGTCTTTATCTGCCGTCAACTACTATGTTACTATGTAACAAACTGAAATTACATTGAACAGGGCATTATAACTTGGAGATAACTATTTTACAGGGAACATGGGCTATGGAGGGTTAAGTGGCTTGCCCAAGACCACAAGGAGCACCTGTGGGGCTAGAAACCCCAGTCCTTCCGGCCCAAGGTTGCTGTCCTCTAGTGGGATTTGAACCCCCGACCTTCTGGCCTGAAGTACCTTGCCGCAACAACTAGGCCACTCCTTCACTCAACTCCACTCCATTAAGTCCCCTCCAGTGGTATGGTATCTAAATATTGTTTTAGGATAGCTTCTCAAGCCGCCCTTTAAACCTCTAGCCACTACCTCACTGAAGTTTCTGATTTGGAAAGTCAACTTCCTTATTGCCCACACTTCAACAAGATGCATTAGTGAGTTCATAAGATCTGCCATACTGGGTCAGACCAAGGTCCATCAAGCCCAGTATCCTGTTTCCAACAGTGGCCAATCTAGGTCATACGTACCTAGCAGTATCCCCAAGAGAGACAGGTTCCACAATGCTTGTATTGGGTCAAGCATTGATATCATGGGTCCCTTTTTAATAATGGTTTATGGACCTTTCCTCCAGGAACTTGTCCAAACCTTTTTTAAACCCAGCTACACTAAAAGCCCTTACTACATCCTCCGGTAACAAATTCCAGAGTTTGATTACATGTTGAGTGAAAAAATATTTTCTCTTATTTGTCTTAAATAGTTTACCCTGTAGCTTCATTACATGTCCCCTAGTCTTTCTATATTATGATAGCGTAAACAATCGATCTACGTTTACCCGTTGCACTCCATTCATTAATTTATAGACCTCTATCATATCTCCCCTCAGCTGTCTCTTTTCCAGGTTGAAGAGCCCTAACCTTTGAAGCCTCTCTTCATAGGAGTAGGCTTCCATCCCCTTTACCATTTTGGTGGCTCTTCTCTGTACCTTTTCTAATAACGCTATATCCTTTTTAAGATACAATGACCAGAATTGCACACAATATTCAAGGTGAGGTCGTACCATGGAACGATACAGAGGCATTATAATATCCTTTGTTTTATTTTCCATTCCTTTCCTTATGATACCTAGCATTCTATTTGCTTTCTTGGCTGCCGCTGCACACTGGGCCGAGGGTTTTAACATGTTATCCACGATGACTCCTAAATCTTTTTCCTGGCTGGTGGTTCCCAATGTGGAACCTTGCATTGTGTAACCATAGTGTGGGTTGTTCTTTCCTAGGTGCATAACTTTGTACTTGTCCACATTAAATTTCATCTGCCATTTGGATGCCCAGTCTTCCAATTTATCCAGATCCTCCTGCATTTTTCCACAATCCTCTTGGGTTTTAACAACTTTAAACAGTTTTGTGACGTCTGCAAATTTGATAACCTCACTAGTTATTCCCTTTTCCAGGTCATTTATGAATATGTCAAAAGGTAGCAGACCCAATACAGATCCCTGGGGTACTCCACTATTCACCTTTTTCCATTGGGAAAATTGGCCATTTAGCCCTACCCTCTGCTTTCTATCTTATAACCAGTTCCCGATCCACAATAGTTCACTGCCTCCTATCCCATGTCTTTTTAGTTTTGCCAAAAGTCTCTGATGAGGGACCTTGTCAAAGGCTTTCTGAAAGTCCAGATACACTATATCAACCGGCTCACCTTTGTCTACCTGTTTGTTCACACCTTCAAAAAAACATATCAGATTAGTAAGTCAAGATCTTCCTTGTCTAAAGCCATGTTGGCTGTCTTCCATTAGCCCATGACTATCTACATGCTGTGTAATTTTGTTCTTTAAGATGGTTTCTACCATTTTCCCCGGTACTGACGTCAGGCTCACCGGTCTGTAGTTTCCCGGATCACCCCTAGAACCCTTTTTAAAAATTGGCATTACAGTGTCGATCCTCCAATCTTCAGGCATTACAGATGATTTTAATGAACGTTCACAGATTACTAATAGCAGGTCTGCAATCTCATATTTCAGTTCTTCAACACTCTTGGATGTTATACCTTCCAGTCCAGGTGATTTGCTACCATTCAGTTTATCAAATAGTTGTAATACATCTTCCCGGTGTAGCGATATTTCTCTCAATTCCTCTGCAGTATCACCTTTAAATACCACTTCAGTCTTGGGTAACATCCCTACATCTTCCTCAGTAAAGACCGAAGCAAAGAATTCATTCAGTCTCTCTGCTATAGCCTTGTCTCCTCTTACTGCCCCTTTTACCCCTCTATCATCTAATGGTCCAATTGACTCTCTCACAGGCCTTTTGCTACGAATGTACTTGAAAAAGTCTTTATTTCATGCTTTTGCTTCCATAGCAAGTTCCTTCTCAAATTCTCGCTTTGCCTGCCTTATCAATGCTTTGCAATTAACTTGCCAGTGCTTGTGCTGTTTCCAGTTTTCGTCGTTTGGCTCTTTTTTCCATTTCCTGAAAGATGCTTTTTTGGCAGCAACAGCCTCTCTGACCTCACTTTTAAACCATGCTGGCAGTTTTTTGGACTTTCTTCCACTTTTCTTAATGCATGGAATACAGCTGGTCTGGGCTTCCAGGATAGTATTTTTAAACAGCACCCAAGCTTGATGTAAGTCTTTAACCTTGGCAGCCGCTCCTTTTAGTTTTTTCTTAACTATTTTCCTCATTTTATCATAGTCTCCCTTTCGAAAATTAAAAGGTAGTACTGTGGATTTCTTTACTATCCCTCCTCCACTAATTAAATCAAACACGATCATGCTATGATCACTATTGCCAAGTGGCCCCAACACCCTTATTTCTTGCACCAGATCTGGTTTTCCGCCAAGGACTAGGTCCAGTATGGCTTCCCCTCTGATCGGTTCATGAACCAGCTGCTCCAAGAAGCAGTCATTTATTTCATCTAGAAACTTTATCTCTCTAGAGCGCAACTCCTCCACCAATTTGATCAGTTCTATCATTACGATATAGTTTGTATCCAGGTATCACAGTGGTCCCACTGGTTATCCTCCTTCCACCATGTCTCTGAGATTGCAATCATATCTAACCTCTCATTTAGTGCTATGTATTCTAACTCTCCCATCTTATTGTTTAGACTTCTAGCATTTGCATACAGGTATTTTTAGAGACTGTATTTTATTAATATTAATCTGGCTATTGGTAGGCATGGGTAATTTGGAATCTTTATGCTCTGTTTGCACCACACTCAAGGGCATTTTGGCTACTTTACTCTTTATTTTTTTTGGTAGCTGACCCTCCTTATACATGTTTCTACCATGATAAGGTAGTCCTTAGAACTCATCCTCACTTTATGCCGAATGTGGTCTCACCCTTCCATTTAAACCATTCAGTCTACCTTCCTGTCTTCTTCCCTAGACATCATTCCTCTAGGGCAGAGGCAACTCTTCACACTCTGAATGGCAAATGTGCCTTGACTTTTAATCTCCAGAGAACTCAGGAGCACAGGAAAGCTTCACAACTTTTAATCTCCTTTGACTCAAGTCACCTGGGGTTGGCAGTATTTAAACAAACTCTTTCCAGGTTGATAGTGGACTGCATCTCCTTTGCTTATGAAAAGGCAGCACTCTCTCTTGAGGGTCACGTCACTGCACATAATGTTCGCGCCACGGTTGCCTCTATGGCAAATTTATACTCTGTGGCTATTGATGAGATATGCAAAGCAGCAATGTGGTCTTCTGTCCACACTTTTGCTGCTCACTATTGCTTGGACAAGGACTCCCGCCGGGATGCCTTGTTTGGCCAAGCTGTTCTCCAGCATCTCTTTAGATCAACTCCTACCCTCCATCCCGGGTTTCGATACATGACCTCCTTAGTTATACCTCTGTTTCCACAGCTGACTCTGAGGTCATCTTTCTGGCATCTCCGAGCTAGAGAGTCCCATATGTGAAGGCTACATTCTCCAGGACCAAGCAGGAAGTCAGCCCTCACATATGGGTGACGTTGGCGCCAATGGAACCCTCGTGCAGAGCATTTCCCCAGCTTTCAAAGAAAGCCTTTGGGAATGCAGCGCACATGCGCGGCCCCCTTCCCGCCCAAGGGTGTCATCTTGCTCAGTCTTTCTTTTTCCGCGGAGCCCAATAGACGTAGTTCGTGTCACCCGGGATAAAGTTGATTTTTTTTCTGCGATTTTCACAACTCTTTATCCGGTTTGACGCTGGTTCCGCTTCTCGCCTGGGCTCGGTACACCAGTATCAAGTCCGGAACTTCTTTTTTCGTTTTTTGTCCTTTGTGACTAGCATTTGCGCTTTTTCTGTTATTTTCACTGGCAGCCTCTTGACCTTGCAGGGGGGCCCTTTTTCCCCCCATGGCTGCCAGCGGTTTCAAAAAATGTGATCGGTGTAAGAAACTTATGTCTCTCACCGACACACACGACTGCTGCCTCCGATGCCTCAGGCCTGACCATAACCCACTGGTCTGTGGCCCGTGCAGCAAGATGTCGTCGAAGGCACTTCGGAGCTGTCAGCACCAACGTGAAAGAATCTTTTCAGAGTCTGCGTCTGGCTGGGCCCAGACTTTGTCAGAGGCCTCGACATCTCGGGAGTCTGAACCCGAGCGGCTTCGTGGGTCCTCTGAGAGGGTGTCTCCCACCCAGGAGCACAAAAGAAAGAAGAAGCTCATAAGGGCAGCCTCAGTAGAGGCACTGGATCCTCGAGGGCCAGGTAGTGCAGCCCTGACCGCCATCCTGGGCTCTCGGAGTCGGAGCGGCCAACCAAGCAACCTCGCCCGGAGCTGGAGTCCCCGAGTCAGGTAACTTCTGTTGTCCTCGTGGACTCTCCCCCAGGAGAACCGACGTTGTGCCTGACGCTGTTGGGACCCGAGTCGGGGACTGCGGAGTCTTGATGCCCTCCAGTATGATTTTGCTCCGAAGGAAGCCTTTACTGTTCCAGTTCCTCCTATGCTGGACTGTTCTCGGCGCCGGTTCTGAGCAAGTTGGTAGATTCCATTTATCGAGTCCGTAAGAGCCCTGGGTTCCAAAAGGCGCAGCTACCGCAGAACTCCATGGTTGGGGAATCGGCCATGCACAGGCTGGGAAGTCAGAAGATGCACTCCTTGGTGCCTCCTTGCCGGGAGGTCCGAAACCTGGATGCCCTCGGTAGAAAGTGCTTCCTGGGCTCTATGCTCTGTTGCCGTGTCCAGACTTACCAGCTGTACATGGGCATGTACTTACGGGACCTGGCAAAGGAGATTGCCGGGTTCTCGGCTGGCCTCTCCGAGGAACCCTTGCAGAGGTTCAAAGCCTTGTCTTCGGGGATCCGGGAGTGCTCGAAGTTTATATCTTGAGCAGCATATGATGGCTTCGAGGCTTCGGCCCGGGTAGCCGCGGCTGGCATCAGTGCACACCATCAGGCCTGGCTACAGTCGTCAGACCTGGAGTCATGGGTGCAGGACAAGTTGGTTGATGTCCCCTGCTGAGGTGACAACTTGTTTGGCAAACCCATGACTGAGAAGGCTGCAGAAATCAAGACCGAGACTATCACCAGGACAAGACTGTCCAGAAAGACTTCTGCCCCTTCTCATAAAAAGAAGGGCTTGGGAAAGAAGGCCTTTTTCCCGAGGAAGGGTGCTGCCTACAAAACCTACCCTCAGTATCAGGCCTCTCCAACTCCCCAACAGGGCCAGCAGGCCAAGGGGCAGGGGCATAGGCCCCGTAGGCAGAAAACCCCAAAGTCGCCAGCTCCGGCTCCTGCACAGCTGGGAGCGGGGTTTTGACTTAAACAGCATAGCCTCTCCTCCGCCGGTGGCTCCACTCAGCACAGGGGTTTGGCTAACCATGTACGCCTACAAGTGGCCAGCCATCACAGGGACACCTGGGTATTGAGCATAGTCCAGAAGGGCTATATGCTCCATTTCTACCAACTACCCCCTTCCTAATCTCCAGGGGAGCCTCCAAGACTCCCTCTACACAGGAACCTCCTCCTTCAGGAGTTGGCAAGTCTTTTATAGGAACAGACGGTGGCACCGGTGCCACACCACCTGAAAGGGCAAGGCTTCTACTCCAGGTACTTCCTAATACCAAAAAGAACAGGAGGCCTCAGACCTATCCTAGACTTGCGAAATCTGAACAAGTTTCTGGAGAGGGAAAAGTTCAAGATGCTTACTCTTGGGATACTGCTGCCCTACCTCCAGCAGGGAGACTGGCTGTGCTCCTTAGATCTAAAGGATGCTTATACTCATTTACTCATCCACAGACCACAGACAATATCTCAGATTTGTGGTGGGAGGAAACCATTTTCAGTACAGGGTACTTCCCTTTGGCCTGACCTCTGCCCCCAGGGTTTTCACCAAATGCCTGGTGGTGGTGGTGGCGGTTTTTCTCAGAAATCAGGGGATTTTTTTTTCTTCCCGTACCTGGACGACTGGCTAATCAGGGCCCAGTCATTCCAGGAGGCCCGACAGGCCACTCTTCGCACTGTTTCTCTTCTTCAGCATCTGGGCTTTGTCATAAACTACGCAAAGTCGACTTTGCTCCCCTCTCAGAACCTAAAGTTTATAGGGGGGAGACTAGACACCCTTCATGCAAGAGCTTACTTGCCCAAGGACAGGGCCCACAGATTGATGGAGTTGGCAAACCAGTTCCAAAGCAATTCTCAGGTTTCCGCCAGGCACTACATGCGGCTTCTGGGCCACATGGAATCCACTGTAAATGTAACCCTGAATGCCCATCTGCACATGCGGTCTGCTCAATGGTGCCTCAGAGATCAGTGGACACAAGCCACTGGCAACCTTCGAGACAGAGTAAAGGTGTCCAGACAGCTTCTGAACTCCTTATAGTGGTGGCTACATCTGCCAAACCTTTTCAAAGGTGTACCTTTTCAGGCTCCAGCACAAACCAGGGTGCTGATGACAGATGCATCCTTAAACGGCTGCGGTGCCCATTGCCAAGGCACGTACACTCAAGGCCTGTGGTCCCCTCGGGAGGCCACACAGCAGATCTACCTTTTAGAGCTGCGAGCAATTCGCTTAGCTCTGAAAACATTCTGCCATGCTCTCTCTCAACAGTCTGTCCCTAGTTCTGATGGGAAAACAGGTAGCAATGTTCTATGTGAACAAACAAGGAGGCACAGGGTCCAGGCTCCTATGTCAGGAGGCATGGGACCTTTGCTCTTTGCAGTCAAACAAGGCATGTTTCTCAAAGTAGTTTATCTGCCTGGTCAGGAAAACTTCCTATCAGACAAGCTAAGCAGGATTCTCAAGCCCCATGAATGGAAGCTGAATCCATTGTTGGTCCAGCAGATCTTCCTCCAATGGGGACTTCCATCCATTGATCTCTTTGCAAATCCACTAAACTGTCAGCTGCCCAGGTTTTGCTCCAGATAACCGCATCCCCTGAGGATGGCAGCAGATGCTTTTCTAATCTCTTGATCTACGGGCCTCCTGTATGCGTTTCCTCCCATGCCCCTGGTGGCCCGAACTCTGTTCAATATTCTCCATGACAAAATGCAATGTGTGCCTTTGAGTCAGTCCTGACTCCTGGCGACCCAGAAGCTCCTGGGTTTTCTTGGCAGTGTCACCGGAAGTAGATTGCCAGGCCTTTCTTCCGAGGCAATGGAGGGTTAAGTGACTTGCCCAAAGCCACAAGAAGTGCTAGCGAGAATTGAACCCTGGTTGCTTGGTTACCAAGTCAGTGCTCTAACCACTAGGCTACTCCAACAAGGCCTCGGTAATTCTGGTAGCCCCCAGATGGCCGAGGCAACAGTGGTTTCCACTTCTTCTGCAGTTGGCGGTGGAAGCTCCATTCCCTCTGGGGCTGCAACATGATCTCCTGTCTCAAGAGCAGGGTTCCCTTTTGCACCCCAATCTCAGGTCCCTCAATTTGATGGCCTGGCTGCTGAAAGGATAGTTCTAGCTCCCTTACTTCTACCTAAGGAGGTGGAAGAGGTGGTCTTGGCTTCTAGGAGGCAGTACACCAGGAAGTCCTATGCCCTCAAGTGGCGTAGGTTTACGGTATGGTGTGCTCAGCACAATGAAGATCCTTTCTCTTGCCTTGTGCCAGTAGTACTGCAGTATCTACTTCACCTTTCAGACCTAGGCCTTAAGTCTAACTCTGTTCGGGTCCACCTCAGTGCTTTGTCAGCGCACCACTCACCGTTGGAGGGACAGTCTGTCAGTTCACCCCTTGGTGTCCAGATTTCTCAGAGGTCTGCTTCTACTCAAGCCTCCGGTTCGTCCACCGGCAACTGAGTGGGATTTGAACGTGGTCGTGCAACAACTTACTCGTCCACCATTTGAACCGATGGCTACTTGCCATTTGCGCTTCCTCTCTTGGAAAGCACTCTTCCTGGTGGCTCTTACATCGGCCAGACGTGTGAGTGAGCTACAAGGTCTGGTTTCTGATAGACCATACACACGGTCCTACGGACCCATCCCAAGTTCCTCCCAAAAGTGGTCTCCTCTTTCCACCTCAGTGAGGAGGTGGTCCTTTTGACCTTCTTTCCCAGGCTGCATTCCCGCCGGGCTGAGACAGTCTTTGCATACCCTGGACTGTAAGAGGGCGTTGTCCTTTTACATAGAACGTACGCGGGAGCTTCGAAGGGCTACTCAGCTCTTCGTCTCCTTTGACCCTAATAGGATTGGTTTACCTGTCTCCAAGCGTACGTTGTCCACTTGGGTAGCAGATTGCATCGCCTGGGCGTACAGGGCAGCCGACCTCCCCTTGTAGTGTCAGGTCACGGCCCACCGTGTCAGGGCGAAGGCCGCATCAGTAGCTCATCTCCGCTCTGTTCCGTTGGCAGACATCTGCCGGGCCACAACTTGGTCTTCAAGCCAGACGTTTGCAGCCCATTACTGCCTGGAGAGAGAGTCCCGGCGGGACAGTGTTTTCGGCCAGGCGGTACTCCGTAATCTCTTTGAGGTTTAGGCAACTCCTACCCTCTGGCCCTTTGTGTTGGGCTACCGTACGGGGTGCGTTCTCAGAGAAAATTCTTATCACGGATGCTGAGGCTCTTGAGAGGGAGCCATTTTTTCAGCTCTGGGTTCACAGTAGCCTAGAGCTGGGGAGTCCCATATGTGAGGACTGACTTCCTGCTTGGTCCTGGAGAAAACGTAGTTACTCACCTGTAACAGGTGTTCTCCAGGAGCAGCAGGAATCAGTCCTCATGACCCTCCCTCCTCCCCTGGAGTTGCAGTCATATATATATATTTCATTTTGATTTTTGCTGTCTTTTAGTTATGTCATCAGACTGAGCAAGATGGCACCCTTGGGCGGGAAGGGGACCGTGCATGCATGCTGCATTTCCATAGGTTTTCTTTGAAAGTTGGGGAAATGCTCCGCACGAGGGCTCCGTCGGCGCCGACGTCACCCATTTGTGAGGACTGATTCCTGCTGCTCCTGGTGAGTAACTACGCTTTATTTGCTTCTATTGCAGTGAACAACTTGTAAGTTGTAAGCAAGTTATTGGGTATATATTTTGAGGTATATTGTTGGGTCTTCTTCTGAAAATAGCGTTCCATGGTATAGGTGCTAGCCTTTTCCATTACATCCTCTATGCTAGGTAGCCATTTTACTTCTCTGGTGTACTCTACAGAATCGACATATAAACTTGTCGAGGCTTTTGCAGCTTCTAGTTTGTGTGATGTATTAAAACTTTCCCCTAATTTATTATAGAATTGCATGGTGCTATGTCTAAGCAGTTTATTTTGGTATCTTCTGTTTGTTTTCCTCATGATGCTGCAAACTTGTGCCTCTGCTGCTTTTTCCATTTGTAATTATAGGATCTGAGTTTAAGGAAATTTTCTTTTACTGTGGCTTGTTTCTGCATAAGATTTTGAAACATCATTTGGTTACCGTCAGTCTACTGAGATAATCTTCTATCGGTAACACCTCTTCACACAGTGGGGGTAATTTTCGAGCTCTATAAAAATCCAGGCTAAATAACCACATCTTCGAGACTGCTTTTGGATCCTGATGCTCCTCTCTTTCTTGTTGACTACTTATATGTATTTTACTATACTCTAGTTCTCCAGGACCAAGCAGGAAGTCAGTCCTCACTTATGGGTGACATCGGCGCCGACGGAGCCCTCGCGGAGCAATTTTCCCCAGCTTTCAAGAAAGCCTTTGGGAATTGCAGCGCGCATGCGCGGTCCTCTTCCCGCCCAAGGGTGCCATCTTAGCCAGTCTTCTTTTTTCCGCGGAGCCCTACAGACGTCCCCGTCGTGTCCCCGCGAAAAAGTTGATATTTCTTCATAATTTTATTTCTTTTTCCAATTCGACGCCGGTCTTTTTCCCGCCCGGACTCGCGACGCCGGTCACGAGTCCTCTTCCTTTTTTCGGTTTTTCTGACTTAGTCAGCTTTCGTTTCGATTTTTCCCTGGCAGCCCGGTCCTTTGACCTCGCCGGGGCCCTTTTTCCCCCGATGGCTGCCAGTGGTTTTAAGCGGTGTGGTCAGTGTGACCGAAATATGTCACTAACTGACACACACGACTTTTGCCTCCGCTGCCTGGGCCCGGATCATGAGGAAATGATCTGTGGGCCCTGCGGCAAAATGTCCTCCAAAGCGTTGAGAAGTCGGCGGCATCAGCGGGATAGGATCTTCGCTGACCCCAGCCGTACCCGGACTTCGTCGGAGGCCTCCGCGTCCAAGGGTTCCAGCTCGGACCATCGCCGGAGTTCCTCCGACAGGGGTTCTCCCTCCGGGGACCATCGACGTCAGGTGAAACCCGCGAGGGCGGCGTCGGTGGATGCTCCTGGCTCCGCGAGGGCCAGGTCGCATAGCCCCGATAGCCACCCCGGGTCCTTGGAGAAGGAGCACCTCACGAAGCGACCTCGCCTGGAGTCGGAGCTGCCGGTTCGGGTAAGTCCTGTAGTCCTCCTGGACTCACCTCCGCGACAGCCGACGTCGGGCCCGACGCCGTCGGGGCCCGAGTCGGGGGCTGCTGGGTCACCTGAGCTCGGACTCAGGTTGACGGCCTTGGAGAGCAGACTGTCTGCCTTCATGGACCAGCAGCGGGCACTGCTCGCTGGCTTCGCTGGCGTCGCTGCCCCGACCGCCGGGACGTCGACGTCCAAGTCGACCCCGGAGACCGAGCCGATCCTCGAGTCGATGCGAACTCGAGTCGATCCTCGGTCGAGGTCACCCTCGGCCTCCCGTACGGGACCGAGGTCGCCGACGCCGACTCCCTCGGCGTCGGGGCGGCAGGCGCCGCGCCCTGCCCGGGCCGACCCCACCGAGTCCTCGTCGGAGTCGGTCTGGGAGTCTGAAGAGGAAGAGTCGCCTGATTCTTTCCGGACTCGGTGTGTCCCCTCGGACTCACCGGAGTCCGAGCCTCGGAAGCAGTCCCCCCCGGAGGATGCCCGGTTCTCGGACTTCGTCAGGGATATGGCCAAGGCTTTGGCCTTCCCTGCGGACCCCGAGGAGGAGCCTCGAGCCGAAGAGCTCGATGCCCTCCAGGATGACTCTCCCGCAAGGGAACACTTTACTGTACCGGTTCCTCCTATGCTGGAACGACTACTCTTCCGCATGTGGGAGAGTCCGGCCTCCTCGCCGGTCCTGAGCAAGCGGGTCGATTCTATCTATCGAGTCCGCAAGAGCCCTGGCTTTCAAAAGGCACAGCTACCACACCATTCCATGGTAGTGGAATCGGCCATGCATCGTCTTAAGAGCCAGAAGATGCACTCCTCGGTGCCTCCTGGCAGGGAGGCCCGTAACCTGGATGGCCTTGGTAAGAAGTGTTTCCAGGGCTCTATGCTTGCGTGTCGTGTCCAGACCTACCAGCTATACATGGGCATGTATCTCTGAGACCTGGCTAAAGAGCTAGCCGGATTCTCCGCTGGTTTGTCCGAGGAACCCTTGCGGAGGTTCCTAGCCTTGTCCACTGGCATTCGGGAATGTTCCAAGTTCATGTCCCGAGCAGCCTATGATGGCTTTGAAGCATCGGCTCGAGTGGCCGCAGCCGGCATCGGTGCCCGCCGACAGGCTTGGCTTCAGTCGTCAGACCTTGAGCCCTGGGTGCAGGACAAGTTGGTCGATGTCCCCTGCCGAGGCGAGAACCTATTTGGCAAGCCCATGGCTGAAAAGGCTGCACAAATTGAGACTGAGACTCTCACCAGGACCAGGCTTTCTAGGAAGACCTCCACCCCTTCCCAGAAGGGCTCGGGAAAAAAGTCCTTTTACCCGAGGAAGGCGGCTGCCTACAAACAATACCCCCATTATCAGGCCCCTGCAGCTCCCCAACAGGGCCAGCAGGCCAAGGGACGGGGTAACGGGTCCCGTAGGCAGCAAGCCCCCAAGCCTGCACCACCAGCCCCTGCTCAGCAGGGTGGGGGTTTTTGACTCACTAAGCATAGCCTCTCCCCCCCCGCTGGTTCCTCCCAGCACCGGAGGCCGGCTGGTTCACTTCGCCCACAGGTGGTCCAGCATCACCTCAGATGCCTGGGTGCTTCAAGTCGTGCGAGAAGGCTATCTTCTCCACTTCCACCAGGTCCCTCCCTCCTTTTTTCCGGGAGAACCTCCACGACCCCCTCTGCACAGGGAATTACTCCTTCAGGAGTTAGCAGGTCTTCTACAGGAACAGGCGGTGGAACCGGTGCCCCACCACCTGAAAGGTCAAGGTTTTTACTCCAGGTATTTTCTGATACCAAAGAGAACAGGAGGCCTCAGACCCATCCTGGACCTGCGCAACCTCAACAAGTTCCTCGTGCGAGAGAAGTTCAAGATGCTTACCCTTGGAATCCTTCTGCCCTACCTCCAGCAGGGAGATTGGCTATGCTCCTTGGATCTAAAGGATGCCTACACGCACATCCTCATCCACCAAAGCCACCGACAATACCTAAGGTTTGTGGTGGCAGGAAATCATTACCAGTACAGGGTACTGCCCTTTGGCCTGTCCTCCGCACCGCGAGTCTTCACAAAATGTCTCGCGGTGGTGGCGGCCCATCTCCGGCTTCACGGCCTCTATGTCTTTCCGTACCTCGACGACTGGCTCATCAGAGCAGCGTCCGCTCTGGAGGTCACCAACGCCACGCGCCGCACGGTGACTCTTCTGCAGTACTTGGGCTTTGTCATAAACTTCGCAAAGTCCACTTTGCTCCCCTCACAGGATCTCGAGTTCATCGGCGCAAGGCTGCACACTCCTCAGGCCCGAGCGTACCTACCGCTCGACAGAGCTCAACGGCTCATGGACCTAGCCGACCGTTTTCGCAGCCAGCCCCTGGTCTCCGCCAGGCGCTTCCTGAGACTACTCGGCCATATGGCTTCCACCGTCCATGTGACCCCCAATGCCCGCCTGAATATGCGGCCTGCTCAATGGTGTCTCCACCAGCAGTGGCGACAAGCCACAGGCGGCCTAGCAGACCTAGTGCGCGTCTCCGAGCCGCTGATCTCGTCTCTCCGGTGGAGGCTTCAGCAGCTGAACCTGATATTCGGAATGCCTTTCCAGTCACCTCAGCCGGCCCGGGTGCTGACAACAGATGCATCCCTCCTGGGCTGGGGTGCGCATTGCCAAGGGGCACGTACTCAGGGCCTCTGGACCACGTGGGAGTCTGCTCAGCAGATCAACTTCCTGGAGCTCAGGGCGATCCGCCTGGCTCTCAAGGCTTTCTCCCACCTGACTTCTCACCAGTCCGTCCTTGTCCAGACGGACAATCAAGTTGCCATGTTCTACGTGAACAAGCAAGGGGGCACGGGCTCCTTCCTCCTCTGCCGGGAGTCACAGAAGCTCTGCTCTTGGGCCGTCAGTCACGGCATTCTCCTCAAGGCAGTTTATCTCCCAGGCCAAGAGAATTGCCTGGCGGACAAACTCAGCAGGATCCTCCAGCCGCACGAGTGGCGTCTGGATCCCTTGGTAGTTCGGAAGCTCTTTCTAAAGTGGGGCCTCCCCACGGTGGATCTCTTTGCCAGTCCTTCACAACCGGCAACTTCCTCGCTTCTGCTCTCGTCAGCCCCACCCTCTTCGGGTTGCGGCGGACGCTTTTCTACTCTCATGGTCGGGAAGCCTTCTGTACGCTTTCCCTCCCATCCCGCTAGTCTCTCGGACTCTTTTCAAGGTTCTCCGAGACAAAGCCTTCATGATCCTGGTGGCCCCTCGCTGGCCCAGACAGCCGTGGTTTCCGCTCCTGTTGCAATTAGCGGTGGAGGATCCATTCCCTCTGGGGTTTCAACCGGATCTCCTCACTCAGGATCAGGGGTCTCTGCTACACCCCAACCTCAGGTCTCTCAACCTAATGGCCTGGCTGCTGAGAGGGTAGTCCTTGCTCCCCATCTCCTGCCGGCAGAGGTGGAGGAGGTCGTCTTGGCTTCGCGACGGCCTTCTACCCGCAAATGCTACGCCCTTAAATGGCGTCGCTTTTCCGTTTGGTGTACCCAACAGTCTCAGGATCCCTTCTCCTGCCCGGTGTCGGTGATCTTGCAGTACTTGCTACACCTCTCTAATCTGGGACTTAAGTCCAACTCCGTCAAAGTTCACCTCAGTGCTCTTTCGGCACATCATGTGCCGGTGGACGGCAGACCTCTCTCTAGCGACCCTCTCGTAGCGAGGTTTCTCCGAGGTCTCTTTCTACTTAAACCACCTCTGCGCCCACCAGCGCCTGACTGGGACCTGAATGTGGTTTTGCAGCGGATCACCTGTCCGCCTTTTGAACCTATGGCTACCTGTTCTCTCCGTTTTCTGTCTTGGAAAACACTGTTCTTGATAGCCCTCACTTCTGCTAGGCGCGTAAGTGAGTTGCAGGCCCTCGTGTCTGATCCCCCTTACACTCGGTTCTACAAAAATAGGGTAGTCCTACGGACTCACCCAAAATTTCTTCTAAAAGTGGTCTCCCCTTTTCATATCAATCAGGAGGTGGTACTTCCGACCTTCTTTCCCAGACCACACTCCAGCCGAGCTGAAACGGTCCTCCATACCCTGGACTGTAGAAGGGCATTGAACTTCTACCTTGACCGTACGCGGGAGCACCGTAAAGCTGCTCAGCTTTTTGTGTCCTTTGACCCCAATAAATTGGGGCTCCCGGTCTCCAAGCGTACTCTGTCCATCTGGGTTGCGGACTGTATCTCTTGGGCTTATGGGGCAGCCGGACTCTCCTTGGAAAGTCGAGTCACGGCTCATTGCGTTCGGGCAAAGGCCACGTCAGTGGCTTACCTCCGCTCTGTTCCGCTGGCAGACATCTGCCGGGCCGCTACTTGGTCTTCGAGCCAGACTTTTGCGGTCCATTACTGTCTCGAGAGGGAGTCCCGCAGGGACAGTGCTTTCGGACAGGCAGTCCTCCGTAATCTCTTCGAGGTCTGAGCAACTCCTACCCTCCATCCCGGATGTGGGCTACCGGTGGGTAATACTTCAGCGAAGATTCTTTCCTTCTGTGCTGCTGAGCTAGAGGGAGCTCATTTTTGTGCTTAGGGTCTCCGGTAGCCTTGAGCTTGGGAGTCCCATAAGTGAGGACTGACTTCCTGCTTGGTCCTGGAGAAAGCGTAGTTACTCACCTGTAACAGGTGTTCTCCAAGAGCAGCAGGAATCAGTCCTCACTACCCTCCCTCCTCCCCTTGGAGTTGCAATCATCTTCTTAAGTTCTTTTTTTGCACATTTTTATGCTGTCTTTTTTAGCTATGTCATCTGACTGGCTAAGATGGCACCCTTGGGCGGGAAGAGGACCGCGCATGCGCGCTGCAATTCCCAAAGGCTTTCTTTGAAAGCTGGGGAAAATTGCTCCGCGAGGGCTCCGTCGGCGCCGACGTCACCCATAAGTGAGGACTGATTCCTGCTGCTCCTGGAGAACACCAGTTACAGGTGAGTAACTACGCTTTTCTACCGGTACTGATATCCAGACATTGGTGGCGTCAGTGGATCAGAATATTCTGACCATGCAGCGTGCCATCACGGCATTCATTTAAGCTGCAACGCCTACGGTACCGCAACAAACCCCGTTGTCGGTACCTGTACCGATTCCGGTACCGGACCCGATATCGGCCCCGATACCAGTACCACTTGCATCGACATCAGCATCGACCGCAGCGGTACGCTATCCAGTGATGCCCATCAGTACCGGCCCGGTACCGATTACTCCCGATGTCGATACCTCCCAGTATGCGTATCGGGCTCTACGAGAGCATCCAGATAGTCGATACTTCGATTCCTCTGAAGACTCTGATTCTTCAGAGGCCTCAATTGAAGCATCGGGCATCCTTCCTCAGGAACCCTCTTCTCCAAAAAGGAGAATGTCTCCTCCTGAAGACTTGTCTTTTCAGGACTTCATTAGGGAGGTGGCCAAAGGCCTGTCCATCTCAGTGACCTCTGAGACTGAACCTAGAGCCAAAAAATTGGATATCCTACAATATCCTAAGGCTCCTAAAGAGGCAGCCACCTTACCAATACATGAGATTCTTTATGATCACATGCTGGGCATATGGGAGACTCCTCTTTCCACCTCCCCTCATTCCAGAAGGTTGGACGCCATGTATCGTGTTCCTTCTTGTCCTGGGTTTCATAAGACTCAGCTTCCTCACCACTCTATTGTGGTAGAGTCTGCTATGAAAAAGATTAAGAGTACAAAAAGGCACTCCTCTGCTCCTCCAGGAAGAGAATGCAGAACTCTAGATGCCTTTGGCAGGAAAATCTTCCAGGCCAGTATGCTTGTAGCCAGAATCAACTCCTATAGTCTCTATATGGGGATGTTTCTAAAAGAAGTTACAGATCATCTGCAAACTTTATCTCCTTTTATGTCAGAAGATAAGAGAGAAGAATACATCACCTGGCTTAAACATGCACAGGATGTATCCAAGTTTTCCAACTGTGCAGCCTTTGACTCTTTTGAGGGGGCCAGTAGAGCCTCGGCTATTGCCATAGGTGCGCGCAGAGTTGCTTGGTTGCAAGCCTCTGATTTGGAATCCTGGGTATAGGATGGTCTAGGTAACCCTCCCTGTACAGGCAAAAACCTGTTTGGCAAAGATTGGCAAGGAAAGGCCAACCAAATGGATGCTGAAAACTCTGCTTTAGATAGACTTTCAAAGTCTACTAATGCTCCTTTTAGAAAGAGGTTGTTCAAAAAGGGATCTTTCCCAAAGAAAGGGAAATTGTCCTCTTATGGTCAGGCCTCTTCTCAAGGTCGTTTTGCTACAAAGAGACAGCAACAACCAAAACAGGCCAAAACCCAGGCTGCGAGGACTGCTACGGCCCAACAGCCTCAGCCTCCCCAGGGCCTTTGACTTTCTACTAGAGAACTTAGCCTTTCTGGCTCTAGAACATCCAGAGCCTCTCACCATCCCAGGAAGGTTAGCTCACTTTGCTCCCAGATTGGAACAAATCACAGCAGAGCAGTGGACCCTCTCCATCATAAAGGAAGGCTACAAACTTCATTTCTTAAACCTTCCTCCTCACACCATGGTGAAATAGTTCAATTCTCCAACATCTCTCCTCAACCTTCTAGGTCAAGAGATTTCTACCCTTCTTGCCCAAGGGGCAATAGAAGAAGTACCCCTTCTTCAACAGGGCTCAGGGTTCTACTCCCCCTATTTCCTCATTCCAAAGAAAACGGGGGGCTACAGACCCATATTAGATCTCAGAGAATTGAACAAGTTTCTATGCAAGGAGAAATTCAAGATGACTTCTCTCAGAACTCTCCTTCCATACCTCCAGAGTCAGGGCTGGCTTTGTTCTCTAGATCTCAAGGATGCGTACACCCATGTTCTCATCCATCCAACACACAGAAGATTCCTTCGGTTCCTTTACCAGGGAAAGCACTACCAATACAAAGTGCTTCCTTTCGGTCTGGCCTCTGCTCCAAGAGTGTTCACAAAATGCATGGCAGTAGTAGATGCATTCCTGCGCACTCTAAGGATATTCGTATTCCCATATCTGGACGACTGGCTCATCCGAGCTCCATCCCAGTCAGAGGCCCAGACTTCCCTGGCCTGCACAAGGCGTGTTCTTCAGTATCTGGGACTGGTAATCAACATTCCAAAATCCCATCTCACCCCTACTCAGTCTCTAGAGTTCATAGGGGCCTTACTGATACCACAACTGCAAGGGCCTATCTTCCCCAGGCCCGTTGCCTACGCTTGGTGCAGTTAGCCTCCCAGATTCAGTTAAAATCCCATTTAACTGCTCGAGAGATGTTGCAACTCTTAGGCCACATGGCATCCACGGTGCATGGGGTTCCCTATGCTCGCCTTCACATGAGAGCAGTTCAGTGGACCCTATCCTCCCAATGGACCCAGGCATCAGGTTGCCTGTCAGACAAAATAGCAACCTCCAGTCGCCTTTTTTGTCCTCCTACTGGTGGAAGTCCACTCAGAATCTGTTGCTGGGGTCCCCCTTTCAACAGGTGTTACCCCAAGCCACCCTTACAACAGATGCCTCTCCAAGGGGTTGGGGGGCTCATCTACAAGATCTCTGAACCCAGGACATCTGGTCTCCACAGGAGACATCTCTTCATATCAACCTCTTAGAGCTCAGAGCAATCTTTCTGACTCTCAGAGTCTTCCACACCCTGCTCAGCTACAAGACAGTCCTCATCCACACGGACAACCAGGTAGCCATGTTCTACGTGAACAAGCAGGGAGGGACTGGCTCTCTGTCGCTTTGCAACGAAGCTCTGAGATTGTGGGCCTTCGCCAGAGAGCATCAAATCCATCTCATGGCAGAATTTTTCGGATTTGGGGTTCCCCAGACATAGACCTGTTTGCAAGTCCGTGGAATGCCAAACTTCCCCGGTTCTGTTCCAGGATTCTATGTCAGGGAGTTCAGGCCAGGGATGCTTTCCTCCTTCAGTGGGGGCAAGACTTCCTCTATGCCTTTCCACCTATTCCCCTAATTCCCAAGACTCTGTTCAAGCTTCAGAGAGACAAGGGGACTATGATCCTCATAGCACCACTTTGGCCACGCCAAGTGTGGTACCATCTACTTCTGCATCTCTCTCAAGCTCCCTCCCTAACCTGGGGTCTGCTCCAGATCTCCTCTCCCAGTAAGAGGGAACCTTGTGGCACCCAATCTTCAGTCTCTTTCATCTCAGGGCCTGGTTGCTGAAGGCCTAGACCTTCAAGATTTACAACTTTCTCAGCAAGTGAAAGAATGTTCTTTATGCTTCCAGAAAACCTTCCACTAGACGTTCGTACGCTTTCATTGGAGGTGGTTTACCATCATGGTGTTCTGAGAAGGATCTTCAACCCCCGTGCCATACCTCTGGGAATCGTTGGCTGGAGTATCTCCCTTCATCTTTTCCCCCCCACCCTAATGCAGGCCTTAAGACCAAATTCAGTAAGAGGTCTATTTGAGTGCTATTGCAGCATCCCTTAGGCCTTAAAATGGACAACCTATTTCCTCTCATCCTCTTGTAGCCAGATTCATTAGAGGCCTTCCTTTTAACAAAGCCTCCCCATTAGACCACCCCCGGTGGCAGTGGGACTTAAATTTGGTTCTTGGTCAGCTTATGAAGGCCACCTTTTCGAACCTTTAGCTACCACCTCCTTGAAATACTTTTCTTGGAAAGGTTATCTTTCTCAATTGCTATTCACAATCTGCACGCCACATACAGTGAATTGGCAAAGCAATAGTAGCTAATCCACCTTATCACGAAGGTTTCCCATCATGACAAGGTGTCCTTAGGACTAATCCACACTTTATGCCTAAAGTTGGTCTCAGCCTTTTCACCTCAACCAGGAGGTCTACCTACCTGTCTTTTTTCCAGGACCTTCATGCATATTAAGTGCAGAGAGGAACCTTCATACACTGGACTTGTAAAAGAGCTTTGGGAACCTTTTACTTACAAAGGACACATAGCAACATAGAAAGTCTTTCCCAATTTCTTCTGTTGACTTTGATCCTTCTCATTGGGGACAACCAGTCTCCAAGAGAACAACTTTCTAACTGGATTGCCCAGTGTATTTCTTTTCGCTTATCAGAGCAAGAACCTTTCTCTGGGAGGGCCGATGTCACAGCTCACAATGTGAGAGCCCATGGCAACCTCAGTGGCTCATCTGAAATCTGTATCTATCGATATCTGTGCGAGCAGCCACTTGGGCCTCGGTTGCATAGGTTCACGAAGCCCATTTAGCTGGCTTGGGACAAGGACTCCCGCCGGGATGCCTTGTTTGGTCAGGTCTGTTTTTAAACAAACCTGTTTTATACTTAATCAACTCCTACCCACCATCCCTCATGGGATGCCAGAGATCCAGGTGGGGAAGTGCAGCCCTGTCCAGGGACACACAACTTATGGGCTCTCTCCCTGGCATCTAAAGCTAGGGAGTCCCCATATGTGAAGACTCATTCCTGCTTGTTCCTGGAGATAGCACAGTTACTTACTTACCTGTAACAGGTGATCTCTGGGAACAGCAGGAATAAGTCTTCACAGCCCACCCACCTCCCCTAGGAGTTCTCTCTCTCTCTCTCAGCTCTGAAACTTAACTGAGGAGAGACAGTTGGGGAAGGCAGCACACAGGCATTGTGGGATGCTCCCAAAAGCTTTCTGATTGGACGCTGGGGAGCGTTCCCGCGCAGCCTCCGTCGGTACCGACGTACCCATATGTGAAGACTTATTCCTGCTGTTACCAGAGATCACCTGTTACAGGTAAGTAACTGTGCTTTCTATGTTTTCTTTGCTGATGGACGGCGAAGGTGGACCATGTATTGTTTTTGGCATTGGGAGTGGCATCAATAAGTATTGTGATAGTACAGTGCTGCTGTTTGTTTTGTAGTGGTTTGCTAGTGCCTGAGGATTGAGAGTGTTGTCCGGGGTGGCTAAAGAAGGGGTTTTTATTAGGTTCTTTACTATGTTGAATAGCTGCTTTGGCTGGTTGAGTGATTTATTGACTTTTGTGTGGAAGGATCATTTGCATTTGTCAGTCGCTGTACGATATTCCTTTAGTAGGAGCATTGTAGATGTTTTTATCTTCTGTTAGTTTGGTTCTTCTCCACTTATGCTCTGTCTTTTGTAGTTGTCTTTTGAGTTCTCTGAGTTCTGCTGAGTTCTATTGAGGTCTTTTTGAAGTTTTGTGGTGCATCATTGATTTGTGGTTTCTGCAGCTGCTTTGCCAATGACCTGGTTCCAGTTTAGTACTAGAGTTACAGTATCATTTGTGTCTGTCTAGCAGAGGTAGGACTTCATCAAGAAATGCTTTTTTGTCCAATTGTTTGTATCATATTTTCGTTTGATACTGGTAGGCATGATTGACTGTAGTAGAGTATGAGAGTTGGAAGCTTATTAAGAAGAGGTCAGACCAGGGGACTTGTAAGAGGAGTGGGTGTGGAGTTGAGGTATGGATGGGTTTCATGTTTGTGAACATGAGAGAGAGCGTGTTTGAACTTTTCATGTGTTGGCACTTGGATGAGTTGTTCAAAATTCATTGAAGAGATTGGCTTCTAATAAAGATATTGCATGTTTGGACAGCATAGAGGGAAGGTTGAAATCGACGAGTAGAATAAGGCCCTGTTTGGATTTGAATTTCCAATACAATTTCCAATATATTTGCTAGGTCATTGGATGAGACGGAAGGAGATCTGTATATGAGACAAATAGTTAATTGCTGATACTGAGAGGGAGTCATAATAACATAAGATATGCCATACTAGGTCAGACCAAGGGTCCATCAAGCCCAGTATCGTGTTTCCAACAGTGGCCAATCTAGGTCATATGTACCTAGCAGTTTCCCCAAAAGACACAGGTTCCACAATGCTTGTATTGGGTCAAGCAATGATATCCTGGGTCCCTTCTTAATAATGGTTTATGGACCTTTCCTCCAGGAACTTGTCAAAATCTTTTTTAAAACCCAGCTACACTGACAGCTTTTTACTACATCCTCCGGTAACAAATTCCAGAGTTTGATTACACGTTGAGTGAAAAAATATTTTCTCTTATTTGTCTTAAATAGTTTACCCTGTAGCTTCATTGCATGTCCCCTAGTCTTCCTATATTCTGATGATGTAAACAATCGATCTACGTTTACCCGTTCCACTCAGTTCATTAATTTATAGACTTCTATCATATCTCCCCTCAGCCATCTCTTTTCCAGGTTAAAGAGCCCTTACTGTTTTAGCATTTCTTCATAGGAGTAGCCTTCCATACCTTTACTATTTTGGTGGCTCTTCTCTGAACCTTTTCTAAAATCACTATATCCTTTTTAAGATACGGCGACCAGAATTGCACACAATATTCAAGGTGCGGTCGCACCATGGAACGATACAGAGGCATTATAATATCCTTTGTTTTATTTTCCATTCCTTTCCTTATGTATTCCTTTCCTAGCATTCTATTTGCTCTCTTGGCCGCGCGCTGCACACTGGGCGGAGGGTTTTAACATGTTATCCAACAATGCGCCTAAATCGTTTTCCTGGGTGGTGGTTCCAAATGTGGAACCTTGCATGTGTAACCATAGTTTCGGTTTGTTCTCCCTAGGTGCACATAACTTTGCACTTATCCACATTAAATTTCATCTGCCATTTTGATTCGTGTCGTCCAATTTATCAAGATCCTCTTGCAATTTTCCACAATGCTCATGGGTTTTAACAAACTTTAAATAGTTTTGTGTCATCTGCAAATTTGATAACCTCACTCGTTATTCCCATTTCCAGGTCATTTATGAATATGTCAAAAAGCAGCGGACAAAGCACAGATCCCTGGGGTACACCTCTATTCACCTTTCTCCATTAGGAAAATTGGCCATTTAGCCCTACCCTCTGCTTTCTATCTTAACCAGTTCCTGATCCACAATAGTATACTGCCTCCTATCCCATGACTCTTTAGTTTTGCCAAAAGTCCTCTGATGAGGGACCTTGTCAAAGGCTTTCTGAAAGTCCAGATACATTATATCAACCGACTCACCTTTGTCTACCTGTTTATTCATACCTTAAAAAAACATAGCAGATTAGTAAGACAAGATCTTCCTTGTCTAAAGCCATGTTGGCTGTCTCCCATTAAGCCAATGACTATCTACATGTTCAGCAATTTTGTTCTTTATGATGGGGTTTTCTACCATTTTCCCCCGGTACTGATGTCAGGCTCACCGTTCTGTAGTTTCCCAGAATCACCCCTGGAACCCTTTTTAAAAATTGGCGTTACGTTGGCCATCCTCCAATCTTCAGGTATGACAGATGATTTTAATGATAGTTCACAGATTACGAATAGTAGGGTTGGAAATCTCATATTTCAGTCCTAGTCCCTTTGTGCTGTCAGCCTTAAATTTGTGGACGTGAAAGTGGGATTTTGTTATCAGTCCTCCCCCTCCTCTGCAGTGGATTCGTGGACAGTTGAGTAATGAGTAGTTGGGTGGTTTCAGCTGGTTCAGTAGTACTGTGTCTATATCTGTGAACCATGTTTTCTGTGATACAGAGGACATTGAAGCTCATGGGTTATGATGTATTCGATGATAGATATTTTATTTCAAACTGAACGTGCATTTATGATTGTACATTTTAGGTTCTGGGTGCCATTGAGTTTGTTGAATGTGTTCTGGGAGGGATGTTTTTATAGTGGTATATTTATTAGATATTTGGATTCCAATGTCCCAGGAGGGGCCCGATATTAATTGAAGGCATTAGGTATGAGTGTGGGAGTGTTTGTGGTTCTGATCAACAAGGTTTCAGTTGTAAGGGATAGAGTGAGGACTGCGATCAAGTGTATATGTGATAGCATAAAGAGAGAGCATGATTGGTAGCTTTTCAGTTATGTTTGGCTTTTATGTGTTGGGTTCTGGTCTTTCTTTGGGATGTGTAGGTCAGGGACACGCTAAGGGCCATGCCTAAGGGCCCTTAGGTGCAGGCCTGCTAGGCACAGACGTGCCTGAAGCACAGGTAATTTTAATACCCTGGGCCGGCAGAGGTGACATTGAGGGGAGTGGGAAGAAGAGCCCGATAGTCCTTTCAGCATTGGGGATGTCATTCCCGTGTCCGTCCCTGCAATGGCTCAGATGTTACTGTGAGGCTTGTCAGACGGCTGCCTAGGGTGAGAACTTACACAATCTTGACGATGCATATATTCATATGATTCTTGCAAGGTATTGTGGGTATTGTAGTTCATTCACTCCCAAACACAGCTGATGACAATAATTTGAGTTGTGAAACCAAGTGGTAAGATCAATAAAATACTTCTTTTATTGATGGGGTTTAATTCACCCAGCACATGTATGCTTGATAGCACTATAAATGAGGTTACTTGCTTGCAGTGTTTAAATATGGATAACAAAAAGTCACAAAGTAAACCAGAAAACAACCTTCAGCTTGTCAGGCAATTAGCTAATGTTTTCTTAGCAAATAATTACCAAATACAAAGGCACAAAGTAAGAATACACTTTGCTGGTTAGGTTAACTTCTGCTTATTTTCCACGCCGATCTCAGCAGTGATTCTCCCTTGCTCACACACACAATCAGGTGCAGCTTTAATTACTATCAGTTGACCAGCTGTAAGCCTTTAGCTGGCTGGCTGCTACTGTGTGAACCCAAATCCTGCTTTAAGAGCTGTTTTGCAGTGGAAATAAAGAACAAAGTTAGGTTTCTTTGTGATGGCTGATGTGTTTGCTCATAGAAAACTAGCAATAGCATTTAGATAAAGAACAGTCCCATGTAAATAGTTTCATCTGCTGTATTTCCCCCTGCATCAACAATCATAGGGTCAATATCATACATTGGCACAGATGAGTCTTTCATTAAGGCACTATCATGAGAATGCTTATTCCCTTGCTGCCATTCTCTATTATAGATAGGGTCTGGATCAGTGTTCATACCTGAGCCTCTCCTGCTATCATTATTCCTCTCTGTATAGCCTGGCCAATATGTAATCCAATTCTGATGTCCAGCCTTCCAATCTTGATCCCTGGACGCTGGATCTTCTCTCACATACCATTCTGGCCTTGGTCTGAAAGTCCTCTTCCACATGCAGTCTTCTCTCTTCCAGGTAGCCATGGTGATTCCTATCTCTGCCACTCCATTCCTCTGGCTGAATCCAGTCCAATGGACTCTGCTGGCTTTTGGAATACCTCCCAGTATGAGTACACTGCCTTGGAATCTCCCAGACCTTCCAATGGCCTTTCTTCTCTTCCTTCCAGAGAGTTTCCTTCTCTCTCTATCTGCTTGGGCTGGCTTCTGTGTTTCTCCAGGTGATACTGTGCTTGTAGCCGTTGCTGTCTCTGTATCTCTTCCTCCCTCTGTAGCTTTGCTGAAGCTCTCCCTGAAGCGTCTTTCTGTGGCTTTTGCTGAAGCTGTTCTTGAAACTGGGCTGGAGCTTGTAGTAACTGTTATCTGAAGAATAAGCTCTAATTCTTATTCTTTCCTAATGTGTGCTGCTCCCTAACACAGCGCAGCTGTCTGTGAATCAGGCCCTGCCCTTTGAGATGAGTGCTTAGGGATTACCCTCATAGCTCTCTTGATTGCACACACATTCTCTCACTTCAGCCCCTCTCATGGCTGCTGGAAACCTGGTGCATTCTGGGACTGGTAGTCTTTTATGTGAAAACTCTGTTTTCTTGCTTCTACCAAGAACTGACAGGTTGCTTGTTCAGAGTCACCATCATCTTTTTCTATAGCTCCTACCTGAGCTATGATAAGCTTCCTTATCACAGGCTGTGCTTGTAGACTGGTGCAACAGTGCAGATAGGCCTGTCGTCATTCTGTCCTGGTCTTGGGCTGTGTGAGTTGAGATCTTGCCCCAACATTTTCTTGTAGTTTATGCCCCCAGTCTCCTTGAGCCAGCAAGTGTCCCATGCTGTTTATCCATGGGTTCCAGCACTGTTGGGCCAGAGAGCAGTCACGAGGGACCCTGTGGGCTTGGTAAGTCCAGGGCCCAGGCCCCATAGGACCTTCTGTAAAGTTCTTTAGTTTTGTTTGTTTTGTTTTTTCACTTTTTTTCCTGTCCTTTGAAATGACTCTGACTGTGCTGCTTTAATGAACTGTCTTTTAAAAAAAAAAAAAAAGCTCAGGCAGGCAGCCAGCCTTCCTCAGGCCTGTGTGGGCAGCTTCCTCAGTTTTCCTGCTTGCAGTTCCCTATCAAGTGAGCTCTGCAGCTGGTTTCCTTTTGCCCCGAGTGTGATGAAGAAGCCTTCCAGAAACCTTTTCAGCAGGTTTGGAGGGCTCAGGCCCCAGTGCAGACTTGGTTGCCTCAACTGCATCTTCCCTCTCTTTTCCTGCTAGTGGGAATGGCAGCCCATCATTGTCTGTGTTTAAGAGGAGCATGATGAGGTGGCTGTCTCAAGCCAACAGGTCTGTGAAGGCACTCTAGAGTTCCAGGACTCTTAGCCAGCATTGAGCAGCAGCTTCTGAAATGGCTGACGGGCTATTTTCATTCTCTAGTGATAGTATAATAACTCTCCCCCCCCCCCCTGTAATCCGGGGCCTCAACCTCCTCTACAGGGTTCTAAGGGCTCTGGGATCTCTCCCTCAGGTGGGAAGGGGGTTAAGCATCACTTTCCTTCAGTTTTGCCTGTACGTTTGTCCAGGAGACAAGCCTTGTCACCTCTGGGGGAAGGCTGGGGAGAAGAAGCAGATTCCCTGTCTCCAACAGGTGACTCAGCAGAGGAAGGGGAGCTTCCCCTGGTGGATAGAAGGATCCACTGAATGATTAGTTCATTTCACTGGGAGGACCTCTCTACCCTGATTCTGGATACCATGGTGGTGCTGTGTATTAATGGATCCCCTTCCTGGAGAGGTTTCACAAATGGACTCTGCCCTTGAGGCTTTCCCCTCCCTGATTTTTGTGGAAGCTCATCGTCTCTGTGGAAGCACCAGAGCTGGGGCTGAGGGATGCTAAGGTCCTGGTGTTACTATCTACCCCAAGGGGAGATAGAACAACTGTTCAGGGTCCCTAAAGTGGATGCCCTGTGCCATGGCAGTGACAAAGTTGCATCAACCGTCCCAGTAGAGGGTTGGTGCTGCTCATGATAGGTGAGTAGAAGCCGCCCCTCCCACTCCCACAGGTGTGGTTCAGTATTAGGACTAGGCTGTTAGAATCCATTCAAAGGCGAGGATCTTAGACTTTAGGAAGACTAACTTTGCGAAGATGGGCCAATACCTCAGGAGTCATTAGTTGGATGTGGGAACAGCTGAGGGATGTAAAAAAACAGTGGGAAAAAAAAACTGAAAAAGGGGATATTTTAAGGGCAACCAACCTTTTTGTTTAAAATGGTAAATAAAGGTAAAGGAATAGGAGGACCACTGGTTTTCGAAAGAAGCTGAAAAGTGAAGAAAAAGAGGGAGGCCTTCATGAAATACAAGAGATCACAGAGAGAGGAAGACAGGCATCTGTATTTGGGAAAACCTTAGAGAAGGCTAGCAAAGTAGTTAAGAAGGCAAAGATTCAAAACGAGGAGGAAATGGCCAATGCAATAAAATGGGGGGATAAGACATTTTTCAGATATATTAGTGAGAAAAGGAAGGGCAAGAATGGTTTTGTCAGACTCCAAGGGTGCAGGGGAGGAATATGTAGAAGCTGATAAGGATAAAGC